>CP099636.1:4145946-5527929 GCA_024072835.1 Epichloe amarillans
CTGCCGCCGAGCGCGAGCCAGAAGAAGACATGGCAGAGCTCGCCACCAATCCCCCCCCATCCTAGCATTGTTCAGCGCCGGATGGAGTTGTTGACGTCGGACATGCTGACTCGGGCTTTGACTCTGGTGAGCCGTGGCCAGCACGATCGCGCCCACACCCTGTTGAGCGAGACGAGGTCTATTCTCAAAGGCTTAGGAAAGGGCGGCCTACCTCCAGTGCCACCCCCGGGAAGCAAATCCTCCCCCTCCACACCCCATCCTAGGACTGACTCGTCGCTGAGTCTTGGAGGAACACCTGACAGAAAACGCAGCCCGTCACCACCCACCCCAGCCACTTCGTCTGGCGGGAATGGATTTCCTCCAGCTCAGATTGGACAAAGCAGATCAACCGATGGCCTCGGCCTCGGGAGCGGTATTGATGCCGGCACGGTTGCCGCCTTGGACGCCGAATTGGAGAGCAGTCTAGAATGGATCAACCACCCGGCTGTCTTTGGACGAGATGGTCGCAAGGCTGTCTTGCAGGCGATTGGGGTCATCAGTTCCCAGCGGGCGTTTACCTTCCGAACCCCCATTGAGGGTCTGTGGTCTGGCCGCGTCACTGGCATCAAACGCATTGCCGACAAGAGCCGTGAGTGGCGGGAGGAGGGTGGTGGTGAAGGCGGAATCATGGAAGAAGCATAGTACCGCTTCTTTACATACTCGGTCCTCTCTCACCTGATTCTTCTTGTTTGCCCCGAAAGGTTGGTGTCGGAGTTTGATTCACGATGGTCTGATGAATTCCTCGCTTTTTTTTCATTGGTTATTTATTTATTACGTCTTGAATGCGTTCATGACGTTTGACGGGCCCGATGTTGTATTGGCCCTAGAACTGATTCACCTCCTACAGTGTTCGAGCAGAAGAACCCCAACAACATTTCTCCTTGGTCTCACACACACACCATACCATATCCTCGTAATTTTACCATCTATGACCATCTATACCCGCCGCGCTATATATCGTATAGTTGCACACCGCGAAATGGGGTTTCCTTTGGGAGGTTTTTTTTTTCCTTGCCCTGTTTTCCGTCTTGCACCTTTCAATTTCATTTCACCGTCGGCTAGAAGAACGTCCATCTTGCTCTCTTGCAAGAAGGGGAGGTCCGGCGGCTCCATATCATCGAAAGGAAAGCTGATGTCACTCGGGTGGCTCACGAAGAACAGACATGATATTTGTCTCTGTTGCATCGCACTGGGTTTTTTTTTTTTTCCTAGGACGGAAGAGACCTGACGTAGATGAGTCGGTGTGCCACTCGGACACTTTCAGGGAATACAATGTGCTGCTCTTTCCTTTCTGGAATAGGAATTGGAATTCGCGATTTAGAAGGAAAAGGATGTATTTGGATTCCCCGCTGAAATCTGCCAATTTACAATTGAACCTCCATCTACAAAGAACAAGAGTTGACTTATTTCGTCTATGTGCCTACCTACCTAGGTAAACAGCCCAATGCCCGGGCAGACATGCAAGATATGAATATTAATTTCAAGTCCAGCCTCGACTGGAAGCACTGGCGGATGTGGACCAGGTTATGACCTCGTCATGCACGGGGATAGCAATTTTGATCTAGTTCGTCACATACAGGAGGGCATATAAAGACAAATCTCTGCGCACTATTCACCACGAGATCATCATCCTAAGCGTCGTCATATGCCCGCCTGCCCTGGTAGTTCATCATTTGTTTTCCGATCCATTCACGGCCTCATTTCTATCCGCAGTTATGTATAACTTTTCCTTGTTCGTGATAGGCTCACAAATACAATGAATGTCCGTTCACGAGAGGGCCATCTCTCTTGCAAACATCTTGTCATGTTACTGCCCCGACTGCTCCGACCCATCATTTGAGTCGAACATCTTTTTTACTTTTTTTTTGCTCACTCCCCTTTGTTTTTGATTTGTTTTTATTAATCGCCATGCGTGCCTACTATTTAGTCCTCATCCCAGTTCTGACGACACATTTGTTAGCACGCAATTGGAGAGGACGCGGGATTTGGGGTGAAGTAAAAAAAAAAAAAAAAAAAAAAAAAAAAGGGCATGATCATTGTGAGGGCATAGTTGAGTGCACACGTACGGGATTGGGACCAGGAGGCTTAGGCCCACCAGCTTGCCTTGCCACAATGATCTGGTCGACGGATAATACTGTGCGGGCAGCTTCGGTGGCGAGCTTGATGGCCCAGGCTTTGGATGCCAGGAGATCGAGGATACCTTCCTGGTTGGCGTCGAGGGTTCCGGTCTTGTTGTTGTTCTAGAGCAAGGAGGGAAATATTTTGTGAGTATTTTTTTAATTTGATTTTCCACCGTGATGGATGGGAACATGTGTAGTTGCAAGTTGGTTTTCATGAGCGGGGAAAACACGGGGGGGGTGCACCGATGAACATACCTCGACGTCAATTCCAGTATCTCCGTCCTCGTTCTTGTGGTGGGCGGCGTACAATCTGCTCAGAGCCTCGGTGGCGTCAAGACCACAGCTCTCAGCCAAGGTTCGGGGGATCACCTCGAAGGCTTCACCGTACTTCTTGATGGCGTACTGGCTGAGGCCGGACGTCTTTTCTCCATGAGCTTGTATCCTGGCACTGAGTTGAATCTCGGTAGCACCGGCACCGGGAACGAGGCGGGGGTCACGAGTGATAGCCTTGACAACGTTGACACCGTCGTCAACGGCGCGCTCGACATCGTCTAGGTGGTTCTGGGTGGCTCCACGAAGGACAATAGTGGCAGTTCTGGTGATCTCGTCTTCTTGTCTGAAGACGGTGACGCGGTCACCTCCAATCTCGAGTGTCTCGACGATGTCGATGCTTCCCATTTCGTCTGGCATGGGGGCACCGAGTCTGGCGAGAGGGGTGGCACCTACGACGCGGCACACTCGGCGCAGCTCAAACTTGCTGAGAATTCTGATGCACAAAATGCCGTACCGGTTCAGGTAGTGCATGGCTAGATCACCAACCTTGTCGCCACAGACGACGACTCGCAGCCCAGAATCGTGCAGCCGCTTGATGGAGGTCTCGAGCTGAGCTTCCTCGCCCTTGCTGAAGTCCATCATCTCCTTGGCATTGTGCAGCAGAACAGTGCCCTTTGTTTCCGTCTGGCTGTTGTCGATAGGGCAGGTGAAAACACCGACCTTGGCTCGGCGGGCCTTCTTGACAGAACCGTCGGGCTCCTTGGGGAAGACCATACCCTTGACGACTCGGCTCTGCTCCAGATTACCGCCCATGATCTTGACGACACGGATGTTGTCGACGTTGAAGTTGGCAGGGGTCTTGGGAAGGACGGCCAGGACGGCCTCGGCGACAAGATCGGCAAGAAATTCCTCGTTGCCGTTCTGCTTACTCGCAATTACCGTTCGAATCGCCTTGCTCAGCTCCTCCTGGTCGCGGATGTCTTCAACCTGGTCGACAGCAAGCTTTTCCAAAGTGTCGAGAGCAAAAATTTGTGCCTTTTCGTATCCGATGACGATATCTGAGGCCTTCAGACCCATTCGCAAAAGGTCCTCGGCCTTACGAAGCAGTTCACCGGCCAGAACAATGACCAAGTTGGTGGCATCGCCCATCTCGGCTTCCTGCTGCTGACTGGCCATGACGAGCAGCTTAGCAGCTGGGTGAACGACGTCGAGCTCGCGGAGGATGGTGGCAGCGTCGGAGGTCAAAATCATCTTTTGCAGGTGGTTGATGACAATCTTGTTTCGGCCATAGGGACCAAGAGAGGTCTGGACGGTGGAGGCAATCGCCCGGCAGGCATCGATGTTGCGCAGAACGGCGCCATCTTCGGAATCATAGCTACGTGAAAGAGAGAGCAGAGAGAATGTGTTAGCAATCCGAGATGGACAAGTTCCAAAAGATTGCTTTGACGAGGGGTGCGATACTGGAAAGGCTCTCGCACAAAGGGTATGAAAGGCGGGATGAAGCACGAGGAGGGGCTGTGGCAGACCTGGGGTGAAAGGGGGGGGGGGCCGCAAAGATGAAAAAAATACTTACTTGTTGTAGCCTTGCTTGAAAAGGCCCGCATTGGGGGCATTTGGAATGTTGAGAGACATGGCGGCGAGATGGTGAGATTGGCCAAGCTTGCAAGAGCTCACCTCGACACGACGGGATGGGATGGGGAGGCTCTTCAGTCGGGCCCCGCTAGAAAATCCGTGGTGGTGGTGGTGGTAGTGGTGGTAGTTGGTGGTGGTTGTGGCAGCCTTGTTGGGGCCAGCGTCAGCCAATCAACAGACCAGACGCTGGCTGGCCTAGCGCAGTCAACGAGTACTTGATATAACCTCAGTCAACGCGCCAATCCGCCATCAAGTCGCAGCCTCGCCGCCTCGCCGCATCGCCGCATCGCCGCATCGCCCTCGTGTCTTGTCTTGGCCGCACCGTTCGCTTCTCTTCCTGTCCTCCTCTCCACCTTTGCACCTTTCCATCTTGCGCCCCCTTTCTTAACCATCGATCAGGGCCATTGCCATTGCTCTTCTTGATTGAACCCCCTCCTCGCCCCTCCAGTATTATTTCGTTATATTGCTTCCTTCCTTTCCTTGCGCTGCAAGTCCAGTCTTCTTCGTCGTCATGGCGCCGCCATCATGTAAGCTATACTCAGACCTCCCTCGCGTGCTCAGCTCAGCTCAGCTCAGCCATGCCATGCCATGCCGCATACCTTTCAATGTCGCGCGTTGTCTGCGCAAAGCCTCCGTTCTCGGTTTCCACACATCCACACATACCTCTTCCCTGATCCACCTTCAACTCTTCCAACACCATTCACTTTCACCATTTCCAACCGCACCATCTGCCGCCTTGCCCACTCTCCGCGCGCATTTGTGTTTGCCCAGTCTCTGATCATACCACGCTCCCGTCACCGATTCGCCAGCCATGCCTCTCAAAAGAAAGTTTGCTGACATTGACGTAAACCCTGGCCCAGCCGTCCCCCCCCATCGCTCCCTCCATCCGTCGAAGAGGCGTATCGTCGCAAGTGTGTGCAACTGAAGAACCGGACAAACGAGGTCGAGGATGCGAACGATGCGGCGAGGTTGCGCCTCGCGAGGATCAAGCGACAAGTCGAGAAGCTCCGGGTAGAGAGAGCGTTCCTGCTAGAGCAGCTTTCCAAACGCACCAGCGCCAATGTCGAGGATTCCGACGGCAGCCCAAGTCCACCTCCAACGGTAAGTATCTCAGCTCCAACGAATGGTCATCGCAAGGGCATTCTAGACCAGGCTTGGCGAGTGGTGCTTCGTAGAGGAAGCACAAATCCATGGACTAGCAGAATTCCCCATGCGTCGCTGCCCCCCCCCCCGTTGACGTTTGACTTCTAACTTGGTTTCCAGCCCAAGGATAAGCCATTGCGCATCAAGCGAGGACACAGAAAGTCTACCCTACTGGATATCGATGGCAAGGCCACATCGAATAGCTCCTTCAAAGAACCTGCGTCACCATCAGAATCTCAAGCCAAAGGCGAAGCTGCTGATGGATCCCCCACCAACGGTGTTAGAAAATCTTCCAAGACGCCCAAAAGCGCCTTCGCGCTGTATTGTACTGAGACCCGGCCCATCTTCGAAGAGAGGAACAAGGACGATGATGGTGACGGCGGCGATGTCGATATTGATGAGGACCTGGCTCGTGCATGGGGAGGATCTCCCCGCTGCTGAAAGGGAGGAGTTCCAGATCAAGTTTGAGCAAGTTACCAAGAAAGTCGAGGAGGACAAGGACGACGAAATTGATATCGACAATGATGACGACAAAGACAAGGATGACAAAGAAGGCGCCGATGAAGACACTCCTGACAAGGAGATCAGATCCCGCGATAAGGCAGAGACACAAGACGAGGATGTCGAGATGGCGAATTACGATACGGAGGACCAGGACCAGGACCAGGACCAGGACCAGGATCAAGACGAGGAGACGCAGATGGACAAGGATGGCGACGACTAGACTCGTTTGGAAGAGATGTAACAAGATACAGGGAGGGGGCAACTGACAACCAGCAATGCAAGGAGTTTTGTTTTCAATTTTCTTCCCCTTTTCTATTTCTTTAAGCTTGACCTGTTTGTAATATGGTCTGTTCCGCAACTTCTCAAAAAGAAAACAGTAGGCGTTACCGCATTTGCCATGGGATATTATTAGTCACGGAATCATATGAAAAGTACACTTAACTTGACACAAGTTTATACAAGTTTACACACGTCCTAAAGACTATTTCCCTATTTGCGCCATCTAGTAAGGGGATTCATGTAGTAGTGTCTAATCGAGACGAGGCAGTGAGCTGTCCTTTGCACACTGTATCCATATCCTATTCTTGGACGACGCTTTTGCCTTTGAATGTAATTGGTCCATAACTCCAAGATGCTAAATCGCCATGTAAAAATAAGGGCACATTCAAACAGGAAAGAGAAAGACGTGCCTATCCCATTGCCATTGGGACAAAATGCGACGGCACACTTGGCAATATATTGTTTTACATCTCGCCGGCCCACAGATCCACAGCAATGTTGATACATGCGACCAAGATTTCCATGGCAATTAGTACGATAACTGTCATGTGTTAACGTGGTGTCCCGTAGAGGCCGAGGGGGAGAAACATACCAATCCATTCTAGTTTTTCGCCATGGCCATGACTCAACTGGTCTTTCAAAACGGCTAACAAATCCGCAATTACATCTAGACGCTCGTTGAGCAGGCCCACACGCTGATCCATCTCGAGATAACTCCGTACGGCTTGGTACACGGGTTCGAGCTGGGGCTCCACCCAGAATAGTTCGGGGGTGTCGAGAACAGACCCGTTGAGGTGGATGGCTATGCGAAGGATGAAGAGGTCGCCGATCTGCATGTTGATTTGTTTGCGGGACAAGTTGATTTTGCCCGTCAGGGCAATGTGTGCGGGTATGTCTTTGCAGGTTTCGACAGTCGTGGCAATGAGTTCCTCGTAGAGGGACGTCTGATACCCAGAGTAAGTAGGTTGTTTAAGGAATGGAGAGAGGGATAGGGATGGTGGAAGGAGGCGTGTGTGATCAAGAGGGCTTTTCAAATCTTTCATTCTTTTCCTTACCTTGACGCTCTGGGCGAGGGCGTGGGAGATGGCGAGCTTAATCATGTAGTTGTTCTTGTCTCGCAATGTAATGAAGTCGTTGTATATGCGGGCCTGGTATTCGCGCGTGTAGTAAAAGTTGAAAAGTTCCGTCTCTATATCATCTGGCGCTAGCTTTTCTAATTCGAATCTGGCAATCTCCTTGAGGAACTTGGCCTCTTGTGCTTCCGTCATGCCCCATATGACCACGACGCCATAGTCAAAGAGAAACACTTCTGGGGTGTGAACCTGGGTATCAAAATCTAGTGTGTTCCCAGCCGCCGGTGCATCCTCGGTGGCACTGGGTCCTAGCAGAGTCTCATTGCCCATGTGAGACGGGTCGGGAAAGTCGCCCGTGGAAAATGCATCTCCATATCCAGAATCAAGTCTGTTATTTTCTAGGCTGAGTGTCTGGTGGCGGCGTGCTTCTTCTTCCATGGACTCGCCGCCTGTTGAGTGGCGGCGTTCGTAGCTGCTGACAGGATCATGTTGTATCCTGCTTGGTTTACTGTATGAATATGGGGTGTAGATGCACTCGTCAATCAATTTGGGATTGGCGCCGCGTGTCTTGCCTCGTCCTTTGAGGAAGCGCATCAAGGAGTCCATCTGGTACTTTCCGGCGGTGCAGTAGGCAGTGACACGAGGAAGACGACCGCGATCTCCCTTGCCTAGACGAGCGGCGTCTCTTCTCGCAGTCGGATCTTTAATTCGGGTATACTGCGAGTAGACGTCACGCCCGCTTTCTTCGTCTTCGCCATCTTCAATATCCGGGTTGGGCAGCAGCTTGAGCTTCTCCGTCTTCTTGGTACTTCTCTGAGGTCCAATCTTGGGTCCTAGATGGGGCTGTACGAGTGCCGGAGCACTGCCATGGCTGTTTCGTCTCTTGAGCTTGTTGTTCAATGCTGTGAGCACTGGGCCTCCAGTGCGGGCCGTCCCAGCTGGTAAGCTGCCATCAGGAGAATGGCTGCTTTGAGACAAGTACGACTCGGGCTCAAAGGTCCTTGTGACAGGGTCGGGGCTGAATGTGACTGTTCTCGTCGTCCGCGGCCGGGACTCTTCGCCATCGGGGTTAGACGGAATCAAAGGCGTGTTCTCGCTGATGACTTGAGGTTCCATGATGCAGATTCAGGCGGAACTGAGGAGACGGGAGGTGCTGAATATGGCGAAAGGAGTAGTAGCAGTAATACGAGTATCCGCAATAGGTATACTCGGGATGGAGGCGTTGCAACGACCAAGTGCGGTGGTGACGACCCGCGGCTGGCGCTGGTTTGGCAGCTTTTAGTCGCACGGCCGGGTTGATGGTGATGGGTTGACAAGACGCCAGCGCGTCATGCCAAAGCAGCCGACAAGTAGTGCGGCTCGAATGCGTTGAGTCGACGCAATGTGATGAGGGAATCTGCGTGGTGTCCGTCTCTGTATGTATGAGAGAAAACCGTGTTGGACTCGAGAGACGACGTCGTCATTGGATTTTTTTGAAGCAAAGTAAAGTTGGAGCCAATTCGGCCAGGAGAGGAAGTTTTAGGCGGGGCGGCTCCATCCATCCACCCCCCCCCCCCCCCATCGACGCCATCGTGCAGCTTCCACCTGCTCCTATTTGTTGACACGCACGAACATGCATTCGCATCGACGACAACCTTCCTGATGAACACCTCCGGCCGCCGAGACTCGGCAATCGGACCAGATGTCATCTGGTCATCCCGAAGGCCCTTGTTGACTTCCGTATCAACTCTTTGAATCCTGATAACAGTCTGTAGCCAACGCCACACAAATGGAATGTATCTTCGACCTGTTCATGCCGAGTCGAGGCTCTCCATCCTCCGAGACCTCATCCGCACATATCCCCCCGGCGTGCTGACAACCGCCATCCATTCTGATTCCCGACCCTTCATCCAGGCCACTCACCTCCCCTGCATCTTGGATATCAAGGATGAATCCAGTGAATCTGAACTGGGTGTTCTCCGCGGCCACCTGGCCCGCCTAAATCCCCACGGCAAAACCATGATTGACGCTGTGACTGCCCGCGGTGACGGTTCCAACGACGTCCTCGAACAAGAAGTCATGTTTCTCTTTACTGCCGCCCCAGCACACTACGTGACGCTCAAGTTCTACACGGAAACCAAGCCCTCCACCGGCAAAGTCGTGCCCACTTGGAACTACGCCGCTGCGTAGGTCTACGGCAAGGCCAAGATTTACTTCGATTCCAAGTCGGACGAGACCTCAGACTTTCTGGAACGCCAGATCACGGATTTGACAAACCATGCCGAGACGTCCATCATGGGCTACACGGGCGATAATGGACGGCCGCGACAGTGGGGCGTGACGGATGCGCCGGAGCGGTATGTCGACATTCTGAAGAAGAACATTATTGGTATCGAGATTGAGATTACCAAGCTGGAGGTCAAGTTCAAGATGAGCCAGGAGATGAGTAAGGGTGATCGCGATGGTGTTGTGGAAGGGTTTGCCAGTCCAGGTACAGATGTGGGCAGGGCTGTCTCAACGATTGTCCAGGAGAGAAGTGAAATGAGGGAGGCTGCGAAGCGATAAGGTCGCTTGCAAATAGACCATGAGGAAAGTTGCAGTTTAGCTTGCCTGCCTCGCTTACGTGCTACCTCTTATACAGTGTTCGTGGATACGACGAGATCGAGTATGACACGACATTGAATATGAATCCATGTCGTCCTGGAAGTCCCGTCAACCAATAGTGTTTTATTGTGCAGCTTCGATGGCACACTGCTGAGAATGACGGCTGAGCACTAGAATGTTACATCGTCACATAATACACTTGACCTGCAGCACCAGCTCAGCCCTCAATCGTCTTTACATCAATCTTGAAACCCGCTCCGTGCAGACGATCCACGTAGCTCTGACCCAAGCACGCCGGCGTGTACGAACCACCATCTAACTCGAGATTTTCCTCTAAAATGGTCAAAGCACCCTGTGCGAGAAGCGCGCCCGTGACTGGCTACCAGTTAGTGTTTCTTTCCAATCTTGTGTAACAACGTGTGTGTGTGTGTGTGTGTTTTCTTTTCTTTTTTTTACTGGGAATTGGGGCCTTCACACTCACGCGCATACAAGCTTCCGTGAAACCAAGCACGACAGAAGGCCTGCTTCCCAGCTGGATTGCTGTCTATATCTGGCGTCGCTGTTCCACGATACTCTACCTCTTCTCTGGCCATGTCCTCCCTGTTGACGCCCTCTCCTGGCTGATAGACAAATCTCTTGACCAGACTCCTCAATGGTGGAACAAACACCAAAAGCAGACCACCGATGGCCAAGGCGAAATGAACGGCGATGCCATGCAGCCAATTTCGTGCTTTGAAGTATTCCGCCCACGTAAACCTTGGTCCATAGAACTCACTCTTTCTGCTGGGGATCTCGTGCAAAAGGCCCCAGGTTCTCGTGACTACAGCTTGGTCTGTCTTGCCCGCGAGAGAAGTGGTTACGATTCCCAAGTTGGGCAGTGATGTCACGCCCAGAAGCTCTTGAAGCCAGGACTTTCGCGGCCTTGCTCCCGAGGCATGGGGGATCGGGGACGTCGCGTACGGCGTGGTTGCTTCCATCACCTCCTTCAACGGGAAGTGTTCAAAGTGAACCAGGACAGTGGCCAGGGTGCCTCCAGAGGGCTTGGAGCTGTTTCAAGTCAGACACGAAAACACATATATTACCTGCTCGGCTTACAAGTTGCAACGTACGTGAGCTTGTGGATGGTGACAACGGCGTCCTTGGTAGCGGCCTTAAGGTCCTTGCGCAAGTGTTGCGCCATGGACCATGTCACCAAATCGGGAGGTGCGGACTCGATGCCAGTTTGAGGCAGCATTATGGCGCCTGTCTTCCTCGCGGTAGCTTCATACTTCTTGATCATGCGGGCAACCCACGGGACCTCGCCAGTGCAATCGAGATAATGTGTGCCTGTTTCGGCACAAAGCTTGAAGATGGGCTCGCCGTACAGACAGTACGGCCCAACAGTGGTAATAATGACAAACGCTTTCTCGACAACAGCCTTCAGCTCAACCTCGTCATTTATATTGGCGAGCTCGACGCCTGCACGAAATATCAGCAGCTAGTTCCCAAGCTGAATTGATCATGTCTGGAGTTTCCTGAATCTAACAATCGAGCATCGCAGACTTACTGGGGGGCAGTCTGTCAGGATTCAGTTTCTGGCATTCTGCAATTACATTTTGGAGCTTCGACTCTGAACGTCCTGCAACAGCCCATTTCAGATTCGTGGGTAGATGTGTGGCGATGTGCTCCGCCGTCAATTGCCCAGTGTATCCTGTAGAGCATAGCTGTCAGCATGGTTTTCAGACTCAATGTTGGGGCAGAGGCGAGACTCAGCGTACCTGTAGCTCCAAAGAGAATCAAGTCATAGAGGCGCCCATGTTTTTTTACGGCCATTGGTGCGTCACTGCGAAAAATAGCTTCCAGAGCCTCGGGACCGCGTAAGTGAGTCTGGTGCTTTGAAGAAAGGTGAAGTTTGTCCCCAGTCAGTCACAGGAAGTCGAGGATGAAGGGTGTTAAGCAGGTAATCCCAACGATTCGGAATTAGAAGATATCATCAAGCAAAAATATAGTAACTATAGAAGAAGAAACTCGGCTGAGGCATTGAGGCATTGCATCATTGCATCATTGCATCAGTAATAAACACCCCACTAATCCCGATCAGGGTGTAACTGCGGGCCGCACGGGAAGACTGAAGCACCGGCGAGAAAATGTTATCAAGTAATGTACGGGGTATCATGTGACCTTGAACCTTCCTTGAATCCACCCCACCCACAGCGAGCTGAATGACAGGAAAAAATTAGGTGTGGGCCGTCGTGCGATTTTCGCTTGCTTTAGTTGCGCTCACGTGCTTGCCCTAAGGAAAATCACAACTCTAGCACATTTTTGGTGGACGCAGCCGCAACCGAAGTCGAGCGTCAAACACCTACCGCCCGTCAGTTGTTGTCTTCCACCCCAACGACAACCCTCACACATAAATCAAGATGACCAAGCGAACCAAGAAGGTCGGCGTGACGTATGTATTAAGCGCAAACAATACAACTCTACATCATACACATGTGCTAACATTGTCTGCAGCGGTAAATACGGCACCCGGTAAGTTTCTATCACGAAGTTTTCCCTCCAAACAGCCATGACTACCCACGACACACTCGAGTCTCGACCATACGACGACGTTTCTGGCTCTGGTTTCGTGGGTGCGTTGGCCATTTTGAACGCTGGTCCCAGGAGAACATCAATCCCTTATGACGAAGCAATGAAAATCGCACACGCTATCAGGCCAGGGCCAGCACGACAATTGAACATCCAATCACACGCGCATGCCCGCCAGTCGTCAAAACTCTGAATTTTCTCGAGAGCAACACCAGGGCTAATGAAATATTGTACAGTTATGGTGCTTCCCTGCGAAAGCAGGTGAAGAAGATGGAAATTACGCAACACGCGAAATACACCTGCACCTTCTGCGGCAAGACCAACGTTCGCCGCCACTCCACTGGCATCTGGAACTGCAAGTCCTGCAAGCGCACCATTGCCGGCGGCGCCTACGTTGTTGCGTACGTACCACCCCGAATCGCGGAGGAAAGAAAAACCTGAAAAGCGATTTCCCGAAGCTGGATGCCGAAACCTGCAGAAACATCCAGTCAGAAAGGGGAATACTAATCAGGGGGCATTTCATTCCAATCCCTTGTTGCCCAAACGGACACTGACCAAATGTAGCACTCCTGCCGCCGCTGCCATGCGATCAACTTTGCGACGACTGAGGGAGATTGCCGAGGTATAGAGGAAGTCCATTGTTTATGACGGGGGAGGGGGGGATGTTACGGATTTGCTTTTCGGTCTGGTGTACGGGGAACATGGTTTTGCGTGCCTGCACTACGAGTTGACGAAATGGGCGTCGACATTCGAACTTGGGTCACAGAGGCCGGTCGATTAGCAATGGAACAAAAACAAAACGGTTGCATGGTCTCAGACCCCATTACGATTTATGACTGCATCGTGTCGCTGCGCAGATTAATGCTTGTATGTGGTCGCATGACGCTGTTTCGGTGACATGCGATACTAGTGCAACACCTGTCACGGTCAATGTGCTTGGGCACGTTGCCTCGGACGAGACGGAACGGTCCTTCTCGGGGCGAGCTATCCGGACGGAGACGCACCATTGAGCCTCAATACTTCGGTGATCTCCTTGCGGCCCCCAAGCAAACTCCCCAACGTTCCACTTGAAAAGCACTTCAATTGTCGATGAGACTGACCGTAGAACCTTCCACTGCGTCAAGCACCTCCTCTGCAACATTGCAAGTACACGAGCACGGAAATTTATTCATGTCTAAACACCCGAACGCCAACTCACTACATAGATCTAGGAGACTCTCTTGTTCTTTCGTGTCTCATTCTTCTCCATCAACGTACGCTACCATATTACGTTGGATTGCACAACAAGGGCGCGCTCATCAGTATTACCGCCAACTGAATAATGGCCAAAGTACAGTCAAACCTCTGTCTCGACAACACAACTCGTTCTCCCACAACGAAGCAAGGGGCCATGACTTCTAGCACCTCTCGAGTCATGCTCCTGAGCCCCCTGATTGGGAACACGAACCCACACCAAGTCGTCGTCAGGCCCGCGCAATGCCACTGCATCACAAAAACAAATTACAAATAACATGGCGTGGTAGAAGTGGAAACTACAAGAAGGTGTCGGTGACGAGAGGGAAACCGAAAGCTGGAGAACCCGTTCACACTCACAACCCCGCCCATGACACCCCCCCGTCTGACTGAGTCCAAGGTCAGGGATGAATCACGCATCGTGAGAGAAGTCAGAACGAACCCATGGACATGAGCATGGCATGTACATGTATGTATGACTGTCAAGTTCGGATTCCTTTCTGTCCCTCCTAGCATTGACCCTACTGATTGAATCCACCAGAACAATGCGCGGCTCGAGAGGATACTTGGACGAGGCAACGGCCTTAGCGCACCGCAACGGAGATGCAAGGGCGTCACGTGAGCCGGTTTGGGGTTTCGAGGGGGGGTCCTGGACGGGTCCCGGACGCCTTGCCAGACCTTGCCAGACCTACTAGATTGGACCCCGATCCCTACCCGGTAGAGCAGATGGAAATTCCTGGCAGACTACGGATCCGTACTCAAGTCATCAGTCATCTAGAATGGTAGTACCTACTTATGTCAGCATACCTTTTATTTTTATTTTTTTAGTGCCCATATGTTTCCGCACTCCATGCAAAAAAAAAATTGCAGGGTGTATTCGTGCTATCCTGAGCAAGGTCATGATTTCACCTGCTTCTGCCTTTCTTTGAGTTTGCGTAGGTAATCCGTAGATGGTACGACTGACCACCTCGTGCTGCGACGTTGTTCTATCCTGTCTGCCTGGATAATACCTAGGTCAGGCCGCCACCACTTGACTTGGACCAGCCGCTAATGTACTGATGGATGTGTGGCGTCTTCGGTGTCTGTAGCCCCTCCACTGCCGCTGTCTCGACGGCCTCCTCAAAACTCTCTCTCTTTCCACTCGTAGCCAGCTGGCCCGGTTTTTCCTTGTTGTTGATTGCTCTGCTGCTCTGCACCAGAACAACAACAACTCCTCTTCTCTCCCGTGGCCAACTCCCTCCCACCCGCCGAAGCCCGCTGTACCGCCAGCACCCAGCACCCAGCACCCTGGCCCCCCCCCCCCCCCCCTAACTCTTCCCCACTCACAGTCCGCGGTCTGCCCCAACTTCAGTCTGCTGCTGCTGGTGTCAAATCGACGGGTTGGTTGCCCTGCTGCCTTTCGCCGCTGCCAACAAATCGTCTGCACCTCGTTTTACATGTTTTCATCAAATTCGTCTCTACACTATCCAACCTGGCGTCATGGACGAGCCTGAACAGTGCATCATATGCCTGGATCTCCTACCGCGTCCCCTGTCCTCGCCCTCGCCCTCGCCCTCGCCCTCGGCCGTGAACGATGTTCACAATGCCGCCGCCGCCGCCGAAGTGACAGACGCCCCAGCATCAGACTCGGCCACCACAGCCGTTGCCGCTGCTGTCAACGAGACAAGCCATCTCGACATTGTCGCAGCTCTAGACGGATGCGAGCATGTCATTCACGATGCGTGCATTCGATCATGGGCTCAAAAGACAAATACTTGTCCCATTTGCAGAACACCCTTCCACTTCGTTCGCGTCTACAACGGTGTAGATGGTATGTGTAGCACCACCTGCCCACCGTCATTTTAGCATCTCTGCCCAGCATCACGAACGAGGGAGGAGAAGAAGAAGAAGAAGAACTATTTCACATTTGCTAACATCACATTCCATTTCTCCAGGCACCGCAGTCTCTACGTACGATGTCAAGGATAAAAAACAAGTGGCCGAGTTTGATGTCCAGGCTTGGATGGGCGACAACATGGCAGAAGAGGATGAGGACGAAGGCAACCCTTGCCCCATTTGCAACTCAGCCGAGCGAGAGGACATTTTACTGTTATGTGACAGTTGTGATGCCGCCTACCACACGCATTGCATTGGGCTGGACCATATTCCTGAGGGTGACTGGTATTGCATGGAATGTGCTCACCTGTTCCAGCTCACGACTGATCGCCATGATCGCATTGATGCCGAACCTGCCTCTCCGCGGCCTCGGGCGCATTTTCAGCGTCCAAACCCTCGAGAAGTACGAGGCTTTCATGTAAGGACACGTCATCGTCTCAGAAGAGCCCGCAGGCAAGCTCGCAATGATGAATGGCAAGGCGCCTGGGGCCAGTTTTCCGGTCGTTTCTACGAAATGAGCGATCTTGATCTTGACAACCACGATGACGAGGACGATGACCTCGAGCAGTTCCGTCGCTTTCAACAGCTTGATCGTCGAGAACTGCAGCGATGGCAGCAGCGCATGGACATCGCCCATCGTCTCGGTGCACGAGATACCTTTGCCAGCACTATCCCACCACAAATAAGTGAACGCCTGCAACCACCCCCACCGCCTATCGAAGAAACTCGTGATGAAAGGCGCGCGTGGGGAGCCTTCAACCGTGCTAGAGACACAGAATCTGGTACCACCGCAACTCGAAAGCGCAAAAGTCGGTCCGTTACTGCATCACCAGCAGAGCCAGCGCAAGAGCCAGAGAGAAAGTTGAAGCGTCCGCGAACTAGAAGGCTGCCTACGCAGGCTGAGGCCTCAACATCCGCTTCATCTCCCGCAATTTTGGGTCCGTCAAATGCACGCCCAACAAATGGAACCACATCGCTGGGGAATGGCGTTACTCGCTTGGAAAGCACCACACCTCTGGTGTCGTCGTTACTTAAGGAACTGGAGCCTTTGGAGCCAAACCCCTTATCTGAGGACGAGACCCCAGTAATGACACCGAGCTGGCGGGTTCCTCCAGAAGCTTCGTCGCCGGCACTTTCGCCCTCGCCTTCAAATCATAGTAGCCCCAGGGCTCTATCGTTGACTCCGCCACCACTTCCCCATCTTGGCGGTCGGCCTACATCCCCGACGTTATCACTCAGTACTCACATTGAACCTCGGTATCCTCCTGCAAATTACTCTCCCACTCGATCTCAAAGTGATGACGGGGAATCCGAACCACGTTCAGCCAAATTTGACTCTCGTCCCCTCGAGTTGCGTCAGCCCCGGCCTCGCCGTGCTCATCAAGTCTCGTCCCGAAGTGAAGACACATCGCCAACACGGTGGACAATGACGCACGAAGAAAAGAAGAGCATCAATGATATTGTCAAAACCGCTCTTCGGCCTCATTGGCGAGCGCAAAAGTTGACCACCGAGCAGTATGCAACCATAAATCGTGACATTTCGCGAAAACTCTACGACGAAGTGAAAGACGCATCGTCGCTCGATGGCCAATCCCGGCGAACGTGGGAGAAGAGAGCCACGCAAGAGGTGGCTCAGGCTGTCTCCGAACTCCCGGCATAATCACAGGTACACACAAGATGAGGACTTTTCGTTAGCCCCCGGCGTTTTTTTTCAGATGAAGCGGATAGCCTTCGCGGTGATTAGATACCCAGGTTTTTTTTTGTACTTTTTTTTTTCACTTTGTACCTGTGCCGTCAATGAGGATTTTGTCTGTTCTGCTTTGGACACGAGGGTTTGTGGCGTAACAGGTTATGCAAAATATTGATTGCATCTGATCATAGTACTGGGGAAGGTACATTTTGATGTCCATTCGAGATGAGGGATGACATATTGTATTTGTAGATCGTTTGAACGCTTCATCCTCATTTTTGGCGTTGGCTGCCGAGGCCATGAACAGTTATTTTAACATTGGCGATTTACACGACTATGGTTGCAATAGAAAGCAATAGTAGTGTTTCAATACCTAAACACATTTAGCCGGGAAGCTCGACATTTTTTAAGGTGGGAGAGGTTGGGGCAGCAGATGAGCATCTGTTGGAACGAAAGTGAGGTATCCCAAAGGGCTCATTCTGCTGTCTCAAGATCTACTCCGTACTCCCGGATGGGATTCCGGGTTTCCTCGGATCATGTGCTTTTTGCGTGTCAGCAGTATCTATCTAACAGGACCCGGTATGAAATTTCAAGGCAGGCACCGCTAGCGAAAAGACTGCTCTGGAGTTCACTCTTGGCACTCGTAAATGATCAGGACGTTCTGGAGGTGGAAACAGGTCTTGACGATAAGGTAAATGGTGCCTTGGGTGGAAGAAGGAGAGAAGAAAAGCGGGAGACAGGATGCAACAAATTTTGCTATGAGGACCAAGTGGGCTGGCCGGGTAGGGGATTGCCTCAGGCACTCACCACTTAATGAGGAATTACTGCGGAGGAAAATGGTTGGTTGCCTAATAAGCCGCCGCTCCTTGTTCCTTGTGTGGATAGGAAAGGTACGTACCTCCAGGAACCATAACAGGATTACAGGTGGAAACTGAAAAGTTCCAAGACACGACGAAAGTGGTCATTCTTTCTGGCCCTCTCTCTTGGACGAGGACTTGCATCTCCCCACAGCCGTCATCACCATGACTGCTTCAAGCAGGGGGCGGCGCGCCATGCAATCCATGTTTTCAGGTAAGAATCGGCATTTCGGCATTGTTATCAAGGCAGCAGCAGCAGCAGTAGTAAGGGGACGGACCGGGGGGGGGGGCCAATGGAGGAAAGTCGCAAGATTCTCAGAAACTAACCTCACACAAACAAACCGTAGGCTCTCCCAATGTGTGCTCAAGATGCGCCACGGGCTTCACGCGAGTGCCTGCCCGTCTGTACTCGGCCACCCCCATCACAAGTTCCGAGACGACGCCCTCGGAAGGAACCGTTCCTCCTCCTCCGTCGCCAACGCGAGCGCCTTCAGCCTACGACGTTCGATCCGGCTTGATCCTGACCCGGCCGCCGCTGCTGACCCGCAAACTGCACTCGTTCGAGAACGCCTTCTTCTTCTACCAGAAGCGGTTGGAAGAGAGGCTCAACACGCCCTTCATCACGAGCATCTACTTCAAGCCCGACACGGCCCGCCAACTAGATTGGAACCTGAAGGTGAACGAGCGCAAAGGCACAGTCGCCAAGGATATCGGCGTGTACAAGGGCAAGGGCTCAACGGCGTGGGATGACGAGCTCAAAGTCGGCGACGACCTGAGCAGCCAGGAGAGCGTGCTGAACAGCCTTCTCAAGGATGCGGAAGCTCGTGTCAGTGATGACGCCGAGGTCATTGCCCCCGAGGACGTGGTTCCCGTCGAGAGGCCCATGGAGAGGAATACCGAGGCTGATGAGAAGGGCGACGTGAAAAGATTGGACAGACAGCTCGAGAGGACGCTGTACTTGGTTGTCAAGGGCAAAGATGGCTGGGGTTTTCCCGCAGATGTCATTGCCAAGGACGAAAACTTGCACGAGGTGGGTGCTTTACTTTTTTTTTTTCTTTTCCATGGCAAATAATTACGCCTCACTTCGCCTCGCCGTGAGGAAAAAATCAACACGGGACTAACGAGAAAGGAACAGACCGCCAAGAGAGTCTTGGATCAGGCTGCCGGCGTCAACATGAACACCTGGATCGTTGGCCGTATTCCCGTTGCACACGTCGTCAAGCAACCTGTTCAAGCCGCCGACGGGTTTGTTACAAAACGAGGCCAAAAGACTTTTTTCCTCAAGGGAAGAATCATGGCCGGTCAGGCCGATTTGAAGAATAACCCTTTTGGATACACCGACTTTAAGTGGTTGACGAGGGAGGAGCTGGAAAAGGAGCTGTCGCCCGAGTATCTCAGCGGTGTGCGAAACATGATGGCAGACAGGTAGAAAGAAAAGGGGGAGGCGTGTTGGCGAAAATAAACCCTACATATACAAGGCGCATCTTTGTAAACTAGAACTGGTGTATACATTTTGTACAGCATGCCATATTTGATGGTGACTTGAAGAATTCCCACGTGTCGCAAATTGAGTATCCTGTGCAACAACAAGTACCATTCATTCTTTGGGCTACGTATTCACAACTCCCATGTTGTCTTGGAAGCTGACAGCATCAATTCTAAATTCAGGTCTATCTTCCTCCAAAGCACGCCCCGAACAACCCTTGTTCGTTTGTGGAGCTTTCGGCAAGCTCTGGCGGTTATTCAGACGGCGCATCACGCCAAGCTCGTACAGGCATAGGCATATCAAACATGCCATATAGTACAGGTAATCCCCCCCCAAAAAATGTAGGTGTTCTTCAACGCCGCAACTCCAGCTCCCCAACACCACTTGAAGAGCCTAACATCGCCATGCAACAAGATATAACAAAAGCCCTTCTGGTACACACAACATTCGTTCATGATGTTCCAGTAGGCTTGGCTTGTCCCTCAACGAAGCTGAGAGCTTCTGTCGTGGGCACGCAGTTGATAGAGCTCGTCTTGTTGTGGAACGTCACGCCATAGCATTTGTCTGCCACATGAACAATCTCGGGCCGGAAAGTAGTGCAGATGAACTGAGTGCCTGCCTCGTTTGAGATGGATTCCAGTAGCGCGGCGACGGCAGTTCGGTATTGGGCGTCCAGGTTGGCATCTACTTCGTCAAAGATGACCATGGGACTACTCTCGGTTTGCTGGAGAGCAAAGATGAGACACAACGCGCACAAACCTAAAGGCAAAATGATAATAAAAGAAAATGCACGGTTTAGTAGTGATTCTTGGTTTGCCATCATCTCGGGAATTCAATAGGACTTACTCTTTTGCCCACCACTGAGTTGCTGGATTCTTTGCTGCTCATCAAGTTCTTTCGAGTTGAACGAGACGCTGATGCCGACGCCAATGTAGTTCTCGACACTGCCACGGGCCTCCTCATCAGACTCATCAACGTCTTGGCGACGATCGGCCCTTCTTTGAATGACCAGTCGTCCATGTCCTGCGGGAACCAGTTTGCCAAAGATGGTCGCAAACTCCTTGGACACCTGTTTGAAAGTTCGCTCAATGGCTTCGTCCTTTCGTCGATCCAAGTGCTCAACCAGTTCCTCAATGGAGTCCTGAGAAGCGTCCAATTCCTTGCGTCGCTTCATGAGCTGATCCTGTTGCGTGGTGAAGTTGTTGTACTGTTCAAAGGCTTTCTTGTTGACATGCTTGTACTTCCTCAGTGCTTCATTGACCTTCTTCAGCTTATTGGTAATCTGAATAGTTCTGTGTCAGTATTTCGGCCACGGTTTGAACATGGGCGCCTCAAACTCACCGAACTGGCCTCCATATTCTCGTATTTGTCAAATGCCTCTTCGGGAAGCACACCCAAATCTCTGATGTTTTTGGCACATTCTGCGGCCTGTGCAGTAAGAAGAGCCTTACGCTGCAGAGTCTTCTCCATCCTCTTTTGTTGCCTCTCTATTTTCGTGGAAATCTCATTCTGAATCTGCTCTCGCTCCGATTTTTCGGAGCTCAGCTCGTCAATTCGAGCAGTGACGTGGTCCATCTTGTCTTCTGTCTCTCGCAGACTGGCTTCAATGCCTTGCAATGCATTCTGAGCAGTCTTTAACTCTCGTTGAGCTTCCTTCATGCCTCCGGATGCGCCCCCTGATGCCGAGTTCTCGAAGGCCTGGCTGTTCAACTGATCGAGTTTCATTTGAAGGTTCTGACGCAAGTCAACTTCAAGGAATTGCTTCGTTCTCTCGAGCTCTCTCCGTTCATTGCTCAAATCATTCCATTGCTTCTGCAGTTGTTGCGTCATTTTACTGAGCTGCTCCAGCTCCAGTTCTTCTGCTGGGGTGAGGCTTTTTTTGAACTCGGTTCCTATCTCAGCCTCATGCGCGGCCACCTCTTCCATGAACCCGTTCATATTCTTCTCCACTGCGTCTCGGCGCTTGATAGCGGAGTCGAGATGAGACCTTTCGTTTTCAACATGGCCGGACTTGTTTCGCAGTTCGTGTTTGAGGGGCTCGAATCCATCGTCTGCCTGCCTTAATTGCTGCTCCATCTTTTGCAATTCCGACATGGCTGCTGTGATTTCTTGATCTTTGCGTTCGATCTGCTGGCGCAATTCGCGTGACTGGGCAATCAAATTCTCATACTCTTCTCGCCACTTATTCGCGGAGTGAACAGCTTCGAGACGCGATTTTCGGGGATCAATGTAACCACCGGTCAGGGCACCTCTCTTGTTCGTTGTATCGCCTTCTGCGGTGATGCCATCGACGCCATGACTGCGGGCGTATTGAGCCGCGACGGCTAAATTAACACACACTACAGTCTTTCCGAACACCTGCTGGAAGGCCTTTTCGAATTTTGTGTCGTATTTTATCTTGCTGATAAGAGGCACCGCATCATTGGATCGAGGAAAGCTGACCTGACGTGGTCGCAGTTGCGCCAATGGCATGAAGGTGACACGGCCGCCACGTGTTTTATACAAATAGTCCGCCAAATAGGTAGCGGTGTCGGCGTTGTCGACGACATAATGAAACAGACTTGCTCCCGCAGTCTGTTCAACGGGGAGTCTGTATGCGTCATTGACCTCGAGCAAGTCGGCCAGAGTTCCGTAGGCACCGGGAATATCCTGTTCCTGCTTCAACCGACGGATGGTAGCCAGACCGCGAGCTGTTGCACCGTCTACCGCATGGGACAACTCCCGCTCAGCTTGTTCCTTTTCCTGGCGGGCATTGGCAATGACAGAGTTTAGTTTGTCCTCCTCGCGGCGAATGAGCTTCCTCTCGTCATTCAGTCTATCCAGGGTGACCCTAGCTTGGTTTGCCTCGTCGGCCATCAAGACTCTGTCACCACTCCAATTGGCTAATCGGGATCTCAATTGCGCTACCTCTTGCTCGGTCTGCCGAATGGATTCTTGCACTCTGCCAACCTCCTCTTCGGCCTCCAGCTTGTTCGCTTTCTGTGCGCTGATTGTCAGATTTAACTCCTCGACTTCTTTTTTCAACCATGCGTCCCGCTCTGACTTGTTCTTAAATCGTGAGCCACGGCTTTGCTTGGCGAAGAGACGCGCCCTTGAAGCTTCAGTTGTGTCTAGTTGTCGCCTGATTTCATCCTCCTCCTGCTTCTTCTTCTTGTACTCGGGCAGGATCTTAGCCAGCTGTTTTTCCTTTTGCGATATCTCGGACTGGACGGAATGTAGATCCGATTCGTGCTGCGCTCGCGCCTGTTCCTGTGCCGATTGCCCATCCTTCAGATTCTTGACTTTCAGTTCCACCTTGGCAAGGGCCTTGGCGCAGTCTCGCCTGTCCTCTTCGTGTTGACGTCGGTCAATCTGGAGCAACTCCAGTTCTCTCTGCAGGCTGTGGATTTTTGCATCAAGCTTTGAAATGACCTTTTCTCCCTTCAGAAACTCTGAACGACTCGAATCACTTGTGTCGAGGCCGTCCTGTCTCGCACCGTCGATATCCTCTAGAGCAGACTGGATGGTTACTTGCTCGCGGTGATGGTACGCGTACTCCAAACATCGCCTCTCCCTATCCTTGTCCTGAAAACCGCGCAATTCTTCCTTTTCCTCCTCGAGCTCAGCAAGTCGTTCTTTGATGTATTCGAGCAATTCGTCGATTTTTTCTCGTTTATTGTTGGTCTCGTGCATGATTTTCAACGACTCTGTACGGCGTGCCTCATACACGTGGGTACCGGCCACTTCTTTCAGCAGATTGAGTCTGTCAGACTCCTTCATGTTTGTCAATGCTGTCACGCGACCCTGGGGAACAATGTAGTAAGGATTGGACCGGGAGAATCCTGCAGCTTCTAGCAGGTTCATGACATCCGTCTTGGTCACGACTTTACGGTCCACCGAGTACTCGTCCTTCTTCAACCCAATTGTTCGGCGCAAGACGACCTCCTTGTTGCCTGTAGGGAACCGATCGTCGCTATTGTCGAAGATGATCTCGACGTAGGCAGACATGACGGCAGAACCAGAACCCTCGTGCAAAAGGCCCTGTCGCTCTTCTCGACTCATCTGGGTGTAAGCATCGCTAAGAACGAATCGCATCGCTGCAAAAAAGTTGCTTTTGCCTGAGCCATTGCGACCAACGATGACATTCGTTTTCGGTGAGAAGGGTTCAATAACGGTTTGGTCTTTGTAGCTGTGAGGTTGTTAATGATTTGGACATTCAGCTAGATGTACCATGCGCCGCGTACCTTTTAAAGCCCTGGATAATAGTCTGCTTGATATACATGATGGGCTGCGCGGGTGCCGATGCGCGACATCAGAAAGAGCCAGTAAGCTAGACTGGACTTGGTCTGGAGGTCGTAATGAGAATGAAGTCGTCGTCTCGGCGATACGACGCGTCTTCCTGCCCGCCGCGATCAAGCGACTGGGGGTCGCGTTGAGAGACGGGCTGCATTTTCTGCCTCAGGCCACACGCACACGGCCCGAGGCCACACAGCCCGAGGCCACACAGCCCGAGGCCACAAAGCCCGGGGCATCTAGCTATAAGATAGCTACCCTTATTTTATTAGTTTTAGTTATTATCTAATATTACTTTAGTAAATTAAGTAGTTTTTCTCCTTATATTACTCTTAGGTAACTAGTAAGAGAAGCTTTAGAATTATAAGAATAATAATAGCTAGGTAAGAGGTATAGGGGCACTTATATATTCACTAAAGCTTACTAGGTCTAAGTATATTATATATACGAGTTATAAGCTTATAGCTCGCGGCTTGCTAGTATCACGTGAACCTAGCCCTAGGGCCCAGCCTGCCCGCGGGGTGCGTCAGTATACCTGGTGTTGTTGTGAGTGGGGCCTCACATAGCCGCGCGTAGCTTTTATGGAAGTGTGGTGCGCATCTGTCTGGCCTGGTAGACGGGTACCGTGGCGGGCTGTACCATGGCATCTCATCCGCGTCCATCCGCGTCCATCCCCGTACACTCCGTACACTCAGCTGACAGAGTGACCACGGCCCACCGCCCCTGCCGTTGAACACACAGGCCAGACCCCACACCATGCCTGATTAGGCTCGCCGAGTTGTTGCCTCCTGCCAAGTTCTGCATTCCAATGTTTGGTTAATCGTTAAATTAATCGTTAATCCAATGAGCCTGAACCGCGCCGCTTTATTGGCCAGTCGCTTCAAAATCTGTTCCCATTCAACTGTGCCTTTTTTGTCGTTGCGCCATAGAACGGTGCGAGTTGGTGGTACATTTACTTGTTTGTACTCGACATCGTTAAGATAATTACCTACCTACCTAGGTCTTCTTGCCCATTGTTCTATATCGTGGCGTCGCCCGATTTGCCCATCATTTCAATATCACAATTGACTGATGGGATAATGCCGTTGTTTTTGCCTCACATCTACTTTGTTTTTCCCCATCATCACCGCATTCTATCTCCAATACCCTCTCCGTTTCCGTGTTTCGGCAGACATTTCATCTAAATACACGCTTCGCGAGGCTCACTGCTAGGCGGCAGCACCATTCGCCGTCATGGCCATCGACCCGGAGAATGGCCAGTCTGCCACGGCAGCTGCTGGTGTCGATGCTGCCGCAGTAACCTCGCCTGCAACTGCGGAAAAGACTGACAATGGCGACCCGGCATCTGAGTCGAATGCCAGCGAGCAGGCCGTGTTGGCGTCGCACATGCACGTGGAAGACGTGAAGCTGTCCTTTCTCGGCATCTACAGCTACGCGGCATGGACTGACCTGGCCATTGTTGCTGTCTGCGCTGTTTGCGCGGTGATCGCTGGTGCTCTGGTTCCAGTCACCCCGGTAAGACGCTTTTGATCTGCTCCATGTGCCTCCTCGAAGGGAAGCTACAGAGGAAAATGATAATACTGACCCGTTTAATCTGCATCAAAGATTATCAGTTCGCGAATCATCTTAGCCTTCTCCAAGGCAGAATCCCAGGGCTACAGCATAAAGCCTCTGCTGGACGAGTATGTCGTCTATTACGTTTATATCCTCATCGCTGCCTTGGTCACCTGGTTTGTCTCGACCGCTGGCTTTAACTTTGCCGGCGCCAGAATTACGCACAGAATCAAGACACGTTACTTTGCCGCCGTGCTGAAGCAGAATATGGCTCTGTTCGATGATACAGGCTCGGCTGACATCCTCTCCCATCTCACTGACGACGCAAAGGCTATACAGAGTGCCATCTCCTCCAAGCTCTCGCAGACAATCAGTGCCCTTGGCACGCTTATTGCCACTATTGCTGTCTGCTTTGCCCTTGACTGGATTCTGATGTTTGAATTAATCTGGTCTCTGGCGCTTGGCTATATTGTTCTTTACTTGGGTGGCAAATTAACGGTTTGGTATAGCACTCGCAGCATTAACGCATCATCTGCCGGATCCGCGGTTGTCGAGGAAGCATTAGGCTCCATTAAGACCACAACGTCACTCGGAATACAGTCACATGTGCATAACAAGTACATGAACTTCCTCACTAAGGCCGCTAAGGACGGCTTTGTCCTTTCCTCGCTGAACTCAACCCTCATTGCTATTTGCGTGGCGAGTGGCTATTTTAACGTTGCCCTGGCATTCTGGCAGGGCTCTAGACGACTTACGGATGGCGACACGTCTTTCACCTCTGTCGTTGCTATTTCTATGGTCACGAAAGCTGCTGCTTTCTGCGTTTTAGGTGTTGGGTCGAACATGGAAGCATTCGCCGCAGCGGTAGCTGGCGTTCGCCGCCTTTCGCGACTGATTCAACGAGAGTCTTTGATTGACGCATTATCCGACAAAGGCTGTACTCCTAACAAGTTTGATTCCACTTTAGAGCTGCGCAATGTAAAGCACATCTACCCATGCCGGCCTAATGTTGTCACGTTAAAAGACGTTAGTATCGCTTTCCCTATGGGACAAACCACGGCGATCGTAGGGCACTCTGGTTCAGGCAAGAGCTCCATCTCTAATTTATTGCTACGCTTTTATAACCCGCTAGCCGGCCGCATTTCTTCTGGATGGCAGGGACCTGTCCGACTATCAACTACGCTGGTTACGCCAACAAATTGCCGTCGTTAAACAAGAATCGTTCATGTTTAATAAGTCGGTATATAAGAATATCGAATGCGGATTCACAGGGCCGCGATGGGAGACTGTTTCTGCAGACGAGCGAAAGAATGCTGTGTTTAAAGCGGCCGAGATGGCTCAGGCAAGCGACTTCATTAGCAAACTTCCAGAAGGATATGACACGATTGTTGGCACACGTGGATCAAGACTCTCAGGAGGTCAGTTACAACGAATCGCCATCGCACGAGCCCTTGTAGGCAAACCCCGCATCCTTATTTTAGACGAGGCAACTTCCGCACTAGACAGCGAGACAGAAGCTAGGTTACTCTCCACCATGGCACAAGATGACAATCAGAGGACCACCATCGTCATCGCGCATCGCCTATCTACGATCCGAAGCGCGGACAATATCGTCGTTCTGAATGCAGGAGAGGTCGTGGAGAGTGGTAAACACGACCAGTTAATCGCTGCCCGAGCTAATTATTATGATTTGGTTCAGGCCCAGAATGTGGATCAAGATGATCACACAGGAACTGGAGATAAACTGGAGAGGAGCACCAGCGAGGCTCGCAGCTCAAACGAGGAAGTCACCAAAGACTATTACGCAAATGATGGGACTCCACAAAATGCAGTCTCGTCTGCGGATGATGCTCCCGGAACTCAGCCTGCAATTTCATCCTCGCTCTTCTCAATGATTGTCTTCATCTTCAAGCTCAATAAAGGAGAAATGCATTGGCTCATCATTGGACTTATCTGTTGCATTGTTGCGGGAGGAGAAGAGCCCGTCTCCGCCGTGCTCTTTGGCAAAGCCATTACAGCCATCTCGCTGCCGTTGGATCAAGGTGAAAAGATACGCTCGGATGCTGCGTTCTATTCGTGGATGTTCTTCACCCTTGCATTCGTTATGTTACTCAGTTGCGCGGCTCAGGGAATCGCCTTTTCGTTCAGTTCTGAGAACCTTACCAATCGAGTTCGCTCTCTAGCGCTTAGCCAGTACCTTCGCATGGATGTTTCATTTTTTGATGAGAAAGAAAATTCAGCCGCCGCGTTATCTGGCTTCTTATCAAATTCTATAAGCGACTTAACTGGCCTGAGTGGCAGCGCCTTGGGCGTCATTCTTATCTGCATTTCCACGCTTATATCAGGAGTAGTCGTTGCGCTCGTCCTTGGTTGGAAACTGGCACTCGTGTGCTTTGCCGTAATTCCTTTGATGATTGGCGGAGGTTATTATGGAGTTTCTCTTGTTAGCAACTTCGAGAAGAAGAACGAACTATTTGCTAATAAGGCCTCGGAGTTTGCTGGCGAGACGCTGAATGGTATACAAACCATCGCGGCGCTAACCAAGGAGCGGACCGCATTAGCCGAATTCGAGGAAATACTCGGCGAGACTAAGAAGGAAGCTTTACTCGCAAACTTGCAAGCTTCCTTCATGTATGCACTAACCCAGTCAGCCTACTATGCCTGTATGGCGCTGAGCTTTTGGTATAGCGGGCGGCTGATCCTTGACGGCGAGTACACTTTGTTCCAAGCCATCGCTATTCAGTCAACCATGCTCCTGAGTGCCTACTCGGCTGGCGTTGTCTTCTCCTGGACTCCTAACATCGGAAAGGCTAAACAGGCTGCTGCCTCACTACAACGACTGCTAGCGTTAAAATCCGCAATCGACCCCTCGTCTCCGTCTGGAGAGGGAATCACCTCGATGCGCGGCGATATCACGTTTGACTCGGTTAGCTATTCATACCCTTCCCGTCCGGACCACCTGGCGTTGGACAATGTCAGCTTTAACATTCCAGCAGGTGCCAATGTCGCCTTTGTTGGTACCACAGGTTCTGGCAAGAGCACCATCGTCTCGCTGATTGAGCGGTTTTATGACCCAACCAGTGGGAGGATACTTGTGGACTCCAAACCTGTTACATCGCTCCGCTTGTCCGAGTATCGAAAATGCATTGGTTTGGTCAGCCAAGAGCCCAACCTGTTCAACGGTACCGTTAAGATGAATTTGACGATTTGTTTGGACGAAGAGGGCCAAACACCACCCACTAATGAGGAAATCGAGAATGCGTGTCGCTCAGCCAACATTCATGAATTCATTACCAGCCTTCCGTGAGTACTCATATTTCCATTATCTTGTCTTTTGGTCACAAACAAAAACCATATCATGATACCCTCTGCCTCCTTGTTCATCATTGCCTACAAATCGCTGACAAACTCTGTTTGATAGGGATGGCTACGACACCGAAGTTGGCAGTAGAGGCAGTCAGCTCAGTGTCGGGCAAAAGCAGCGTGTGGTGCTCGCCCGGGCCCTGCTTCGGCGACCCAAGGTTCTGTTGCTCGACGAGGCGACGTCTGCGCTGGATTCGCAATCAGAAGCCAGCATTCAACAGGCGCTTGAGCTGGCTAAAGAGGGCAGGACAACAATCACGATTGCGCATCGGCTGAGTACAATTGTGAAGGCGGACAAGATTTACGTCATGGGTGACGGCAAAATTGTCGAAGCGGGAACACACGCTCAGTTGATGGCCAAGAAGGGTGCTTATCATGGACTGTACGTGGCAAACAAAAGTGGGCAAAGTCTGTAAATGTTGTAAGTGCTGTAGATGTGGCAGATTATTGTACAAATTCCAAAATATCCTGGGACTGTGGACAGGTCATGGCAGTCCAATGTAATGGAGGTACAAACGCAGAACATTGTCCTCGCCCCGTAAGCGAGGCCATTGGCACGGTTTAAGGCGACAAGGACCGATTCTGGCCTCTGGCCTGGGCGCTGATGATGGGCCCCGGCTCTACTCCGTACACTCCATGGTGCGTTTGCCCCACGGCCGTAGCCGTAGCACGGAGCCAGCTACACTACAGGGTAGTTGGCAGAAGACTGGAATGTGGCCTCGCGGAAATGCTGACGGAAATGCTGACGATGCTGACACACAACCTAACCTGGTGGATGCACCCGTCCGGAGGACTCAGCTTTGTAAAAAAAAAATGCTGACTCCTGCTGACACACACAGATGAGCTTGATGATGATAAGTGCCAGTTACAGGGCCCCCTTGACGGGCCTGAGAGTGACATCGGGGTGACTTCGTTGGGTGACAATTCAGGCCGGTCTAATGCCTTGGCGTGCCTTGTAAATGCTATGCTCTATTCACACAGTGAACTTGACCAGTCCGACACAACGGCCCATTCTGCGAATGTATCCCCTGCGTCCCGGTCCTGACCTCCCAATGCTCGCTGCCCACTCCCGCAGGAACGTAGAATAATTCGCTGGGATCACGGCGACGCCTTATCTGGAGCAGCTTCTGATACTGCTTGTTGCCGTAGAAAGTGCGCTGCCAGTCCGGATCCTTGACATTGCCCTCGTTGGCGTACGAACCGCCCGACTCGTCTACGGGTGCCGCAGCCCTCCACGATGCCAGGATGTCCGCCATCAGCGTCTTCTGGGCAGACCGGAGCTGGTCCGGGGAGGGCTCATCAGAGAGTACAATGCTCGTCGTTGCAAAGAGTGTGCTCGCGCGCAGAGCAGGGTTCACCGAATTGTCTATGCGGTATGGATTCCGCGGCGACACGCCAAAGGCTGTGATGTCGTACCCGTTGTCGACGACGCGCTTGATGGCCTGGAACGAGCCGTTGAAGCGCGCGGGGTCGCTGAAAGACTGGCGCGGGAAGAGCCAGCCGCCGTCGACGCTGTTGGGTGAAGCGACACGGCCTCGCGATGGCGGCCAGGCATCTTCCCAGGCTGCGTGATACGAGGAGAAGTGTTTGGCTTCCGTCCTGCAAGGAATCCCCAGCTCGCTGAGGCGGGTAAATACAGGCTTCATGATCTTTTCAAGCGCCGAAATGGACATGTTTGGTGCCACCTGGGGAAAACGCACGGGTCAGAGCTCAATTCCTCGAATATTACGGTACGTCAACCGGTGTTGTTGAGTGGACGCCCTGCGCAAGACGTAGACTTGCGGAATTTTCGCGCAGGGACTTGCTTGCTCACCATGGCAAGTACAAACTAGAGAGAGCGAGAGAAAAAGACAAAAAGTGAAGTTGCGCTTGTGACAGAAGGATGTGCAATGGATGGCATTCGAAATGATGGGGACAAATCTCACCAAGGGCTCAGCGGCCAGGCTGTAGGAAGCATTGTCGTACATTGGCGAGTTGCGCCTCAGGTTTGTGTAAGCGTATAGCCCGGCTTGCGTCATGCGGTCCAGGTTTCGGAAATATGCTCGAGTTCCCTCCCAGAACGTCTCCGCGCTGACGTTGGCCGACGTCTGGAATGACATTTGCAAGGTCGTTGCCTGGACCTTGGGGAGAAGCCGAGTAACCACTCATCAAAGCATTTTTCATTAGCGGGGGAAATATGGCCAAGACAGAACCATGATGTTCTCAAGAACAATCGTGGAGTTGAGCGTTCCATTTGACGGATACTCCAGAGAATATAAAAAAGGAAAAAAAAAAAAAAGAGTCTTTGAAGATTGTACGAACCAGATGTTGTTACCCCAAATGTACTTCCGCCGCCTCCTCTCAAAGCCCAGAAGAGATCCGCATGGCTTCGCGGCGTAGCTGTAACGAATCTCCCATCTGCCGTGACGACATTCACGGCCAAGACATGATCTGCCGCCGTTCCAAATAATCCCGAGAGAGGTGAGTGCCCTCCGCCAGCGAAATACCCTCCAGCATAGCCGACAGTCTGTCCGACAACGAAGTAAGTGGGTCAATTCTGTTCACTTCGTGTTGTTGCTTGTGTTGCTACGATTACGCAAAAAAAAAAAAAAAAAAAAAAAAAAAAAAAAAAGGAAATAAAATAAAAGTACTTACTGCACACATGCCGGCGACGACCGAAGAATTGTGTTGCTCCGCCATTTTCGAAACGGCCAGCGTCTCAACGCCGGCTCCGATATGCAAGACATTTCCCCCGAAATCTCCCGAGGCAAAGTTCGGGACGAAGCTGATGTCCTGCATATTGTGCGTCCAGATGCTGAGTGCTCCGGCTCCGGAAGACCGGCCCTGGTAATCGTGGCCTGTGTTCTTGACAACGAGGCGGAGCCCTTGATTGCGTGCGAAATTGACGGCCAGCTGAATCTGTGCAACGGTTGTGGCATTGACTGCGTAAGCCGGATATGCGCCCAATGTACAGTTCGCGCCATCGCCATCTGCGTTGCTGGTGGGAAGACATGAGCGTCCCTGCCAGAGCGGCCACATGACCGACGTGGGATCACCATTACTGTTTTGCGCAAGGATGTCAGTACTGAAAGAGCATTTTTTTCTTTTCTTTTTTTGCTTTCGTCTTCATGTATCTTTTCCCGCCTTTTTCATAATGCTTCTTCCCCCTTTTTGTTCATGGTGTGGAGGGAATAGGTCAAGAGCAGTTTGTAAGAGTGACGGCTGAAATTGGCCAGGTTTCATTCACCAACAAGTCCCAAGACAAGACTTACTGCAGATGAGGATCTGTCCAGCGACTCGAGATGTCCTTGCACTTCTCTGCATCAAACACGCCCCAGTTATGGTAACACGGAGCCGCGATAGGTACCGTGCGAACGAGCGCCCCTTTCAACTGCTCGTCAAAGGCATCCCAGACATCCGGGACTGGCCAGCCGGCGCTTCCAGGGCCAGGTTTGCATTGACCGGGACGAAATGTCGGTCCTGGTTTGTCAAAGGCAAAAAGCTGAGCATGTTTCGACGGAGATATTTGACGATGCTCTAGTCTTTGAGTTTCCCAGGAGAACAGAAGAGTGTTATTGTTGGTCTTGTCTGATGCGACGCTTCCGAGTGGCCCCGAGGCCAGGAATGCCGACAATGGATGATGCAGTCTCATGTCGCTGTCTGGAGAGTGGCTATGTGCAGACCCTAATGTGATTAGCTCACGGAAGGAAGAATGAATGAATGAATGAATGAATGCAGAATTAACGCATATTATATACATGACATTATGTTACAACGTACACGTATGACGGATGGATAGCATGCGTGTTGGCAGGGTGTAACTCGCCAGGAAGGGACTTGATCTGTTCCCTTCACGTTCATTCTTGGCAACGAAAGGGGAATAGAACGGATTCGTTACATTGCCACTGATTGTTCTCTCACAACTTTGAATGAATAATGCTCGTCCGTCCAAGACGATCTGCCTGACCGGCAACGACGCCGCATACTCCCGACTAGTGCTGATAATCATCATCGGCCCATGTCTATGCAAAGTATATGGCGCAACTTCTTTTGTGGCTCCTGTATATGCGCCAAATTGGAATGATGGATACGGATTACACGCCATCGCTTGTCTACTTGTCCTCTTCTCGAGCAGGGCATGAGAGTGTGTGAGTCAGCATAGACGCGTATAGAGGTGCCAGGATTTTAGCCTTTTTTTTTTCTTTTCTTCTTTCGCGGCAAGAAAAATCCCCGGCGATTCCCGGTAGGTTGATTCGGAGGGGGGGGGGTGTTCGGAGGCTGGAAAAAAATAAGGCTGTCAGCGGCTAGCTTGCTGATGCATATCCCGGGACCAACGCGTATGCCCCCCGGCTGCATCCAATTTCCCGATTGAGAAGATGACAAGGTTACTCGTCACTTGTTCGTCGACTCAGCGGGCAAAGCGTCGAGTATAAGGGTCTTTTTTTTTTTTTGTACGGCTATACCAGCAAAGAACACGGTTCACGTGTAATGATTGATCTTTCTTCACAGCAACTCTCTGCTACTTTGCCGGCGATAACTCCATGCTACCGTAGCTGTACACAAATCAACTTACAACTCGAAAGCTTCAAATTATTGTATACCCCCTTTTTCTCCTTAGCCATGTTTAATCCGCTATCCCGTAGTCTTGTCTTGAGGCGAAACTTGCTCGTATCGGTGAGGCAACAGACCCGCCTGGCTTCTACCAAGAGCAACGAAGCGCGCCGACTCGAATTGTATGTATGTCCTCATCAGCCCTCCTCTTGATTAAGCCCAGGGACAATTTCACTCTTTGAATCCATCATTTGTGATATTGATTGGACAACGAAAGTGGCTCTGACATTGCCACAGCTTCGTCAACGTCTGGGACAAGACAGGGGCTGATCGGAGCGTCCTTGCCGACAAGACAGACGTGCCCACGCGTTTCCACCTCCTCGGCGAGATACTCGACAAAAGCACTCTTTGGGTGCGGGGAAACTGTCTTGCATGCGTGGGTGAGTCCGAGCAGGAGGTCTTGAAGCTGCTGGAGGTCACCCCGTATTACAAGCAGGTAAGTTGGACATGACGAGCATACACACAACATGACCAGGACGTGAGAGGAATCGGGCTGTTCAGGAACAAGAGACATATTGACCGCGAAACGCGCTTTAGGGCATCTGGGACATGTCAACAGTCAAGATAAGCGCTTTGGAAACAGTCCACAGCAGCGACTTGCTCAGGGACGGTGGAGAGGACTAGAGAGTGGCAAGACCACATATGTAGAACTTGTACAGGAAGAGCTCCTTGCAACGGGTGATGTGATCCGATCGAGGTCAATTCAATGTATTGGTAAATTGAAAAAAAAATTTGTATTCGCCATTGCTGATGGCAACACCGATTCATGCAAGCCAACGTGTTTTCAAAATTCTACAATGCTCGCCTTCTCAACGTGCGGAAGGGCAGAATAAGGGCATTATCCAAGTCCCATATCCGCTCCGTGACGTAAATGTCCCCCGAGAGTCGATTGACAATACTGTCCCGGTCGCGATCATTCAGTACAATCGCGGACCCCTTGAAAGGTCTCATCTGGCCTGGTTTGGGTTCAACATGTTTGGTGAAGAGCGGTCCTTGGACTCGTTGTCAACCCACAATTGACCCTCGGATATCAGGAATATGCGAAGGGAATTTACCTGCCCAGGAAACGTAGCCTTCTTTGTGCAGCTCGACGAAATGAGGCGAATGTCGGGGTCGTACGGCGATTCGCCTGGCGAGCTATGAGTTGAGTTAGTTTCTATTTCGTCGTCCTTGGACCCCCCCCCCCCCCCAATACGACAAGTCGGTATGGAGTACCACATTGGCATGATCAGGTATGACAACGAGCCATTCGCGAATGTTGGCGGCTGCGGATTTAGATGCTTGAAGGGTGGCCATTGTTGAGTTCTTTTACTGCGAAGCGAATGCAATATCAAAGATTGCAAACGGATTCCGCGGTTATTTTTTTTATTTTTTTTTGGGTCTGGTCTTGATCAAGACTTGTTTGACCGACGGTCTACCAAGGTGAGGAGGAGGCGTCAGACAACAACCCTGGTGTGTCAACCAGATGAGTAGGCCGGCCGACTGCGCGGGGCCTGCAGACGTAGGTATGAAAGTCCAAATCCAGCGTGATGCTTTTGTGATGCCATCGCGTGTGGAAAGGCGCCAACATAGACTACGGCTTACGTAGCTGTGTTCACCTACCCTATGTAGTCTAGACTTCCCAATCAATGGGTCGCGGGGCTTTTTTTTTTTTTTTTTTTGCCGATTCGAATTCAAGGGTTTGTTGTTTGGTGTGGCTTCTGCACATAAGCTCGAGTTACGGGGGCCGCTAAAACTGATGTGACTTCTGATGTGACGTCTGATGTGACTTCTGATGTGACTCATTCTTAGCCAACGGCTTCGCGTTCATACATCCTTTTTCCAGTGTCAAGGCAGCAGCCAGGTCACCAAAAGGCTAGCTGACGAATCCAGACGATGGGCATTGCTCTCAGAGGTACTTTTATTTACGTGCCAACTTCACTATACGATAAGTAGGAGCAATTTCCCGAGGTGTAAAGAGTGGTGGGAGCATAGACATGGAACATCATAGCCATTCCTCAGCTACAAGATGATATGATGGTGACCCGCACGCACGACGCACTCAGACCTGGCCAAGCTCGAGTTAATAAATATACGAGTGCCCCCCATACCTCTTGCCTAGCTATCAACCCATCCTCACACAGCCACACCTCCTCGCTCAGACAAGTCTGGTTTGATATGACCACTGGAGCTTGGCGGAACAGGCGGGGTATATTTTGCGTATTTGAGGCATCAGCAAGGCAGGTCAAAGAAACGGCCCTGCGCCACTCAGCACTATCCCAGCTCCCAACCCAAGAGACGTGGGTAACGACTTGGCTCGAACGGTGCAGGAAGCACGATGTAACAGTCGGTGCCGTCGACAGAGGCGCCAAGCATTAGACAAAGCTCAAAGCTGCCCTCTGAATCGTTTTCCTCTTGAGACGGGTGTCGGGGTCCCCGTGACAAAGCTAAATAAAGACCTTTTCTGATTGCCAAAGATACCGTCATCAGTCCCTTTGGATCCCATTTGGGGGGGAAGGGGGGAGGGGGGAGGGGGGCGGCCATCGCATCGCCTCACCCGCGCGGCTCACCTCGGCAGGAAACAAAAAAAATAAGTTGGCGAGGTCTTGTAGGCAGTGGACTCCTCTCTCATATCATCCTAAAACTCTATTCATCTACTCGTAGGTTGCCCCGTAGGCGTAGGGTCACGGTTTCGTGCTTGCAGAGCGTAACCGTGCTTGTTAGTTGCCAAGGTTCGAGGAACCGTGTTGGCGCTGGAACCCAGGACTACCCGAAAAGCTAGCACGTCTTGGCTTGACCTGGGAGAATGTCATTAAATGCCAGTGATGCGGCTCTTGAACGACGGCGGCAGCAGAATAGAGATGCCCAAAGAAAGAGGCGTAAGTCTATCTCGCTCCCTGGTTCATTTTCTTCCCTCCTCCTCCTCCTCCTCCTCCTCCTCCTTCTTCTTCCTTTACATCTTTTCTTGATTTGTACTTTCAACCTCCATCATTGCTTTTTCCTGTCCCATGTTCCTTATTCTTGCCACCTCTGCGCATCGGAGCAAGGGAAAATCAACGCTTCACCTTCGGTGTACAGTCAAATCAATTTTCATCGTTCTGGCGGTGAACCAAGAGAAGAACTGGTCCTTGACTCACACATTTTGCTTCCTAGGAGATAACTTGAAGGCTCAAATAGAGCAGCTGCAAGCCAGGAATTCCGAGCTCGAAGCTCTCCGGACGTCTGCTCTGCCCGCCGCAGCAAATAACTCAGCTCGGGTCAGGCCACCCAGAAATACAAATGCATTGCTGACTCCAGATGCAACCTGCGGCTCTGGAGATGGCGCCAGCACGGCGGCCTACGAGCCCTCAGTTCACTTGAACTGGGATGAAGGGGCCTCGGGCACACCATCATCAGCCACATCACAGGCCGTCTTTCCAAGCCTAGACGATGATGCTTTCATGCGGGAGATGTGCGTCGATTGGAACGATAGCACAAGAACTGCATCCGACGGTGCAATAAGTAATCCCCGGTGCCTTTCTCGCGGAGGGGGAGATACGCCCGCAGCCTTAAACAATGGCTTGCCAGCATACATGTCTAATTCGGAATCTGGATCCGGACCCGAAACCTGTGACGATGAGACTGCCGAGTCCTTGTTTGCAGCTTACATGAGCGCTGGAGCGCGTTGTTCTCTGTCAACGCCAACACGAGCGCATGCAGCGGGTGTCACTCTCGGAGACGTGACGAATGATGACTCAAATGGCGTTCCAGTCATGCAGAGACGACCGTCAGTAGTCAGCGCAAGCCCTAGACTCGGGATCAGAAAGAGCGTAGACATGGGGAAGGGCACGCGAACCCTTGGGCTTATTCCTCCTGACGCACCTCGGCTCATTAGCCGCCGCGACGGGAGGCGAGGCGCCATGGTCGTTGCCGTGGCCAATCGTCAAGCTGCCGTAGTACGGCTGTTAATCAAGCATGGTGCTGATGTCAACGCACGGGATGAGAAAGGCAGAACAGTACTTCATGATACGGCAGAGAAGAATGATGCAGAAATGATGCATCTGCTTTTGGAGCACGGCGCTGACCCAAATATTGCGGATAAAACTGGCATGGTGCCCATGGAGATTGCGGCGTTTTTGGGTAATGTAGAAGCGCTTGAGGTCCTGTTGACAGCTGGCTCGGATAGAAAAGAATGAAAGAAGAAGAAGAAAAAAATAGATTGAGCTGAGAAACCTCGTTAGACACGCTCTTCACATTGGGGTCAACTTGAGCCTCTTTTATGAAATTCCGGCTACGGTATCTAGACCTTAGCCACCAGCATTGCTCGCAATATACATGCGATAGTATTCTCCTCTACGCCCCATTAGCTCTGAATGGCTGCCCTCTTCGACAATGCGGCCTTTGTTCAGGAAGTAGATCCGATCTGCCTTGGTCACGGTCCGAAGCCTGTGCGTGATGCTTATTGTGGTCCGGCCCTTGCTGCTCTTCTCCAGAACTTCTTGGATAGATGATTCTGATAGAGAATCCAGCGATGATGTGGCCTCATCCAGTAAAAGAATACGAGGGCGTCGCAGCAATGCTCTGGCCATGGCTAGACGTTGCTTTTGGCCAACGCTCAGCTGCATTCCACGAGTTCCGATACTGGTGTCGAAGCCGTCCCTGATAGACAGCAGGTCAGCGAGGAAAAAAATAGAAATAAGAAACAATGTTTTGCCAGGGAAAAAAAAAAATTCGAATATTGTGCCCTGGGGATCTGCAGATGCAACACGTACGGTAAACTTTGGATCAAGTCATAAATATCGGCTTGCTGACAGACTTCTGCCAACACTGAATCAGAAGGTATGCTATTGGCTTGGTCATCGTCTACGAGTCCAGCCAGGAGATTTGTCCGGATGGAACCGCTGAGGAGAATAGGATCCTGGCTGACATATCCGATGCAACGGCGATAGTCAGATATCGGGAAAGAAGAGACGGCGATTCCACCAATCCTGATCTGGCCATCTGTAGGATTGTAGAACCGTTGGATAAGCGAGACAATGGTGCTTTTGCCAGATCCTGTGGGTCCCACAAAAGCCACGTTCGCGTCACCAGGGATGCTGAGGGCAACGTTTCTCAGCACCTGCATGTTCGGACGCGCAGGATAGGCAAATGTCACCGAGTCAAAGTCGATGCGTTCGTTCATCGAGTTGGCAACACCAGAAACTTTTGCCTCGTCTTTTGAAAAGCCGTCTCCTTTCGCTGTCACTGAAGGCTGCGATTGAATCCCTGTTCCCGATGACGTTTCCGACATGAGCATTTGCAGCCTGGCTGCCGCATGTTTCGCTTTGCCCATGCTTGGTGTCCATGAGAACACAAGCCCGGCTGAATAAGCACCCATGAGCATGGATGATTGCACAACAATGAACTGGTTGAGCGAGTACTCGTGTCGGATGATGAGCTTGCTTCCGTACCAGAAAGTCAAGGCCATTCCGGCATAGTATATTGCCTGGGCCATGGCATAGAGGAATGAGGTCTGTACGTAGGCTCTGAGCGAACGAGACCTTGACGCATGGAGCGAGGCATCGAATTCCGCCAGAAGTGCGTCCTCTCTGGACAACGCTGCCACGGTGCGGATGCCCTGCAAAGACTCGCTGGCCAGTTCCACGGCTTCGTTGCTGAAAGACGACGAATGGCCCTCGAGCTCGCCTACGAGCCACTCACCAAAGTAGCCAGAAGCAGCTAGGGCTGGATAGAGAAGTAAGCAAAGGCTTGCGAGTTTCCCGCCAAACACCATCGCAGTGACGATCCCGCACAAGGCCGTGGAGGAACATAGGAGAATGACGCTGAGTGCCGACCCGCTGATGCCAGCCAGGTCCTGAATCGAATCGGACAGAAAGCATGACAAAGAGCCCGCCGAATTGCCGGGCCGATCGAAAAAGGACATGTCCATTCTCAGTAGTTGTTGAAGTGCCATGCCCCGAGCGCGGACAAGCATCCGTTCGGAACACCAGGCGAAAATGATGCCCTCGGCTCCGAGCAAGACGAACGACGCGAAAGCAAGGGCACAGAATAGGCCGGCATACTCTGTCACGGTCGACACCATGGAAACTTTTGCGGAGCCCGATAGCGGCTGCGACAGGGCCGTGACGGTTCTGCCAAACAGAATGGCGGACATGGGCTCCTCGAGTCCAGCGACGAGCGAACATGCCAAGCCCAGAAAAGCGAGCCAACGATCTTGCCGATTGAGCTGCCAAGCCAGCTTGAGGAGAGCAACTAGTGATGGCACTCTATCCTGTTTCGCGTCGAGTTCCCGCCCGCCCTGCAGCGACAAGTCTTCCCCGTGATGATTCCCATGACCGCCTTCTCGGCGTGAAGACGAATCCCCAGGGCTGTCTGAATCTGCGACAATACCAACGGCCTGCTGGGCGTTCCAAAGACTGGAATAGATCGACCCGGCATTAATGAGGTCATTGTGCTTGCCCTCCTCGACAAGTCGCCCCGCTTGCAACACGACGATCTTGTCGGCGTCGCGAATGGTGGACAGCCGATGCGCAATGACGACCGTGGTGCAGCTTTGGCACTTTTCTTTCAACGAGACGAGTACTTTGGACTCTGTTTCGCCATCAAGCGCTGAAGTCGCCTCGTCGAGAATCAGAACGCGTGGCCTTCCTACGATAGCCCTTGCAATTGCTATTCTCTGGATCTGACCGCCAGACAACTTGGAACCCCGTTCACCCGCCAGCGTATCATATCCCCGTGGCAAATTGTCCACAATGAAGTCGTGGATCTGCGCCGCCTTGGCTGCTTCGTGCACCAACTTTGTCTTTTGCTCCAGGGATAGGCATTTCGCCTCGTCTCCGAGGAGCCCGTACTCGATGTTTCGAAAGATGGTCGTGTTGAACAAGAATGGCTCTTGACTGACGAGGCGAAGCTTTTGGCGGATGGACTTCAGGTTGAAAGCAGAAATATCCGTGCCGTCGATTGTGATGGTTCCTGCCACGGGTCTATAGAACTGCATGATCAAACTGGCAATGGAGCTCTTCCCGGAGCCCGACGGTCCCACCAAGGCTACTGTCTTGCCGGCTGGAAACGTGATGTTCACGTCGTCAAGAACAGTAACATTCTGCCGGTGCGGATATACGTGGCTGACATGCTTGAAGGCAATGGTTCCATCTATGTTCTCGGAGGATTGGCCCTGAGTTGAAGAGACATCAATGGGAGACCTGCGCCGCATGATTCGATGAATGCGACCCATGACTGCAACAGTCATCTGAAAGGCTTCCAGATTGGATCCGACATTGAAGACGACAAATGCTGCCGACTTGAGCACGATGGCAATGGCAACAATGTTTCGGAAAGGTGTAACCCCGTTGGCAAGTCTCATTGAGCCTTGCCAGAAGCCCAGGGCCACATTGATATACCCTGAAGAGGCACAAAGGCTGACCATGCAAGAGGTGAGCATCTTTAGCAGGAAGCCATCTTTGGATGAGCTCTCCACACATCTCATGTAAGCATTGTAGACTTGTTTCTGCAAGCCGAGGGCGGTAGTGGTCTTGATGGCCCCGAACGCCTCGTCCACGACGGCAGCCCCAGCCGAGCTATGCTCAATCGATCGTACGCTGTACCGCGCTGTAGCCTTCCCAGTCAATACCAGCACGAGGGTACCGACAACAAATGACCACGAGAGGATACGAGCTAGCACCGAGTCAAGGGCATGGCAGACGGCGACCGTGCCGGCCAGGTTGCCGAATGCTGCGATTGTGATGGCAAGTTTAGACGACAGGGCATTTTGGATTGAGTCGGCATTGGTGGTCAGGTTTGCCAATATGTCTTCAGTGCCCCCAGCGTCGAAGATGGCAATGTTCTGTCTGAGAACAGCGGCCAGGTATTGTGACCTGATGCTGCGAGTGATGCGACTCGCCGAGTATGAGAATCCGCTGTTTGCAACCGTCCAGGTAGCAAGAGACAGGAAAAAAATGTAGACGTAGTAGAGCGTGAACTGCTGAAGGGGTGCGGCGACGGCATCGCCCTCAGTCCGAGCCCTGGCGAGAAACTCTACCAGATACGCGTTTACAATCTGTGCTCGTGGGTAAGTGTGTGGAACAGGACGAGCATGAACAAGATAATAAAGCAACTTTCCCAGCTATAACTTACTGGTGCGGTGGGATGCAAGGCGCCGGCAATGATGGCAGCCACGGTGCTAACCCCGATTAAGACGAGATCAAAGACGGTCGCCGACTCGTACAGGTCCAGGAATGATGCTTTGTAGTCTTGGAAGTGTATCTGTTGCTCCAGAATATCCTTTGCTTCCGGCTGAGCATCTTCACTATTGCTCTTCTTTGTCTGCGCTTTGGCGTCGTGGTTGGCGCTGGTTTGACGAGAAGCACCATTGGCACCATTGGCACCATTGGCAGCAGTATCCAGGCCACCAGGGTTGCTGCTCATTTTGCCGGCGACGAGGGTTATCACGAAAATTCACGGATAATCCAAGCCGAGCAGAGACTTTACAGCCTAGCCATATGACTAGACGACGGCCACAGGCTGTCAATGTCCGACGTTTGGTCTACTACTACTAACACTAGCTGGGGCGCCGATCTTGCAAGCAAGCTGCTGGCCGGGCGAGAAGGAGTCATCGCCGTAAGCATTAACCTGGCCAGCTCCGCGATGCCGAGCAGGGACGCCAAGGAGAGAGAGGGTAGTGTGACGTCTCGTCCCGTCAGCAAAGAGTTGATGACTGTGCCGATAAAGCATGTAGCTGGCCAACTCGGCACCCACAGACAACGGCCGATTGGTTCGATGGATATATATCTATATCTAGTACGGTCTAGCTCCAGATCCTGGGTCGCAATAAGCCCATTGGCTCTCGTGCCTGGCTGCACGAGAGCCCAAAGTGATGGTGAAGCTGAATACTTGGACGCAGACTATGAGTGTGCCTCGGCGACTAAGCTGATGCTGATTGTTCGAATAGCCCATTCATGCCAAGCCCGGCCCAGGTCGAGCTGGTTGCATGTACCATAAAGCGCAGCGCCGAAATAACATCGGACAAGGCTCTTCATTTTTGCTGCAGGCAGGAGCCTTCAATATACATCCCAATGGGATCTGTGCCGAATGAGGAGCAGCCCCCATGGGCAACCTGGGATGCTTGCCGTGTCCTCAACAAGAAGGAGAATGGTTCAGCTCTGGGTCAAGCCGCCACAACCCGGTTTTCTGTGGACAAGGCGTCCTTGTCAAATTTCTGCCAATCCCAGCGTGCAACAGAGTCGACGGTAGTCAAGTTGGCCTGCTGTATCGCCGTTGGCGCCTATGCTGGCGTGGGAGAGGCATGTGTAGGTGTTGGAGCGGACGGCGTGCAAAGCGTGCTGCGCTGTCATTTGGACCCGGATCAACCCGTCGCTCGATTACTACGAGAGCTCCAGGAGATAGATTTGACAGTTGTGTGCTCCTCCAGGAGCCTGCTTGACCTGATTGACTCTGCAGGTCTCTTCGACGTGATACTGGCCATTCCCGGCCAATCGCCCGGTCTCGAATGGGCAGGCACTGAGACCAGACCAGACAGCAAGTCTGTGAGTATTGAAACTTCGCATGTGAGTCGCGTGAAAGACTTTCGCACTTCCTTCTACGGAAGGAATTTTCTCGCTAATAGATCCTCCCTCTCGGACTGTAGGCAACTGGAGCAAGTGCAGCACATGTCATAGTGGAGGTTGACTTGTCCGAGCAAACCATCAACATTACCTGTCCTGCCTACAAGGAAGCAACGATATGGGCAAAGAGGCTCGCTGGCTTGATTTCTCAAACCATCACGGCCCTCGTAAAAAGTCCGGATGAGCGACTGTGCGACCTTGACTTGCTCCCGCCTTCTGACGCCGTGGAGATTGCACGCTGGAATGACAGAGACTTGGGCTCATATCGAACCTGCCTCCATGATGAGATCCGCAAACGAGCAGAAGAGCGTCCTGATAGTCCTGCTGTCTGCGCCTGGGATGGCGATTTCACACACCGTGAGCTCGACGTCCTCTCGTCCCGCGTCGCGTGGAAGCTCTGTGAGCTCGGAGCTGATGTAGGATCCACTGTTGCATTTCTCTTTCACAAGTCCAAATGGACAATTGTTGCTTTGCTGGGAATTCTCAAGTCTGGCGCCTCTGCTGTCGCACTGAACCACGACTATCCGGAAGAAAGATCGCTTTACATTCTGGGCATTACTGGCGTGAGGATCCTGCTTGTCGGGCAAGACCTAGGAGACTCGCTGCAGTCATCACTGGGGGATAGTGCTATTACCAAGGTTGTTGTTGACGACGCTCATTTCCCCCTGGATGTATCGTCGGAGCCCGGTACAGCCGAGAGATTTACTTCGTCCAAGGTCAAGCCAGATGATGTCGCATATATCCAGTTCACGTCCGGTAGTACTGGCACACCCAAGGGTATTATGTTGGAGCACCGCACGTACATGGCGAGCGCTGTATCTCAGCATGAATCTTGTCACGTCAATAAAAACTCGCGAGTTTTGGAGTTCGCCAGCCATAGTTTCGACGCCATTCTTGTCGAGATCATAACGCCACTTCTCGCAGGTGGCTGCGTCTGCATTGCCTCTGAGCAGCGCCGTTTGAACGACTTGGCAGGCGCCATAAGAGACTTCCAGGTAAACTGGATGGGCTTGACACCAACCCTGACCCGAACACTTAAGCCAGAGGAAGTCCCCTCTCTCAATGTGCTTTGTACGTGGGGGGAGGCAGCTACTTCCGATATCATAGATTCGTGGGCAGACAAAGTAGAGCTCATCAATATCTATGGGCCTTCTGAGAACTCTGTGGAATCAACCGCTCATTCGTGGTCAAAGGGGAACCGGGATCCATCGCACCTGGGTCGAGCTATGAAAGCAGTCAATACCTGGATTGTTCGAGTTGACAACCGCGAGCGACTTGCTCCGATAGGAACAGTGGGCGAACTTGCTTTCCAAGGACCGACGGTCGCAAGAGGATATCTAAAGGACGACTCACGCAACGCAGACTCTTTCAGGAACTATATCCCGTGGTTGCGAACTGAAGAGAGGCATCAACGAATCTATTACTCGGGTGATTTGGCTCGCTACACGTCGGATGGCAGCATAGAATTTGTGGGACGTCGGGATACGCAAGTCAAGATAAGAGGCCATAGAATCGAGCTCGGCGAAATTGAGTACCACATCAATCGGAATCTGAGCGCCTCTCATGCAGGCTCAGTCGTGGACATGATTGCGCCTTCTTACCGCCCAACACAGAAAATACTCGTGGCATTCGTCAATGAAAGCAACGAATCTGCAACTATCGTGGAGAAGATCCCGCTCAAGCCTGCATCGGATCAGTCCAGAGCCAAGGCAGCTGATATGGAGGCTTATCTGGCGAACCGCTTACCAACGCACTTTGTCCCGTCTCTTTACTTGCCCCTGGAGTACATGCCGACGAATGCGTCAGGCAAGGCAAACAGGCGGGCGCTAAAGATTGCTTGTGAGTCCTTGACGGAGCCGGAACTACTGGCTTATTCGTCCTCCCTCGCCCAAACCAAGATTGCGCCGCAGACCGACTTGGAAGTCAAAGTTGCGTCGCTCTGGTCGGAACTGCTCGGGGCTCCAGTAGAGAACATTGGCCGAGACGATAGCTTTTTCTGGTTGGGGGGGAATTCCATTCTTGCCATGAAATTCGCCGTCACAGCTGGCCGCGAGGGCTTCCCGCTCACCGTCGCAGAGGTTCTCAACAACCCTCGGCTGGCGCAACTGGCGTCCCTTTTGGAAGGCGTGAAGAGAAGCACGGACGGTTCAGCTCAACCGGAACAACCCTTGGCGTACCAAGCTTTCTCAACGCTTCCAAAGGAGCTCGGAGACGACTTTGTGGCTGATGTGATTGCACAGCGACTGGGCGTAGAAGTCGAGGACATACAAGACGTTGCTCTGGCCACTGACTATCAAATTGAGAATCTGGCGTGGTCTTCACTCAAAACGCGCGGTGGAACAAATTACCTCACATTCAACTTTTCTGGCACTGGCGTTGATGCCGTCCGTTTGCAGCACGCCATGGAGCGGTTGGTCATACATCATGATATCTTGCGGACAGTCTACCTAGCCCACGGCAAGAGGGTCTTCCAAGTCGTCATGAACCGACTGCCCATGGACGTCGTACATTGCCTGTATTCTAGGGACACCACGAAGACCACAGCTGCAATAATAGAGGCAGATGCTCCTAGCCCCGTGGATATTTCTCGGTCACTGCTGAAATGCTGGCTGATTCGGGGTCAGGATGGAGCGACCAAAACCCTTATTCTGCGTGCATCTCATTTGCAGTACGATGGAGTCAGCCAGATAAGACTCTGCAAGGAACTCGGTCTCGCATTCACTGGCCAAAATCTTCTCCCCACGGCTTCTTTCCCAGGATACACACATTTCGCAGCAACTCACAACGAGGAAGCAGCCAAGATTTTCTGGCAAAAAACCCTTGCCGGCTCCTCCATGACATCGGTTTTCCGGCACACAAGCATTCCGTGGAAACACGTGCTTGATGGCCAGGTGGAAACGATTATTGACACCGGCACCGTTCGTTCTGACGCCGAAATCACCAGCGGTACCACCATCAAAACTGCCTGGTCTCTCGTGCTGGCAGAAATGTCTGGGAGCAAAGACATTGTGTTTGGCTCCGTCATCTGGGGTCGCAACGCCATGTATCCTGGCGTAGAGCACGTAACAGGGGCCTGCATAGACAACATTCCAGTCCGCGTGCGTCTCGAAGACAACATTACGCGACGACAGCTATTGCAACAAGTGCAGGGGCAGTATTTCGAGGCAGTAAGTTTCGAGAGCTTTCGCTTTAAGCGAATCGTGGAAGAGTGTACAGACTGGAGCCCATGGGAGCGTCTGAGCACACTTGTCGAGTACGAGAATCTTGGCGAAGAAATCGCAAACTTTAGCCTGGATGAGACTCACAGCTTTGAGGTTGACGAGATCCGTCCTCCAGCGGACCGCCACGACATCACGATTTACAGCACGCCGGTTGGTCCAGAAAAGACCTTCATTGCTCTTGACTTTTGCAAAGCAGCAATTCCCGATTCGTTGGCGCAAAAGATGCTGGATCGTTTGGTGTACCATGTCCAGGAGCTTCACCATAGAATCGATGAGTCGGTCGAGCTTCAACCCCTGGACGTGGCAAACCTCCCGGCGATTCCGATGTCGCTTCCAGCTTCGCCTGTGGCCATCCCTGTTCCCGTTGATTCCGGGGCAGCTGCGTCTGAACCACCTCCGCTAACAAACGGTGTCACAAGATCTGGAGAAAGGCCTCTTGGGGATACTGAAAAGCTTGTGGAGTCTGCCTGGACAGACATACTGGCATGCAACCCAGAGAGCATTGCAGTGTACTGGTCTGAGAGAACACCCTTCTTCGAGGTATGGGGAAATCTCGTTGCCGCGCACGGTCTCGCCAAATATTACCGAGATGCGGGAATAGATATAACGATGGAGCAAGTTTTGCACAGTCCAGACATGCGCGCTCAGGAGGAGCTGATTTCCAAGCAATAGTGATAGAAAAGCCAGATGCAGATGATGATTTAGAAGAATACTACTGCTTGACAGCGAAGCCCCCTGCGCAACCAGGTAGAAATTACGAATGTATGATGAAATATTGTTTCTGGGCTTTTCGTTGGCGGGGCCGTTCAGCAGATCGAATCGTAACCGTGTTTGAATCGTGGAATGATGCAGGCGATGTCAAAGAGTGAAAAGAAGAGAAGATGATGACGATTTATTATCTAGGAAATCGGAATCTAACAAAGGGAAAAGGGAAGCTTCTTATAAGCTTTAAATCTATTAACAAGTAAATCTAGGTCTTCAAACGAAGCCTACGATGAACATGATAACAAGCGCGATGCGTGAATCTGTATCAACAAATGAAGAGGGGATGATAAGTTGATGCCTCAGATTTGAGGCTTCGATGTGAGGCTGCGATAACCCCAACACAAAACACCACGAGACAAAAAGCCCACCATTGAAGATGCCCCCCCAATCTGGGTATGTGCAGAGCTGTCAAGTCCGGTACATGAGATCTCTGGCCGACCACATCAGCCATGCCAAAAATGGGTGTCCCAAAAAATGCATTCCCTCCGAGTTGAGTCAGCCGTAGGGTCCTTTGAAAAGAAGTTGGTGGGCCCGTTGAATCACTGATGACAACGCCGCTAACATGACTATGCATGCATATTGTCCGAACAGGGCCTTGTTTTCCGGCTCACGGCAGCTGGCTGTATAAGCAACAATCATCACTATCTGATGTCAGATTTGCATATCCTCGATACCTCGGGTACAAAGGGAGGGGGGTTGGGCACTTGCGTGAGGCCCGGTGGTACATCCAGCCTATCGGTGACTGTACCGCAGTTGAAGCATCAGATGACATCTATATCGCGTATCTTCCATCACTGGCCTTTTTTTTATCGCCTCTATATTCTTGTAGCTCCCAATTAGCTTGTCTCTTCGGTGCACAGGGGTGCTTTTTTGCTGTTCCAGTGTCACGACCGCACAACCAAGTAGACGGCATCGGATACTGAACCAGCCCCCGTCCAAGCAAGAAAGAATAGAAAATTCATGGACAGCAAACTCAAGAAGCAACCGCTCCAGGTTGCCATTATTGGCATCGGCCATCGCGGTTACAACACTCACTTCCTCTCCATCATCGAGAACCCCAGAGCATGGACCGTAGTAGCCTGCTGCGACACCAACGAGAAAACCCGCAGGAAATTTGCCCAAAAACATCCCCACATCAACTTATACACTGGTCTTGACGACTTGTTGAGGAACAACAAGGAGAGGCTTGACTTTTCCATCGTCTGTGTCCCCCACCAGCACCATCTCGAATGCTGCCAGGCGCTTGCGCAGAAGGGAGTCCCGATTCTCAAGGAGAAGCCAGTTGCCGAATCACCGGAAGAGTACCAACAACTACTGGCTCTGCCTGTGAAGATTGGCGTCACTTTTCAGAAAAGATTTGAGCCGCGATACTTGGCCATCAGGGACCTGATCACGCAGGTTGGCCAGGTCGTGTCGTTCACGGCCACACTGACCGCGAGCATTGCCGCTCTGGATGCTACGTGGAGGGCAAAGAGCGATGTCGGCGTTACAGTAAGAGCTGCTGCGACTCCCTTCAATAACATGTCCTCTCCCGTAGTCCTTAATCGCATCTTTGTACTAATATGCTTTTGTTATCAATAGGAAGATCTAGGCTGTCACATGTTGGACATGATTGTTTCTCTATTTGGCAGGCCGACCTCTGTCACGGCCCAAAACGCCAAGGGCGTCAGGGTAGAGCAGGAATACGGGGGAGACGACGTCTCAAACATAATCATGAATTTCGGAGAGTCTGCGAAGCGCAACATTGGCTACGTCCACCTTTCGCGCGTGGCACACAGAAACGAGGAAAGCCTAATCATCACCGGCACCAACGGTACCTTTGCCCTTGAGGGCAAAGAAGTTAGACTCCGGGACAGCAATGGAAACGAGACGTTCCATTTTCATGATGCCTCTGCGAAGAAATATGTTGTCCATTCAATGTTGCAGAAATTCTCCGCCTGGGTCGCCCGTGCGGAACCAGACTTCGCTGCCTCTCTCGCCAACCTCAAGGATACCGTCATGGTCATGGAAGCCACGCGGCGGGCTTATTGCAACCCCAACTCGACGGAAATGGTTGCCGCAAATGGAAGTGGAAGCACGGTGGCCACCAAATCACGCGCTCAAGCTTCTCTTGATGGCATGCATCACGTATGGCCGCTGCTCACCGCAGAATCAGAGGACGCAGTCATCCGACAGATGCATTCTTCGCTCTCCATCTACAACCGGTCCGACATCTACGAGACCTTTGAAGACAAGTGGCTGAGGATGCATGGGCTCAAGCACGCCGTGGTGTGCAGCTCTGGAACAATTGCCATTCTGCACATGTTTGAGGCTCTGGATCTGCGGCCCGGCGACGAGGTTCTCTGCCCCGTGTATACATTCTTTGCAACAGCTTCACCGTTGATGCAGTACGGGGCGGTTCCCATCTTCTGCGACAGCCTGCCAGACGGCAACATTGATCCGGACGAGATCCTCAAGAGGGCTACTTCCAAGACCAAGGCCGTCATTGTCACACACATGTGGGGGCTGCCTTGTCGGATGCGCGAGGTAGTTGACAATGCTCAAAGGGTAGGTATCAAGGTCCTTGAGGACTGCTCGCATGCACATGGTGCTGTTGTAGATGGCAAAATTGTCGGCTCATGGGGTGACATGGCTGCTTGGTCCTTGCAAGCCAAGAAGAATATCATGGGCGGGCAGGCTGGTTTCCTCGCCACCAACTCGACCGACTACTATTCCCGCGCTATTCTTCACGGACATTTCAATAAGCGTGCCAAGCAGGAGGTTCCTCAAGACCACCCGTTGCGAAAGTTTTGGTGTAAGTATCACGTCATGTTCGATCGAAAGTGGATGGATTTTTCTCTTTATGCCATGATCTCACAATGCGGAGATGGCCAAGGCAAAGAGTGAAATGGCTGACCTTTTTTTTTTTTTTTTTTTTTTTTTTTAATAATTTAGTAACCGGTCTTGGACTCAACATGCGAGCACATCCGTTGGCAATCGCCTTGGCAGATCAGCAACTAGATCTTCTCCCGACACACGACTCATATAGACAGCGATATGCGTCGTACATTGCTGAGAAACTAAGCTCCATTCCCTATCTAAAAATGCCTGTCGTAAGAGACGACCGGCATGACAAGCACGCCTGGTACGCCTTTGTCATGCAATTCGACCCCTCCAAAGCTCCAGCCGGTCTCACGCGCGACAACTTGGTCCATGAACTTGAAATCGTCCGCGGGCTCAAGGAGGTCGACATCCCCAAGTCGACCGGCCTACTCAATGACCTGCCGCTCTTCACACATTCCCACGAGGCCGTCCCCCGATTCGGCGACAAGCCGTGGTGCGAGGCACAGCCCACGTCGGAGTTCCCCAATGCAAGGCAGTTCTATGAGCGTGCCATCAAGTTGCCCATGTGGGCTACTGAGCAGGACAAGGTTATCGTGGAGCACTATGTTGAGACGTTCTTGGCTGCTGCTCGGGACATTTCTCGTCGGGCTTCGAGGGGCGGTACTGACAGCCGGGGTGGTGTCACCGAGGCGATTCAGGCCAGGTTGTGAGGGAAACAAGAATGTGTGATTGTAAACCCCTTCCTATGTAGATAATAGACTCATTGACCGACTCTCATTTTTGTTGTCCTCGGGTCTTGATGTGTCGACTTTCAGTAGAATTGGGTGAAGCTACTCCAACTCAAGTCATTCACACGTACCCATGACGAATAGCCATGCCATAGACTTGTCATAAATAAAAAATAAAAAAAAGAGAGAGAGAGAGAGAGAAAAACCCAACCCTTCTTCACCAAGCACGGCAATTGAGATGAAGAGCGTATCAACAACCCACCCTACGGAACAAGCTACACTATTTTAGCCTCCTATAGAGGTCGCATCTAGTTCACAGCAACAGCCTTGGTAGCTTTGACAACAGCCATACTAGGATCATCCAGAAACGTCTTCCAGAACGCAGGATCATCGCGAATGGTCTTTGCGCTCGTCAGCGGCACCTCCTCGTAGTCGACAAGGCCGAATTGCCTGTGCATCTCGGTGCCACCCTCGTAGCTCAGCGCCAGCGAACAGGCCTCGAACTCGACGGGCTCCCTGACGTTGATCCGGTAACGGTAGCGGACGCCGCCGGGGATGTCCCGGAAGTCCTTGTACGTGACGCCGTATTTGCCCCCCGTGGCAGCCTTGCTCTTCATGTTGCCGACGCGGGCGCCCACGAAGCGGCCGCCGGGCTTCAGGTAGGAGACTGCATTGCGCCACATGGCCTCGAGCTCCGGGCGGGTCGCGGCGTGGTCGAAGCAGAAGTTTGACATGACGAGGTCGTATTGGGGCCGCAGGTCGAGGTGGTCGAGGGGCTTGGTGACATCGGCTTCGAAGCATCGGACCTTGCCTGCGCGGCCGAGCTTCTCCTCCTCGACCTCGGCCACGCGAAGCATCTCGGTGGACAGGTCGATGATGTCGACGGACGCGGCGCCCGCATCGACGGCCTGGCGGGCGTGCAGACCGGAACCGCCGCCGAAGTCGAGCACGTGGAGGCCGGTGCAGTCGCCGAGGGCCGCCTCGAGAAGTTGCGTCTCGAGGATGTTGCAGGGTAGATGGGTTATGTCGTTGTAGCCCTGGGCTTGGGTGTCGTAATCACGCTTCACTTCCTGAAACGTAGCCATGGTTTCAAGAAGAGACTTTTTTTACCCAAATTGTTTGCTTCGTTCACAATGCCAAGCCTTGCCGAGATGCCTTTGCCTTGCCCCCAACGTCTACTACTGTTTTAATACCAAAATATGCCACTTCCACTTGTTATCCCGCGTCAGCTGAGAAGACGACAAATACGACATGGCAATACGTGGGAAATGCAGTGAGACGGCTTGTCTGCGTCTGCGTCTGCGTCTGCGTCTGCTTCTTTGCCGAGCCCCACTCGAAGCCGTTGGTGTCATCAACAACCTCTGATCTGATCAATGTCATCGCCCAAAGGCGTCAGCTGACTCAATTGTGGAGAGGAATCGAATCGAATGCTACCGCACGTCTCACCGAGACGCAAGATGGGATTCGAATTCCCGGAGTGCCATCTCAGGTCAAACACAGCGAATGAGCTGGTGATCCTTTCTGCACGCCCGGTGAAGGTCCAATCAATCAAGCATTCCCTGGCATGAGCTGCCAAGAAGCTGTGCTGCTCGAGAGCAACATGTTTGCTTCACAAATCTTGCATCTCCAAGGACCGAAGACTGGGTATTCGCAGGGATTCTATATAATCCCTGTTCATAGGTACAAAGCCCATTGTAACTTGGGTCATGGCCAGAAACGGGCTGGCGGAAAGTGGTACCGACTTGTTGCCTCTGACCTTTAACAAAGCGAAGGAGAAAAAACGGATCTAAAAAAGTCTACTCTTGCGAAGACGCTCTGTCTGATAGAAACAAAGAAACATAATAGAGGTTAAAAAAAAATAACCCAAGTAGTCTTTGACAAGCAGATGTAAGAACAATTGATATGCCAAGCAGTTGAAAACCATTCGGGTACCAGGTACCAGTCTCGTCTATTCATTGCGACTACTGTCTAGTCTGTTTTGTGTATAATCAAGTCTATCTCGGCTTCTGTGTCTGAAATCGGAACGTGCACAAACCTACAGATTCGGCCTGTTGATGACTTTTATGCGGCCCTCCACTCGTGGCGAGACAACGGGTAATCCACTCACCGGATGCCGTCTGAATATGATTTCCTTCTGTGCTCTTCTTATTCCTTCCGTGTTCTCGTCCACGATCGGCCATCCTCCATCGTCTTTGTCTCCTTCGCCTGTAGACTCAAATACCTGTAGCAGGAGATTTGTGTCTGTCATGGCGCCCTCTGCATCCACAAGGCTCTCTGCGGCGCGGAAGCAGGAATAGCCATCAAAGCCTGATGCTATAAAGTCCACCATGGCAACCGTGTAGGTGGTTTCGGGTGCCACTAACCTTGGCGGGCTGTTTCTCGGCATGTAAACAATGTCGCTGACTCGCTTTCCCTCACTGCAGGTCCAGTCAACTGTCATGCCCAGACCTGATGTTTGCAGAAAACGCCCATCTGTGTGCGCATCGGAAACTGAGTTTTCGAGCGCCTCAGCCAGGACGCGGCCACTGACGCGTTTTACCACAAAGGCATTGTCAAAGGGGCTGATGTCGATGATGTCTCGGATTAGCATGGGCTCATCCGGTCCAGGATTGATGACCCTGTCACATCGGATAGCTCCACTGTTGACGAATGCAATGTCCGTGTTGTAAAAGGACCGGACTATGTCAGCAAGCATATTGCCGAGATTGGCTTCTCTGCTTCGAACAACGGCGGTCCTGCCTTCGAGCGGCACATGGGTCATGACCAGGGGCTTTGCCACCATCTTGGCGACCTTGGCTTGAACGCCTGCGATGACCTGTGAGGCCTTGGGACATGGCGGTATTTTCGCGTAGTTTGGCAGACTTTTGATGTCTGGGACCTGGGTGACTACGTGATGGATGCATCAATTGTCAGCTTAGTCGTCCTTCACAACGGGTTGGAAAGATATAAAGTGAGTAGGGTAGGAAACACATGAAGAGTTAGGAAGATCTTCCCAGAATTGGATCGATAAAAGAAGCAGCAAATAGAGGCGCAGGGAGGCAGAACATCCCAACACTTACGCTTTGTATGCAATATTGATGAGGTCCCATCAGGATATTTGGCCGCCCTTAGCCGCATTATTGACAATCCTTTCCAATCAGTGCCACTTTTCACAATATGCACGTCACCCAAGGCAGATAACACAGCGCCATCACCAAGATGGGAGCCCTCTCGAGCAACGTTGGGGTTGGTATCCGAGTCAGTGAAAGCTCGTTGAACAATGTCATGATCATGACCACCAAGCAACAGATCTATTCTTCCGCTGCCAGTTTGAGTACTTTTCGAAACAGCCATGTCCTCTGCTAGACGCATGTGTGTCAATGCGATTACAAGATCACATCTTTCCCGCTCTCGCAGTTGTCGCGCCGTGCGATTTGCAAAGGCAGCAGGATCTTTTATGTCGCAGCTCGGTAAATGCTGGCAGTTTGATGGCCAATCACTAACAAAGAGAATTCGTAAGTAAGAAAAGAGGGGAAACACCCCTCCACCCCCCCCTCAAAAGTGAAGAAATTCATAATTATGTATCCAATAATGAAGAAAAGCAGGGGCAACTTACGTCCCGGCCAAGCCAAAGAAGCCTATCCTGAGTCCGGCGACTTCTCGAACAACATATTCGTGTGCCCGGGCTAAGAGCTTGCTTTTCTGTCCACTCTGTGATTGAGATTGGTCACGAAGAACATTCGTCAACGTCCACGGGAACGACGTCATATCAGACAAGTCATTGAGGCGACTCTCGCCAAAGTCAAAGTCATGGTTTCCATAACAGGCAACGTCGATTTTCATGGCGTTAAGCACCTCTGGCATGTGTCCACCATGAAGAACGGATGCCTCTAATGAGGGAGAGAATGCATCGCCGCTGAAAAGCCGCAGCTGATGCCCTGGGACAGAGACGTCACTGGTGACAAGGCTGGGGTCGGCCATGATGGAGGCGAAGCGTGCAACATGGTCGGCGTCGGCGATATGATACTGCAGCAGGAGTGCGAAAATGGTCTCAGAATTCGCACAGACGGCATTTAGGTATCAGTAGTTGTTGGGGATTTGTACACACCACGTCGTTAAAATGAAGGAGCGTGATGTCTCGTAAATGGACCATGTTGGCTGGCTAATCGCTCGAAGGAAAGGCAAGCGAGGGCTCAGTCGGATAATTCGGCCTTATTGGGAGGAATTGAGAACCCATATCTCATATCGCCCGAGAATGGCGCCACTTTACACTTTCGCAGGTCTTATGGATATAGTATAATATAGAGACGTCAATGAGCATGCGGATACGGACCCGTAAGGCAGTTAGTTATTATTGGGGAAGCAGGGCGACGCTTATCGTGCGTTAAGGCCTACAGTCATTGTGGGTCCTGCCTGCGCCAACTATCCATGCATATGACTACGGATTACGGATTACGGATTACGGATTACATACATGTCGTTAGTCGCAGTTAAGCGCATAACCCTAGAGAGGGCGGCGTAGGGAGAGATTGCGTTCGGGGCAGCCCTGTGTACAAAGCGGCGGACGAGACTTGAACTTGCCGTTCCTGAAGTTCTCTGGTTAGCCCTCTCTCCGTAATAGGACGACAGCGCGAAGCTGTGGCTGTTCTCTAGCTTGCCCACTGGCTTCATCTTCTGCTATTTCCAGGACACTTGCCATGGCCACACTGCACAGCTGGTGCGCAAGTGCTGCGATGAGCATCACTACGTCCGAGGATCGCATGATGACCGCTATCTTCAGACACTTCAACTATATCAAGTCGTGTCAAAAGACCCGCCGAGAGCATCTCCCGCAATTACTAACACGGGATCCCGAGGCAAGACAGTAGGTGACTGACATATAAATCTATCGCGGAAGGTGATGTCTCGGACGTGATGCACCTGGCGGCTCTCAAATATTCGCCAAGATAACGCGCGACTTTGACCGCTATTTAGCAGCCCTACCAAGATGGGTTCCAACATAGATGCAGAAGATGCTCCTACGCGCGGAAGAGTAAATTTTCTGGGCTCCGTTGTTGAAGTCTGTGTCGTGAGGCGCAACCACAAGTGCACGATGAATGGCTTTCTTCAACTCGGCATAGGACACTGAAAGAGTTACACGTTCTCGCCCTGGAACACGACCAGCCAGACCTTTCGAGGCAAACCGGTCGATCTCACTCTCGAGGTGTGTTTCGCTGCTTTGCAGGGGTTGGGAATCTCGCTTATGAAACTATTCAGCCACTACCGCGGCCCAAGTATGATCAATGAGTTCCTCGATCCTCACGGCGAAGGAGTAGATCACGTGGCCCATGGCTGCGGCGGTCGGTCATGGGAACAAAGCATGAGTTGGGTTGAGAAGCGTAGGTTTCAAATGGTCCAAGGCGGTAGTTGGCAGGCAATACAACTTTTTGCTTTCTTCGAAACCGAAGATGCGGTTACGACATGTTCGAGACGTATTCTTTCCTAGACGACTGAAAGTATTCACCGGCAGTCGAAGAATAGCTATATTCGCTTCTTGATGAACTGGATGGTCGCAGGTGGCTGCAATGATGGGACTTGCCTCTCCCCATGAGGAATGGTGTACCTAGCCAAGGCGTCATTGCCATATCACGAGGAAGCGTCGGCGACAAACCCATGCCAGTTGATGAATCGTGGTCAAAATTAGCAGAATCGTATTCTACTCCAGTTGGACGTCGTTTCTTGCGGATTGGTTCTCGCTATGATCGGGTTCTTGACGCACAGGTGTTTCTGGAAGTCGTACAACCTTGAGCCGCGGAGTGTCATGTTCTGACACAACTGACACGAGGCATCGGAGACGGCCAATGCATGCATGCCTTGCCTAGATACAGCACTTGAAGAGAGCGGAGGAAGTAGGCGTGTAAATGGCTTCTGGTCATCTCATCGTCCTGAGAAGAACAGCCATTGCCGTGGCGGAAAAATCAGGACCGAAAGGGGCCCACCTCGAGCGAACCGAATGTTCCGAAGACGCAGCCACTAATCCGTATAGGCAATGCCTGGTGCTGTCCACAGGCTCCTCGCAAAGTAACATGCCAAAATTTCATTATTAGGAGTTGTCTTGTTCCCAGGGGGTCACAGGCTTTGACGAATTGGGAGAGTTGCCATCAATCAGACATCAGTGCAACGACAAAGGTTATCATCCGTCGCCCGCCAGGCCAGGCCAGGCCACACCAATTGCCGGCCATGGAATCGGTCATGGAAAGGAAGGGACAACCAATCACTCAAAAAGCATAAACTGGCAGCAAGAGGCGAATAATTCATAATCCATCAGTAATCCCACCCTCCGTACGGATTGCCAGACATCTTATCTATCTGCCTGCAGGGGTGCATGCATATGCACGATACAAGACAAGTTTCGAATAATGTCTACTGTGTACGAAGGCGGCGGCATGCCGATTCGATCCGATCTTCACTGCTATGCTATTACGGAGTGAGAAGCAATCTCAGTGACAGGGGCAGAAAAGGAAAGAAGGAAAAAAGAATACGCAAACTCGACTCAATGGACTTTGTCGCCAACAGCATTTTTCGTGGGAGCTCATGCGCAATGACCATGGAGACCAGACCAGAGAGAGGCCAGAGCGGAGCCCCAGCCACAGAACGGGGCTAGTCGGACTAGGAGGGAAATTAAGCGAAAAGCAGCGACAGAAACCGTTGGTTGGCAGGCTGGGCGGCGCGTGTATAAAAATACAGGACACACATTATACAAAGACCGGGCCTGCCCTCCACTCGATTTCTCCCGTCCCGTCCCCAGCTGAGAGGCACCAGCCGCGACCGACGCACTCGCATCGCATCGCAGTGCGCCGCCGCACAAAACACGCGCCCACGCACCCACGCACCCACGCACCAGACAGACACAACCACCGGTCACGCACCTAAATTACTTTGGGCTCACGCGCACGCGCACGCTCACGCATCGCACAGGGGGGAGCGCCACAGCATCAACTCCAGCCACAGCCCGCAGCCACATCTAGAAGCTGTCTGCCACCTACAGCTGGTAGCTTTTGAGTGGACATCTGCTTGCAGCTGGTGTAGGCATCATCATCAACTCACCCACACTATAAACTTCAAGGGCGGCTTCTCACGTCTATGCTATACATACACCAGCAGCCCAACCATCTTCGCCGAAAAATTATATATTACCAGGCCTCGCGGTAAGACTCATGTGGCTTCATTTTTCTGGTTAGCTGGACCGTCACTTGAGGTTACCTCTTTCTTCTCATCGATACGCAAGGGCTCAAGGCGACCCTCGTTGACTCCCTGCGAGGCTCAATCATCATCGGATTGTAGTTGTCGTACCAGAAGCCATCAGTCCACACATCACTTTCCCCGGGGTGCAGTGCATTGGCCAGTCGTCCAGTAACTGCACCTCGAAAAAGGGACGCCTTAATTATTAGTCATCAATGGTATGATCAGAAAATCATATCGCATCCACATTGCCTTTAGACCACAATGGCGTCTAGACTGGATCGGTTGGTCACGATTCTCGAAACCGGAAGCACTCGACTCATTCGAGAAACCGCCGTCAATCAACTTGCCGACTGGCAAAAGCAACATCCAGACGAGCTTTTCAATCTCTTGTCTCGTGTTGTCCCCTATCTCAGACACAAGGACTGGGAAACTCGCAGTACTGCGGCCAAGGCCATTGGCAAAATTGTCGAAAATGCACCTCTTTATGATCCGAATGAAGAGGATGGCTCGTCAGAGTCCAAAAAGGATGAAAGTCCTGGCGAAAATGACCACATCAAGAAAGAGGACCCTGACAGGGACTCCCTTCTTGACGAAGGTGATTTGCTAAAATTTGAGTCGCTCAATGTCGAATCAATTTTGAAGTATGGTCGAGAATTGCTTCGTGGAGGAGGAATCGAATACAACTTGGCTGCATTGGACCCACAAGCGCGTTTGGTACACCAGAAAAAGACACTTCTTGGCAGACTGGGGCTGCTTGGACGGAAGTTCGAAGACGAAGAAATGCCAATTATTGCGGATGGCCAGGCTGTGCCTATGACATCAATCGAAGGCACAAACGGCAACGGGCAAGCCAGAAGTAACAGCGTGTCTCACCGTCAGGGGGGCGAAGACTCTCAACTTAGCTCGAGACAACTGAATGTGTTGAAGCGGAAACGAAAGAGGGAGGCCATGAAGGCCTCACAAGGCATAGGAGGATTTGGCGACCTGTCTATACGCCGCTCGGCAACTGCTGGATCAGAAGGTTTTGGCGGTGACGAAACCCCCGCAGCCGAAGAAGAGTCCAAGAAGAACGGCAGAATGAGCGATTACTTTAATTTGGAACGCCCTGCCGATGTCAACGAGGACACCAAGGTTGTCAGCGAATTCAAGGGATCTGTAATCCCGATCAAGTCTGAACTCGACGTGGAGGATACGATGGAGGGAGCTGAGTGGCCATACGAACGTTTGTGTGACTTTCTCAAAGTTGATCTCTTCGACTCTTCGTGGGAAACTCGCCACGGAGCTGCCATGGGACTGCGAGATGTCGTGAGAGTCCATGGTGCTGGTGCTGGTCGGATTCATGGAAAGTCCAAAGAGGAGAACGACAGCCATAATCGCAAATGGCTGGATGATCTTGCCTGTCGCCTTTGCTGCGTCTTGATGCTAGATCGGTTTACTGATTACAGTTCAGACACATCCGTTGCTCCCATCCGGGAGACCATTGGTCAAACTCTTGGCTCAGCACTAAAGCATATCCCCTCCGCCTCTGTTCACGACATCTATCGTATTCTGTATCGCATGGCCATGCAAGAAGACCTAGAGCTCGAGCGCCCTGTGTGGGCCGTTTGCCACGGTGGCATGGTCGGCCTTCGATATGTCGTCGCCGTGAGAAAAGACCTCCTCTTACTGGATGGTGACATGATCGACGGTATCGTCAGAGCAGTCATGAAGGGATTGGGCGACGTGGACGACGATGTTCGCTCCGTCAGTGCTGCTACTCTGATTCCCATGGCCAAGGAGTTTGTCACGATGCGACCGAATCAATTGGATGGCCTCACCAATATTGTTTGGGAGAGCTTGTCAAATTTGGGCGACGATCTTAGTGCCAGTACTGGCCGCATCATGGATCTTCTCGCTACTTTATGCGGCTTCCCTGAAGTCCTTGAAGCGATGAAGACTTCTGCAGCACAAGATGAAGAAAGGTCGTTCACTCTGCTGGTGCCACGACTGTACCCCTTCTTGCGTCATACTATCACATTGGTTCGCCTGGCCGTGTTGAAAGCTTTGCTGACATTTGCTCATTTGGGTGATGACGCATCTCATGGGTGGTTGAATGGCAGAATTTTGAGATTGATTTTTCAAAATATCCTGGTTGAGAGAGACCAGGAGACGCTCAGCACATCATTAGAGCTCTGGAATGCACTGGTTGCCAGACTCGCTAAGAATCCCTCGGTCCTTGCCGATGAGTTTGCGCCTCACATTGACCCTCTCATGCAACTTACCCTCCACCCCATTGGCATCTCGCGCAATCCCATTCCCGTGAACGCTACCTTGTTCCAAAAGCCTTCAGGGGGCACGTACCCAGCGCAGGGAATGGCACCACCACCAGGTCGGCGAATGTCAACGCCAGAAGGAGCGGACAGAGCAACGAAGCGCCGTCGAAAGTCTGCAAAGGCGGATGAGCCAGTCTTGACGGGCATGACACACGATGTTGATGGCCACATGATGCAAGGTGACGTCGATTTGGTAGGCATGGATGTGCTGATACGGTCTCGAGTCTCTGCTTCGACTGCAATGGGGAAAATCATGTCTCTGGTTCCTCCCACGAGTCTTGATGACTATGACGCCTTGCTTGTTCCCGGCTTAACATCTGCATTCTCATCCACGCAGCTCGCAGCGTGCATGGTCATCGACGAATTCGCCAAAAACTGTCAGACATCTCATGAACCATCACGCTACGCCGACCACCTGCAGCGTATCTTGGACCTGGATCGACCATCATCGTACAGAGATCTGGTCAACTTTGTGCACCGCGCCAGAACTCAATGCCAACAACTCATTCATCTCTTCCGGGACCACGGCAAAGTTTCTCACAGCAAGCTGCCAATCCTGCCAGTGATTGTGCAAGGCGAGCCAGAAGCTGGCCCGAGTGCATTCTCCATCGCAACTGCCCAGAAGTGTGTCAATGAAGATTATGAGAGACTCAAGAAATCAATGCCCCCAGGACAACGCTTGATTGCCAGTCAGCAGTTGGAAGAAGCACGGGCTGTCGCAGCATCAGTTATCGAGGAAGCCACCGCCTTCAAGGACGCCCGTGACATGAGAATCAAGGCCGGTGCTGCATGTGCATTGGTCGCAATGAAGCTGTTGCCTAAGAAACCTAGCCCATTGATCAGGGGCATTATGGAATCAGTCAAAACAGAAGAAAGCCAACTCCTCCAACACAGATCTTCTGCAACTATTGCTCAGCTTGTTCAGCTCTTCGCCGAGAAGGGCCGTAAGGCACCTGCAGATAAAGTCGTCGCCAACCTTGTCAAATTCTCCTGTGTCGAAGTCGCCGAGACTCCCGAGTTTCCTGTTCATGCATCCAAAACATCTTGTGTACTCTCTTTGCAGAAGGAGGAGGACAGGGTCGACCATGCAGACGCTGCCAAGTGGGCAAAGGAGGCCAAAGCAGCCCGCATTACCCGACGTGGCGCCAAAGAGGCTCTCGAGATATTGTCCAAGGCGTATGGACCTCAACTTCTCGAGACGGTTCCCAGCTTGCGCGTGTTTATGGAAGACCCCTTGGCCAAGGCTTTCTCTGGCGATTTGCCATCTGAGGCAAAGGATGCAGAGCTCACATTTGGCCAAGAAATTGTGGACGCCATGTCTGTTATTCGAATGATGATGCCAACACTCGACGTTGCCCTTCACCCCTTCGTCATGAGTTTGATGCCCCTAATCATCAAGGCTTTGCATTCGGAGTTGTCTGTATTCCGCTACATGGCGGCGAAATGCTTGGCGACAATCTGTAGTGTCATCACCGTGGAGGGCATGACAGCCCTAGTCGAGAAGGTTCTTCCTTCCATCAGTAATCCTCTGGATTTGAAATTCCGTCAAGGTGTGACTGAGGCAATTTACCACTTGATTGCTGTGATGGGCGATGCGATTTTGCCATACGTCATCTTCCTTATTGTCCCCGTTCTAGGACGGATGAGCGACTCCGATAATGAGATTCGACTCATAGCAACAACCTCCTTCGCCACTTTAGTCAAGCTTGTACCTCTGGAAGCAGGTATCCCTGACCCCCCAGGTCTGTCAGAGGAACTCCTCAAGGGGCGTGATCGGGAGCGAACCTTTATTGCGCAGCTTCTGGATCCGAAGAAGGTTGAACAATTCAAGATACCCGTAGCCATCAAGGCTGAACTCCGGTCATATCAACAAGAAGGTGTCAACTGGCTTAATTTTCTCAATAAGTACCATCTGCATGGTATTCTCTGCGACGACATGGGCTTGGGAAAGACACTGCAGACAATTTGTATTGTCGCCAGCGACCATCATCAGCGACAGGAAGAGTTCGCGAAAACAGGCGCTGCAGAAGTCAAGAGAATGCCATCTCTTATCGTCTGCCCGCCCACACTCTCTGGACATTGGCAGCAAGAGATAAAGAGCTATGCGCCATTCCTTACTGTTACAGCCTACGTTGGACCTCCAGCTGAACGAAGAGCATTGGGAAGCAATCTTGGCGAGACGGATATTGTGGTGACGTCGTACGACGTGTGCAGAAATGACACCGATGTCCTTAACAATCATGGCTGGAACTATATTGTCCTAGACGAAGGCCATTTGATCAAGAACCCAAAGGCCAAGATCACTCAGGCCGTCAAGAGACTGGCGAGCAATCATCGACTTATCCTCACTGGGACACCCATCCAGAACAATGTGCTTGAGTTATGGTCTCTGTTCGACTTCCTCATGCCTGGATTCCTCGGGGCTGAGAAAGTGTTTCTGGATCGCTTCGCCAAACCAATCGCTGCCAGTCGCTTCAGCAAGGCATCGTCAAAAGAACAAGAAGCCGGAGCACTGGCCATTGAGGCGCTGCACAAGCAGGTGCTGCCATTCTTGCTACGTCGTCTGAAGGAAGAGGTGTTGAACGATCTGCCGCCCAAGATTCTGCAGAACTACTACTGCGATCTCAGTGATTTGCAAAAGAAGCTGTTCGATGACTTTACCAAGAAACAAGGTCAAAAGTTGCAGGCTGAAGCAGGACGTGACGACAAGGACGCCAAGCAGCACATATTCCAAGCCCTACAGTACATGCGGAAGCTTTGCAATTCCCCGGCAATGGTGATGAAACCCGGAAGCCCCCTTTACGCCGACACACAGAAAATACTACACAAGCAAGGCACGACGATCGAAGACGCTGTCCACGCACCCAAGCTTACAGCGTTGAGAGATCTTTTGGTAGACTGTGGAATCGGGGGTGACGATGGAGACGTGAATGACCCGCTGTACCAGCCGATCAAGCCGCACAGAGCGCTTATTTTCTGCCAGATGAAGGAGATGCTTGACATGGTCCAAAATAAGGTTCTGAAAGAGCTGCTTCCCTCAGTTTCACATCTACGACTAGATGGATCAGTAGAGGCCAACAAGAGACAAGACATCGTCAACAAGTTCAACAGCGATCCATCTTACGATGTGTTGCTTTTGACAACCAGCGTGGGTGGTCTTGGACTCAATCTCACAGGAGCTGATACAGTCATCTTTGTTGAACACGACTGGAACCCACAGAAAGATTTGCAGGCCATGGACCGCGCGCACAGAATCGGACAAAAGAAGGTTGTCAATGTATATCGTCTCATTACCCGCGGAACACTTGAAGAAAAGATTTTGAGTCTCCAGCGATTTAAGATTGACGTGGCATCCACCGTCGTTAACCAGCAGAACGCTGGTCTGGCAACGATGGACACGGATCAAATTCTTGACTTATTCAACCTCGGCGACTCTGGACCAAGTCTGATAAGTGATAGGCCGCAAAACGAGCTGGAGGGACGGGAGGAAGACATGGTGGATGTTGAGACGGGTGATCTTCGTCAGCCAGGCAAGAAAGCGTGGCTAGACGACTTGGGTGAGCTGTGGGACAACAAGCAATATGAGGAGAGCTTTGACCTGGATGACTTCATGAAGACCATGTCATGATTGGAACACCCAGGGAAAACAAATGCTCCAAAACAGGTTGAGGTGTCTGGGGTTCTTGGTGGGACTTTTATTTTGTTTCTTTTGCTACTAATTTGCTTCCGGCTGCTACCGCGTCTATTCCGGTATTTTGGGAAACGGAGTATTGGAAATGGTATATATACATATATATACATACACGGGGGTTTGGAGCATCATCTGGACTTGTCGGGCGCATGCCTATGAGCGTATGATTTTCGACGTGTACGATAGAAAAAGGGTATCGGCAACGGCGCATCTGTACAACAATTCCAAGTGGGCCATGATGATAATAACTTGTGTAGGACCTTCGAATATCGTTTCCACCGACACAGCTGACTGATGTGTGTGACTCTGTCTGATGAGGGTCCAGCGGGTCCAGCGGGGTCCAGCGGGGTCCAGCAGGGGCAGACAACTCACACGACCTTCTGTTCCGCCAGAATCTTCCTGCACTGAGACAGATGCAATTTTCCACAGAGTGTGGTTGGTTTTGCCTTCTCCCACTGCAAGACCTCGGAGAGAACGAACGAACACGCAACAGCACAGCTTCAAAATGCCTGTTGACTATAGCAAATGGGTATGTCGTGCAAGTCCCAACCCATCACGTTGCTGATAGCGGCCATGGCGTTGACTGACAATCGGTCTGTATGACAGGACGCGCTGGAGCTGAGCGATGACTCTGATATCGAAGTGCATCCCAACGTCGACAAGCGATCCTTCATCCGCGCCAAGCAGAACCAGATACACCAGGAACGCCAGCAGCGGAAGCTCCAGATCGAAGCCTACAAGTTCGAGAATACCATACACGATGGCTTGCTCAAGCGCATCTCGGCCATGGTAACATCCCTTCAATCCCATGCCTCGAAGGCAAACGATGCTGGGGCACAAGACGCACCCAGTGTCGCTCTCAAAGTTCTCATCGAAACAAACCCGGGTCCGGATGCAGACAAGGTTCCACCACGACCGGAAGGGCTACAAAGCGATCATCCATCACCAACTAACTACACGCAGATGGTCGCGGCCTTGATCGATGAGATCAACAAGGCCCTGGACAAGAACGACCCCAAGGATCGTTTTCAGGCCTTTATTCAAGAGTTTGAAGAGCATGCGAAGAAGATCACACAGATCCAAAAGGAAACCAATTCGAAGCTTGAGAAGCTCTTGAGGGAAGAAGGGAAGAAGATTACCAGTAGTGACATCCACACCGGGTTCAATAGCTCACACGTGTCGAAAGAAAAAGCGTCTGACAACAAGGGCGCCTCTACCGAGGTCGAGCTGTTGAATCCGACCTTCAATCCATCAGCACCACAATCTTCAAGTTCAAAGGCAACTGTCGATGATGACGAGGAAGCCGAGGCATCACCAGCAGCCAAGCAGTTTGCCAAGATCCCATCCAGAGACTATGCAGGCAGCCTGAAATTCATTTCGCAGAATCCACAAATCCTAACGGAAAGGGAGACCGATGGTCTTTTGGTGCTTGCCTTTGACGCCGCCCTGGAGCGCAATGACGATTATTCTCGGCAATGCGTCCACCAGGCCCTGCTGCTGCAATACTGTCGGGCGTTGGGAAAAGACGGCGTAGGCCTCTTCTTCAAACGAATCACGTCCGAAGGCCACCAAGCTCGAGAGATCTTCTTCAAGGATGTCCAAGACACCTACATGCGGATCAAGAACCGATCAAGAGAGATTCTTGCAGAGCGTGCCAAGAATTCTGAGAATGGCGAAGAAGGCGTCGAGCAGATCCAGCTGCATGCCGTTGAGCCAGGAACCGTGATCCAGATCAAGGTGCCCGCCGCAGACAGCCAAGATGAGGATGAACAGAAGGCGCGAGAGATCTTTGACGGCTTCAAGCCGGACATGAAGAAGGCTCTGGAGTCGGGCGATCTGGACGCTGTGAACAAGGTCCTCGGTAAGATGAAGGTGGAGGAGGCGGAGGAGTTGGTCGCCCTGTTTGGTGAGGTACGTATATTGACCGAAGGACACTGCAAGGCAGCCCAGCCATGGGTTGTGGAGAAGTTGGCCTGCTAACTTTGACTATGTAGGCGAATATTCTTAGCCTCGAAGAGCAAATCATTGATGCCACGACGGAGGACGGCCAGAGGCAGCTAAGGGAGCTGGAGGCTGCGGCGAAAGCGGAGGCAGAGGCAGAGGCAGAGGAGCCAGTGGGAGACCCCGAGTAGGGAGGGGTTCGACGAACAAGGAACTTGGAATTTGGGATCGATTGTAATGAGATATCTCTATAAAAATGATACCCGAACAATCTCACAGGCTTCGAAATAGATTTTCGGACATCAAAAGCGGAAAGCGAAGCGTGTGAAGCAACATGGTTGCCTTTGTCAACGCATATCATGGTCATAATCGGTGATATATATGCAAATATGCAAGTTCCATTTCAGCTCTTCTCAAGCAGACAACCAAGGACACAAGGCAATTCCCGCAAGCAGTGCCACCAGACTATGGGTACACCCAACTTTGTTTCCACACCAGAGTCCCTTGGAATATGTTCGCAGACTATACAGTCTTCTCTTAGAGGTTGTCCAGCCCACAGACGGCAATGACTGATCGTAGGCTCAGAATATACATTTTCCGCCGGGCTTGATGGAGGGTTTTGGAGGTTGGCGGTGCAAAGTGTCATGGACTCGGGCTGATTAATTGCCAAAACACAATGGGCACGAAGTACAGGCACACGCGCGGTTCAGACGGCAGGCTTTGGTTCTGAGTCATTCATTCCCTCGGAGTCAGATGACAAGTGAAAAGTGGTCTGGCTGCGAAGTACGGATACTCCCCCCCCCCCCTTTTTTTTTCTTGGCAAGCGCCCGGTCGATCATCATAGACGGAGAAGCACACGAAACACAGGTTTCCGGCCTCCCATTGTGCGAGAAATAGGAGACAGTCGTCTTCTCTCAGACGCGGTGGGTAGTCAACAAACAAACATGATCGCGGCAAGTGAAGTGTCGGCCAGGAAAGAGTTCATGTTCTGAGCAGAGAGAGCATCACGGCACAGCGTGGGCACTGGGCATCACGGTGCCATGACCACACGAGCAGAAGTACTCTCCGCCCAGGCTTGCCCGGGGGGCCTCTTCGATCCGTCATCTCGTCTGCAAGGGGTGTCATCTCGCACCAGCAGGTGTATGGCAGGTGTCTGGCAGGTGTCTGGCAGGTGTCTGGCAGGTGTCTGGCAGGTGTTTGTTGTTGGTCGTGGAAGGAGCAGCCAGCCTTCTTCTCCACACTCTGCTGATGTTGAGGCGCAGCACGGCCCAGACACGCTTCAGGCGTTTCCACCTACTAGCTAGTGATTGATAGTGATGCAGCTTTTTGTCGTGTGAAACTCCTTCTGTTACTAAGGATTTTCATTTTCATTCTCTCTCGTTTTCCCAAGCTCTTATCCGTAGAGCTTATTTCATATTTCCCATATTTCTCATTTCCATCGCAATCGCTCCCATCTCATTCTATTCCACGATTCTAGTGGCATCATCATCATCCCGATATCGAAGTCACGTCCAATTCGAACAAACCACAAGAGCAAGAAACTTTTCTTTGTGTCCCCCCACCAAAAAAAAAAAAAGGACATCATCATGCTCTCATTGCCCAGATTCGTCCTCGCGGCGTTGGTAGCCGCCTCCTCTGTCCACGCTCTTCCACAGGCGCAGACAAGCTCATCATCCGCCGCAACTCCATCCACATCATCGACAGGCTCGATCGGCGGCAAAGCATGCAACAACTCGCCTACCCTCTGTGGACGCCAGTATAATGCCGTCACGCACATGGGCGCCCACAACAGTGCCTTCTTGAGAGACCAGAGCACAGGCAGCTCTATTTCCGGAAACCAGTTTCAGAATGCGACTCTCGCTCTCGTCTCCGGACTGCGTCTCCTCCAAGCCCAGGTCCACAAGCCAAACACCACGCTGGAGCTGTGCCACTCGTCGTGCAGTCTGCTTGATGCCGGAGCCCTCGAGTCATGGCTCTCCAAGATCAATGCGTGGATGGTCGAGAACCCCAACGAGGTCGTGACCATCTTGCTCGTCAACTCGGCCAAAGCGCCCGCTTCCGACTTCGCGTCCGCCTTGGAGAGCTCCGGGCTGTCCAAGATTGCGTACAAGCCGGCCTCGGACACCATCTCCTCCACCTGGCCGACGCTGCAGTCCATGATCAGTGCCAATACCCGCGTCGTCACATTCGTCACGAACATACAGTACTCGTCCTCGACGCCCCATCTCCTGCCCGAGTTCGAACACGTCTTCGAGACGCCCTTTGAAGTCTCCAATATCAACGGCTTCAATTGCACTCTTGATCGACCATCTCGCGCGAAATCCGCCTCGAGCGCTCTTTCCAACGGGTTCATGAGCCTCGTCAACCACTTCAAGTATCAGAACGTTTTGACCGGCGTCCAGATCCCCGATGTATCGAGCATCGACACTGTCAACAGCGCTGCGACTTCCACGGCGGGGAACTTGGGCAAGCATCTGCAGGAATGCAAGAGCGAGTGGAACAAGGCGCCCAACTTTGTTCTCGTCGATTTCTGGAACAGGGGCGATGTCTTTGCTGCGCTGGACACCATGAACGGCATTAGCGACGCCACGGGCCGGGCCACAGTGAAAAGTGGCGATGAGTCACTGGGTAGTTCGATTGTTCACGAGCGCAAGTTGGGATATGGAGCGCTGGTGGCATTCCTTTTTGCTGCCCTGCTGTTGGTATAGAAAGATGCGGGGTTTTCTTTCAAGTCGTCGACCCGGTTGCAGATTGTGTATCTGTTCAAAGGCATTTTTGGTAGTATTTATTTCTGCAAGCGAGGCGTTGAAGAGAATTGGATTTTTGGTCCATTTTTGGTCCATCTGTATCACTTTTTTTTCTTTTCAGGGGCAATTAGACACTAGACTGGTATATTAGATGGGTGACTTCTGTACGGACGTATTATGTAGGGAACAGAAAAAAACCCCCATGTCGCCCGCAGTTGCAGTTTCAAACACGTATAACTTGATAAGACCACTCAGTCGGCGACATGCTGTCGCAGCAAGTGGAGCCTCCACTCGTCACGACCCGACCACACATTAAGATCCTACAACACCGCCCAGTAACCGCTCATTCATTCTCATCCAGTCCTGATCAATCACCAAAAGATGGATTACGACGCCATTCCCACCCCAGAAACATGCTACGCGGACTTCTGCCTCATTCCTGTTCGAACCCCTTGAGCCGCCCACCATCCAAACGCAGCCTTTGACACATGCCTAACTCGAAAAAGACTAATGAATGCCCTACTAGGTAGGAACCAGCAAGGTCTCCGTGGCAGAGGAGATTGCCGAGGTCCAGCGCGTGCTTTCGGCGAGCGGATTGAAATATACACTTCATTCTGCGGGGACTACTATTGGTATGTCGCTTGCCCGACGGAGCTAGAGTGAATGGGCAAATCCTTTTTTTTTTGGTGGAAGAAAAGGGGAAATGTCACTGAATTTGTGTACAGAAGGGAGCTGGACGGACGTCATGACAGTGATTGGCAAGGCTCATGCCATTGTGCATGGCAAGGGCGTGGTCAGGGTCCAGTCGAGTCTGAGGGTGGGAACCAGGTACGTTTGTGGTTGTGAGAATTGACGGCGACCTGAGCTGAGCTGACTTGTCTGACGGGTTCAGGACGGACAAGAAGCAGACGGCGGAGGATAAGGTGAAGAGGGTGGAGGATTTGCTGGAGCAGTCGAGGTGAGAGGGATGGAGAACGCATCTTTGTACCAATGCAGTTGGGGGGGGGGCTTTTTATTATATATGTCACATTGAACTACAAGCTACAAGTTACTCGTACAAGTCAGTCCGTGTTCCTTGGCATTACGCCTCACACATGGCGCGGCAAACTTGTCGTCGGGCGTCCATCATCTAGCCCGTCGCCATCCATTTTTGGAACGCCCCGGGCCGTTGCCGTGGCTTTGCTCGGTTCCAATCAACCTCGCATGGTCATCTTCTTCTGGCTTCTTCGGAGCTCCTTCTCCTTCTCCTTCTCGAGATACTTCTTCTGAGCCTTGGCATCCAGGCCCTTGAGGTCAGCATCACGCTTGGCCTTCTTGGCCTTCTCCTTCTCCCACAAGCGATCCTCGCTCTTCTCCTCCTCGGCGGTCTTCTTGATCTGGGTGATCATGGCCTCGCGAGTGGCGCGGACTTTTTTCAGGACCTCGGGCCGGAAGCGGGCGTTCTGGACAAGGAAGTCGGGGAGGCGGAGGAAGTATTGGAAAAGGGGAACCAAATCGCCGTAGTTGTCCCCGGACGGGAAACGGTGCTTGAGGAAGATGCGCTTGCGGGGAGTGGTGTCATCGAGCTTGGCCGGCTTCTCGATGGGCTGGTCGGATACGACAAGGTACTCGAAGTCATCACCGGCTGCCTTGACAGCGTCAATGAGCTCCGAAGTAAGCAGGGTGTCGGTGACCTCGGCGCTCTCGCTCATGATGACCAGCCACGGCGGCAACTTGGAGTTCTCCTTGGTGGCCGCAAGGGTCACATCGTATCGTTCCTCGCGGAGACGTCTCATGCTGTCCTTGTGGACGAGCGCCCAGACGAATCCGTCATACATGCTCTTGGTGTCCCTGGCGCGAGTTTCCTCGGCGCCAGGCAATGCGGGCAGAGTCAAGTTCTCCTTGCCGTCAAAGGGGTAGAGGAAAGCCTCGACAGCATCCTGGGGCGGGGCAAACATGTCGGAGAAGAACGAGGCTGTCGTCTCCACAAGCCCGAGAATGGGGTTGAACTTCTTCGTCATGGTGAGCTTGACGTCCAAGAAGGCGACGTTCTGCCGCCCGGAGGCGTAGGTCGCGAATTCGAACAGCGACTTCTCCTTGATCAGAGACTCGGGCTTGATGTCCTTGCCGTCCAGGGTGGGCACGCCGCCGAAGCCGACCAGGGCAAACTCCCTGTGTAGAAGGGGGGCGTTGGCCCGAATCCATGCCTTGGCCTTGGAGCGATTGGCGCGCGTACCGAGGATATGGAACAGGAAGATGAAGGCTGCCATGGCGAGGATGACGCCCTCGGCCTTGAACTCGGACAGAGAGTGGCGCTCGTGCACATTGTACCACTTCGTGTAGGGTCTGGCCGTGGCAGCGACATCTGGCGCAGTGCTTCCGAGCGTCGCAGCGTGGGGGACGGGCTCGGCCACGGGATCAGGAGCTCCGGCGAAGTCGGCAAAGTCTTATTGGAATCATGCAAGTTAGCACAAAAGCTCTGATTGTGCGTCGACGTGGGCCAGCAGCAAATGCGACTCACCTGAATCGACCTTGGGGGTTGCAGAGCCCCTCTCACGATCGGCGCCTCCGAATAAATTCTTGAGGAGGTCCGCCATGGCTGCTGATGAGGTATTTGGACGATGGAGGCGAGGGTTGGGGAGTGCGAGGTGCCGAGTGCGACCTCTCTTGAGCCGACGTGGAATTTCAGCATCTTCTGCGGAGAAAGCTCTGGAGGTGGGTCCGTCCGGCCAGTCCCTTCTCGTCTCGTCAGCATTTTATTTGCAAGTGACGCGTCTGCTAATTATCCGTTAGATGGCTGTTAACAAGCCCCAAAGTGCTCTTACTAATCTGTACTGTACTTCAAGCACTATGATCATACCACGCCAACGTCTGGGACAAGTGCATAGGGGTCCAGTCCGACTTGCATGAATGAGATGGATGCTGGTTGCCTGGCCAACCACACCTGGTACACCCAGCGTCCCCCGTCGCTTGAACTTGGCGGATGCATCTCCAACAACGAAAGCAGTATGCGACGCAAAACAACATGACCCGAACGAAATCGACGATCAAATATGGGAAAAGGTCGACGCGGACCAAGGCCGAGCGCTTGTTCGCCGAGTTACCGCAGAGCCCGGTCCGAAAACCACTGGGTGCCGAGATGGACCACGCTGTCGACTGCATCACAGAGAAGCTGTCAAAAACTCGGATAGAGGATGAATCCAAACCGCTGCGACGATCACCACGAAAAAGCATCATTCGTGTTCAGGTTTTGGATGAAGATGAAACACCAGATTCTTCAAATACCTCCGAAGAGGTCGTCAACGAAAAATCGAATGCACCACCCATCGAGACAGATCAGAATATTGTCCTCCGCGGCAGTCCATTGGAAGAGAGCGGAGAGGAGGAATCTTTTGAAAGCTCATTCGGAGGCACGTCTCTACGAATCTTGTCCTGGGATGATGTGTGCCCCCCCGGAGATGGCATAGAAAAGATTGCCGAAGCCTCGTATGCGGAGGTTTATCGTGTCACAAACGAGCGAGGAACCAGTGTGATTAAGGTTATTCGACTGCCTTCGCCCATAAAACCCCAGACAAAAGCCCAGGTGCGGTCGAAGTTGGTGGATGAAGAACCACATTCCGAGGAAGACATCAATGGCGAGCTGCAGATATCGGAGTGGCTGGCAGATGTTCCTGGATTTGTGGTCTACAAAGAGAGATATCTCGTCCAGGGAAAGACCTCGAGGGCGTTATTGGAGACGCATCAGATCTTCCAGAGACGGATGAAGAGGAAAGACCCCGGGCGAGCACAGTTCTATCCTTCACCGAGCCGATATTTGGATGATACCAAGTTTCTTGTTGTTGAGTTGGGGGACGCGGGTGTTGCGTTGGAGGACTGGCAACTGAAGAGCGAGAGTCAGTTATGGGACATCTTCTTCCTGGAAGCAATAGCACTGGCTAGAGCGGAAGAAATCGCCATGTTTGAGGTACGTTGCTTGAGAGCAAACCCTGATGGCTACAAGGACGAGCTTCTGACTCAAGGCAGCATCGTGATTTGCACGAAGGAAACATCTGCATAAGGCAGGCTAGGCCTCCTACTGAAAGAAAATCCGAACCGGGAGGTCATTTTGGCTATTCCGGTCTCGACATCACCGTTTTGGACTACGGCCTGTCGCGAGCAGAGGATCTGTCGATTGACTTTGCGAAGCCCATTGCGTACGACTTGGAACGAGACCTGAGCCTGTTCACGAGCACACACGCGCCGCAGTGCAAAGTCTACCGCCAGATGCGCTCATTTCTGCTCCGAGCAGACCGCCAGTGCCTGCCACCAGAGGCACACAAAACTCCCTACGCCAAGGGAGTAGATGGGCCACTCTGCTGGGAGGTGTATGCTCCTTACACAAACGTGTTGTGGCTGGCATACCTCTACGAGTATTTGCTAGAACATTTCGAAGGCGACGCAGTGGATCTGGCTCGCTTCGAAGACTGCACGGCAGACATGTGGACACACTTGAGCCCAGAGGCTGAGGACGGCACCCCTTGTTTTGGGTCTGCGGGGGACATTGTTTGCTTTGCCGTGGAGGCGGGCTGGCTGCGCGAGGAACAGCTCATAGGGTCGAGCACCTCGATACTTGAGAGGGAGGACAGCATCATCGTGTTGAGGGATGAAGGTTGCGCCGAAGCTTCGGGGAGAAGATGGTCAAGACATTTCAGGTCGTGAGGAAGGTCGGATGCGCTGCCATTTTCGGAGTTGGGAGTTACAGCATTGATGATGCTACCTTGTGAGCTTTTTTGTTTGGATGAGCAGGAGATTCAACTATATACGATACCACGGGAAAGGGTACTGGGGGGGCTTGCTTGGGTTGAAATTGTATTTTTGCTTTGCCCAGTTTTATATAATGGACATGAAATATAATACACGTAGAATTTGGGGTTGACTGATTCTATGCCCGATGAAGATTTGGTTGCAGTCAGTTGTTCACGGCAATGGGCGGCGTCCCAGCGAGTTAGATGATACCTCCAAAGAAGGGAGCATGTGGTGTCGCAGCAGGTGCCGCACTAACACAGCACAGACTTGCCCGCCACACCGCCAGCGCCGAGGTTGCCACGCCCACTTTGCTCAATCTTGCACGTAGAGGACTAAGAGGAGTACGGACGTAGAGCCTCGGCTCAATACTCAAAAGTCCACTTTTCAGCATTTCCACCACAAATCGGTACTTCGCAACTGGCATGCTCCGTCAACGGCCGGAACCACATGTCATGTCCGCCATTTGATCAATCCTCATCTTTGTGGCCTCCTCTGGCACGCAGGCCACGACTCTGCTCCTCTTCCCTTTGTTTTTTTCTTTTCCTGTTTGACCCGTTTGACCCTGTGCGGTCGGTGGTGCAAGATACCGCGGCGCAGCAATTCTTCAACCTGCAATCAATCACACACGCTTGTCTCGTCAAACGTTGTCGGCTTCTTTCCCGCCGCCGTCGTCGTCGAATACAGTCACATACAAAAGGCGGACCGCCGAGTGGCATTCCATCGCCTGCCTATTCATTCATAGCTCGGCCATCCTTGCAGCTTTGGCCGGCGTAAATCCAACGATCGACAACTGGGTCATCTTATAAATAGCCGCCATCCATACATGCCGAAGACGACAAAAACCCACCAAGTCGCTGATTCCTTTACCGCCATCATGCCGTCGTCAGTCCATAGATCGCATTTGCCAGCTGGTAGTCCCACCATGACTGCCTCCGCCTCGGACTCGTACACCCACAACATTCTTTCTTCATCGGTTGCCTCCCTGCGCTCCTCCACTTCCGCGTCGCGGCAGACGTCTCAGATATCCAAGACATATCGACAGGCCTCAACCTTGTTCTTGACGCGTCGCTTGCCCGAGGCACTCACCACCCTGACGCCGCTCATCTTCTCACCTTGTTCGGCGGATGATGGAGAACCTGCACCAGTTGCTTCTGCTTCGAGAACCACCCGAATCAAGGTGTGGAGTCTATACTTGACCATTCTCAATGCCATTCTAGAGATGAACCCTGAAGAGGGCAAGGACGCGTTCGGTAATCCGGAATGGAGGGCGTTGTGCACAAAGGTGCGCGACGGACAGGTTTGGGAGGAAGTCGTCCATAACGGTTACCACGACGTGGAAGGCGACGTTGATCCAGACGTCGTCATCAACTTGTAAGCGAACCCTTCTGTCTCATCGCATTCCCTCCTCGTGCGGCAAAACTTACAAGCCAACAATGAGATGCTGACCCAACCTTGGTGTCATTTTCCAGAGCTACTCTTCTTCTTGCGCATGCTCGAGATCAGATACTAAACCAAAGACGCTTGGAGACCTACTTAGCGACTACTACTACTACTTCCGCCCCCAACATCGATCTGGCGGGCAAGTTCGAGGGGTCGCCGGCACCCGGGTCGCGCACAAGCTCGCGATACAGGTCACCGGCTCCCGGGACTAATGGTGCGAATACGCCTCGCGACCTCAACGCCCGGGTCAAGATTCTCGAGCTGTACACACTTCACGTTCTACTACGGAACAACGAGTGGGACTATGCCCGTGAGTTTATCAGTGTGAGCTCTGTTTTGGACGAAGAACGCAGGGAGGCTTTTCTTCAGGCACTGCAGAGCTTGCAGGAGGAGCAACAAGAGCAAGAGCGATTAGAAGACGAAGAGCGCCAGAGACAAGAGGATGAGCTGCGTCGCGAGGTCGAAGAAGCCAGGCGGCAGAAGGCAGAAAACGAGGCGAGAGAACGAAAGAGACTGGAGGACGAGCGGGCGAGGCAGCAAGAAGCTGGTGCTGCGGGTGACTACGGCGTCGAAGCCCCGTCTGCAAGCAGCAGCAGAGCTCGCCAGAACACACCCCAACATCGGCCAAACAAGTCGTCCATGTCATCACGAAGCAAGGGCAAGGCAATCTCGCCTGCTACGTTCACTGCTCGAGCCAGCATGATCATGGGCCGGCTGCAGAATGCCATCCAGGGGCTTGCTGCCTCTCTCAACGGCAATCCAGCCTTGCTCATGCGATTTCTGGCCTTTTTGGTCGGATTCCTCGTCATGCTTGGCCACAGAGGCCTTCGTCAACGCATTCAACGAATTCTGGGTGCCTCATGGAACAAGGTATTGGCCACTGCGGGGATGGGTACCAAGGTGAGCTATATCTGAGCAACTTTGTTCGGCCCAGACTTGTACATTACGCGCTTTACTTTTGCAGTATCATGGGGAGTTTTGAGGGACTGATTGGGAATTCAATTCATTTTCTTTTGTACTAATCGACACTCAACATTGGGGGAACATTCAATCATGAGATTTACCACTTGAACAAGCACCTTGGTAGCTATTGTACATGAAACGCAAATGCCTGTCTTGGACATGCATCTTATAGTCAGACATGAATACAGGAAATTCCACACAATTTGGTTCATCCACAGTCATCGAGCCAACTTTGTCACTTGTCGAAACAGGTCCGTTTCAGTCAGCTTGCAAAGCAACAACCACGTGCGTTCGGTGAGATATCCCACAAAGTACGTGTCCTGACCAAACACACGCAATTTATGCAAGATGTAACCTTGTAGCTTCTGTCTCCTCTCGCAGAACGCCATGACGCCAGAACACCACGAAAATGAAATCAAAAAATCACGCCCCGTGCCTCAGAATCGTCTGCCGCTGAGCATGCATTTCTCCGGGAACTTTTGAAGAAAGAAAAGGGGAGGGTTTTTTTTTAAGTAAAACTGCCCACACCCGGGCCACTCCAAGGCTAGTAATTTGCCGACCGATTCGTCTTCTTTTGATAGAACAACTATTCCAAGGAAAACGGGGTCAGCATAAAGTCAAAATGAGCAAATAAGAACCAAACTGCAAGGGGAGCGTACGTCTGTTCTGGAGCTGCCCAGGTTTATAATCTTGGGACACCCGTCACGATCCTTCTCCAGCCGCGTACACTCGAAGCAGTAGAAGGCGTCGGAAATGCCTTCGCCGCCGCAGACGACGCATTTGTTCTGGTAATTGCCGAAGCTGCATTCGTCGCAGATGCGCACGAGAGTCGTGGGGCGCACGTAGGAGTCGCAGACGGGGCACTTGCCGTCGCATTTGTCGCAGAGACGACCGATGGCGATGCCGGATTGCTTCCGACACATTACGAGATCGCTGGGTGGGAACGGCTGTTGTTAGCAAGGCTGGGCTGGCATGTTTGACAGGACGAGTGTAGTGGGTGGTCTCGGGCTTGGGACTTACGGATGATGGCGAGACATTGTGAGAAAAAGAAAAAGCGCCAGAGGGCCAAAGGGAATGACGGTAGCTCCCCAGAGGCGGTTGCGGAGGGTTGGAAGAAGAGGGTTTGATTTGGCCAACAAGGCAGGCAGCGAGAAACGAGATTGGAAGTTTCTCCAGCTTTCTCAGCCTTGCCTTTGCTGGCTGTGGATGGCGATGGCCCTGGCCCGGAGACGTCGGTGCGGCCAGGGCCAGACAACGGCGGTAGTAGGCCACAAGGGGTTTAGGCCCGCTCCTGCTGTACATAGGCTGCGGGCTCTTTCAAATTTCATGTCGAACCCGCGCGTTCCCACACCTCATGTCGACGGGACAACTTGATTCCCAAATGAACATCCCCATGTTGTTATGCGCGCGCACAGCTCGAGGATAAGGACAGCTGCGAGGGGACTCTGTGCACCGGGTACAGTCATGCGATAGATCTGCTGTTTGGAGTCATCTGCATCATGGCCACGGAAGAGGCGTAAGTCTGGTGCTTCCCGCGTTTTGCTCCCGGCAGCCCCATTGCACGTTCAACCACTAACTTCACATGTTCAACTCTTCAGCGGCCTCCAGGTCGTGGATGGGTCGCCGAAGCGAGATGGGCATGCTCCTACTCTTCCCCCAAACGACGAAACAACGCTCAAGAGGAAGGCATCTCCGGTCGACGTCGACTACAACGACGATGGCAAGGGCACCAAGCGACAACGACAAGGAGAAGACGCACGCGAGCAACCACCAGCATCGGCACCAGAACTGCCCCGACGAGAAAGTTGGGCTCCTCGCAGACCATCTAGTCATGATGTATCATCACAAGATCGAAGAGACTCCGCCTCACAGGAGGAGAAGAAGCGAGGGAAACGGTTATTCGGCGGCTTACTGAGCACACTTAGTCAAACAAACACGAATTCGCAGCACAAGCGGCGCCAAGAAATAGAACGACGGCAGCAGGAGAGACTGCAGAAGCAAAGGGACGAAGATGATCAGAGACGAGCGGAGAAGCTCTCGAAGATACGAGAGACGCGGCTAGTCGAGCAGGTTGAGTTCCAAGAGCAAGTTGTGGGTTTTCCTTTGTTTCTCTTGATGACGAAGCACCTTTTCAGATGTGGATAATATGAGCGCTGTCAGTACTAATGGTGTTTTGGACGCAGATGCGGCACAGACATTCTAAAATGCTTGCTCTGGCGGAATTCCTGAAGACCAAGGCCGAGCCTACCATTGTGAGGAAAATGAAAACACTTGGCGACTTTCATGGAGCAGCCCCCCAAATTAACGTGCAATAATAGTACTACTTGCCCTGGAAGCGGACTGCTGATCAGGAAGACATCATCGACGAGCAGATTCGTGCAGCGAAGATTACGATAGCGAAGGAAGAGGATGATTTCAGGGCTTTGAAGCGGCGCCATGCAAGTCGATATGATTCGCGGGAGGACTCAGATCGTTGTCAAGACAAAACGGATGAGGGAGAAGGCAAAAAGATGACAACACAACCAGAGGAGCCAGAGGAGCCAGAGGAGCTTGAAAAGGACGATGCTGCTGCTGGAAAAGGCCATGTTGACGTGCCGAAAACGGCGGCGCAACACGATCCGCACGACGAGTCGGGATATGTTCTGGTTGACGCCGATGAGGACATGGTGATTTACTAGATTGAGAGTCGGGTTTTGTTATGGGGTTCATGGGGAGATTGTAAAAAGTATGGCTCTTGTAACTTTATGTTTTTATTTCACGACCGACCGACTCGAAGCTATGTTGAGGTGAGAGCATGGATGATGGCCAGCAGAAACGGGATTCTGTACTCTATACTCCGTGCTGCACTGCAGGCGTGACACGCTCGTGAGCGAGCAAATATTCATAAGCCTGGTCAACGGCGCCCAACCTCGGTGCATTCGGCTGCCCCGCCCCGTCGGACAAGACAAGCAATGGGTTGCATTGTGGACAGGGAAAGCGGACACATGACGAAATGTGCGAGGCCCAAAGCTATCCCAGATGGTGGGATGTTCCGTCAAGGTACATTTTTAGCCCCGAGAATATCAATGAACGGATTTTCGTTTCGCACAATCGGCGTTGTTGTTGTCCGAATCACTCCGTACCGTCGCCGCCACTTGCATATGTATATAACAAACAAACTCGGAACCGTCACCTCTGAAAGTCCTACCAGTCTGCCAAACGATAAGAAGAAGAGGCTCTCTTTTCCACAATGGACACAAGCAAGCTCGTGCCGCACGACGCACGAGTCCGCGAGGAAACGGCGCAGATTCGCGGCAAAACATACTCCTACATGATTGGCGCACCGCAGAACAGCAGGCAGCCCATCGACACGGTGCTCCTCCTCCATGGCTTTCCCGACCTGAACTTTGGATGGCGCTACCAGATTCCCCATCTCATGTCGCTTGGGTTCCGGGTCGTGGCACCCAGCATGCTCGGGTACGCTGGCACGTCGCGACCCGACGACCTGCACCAGTGGTCCTTCAAGAGCATATCCGACGACATCAAGGCGCTGGCGACCAAGTTTGTGGGGGAGGAAGGGCAGATCATCCTCGGCGGACACGACTGGGGCGGCGCCGTCGCCTGGCGCGTCGCCCTTTGGCATCCCGGGCTGATCAAGGCCGTCTTCAGCGTGTGCACGCCGTTCCAGGCCCCGGCCACCAGCTGGGCCTCGCTGGAGGACCACGTGGCCGCCGGCAGGCTCGTCAACTTTCGCTACCAGCTCCAGCTCGCGGGGCCCGACGTCGAGGAGAGGCTGCGCTCGGAGCAGCACGTCTGGCAGTTCCTGAACGGCATGTTTGGCGGCGCAGGGCCCAACGGCGAGGGCGCCTTCACCACCTGGGACGGCGTCCAGTTCGACAACCTGCCGCTGCTGGGACCCTCGCCGCTGCTTTCCAGGGAGGAGGTCGACCACTATGCCCGGCAGTACATGCGGCAGCCGGAGCCGCCGATGCGCGGGCCCCTGAACTGGTACCGCACGCGCAACATCAACCACGAGGAGGAGCTGGAGCTGGCCAGGAACTTCAGGCAGGTTGAGGCGCCTGCCTTGTTCATCGCGGCCACCAAGGATGCCGCGCTACCCCCGGCCATGTCGGTGGGCATGGAGAAGCACTTCCGAGATCTGACCCGCAGGGAGGTCGAGGCCACGCATTGGGCGTTGGTCGAGGCGAGCGAGCAGGTGAACAAGGGCATTGCGGAATGGCTGAGCAAGGTACTGAATGGGGCCATCAAGGCTGCTTTGTGAACAATTGGGAAAACAAAGGGGGGAGGGGGGGGGGGGGGTACGTGACGTGATGCGGCCATTTTTGAACACATTGATATCATGAGTACGGACTATTATCCTACATGTCGTGTATGTATATGTGCGTGGGAACGCTCAGTGTGTCTGCCTCACTTCAACGTGAACTTCTGCCCGGTGACGGAAGGAGCAGCATTCGCCTTTGTCACTCTATTCGGTTTGCCACACATTGCGCATGCTAAGTTTCACAGTATTATTCATTGCGTCCATCATTCCATGGGGACCTGCAGACTTACCATCGTTCTTGTACGCGCACGTCTGACACAGTGAGTGGCCTTGGGATACTTTGGTCTTGCACTTTGCACATGCACTGCCAGCGTGTTGTCTTGCTTTTAGCAACAAGACTTCTCTGGTCACCAGAAGGGGGGGGAATGCGACAGGTGAAGATACCTTGAATACTGGGCATACGGATTCTTGGCCGACTTGGACAAGAGTTTGCTCTGTAAGTTGGTCGGTCAGCGCTGACCATTCCTACTCATATCAAAAGCTATGTTGCAGAAGATGGAGGACGACCCGGGGACTTACTTTGACCACGCCGCTCTGCCCGAGCGTGGCGGCTTTCGACCCAGATGCCTTGGTTGAGGGTCCAGCAGGAGACCCATGGTACATCTCGCTCTTCTTTTTGACATCTGGTGTTGCCAGGATCGTCTTGGACAGTTTCTGACACTTTCCGCACACCATGGTTGAACGTGGCGTGTGCCTTGGGTGAGCAAGAGGCAGGACGGAGGCGAGGCGCTGCAGAGATGCGATGATGGTTTGATGGTGAAACGCGGAGGGATTCGGATGAGAGACTGGTTGGTGGTTGAAGGTGGGTTTGCCGCCAATCAATCATGGCTAATAATAAATAATAATAATACGGAGTACATGTACGGAGTGTTATTCATCGGCTTCTCTCGTCCTCGTCATTGGGATGCAAGTGGATCGACCGTTTCATGCTTTTGCAAGTTGGCTTAGCCTGATCAGTGAGGGCGGGCCCATCATTGCTCAATGCTCCGTACGCCCGCACGCCTGCCTGCCTGTCTGCCTGCCGCCTGTCTGCCTGCCGCCCTCCCCTCCAGGGCCTCCACCCACAAGAATAGGGGGGGCCCAGCACTTCTTATGACTGAACGCCATCGATGCTGTGAGGGAAGGAAGGGAAGGGCCCCTGGCCTGGCCTGGCACTGGCAGACATTGGAGTGGAGGCTGTGCAGGGGGCCAGCAAACTCCCAAGTCTTCAAAATTGAGCTGGTACTTGGCCAAGCCCTCACCCAGCCACGTGCACCCTTGTACTCTTGTACCTTCGGTCCATTTTCTCCTCCCGTCCAGGCAGGGCCAGACACCACCAACCAGACAGACAACGCCATCTTTCAATTTGCCGCGCAGCCGCAGCCGCATCTGCATCGTCACACCAACACCTCGCTTCTCCTTCCACACATTCGTCAAATCCAAATCAAGACGTCTCCTGCTCAGTCTCCCCGACTGTACCTCAAAGGAATCTACAACTGGTGCCTCGCCGGCGATTGAGTGACCTTGAAACCCCCCCTCGCTTTCCCGATTTTAGCCACGACAACTCGACTCTGCATGCGCCGCATCATCAGCCCCCATCCCGACTGTTTGAGCCTTGCTCATCCTCCAGCATGGCTGGAAGACTGACAGGAGGTCAACACACCGGCCCCTCGGGCAATCGTGACGACGTCTTGCTGGATCTGGGCAATGACCAGCCTATTTACGGCGGCGGCCAAAGATCAGCCTTGAACGATGACGATTTGATGCGACGCTACAGCCACGATCAAGAACCACAAGGCCGACCGTCCGTTTCATATGATGATTTTGTCGGCGAATCAAGTCCATCCGCAGCTCGCTCTGGCGGCGCTGGGCTGGCTCTCTCGAGCCAGGGCGCGAGCGGACCGTACATGAACAGGCAATACAGCCAGACATCAGAGCTGGGCAATTACCAGCGTTATGCCGACGACTTTGACGACTATCCCGCCGACGGTGCTTCATATTACCAGCATGGAGGTGCAGCTGACGACCCATCCGCGTCCAGTCGAAACAATGCTAGGAATCGAAACAGTGTGCTGAGCATGGGTGGAGGCTTTGTAGGAAAAGTCAAGAATAGACTCGGCATGGGTCAAGGATACTCGGAAATGGACTTGCCCTTGACAGAACATGGCCAAGAGCGTCGTGTTGCCGCCTCCGGAGCCGATGCTCAGCGGGGACAAAAGAGCAAAGGCTTCGACATGGGCAACTTCAAATTTGGCTTTGGCTTTGGCTTTGGCCGCAATAGACCAGACCCCTCAACCCTGGGACCTCGAATCATCCACCTCAACAATCCACCCGCCAACGCAGCCAACAAGTACGTCGACAACCACATCTCGACGGCCAAGTACAATATTGCCACATTTCTTCCCAAGTTCCTCCTCGAGCAATTCTCCAAATTCGCCAACATCTTCTTCTTGTTCACGGCTGGCTTACAACAGATTCCCGGTCTCTCGCCGACGAATCGATATACGACCATTGCGCCTCTGCTGATTGTGCTTCTCATCTCAGCGGGTAAGGAATTAGTGGAAGATTATCGGAGAAAACAGGCCGACAACGCACTCAACACATCCAAGGCACGGGTTTTGCGCGGCTCGAGCTTCACCGAAACCAAATGGATCAACGTGGCCGTGGGAGACATCATTCGCGTGGAATCGGAAGAGCCATTCCCCGCAGATCTCGTCCTCGTTGCCAGCTCTGAGCCCGAAGGTCTCTGCTACATCGAGACGGCGAATCTCGATGGCGAGACAAACTTGAAGATCAAGCAGGCCCTGCCGGAAACCTCCTCCATGGTCTCTTCGAGCGAATTAAGCAGACTCGGTGGACGTATCAAGTCAGAACAGCCCAACAGCAGCCTGTACACCTACGAGGCAACGTTGACGATGCAAGCTGGCGGAGGCGAAAAGGAACTGGCGCTCAACCCCGAACAACTTCTCCTCCGAGGCGCCACTTTGAGAAACACGCCATGGATCCACGGCGTGGTCGTCTTCACCGGACACGAGACGAAGCTCATGCGAAATGCCACGGCAACCCCTATCAAGCGGACCAAGGTCGAGAAGAAGCTCAACTGGCTGGTTCTGGTGCTCGTCGGAATGCTCCTGGCCCTCAGTGTCATATGTACTGTCGGGGACCTTATCATGCGCAGTGCACATGGGGATTCGTTCGACTATCTGTACCTTGACAAGATTGACAGCGCTAGACAAGTCGCCAGGACCTTCGTCAGGGACATGGTCACATACTGGGTGCTCTTCTCCTCACTTGTTCCGATTTCACTGTTCGTCACTGTGGAACTTGTCAAATATTGGCATGGAATCCTCATCAACGATGACCTGGATATGTACTATGACAAGGCAGATACTCCCGCAACATGTCGCACTTCCAGTTTGGTCGAAGAACTGGGCATGGTCGAGTTTGTCTTCTCCGACAAGACTGGCACGCTCACATGCAACCAGATGGAGTTCAAGCAGTGCACAATCGCAGGGCTCCAGTACGCCGACGATGTCCCCGAAGATCGCCGCGCCGCCGGACCCGATGACGAGCGAGGCATCCACAACTTCAACAGGCTGCGATCCAACTTGGCGGAAGGGCACGAATCCGCCATGGCCATCGATCACTTCCTCGCTCTGCTGGCCACTTGCCACACTGTCATCCCGGAAATGGACGAAAAGGGACATGTCAAATACCAGGCAGCATCTCCCGACGAGGGTGCCTTGGTGCAGGGCGCGCTGGATCTTGGATACCGTTTTACAGCACGAAAGCCCAGGTCGGTCATCATCCAGGCCGGCGGCCAGCAGCTCGAATACGAATTACTGGCCGTTTGCGAATTCAACTCCACCCGCAAGCGAATGTCGGCAATCTACCGCTGCCCCGACGGCAAGTTGCGAATCTACTGTAAAGGTGCCGACACGGTCATCTTGGAACGCCTGAACGACCAGAACCCCCACGTCGAGGCCACTCTGCGACACTTGGAGGAGTACGCGTCCGAAGGTCTGCGTACGCTTTGCTTGGCCATGCGCGAGATACCGGAGCAGGAATTCGCCGAATGGTATAAGATCCACGATGCGGCAGCGACAATTGTGGGCGGAACCCGAGCAGAGGAACTGGACAGGGCCGCCGAGATTATCGAGCACGACTTTTTTCTTCTCGGCGCCACCGCCATTGAGGATCGTCTCCAGGACGGTGTTCCTGAGACCATCCACACTCTGCAACAGGCCAACATCAAGGTTTGGGTCCTCACGGGAGATCGTCAGGAGACGGCCATCAACATTGGTATGAGCTGCAAGCTTCTGAGTGAAGATATGATGCTGTTGATCGTGAACGAGGAATCACCCGCTGCCACGCGAGACAATATCCAGAAGAAGCTGGATGCCATCCGAACCCAGGGGGACGGCACCATCGAGACGGAAACGTTGGCGCTGGTCATCGATGGTAAATCATTGACTTATGCACTGGAGAAGGACCTTGAGAAGCTGTTCCTGGGCTTGGCCATCATGTGCAAGGCAGTGATTTGCTGCCGAGTGTCGCCGCTGCAGAAGGCCCTGGTCGTCAAGCTGGTCAAGAAGTATCAGAAACAATCCATTCTCCTGGCCATCGGCGACGGAGCCAACGACGTGTCCATGATCCAGGCCGCTCATATTGGTGTCGGTATCAGCGGCATGGAAGGTCTTCAAGCTGCACGGAGTGCTGATGTTGCCATTGCCCAGTTCAGATACTTGCGCAAGTTGCTTCTGGTTCATGGCGCGTGGAGTTATCAGCGTGTGAGTAAGACGATCTTGTTTTCGTTTTACAAGAACATCACCCTGTACTTGACGCAATTTTGGGTGAGTCTTCCGAAATCTCAACGCCTCGCTCGCTCGCTCGTGTCAATCAATCGAAATCAATGTGAGGGCGTTGGGCGGGACCTGCTGACTGGCTTGTAGTTCACCTTTCAAAACGTCTTCTCGGGACAAGTCATTTACGAGTCCTGGACGCTTTCATTCTACAACGTCTTCTACACAGTTCTTCCGCCTCTGGTCTTGGGAATTCTCGACCAGTTCATCTCTGCGCGCCTCCTCGACCGGTACCCACAGCTGTACACTATGGGCCAAAGCAACTACTTCTTCAAGCTGAAGACGTTTGCCCAGTGGATAGCCAATGCGTTTTATCACTCCCTCATCCTCTACATATTCGCGGCTCTCATCTGGCACGGGGACCTCATCCAGGGGGACGGCGAGGTCGCGGGCCACTGGGTCTGGGGCACTGCACTGTATGGCGCCGTCCTGCTCACTGTTCTGGGCAAGGCAGCTCTGGTGACGAACAACTGGACCAAGTACCACGTGCTGGCCATTCCCGGCAGCATGGCCATCTGGTACGTCTTCATCGCTGCCTACGGCACAGTGGCACCCAAGGTCCATTTCTCCATGGAGTACCACGGTGTCGTCGCGAGACTGTACACGAGTCCCGTCTTTTGGCTCCAGACGGTTGCCCTGGCCGTCATGTGTCTGATACGCGACGTGGCATGGAAATATGCCAAGCGCATGTACCGCCCCCAAACCTACCATCACATCCAAGAAATCCAAAAGTACAATATCCAAGATTATAGGCCAAGGTACGTCCTAAAAGAAGAGCGAGCAGTTTTGCCCCAAGTCTGCCGAGAACGCCGACGAGAAGCAGAGCAAACAAAGTCTGTTTGTATGTATGTATGTAGGTAAGATGGTCACTAACGCGTTTTTGGACATGTAGAATGGAGCAATTCCAGAAAGCGATCCGGAAAGTGCGGCAAGTGCAACGAATGCGCAAGCAACGTGGCTATGCTTTTTCGCAGGCCGACGAGAGCCAAACGCGCGTCCTGCAAGCATATGACACAACGAAGCACAGAGGTCGCTACGGAGAAATGGCGAGCTCAAGGCCGGCCGAGCGGTAGAAGCAAAGCATTTCATTTGGGTCTTTTTTGGGGGGGTGGTGACGGTGGGAAAGCAATTGTACAATCGAAAATTGTCGAAAATTATCCTTATTCATCTTGTTGGACTCTCATGTCAGTCAGTCAGGTGCTTCCATGCGCGGAGGACGGCAGCGGTGTGAAGACGGCAGCACAGGGAGAGACAAGGACGCAAGAAGAAAAGAATTGTGGTCCGAAAGGATCAATATTTTGGGAAGCGCGGCATTTAGAGGGGCTGGGAAATGTTATTCCGTAGCGTGGTTTCCCTTTTTTTTTCTTTTTTTTTTTTTTTTTCATATCGTGTCCATGAGCAAAGTCCGAGGGGCGGGGCATCGGGCATGGGAGGGAGCAGTTATTAATTCAAGGTGACGCTTCCTAATCCGTACGTACCCCTTGGCTTTACTTTGACGCGCGGGGTTGCACGTGGTTCCCGGTCGTTTGGTTCAGGAACGGAACGGCCATGTTTGGGCACTGGAGTTTTTGCGTTTGGGGGGGATATCATGAAATTCATGAAGTTGGCAAAAGTCTCGGTTCTGAATACGAATCCAATTCACGTCTTGTCAAACACGACGTGTTCCCCCACATGACGTGCCTGGAAGATGACACTTCTTTTGTTCATCAGTGAGTCAAGTCGCCTGCGAAGCCCAGTGCGAAGCCCAGTGCGAAGCAAGCTAGCTAGCTGCGCGTCAGCCAATGGATTGCAAAGTCTGTGTCACGAGCCATCGCCACAAGGTCATCTGTGAATAGCCTCACATTACATCGTAGAGCCGCTGTCTGCTGTTATAGACCGATACGCCAGGCCAACGTGAAGCTCAAGCGATAGGGGAGGGGGTGAGGACGCCGGTCCCGGTCCCGGTCCACTTGCACTGTATCTTGCGGCCCCCACGTCGCGCGACAAGCGACATGGCGTATGATATGCATCTCCGTAGAGCCGGTAAGGCTACAATTTCGTACCGACCCACTTTTTCTCGCTGGCACGAGAGGGTGACTCATAGCACGCGTGTGGATCGCTCTGATTAGACTTCAAACTCACTTCAAACTCACTTTAAACTCACTTCAAACTCACTTTAAACTCACTTCAAACTCACTTTAAACTCACTTCAAACTCACTTTAAACTCACTTCCATTTCTGAACCTTGTTGCCCTTTTTTTTTACTACTTTACCGAGTATTACAGCTCACTTTCATTCTCCCTCTTCTCTCTCCTTTAACATCCCACTTTTGTCTCTTTCTGACACGATCAAAGTTTCCCGTCACTTCAAACTTCTCAAAAGCTCTCTCTCTCTCTCTCTCCTTTAACATCCCACTTTTGTCTCTTTCTGACACGATCCAAGTTTCTCGTCACTTCAAACTTCTCAAAAGCTCTCTCTCTCTCTCTCTAACGAACCCAAATAGCAAAATGTCCGTTCTCGCAGCAAAAGATCATCAGGTCCTCGTGAAGACTGGCATGGCTACCCCACCACGCTCAGATGGTACAATAGTACTTCATAAGCGTCGCTTAAATCGATCAAGTGACGAAGAGAACGCCCATCTTCCTCTTTCACCTATCTCAGCTGCCTCCTCTGATTCCTGCTTTTCTATAATTCCTGATACACTTATTTCTCAACCAACCCTCCTGTATCTTGGATTTACTACAGAAAAAGCAGATTCTATCTGGAATACGTGGAGAAACTGGCCTTATCCACGAGAAATCGATGACGATGACGATGGTGATCCAGCGGGGCCGATGACCTTCATCGAAGTTATTCTTCTTCAATTAGAACCTGCCGATAATCGCGACGACTATTCTGAGAATGATGAAGAGTGGTATCATTTCATGGATCGCTGTGGCATTGATGCCGAACTACAGATGGCTATAATGGACCCGCGCTTTACAACTGTTCGTCTCACAAACTCATGCCTTTACTGGCTCCGAGACACTATTGAGATACGCTATCTTGGGCTTCAAGAAATACAGGCTGCATCAAATGAACGAGAAATGGCAATGCAGCGTGCGCGTACCCGACCTGGAGAATCTCAGCAGTCGACTACTTATGGGCAGCGATCAATATCTGGAACTATCCGAGAAAGGGCAGGAAACTCGATACATACCTCCACATCAGAATTTTCCTTGAGAGCTGCCAAGACACAACCTGGGTATACGATTCTCTTTAGGGGCATATCTCAAACTCGGTTGACGAATTTTCGCCAGAGTGAAGTCAGGGTTCTCGAATTAATGTCCCCCGCCCCAACCGACTTTTTATGGGGTTCAACAGGAGGCTACTTTACTCTTGATCGAGATGTCGCCATAAAGTACGCCCAATACGCAAAAAAACGCCATCAGGATGGCACGGCTGTATTACTACAGTTCAATGTCCCTAACTCCACTATTGAGTCTCTCCCAGCAGATCAACTTATCACGGTTCATTGGGACCCGAGTGGAAATGACAAAACTTGGGAGAAACTAGTCTATTACAGCCGAAATGGAGGATCAGGTCCAAAGGAATTTGGAAGAATCGCCCTGGGAACAACTCTGATCATTGGAACTATTGCAACAAAGCCAAATAGTTCCTATAGAAGGATGAGGAGTTATGAAGAGATCACAGAAGACTGTGTTTTTAGAAACAAGGAAGGACGTCCAGCAGTACAGTATGTTTTTCATGGCCTTGATGGTAAAGAATTCTTGGAGGAACATTTGATTCCAGTTATGCAGGATTTTCCGGTTACAAGTGCAGAGCTAGCGGCCTTGAGGTCAGAGTAGCTAACAGCTAGCAACCTTGATGGTAAAGAATTCTTGGAGGAACATTTGATTCCAATTATGCAGCATTTTCCGGTTACAAGTGCAGAGTTAGCGGCCTTGAGGTCAGAGTAGCTAACCGCTAGCAAGTGTCCTGATCGTTAATTAATATCAATCTGGCTTGTTGTTTTACTTTCCCTGCTTTCCTCGATCCATCCCCCAAATTCCACATTAGCACCATGTTGCACAAGTCGTCGTCGATCTGCTGTTGTGGGTGGAGCTTCAAATGGCACCCACGCATCCATCGGAAGGAGAGGAGAGATGCTCCAAATGACGAACTACGAAGCCTGGGGTCACCAGGGAGGCCGGCGCGCAAGATGACCTCGACCTCGACCTCGACCTCGACCTCGACCGCGCCAGCCGCCACTTATGTGCATGTATGTGGCAGGTACGGGGTAGTATTGTCAAGTACAAGTACTCCCTGTATTATGCCATGCCATGCTATGCTATTATGCTATGCTATGCTCGCAAACACAACCAATGCTCATTCCTGGCCCCTTTCCACGCCCAAGCTTTCAGATATCTCCACTATGCCTGCCAACAAAAGAAAAATCCAATCATCCAAAATCTGCGTCTGGAACAATCGCCATCGTAACATGCTTTGTACTGTTTTGCCCTTTTTTTTAGTTGCAATGCTTCTTGTTGATATGCCAAGAAATCCGACCAACTACTCCGTGTTTGTAGACGGGGTCTCACAGCCCTACAGCCCCTCTTCATGAGGCCCACCGCGATGCAGCGCCCCAGGTCGAGGTCCTAGACGAGGGCAGCTTGGCGAGCCGCCATTCGAGCGAGTTCAGGTCGTTACCGACCCAGCACTGGAGTCAAAAGTTCAATACTCTTGGGTCGTGAGTAGGCTCCAGGGTGGCGGGTTGGCAGTGGCCGGTCCAGCCCTCTTGAGCCTGCATCGTATGTGTAAGGCCCTCCTCCCGTGTCGTAGGTGGATGATAGATGTGGTCCCGAGGGGCGTCGATAGGATCCTGAAGGGCTAGTCGCAATGCTTCTGCTGAAGGGCCAGAGGCCGCCACCATTACTTCCGGTGGGAGATGGCGGGCTCGGCGGTCCCATGGTGAGTGATCGAAGTGCGGAAAGCGCATCTGAATGATGGGCAGTGGACATGGTGCCCGGTGAAGCCGGCGGCGACTGGCTAAAGTGCATCGAGTTGGGCCGTGAGGGCGAAGCTCGAGGAATGATGTCCCTTGGCTCCGCATGTCCAGAGTTGTAGTGGGAGTGATTTCCACCGACAGAATGTGCCCTCATCTGTGAGGAGTGCCACGTGGGGTTCTGGTCAACGCGTCGACATCTGAAACGGAGAAATGCAGCATGTGAGTTGAGAAGCCTTGAATGAGGACGGGCAAGACCAAGGCCAGGATGGGGATGGTGGAGGGTAGAGGGTGGATGATTGATGATTGATACACAACATGGATGAGAGCTTATAGTGTGGAGTAGCGGGTTTACACGTACGTCTCTGAACAGTAGAGATGCTTTTCGTCATGGGGCACGAATTGCTTCTCGCAAGTCATACTATCGGAAAGAAAACCCAGTCAGCAAAGCATGTCCGACAGGCCTGACGAGACAGACAATATGGGGGAAAAAGGTACCAGAATTGAGGAAAGCTTTCTCGCTCGTCCTGCCAAGTATCGTAGTACTCCCGCTCCCGCTCCCGCTCGCGGTGGCTGCGACTCGATTTTTGGGTACTAGAAGGCGTGTGTCGTCTACTCGTACCGGGTCTCTTGTGTTGTTTCGAAGATGGCTCGGTGGAAGTGGCCGATTTCCGAACGTCCGTCATTGATGTGTTGTTGTGGCCGTGGCCAGACTTTCTTCGGTGGTGATGCATTGCTGGCGAGGTTGAACCGTTGTCGTCTCGTCGACGGGCTGATTGGTCGATATATGCTCAAGAAAGCCCCCTTCAAGCGAGCGAAGCCTGGTGCCGAGTTGGATGGCTGCACAAAACAAAGAGCCCTTTACAACAGCAACAACAACTACTACTACAACAAGACTGTGGTTGAATTTACGGGGGCAAATGTGCAGCGTAGACGCTCGTGGGTGGACGAGGATTTGTTATTCCGACCGACGGCGACGTGAGAACCGATACTGTGCAGGATGGCGGGTCACAGACGGATGCAGGCGGATCGTCTAATCGCGATAGCTGATAAGAAATGAAGATAGCCCTCGAGCAGGATGCGAGATAAGCCAGTTCAAAGTAAATCGTCCGTTGTGTTCGACTCGGCGCGGGGCAAGTTACGTTGCGCTGCGCTACGCTAGCCAAAGCAACCGCGTGCGTGCTGCTGCTGCTGCTAATGCTGCTGCTACTGCTGCTGCTGCTGCTGATGATGATGATGATGATGCAGGGAGTGGGAGTGGATGCTGGCGGAATACACAGTATGGCAGGTTGGTCCGAGCGAGTGACTGATGGTTGCTGGGTCAAGATGAGAGCAACAAAGGCAACAGGGCAGTGGTGCGTGAGGTCTTATAAAAAGAAGGGAAAGAAAGGGTCCTAATTCTCCCTGGCGTTTGATTCTTCTTAACTTATCAAGGACAAGATGATGGACAGACACAAAAGTACTCCCTCCGTACGTGGCTTGGTTATTAGCGGCCCGCACCAGGCAGGTGTCGTGATTCTGTTTGGGTCACCAACAGCCGAGAGCGGAGAACGGAGATGCAGCAGCGACTGGCGGCCAGCGGCGGCTGGAGGGGCGAGGGCGAGGGCGAGGGGCAAGGGGCGAGGGGGCCCCGGCCTCACTGATCAATCTCTCAAGGTACTCACTAATCCGTACTCACTATCTACTTACTCCGTCACAGCGTGGAGCCTCTGAAATCGACGGCGTTCGGTGGAATGGGACCGTCAGTGGTTGTTGACACTGGTTGTACACAAAACAAAAAGCCCACTTGGTTGCGACACGAGACGCGACGACACCGCCCATCGAGTCCGTGCAAGAAAGTGTGATTTGGCAACGTGATGGCGACAAAGCTGGAGACTCTTTGTCGTGTGCTACGTCCGTATGTACTTCTCTCACTTCTGCATTTCTGCATTTCTGCATTTCTGCCGTGCTAGATGCACGATGCGGGGGGGTAAGGACGATCGCTGAGAAAAGCATCCTTGCTTTTCCTGAACCCCCCTTGCAGAGGGAAGCAAGAGCGGCCAGGTTTGAGGGAGGGCGAAAAACAAAACTAATCATAATAATAATAATAATAATAAAGAGGAATTGTGGGTGGGTTTGTGTGGCGCGAACCGGGGGAAAAGGCTCAATGCGTAGTCCGTACGGAATATTCGTTTCAAAAACTAAGTATTACTGTGAGGGGAAGAGAGAAGAAGAAGAGTCAAGAACGATATGACGGGACCATCCATGTTCATCGATGTTGGAATCCTTGAAGTTGGGTGGGTGTCCAATGCCGCAGCGCAGGGAGGGAAGGGGGCCTGGAGTGGAGGTCTGCACGTCTTGGAGTCCGGGGGTGGGCGGATTTACAACTTGGCCCGGTCATAAGTCGGTATGTATGGCCCCCAGACACACAGTTACATGAGAAGGATTCGTGTCAATGCCAGGTACAGAGACAGGTGGAGAAGTCGAATGCCTACTCCGTGCAGGGCCGAGCAACAAGAGCAAGTTTCCACGTCGATCGTCGAATAGTCGAATATTATGGCGTGTTCCGCAGGGGAAGAGAAGCAAGAGGTTTCCCCATCGCCCAAAAATGGAAGTAACGGAAGTTTATGTTTGGTAAAGCTCCGCAATACGGTTGAGTTCGCCGTCCGTGTCTCCTCCGTTTTTTTGGGAAGGGAGGGGGTGTTTTCAACCTTTACCCAAGGCTTGGCTTGCGAAGTTGTGGGGGATTCAATTTTTATTTTTTTCTATTTTTTGTGGCATTTTTGGCATTTGCGTTTGCACGGAGCAATACGGAGTATAAGCAAGCGTCTCTTCTCCTTTCCCCGACCTGATGCCAATCCACTCAGGAAGGAACTACTACGCAGTATGTACCTCCTCGCAAGACTCCATTCTGACGCCACATTGCGCAACACTGATGCAAGTGGATTTCCCCTCGTTGAACAGGAGCAATCATGCCTTCTCCAGCCAGTTGAGCATCACCTTTGGCTGGCTGAATGCATTGTTGCTTCAGACATCCGGTCCAGCCGAATCTTACCTTAATGGCTGGCACTCGGAAAGCACCGAGCAAACAAGGGGGAAAGTTACAAATGCCGTTACTTTACGGATTACAGGATAGATGGACCTTTGACTCAGGCTTATGCTTTTGCCCGTCCGGCCAGAAAAACGGGTATCAAGGTTTTGGCTCCCAACAAGCTCCCCCATTCGATGGAGCGGAGGAGGAACAAGTTGCCTCACACGACGCTTCACAGCACGTCCAAGGAGTTGTTGAGGAGCATGGATGGGTTCGCAGTCTGATTGATATACACACATACTACTACCCTGCGTGCGTGGGGACCACCCGTGCAGCCATCGAAGCTGTTCCTGGCGTCGACCCGTGCAACAGACCATGCAGCCGACCATGCAGCCGACCATGCAACCGGCTTATCCAAAAGAACTTCACATCGGCTCGGACGTCCGGGCCTGTTTCTGTCAATGGCTGCTGAATGGACGATGAGTGATGATCACCACAGACACTGCAGCTTCGGGATGGGTCCTCCCATGCCTTCCATGCCGCCCATGCCGCTGAATCGTCGATGAAAGCCACCAGGACCCGACCCGTGTAGTTTGTGCAGGGGCAACAACAGCCCATCAAGCGACGTCCTTATCCGTACTCCGTACTATAACAATGGTGCGCGGCTTTGAGGGCATTCTCGGAACCGTCCCAGAGTCCGCTCTCCGTGAAAATGGCGATGCTGTCACCATCTTGTAGCTTGGACCGGACGACAGTCATGTTTTCTTTCGACCAAATCGGGCAGGTTGGAAATGAATCAACCCTTACCACCCGACATTGAACGGTACTTACAGAATAGGAGCGTTTATGCAGCATCCCTTTGTGGCTAGGGAAGCGGCTTAGACATCTAGTGCGGACGTACTAGACACCTATAAGGATAGTCCTAGTTATTACGATACGAAGTGTATGTTCTAAAGGAGTGCGTGAAGGTTGTTGTTCAACTAGCTTGAGGTTAGAACAGTCATCTAATATGGGTTCTAGGTCACGTGCTAGCCACATCCTAGGTGACAGGCCACTTGTCAATTCTAGCACGTAATCACTAACACCAGTATTCTGTATTCTTAGAATGTGAATCTACGACTTGTCTGGTCTGGCGGGCTTTTTGCTGCTGGCGCAGTGGAACATCATATAGTGGCAAAGCAGCAGATCCGCGGCTCACGAATGTGGTGGGGCTTGGCAGTTGGTCCCACCAGTTCCATGCAAATGTCGACGTCGTGGTTCATTGGCAAGAAAATACAGAACATACACACCAACTTTTCTCGTGTTCCTGAAATCAGTGGCCAGGGCAGTGACTCTCGACCAGACAAGGCATACTAGGGCTAGCAGACCAGACGTCTTCATGGCTCACCAGTCGTGATACGCTATCCTCCTACAAAGAATGACTTCGTGTTGATACCGGGGATGAGTGAATCTGCGTGAATCTGCGTGCTTGAGGTCGGAACGCGTCACCTTTCTTGAGTGCACCTGCCCAAATTCACGAACAGCGCTTGCCAATTCTCATGGGCAGGTTTCAGAACTCAATGACGGAAGGCCTCGCAACCGTTTACTTTTCGAGTCATAATCTACGTTGAGGAACTGAGCAACAAGGCCAGATGAGAGTCTTGTGCGTGGCTGAAAAGCCTTCAATATCCAAGGCTGTTGCTGGCCATTTATCTGGTGGTAGTGTGCAGACTGTAAGTGCCGCCACCATGTGTTCTTGCAAGACTCGCATTGCTGACCGCTTTTTTAAAGCACAACACGCGTAACCAGTACATTAAAAATTACTCGTTCGATTTTGATTTCGGACAATCTCTAGGACAATGCGCCGTGACTATGACTTGCGTCGCTGGGCATCTGACCCACATTGAGTTCACAAGCGAGTACAAGAATTGGAGTTATCCGCCGCCGGACAGTTTGTTCAACGCCCCCATTGTCACCAGCATTCACGATGTAAATGATCTATAAGGCTTTCATTCAATAATGACCTGATCGTTCTCGCTAACAGACAATTTCTTAGGACAAAAAGTCTATGGCCAAGAATCTGGCGGATCAAGCCAAGCATGCACGAGTTTTGATCATATGGACCGATTGTGATCGTGAAGGCGAACATATCGGCCAAGAAATCGTCGACGCCGCCCGCAAGGGGAACTCCAGTATACAAGTTAAGCGAGCTAGATTTAGTAATGTTGAAAGAGCGTGAGTGCGCGACAACGCTCAAGGGAACTTGAGAGTCCAACACAAACTGATGCTCCTCCGTAGCCATGTGCTGTCCGCTGCACGAAGGCTTGTCAACTTGGATGAGAAGCAAGTCGATGCCGTTTCAACAAGAATCGAGCTTGATCTTCGCATAGGCTATGCCTTCACGCGTTTCATGACCAACAGTTTACGACCCCTAGGTGGTCCTATGGAAAATCTGACATTGAGCTACGGTCAGTCTGCATCAACGACTCGACCCCTTGTTACAATTATGCTGACCACACCAATTCAAAGGATCTTGCCAATTTCCAACGCTGGGCTTCGTCGTTGATCGATACTTTCGTGTCAAGAATTTTGTACCAGAACCGTTCTGGAGCATAAAGCTCCTACATAACCGTGACGGGAAAAAGGTCAACTTTTCCTGGGCCAGAAGTAGACTCTTCGATCGCATGACTACCATCATTATTTACGAAAGATGCCTGGCAGCAAAAACAGCCAAGATAACCAATGTTCAGGAAAAGCCTACTCGAAAATTCAAGCCGCTACCTCTGACTACAGTCGAGCTTCAGAAAGCCGCTACACGTCTGCTGAGAATGAGTGGACAACAAGCAATGACCATCGCTGAAGGTCTGTATAATAAAGGTTTCATTTCATATCCTCGCACAGAAACGGATCGTTTCGATAAGGGCATGAACCTAAAGGCTCTTGTTCAAAAGCAGACGCCGGACCAAAGATGGGGACAATTTGCTCAAAGCTTGGTGAATGGCGCATTCAGTCAGCCGAGAGAGGGAAGACATGACGACAAAGCGCACCCGCCTATTCACCCCATTACTTATGCCGCACCCAGCGTTTTGAATTCCGATGAAGGCCGTCTCTATGAGTATGTTGTGCGCCGTTTCCTGGCTTGTTGCTCAGAAGACGCAATCGGAATGGCAACCAATATCGACTTGCAATACGGTAGTGAAGCTTTTAGTGCCCACGGTGTCATTGTGTTGGAACGAAACTATCTTGACGTTTTTGTCTATGAAAAATGGGACAACACAGCTGAGCTGCCCAAGTTCACCAGAGGCGAGACCTTCCAGCCCACTGAGGCCTTAATGACGGAGGGCAAGACCGCACCGCCAGACTATCTCACGGAGGCAGATTTGATCGCTCTCATGGACGCCAATGGCATTGGAACAGACGCTACCATGGCGGAGCACATTCAAAAAATCCAGGATAGAGAGTATGTTGCCACTATCGACAGGGGCGGCCAAACTGCTGAAGACGTCGATGATGCTCATACCGAGACTCAACCCACCAGAGGCGGTAGGGGAAGAGGTAGAGGTCGTGGAGGTAGAGGACGTCGGGATTCCGGCACATCAGGAGGACGGCGAGGTGGCATTCGAGTGTTTGTTCCAACACAACTCGGCGTGGCCTTGATCTTGGGTTATGACCGTATGGATTTCGACATCAGTCTAAGCAAACCATTTTTGCGAAAGGAGATGGAGCTCAAGATGAGGGCCATCTGCGAAGGCCAAACGACAAGAGAGGTAGTGTTACGTGAGAGCATCAACCAGTATCGACGGGTCTTCATGCAAACACAGGAGAGGCTAGACGTTCTTCGAGCAGTAAGTCACGCAATAGAGATCATTTACCCAACGAAACACTGATAAATCATCAGGCTTGTCGCGAATTTGTATTTGCCCAACCCCATCGTTGATCTTGTCAATCATCTTCAAGTCAATTCATAATGAGCCCGCTTGTTTCGATTTGGAGCCTGAACTAATCGAGGCATCCGGCCAGTGGCCCAACATAATTCACGGTTCTATCGTGAGAATTTATGATTGCAATACGAACGACTCCTCTTCGGCCACCATGGCTGGCTCAACCGGGCACGAGAAAATATCTCGGCACCTGACACAAAATCAAGCACCGCATGCTCAAATGCCGAGCATAGAATAACGTCAAGCTCTCTGATCAAAGGGATCCATGTAGATGCAACCCCCCCTTCAAGGGAACTTTTTACGGGCGACAATAATACAAGGCACAGCTATTAGGCGTTGCCAAAATCTTTACAGGGGCACCATGTTTGCGGAAGTTTAACTGTTGTGTGATACAAGCAAACAGTACATGGAAGAATCAAGGTCCTTCGGCAAGAGGAGATAAGACTACTTGCCATCGCTCAACATATGTAACACACCGTTCCCTATCAGGATGGCTGTTGTGGTCAATTTGGTTGGCACTACACGACTGTAATCATTGAAAATGGCAGGTCAGAGTCGCCAAGCTTGTGCGTTACGTTTTACGTTGCCACTGGATGCGCTAGAAAATTCACCTCGTTGTTCGAAGCTCGATGCCAGCCGTGAGGGCAGGGCTTCTGCGGAGCTTCCACAAGTCTTTGGTGCGGGAACAGACGCTCAGCTTGGTGCCATGGAATCTGAAGCGGTATTCAAGCTAATTTCTTTGTCAAGGAACACATTGTCTGGGACAAAATACGACTGGTGCCAAGGTAAATCTTGCTACCACTATTACTTATTACTCATACTCGGTCCGCCTTCGCACCGGCCGTCGTCAATAATCAAGCATGCCAAAGTAATTGCTCTGAACAACGTGTTTGGGTAAACACGTTGCGTTGAAACATTGGGTGGAGTAGCCAAAGCATGTGCCTAATAACGGAGCTATACTTGGTTGGCACGTTGTTGACTCATTGTACATACTCTTCTCGCATGCATAACGATGCACAAACGCGAATAATATCGGAAAAGATCATATGGTTTGTTTTACTCCGTAGAACTTTTCCGTACGATTTTACAATGCCCCAATGGCGAGTCATGTCGAGTTCTTGCTTTATTTTATTTTTTTCATTTTTTCATTGACCAGAACTCCCCTGAGCTGAGCCCCTTTCACAAAAAGCAAGCTAACAAGCCCCAGCCCAGCGGCGACAGTACACTTGTAAGGGGTTGAAGACACTTGAGAAAGGGTCAAATTAAACCAAGAAATCTTCCGCCCTGCAGGCGATATTGAATGGAGGGGAAAACAGCATGCTTCGAGTCGCTCCGCATAATGCTGGCTCATGCTGTCCGAGCCTGCGCGTTCCTGGTCGACCACTTCGATGACGTCTCTATTGTACATACGCATGTACAGAAGCGGCCAGGAGGCGCAATTCCCGCCATAATGGATACCTTCTACGGAACAAGTACAGAGTGCACTTCACTTATTCGAACAAGTGGAGGGCAGCGACGCGGGGAACAGCGCGCCCAGCCCAGCCAAGATACAAGATACACGACACGCACTCACGCACAGGCCGCAAGTTCACCGAAACGGACATTGCTAGGAGAAGCGAAATTCCGGTGGTGATGTTGGTCAAAACCTACGGTACACCCACTGTAGGTCCTGGACGTGGACGTGGACGTGGACGTGGATCACTGTTAATTAGTGTTGACCGTGTCAAGGGAGGCTTTGCGAGCACGGCTGATGCGAGGGATCGGGTGAAGTTTATGCACACGCGGGCTTATTATCTGGACATTTAACTGGCGGCACCTGTCGCGCACGCGCCACTCATGTATACCGAGCTGGATTGAACCAGAACCAAACCCACCCCCAGACTGGAGAACGAGAGAACGACAACTCGGTGGAGAGCGTGGAGAGCGTGGAGAGCCAGATTCGGACCAGGAAATGCAGGAAAGTGTCTGCAGTAGTTCGAGCGGGCACCAAGCAGAACAGCCACTACTACTACTCTCGTGTCACAGTCAACGGCCTTGGTTTCTCGGAGCACGTTGTCGTCTTCGTGGCCGAAATGCGCCGAAACTCGGCCCACGGGCGCATCGTGATAGAAGCTTCTGTTTGTGTCCCTGGGAGGGGCGTGGAATATTCAAGAAATTGTACTTTGTCATCATGCCATCAGCATTATTGCATGCGGGAAATAAACAGATTTGGGCCGTGAAAGGCCGCGAATGGAGGCGATGATGGCCGGATCGAAACCGGTGGTCTCTGTCCAACATGGAGAATGCTGCTTCTTATGGCCCGCCCGTAAGACTGCGCCCCTGGTTGATTCAGTCGTCGATAGAGGTAGATGATACCAGCAATGCAATCGATGCCAGACAGTGGAAAAAGAAGCGCGGAAGGGAGTTAGACAGGGCAATAGGCTTGTTCAGACGCAGGTCACACGCAGGTCACAAGATGCCCCAAGAGCCGCGTCACGCTTCCGCTGTCGAGCCACTGCATGCACGCCTCACCCATCCGAATTAACGTGTAGTCCGGTATCAGCCATGGGAAGTTGTGTCGCACAGAAACGGCCAGCCCGGATGATGGAGGGTGTGCGCGCAGTAACCCAACCCGTGCGCGCTGGCCACTCCGTTTTCTCGCGACTGCGACTGCGACAACAGCCTGCCTGCCTGCCTGCCTGCCTGCCTGCCTGCCTTTGCTGTATCACGCCTCCCAGCTTACTCTGGCTAAATATAGAGTACTTGTCAATGAGGTAAGTGAGTACTCGCCTGGACGCCATATGGCCCCCCCCCGCCATCACGTCTGGAAAGGTACTCGGTACCCAGACGATTGTACCTCGCCCCTTCGAAAGACTAAGCACTTGGATCCAGCATGGCAGGATGGCAGGCTCGCAGGCTTGCAAGCCGAAGCCGACTTTGTGCTCAGCTCAGAGCATGCGCATTAATATCCATCCATCCATCCTCTCCGCGTCGCCCTTCCCTCCCTTTCTTCCTCTTCAAACCATCAACAAAAACCAGATACCGACTTGCACGATTCTATCGAGAGTCCACTGTCACAGTCCCAGGTGATCTATCACGCCAGCTCTGCCAGCTCTGCCAGCTCTGCCCCTATTGCCTCGTTCAGCCAAATTGACAGACACATAAGCCGCCTCTCCCTTCCCACGGCTTGCATACGTCAGGTACGTCCCCAGCCCCAGCCCCAGCCCCAGCCCCAGCCCCAGCCAGCTGCTCTGCCCTGCTCTGCCCTGCTCTGCCCTGCTCTGCCCTGCCCGGCCCTGCCCGTTGCGTTGGCCCCGATGTCGCTCCTTGTCGCTCTTTGTTGCTGCAACGCACTTTGCGCACCCAGGACAAGGTGACTCAACCGCCAACCACCATGTCCTCTCGTACTTGATTCTCGTCTCATCTCATATTCTGTGTAGACAACATCACTTGCTGACTTCCCTTCTGGTCCTCACCTGCAGACACGTTCTAAATTCGAAACCGCAGAACATAATACGTCGACAATATGGCTTCCCTGGCATCAGCTGCTCGTGATATCCCCCAGTCCTCCTTGATCCGAGACAACTTGACTGTTGTAGCGGCTCGGAGTGACGCGACGACTGTGGCACCATCTCATACCCTCCCTACTCCTCCCAACTCTATATCACCGGCCTTACCAGCTCATGGCTTAAAGGCGCAACTGCAAAAGGCCAAGCTCGAGCCCATCGACTCGGACTTGGACCTGCAGGATAATTCCAGCAGCCACGGGCGGTCACTTTCTCCAAATGCCCTCGAATCTGCGGGCGCCATCACTGGTATAATGCTGGCCAAGTACCACTTGCCCGAGATCCTGCTGAATCACGGTCCTTTAGCAATAAGACACATCATGGGCTATCTGACGACGTCAGTGCCAGGCTTTTCGGGTATTCCCCCGACCAAGGCGCGGAGACTTGTTGTAGGTGCATTGGAGCGTCGAGGGGGAGGAGGGACAGGAGGAGGAGATGGAGAGGTGGAATTTGAAAAGGTGGGATGGGGACGGTGGGATGCGAAGCGACGAGGCATGGCGAGCCGTGACCGTCAAGGCACCCCGTCGTCTTCGTTTGGCTCCGCGATCCCCATTTCCAAGTCAGGCGCGAGAGGAGCGAGAGGCACACTGGCTGAGGATGCGTTCCAGTTCTCTCATGATGAAAACGACATGCACATGTTGATGGAAACCGAGGCCGACAGAATGTCCATGGACGGATCAGCGTCGGCCTCTTGCTCCGAGGCGCCAGATGATGACGCTGTCATGAACGACGACCCGGACGATGTGACGGATGACGAGGATTGGGCCGCCATGGGTGCTGCCGCGCTTCGAGCAGAATCGTATCCCACCATGGCAACAACCAGTTCCGCCGGTGCTCTTCGTTCTCCCAATTTCCCCCCAGTCGGTGCTTTGCGGACTGTCTCCGCCAGTTCGGGGATGGCGCGACCACCTCAACCAACAAATCTTGACCTCTCGGTGCTAGCTGGCGCATCGGATGCTCAGGAGCGCGAGGCCGTCGAGGCTCTTCTCAGACTTGGTTCTGTGTAATATCACTTGCATTTCAGAGGCGTTTTTTTTTTTGCTTTTTCCCTTTCAAGGTGCGGCACGGGCTTTCGATTCAATTTCAACTTCATTCCCACAGCCCATTTTTGCTTGCTTGGGCTGTGCCCGTAATGAATTGGTTCACAGGTGACCAGTTCGCGGGCGGACTGATGAACAAGAATCCGAGTCATATACAGCAACCGAGGCGGCGTCCTCTGCATGACTCTCTTCTTTCTCTGACGATGACACGGCTTTCTATATAATCTTTTTCTCTGTTTGGCGGGGCTATTCACCCGTTGGGATTTCCTCTGGCCTCTTTTGTGTCCATCATAAGCAAAACGCGTCTGACTGCTAGAATCACTTTGGTTGATCAGGTGTCCCAGAAAGCAGCTTGCTTGCTGATGTTGCCACAAGAAGCCAGAGTCAATCACGATTTTCATACACTTGGCATTCTCTGGTCGCAGGGGAGGGAGCTGTGACGCAGACACGAGCCAACCTCAACGTTATGCTCCCTCTGCACCGCTATATCTTGCTCATTCAAACACAATTCAACCTCGATGCCTGATCTCACTGAGTTCTAGCAAATACAACTTTCAACAATGCCTTCGAGGTCTTGATTTAATTTGTCGGTCAACTACCCTCTGATGATAAGGGCCCGCACACTGCTGAAGCATGCTTTTGCGCACGGGGCCGTTATCTTTTATCTTTCATTTCCAAACTCTTCGCTGCATTAATTTGGGTTGGGTTCAGGACCAAGAAGATTGGGGGAAGGGATTCACAGGCAGCATTACCGCATATTTATCTACATGCATGGATGGGCGGGTAATGGAGAGGGAGGACTACGTTGGCGACTTTCCACTTACACTTGGCTGGAAAAGGGCTGGACATTGGAAGGTAGGGCATGGTTATGACATAAAAGGAGGATGGGAAATGGCGGCTTCGCCTGGAGTCAACCATTTGGGGGGGGGGGGTACCTTGAAGAACCAGAATAAGCTTTTGGGGGATGGCTGGATGACGGATAGCTTCCGAAAGTTCCTTGGACGTACAGGAGCTTTCGCCTCTAATTGAAGTTGAAATCTGGCTCTCTCAAACACTGGCTTTGGCATCACGAGTGGCGTGTCTTTCGAGAACTGATGAGGGCTCGGCACGAGTAATATCTTACTATTAACTATTCTTACAGTAACTTACTGGAGGGGATTGTCTCAGCTATAGGGTAGGTTTTGCGATACGAGAGTGGAATGAAAGTCTTGAGTGCCTCTCAGCTTTGTGGGTATCATCTGTAGTTGTGTCGTGCTATGAACATCGAGATTGATGTGGATTAGATGATGCTCGGGTCGTTGCAAATGAGAACAGGGACAAGATCCGCTTTGCAATGTGGCCTTGAATGGGTTAAACAAGAATTTCACTTGGAGCGTATGTACTCGCGGAAAACTAAACCAATCCCACCATAAGCGGGGTGCATCGAAGTCATTTCCTAACACACACAACTAGCAAGAAATGTCAGCGATGGGGGACGGACGGGGCGGCTTTGTCACTTGGCTTTGTCACTTGGCTTTGTCACTTGTGGTCGCGCATTGATCAAGTCGGCAGACACAAAGGCCTTTTCATCATCATCCTTTCCTTTGCCCACCACTTCCCACCCCCATTCCTCCCCTAAAATGAAAAGTCTACGGATCAGTATGTACGGACTACAATGCTTTTCACCATCCGTGACAGAGTGTCGGGTCCCCCCCCCGTCCACGAGGCCTTGGCGTTGGGGGAGGCGCTATGCTTGGGAAAGAAGAATTAAGCGGGCGGAGTTGATGGTATTTCTGGACCAACCATGCCTTCCTGTACTTTTGGCGTGGCACCAAGGGGAGTAATAATAAGAAATACTTTTTTTTTTTTTTTTAATACCCTTGACTGGTATGATGAACCTTTGTATAGCTTACTGATTAGTAATAGCTCTACCGTACAAGTGGGCAGTCTATGCGGGGCTTGTCCGCCTTGGAGATGTCACGTACGGATTACATACATATGTACGTTATGTATTATGTAGAGAAGCTTAATACTTCGCCAAGCCCGGTTTCTCTGCTAGATTTGCAGATGCCTTGCGAATGCCATTCGCCGAAATCTTGGCAATGCTTGGCAGTGCTTGGCGTCTGGGCGCGCCATCAATAACCGAACCAGACAGTCGTTCGGCGAGAGCGAGCGAGGCAGGCAACAAACAGCAAGTCAACTCGGCCATTGGACCCATCCCATCCCATCCCGGTTGGACATTTTTTGCCGCCCACGACTAGCTGTGGCTGCTGCTTACAGCATGTTCCATGAGCTCACGGAGTATTCGTTATTGTCGCAGATGCGCGACGAAGATGCGCGACGAGGAGACTTGGCATCAGAACATCTGCCCAAGCTTTCGCAGCCCACCGGCCGCGTTCGGCCCCAGAGGCCAAGGCATCTCGGCGTCATCTGTCGGGATCACAAGAGCTCACAGAGCAGGGGGAAGCAAATGCAAATCCCCCCTTTTTTTGCGGAGTCCAGCCCGGCCACTGCCGGCCACTCACTTGCCATGTGGTGTGACTTGTTGGTGTCAGTAGTTAGCTTGCTTTCCGTCTTTCTTCCGAGACCCAGCAGTTGGGCTCAACCGACCCAGACAAAGCATCCGAATTCGGCTTGCTGGTCCTGGCGCGCGCACCATCATCATCATCATCATTCGTTATTAGCTGGCATGTTGCGCGTTGCACAGCACAAGCGCAGAGCATGCACTCCATACACATCAACATCCAAATATGGTAAACCCTTTCATCCTCCCCGGGGAGCAATCTGTCGCTAGTTGTGCGCCATCCGAGCCACAGAACGATAATGTGCGTCGACATCGTGAGCCGCGCGAGAAACAAACAAAATGTGAGGCGCAGCAAAGTAACAGTGCCGCTTCCGCGTGTCCAGTCCTCGCTTGCTAATACAGTGTGAGTGGCATGTATAACGAACGGGCCCTGCTCTGTGATGTGTGAAGAAGACCTGCATTCACAATGACTCTTTCCCCCCCCCCGCACTGGCCCTGACCCAGCCCCTCACGATCGTCCTGCGCGGGGAACCACAAGTGCTTGTAATATCTGGACCGGAGAAGCAAGCGCAAGCCAAAAGGTGCACGTCGTGATACAGTACCACACGGTCAACAATGCTGGAAATTGTTGTGGTATTCCAGTTGCGCGCCCGATGTGTGCGTGTCTGCTGGGATCCGCCTGATCAAAGTGGGTGGTGGCTTCCTCGAGTCTTGACGCACGCAATTGTGGACTAATAGTAAGTGCCCAGACTCTGCCAAGCCTTGGCGAGTCTTGGCAAAAAAGACTCCGCCCACATCCCTGGCATCACTCTGTTAGCCACTACTAGCTTCTCGTGTTTTTGCTGGCCGGTAGACGGAGTACATCTGCATCTCGGATACCCCGATGAAATTGCCAAGAAACGCCAAGAATTTTCCGCTCGCCGCTCGCCCTCTACTTCTTGTGAGAAGTTGTAAAGGGAGCCAGCACCCCAGAATTCTTCAATGTGCGGCCTTGTTCCCCCTCAGACTATTGTTCCTATATATCATATCATTCCTGAAAGACGCAACACTTGTCCAATATCGTGTTTCCCTTTCTCAAAGACGACTTTCTGCACTCGTCACTTTGCGCCCGAAACCATCCGTGATTGTATCAGCAAACCACCGCCCGACAAAACTCGACGCACCTACATACTACAGTCTGCGCCCGTCCCTCCTCCTCTCCGCTCGCAAGCCACAGGCCTGTCGACAAATCCCCTTCTCCTTCCAGGCGGCGTCGGCTCTACTGATATTCCGTCATGGCGTCGTCTCACGTTCTGGACGCTGCGCAGGTCTCATCGGCCTCGAGCAGCGGCAGCGACTCCAAATCCAATACGCCTGCTCCCTCGAGCTCGACTTCGAACATCTCCGAGCACAGTTCTGCCGATGACAACTTGACCTGCCGCTGGAACCATTGCCTCCAGAGATTCGCCAACCCCGAGACTCTTTATGTACGTACTTGTAAACTGGGCTGATGCTGCTGATGCGGTTTCGTCATGGGAGGAAAACGGAGGCGGAGGCTTGAATACTTGGTTTGACCAAACACAAGATCAAACCGAGACAAGAGTTAGCCGCAGGCAGCTCTACAACGTTTCTTACTAACATTTGGTTCCAGGAACACATTTGTGAACGTCATGTTGGTCGCAAGAGTACCAACAACCTCAGCCTCACTTGCCAATGGAATTCCTGCCGCACCACTACTGTCAAGAGAGATCACATCACCTCGCATATCAGGGTCCATGTGCCCCTGAAGCCTCACAAATGTGACATGTGCGGTAAAAGCTTCAAGAGGCCTCAAGACCTGAAGAAGCACGTCAAGGTAAGCTCACGCAATTTTCTACACTACATGGTTTTTTAACGTCCCCAAGCACGAAGCTTACTGGCGGTCTTTCCAGACTCATGCAGATGACTCGGTCCTGTCTCGTCCTGGTCAGGATCACCAGGGCCTCAACTATAGGACCCAAAGCTCCAAGGGTAAGTATTCTACCCCATCTTGTCTTTGACAACTCCTCTCAAGGGTGCCCTACCGTCACTGAGCGAGTGCTGACTCGTTGCATCTCCAGGACCTAATTACTATGATCACAATGGTCAAATGCGCAACGGCGGCTTCTCGCATCAGAACCACGGATATTATGCCCCCCAGCCCTCCACTGGCTATGGTCTCTATTTCAATCAGCCTCCCATGACCACACCGCGAGCCGAAAACATCGGCTACAGCGCTGCCGCAGCCGGTGGCTATGACCGTAAGCGCGCTTTCGACATGGTTGACGACTTCTTCGGCAGCGCCAAGCGTCGTCAGGTCGATCCATCTTCTTACGCCCAGATCGGACGCTCTCTTCTGCCCCTTCACGGCTCACTGTCCATCCCCAACGGTCCCATGGCTGCCACGGAGCAGTACATGCCTCAGCAGCATGCACCCGCGATGGTCCATGGCGGCCCAGCACCGACGCAGAACCCGCTTGCTCAGCAGTACTACCTGCCCATGCCCAACGCCCGCACACAAAAGGATCTCGTCCATCTCGACAATCTTCTGGGCCAGATGCAAGACACGATTTACGAGAATTCCAGCCACGCTACTGCCGGTGTTCACTCCCACCACAACAACAATGGATTCGGTGGTTTCCGACACAGCCAGTCACCCACTGTCCTTCAGCGCGGTTCCCCAACTGGCCTGTCTTTGCCTGGTGATGGTTACCACTCAGTCTCCGCCGCCAGTATTCACTCGCCCTTGACGACCATTTCCTCCACCGGCACTCCCGCCGTCACGCCGCCGTCGAGCTCCATGTCTTACACTTCTGGTCACTCGCCCAGTCCATCCGCCTCGTCTGGGCTCTCGCCACAGTCACGCCACAGTACCACCACCTCATCCGTCATGTATCCCAACCTGCCCACTAGTCTCCCTGCCGTAAACCACGGCTTCGGTCAGTCCACCACAGCAACTCTTGGCCCTAGTTTTGACAGCAGCGAGCGCCGCCGATACTCTGGCGGTATGCTGCAGAAGGCTCGCACCATTCCTCCCATTCGCCCTGTTGAGGATACCAGCGGACGAAGTGCCCCCAAGGCTTGTGAATCCGCCCCCTCCATCGGATCACCGTCTTCCGAGTCGGACACGAGCGAGGCAACCAAGGAGCGTGAGGAGCAGTATGATCGCTGGTTGGAAAACATGCGCGTCATTGAGACCCTGCGTGAGTACGTCCGTGGGCGTCTTGAGCGCAAAGATTTTGCCGAAGATGACGAAGCCGAGAGTTCCCGAAGAGACGGCGATGCCATGGATGTGGATATGAAGAGTCCACCTAGACAACCCATCGGCCTCCGGGAAGGCGGGTCCTCCCTCTACCCCCGTCTGCCCGTTCCCGGGTCTTGAGTTGGAAGCGCATCGCGTAATTGCTGGTTTGGGTGTGCAAGGTTGTGTGACGGAGGGGCAACTTTATGAGAATGCTGCAGATGGGTCAAAGCACAAGACAGCACTGTTGCATAGTAATGTACATTCCCAAATCCTCTGCGTGGCCTATCAAGGGTTTTGTTTTTTTTCTTTTCTTTTTCACATGATACACATTTGACCGAGGTAATCTGGGATGATGATAACTCGGCGCGGGAGGGATTTTTATTGATGACTTGGCGCAGGAAACTAGTGTGAAATATGCATGAAATTGAACAGTTGTATATACATACAATGATGGATGAATGCATGCTCAGTTGACCTGAAAAGATTTGTGAAGCATGATCAAACAATGCCAACGATGCCGAGATTATCATGATGATGTTTACTCCCGTAAGTGCCAACTATATGTATGGGACGATTTGTCATTTACTCGTCGTGACTGACCACAAGAGGATACGATACGGTGACATGGAAGAGAAGATTTTTCACCCTCTCTTGCAGTTCATGGGGTTACATACGACGGATTTCAGACACGGCACGGCTTTCCACGGCTGTTGTTCTGTTGTTCGTTTGGGCTAGACCGAGGGGCTTGGCGATGAAAACAATCTTACTGCATCTTGACGTATGCACGCCTGCTAATACGGCAACGATGTGCGATACCGTGACATGGAATCGCACAAGCGAACTATGTGACGGACAGGCCATGTGTTTGCATCGAACGACTTATCACGGCCGAGAAGTCGAGGAGGACTCGAGAACATCAGACGACGGACGGAATGCATTTCTGCATGCACAAACGCCCCCCTTTCTTCTTTCTTCACTTGCACAGCACACAGCACAACATGATGCGCATTGCGGAGAGTTTACGGATCCGTACGGACTACGGACTACGGACTACGGACTACGGACTACTTGTTTAACTCATTTATTAGGGACCCTGCCTATAGCAGCACAGCTGGGAGGGGGCCACACAGGGTTACATGACAATCCGCGGACTTGTCGAGAAACGAGCAGTGGGTTGATGTGATTGGCGGCGAGTTCACGACCGATGAACCGGGTTCTTGGTTCTCCCAGAAGTCTAGATTCAGAATACTACACTGCTGTGGCGAGGCCCGTGAGAAGAATTTTTTCCATTCACCTTCCCCTTCCCCTTCCTTACGCGTCCAGGGGAAGATGGGAGGCATGATGCAGGACTTTTGGAATTGCGCCGAGCCGATGCTGCATGTCGGGAAGGCATCTCATTCGTGTTGTTGTGCCCGAGGGTCCGTCGTCGTGCGACTAAAACTTCCATGTCGGCATGGGCAGCGACGGCATTGTGCGTGAGCTGTACGAAGGGTGGTTTTTTTTTTTTCTTCCATTTTTTTTTTTCTCTTTCTTGCCCTTTTCCGTGTTCCAACGGGTGGTCTAGAAGCCGATGTGCGGTAAATGGGTGGGAAGGAACGTGGTGGCGATGTCAACCTCACCGGAGCAGCTACAAACCAGCTCTTGGGGATAAAAGGGGCCGTGAATCTCCCTTGGTTTTCTTCCAGTCTTGCATTCTCCTCATCCTCATCTTCACTGACACACAAACCACAACCACGACTACAACTACGACTACGACTACGACTACGACTACGACTACGACTACGACCACGACTACGACTACGGCTACGGCTACGGCTACGACTACACAAACTTTTTTTGAAACAGAAAGACCTCATTTGTCCGCACGTCTCGCCACTGGGATCGACGAGCAAAGCACCTTCTACAATCGACCACCATCTTGAAGATCACGCACCATCGCCCGTCGCCCATCGCACAGGCGCCGATCATCCATCTTTCTCTTATCTTGGCAGCAAACACGGACTTCGCTTCGCTTCCGCCTCGCAGCCAATCATTATCAGTCAAGATGCGCTTCACATGCCTTGCTGCTGGCATTGTTTGCCTTGCCGGCGTGGCTTGGGCCCAGCCGGCTCCTGGTTCGCCTGCGGATGCTTGCTGCTGCTGCGACGTTCGGAGGAGCGTGATTAGCTGCACGAGGTCGATCTCGAAGAAGGATTGTGTTTGCGCGGCAGTGGCTTGCCCTGCGGGCGCGAAGACCGTTTGGGACGATGGGAAGCCTACTCGCACTGTTGATGGGGGGAGCATGTCGATTTTGACGGCTCAGGAGGGTGTCATGACTATCTTGCCTTTCAAGGATGAGGGCATCATGTCTATCCTGCCTGCCAAAGATGAGGAGGGCATCATGTCCATCTTGCCTGCGAAAGAAGAGGGTATCATGTCTATCCTGCCTTTCAAGGATGAGGGTATTATGTCTATCCTGCCTGCCAAAGATGAGGAGGGCATCATGTCTATCTTGCCTGCGAAAGAAGAGGGTATCATGTCCATCCTTCCCGTCAAGGAAGATGGCCCAATGAGCATCTTGCCGTTCAACTACGACAACCAGAGAATGACTGTCCTGCCAGTTCAAGAGGCCGGAAAGAGGACTCCCATGAAAGAAACCGGCCGCATGGCCATCATGCCGCCGGTCAAGGAGACAGGAAGAATGACCATCATGGCTGCTCAGCCAACCCCGGCCGCCAAGGCACCCGAGAAGAGGGACACCAGTGACAACGAGGACAGAACGCCCGTGGGACACAAGGCTGGCAAAAAGACCACTCCTGTCTTGAGCGAGCTCCCTAAGAAGTTCATCACCAAGGCCAAGGGTGCCGCCAAGGGTGCCGAGATGACGGCCCTGCCCGTTCGTCAGTTCCCCTGCTGCTGCTGCAACATTGGCATCAACAAGATGGTCTGCGAGGTTCGCGACGAGAACGACTGCGTGTGCCCAACGGTGATGTGTCCTCGAAACGCCGAGACCATCTTCGTCAGGGCTCCTGCTCCGACCGGCATCTAAGGACAATTGATAGCAGCACGCGGTTGCTATTCTTGCGGAACACCAAAAATTAGCGATGGGTAATTTCATTTCTCTATCCTTGTCTCTCTTTGGGGTTTCAGGCTAGGAAATGGAAGAAAAAAAGTACAGCTGAATTGTTGTTTTGATGAGGGAAACAGGCTACGATATGGTATGATTAACGGGACGGACGGGACGGATCATCATAAAAGTTTTAGATTGGCTTCGAATTTGTTCTTCTATTTTTATAAGAGCTAGTTTTAATGTAATTAAGCCTCATTTTTAAAAACATGCGTTTGGCCCACACTTGATGATGATGATGATGATGATGACAGTCGACCTGACGTCCATTTCAAGCGCAGCAGAGATCCTGGAGTTGCATATATCTTGTCGACTTGCTGCACCGCGCCGCCAACTCGAAGAAGCCAAAATCCAAAAGCAAGTTTGTTCGCCTTTGACTGGCTCCGACTCGCATCATCTTGACCCCTCTCTGCATCTGCCTCTTGTCTGTCTCTCTTCATCTCCATCTCAAGTCATTAGCAAAGACGTCTGACACATTTGACTAATCCTCATGAGGACAACAACGGACGAGACTATACACTGACCTATTGACATGTCTTCCTTTTTCAAAAGTAAAAAAAAACCGGAACCAAAGGAATTTAACGGAACTCGTGCTCACAAGAACAGCGTACACTACTTATCTATTCTGGGTACGACTTGGGTCAGCGCTCGGCACCAGAAGATCGGACAACGCTTCCAAGACGAATCTATCCTAATCACCGCGCACACAGCCCCCCCCTCCTCTACACCGCCTCTTTCATTACGGCGCACCACCAACTTGGACAAGTGTATTTATGCTCCTGTTATCCTGAGTTCCTCCTTCTGCAAGATGAGAGCGGCGAAGAGACGCACGGAGCGCTTGCAAGCATGCTACGCGCGGCAAATGAGACTGAACGCAGAAGATCATCCGACGGGTGGCTCGGAAAGCAAAATCCCTTTCCCTTTTCGAATTTGCGCCTCTACTCCCGTCCCGCATCAATCTTATCCCATCCTCTTGCGAAATCAGCGTGCTGACGTGGTGGATCGGTTCAGCACTAATGTGGCAAGGATGGGGGACTGGTTGCGTAAGCAAAACAGAGCAAAACAGAGCAAAACAGAGAGGGGAGACCACAACAAGATGCACCAGACTCATGGCATGGCTCATCGGGAAGTTCCCGGTCGTTTTATTCAACGAGGCACCCACCACATGCTTCGCAGTGAGCCTGTTTCAGTTCGGACAGATTTTTCGCCGGCGGAACAATGTCGACGTGGAGTCGAATAGCGCGCGTTCTCTGCATCGGGACAGGGGCAATTGGCTAAAAAAGGCTTCTTCGCTTCCCTTCTCGTATGTCCTCTCGCTTTTCGCTAGTCGATACCGCACGCACCATCCGACTGGATGTGGATGTGGAGGCGGTTGAGGAAGAACGTGGTCGTGTCATGATGTTATCGCGTCGTAGAGACTCCTGCCTGCCATGTTCCACAATCTTGCGAGCAGGTGCACGAGATTTCCGGCTGTCGGGCTCATCATCATAGGCCCCGCCGTCGATGCCGTGGATGCAGAGTCGAGCCCGTCATGGCGGGGTGCAGGCAGACTGAAGTTTCTCCCTCCCTCTTGCAATCAGGGACTCGTGACAAGGCCCAATTGAACTGGTACCGATGGCGGGGCCGCCCTTCCCCATCGGTACCTCCTTGCAGGCAAACCCCTGGTTGGCCGATTGCCGAACGTTGTTCTTGTTGCGCTTATTATGTATTACGTGGATTTACGTGGGGTTCCGACGGCAGGTCCGAGGAAAAGCTCTTATCCGGACTCCCAACAGCCGTGTTTTCCGTCGAAAACGAGCGGATCTTCAGCAATCGCAATCCGACCGACTTAATAAGCACGGGCGCGCACCAAAAGGCACCCCTTTTGCCAACTTCGTCCAGGTTCGGCAGTGGGCACCCACCCTCGGGCGACAGCCGGACCCCCTCTTGCCGAAACAAGCCACTTGACCCCCCCCCCCCCAGACACGGACGTCTCGTAATACATACAAAGGTACGAACGGTACGAACCAAGAGGGCCAAAGCTGAGGCGGCAAGCGAACGTTTCGGAGGGGAGAAGAAATGGTGCAGCAGTAGATAATCCGTAGAAGCAATCAATACTCGGTAAAGTCCACCCGACAGCATACGGCCAGACGTGTTTGCCAAAGTTTTACCATACCCATCCATGTCAACCAGCCCCCTTCGCTTCGGTTCGGCTTCCTGTCCGTCGCACCAAGAACTGGCGGGCACCTGGCAGGCACTACAGTAGGCACTGGGCGCTGGGCAACTGGGCACTGGGGCACCTTCCTCCTCCCTCCCTACGTCCTACGTCCAAGTAAGTATAGTATGTAGTAGTATGCAAGGACATGACCAGAATGATGGATTCGTTCTCGAGTTAGTCTACACTTGTTGATCTACCAAACCAGACGTGACGTCTGTCAACGATCATGCACCAAGAAAGACACGTCAGGCCCAGAACCGAGTCATGTCTGGTCTCTCATCCCTCGTTGTTATCAATCTCGTTGTACCATTTTCCAGCTCCGTCAACAAGTCAAGTTCGCTCCGCCGTCGAGGCGCTAAACCACAAATCAGGTCGGTTCCGTCCCCAACTCCGTCCGCTACCTCATCCCGCTATCGAGACCCTCGAGTCTTCTCTTCTCCCCTTTTTCCACTACTCTACTCTATTCTTCCACATGTATATCTTGGTGCGCTTCCATCGTCGAGCGCGCGATACCGAAGCCGTACATGGACCCGCGCCCCGTCCTCCACGCTGACGGGCAGGCAGCTCCCGCGGCCGAGTCTGCTTCAACAGCTGCTCTCGCCAGTGGTGGCTCGTCCACGCCCTCTCCCGCTGCTACCGCTCAAGCACCATCACCTCGAACGAAACGACGACGTACAGCTTCCGTTTTGGCCGACTGTTGCCGCACTTGCCGACTGCGAAAGGTACAATGGCTCCTGATTTCGAATGTCTCTTGTTCAATGTCACTTTTTTTTTTCTCCCCAGCGGACACCCAGCGGGGCCGTGCATGATCGATCTACTCGCAGGCTGTGCCCTCTTTTGCATGCCTTGCCTTTCTTATAACTCTCATCTTTACATTGTCTCCATACACTGGCGCAGAACAGATACTAATGGATGTGGCCGGCGCAGGTCAAATGCTCTGGCAATCCGGGGGATGGGCCATGTACCAATTGCGCCAGACTAGAATTGACGTGTAGCTTCACAGCTACAGAGGAAGAGGAGGAAGCAGCGAGTAAGTAGGCGGATTTCCTCCTCGCTATTGCCGCACTCGTGACCACCTGGACCTTGTGTTTCCATCTTACGTACCAACTTGACTCGGAGGGTGTTGACTTTGAATCCCTTCCCTGTAGTTTCGCGCACCACAGCATCACATAGCCATACCGAGGCTGGCACCTTGAGAAAGAGAGCTCAAAGGGCTTGCAGTCAATGTCATTCTCACAAAACAAAATGCTCAGGCGATCTGCCCCGCTGCAAAAGGTGTGAAGCTGGCGGGCTCGCGTGTGAGTATACGCCTGCGAAGCGCAGGTTTACCAATGTTCGGTTCAAAACTGCAACAAACAGTGATGGCAGCAAAACTAGTGGCAACAATGGGAGCGGCAGCGGCAGCGGCAACAGCATCACCACGAGCTTTGTCAGTATTACATCGGACACAACCCCAGCGAACTCGGTTTACCATCCAGATGCAGCTGCCAGTGCCAGCCCAACATCAAGTATTGGTAGCAGTGGTCACAGCCATGTCCTCTTGATAACGGACGGGTCCAATCTGTCTTCCGAGTAAGCTCTCCTTCACCCAAGTCTACAAGGAGCACCTTTATGAGGAGCCATTTTTTCTTTCTTTCTTTTTTTTTTTCCATGGGTGCATGAATAGTTACAACGAGACTGACAATTTGCATAAATCAGGGATATGTTAGTAAGGCGTAATATTCTGTTGAAGCACGTGGACGCATATATGGACAACATGTATTGGCTACCCTGTCAAGGCTTTCTACACCCCGAAACCACTTATAGGGAGATTCAAGAGGGTTTGTTTGACCCAGTTGTGGCAGCCGCCGTGTGCGGCATCACCTCCGTCTTCATCAGCCCAAGCGACTCAGGCGGTGAATTTGGGGTCAAATGCAGTGCATATGTCGAAATGTATCTGTTCCACAACGTTTACAGGTTTTCTGACGATCTTCTCGTTCTATTCTCGCTCAGCATCACTTTTAATCTCATTCGCGGCGAGTTCGCCAAGGTTTGGCAGTCCTTCGGCGTCGCTTCAAGGCTCATGCTTGGTCTACGCGTCAACTGGGATGTGCTCCCGCGAAATCAGTCATTTGCTCAGCAGGAATCTTTACGCCGTATAGCATGGCAGCTCTTTTATCTGGACCGCATGCTTGCTGGCGGGTATGATGAGTATATTTCTTGTCGTGCTGAAAATATGAAAATCGCACTGCCTTGTTCCGAGGCAGCGTACCGAGAAAATAGAGCCATCAATGCAGAAAGACTATACGATAAACCTGGAGGTCACCCCAGTACGATCAATATCCACGCGTACCAACTTCGGTTGATTGACTTGCGGCATCGCATACAAGTGTTAGTTTAACTGAATAATTTCTGAACTCCCGTCCCTCATCAGTCCGGGTACGTGGTACTTGAAGCAGAATACTAAAATTTGCTTGCTATAGAACCACAAAGCGACTCTGCGGTATAGGGTCATCGTCATCTCAATCGCAACTCGACGCTTCGAGAATTATGGCCGACATCAACGGACTGCAGAATGAGCTTACACGATTTCACATGTCGTTACCACCCGAGGTTCTTCTCAGTGACCAAACCGTCATCAAGTATATGGCGTCACCCGAGCGCGCCGGATATGTGTTCCTCCATACACATTTGGCCATCAGCCACATAGATTTGTACCGCTTTTCGTTGCCGGGACAAAGAGACAAGATATCGACAGACATTTTACGCAGACTCCCCAGAGAGTTCATAGCTCGATCTCAAAAGCAGGCTGTAGCTCACGCCATGTGCTTGGGACGATTTTGCGACGCCATTCAGACCGAAGTTGATCAGATGCAAGATACCGGAAAGCTTGAACTAGCAGGCGACTATTCGACCTTTCAAATGGCAACACATTGCGTACGTGTTCTTCTGATAGCTTTGCAATATAAGCTATACCGCGACATTAATGATGTAACAACGGCGCCGTTGTGGCGAGCTGTCGAGGTGGACGAGGCTCACATTCGCTTTCTCATTGACTCGGTTCAACGAGTGACTAGACCATGGTGCAGCATCTTGGACGTCGCTCAACAAGCGGTAAGTAAGCCATCGAACAGAGCTTGCGGCATCTTTCCATACTGAAATTGTGCCTTTGTAGTATGAAAACAATGCTGCGCTGGTCGAAGAATTCGATATGACTCGCAAAGTTGCCGACCAGAGAGCCGCCGAGAGCACGTTCTCATCCAAGTCTGGTGGTTCTGGTCGACTACCTGGACCTGACATCATTCTCGAAAACATCGCCACAGGGAAATTCGACGAGGACGAGGTATCACGCGTGTCCTCGCAAAATCCAAGTGACTCAGCGCAGTGGATGCGAGCGCATCCATCACCACCCGGGCCAAATATCTTCGCCACGCAGGCCGCTTTTCCTGTGGCTCAGATTGGAGGGAATGCCCCTGGGATACCCTCGTTTCTTGCGCAAGCTAGGAGCAAGGCCGACAATGTGACACAGGTGCCGCTCATGTACGATACCGACAATTCCATGATGCCCATGATGCCCATGGGCGATTTGGATGCCGTCTTGCCTGCTACACACCCCGTCCAACCCGTTTTGGATGGCCATGGCAGCAGCCCGCTGGCAGTGCCTCCCATGTTTCAGCAACCGATCCCGCAGCCTAGTGCTGGATTTCTCATGGCGCAGCAAAGCATTTTTGGCGGTGATGCCTATGCAGAGCATTACATGAATCGACAACATGCACAGGGCGACTACTCACATCATTCTGGCGGGTACTGAGTGATGGTAGAAAAGAGGGAGCTATGACATACACATTCGTCCAACTTGCATCAATACCACCCATTTTAGACTCGTCGTCTGGTTTCTGGATAGGTACAAGTCATGTTAGCCAAGTGTGGTCACAGATCGGCCCCGAAATAGAGAGAGAGAGATGACGATATTTATCCTGGCGTTTGGCAACGAACGTCGATCAGGAGATGATGTGTTGCACAATGTATGCCTTTTGAAGAAGAAAGACGGAAAGGACAAGGTAATCATGGCGTATATATGGGAGAAATTCGGACAGCGTATTTGCATGAGTATACAATTTGAGCGAAATCATGGGTACTGTCTCTCATGTACTCTTGTTTGAGGGCATCTACGCCGGCTTGGTGCGCCGTCATGCCATTGGTCCTGGTCAGTTTTGGCAGTCGCTGCGTAAGACAAGCACAGAAATCTCTTAGGTACATGGGGCAGATGTCAGCCAGTGTACTTGCAGGAATCGTCCCAAGGTCAACGTTGCGACTCTTTTGAAGCAACACTTGGTGGACAGTACATTGGAAATAGGCAACAAGAACAATAGATACATCAGACAGGGAGTGACCACGCCCCAAGTAATCCAGTCCGTCGAGCAACCTGCATCCTGAGACATGCCGAGACAGCCGGGGGGGGGCCACGCGGCCAAGTATGGCTGTGAATTGGAATGTCGATCTCATCAACGTGTTTCATTCGCCGTGGTGTCACTAAACACAAAGACTGGTGGATGTATTGCGTGAATGGGGTGGACGCGCATGTGTTTGATCAAATTGAGAAGACGGCATCGTGCACGCAGGCGTGTTGTTTGATGATGAAAAGGACAAGCACTGCGTCTGCGTCTGCATTATGATGTGATGGATGGATGGACGGACGGATGAGGATGGGAAAGAAATTCACGGCGGGAAGTTTCAGAGGTACGATTGTACTCTGTATAATTATACACTATCGAATATACAACTATACCACGGTAGAAGAGGCGTGTTCCCGCAAAAATAAAATAAAGGCGAAATAGATGGGGGATACTGCCTCCTCTTTTGGCGTTGCAGCACCGACCGTGTGCTTGTGCTGCTATGTACTTGTGCGCATCTTCCTGTTCCTTGAGGGCTTACATGCTGGATTATTCATCTTTCTGCCGTCCTATTTGTCTTCTGAATAGAATACTCCTTGTTTTGGTGTAGCCGCATCATGCCCCCTCCCCCCCCAAAAAAGCATAGTTGATATCCGTTGTTCATCGTATTCGTCGAGACTCGAGGTAGCTGGAATTAAAAAAAAAGTCCCATCTAGTGAATTGTATCCAAAAGTTTCGCTGGATGTGTCTCGTCGATTGTGCTTATTTCTCGCTTTGAAAATCATGTGCGTAAAAGATCGTGAATCTACCCTTGGGTGAAAGATGGAGACAGAGGAGTAAGAAGTAGTGCCAACGGTACAGGAGGGAGCGGAAAAAAATGAGCTGGCTACTAATCAAGAAAGAGTACCACAGAATCTTGATCAAGCATCCTACGTGCGACAGAAAGATTCAGCGCAAAGAGAAATCGGTTTGTCAGTTCATCAATTGCACTTCCGCGCGCATGATGAATATTGGTCCAACGGCGCATCTGGCAGCATGCCTCTGGTGGTAATCGTTTGTTGGCGGAATGGTGGGATTTGTCTCGGGTCGATCGGCATGTTCTCGCATTGTAAAGCTGAATGAATGGAATCAACAAGACTGAGGAGAAAAAAGTTAAAAAGGTTAAAGCTCGTTGTCAATGAATGGCTAAGAAAAGTTGGTTGGTAAAGATAAGACGCATAAAAGAGATGATGTCGCTCGTTATATTATTGGAGGATTGTCCTGTCCTTCTCCTTCAAGCCGCCAATCTGATCCATGTCAATGGACTGGAATTGGCCTTTGGCTTCTTTCTCGTATGCTGGCAGTTGCTCGTCCTGCATAGGTTCCAAGCCAACGGTGGCATTGTCACCAACCCGAACGATCAAGACGCGACCACTCTTGGTGCCGCCGTGCTCGTCGTGCTCGTCGGGGAAGGTAATGTGGATTTGCGGCACATTGTCCGGTGAGTGAGGTGGCGAATCGGGGTTCTGGAGCATGGGTTGGCCGTCGCGGCCAATGTAGTAGATGCTCGAACGGCCATTGTGAGTCGTCTCAATGGTCAGGCCACGGGGATTCTGATTCTGGACCTGCTTAGCATCGTCGTTTGTGGGCAAGTCACCCATGCGGAGGCGCTGTAGGCGTCGTCGGCGGAAATAGAGAAGGAGAAGAGAAGCGAGAACGAGAGAGAAGAAGACAAGTCCAAGAAGGATAATCATCATGTTGAGCATGTTATCGGAACCATCTTCCCCACGGCGAGAGATGGCGAGCCGATTGCTGCCGACGAGATGTAGCCTCCCGGGCTCTGCTGCTGCTGACTTGTCCATGGAAGGAGGCATCGCGCTGCGAGCCGTGATGGAGCTGCCTCTGCTGTTGAAGAGGCTCAGTGTCTCCCGCTTGAGGAAATTAGGAGGCATGGCGAGAACGGATACGTTGCCAGGAAGGACACGACTACTATAAAATGAAGCAAGAATCTAATCGCAGTGGTTCAATCGTCAGTGCGTGGATGACGCGAAAAGATCATCGTTCCCAGAGGAACATTGAAAGGTTGGGGTCAGGGTCCTGGATATATTGAGGAAATGCCATTCCGAAGACAAGGCTCATTCCCAAAGGGGGGTTGGCATCGCGCATAGTGCATTGCGTACTCGGCCGCACAAGAGGGCAATGATGCAACTGCGCAAAGTATGCAGCCGTGATGGACAGACGAGTGGCGCGAGAATGGATGGTGGGTGGTGGATGGTGGTCGTGGTTGTGGTGGTGTTGGCGCGTGCTGGGCCCGTCTGTTTTCTCCAGCCACGCCAGAACCAGCATGTGCCCACCACCTCCATACCAGCGTGTGTCGCAGACGGGAAAATGACACAACAATGGCAACAAAACAATAAACACGTCTTCTTGACAGTTGAAACAACCAACCCGATCTAGAGGAAAGGCAAGAGATGAGGAAAAATCAACAACTCACGTCGACTTGGTCTTCTGCCCGACAGGAATTGAGAAACACAAAACTACAACTGATCGATTATCGTCGCTCGTCGCGGCCAATATATCCAGCCCGTACGTAGCAAAGGGGCGCTGGCGGCGGTCCGTCGAGGAGGGACTGCTCGGGAGATCGTTCTGTTCGTTCGGGGTGGCGGATAAACAGCTCAATGATTGACAAATGCGATCAAGTTTCGTGATGATGCAGACAGGCTAGCTGGAATACAGTTGAATTTGCAAGGGTTCAAGGACGTGTTCAAGGACTGGACGGATCTTCAGCTAAAGGAATGAAGCTGAGAGGATCCAAAAAGAACTTGTCGGGCAAGAGACAAGTTCCTTAAAAAAGAAGGTCAAGAAGTAATGAGTGTTGATGAAGACAAAAGGCGCATGATACCACGGCCTCGTCCTTGAGTATGAGGGTTCGAGGAGAAGGGCAGGGGAAGGGCGAGGGAGGGAAGAAAAGTACGAGGCCAAAGGTGAAGCGAAAAGGAGAGAGAGGGAAAACGAGAAAACACCGACAAGGAGCTCTGATAGGCCAGGCCACGAGCAGGGCCACAGCGACGCAGCGACGAACTAACTGTCAATATGGCAATATGGCAATATGGCAATATGGCAATATGGCAATGTGGATGGATGGGTCTGTGCCCAACAAGGGAATCAATCCTCCAGTGTCCGTCGTGGCCGTAATAAACAGAGACCCAGTCTCCAGTCGTTCTCCACCCCACCCTCACCCACCCTCACCCACCCTCACCCACCCACAAACACAAACGGGAAATGAGGACAACGCCTAAAATCGGGGCTTGCTGCAGGGGCGGCGCGCATGCCATTGGTCCAAGCACAAGCGTTTCGAGCTCTCCTGGCCAATGGCATAAGACTAATCCATCCTGTCGGCGTTTACGGACTGAGCGCCTATCGCTTTCCTGTGCTTGGCTTTGGGCTGCTGTAATGCTGTTGCTGTGTGCTGTTGCTGTGCTTGGGCCTTTTGGAAACCAACCATCCACAGTTTTTACCATTGGAAAGCGGGGGCATTCATCTCATACAACCAACCAGCTTCTCCGCAACATTGGTTGCTCCCTTTTTCCGCCTCTCTGGAGGAATTGTATTGTTTGTTTGTTTGGTCCGGTTCTTGCTTTGCTAATCAACGTGAGCGCGGCGGGGACACGACGAAACTTTGCGCAGTGTGCAGACAAAACAGCAAGCCATGGATTTTGCCGTCATCGTACCAAGTATTTTACTCCTCTTCGCGAAGAGGCAGACCAGGTGAATACATACACTGTTCATCTGTTGTTTGTCCTGTTCGTCGAGTGGGCGCGGGGAATGGTCTGTTTCTCTCACCCGCATCACCCCCATCGTCGTCGTCGTCGTCGTCGTCGTCATGCTTTCTTCACTTTCTTCATATTCTCGGCCCATCGTGGGACTGGGAGGCGTCGAACTGGGAGGCGTCGATCTGGGGAGCCCCGAACCAACCTGCGACACGCTTCGTTCGTTCATCCAATCCTACCCTTACAGCGCGACCAAGCAACGTACATAACCCACAACGACCTGCGATCTGGATAATTTTAGAGATGCAAAAGCAGATGCATGTATGATTGCTGCAAGTCAGAAATCTTCGTCGGCCCATTTTCTCGATTGAGGCGCCGATCGTAGCCCAGCGCCACACTCAGCTTGTTCACCCGTCCGTTTGGCTCGTTTTGGTCTCACCTGCCACAAAGCAACGCCCGTGCTGGTTGGTCGCAGTTCCATGCTACGCAATTTTTTCTGTGCAAGCGGTTTGCGAATGATGCCCCTACCCCCCCCCTACTACCCTGACCCGAGCATCACGATATGCTTCTCCTATATGTCCAATACTCAACTTGGCAGGTCATTCCTCTAATACACGGATGGGGTGCTTTCGATCAAAACATCAGGATGACGTGGAATCTGGGTGAACGCGGTGATGCAACTCGTGTTTTCTTGACATGCCAACCTCCCGAGGTTTGATCTGACGGTGACACGCAACTGCTTCGTCCTGGCCCTCGGCTTCTGCTTCACCGGTCTCGCTTCGGTTTCAAAAGCAAAGGTCGTTCGGGCCGAACAAACACAGTGTATATCTGGTGTAAAGCAGCAAACGAAGGATCGTTCCGTCCAAGTAATACAACACAAATGAGAATAATACATTCGGGAATTGGGTTCGAGGACGACACCAGTTGGGTACTAGTGGACATGCATGAACTTGGGCCTGGTTTGTTATAGGTTAGGCCAGTCATCAAAACCACACGATTCTTTGACGACGTATTGTTCAGGTCACACGAGGCGGCATATCGGATAACGAGGGGATGCGGTTATTAGACCGGACAGCTATTTTGAAGCGTTCCAACGACGACGTACCTGATGACCAGAAGAAAAGAGCCATCCATGTCCATATTAGTTCTAGTTCTCCGATGTAGCCAAGATCAAAATCATATGACGGGCGAGCGACGTGAGGCTCTCCCACGAAAAAGAGCAATATGCCGGCGACATACGGAGTACAGACAGGTGTGTGCAGTCACTGCAGTGCCAACCTTGTCATTTTGCGTCCGGTTCTTCAGTCATGACGAGGCATAACATCCTCTTTGTATCCTCTTTGGCGCCGACAAGGCCCCGCGCCTGTCTGTATGTACGTAGTATGTACCAACAAGGATTTCGCCCAGTCAGAAATTTGAGATGTTCATACATATATTTGCCTGTACTGACGTAATGCCCCCATGTTGTCCACTCTAGAGGATACTTTTACATGTAGAGAGATTGCTTCTGTATAGTAAGATTGTATTTAGTGAGCGACTTCCAGCACCAAAAGATAGATGCTCTTGAACCGAGACCCAAGGTTGCAATGCCGAACGGGCACCCACCCACACAAGCACGCACGCACGCAATGCACACACAGCACACGCACTCGCGTTCGCATCCGCCGTGACCTGCTTCATGCCTCATGCTTCATTGCCGTTTCGTTATCACCATGTGGGTGTTGGGTGTGGGTGACACTGGGTGTTGGGTGTTGGGTGTGGGTGTGGGTGTGGGTTTGCCTTGTTGCCGAACGAAGCAAATGCATCATCAACTTTGCACGAGGCGACTGGCATCTGAGATGGAACAGGACCGGTACTCGGTATCACTCTCTGGCACCATGCCGTCCGACCATAGACGACCATTTGCACACTCATCATCAACCCGTCTGTTCTTTATATGGAGTTACCCAAGACTGGTTTCATGATTCGCGCAGCCAAAGCCAACTGAGTCCGACTGGTCCATGACGACATTATCTCGGCATATCCAGCTTTGGGGCTTTTTTTTTTTTGGGGGGGGGGGGACGAGTTTGCTGCGTTTGTTCGCACCCACGCACCCCTTGTTGAGTCCCATCCGTCCCATCCTTCCAAGCCAATAGCCAATTGGCAATGTCGCCCTTGTTGGCCATGTCATGCGGCGATGTCGCTATCGAATCCCTGGGACCCCCACATGCCCTTGGCTCCCGTGCTAGTCCGTAATCCGTACATTAGTATTCTCATATTACCGACTACCATGGCAATATATTTGTCTTCTCCCAGCTTCCTCGTCCCCTTCCCATCGCTTTATCGCTGTCTGGTGTTTTCCTCGCGGCACCCTTGCGCTATTTTCATGTGCGACCTTGCAGAACGGAAACGCAGGAGCAGTACGGAGTAGACGAAGTAATAGCCGGACGGACGCACACACATGCATCCGGTGATGCAGCCGTAGCGAAGAAACCCGAGGTTCCATCTGGCCTCCTCCCTCTGCATCATCATCTGAACCATTTGACCACCACCAGACAGACACCAGACAGACACCAGACAGACACCAGAATTCTGCTAGCCAGCTTGCAAGTTTCCCTCGCAGTCGCTACAACAACCGTTGAGTCCTGAGCCCTGCGTCTCGAACTCTTCTTCCATGTTCAATTCCGTGCATGAATCGCACGAATCGCACGAATCGCTCATCTTGGCCTCCGCTTTCTCTTCATGGGGTTTCATCGTCTTGTTCATATTCTCGCTTCCCTTTTTTGAATCATCCCACCACCTCCTTCGCTTGCATCCTTCATCAGGACAGGTCCCCGGCGCGCGCCTTCGACAAGCCTGTCCTGGACTCCTGGGCTCGCCCACGGCGGTTTCTCCACCCGTTACCAATACATACGTCTGGCCTCCCTTCATCGACAACCTGTCTCGCCATTCATTCCTCACCAGACCATCCCTGGGCCTTGAGGGCCACTCTCTTTCGACAGCGCTTTCTGCATACATTCCCGTCTCATTTTCACCAGTCGATAGTCGTATTTGGGCCCCTTGGGATTCGCGTTGTATTGGATCCGCCCCCTCCCGTCTCCCGTCTCCCGTTTCCCCCCGTCTCCCGTCTCCCGTCCCCCAAGCTGGCCTACATCTATATCGGGTGGCGCGCCGCCTCTTGGTTGCTGCTGGCTCTTCTTATTACTTCCACCATCCTCTTTGCCGTCCACATCGACTTGTCTATACTTGTCTGCTTCATACACCAACTTGAATGCCTCTTGTTTAGGCTGTGGCCACGTATATTTTCGGCCCAAGTTCGTGTTTGGTTTATACTGTACAATTTGTGCCCGGTGGATAGCACGCAGACCTTGTACATGACAGATATCCTGCAGCAGCCAACACCGCGTACCTACTCGCCGAATTCTCATCTCCGAAGGCATTGATCCGCTTCTCTGGCACATGAACACACCAGTCGTCGATACAGAAAAGAAGCCTTCGTCATTTTGCTCACCGAAGAAGCCCTCATACCGATCTGCGTCCAAGCATCAATCCGCACGGCAGGAAAGAGCCCTCAATTCGATACCAGACTTTTTATTCGGGCTGCATTTCTCCATATCGTCGCGAAACTGTCCATCACCTCAACCATCGGAGGAGGAGAGAAGAGTATTTAATTGTGAGTCATGTCCAGAGGCAAGAGCGAGAGGCAAGAGCGAGAGGCGCCACTTCCATCCATCAGCCCTATCGCCCAGAGAGAGCTTTTGCTCGCCCCAGTTTTCCGCCTTTCTCCACAGCATCCCAGTTCTTTCCACTCGGCTCTTGTGACGCCGCATTGGCGGCACGCCCAAGCTGCATGATTCTCTCCATCGTCGGTGAGCATTGAATGCTGACGGGTTGTCTGTATTGTGCATTCTTCTAGAGCACAGACTCTCAGATTCAAATCGCTAGGCGCCGAGCTATTATATGGTGTCTCCTGCATCTTCCAAGCCAACATCGCCAGAAACAAGTCATACCTTGCGTTGCCGCCAACGCCCCCCAAATCCTGGTCCATTCTGCTGCATTAACACCCTGTTTGTTGCACAAGTGACCGAGTGCCAACCCATTCGACGCGACGAGTCACAGTTCGATCTCTTGAGTTTTTTTTCTGGGTTTATTAGGTTCCTCTCTGCCGCGTCCCTGTTACTGCGTTGCAGACCCTTTACCGCCACCAAACCTTGTGGGCGCAATCGAATTTTTCTCAGAACACTACAAAAGCGCCTTGCGCATTCCTCCTGTGCAGGCTCCGCTCCTCGTCAAAAAGAAACAAGGAAAAAAGACGAAGAACAACGAACGACATCACCGGTCAACACCCCCAAGCAATATTATGACGACTGTGGTAAGTCCACTTGTCCTTTTTTTCGATGATCTGTTCCTCTCCAAGACCCCCCCCCTTCCTCCTGTGCCCTTGTTGTTGCCGGACCATGCCATGCGTCTTAGCACCCAGTCCGGACTGCCGTGGGCCTCGACGTCAGAGAACGTCAGAGGGGCTCGTGTGTCTGTCTCAAGTGCCAGACGCTGGGGGTCCCTTCCCTCTCTCTGTGTCCCTCTCTCTGTCCCTCCCTGCAGTCCTACCCCTCCACCCACCCACCCACCCTACCTACCAATCCTGGCCACAACATGTCCATCCAGACAGCCAGACAGCCCGAGCCTTCCCTCCATGTGTCTCTCTGTGTCTCCACTCTACGCACCCGCACCACCCGCACCCGCACCCGCACCCACACCAAACTTTCTTGCTCGATCTTGCTTATTGGGTCTGCTTTTTTGCCGTCGGCCTAGTCTCGTCTTCTCGTCTTCGCTTCATCACCACTCGCTCTTATATTCATAGCTGACCTCTTCCTCTCGTTCTCATCAGACGCGCTCGAGGGGCTTTCCAACCCTCAATATGCCCTCCGGATCCAGCGACAAATCCCAGCAGTCAATGGGATCAGGCTTCCCTGGCTCCAACCTGTATCCTAATAGGAATATTTGGACATCATCTCTATCCAACGCTAGAGAGCGTTCGGCTGGCAACAAAGGTGCGTTATCCATTGTTCACGTGGCACGCCTCGGAGAACTGCCGCCATTTTCTTCTGCTCGCTCCTCCCATCTTGTCACCGTACTCATCCCTTGCCGCTCCAGATTCCGAAGGCAGTCCCTCCGGCTCAAGTGCCCTTGCTGCCAACTCCGAGGCCGACGTCTGGTCCCCCAACCCTTGGAAGAACGAGCAACACCCTACACGATCCGTCAGCACGTCTCCAAACCGAATCCGCGACGCTACTGTCCCGAATGGCAGCGCATATTACGAGCATGCACCACCTACTGCCATTGGCATGATAAAGGGCAGCTTCGGCGGCAGCAACCCTTTTCAAGATGAAGTGTCCATGTATGGTTCAGCCTTTGCGTCTCAGAAGAAGCGCCAAGGAACCGAGTCTTCATACATGGACTCACTCGGCGCCTATCCCCAAGCTCGCGACTCCAGCCTGCCTCCCTCGCGACAGTCTCAAGGTTCACCTGCCTATCAGGATCTCTACCTTGGACACACCCCGAGCAACTCGATCCACTCGCAAAGGGCCATGGTAGGCAACCATGCCCCTTCCTATTCCACCCAGAGTGCCAATCAGCGGGCATTTAACCTCAACAAGCAGATTGACGAAGACATGTCGCTCCAGTTCAGCCGTCGGGTAGCCTTGGACAACACAGGCAACGGTGCCGCTGTCTTCAACAACCCCGCACCCCAGCCATTCCAGTTCAACCCGGGATCACAGCCCTGGATGTCTGATGCCACGGGCTCGAGGCATGTAGGTCCCCTGGAATTGAATACGGATCCGTTGCCCGCGCATCATAATGTCATGAAGCGGGGATCCATCGATAGAGTCTCTCCCGCTCCGGACTACCGCCTGCAAAGCGGAAGCAGCCCACGCAACTACAATGCCAGTCCCGACACATGGTCTGTCCGACCTCCATCCCGAGATCCCAGAATCAACGACTTGGAGCGACGAAGCGCTGCTCCCCAGTTTCCAGGAATCTACGACCCATCTTTCTACGCCAACCAATACGCTTACCCCAACCTGCCCTCCCAGTATGCCCAAGCCCAGAACTTCCTCAGCATGTATGGTCAGGGCCACCAGGCTTTCCGCAACAACATGGTTCCTGCGGCTTACAACTTGGCGCCCGTTCATTCACCATACGCCCTGGCAGCTACTAGCTTGCCTCCTACCCGTCCCTCCCGAGATCAGGATCCTGGCAAAGGTGTTCGCAGCGTAATATTGGAGGAATTTCGCCTCAGCAACAAGTCGGCCAAGCGATACGAACTCAAGGATATATACGACTACGTCGTGGAATTCAGTGGGGATCAACACGGATCCAGGTTCATCCAGCAGAAACTGGAGACGGCAAATAGCGACGAGAAAGATCAGGTGTTTCGCGAGATCGAACCCAACGCTATTCAGTTGATGAAGGACGTGTTTGGCAATTATGTGGTGCAGAAATTTTTCGAGCATGGCAACCAGGTTCAGAAGAAGGTGTTGGCCGAGAAGATGAGGGGCAAAGTCGTAGACTTGTCAGTTCAAGTCTATGCATGCCGTGTGGTGCAAAAGGTATTTTTTCCCCCGCCATTTTCGTTGCCCATTCCCCCTCCCCCCCTCTTAAATCCATTCTATTTCCTTGAGACACCCCCCCTCAACGTCAATTCACGGGGAAAATCGATATTAACGAGTTCTGTTTCATTAGGCTCTTGAGCACGTTTTGGTTGAGCAACAAGCCGACCTGACCAAGGAACTGGAACCCGAGATTTTGCGCGTCATTCGAGACCAGAATGGCAACCACGTTGTACAGAAGATCATTGAACTGGTGCCCAGACAATACATAGGCTTCATCATGGACGCCGTACGTGGTCAAGTCACCGGACTTGCCTCTCACACGTATGGATGCCGAGTCATCCAGCGCATGCTGGAACATGGAACTGAAGTGGACAAGATGGAAATCATGACTGAGCTGCACGCATCCGCCCAGATACTGATCACGGATCAGTATGGCAATTACGTTGCTCAGCATGTCATTCAAAACGGAAAGCCAGCCGACCGAGCCAAAATGATCGACCTCGTTATGTCACAGCTGCTCACTTTATCCAAGCACAAGTTCGCCTCCAACGTTGTTGAAAAATGTATCGAATACGGATCTGCCGAACAGCGCACCAGTGTCCGCGAACAGCTTACGAATATGGGCAGCGACGGCGCTAGCCCTCTTCAGCAGATGATGCGCGACCAGTATGGCAATTATGTCATCCGTAAGTGGCTGACGGATGATATTCCCAAACCCCAGCTAGAAAGCTGGTTGGGGTTTTGACAATGACCTATTGTACTAACATCGCATTCACAGAAAAACTCCTGGGGCAGCTTCGGGGCAGCGAGAGAGAATTGCTTGTGGAAGAGATCAAGCCTCAGTTCTTTGCGATGAAGAAGAATGGATCCTCCCGACAGCTTACAGCTCTCGAGAAGCTCCTCGGACTCTCATCGGGTAGTCCCTCGACCAAGAATGAAGGCTCCATCAGCCAGGCGGATGCTAACTCGACTGCCGACACGCCAGCACTTACGAATGAGACGAGCAGCCCGCAGAGTAGCAGCCCACGTAGCACTCACGTCAGTACCATCGGTATCCCCACCGAGGATGTCAGCAAGGCTCTATCCAATGGTGTCGACCCTCAGTTGCGTGAGGAGGAGGCATAGAACGTTTCTTCCCCAGGTATCGACGGGCAATAGAGCGAAGACGACCAGTGCAGACCGGGGTCGGTGTACCGCAAACCTTGGTTCTTTTTTTTTTTTTTTTGGTGTGTGTAACCGACAAACCAACATACGCCACAATCACAAAACATAGGCGACTGACTACATGTTGCCTTGGCCACATACGACCCCTCGTGTTGTCATGCATAGATAATGACCATTTCACAATACCATTCTCTACACACATATACGGCATCCTCGATACATTCTTCTAATATTGGGCACGAACAGAATAGAGACAGCTCCTTGACGGAGACTCGTTCTGGTTTGAATACAAGGTACAATCTGGTCCTTCTTGAATCTCCACCACGGGCGAACCAGGTCGGCAGGGCGTCCTCACGTCACACTCGGTGCCTTCTTTTTTCTCGGAATAATATTGGCAGCAAAGCACAAAAAACGGTCCAAGGACTACTACCTGTGGAATTCAATTTTGAAGTGTTTTTTTTTTTTTGTTCCCTTCTCATCTGTGTGAGGGGTTTTATCCCGGTTTGTTCATGTTGGATTATTGGCCTTGTTTTTAATTTCATGAAACGGCACCGCCACTCATTTCCTTTTCTTTGTTCCCTCCTCATTTGATCATCTATTTCGGGGCGGACTTTCCTGGCCATGAGGCGAATGGCACCACACGTACGTGGACGCAGGGGCAACGGCAGCGGACGGGCTTTGCGAGAGTCGGACATGGCTGAAAGGGGAATTCTGATTTTGATTTATCATTGTTCTGGGGGGGCTGTATTCTAAAGCGTGCCGTATTTGGGAGGGTCTTTTTTTGCATCCGCCCAAGCGGTCCTGCACATGTCTTGTCCATAGACTTTGTAAGGAAATGATAATAAGATGCAGTACCGATGCAGTACCGATGAATACCGATGAATACCGATGAATGCGTTCCCCACTTGAGCACTTGCCCCTGGCTGGCTGGCGCGCCTGCGACATGGTGGCACCCGACGCTACCCTGGAATTTGTCTTTGTCATGTACGTACGACATGGCGCTTGTCTCCAACGATGCCGTCCTCGGCCACATTCAGCTGCCCTTTATTTCTTCTCGCTCTCACGGCATTGAAGAGCACCCCCTACTGAACACTGTGGAATCCTCTATATTTCTCGATCGCCTGGGCCGGCCGGCGGGCCACACCGAACCATGTCTACCGGTCGACTGACTTTTCTGTACCCTCATCTGTTACGGGCGACTCGAACCTCCGTCACCCACGGTACAATCGCGGCGAGATGGGTGGCGACGACGCGATCCAAGAGCTCGTTTGCGCCCAGGCACGGCAAAGCAGTGGAGCCGACATGGACAAAATCGCTGGCAGACGATGACGGGAAGTCACAAAATCAGTCGACGGAACCACGACCAGACTCACCAGACTCGTTGACGACGGGCGGGGACCTCGTTTCGGCGCAGCAGGCGCAAAGCGATGGCCAAGCAGCGCCAACTCGAGAGAAACAGGCTTCTTCTCCAGAGAAAGCAGGCAGTCCTGAGCTAGAGCAAACGGCACAGGCACAGGCACAGGCACAGACGACGACGGCATCATCAGCTTCCGCCCCAGCGGCCGAGGGAACAACAGCTGACACTGTCAAAACGACCAGAGTCGCCGAGGCCAACAAGACGCCGGAGCCGGAGCCGCAGCAGAGCAAACCTCCCCATCATGAGGAACTCCCGCCCACCCCTTCCCTCGATGCTGTTCTGCACATGCCATCTCCCGACAAGGTCCAACACCCTCACATGAGACCGCCCCCGTATGTGCACCACTTTGACAGCTGGTCCATGGTCAAACAGTTGGAGGAGGGGGGTTACACACGAGACCAAGCCATCTCCTCTATGAAGGCGATTCGGAAGATTCTCGGTGGCAACTTGGAAGTGGCTCAGAAGAGTCTCGTCAGCAAAAGCGACGTTGAAAATGTATGCTCTCACCATGCCCTCCTTCCTCGGCCGAGTAACGATGAAGCCAAGTCAGCTGTTCTCGGTTAATCAACATGGCGTTGCAGGAAACATATCTCTTCCACGCGGCATGTTCGGAGCTGGCCACCGAGGTCAAGAACAATCGTCGCCTGCAGGAAGAGCAAATGAGACAGCAGCGAACACATCTACAGCACGAGGTGGACATTTTGACACAGACGCTCAACCAGGAGCTGTTGACCCTGAATGATGGCGTGCGTGGCCTGTTCAACGACAGAAACATGACGGTCCGGGAGGAGCAAAAGACTGTGGAGAGTGCGGTAAGTTGGAGTTGACACCATTCATGACGCATCTATCAAGAAGGAAGGAAGAAACCACACGGCTCTGACGCCCGGCAGATTCAGCAAATCAACTACAAGATGAGCATCCTGCTCAGCAGCGACAGCAAATCCGCGATAGAAGGGGTGCGATGGGTCCTGATTCGACGCTCGGTCGTGGGACTATTGTTCCTGGCCATTCTCACGCTCAGCATGATTCGGTACACGACGTACTTGGCGCAGCAGAAGAAGAAGGACGCGGAGAGGCGGAAGAGGGAGCGCGAGAGGTTGCGGAGAGATGGGGGGAGGAGTGACAATAGCGCGCCGGCGGATGCGGCCGTCATCTTGTCTGCCAGCTGAGTGTGATGTGGCTTTTCCGTGTTGATAGACGGACGGGGATGGCTACCAACGGTAGAAGTTTTTTTTTTTTTTTTTTTTAAAAAAAAAGAAAAAAAAAAGATCTGGTGGGAAGGCACCACTGATGGGAGTTTTTTTTCTCTTGTTCATGAATAGGTGGTATGGAGAGCTCGATGGCCTGCGATTGAATATGCTGTGAGACCCCATGCTGTCTGTTCCTTGCCAATACTGAACCATTGAATCTTGTCTGGGGGTTCCAATTCCCACCATCGAAACCCGTCATCAGCGGCCTTCCCACTTCCCCCACATGACGTGTGTCAGCGCGTTCGTTCGTTCCCCGCGTCCACGTTTCGCAGAGATTTCATTCAACCACCAACTTTCTCTGCCCAGCCCCAGCAACCCCCCCCCCCGCGGGAAACAGCAACATCAAATTCAAAATGTCCGAACCACAAGCACAAGCACAAGCACGACCGCAACCCCAGCCCGGCCCCCGCGCCCAGCGCCTCCACCAAATCTACGCCGCCTCCCTCACCCGCACCCTCGACAGGCTCTCCTACGACAACATAGCCCCCTGCTTCCCGACAATCAGCCGTCGCGCGGGCCCCATCCTCCGCCAGGTCCAATCCCAGATGGTGCAGAAGCTGCGCGAGAAGAGCGACAAGGAGTTCCGGGCCATCCTCGAGGCGCGCGGCGTCGTAGCCAGCCTGAACAGCCTGGAGGATGTCGTCGCGGCGGCCGAGGAGCAGAGGAAGAAGCACCCTCACGGGGAAGGTGAGGATCCTACGCCGTGAGTCTTTCCCTTTCCCTTTTTATTATTTTTTTGGGGGAGGAAGGGGAGGAAGGGGGGAAAGGGGGGGTGTTGTTTTCCAAACCCCGAATCTCTCTCTTCCGTGGACATGACCAACTAAACTCTGGGGTTTCAGACCACATCTTTTGCCCCCCGGGGATATACTCGATGCCCATCTCTCGCCGCACCTCGCTTCGCATCAGTCGCTGCTGAACGCGCGCTTGCAGACCACGCAGGCGCAGAATGCCCTGCTGGCAGATCGCATTCGGCGGCAGCGCCGGGAGATGGAGGACCTGCTTGGCCTGCTGGACAAGGCGGTCGAGGACGTGCGTGGCGCGAATGCCGTGCTGGGCGGCGTGGTGGACGAGTTGGCGGCAGAGGCGAGGACGGTTGATGCTGATCTGAGAGCGCTGCATGACGTTGATGGGTAGGGAGGGAGGGAGGGAGGGAGGGCCCCCCGGGAGCGTTGGTTGTTGATTTTTCTTTCGGCGGAACAAAACTCATTTATACGTTTTTCGATACCCATCTACTTTTTTCTTTTTTTTTCAATTTCAGTACTGTTTCAACTCGTCGACAACATCAAAACATCTTGACAATATCATCTGATTTCAGGTCGACCCGTCATGTCATTAACACGAGTTAGGCTGTCGTCACCATGTACAAAATATGTGTGAACAAATACCCAACACATCGTCTGGGCTCCGCCCCCAAGACAGTTTGCTATCGAGCACGGCTCAAAATGGGCAAAGTGGCCTGGAAGGAGTACAAGTTGGTGCAATGTATACAAAACCCCGCCCAATGAGGTGATACCCATGACCCATGCGTTGATGATGATGGAAAGTTGGCTTGGCCATACGTTCGCCAAGAAGAGCTCTTTCTCTGACCGATTCCATGTCCACCAGCAACTTTCATCCCGATCTGGATCCATTCTCATCGAACTGGCAAAACTCATACCATCGTAATCATCAGCATTTTCGCCACCAGTCTTCTGTCCTATTGTTTCGGTCCCAAATATCCAAATCATGCTCCGTAAGCCCCAATTGGGTGGAGCATCAATCAATGAAGTTCGCGGTAACCGCCATGTAGCCAGCCGGCTTTAGATTCTGGGGTTTTCGGTATGAATGACCTGCCATGGGCCAAAAAAATCAATTTCACCATATGGAGGTGGCAAAACTCGGACCATTTTGCCGGTTCCCCAGTCCACGAACCACTGCTTCCCTTTGCTGATGATGTAATTTGATTTCCTGGGGCTTCTGAAGAGCAAGTTGCTGTAGCATAGTTTGGCGTACAAGAGGTCGTGGGCATTTGACCAGTGATGTTCTGGAAGCCATTTTCCCGTATGCGGGTCGATTGAAGGGTTAGAGTGGGATGATGTGCTAAGGCGGCGGGTGATGGGTTGCACTCTCGGAGGAGGAGTGGCGGCAGTTTCTTGCAGTGGTCGTTGAGTTGGTGGAACGGCTGCTCTTGTTGATTGTGAGCTATCGGCACTACTAGCTTCTGGTGTGTCTTCGTCCCCTGGGCTGATGGCAGACGTTTCTTCGTTTCTACATTGTTCGGCGGCAGCATAGCCAGGTAGGGCGGGAGATTGGCCCTGAAACCATCGGATTCGTTGGATACGAGGAATGGACATATCGCGGGGAAAGTCCCGGTCGTCGATGGGTGCGGCAACGTCAATGGCGGCGAAGAGACATTCAAGCCACTTGACGAAGGTAGTCAGCTCGATGCAGGAGAGTAGAAATTGGTCAGTCTCCGCCCTGATGCGAATCACGTATCGTCGTCTTCACAGCATGTTAGCTACTCTGATGGCGTAGAGGCTTGAAAGGCTAGGCGGCATTGAGGAATTAAAAGGAAAGACAAGGTAAGAACCAACTTTGTGTAATCCGCCGCGATGCCAGCATCGGCATGTAAGAGGCTGTAACTCTTTTCCAGTTTCGATTTCTTGACCCAAGGGGGGTTATCGGGGCATATCGTAGGACCATCTCTGCTTCGACCCCAGCCCCAGTCTTTCTTCACGGTATACACGTTAAGAGCTGTGCCATTGAGCGAGACGAAGACGGTGTGCCAGTGGCGGTCCTCGGCTCGTTTGGTCGTGTTTTCAATTTCGTGTTTCTTGGAGAAGACTCCTTCGAGATGTACAGAGTTTTGGTAATTGGGGAGTGATTCGAGTATGGACCTTTCGACTTGTTCAGTGTGGTCGAAAACGTGCAATTGTCCTGTTGCTGGCCGACCATGACCAAAGTGCTCGCCCTCATCCGAGTCGTTCGGACTAGGCTCATAAGCCGGCGGCTGCGAGAGGCGGCGTTGAGGAGCGGTCATTGAGTGCTTGTAGTACAAGTCCTCTTCCATGGAATAACGCCGCCGGAGAGGCGGCGTAGGCGGCGTAGGTGGCGCAGTCGGTTGTTCATCGTCACCGACTGAAGCCTTGCGACGATCCATGGGCGACGGCCGGCTTATATATACCGGACTTGGTCACAACGAAAAAACGGATGGGCAAGGCTGGTGGTGCCAGCTGGTGCCAGCCGGTGCCAGCCGGTGGGGACAAAAAGAAGATGACGCGTCTAGTGTCGGGGCGTGTGCAACAGCCTGGTAACTTTTCTTCTCACGGGAGTCTCCGTAGACGGGGCCAGGACGAAAGCTTGATCATGGCGAACCAAGGGCGAACCAAGGGGTGAAGATGGACCTAGTGTTGATGGAACCTGAAACAATACCTTGGTGGGCACGCACAGCATCAGCATTGGTAGAGTTGTATCGAGATTTAGAGGCCCGAGGTGAGGTGGACGAGGTGGACCGACTCCGGGCAACTGGCTAATAACGCAAGTTTCCAGGGAGAGGGGGGGGGGTGAGAAAATGCAACTCTGAGGATCTGTGTAGTCATGACGAAGAAACCACTTCTGTTACGCGGACTCGGCCGAGGGTGATGCAGATGCTTGTTTCAAGTCGTGATTTGTTGACGACGACTGGATACCACCACCACGAGGAAAGTCCCACGCACCACCCCGTCACCCCGTCACCCCGAAGCTCTCTCTTTCCGTGTGCAACGAAGGGCACTACATATGCCAGACGGCTCGTTTGAAGGGATGTTGCGGATGCTATGCTCGCATGCGTGGACGAAACATACGGACGAGGAGTCGAGGAGCCGAGGAGTCGAGGAGCCATGTCGACGCTTCGGAGCAGATGGCATGGCAAGAGCGAGTGAGAAGGCGGTGGGGGGCAGCCTGGACGGGTCCAAAAAGGCCACGCCGGAAGAAAACAAACCCCGATATGGCCATATTAATTATGGCCGGCTTGTTGTTGGTCTGCAATGCACCTGGCCGACACACCAAGACAGACAGACACCCCAGCTCGTCGGAGGAAAAATTACATGAGACTTGCGGGCAAAGACGGTGTGTGTGTGTGTGTGTGTGTGTGCCAGCGCCGGCCGTCCTTCAAGTCCTTGTCAACCGCAGACAAACCAGTGCAGAAGTCCCTCGACTTGCATGACCAGAGAGAAACGAGAGAAACGACGGCAAAAGGACTTGGCGTAAAGGGTGTAGCCGAGAAAGGGGAGCCGTTCAAGAGGGCAACGGACCAATGACAATGGTGCGGAGTCATGGGTCCACCCCCCCCCCCTGGAACTTTTGATCTACTCCGTACTGGCACCACCCGTTTTGTCGGTCAATCTTTTTCTTTCTTTTGTTTCTTCGGCTCTGTGTGTAACGCGTGGCCCCGGCGTGGGACGAAGGGAGTACGTACTCCGTACAATGGTATCAGTCTTTGTTAGTTTCTTAGAAATTGACCAAGTCCTCGTTGTCAACGGTTGTCAACAAGCAAGACTGCTCCACTCCTTCCAGAAACAAGCCCAGACAAATATAGCTCACGACTATGTAGTATTCCCCGTTGCCATCCAGTCGCAACGACATATCCCGTGTGGGATCGTACCTACCGAGTACCCGCTGGCTGGTCGGCTCGCACTCTATGGGATCGATCCCACCATCATCGGAACAACTGCGAAAATAGGACTGCACTGCACAACCCCCAGTAATACTCTGGCTCGGCCGTTCCTATACCAAAGCGTACTAGCATGTCCGGGTCTGCTCGCCAAATATATATATAAATATATATATATATATCAATATATAAAAAAACATATATTATTATTATTTATGTACGCTAGCTAGCCCTATCTGGCTAGGTCTAGTACTCCTACTGGTTGGTCAACGGGGAAACCTTTGGAAGGATGAAAAACCCCTCCTTGCTTCCTTTTTGCGGTCCGGCGCCGGGCCTAACTTAGGTCGGCGCCGCTGTCAGTGTGGCCTATCGTGAGTGTTTGTTACCGGCTCACGCCAGTCTTATCCCTTAAAAAAAAAACATATAAAAAAAAGAAAAAAGAAAAAAAGAAAAAAAAAAAAAAAAAAGAGCCCCTCTATTCCTCGGAAAGTCCCATCTCGGTAAACCTGCTATGCTACATGCACTCGCTTCGTCATGTCCATGTCAATCGTCATTTGCCGCCCATCATGGAAATACTCGACGAAAGCTGAATCTGACAGGGCCATTTAGTTGCATGCCGATCTACATCTTAACGCGTGCTTGCTTGCGTGCTATCATGCTTAATCTGCTCGTATGCTTGTATTCTGTAGAGAACTCGACATCGAGTCAATTTGTGTATCATGTTCGAGGCTGCAAGTCCTGCAAGCACACATCAATTTAGTCATCAATTCTACAAGTACATACACACTCTCGGGGGAATGACGCAGGGTATAAGCGGTCCTCTTGATAAATATTCCATTATACAGAGAGGTACAGCGATTTACTGCATCCAGGCGCTATGCTATTCCGCAATCACTTCCACTTTGAAAAACAAGGAACCAGAACCTCTGTCCAGTTCGTCATCGTTCTACTTCCACATCCGGCATCGTGACCAAGTGAAAAATCAAGGCAAAACAAACGCACGCATCCCTCGTTTCCTCTCTTTCCCCCAGCCAGAGACAACATACACATGCGCAAACATCTTCCTCTCCCGAGTCCGTTTGTCCAACAGATCAGTCTCAAAAACATACACTGGTTTTTCCCTATTTATTCGTAGGTCCCATCTCTCTTTGCTCTCTCTTTCACTTCTCCCTCCCTCATCTCCTTCTTCCCTGATCCGATACCCCTTCGTACATGAGTAACTTTTGGTGCCAGCTGTGGAAAGATTATCCTTCTTTATCTACAGCCGTACAGTATCTCATAAACATTTTTCTTCTTCTTCTTCTTAGTCATCTTCCTCTCTCACCTTTCCTAGTTCGTCATGTCTCCCACCATTACCATGCTACCATATAATGCATATTGGGCAGCGAGATGCAGTCGAGGAAAAACAGTGGGAAGAATGTGAAAAGAAGGAAACCCGAAAAAAAAAGACAAAGGACAATCGTGGTGCGAGGTCCAACCATTTGCGCCAGTGCTGGTTCCACCCCAAACATGGCGCCAGTTCCAACTCAAAAAGAAAAAGAAAACCTCCTCTCTGTCCATCCCCGTTGCTCATACATCTTAGATTTTTCAACGCAGAAGCGCTGGACAGTGTCCAAGCACTTTTGAATCCGCCTGGATAGTGCAACTTGTCGCCATTGTGCACTCTCTGACCGTGCCGGCTGATATCAATGATTGTGTCCCATAGCCGTTCCGCACCAGACTCCTGGTCTCCGATGGCAAACCTGAGCCTTAACAACTTCGCTTTGTGCATTGTTCAAGCATTGTTCGCTTGGGAGCCGCCACGGCCACGAGCAGCACCGCCACGGCCACGGTTCTGGCCCGAGAAGTTGCCACGCTGGTTACCCTGAGCGTTGCGATTGCCTTCGAAGCCTCCTCGGCCACGTCCTCCCGAGGCGTTACCCCGGCCAGTGTTGTAATTATGTCCTCCGTAGGCACTAGACTTGGGTCGTCGAGGTTCCACGACAATTTCAACGCCATTAACAACATGAGGGTTGGCAGCGACAGCAGCTTGATAACCCTCGACAGTCTTGTACTCTACGAAAGCACAGTTCTATTATTTCCAAGTCAGCCATGTTTACTTCTTATCAGAATTGGATCTCCAAGTATGACGTACCTTCTGTCGGTTAATATCAAAGTAGGCCAGCTCGCCGTGTGCGGCCAGAGCCCCGCGCAGATCAGCGTCCTGGACCTTGTCGCTGACGAATTTCACATATCCGAGCGTACCTTCCTTCTCAGTGACGTTAGCAGAGATAGACTGGGGTCGATTCTGACGCTTGGAATCAGCGCCGGCGGTCTGCCATCCAGATGACTCTTTGGCAACTGCCTCAGAGGCAGGGGCGGTGGTAGCGGCAGCGGGTTGAGCGGGAGCAGCGGGAGCAGCGGTGGCAGCAGGAGAAGCGACTGGGGCGGCGGCTGGGGCAGGAGCTCGGTTCTGGCTTTGCGCTGGGGGGGTGGCAGTCTTGGGAAGGGGAACCACGGGTCGAGGTCCAGCGGCAGCAGCGGCAGCAGCAGCACGGCTAGCCCAAGTCATGGGCTTGGGAGGCATGATAGGCGCGGGAGCGGGAGCAGGAGCAGGAGCCTCCTCCTGCTTGGGGTTGGCAACAGGAGTTGGGCCGAGTTCCTTGGGCTTCTCGGTTTCAGTCGCAGTCTCCTTGACGGCTTCCTGAGGAACAGCCTCCACAGCGGGCTCAGTCTTAGCCTCGGCAGCCTTTGGGGTTTCAGCGACATCACCACCGTTCACGGGGGTCTCAACCTGAGCAGTAGCAGTCTCGTTGAGCTTCTCGTCAACGGCATCTGCGTTGAGCTTGGGCTCGTCAACGGCATCTTCTTCGATAGACTCGGGCTCTGCGGCAGTAGGGGCAGGCTCCTGCAAGTCGGCTGAAGTATCGGTTAGTTCGGTAGCCTCGTCCTCTTCCTCCTCGCTGATGTATCGCAGGATATCGTTGAGAACAAAGTATCCCGAGGGTTGCTGTGCGAGAACAAAGGTCTGAACAAATTTCTTGGGCTCAGCACCCTTGTTGGAGGTTTCACCGATGACTTGAATTACAATGTTATCAAACGATGCCTGGGAGTCGACGTTGGAGACTCGAACTTTGCAGTCTTCAAATTCAAGAGCCTTGATGCGCTCTTGAATTGGCTGTTGAAAAGGACCACACTCTTAGCTTGATGATGCTGTTGAATTTGAAAAACGAATGACAATCCTTACCTGACGTCCAACGGATACATTGGCCACTTCCGCCTCCCGACCGTAGACAAATTGAGAGCGCTTGCCATAGAAAAGCTGTTTGCAATCGCACAGGTTAGCCTAGCTTCGTAAAATTCACACATGATGTTGAATGGCGATTTACATGAAGCTTCTCTGGCGATTTGCTCAGGGTTGTGTAGTATTGCTCGACAAAGTACCAACCGACTTCGTCTTTGGAGAGATTACTGTTCGTGGCACTGGGGTCGGCACCTCCAGAAGTAGCCTGTTCGCCGTTCTTGTACTGCTCCTGCTGGGCGAAGCTACCGTTCGTGGACATGGTTGCTATGTCGTCCTAGATGGAAGGTGGGAGGAGAGGTAGGACAGCAGGGCAGTGAAGTCGATCGCGTGGTCGTCGGTACGAAGTGAGGTTTCAAGGGGGTGAGTCTGCGAGTTTGATGCCTGTGCAGTCGATTCGCGATGATGGTGTCCAATGAAAATGAATCGTGAAAGTGACAATGGCTAGGAGAAATTGACACCTGATGATAAAGGCGGCCAATGGGCAAGGTAGGTGGGAAGAGCCGAGGAAGCTGGTACAGCCGTGGTTAGAAATAGAAGGGAGGGATTAAAATGTGCGAAGAAACAAAAGCCAGTCGAAGCTGGTGCTGCAACGGATGGAGGAGAGGGGAGAAAAGGGGGTGGACGAGGTGAAGGTATGATTGAGAAACTACGTTATTGAGTCTTGCAGAGGAGTGGAAGAGAGTAAGGGAAAAAAAAAAAAAAAAAACACACAAAGGTGGTGGTCATCGTCAAGCGCCCGTTGGCCCGTGCGTCAAAGGTCTCTCTGCCTTTGCGATGGTCGGAAGGCAAGTACTCCGTAATACGGGGCCAGCCTGGCAGGAGGGGATTTTGTCGCAATGACAACCTGCGACGAAAGAACAGTTTGCATTCCGTCACCAACTCATGTCTGGGGCACATTGACTGTTTTGTGGCTATAAATCTTTTGATAAACCAGCGCCATTATTGCCGCAGGGAATACTCCGTACGTGGCGCAAACAATAGTTCAAGTTGGAGACAAGACCCATATCCTAAAATCGCAGACAGAAGGGAAAAGATTAGGTAAATTGCCTTAAGCGCGTGTAGGGTAGGTAGGCTTTGTTTAGAAGGGTTGACGAAAAAGAATTCTTTTTATTATCTTCAATAGTGATCACTCGTGTATTATTAGACTTATATAAATTAATCTTCATACACAAGAGATGCTAGCTATATTTAGCTATAGCATTATCAACGATTGTGCGTCAAATGCCATCAAGATCGAAGTTCAGTAAAAAAAAGCTGGGATAAGGACAAGTGTCTGTCTGCCTTCACTTGGAATGCAGCCATTGCGTACCTGAACACTGCAAGTTTACATGACGAGTCAACAAATGAATTGCTGTTGCTGGACGTCTCGAGCATCAGTCATGTCCGCTTCAAAAGCTTTCGGATGATGCACCCGATGACCGATGCAAGCCTGCCACTTTGGCGAAAAGATAGATAGCATCGAACGACCGGATGGACGTTGATGGCACGAGAGACTTTTTCAAGGGTCCTGGAACTGACAGCCACAATGGCACTGCGACTGCGGGGTTGTGAAGAAGAACAAAGCCACGTCTTGGATTTTTTCCTCATCAGGTCCATCTTATCGATATGGCAAGCAACTTATTTTTTTTTTTCCACCCTCCCGCGCAGAGGACCGCCCATTCTTACCCACCGCCTTGAGCAGTACGGCCTCTATCTTCGAATCTACCGCAGCTTGACCAAGACAGAGAGTGCATGGTTCGCGATTCAATCTCCTCTATTTTCTGACCACCCACGGCAAAATCTTCAATCCCCCAAAGATCAACACTCGATCTCTCAACCCACCGCCACCATGCCCAAGTCACGACGAGCCAAGACCTTCCACCTCACCCAAGTCTCCAAGAAGACTCGCGAACAAAAGGACAAGCTGTTCCAGAATATTCGCGATGCCGTCCCCGAATACCAGCACTGCTTCGTCTTCAGCGTAGATAACATGCGGAACAGCGCGCTGAAAGATGTGCGCCACGAGCTCAACGACAGCAGGATCTTCTTCGGCAAGACCAAGCTCATGGCCAAAGCACTGGGTCAAAGCCCCTCGGAAGCCATTGCCCCTGGCATCGAGGATCTGACGCAGTACCTCAGCGGCACGGTGGGCCTCCTCCTCACCAATAGACCCGTCCAGTCTATCCTCGACTACTTTGCCAACTTTGCCCCCGTGGACTTTGCCCGCGCGGGCGTCGCCTCGCCCAGGGACTTCACAATCCCCCCGGGTGTGGTGTACGCCACGGCGGGAGAGGTCCCCGTGGAGTACGATGTGCCTCTCGCGCATTCAATGGAGCCGGAACTACGAAAGTTGAACGTCCCCACACGAATGGTCAAGGGCAAAGTAGTGCTCGGTGAAGAGAGTGGCGAGGGAGAGGGATACCTGGTTTGCAAGGAGGGCGATGTGCTGGATTCGAGACAGACTCGCTTGCTGAAGTTATTCGGAGTGTGTGTATCCGAGTTCAAGGTCAAGCTTCTGGCGTAGGTTTTCACTTTGAGTCCCCCGCTTTCCTGCCTTTCACATGACTCATGCCTGACAAGACTGAAATGTTTTGAAAATATGCTAATCACTTTCCCAACAGCTACTGGAGCTCAGCAAGCGGACATGTCAAAGAGGTCGAGACAACTGCCATGGAGGGTGTTGATGAAAACTAACGAAGTAAAAGTGTTTAAATGCATGGAAATAAATGGACCAACACTGGAATCAATGACTAGCAGATGGTGGAAAGGCAGAGATTTGCTGCTATTTGACGTCTGGATTGATTGTTTGGGTCTGACATGTTGACCTCTGGCGACTTGAAAAACTGCATCGATTTTTCACACGGATCTAGGCGTTTTATGGTTTACGGTTATGGGCGGGTCGATGCATCCTTTTTTTTACTATTCATAAAGAGATCCCAGGTGACCCCATTGAATCATTTCATACATAATTGTTGAAATCTTGCCACTCATTATTGCTGCTTGTTTTCTTAAATGTCTTCGCTGTCCTGGATCCTCTCCCTGATATACATACGACCATGTTAAATGTGACTTTTACGCACAAGCATCTGGATTCATCCTTGGCTCTTTTAGCAACATTGGTCAGTAGTCACAAATGTGCCTTACCTCTGACCTTACCTCAATAGTATAACATATGTAGCCACCCCCCCCCCCCCCCAGGTGCTTCACGCTGATTTCTGTTTCTCTAACCTACCAATACAAACATAGAAAAAAAAAACAAAGTCCGAAGTTTACCTTTTCCCGTCAAATGGCAGCTTTGCTATACGTAAGCCGGGCCCATTACCTTGCACGCGGACAAATTGGAAGAAAGAAGTATACACATCAGGCGATGACGGCATCTGAAACGAACCATGAAAATGATTCTAATGTCTGAAGCCCCTGCGCTTGCGGATGGCCAGACATCTCGACGTCTTGTCCTGATGGCCCGCAAGATGCTTGAGATATTCTCGCTGGCATACCCAACTCGTGACCTGGCGTTGAAAGGCATGAGATTTAGTATCGTCGCAGCTTTCTGGGATCCTCATAACCACCTTCATACCCACGCTTTCGGCTATCGTCATCATGAGGTCTGTCGAAGTCCCGTCCCCCTCTGTCTCTTTCCCTATTGCGATCCCGATCACGGTCACGGTCACGGTCACGATCTCTTTCGCGATACCCACCATCCCGGCGTCCGATAGGTTCCATGTTGCCGCCTGTACGACGACCGCCGTCACGATCACCTTGCCGACCACCGTCACGGTAGCCACCACCAGGTCTGTCATCAGAGTCTCGTCCTCCTCTAGAATCAAATCCACCGGAAAAGCCGCGATCGCCGTTTCGGCGATCACCTCCAGGACCAGATGGTGCTCCGCTGGGTGCTCCGCCAAAGCCGTTTCTATCTCCTCGAGGACCGGAGTCACTTCCTCTGAAGCCGCCGCCGCCACCACGGCTGCCAAAACCACCACGGAACCCGCCACGGCCTCGACCTCCGTCGAAACCCTTGAAACCTCCACGGAACCCGCCACCGCCGCCAGGTCCGCTGAATCCACCAGGTCCGCCGGGTCGTGAGGGCATTGATTTGGTGTAGCCGCGGCCGCCGAGGCCTCCACCTAACCTACGAGGCTTCCATCCTTTAACAGTTCGTCCCCTTTCGACGTCTACTTTCACTCGTCTGTCTTTGATGCGAATGCCATCACAAGAGTCCAGAGCAGCTACATAGTAGTCGCGCCATCGTGGCGCAGGCGTCAGCAACTCTTACCATTAAGAGAAAAACTGCACCAGTTTGTAGGGAAGCAGGTCTGAGGAACGGAGAAGAAAAGAATGAGGTGTTGAGACCGGGCAAGCCTGAGGGCCCCTGTTGAGTCTCACGATGCGATCCCAAAGAGACAGGCAAGCCCGAGGGCCACATCTCATAGATTTACATCCGGGAAAAGCCGTGCTCGATTTGGAGTCGTCAAGGGGATATGGGGGATATATTTACCTCTCATGTCTTTCTCTCTCTCAAACACCACAAATGCATACCCTCGATGAGGCTTCTTCTTCTTATTGGGCCTCTCGTGCGCGTGTGTATCGGTAATGATGCGAATCTACATCAGAGTCAGCGACTGAAACCATGATTTTTTGTGAAGTTCAGGTTACGAACGCGTTCGATGGGGCCAAATCGACCAAACTCCCTCTCCAGATCCCGTTCATCAGCGTCATAGCTCAGTCGCGCAACGACCAAGGTTTTGAACGCATCGCCACGGATGTTAGGATCATCGTTGGGGTTATCTGAATGCTGTTAGCGCTTCGTCAAACCGACTCCAGCAAGCATCTTGCACATACAGAGTTTGGGGGCCATTGTCAGCAGCTCCTGAACAGCCTCTTTCTTCTCCCGCTTTTTCCTGTCTCTCGCCTCGAGCCAACTCTCAGTTGGATGATACACATCCGTCTCTTTGTACTTTTGCAACTCGGGAAGAAACGATGCAACGCCATCAACAGTAGCCGTTTTGCGGTTCTCAGGCGCATAGTCCGGAGGTTCGACCCATCGCAAGGGAGGTCGCGGCGCGAAAAGGGCCAACAAGTTCGGCGGGAGTTTGTCAGTCATGGTGAAGGGCGAAGAAGGCTTTCAATCCGATGACAACAACCATTCGCCGGCTTGTGGCCAAATAATTATCTTGTGCCGAAAGCCGTTGGGTAAATGATGAAATGGCCACACGCGCCGCACCCGACTTTCATGAGAAATGCTGGAAATTATGAGGTGCCCCGTTTCGGGGGACACAGATGCCTAGCGGACTGGGGTTTTGCCGGCGCTGGCCCGGTTTTGCGCTAAGCCGGATTTGGTCATCCCCAAATGTGAGCTTGGATTTTTTCGAGTGTCTCCGTTCGCCGCGAAATCTCCCCTCGGGTATGTCGTTGGATATCGCGAAGATATTGGGTGCTACGAGGGCAAGATGACAGTCAAAGCATTGCGCACCGTCGCAACCGGCAAGGTACGTAGCGCGAGCGACTTGATACACTATTATTCAATAAGGAGGAATGCTGACAGTTGAACAGAATGGCCTGGGTGCATTCATTCTTCAGTGCAAGAAGATGGACTTCCACTATTGCGATTGGGCTGGCAGTTCTAAAGGGATGAAGTAAGTCCCTTTGTCATCCTACGAAATTTGAACTGTTGAAACTGTATGGCTGACAGCAACTTCCAGCGGCTTCATTAAGTCTTTGCTCCCGAAGTTTGCCGCGGCAAACCCTCAAGTCGAATTCGCCATCTCACCCAGACCAGGCAAACATCCGGTCATCATCGGCCACTACATCAACGGACGCACTAAACCAATCTGTGTGCGAAATTTGTCACCATATGAGATTCTACAAAAAGTCGAGCTATTACGCGATGCCAGCGGTGAGAAGCTGAAGAGAACGAACAAGGCGGTTACGAGCACCAATCCCAGTATCAGAGGTATTTGGTCTCCGTACCACGGAAACGGAATGATTGTATAGAATTCTTCTTTGCTCTTTTTGTTTTCGAACCACAGGCCGGGAATTCCATAATGACAACAAAATGACCAAGGTGTCGTGTACGTGTTATTGTATCTTAAGATGTGCATATATTGTTTTCAGCATAGCGGCTGGGATATTTCGGATGAAGACTACATTTGGTCACGGAGGGTGCAAAGGCAGAAGGACAACCTATTAAACGAATCCGAGGCCAACTTTTTACAGGAAAATCACATGAATCAAAGCACACAAATTATAGCAAGAGGGTCTCCAATGCCTTTAAGATTTTTGAAACATTCTATTTTCATGTCATACTCGCAAGATTCATGAATTAGAGTTTTGACTCTTGGCGTAGTCACTGTTTCTTGCAGTTGATGATGTCGACGACTGTCGAATATGTTTATGTCAGCAGATGCATAATCGTTTCGGCGAATAATGTAAACTTGGAGAAGACTTACAAGCGGGCTTGAGAGAAGCGCCACCAACCAAAAAACCATCGATATCGGGCTGTTTGCTAAGCTCTGCGCAGTTCTTCTCGTTGACACTGCCTCCATACAGGATCCGGGTCTCGTCGGCAACCTTGTCACTGACACTCTTGAGCCAGTTACGAATGGCCTTGTGCACCTCTTGAGCCTGCTCGGTGGTGGCAACCTTGCCAGTTCCGATAGCCCAGATGGGCTCGTAAGCGATGACGATCTTGGACCAGTCGCTGATCTGGGCCTTGAGTGCTTCAAGCTGCTTGGTCACGACATCGACCGTCTTGCCAGCCTCACGCTCCCCGAGGCTCTCGCCACAGCACCAAATGACGCTGAGGCCATTCTCAGTGGCATACTTGGTCTTGGAGGCGACGATTTCGTCAGACTCCTTGAGAATGGTACGGCGCTCAGAGTGACCAAGAATAACCCAGTTGATGTTGCTGTCCTTGAGCTGGGAGACAGAGATTTCGCCAGTGAAGGCACCGTTGGGCTTGTCGAAGACGTTCTGAGCAGCAACCTCGATGCCGGAGCGGAGGTTGTCACGGACGAGCTGGAGATACAGGGCGGGAGGAGAGACGACGACCTCTAATATTATCTAGTCAGACGCGATATTGCTCAATGGGCGGGTTCCGGGAGACGGATGGGAGTGTGGACGTAGGAACGGTACGAACCGACTTCGGCATCAAGAACGGCGTTGTTCAGGTTGTTGACAATCTCCTTGATGGACGAGACAGACCCGTTCCTGATATGTGTCGTCAGTCATTTCATTCTGCTGTAAAACCACAACGATCTGCCGATGCCATGGAAGGCCGTCTGGCTGCGCTTTTTTTTTTTTGGCAGCTTCGTCCAGGAAGTTCTCGCGCGGGGCATGGAGGGGCAATCGCAGCTTGGGATCGGCTCAAGAAGTCAGCTACCCTTACTTACATCTTGAAGTTACCGCCGACTAAAAACTTGCGAGCCATGTTGAATATATAATGCGTGCAGAATAAAGCTCTAATAGGATAGATATTGGTGTTTTAGCGCCGATGCAAGTGCAGCTTCGGAGGGATTGAGGATGGCGACAGAAGGTATTATGGATTGCATTGGAGCTTCCACATGTACAAACTTGCGCGGGCATTGGCGGCCCCTCAAAACGGATTAGTGGAACAACAACAACACTCACGGGTCGAGTCAGCCAGCCCAGCTTGTTGGGGCAGCAGATCTGCAGCAGATCTGCAGCAATCAATCACCATGCTCACGTGAGTTGAGACTTGTTCATCCTTGGAAAAGGCAACTACTGCTTTCAATAGATCGAATGACCGGAATAACAAAACTCAAAAACTTTGGATCCAATTCTACTGCCACACATTCAAAATCAAACCAGGAATTGCCTTGGTTCCCCGCCTCAACAGTCTAAGCCGGACCATAAGCTGGGAACTTCTCGTAAGAACCATCGCAGGCTTCGGTTCTGAAATAGCCGCCATCTTTCCCCGTCAACTCGGTGCCATTTGGAGCGATGATCTTCACAGACATGGCAACGTTGCCTCCCTTGTCACCCCAGGCGACTCGCACGGGGTAGTAGGTCCCCTGCTCAAGGTGCCTCGTCGTGTGAGTTTCATCACCTGGCGGGGGGATATAAGTTCGCTCAATGTCTGCATTGGCCCGGGTCCAGCCACTGAAAGCGTTTTGTCCCAGCCATACCAGAGCGATGTCATCGGCTTGCCCGAATACAAAGGTGTAGTTGCCTGTCTCGGGCGCCAAGAGAAATCCCTGGTGGATGACAGAAGCCAAGTTCGTGCCCAGGGGCTGACCGTAGAGGTTCTTGGGATTGTTGATCAGCAAGCTGTTGGTTCGTCCACCGTGCTCCGGCTTCTGGCTCTTGAACGTGATAGGGTCATATTCTGCGAATGGCGGCGACTTGACGGTGCTCCAGGATGATGGACCTCGCCATTGTGCCCATTCAAAGCCAGGTTGCCCGCAAGAAGGTGGTTTTGGCATACATAGCCCATTCCCGCAGAGCTGGTCGACGCCGCAATCGGAATCAGTCGAGCAAGGGCCGCACTTTTCGTCCTTGCATATCTGGGTGGCCTTGCAGTCCGAGTTCTTGGTGCATTCTGGAGGAGGCGTCGTGGTTGGAACGCACAGCCCCTTGACGCACTCAAGATTGTTGCTGTCACAGTCTGCATTGGCTGTGCAAGCTCCGCAGCTATTGTTTTTGCACACTTGACCGTTGCACTCGCGGTTGTGTTGACAAGTGACAGTCGCTTTGCAGACATGATCCTTACAAACCTGATTCTTGCCGCAGTCATCGTCAGAGGAGCACCCGCTGCATTTGTCTTTGCATTGCATTTCAACCACAATAAAAGGGCTGTTGGCACATTCGCCGAGACTCTCAATGTACTGCTTGATGTTAGGCCGGGGAGCTTCAAAGAAATAGTTTTTCATGAAAACAGCGCGGGATAATACCTTTTTGAAGCGATCACACAAGTCACCCTTCAGGTCTCTATCATCAATTGCCGTTTCGCAATCGCGCGAGCACAGTTTCTGGGGAACTTGTTAGCATGAAAACCTATTCGAAGAATGCCTTAGGGGTCACACCTCAACATCTGACGGCAAGCGGTCTAAACCACAATCGTGTCGCAGGGACTTGCATATCTTCCCCAGCACAAGAGTGTTTCGTGTGGACAAGACAGATCCTGTCTTTAAGTCCTCAGCCATGACGCCATGAAGCGCCAGTGCAATAAGCAATTTCATTGGAAGAAGTGATATTCCGTTCATGATGTGTATGGGCTTTCAAAGTTGTTCAACGGTTCTTCTATTAAAGATGTGTGCTTTGGTACAAGCCATCTAGGAAACAGATTCGTGAAGGCAAATACCCTCGATTTTATACATTTCCGGACTATAGTAAATCAAGCTGTGGTGGTAATCTCAACGCAGCCAGGCCGTCTGCAAACAAAACGGAGCGGCGAGGGTCTGGAGCCGAAGTGTGACAACATATCGGCGTCTCTTACCTGTTTGTGCATCGCTTCAAAAGAAAAAAACAGGGCCGTAGGTTGGTTTCAGGGCTCTTGGAACAGTGTCACAAGAAAGAATGTTCTACGTGGGCGAAGGCCATTCAAGCTGATCAATGATTGATGAAGATCTCGGCTGGAAGCGACAACAAGACTGCAATGTCGCACACGATCTTGTACTCGCAACCGAATCAAGAGATTAGATGCGACAATTTGACATCGAGTCTTGCTGCTTATTTCCCAGCCAGGTTGCCAGGCAAGGCCTCGACTGGCTCTTGACATTGGTATCAACCTCGATTATCTAGAGCCAATAGGAACGGCTCAGATGTGTTGCAAAAAAAGCAATAAAGAAGTTAATGGCCCGATAGATTGGGTCACTGAGATGAGCAGATCATACATAGCCTGTAAGATAATGTATAGGCGACACCTTTTCGAAGTAGTCGCTTCCCAACATAGGAGATGCAGATGATAGCTGAGGTGAAACAGTACGCATCAACCCTGTTTGTTCTTCGGAGAGACGTGATATCATGTAAATTGAGTGGACAGAGCGTACGATGGATGGATGGCATTCTACGTGACAGATTTGTTGTCTTTCAGCAATTAAAGCTAGGCGGTTAGGCATTACAAATGGTGGTGACTTGTTGGAAATCTATCAGCGCATAAAGAACATTAAGTACAATGTAAAAAAAGGACTCTCTACTGACTCTTTCCACGCAGGAAAAAAAGCATTTGTATTGGTGTTCAATGCATGCATGCATGAGGGCAATTGGGATCAAAAATACACGACCACGCCAGGAGTCGAACCTGGAATCTCTAGAGAGCTCAATGTTAAAGTCAACCGAAATCTAGCGCCTTAGCCATTAGGCCACGCGGCCGTTGGGTAACCATCAAATTATTAATCAATATACTTGCCTTGCGGTCGTTGCCAATGAATGTGATACCACTGGTGTTGTCCGGAGCGACAAATTTCTGTACAGAGCAAGTGTCTCAGCGTCCACCTATGAACAGTCTACGAGCAAATCTCATATTGAACACTGGAGGACTCGCGTGTCCTGTGACACTGAGCTGTTGATAGACTTGTGCATTGGGAATCGATGGCGTTTGTGCAGCCTGCCAGTCTCGCAATCGAATTGTTCAGCCATCTCAAACCATTGAAAATCTTGCAAGACATGGAATCCCTTCTCTGAAAGAATATACGGTGAAATATTATAACCTTGATTGTTACAGTGCGACCTGGCAAGCTGAAACAATGAAATTGGGTGGGCCTTTGCCAGCCGTTGACGGTTTCAGCAGGTGCGCAACAGCTGCGCGGATTTTTTTCCCTTCTCCTTTTCGAAAGCCCCATCATCATCTTATGGATAGCAGATGGAATCTGGGTTTCACTGTCCTTCACTCTTCTCTTGTTCAGACACCATTTTGCCATCGATCCACTGGATTTAACATGATCCAACGGAAGCAAGATTTCCCTCAACAAGCTGTAAGACTATCGATTCCCGAAAACGAATGTGATTAGAACTTCATATCCTGTTTTTTGTTGGAAGGTCTCTTCGGTAGCAAGGCCACTGATCTGCGATCTAAATATGGCTTCGCCGACGGCAAAAACCCCGTCAGCGACGCCTCTCAAAAACCACGAGAGTCTTTCCAAGATCTGCGAACAAATGAAGTTGTGGATTAATGGCTTACCTCCTACCAAAAATAGCATCATTTGTTCGGGAAGCTCATCGCCATCTTCTGAATCGACAGCTGCAGTTATCGAAGTGGAAGAAAATATTCCCAAATCGCTCGACCGGAGTGATGCCAGTGCCCAACAACCAGATGGCCATGAAAAAGACGCTCAAAAAACCAGAAACGATGAATCAAGCCTTTCAGGGTCACAACCTGATGGTAGTACTCAAGAAGGCATCCATGGTTCAATCTCTGAAATTGAAAGGTCTGCAAGAGACACACTCGACGGGCCGCTGCCGGCACCACTGCATGTAATTCGAGCGACGATGCCTTCTCCCCCTGGCCTTGAAACAAAAACTGGCCTTGACAATGACGGCTGGAGTATAAGCAGTATCTGTCCTTCCCAACACGCAGACCAAAATGTCAAGTTTAATCCAGATGCTCCGAACCAAGCTGATTCTGTGAATCAAGATGCGGCAACTCGGGAAGATTTCCATGAGAATTGCGAGGGACATACATCAAAATACGGTCATGACCCTGTGGAGGCTTGGCTTATCAAATACCTGACGTCGCCGTCCTTGTTGATTCCTCACGACGACCTTGAGGATCCAGTCAATAGTCGTTGTGACATAAATCCCGATGAGGGCAAGTTTCTTCCGGCAATTATTCAGCCTGAAACTGTCCAATGTACGAGACAAGGACCTTGCAGAGACTATAATGACATTGTTTGGCGACAAATCAATATGACGGCTGAACTTCACATAAAGAAAGAGCTCAGAAGCCGCGAAAACATCGCCAAGACATTGCAAATGGCTCTCAACAATGAGACTCCTGGCATTTGGCGTCCTGATTCTTGTCGCTCGATCGAATCCGAAACAGACTGGCCAGACGCAAAATGCATGGTGCGCCCTGCGATCCAGTCAGATTACCCCGCTATTGCAGAAATAATCAATGAGGAAAACAGGTATATGTTAAGATCAGAGATCGACGAGAGCTTTGAGATGACTGCCGAGGGCGTGGCCCATATTTGGGACGAATGCTGTGCTGACAGCCGTCCGTTCATCGTTGTTACGCCGGCTGAGGAAGACTTCCTAGATCGATCGAAGTGGCCGAAGCATTCCGAAAAAGTTTATGACAAGTTTGCTCGGTATATAGCAGAGCAGCCAAGACCAAATCTGCCCGTAGTTGGCTTTGCCTTCGTCACAAATTCTCGGCTTAGCCTGGATGGTCGTCCTTGCCCCCTGGCGCGATACTCAGGGCGTCTGACTTTGATAGTACATCCAGCTCATCGAAACAAGTTGTACGGTTCGGCCCTCTTAGACCGCATTTTAATATCCATATCTTCATTCCACACAAGCATCGTCGACCATGAATGGAAGCTCAACAAGGACAAATTTCAAGGCGTTTATGAATTTCCCGCCAGTCGCAATGTACGACAGTACACGCATCTTCATGTGGAAGTGATTGAATCACACGACAAGGAAAGAACTGATGAGCCGAAGACCCATTTTTTGAGAAAATTTGACTTTGAAGAAGTCGGTCGGTTCAGAGACGGCTTGGTCGCGGAGGATGACCAGCGACACATGCATTGGCAAGACCTGGTGACTTGGACGCGTGTTATCACACCAACTGCAAAGATTGTCGGCAGATATTAGTTCAATGCGAAAGATGAGCAGTTGAGTCAAGATGCTGGTCGCAAGAAATCTTGAATTGCCCTATTGAGCAATTCTTGCCACCAAAAAAACCCCGCAAAATTTGATACCGGATGAGGCCATTCATTCCGTGGTATAGTGCGGCTATGGTTTGGAATGACGAAGATTGAAACAATGTTTGAGAGGGTTATTGGCTGAAGGATCTCACGTTGTACAAGGATTATGAAATGGCGGTTGCTGATATGATCAAGGTTGCGAATGAAGGAAAAGCTGATGTGCAGTTGAGAACAGGTCGGCTATGATGAGACGAGTGGACAAGACTGAACAATTGAGTTGACATGGATGACATCGAAGAAGAAATAGGAAAGACCTTAGAAATACATAGTATGAGGATGAAGAATAGGCCCACTGAATGAGTACTTATTTGAACAAATATGTTATCGCCAAGATTCGACGTTCAATTAGGAAAAAGGTAGCGGACTGGGGATGCAAACTCTAATTACAAAGGAAGGGCGCCATTGATTTCAGAGCTGACGGGCGGGCTCACAGTGTCGGTGAGGCACGATCTTGGTGCTTGGTGCTGAACAGAGCCAATCACGTGTGGTCGAAGAATGTGTCACACTTCATACCCGACTTTTGACATTGAGCACAGCAAAAATTACACGTTTTCTTTTTCCACAGAGAAACTCGGGTTTCTGCTCAAAGTTTCCAAAGAGACTTGTGACTCCCAATACTGCACTTTAGTCGTCATGTTGTCCATCCTGCGAAAAGCCCGACTCAAGGATAAAGAGATGAGAATATTGATGCTGTGCGTTGTCCCTGCTTGAGTAATACTTCGTGTCTGAGCCCGGAAAAGTCTCGTTTAGCTAATTGAGATATTCAAGAGGTCTTGATAATGCTGGAAAGACCACTATTGTCAAAAAGATCATGGGTGAGGACGTCAACACAGTCAGCCCAACACTGGGGTTCATCATCAAGACTATCGATTACGACGGGTGAGTCTTACACCGGTGCTCTGGCACCAGGGGTCACTGCTTACTTATTTATTTTAGATACAAGTTAAATATCTGTGAGTCATCTGCGAGGAGAGAAGTCCGCTCAAGAAGAATTGGGCGGTAAGCAATTGCTGACAAGAGCAGGGGACGTCGGGGGTCAAAAAACGCTGCGATCATATTGGCGCAATTACTTTGAGAAGACGGACGCTTTGATATGGGTGGTCGACGCTACGGATCGTCTCAGAATCGAAGATTGCAGGGAGGAACTACATGGACTACTACTTGAGGAGGTGTGTTACAGCTCATCGGTGGCAAATATTTTTCTGCCTCCCAGTCCATGTGCATTGCGCGTTACTGACGAAACTGAAGCGCCTGTCTGGAGCAAGTTTGCTCATCTTCTCCAACAAGACCGATGTGGAGGGTTGCATGGATGAACAAGAAATACGGACGGTAAGACTCCAAGTGGCTCCGGAGTGAAATTTTCATGTTGGAATGAGGGCTCTGATTCTTGTTTTCCAGGCTTTACGTTTGGACGAAATCCGCTCGCACCAATGGCATGTTCTGCGATGCAGTGCCATGACGGGGAAGAATCTGCAAGAAGGTCTGGCCTGGGTAGTGGCAGATGCGAAAAAGAGACTGTTTCTCTATTGATTGACGCATGACGAGGATTGAAAGAAGATTACTGCATGCAAACGTGGCACTCGACGGCCGGATTTATAGTGGTGTTTTTTTGGAGAGAAGGAGATATTCACAAGAGCCTCTGTCTCTCACCAACGCAGGATGGCCAGCCGACATGATTCCACCGCACACCATGGCTAACAAACAAGCCTGCCATTCGGCCATCATAATGCAAATTTGGGAAAGTCGCACAGTGCATGGACGTTTTACAAAGCCAGCATCCTGTTTCTCTAACCTTCACAAAAAAGTCCCCCTACTGCCCACAACGAAGGCAGGCGCGTGGCCACTGACCAGTCATGCACTTTGGATGTGAGCGGGATGCGAAGAGGTTCAGGCCCGAAAAGCTCAAGTGTTGGATCGATTGAATACCATCAAGCTCGGTTCGAGGAACCTGTTCATACCTCCATCTAGCAAAGATGTATATCGTACCAACGTAATAGGCCATGGAAGAGGTGCAATGATTAGGCTGACTGGTCTTCTCTCAAACGTGTTTCGCTTTCAGATGATGAGTATCTGGTGAAGAACATTAGACGTTGAATTTGTAGAATATTTTTTTCTACTACAGATTTTTGGGGACATCAACGGGCGCTGCTAACGCGTTGGATTTGACAATGATGGTGAAAGATGACACAGTACTGCTGACTATCTATACTGCTCTGGATGAACAGGGACAGATGATATGAGGCTGCACAACATACCAAATTGAAACACAAGTTTGAGCTTATAATGCATATATCATATAACTATATATATATCTGTGCAAGTAGAATCATGGTTGACCAATGAAAGGGGTTTAGAATAGTAAGAGTTCGTGGAGTTCGTGTGCAAGGTTGCGCTCCATGTTTTTCAATGGGGATGGGGGCCCCGTCTTGTATCCGCTTTCCGTCGTCTGTGGACACCAGTAATACAATTGTTATCACGTACGGACTAGAACTGCCCTCGTTTGGTCCGTTCACCCCTCCCTCCAAACAGGACCCCCGAAAAGTGAGCATCAGGCATTCTCGTCAATTTTAGGAGAAATACAAGAAGGCGACTTTTTTCTCTTTCTTTGCAGTGGTCGTTACTCTTCCCTTTTTCTCTCGTCCCTTTGGTTCCGCACTTTGCTCGCAGATTATTCACAACATGAACTGTTGATCCTAGTTGCTATCTGCATGCATTGATACACGGACACACGAAGCCACGAAGACGAGTTATGTCCGACGAAGTCTCCCAATTTCTCGAGCAGGTCGAACGCCTGCGGGGCCAGCAGATTGAAGATGATGAGGCTCGCGCTCGCGAGAGGGAGGAGTTTCTCGCGGCCAAAAGAGAGCGTCAAGCTCGAAGAGAAGGCAAGTTGCTTAGTCCCTCACCATGCGTCTTCTTGACTGTTTTTAGGGGAAAGGGGGAAAAAGAGCCAGGTGCTGGGGAACTTGGACCCTTTTCACTGTCTGAAAGGCAAATGTAAAAGTCGTCTGCCAGCTGCCGAAAGAGCACATACTGTTGCTGGCAGCTGCTTGGCAAATCGACACCCAGAGTCGTCCAGTCGACAAGCGCTGGGAGCCTGTCTATCCGAAAAACTAACACCGAAACTCTGTCGTAGAACGCGCCAGATCCATTTCTCCCCAGAAGTCATCACCTATAAAAACGCCATCACCGCGTCCGAATCGCCAGAACGTACAGGTTCTTGACGCTACTCGATTCGGCTCGCCCGGCAGGACTTCCCACGTTCGCGAGCAGTCTGCCTCTCCATCTGTCGACCCTGACGATTCAATGTCAGCTCATAGCTTGCCCACTAGAGAGAAAGAGGTGTCTGTCGAAACAAAAACTGTTCAACACGAAAATTCGACGCCTCCGAGCCGGACAACACCTACGCTCTCGTGGCAGAGACGGCCCGTTTCCCAAGGTGGTGCCCGGCCGCTGAGCATGGTCGCGGCCCAAAATGCGACCCAGAGGTCTCTAGCAGATACGCACGGTCCAGCATCCGCCACCGAGGAAAGTTTCTCCAAAGGCCAGATCGCCAAATCTCTGGGGTCCAAAGATCCATCCTGGTTTCGACAGACGGCTGATCGGGGACAAGGGTCAGCGGCTTTCCGGCGCAATCAGGTTGAGGATGAGGACCGATTAGACATGCCATCCGTCGTAGCCCAGTTGCCGGGCATGTCTGTTGCGAATGCTGGTTTGAAGAACGATTCTCGGCCAAAACTTGACTTGGAAGAGGAGCACCACTCGAAGCTTGCCTCTCCTTTCACATTCAAGCCGTCAACGGTCGACGGCGCATCTGAACACGCACAACAGGCTTACGAATCCTCTACTGCGTCCGGCAGGGCATCACCCACTCGGTCACCGTCGCCCACGAAAGGATTGGGAGGTTTCGTTCAGAGCGCAATGATGAAGCGCAGTGAGAGCGTCAAGCGATGGAGTGTTACCAGCCCTCCAGGTCTGACGCGGGCTGATGCTGTCGCTGCGGCACGGGGAACCTACGATAGGTCGTCCGTACACATGGGCACCCGACCACAGAACACGACCCGAGGAAGTTCTGCAACCCCCCCGACCTCAAGCGGACCCACGTCACGACATGGGGACAAACCACCAGAGCTTGGGGCGGTTTCTAAATCATCAAGCCAAGGCTCCATGGGAAGTACGAGCCACGATGACGAACGAGACGAGGAGGTTGCTAGCATTCCGACAAGCCCATCAAAAACCATGGATCCCAGACGCTGGAGTCCGTCTAAGTCAAGTTGGCTTGAGAGTGCATTGAATAGGCCAGAGTCGCCCAAACCGTCCCCATCACCGACACAACCCACATGGAGGGAAAAGGCTGCTCTGGAGTCCAATCGTCCGACAACCATCTCACACAAGCATCAAGTTAGTATTGGGGGGCTCATGAGACAGTCGGCTCTGGGCAATGTGGCTAAATCTAACCCTACCGGCCTCGGTGGCATTTACTCACCGCCCCCAAATGCAAATCGACCTGCATATGGTCATGGCTCAAAGCCCAGCATTTCTCAGAAGCAATCAGACCCAGAACTTCCCAACGACGAACCTGAATTGCCGTCGGACAAGGTCCAAGATAAAGTCGAACAATCGACAGCTGGCGAAAATACAAATCTTGCGCCCACCGTGAGCCCACCTCCAGTCGAGCTGAAACCACACACCCCGCCGACCAAGGACTTCAGATCAAACTTGAGGCAACGCCCTGTCGAAAAGGAAGCTCCCAAATCCAATGAGCCAGAGTTTAAAAATGTTTTCGGCAATTTGCGTCGGACTAAGACGCAGAATTTCGTTGCTGCAGATCAATTGAAGGATAACATTCTCCGTGGCAAGGCGAGTCTCAATACCACAGATGGCCCGAAGAAGAGTGAGAGAAAAGACGAATTCAGAGACGCTATTCTAAAGAAGAAGGCAGATTTCAAGGCTGCCCAAGCGGAAGGCCGAGGGGTAACGAGGACGCCAAGCAATGAGTCGGAAAAGCCAGTACCTGAGGGATTAGCCAAAAGAGCAGAACTAAGCAAATCAGTAGGCACCGCGGTCAAGAAATATAGTCTTTCGGAAACTCCTGCCGGCCCGTCTTTCAAGAAAGCCGATTCACCCAAGCCGACTGCAGGACCTAAGAGAGTGCCGAGCGGGTCGGCCTTTTCACCCAGATCGCCCAACACAGCTCAGCCTCCGCCTGTTGCCGAAAGCTTGAGTACAGAGAAGTTGGGGCGCGCATCAACAGAACCTCAGGCGGCGAAGGCCGAGGCCGAACCACGAGCACCGCCAAGTTTTCAAAAGGAAACCAGCGCGCCAGCAAGGCTCTCCGCCCAGGCCCGAGCCAGTGCCGGAGGTGGTAAGCTGGCCCATCGATTCAATCCAGCCTTGGCTGGATTGCTGGCAAGGGGACCACCCGGAGTGTCTGCTGATGGTGGGCGAAGCTCTGATGATACTCGAGAACTCATGAAATCAGAAGCTGGCGTATCGACTGAGTCGTCTGCCCCAGGACCTCAACTGACACACATGACAAAGAACCGAGCCCGAGGTCCAAGAAGAAAGGCGCCCGCAAGCTCACCAGCAACGGCAACTACTGCTGGTTCTGGCCCGCCCTTAAACCAGTCAGTTTCTGCGTCAGCATCAGAGAAAACATCACAAACAAAAGGGTCAGACCTTGAACAGCCCGCCGGGCCACCGCAGACTGAAAAAGCTGATGTAGTTGGGGTGTTCCAGCTACAACAGAGGCCAGCCGGTCTGTCGATCCAGGAGCAAGTTGCTTCCAAGGCATCTCTGCGGGGCAACTCATCACCAAACTCAGGATCCATGCCAGCTGAGCCTTTACAGTTCCCCGGGCCGGCAGCACACGCGCGTCCAGTGTCTCGAGGACGACCCCAGCTCATAGACGTGAAGCGGATGTCTCGCTCCATAGATGAAACACCATCTCAAAATGTCGAACTAGAGTCGTCCACGGAGCAAGCCCGACTTGATCACCAGCGAACGGGATCGAGGTCGCCAACCAAGCTTGCGGAACCACCAACGCCTACCAAGAGTGGCCGAGATTCGCTTCCGTCCATGTGGGATGCATCGCCTCGATTTGGCGTTCGGTCGCCGCCCTTGACGACGCCATCGTTTGACAAAACCACAACTCCTGATGGTCTGAAAAGACGAAGCAGGCCATTGTCCGGCTTCTCTGCGGAAGGTCTGAAATCACCGGCTTCCGTCGCTTCGTCAGCACGATCGCCTACCAAACAAGCGAACGAGGTGTATGCTATTTTGTCAGACTTCTTTGGGCCTCCGCAAACGAGGCAGGCCATGAAGATCGACCCCGCGCAGATTTTGATGAACCGGCCAGAGACTGGTGATAAGGTAACAAGTCTCGAGCTCCAAATGTTCCAGATACTAGGCGATGGGAAGAAGCTGCCCGTGTCGCCGCAGAACGAGCGAGTCTTGTTTGACCAGGAAATGTATGTTTGTGCGCACAACTTTACCAACCGATCGGGCAAGAAGGTGCTCGAGGTTTACTTCTGGGTAGGCGACGAAGTACCCGAGTCATCAGCCGAAGACGCACATATCTTTGTACAACGCGAGGCTCGCACATTGGGAGGCAAACTCGTCAAGCTCCGGCAGGGGAAGGAAACAGCTGAGTTTGTGCAAGCGCTCGGCGGGGTCATCATTGTAAGAAAAGGCTCTAGCAACAAGTACGACATGCTTGCACCAAACATGCTCTGCGGCAGACGATACATGGGACAAGTTGCCTTTGACGAAGTAGACTGCAGTCCGTCCAATCTGTGCGCTGGATTTACGTACCTTGTGACCAAAGGGGGCAACTGTTACATGTGGAAAGGCAAAGGCAGCGACATAACGGAGGTCAGCTGTGCCAGACTAGTAGGCATGGATCTCACATTGACGGGCGAACTAATTGAATATGAAGACGGCAGCGAGCCGGCTTCGTTTTGGGAACTTTTCGAGGACAAGAGCTCCAAGCCTCACTCTGCTGATCATTGGCGTCTGAAGCCAAGCTATGAAAAGTACTGCAGCCGGCTGTTTTGCTCGGACGCGGACTCGCGCCAACAGGTATGTCTATTTTCTCCCCCTGGGGAGACACGCTCACGCTGTTTCTGGACAGACCTAACAACTCGAGTGCAGATCTTTGAGATCAGCCCTTTCAACCAAGCCGACCTCTCCTCAGCGAGCGTGTACATCCTCGACGCCTTTTTCGAAATGTACATTATCGTCGGATCGCGGGCCAACTCACAGTACTCTTCCTTCCGCATTGCCCTTGACTTTGTGCAAGAATATGCCATTCTCGCATCCGGCATGGAAGACCGCCCCTTTGTGCCCATTTCGACGGTGGTTCTGGAAGGAATTCCGCGAGACATGAAGCGCGTCTTCAGGAAATGGGACGACGAGAAGAGCCCGACGGTGACGAATACCGCTGGTACGGGGTCCGGGCTCAAGAGGGGCCGGAGCTTAAGAGTAGTGACGCTCACGCAGGCATTACAGGCGTTGACTGAGTATTAGTAAAGCGAGATGGGCACTCGTGCCGCAATAGTCATGTTTAGAACCCCCCCCCCCCCCTCCCCCCCTCTTCTCTCTGTATATGTTTATGCGCTTGATGAAAGATGATGGGATCACGAAGAGGAGTTTTCATTTCTTATGCTTTTGTTGTCCTTTTTTGGCGTTGTACGCGGCGGGCGTGGACAAAAGCGGATATTCTACATCTTAGCCACACATACTGAGTCTTCCCAACGTTGCTTTTGCAGAGTCATGAGTCCCCATACTTTCATCCGACGCGCAGAAGGGCCAGTGACCCATCAAGGGCGAACATCTGTACAAATAGGTAAAGTATATTGGCTGTGCTCCAAGATCAACCTGAACCAACGTGGTTTGTTCTATATAGGGGTATCAATCAAATCATGTTTGATGTTCCTGTATGGTATGGACTCCAGATAAGAATGACGCCATGCTTCAATCATTCCCTTGCTTCGTTCCGTCTTGTCCCTTCCTTCATATATTCCGTCTATCGAGTGGCTGGTTTACTAATAGAGAGCAACCCGTGTTGAGATTTTCCAGTTTCCACCCAACGAACGACGGAGCGTAATCGTAATCGTCTGGTAATGTGGCTCACAGGGCGCGAGTGCGGGTGCTGTGACGAGCCGTTCCGAGTGCGCCGTTTTTTTTTTTGCATATGAGCACATAAGCAAGTGGGTGGGCTGCGCGGAACTACTTTGATTTACGATCCACGGATGAGCTCGCCGCGGCGGCGGGGACGGCCATAGGGCTGCCTCGGGCCTTGGATGTAAGGGCCAAGAGTTCTTTGAGCATGAGCTCGCGCGTGGTGCGGGTGAGTTCTTCGACGTCGGCGGCAGTGAGGCCTTTGGTAGGGATCGGGTCCAAGACTTGGAGGACAATTAGCATTGCAAAGTTGATTCATGGTCGATTGGGGGGGAAGGGGGGGAGGGGGTTGTTCTGCTTGTATAGTGTCTGATAGTACCTTTTACGGGAATTCTACCGGATCGAAACACCATCGTCTTGAGATGGAGAATGTGGCTGTAGTTTGCGACGACGCAGGGCACAACCGGCACACCAGCCTGGATGGCGAGATGAAAAGCGCCCTTCTTGAAGGGCAGCAAGACGGGGTCCTTTGCGTAGCTGCGGGTTCCCTCGGGGAACATGTAGACGCTCTGGCGCTTCATCTGGATCTCCTTTGCGGCGCCGGCCATGGCGTGCCTCGCGTCCTTGGAGTTCTTGCGGTCGATGAAGATGGAGCCGCTGAGGCGCATGAACCAGCCCAGGAAGGGGATGTGCTTGAGATCCGACTTTGCGGTGACGCTGCACCACTTTGGGAAAAGGCGGCCGAGCATGAGGACGTCGAGCTCCGTCTGGTGGTTCCCGACGAAGACGGCCGGGCGGGTCGTGCCCAGCACGTTCTTGGGGTCGTCGATCTCGAAGACGATGCCCGTCGTCAGGGCCATGGAGTAGGAGAAGGCGCGGCCGGTGGCCCATTGCGAGATGCCCTGCTTGCCGATGAGGGTGAAGAAGATGGAGGCCAGGGCGCCGAAGCCGGTGCAGACGATGAGCGAGATGTACGAGGCCAGGGCGCGTGCAACGAAGCTGGCCTTGGGGACGACGTAGGATGCCATGTAGAAGAAGATGACGGTGGCGACGTAGCCCACGAGGACTCTGACGGCGTAGTCGACCACGGGCATGTTGACGACGGGGGCAATGGCGGTGAGGTCGGATTTGTTGTTGTATCTTCGTCCACGGTCTCTCTCTCCAACTAGTTCCTTTTTTTCTTTTTCTTTTTTTTCTCTTCTTCGTTGCAGGACCTCGGGAAGAGGGAGGAGGGGGAGGGGGAGGGGGAGAGAGAACACATGCAACTTTTTTTGGCCATGTTCCGATGTTGGCATGGGGCGGCCCTTCGCGGCCATTCACTCCACCACGTCCACCACGTCCACCACATGGCGCCCCATGTCGTCTCCGCCATCCTCCCCTCCGCCTGGCCTTGGCTCCAACTTGCTTCTTCCAGACCAGAGACTCCCAACCATATGGACGGTCATTCTGCCATTCTGCCATTCTGCCATTCTGCCATTCTCCCATTCTCCCATTCTGGCCCCTCGACAAATTGCCTGCCTGGAACGCCCCCCACTCCATCATAGAACATGAACTCGTAACAGGAAAACAACTCGTCACAATGGCCCCCTCGCGCAAGAGTCAACCTGGAGCCAAGCGTCAATCACCCTTGTCGCTGTCCATCAATCTAAACCCCAGCGCCGAGCTCCCCCCCATCGCTGCCCTCTTCCTCATCGATTTCGACGCCAAGGCCGGATACACCATAACATGGAAGCGAGCCGTCCCCGATATTGAGCTCGACGGCCGTGTCGAATACAAATCCCTTCCCTCGGGGCTGCACACCGTTCGCGACGATCTGATATACTTTGTTGACGGCGCCCATGCCGGCCTCAGTGCCTTTGTTAATGAGCCGTGCGAAGAGGAAGACGCTAGAAATGCGCGCATGATTGCCGTAGGTATTCTCGTGCCCTTGAGTTACGGGCGCCTGGGCCGGGCCTGGAGGCATGCGGAAAAGCTCAAGGAAGTGGCAACGTGAGTTCGCTCTTCCAAGAAGGCCCCTTCCCCCCCCCCCGGGGCAAGTTTCACAAGAATACGCGTCGACTGGGAGATTCCCATATACTGACAAGCGGGTCATGTTTGTAAAGTCAATTGGCCAAGGACCGACATCGAACCGACATGTTGGAGAAATATTGGGATGCAAACAAGGCGAGTGACGATGAGAATGAAAGGACACAGAGTACCGCAGGCTCGGCTACAGCCTGTATCCCCGATACCCCTACCCAGGAGCCAACAAGAAGACATGGCAGGAAACGGTCCGCATCTGACGGCACGGCCTTGATCCCGCAGGAGCACAAACTCTCTCCATATCATCCCGCTTGGAGCCTAGTCAACCTGCTGGATAAGTTTGGGCCTCTGATTTTTCCCATCCAAAGAGCAGCTTTGCTCCGTAAACGTATCTTGATTTCTTGCCATGCTCCGGTTCATGAAGTCTGCGACTTCGGTACGTTGATTCAGACCCAAGTCCCCCCTTATATATATATATATATATACACACACACATATATGTAACAGACAGGGTGATGATCCTCTCAACAACCCTCTTTTACTAACTCCCGGTTCATCCTAGTGTACGACTTGTCTATTCTTTCTAATATACCCTTGCCTGTGGCCGATAGACTACCCGACTCAGCACCTACACCTCGTCTGCGCCCCTTATTTACCATTGGAGTTCACGACATACCATTCCTCATGGAGGACTTTGAAGCATACAAGCGCCGCCGAGACGGGCAAGCAGATCCAGAGGACGAAGCTGGCTCGGGCTGGATCGCCTGCACCACGGATAGTATCCTCGCCATGAAGGACACCTTGTGGGACATGCTCATCACCATGCCACCAGAGCACGCATCCTCATCCTCCTCTCCATCCACTCCCCACGCAACCAACCAAGACAGAGCCTGGCCAACGGTTGAATATCCCCGCGGCACTCCCGTCAAAGCCACCCAACGTGATTTACGGCGCTTCAACGCCCTACGAACCGGTCTTGTGCGCCTAGCGGCATCGGCCGCGGAGCAAGAGCCAGACTCACCGGGCTCCGAAACCTCTGCTGTCCGTCTCTCCAGCAGCCACTCCCACCGCCTGGTCAAGGGCGAACAAGACGAAACCGTAGATGAGCTCATCGAGCCCATGACCTGGACAGCCCTCGCCTACAATGGCTACATGTGGTGGGCCTCTGCGGGCGAACAGCTCCGGTCCGAAGAACAAGAAGAATCCTGTCGAGACGCCGCTCTCCTCGCTGATCTCGCTCCCGCTCCACACACGCCCATGTCCCGAAGCCCTCGCCCAGCATCCTGCGAACTCGTCTCCGAATCTCTCTCGTCTCTCGCGGGTCGCCGCGCCGCCGCGGGCACCACCAACAGCATCGGCACGCCCGAGGCCCGCACTGAACTCGCCATCATAGCCTACTTTCACCGTCTCACGACCCAGAAGCTCTCCACCCTAATAGACCTCGTCGACAGCGCCGACGAGGCCTATCCCTCTCGCTACCGAGACGAAGAAGACGCCGAGACAGAAGGCGAAGACGAAGCAGAGGCTCTCTTGAACAATGGACCTCTGGGCCTAGAAGCCAGTGCCATCACCATTGACAGCCACTCCCTCGAGGCAATGGGCCTCGATGTGTGGAGTGCCGCCGATGCAGGCTTCGTGCAGGATCTCATGGAGTCGTACTTCGGGCGACCTGCTCGGATTGAAGGCAAGGGCGTAGAAGTATGTGGTGTGCGAGTTTGTTGAGACAAAAAAAGGACACAATGCACCATGTCAACAACCAATGCCAAACGCAGAAAGCGAGGTATTCCGAGAGAAAGTGAGGTGGCTCCTAACGGAATGTACGTAGCTAGAGTAGAGTAAGTAGAACCAAATGGGCACGACGCCTTAACGATTGCATCCTCGTCCGTCAGCCTTGCTGTCCGACGGGGTAGTGATAGTACGCATCATTCATTGCAATCTCGACGTGGCGGTGCATGACGTCCACGTCAAAAGCAGCTAAGTTCCGGAGTGCCGTGACACGCACCCACCGTATTTCATCATCGCAACGGCGTGGCGTGGCACGAGTCCATTGATTGTTACCTTCTGTGGCCAGACCGCACCAACTTGGAGCAATCTTTCGTGTAACTTGCTGGGCTGGCAATCTCATCACTCAGCCCATTCTGCGTCCAACTCACTTCACTGTATGTACGCTGCGCGGCATCGCAAAAAGTGTCGCAAACACTCCCAGGTGTATTTATATGTCAAATCATACCAACAAGTACATGCCCTTCACCGCCCTCCATGTTTTACTACTCCCCTCTTTTGCAGACTATAAAAACAACATCAATTACCTAGCATGAGTCCTTCAAACAACAGGAAAAAAAAGAACAAAAAAAGAACAAAAAAAAATCTTCTTCCTCAAATCATGACTCGTCCTCGGTGTCAGTGTTGGTGTCGCTGGTATCATCCTCTTCATCATCCGTGCCACTCTCATCATCTGACTCATCCTGTGTACGTCGTTTTGGCTGTGGTGCTTGGCCCGTCTTGAGGGCGTGCATTTGACCGGCAATGGAATCTGCTCGTTTTGGTTAGCCAACCTCTTTACGCACCAGTTCTGGAGTCGTAACTTGCCTTCGTCGGGCTCCGATATATCATCCGCTACGTCCATTTCAGCCGCCTTGGCAGCCTCTTCCACCACGAGTGTGACTTCCATCTTGGTGTCGAAACCGACGTACGAGTCGCAAATGACGTGCATGACAAACGTGTAGTGGCCGGCTTGCGGGGGCGCAGCGAATTGCGCCTTGAGGGTCTGCATGTTGAACGTGGGCTTGCCTTGCTCGTCGAAGATGGGCGCGTCGAATCGGTCAAAAGTGAAGGGAGGAACAGCCATCTTGCCCTGCTTCGAATCACTCAGGAAGGCATACCATTTAGGGGTGTGATCTCGAGCATAGTGGGGAGCGAACGCCAGAGGAGGCAGAATGCTCTGCTCTTCAACAGAGATGGGTTTGCCATCAGCGCCCTTGATCGTCTTGTTCTTGCGGCCCATGAGAGCATCGAGATCGTCTTCGGCGGGATCTACGTCCTCGAGGTCCAGCTCATTGATGGCAGGCACGTTTTCGGCACCAGGGGGAATAAATCGGCCCTTGATGACCAGGGTAACCAGAGAAGACGGGATGATGACACGCTCGCCAGTGACTTTGAAGAATGCCTTGGCAACACGTAGATACGGCAACTGCTTGCCAACGCTGACACAGGTACTGTACTCTTTCTCCGACAACAAACCCTTGCCGACGGCAAGCTTGCGTCTTTGGGCATCAGGAAGGTCCATGAACTGCTGAACCGTCATGCGAGTCTTGGAGTCACCCTCAACGGCCGCAGCGATCCGCGGCGTGAAATGGGGCAATTGAAGAAGGGGGGAGGCCTTGGGCGATAGCGCCTGAACTATGTGCTGGTTGGCGAGGAAAGAGCCGGATATGGGAGTAATGTTGCCAAAGGCGAGAGAGATGGCGGCAAAGGACTGGTTGAGAGCTCGGGCGATAGGGGCAATGTCGTACTTGGCCTTGGTCAGCGCGGCATCATCAAGTTCTACACGGCCAAGATAGGCCCACAGAAGGCCCAAAACCTTGCGGCGGACACCACCCTCAAGATCTTCAAGTCTCTCCTTGTCCTTAACGGAGAAACCGGCAGCAAAGGGTGACGCCTCACCCTCCGCAGTAATTCGTGACTCCAGCTTGGAAAGACCAGAATCAGCCAGATCCCCCTTGAGCACATTATCGTATTCCTTGCCGGCGCTGAGTGCCCAGATGATGCCGGACTCGTCCATGTCCTCGTCATACTGTCGGAACAAATTGTTGGCGCTTTCCATGAGCACACCTTCCTTGGATCGCTTCTTGGTACCGTACCACCACGAGCCCACCAGGTAGGGCAGCAAAACACCGAGAAGCCCGGTATAAAGCAGAACAATATACTTGCCATTGCCATCGGAAACAATAAACTTGGGAAGAGCGATGCCGATGCTGAAGCTCTGCTTGCCATCAGGGTGGCCAAACTGGATGTAGTTGTTGCGTACATCTTCATCGGTCAGAGCTTGGTAAGCCTTGGTGAGTTCGACATAGTTGTCGTTGAGAGACTCCACCGTCTCATTCTTCGAAACATCAGGTCGGACCTTGTCCGGGTGGAATTTGACAGACAAGCGCTTGTAATGTGACTTGATTTGCTTCTCAGTGAAAGACTGCACGCGGTTCTGTTAGCTTCGTCGTGGTTCATTCGTTCATTCCCACCGAGCACATAAAGTAGCCAGCGACGGGGACAGAAAGGGTTCGGCGGCAGTATGCGCATGCATACCTCTGAGATACCCAAAATGTCATAGGGATTCCAAATTTTGTTCACAACGGGTTCTGTTGTCATGATCAGATATCCCATGAAGCCCATGAGAGCCCAGCCGGCAATGGCAACGAGAGCCCTCTTAACCTTCCTCTGCTTCCTCTTTTGTGTCGCCCTTAATGATGAAACCACGTCGCCATGTTGAATCTTGTAGTCGGTCTTGATACGAGGTGCGAGATGCGAATCTTCTTTGTTGGACTGCAGCAAGCTGTACGTCACAGGTAGTGTGACCAGGCCCGTCAATGTGAGGATAAAGAACGGGAAAAATTGGGCCTAAAAGCCACTCGCACCGTTAGCACACACAAAGATGTTCCCCCCAAAGACACAGACACAAAATCCTAAATCAGCAGCTCTGCATGACCGTCCGTGACTGAGAGCCATGCGCACCTGGCCATTTCATGAAAAAAACCAAAACCAAAAATGCTTCATTTTTACCTCGTCATCGTATGAGTAGTCGGAGCTCATCGTGGCAACAACGACCAGGCAGGGCTCAGCCTGCTACGTGTGAGAGATGGAACGTCGAGGTGAAATCGAAAACACACGACGATCTTGGACTTTGTGCTGTCAAGAGAATAGCTTCTACCCGCCCAACAGAGTAGAAGTGCGCACGTCCTTCTGTTCACAAGTTCCGTGCGAGCGGCGCGACTCGATTATGGCGAATTCGCAAAGCAGAAAAGAAAAGAAAAAGTTGGCCTCAATGCATATTAGCATCAGCATCAGCACGAGGGGATGGATAAAGTGTTAATGGTGTCTGTCCTTTGGGCTTGAGTCGGCGGTCGGATTAACCTCGCTCCCCCCCCCCCCCACAAAATTATATCTGCTACACAAGGTTGGTTGCTTCTCGCAATTCTCGCAATGCCGCCACGGTGTTCAGTTCAGTCACGGACTACAGTGGGCTCCTGCCCAATTAACGTGGGCTTGCCCCTGCCAGTTCATGAGCCGCCACTAAGCCCATTTTACTTACGTATTATTTATTAGCCTATGACACGGAGATGGCCCTCCTGGCTCAGTGCCTTTCATAAAAAAAAATATATATAAAAAAAGACACGATGAAGCCTTTTTTTTTATCCTCCATGGACCTTGTCAACTTTCAAACTTGCAAGCAAAAAATGAATGATAGTTCAGGCTATCGGTTTTTGATCTAGTGATATTGCATGCATGCCAACGCGCTGTCAAGTTCATATAAAAACAACTGCTATCTAAAATACTTACCAAGTCCGTCAAAGAGAGCCTCCGAAAGCAATGCAGCTGAGCAATCACAACAGGCTGCACCCGCTATGAAAAGAACGGTGCGGTGATCAAGGGTCCTCACCAAGTTTACCTCGCCGTTCCATCAGCCGTCCACCAACGAAGTAAACGCAGTAGCCTCATCCCCATCCGTATCCTCCTCAGTCGTCCCGTTGGCCGTCTCCTCTACCAGCAAGCTCCTCAGGTCATCCTCACTCATGATGGTCTGGAGACTTCCTCGCCTCACCCAAGGTCTGGTTTCCCTCCTCCCTTGCTCCACCAGCCGCTCAATCTTGAGCCTATTCGCCACAAACTTCAACACGGGGAAAGCGCTCTGCTGGCCCTGATGAATCATTCGTGCCAGGCGTTGGGGGCCGGGATCGGAAAGTATGTGCCAGAAGTCGGACGGCACGGACATGGGCCAAATGGTGATTGTGCCACTGAATTCCTGAAGCCAAAGTTGACTCCAATCTTGGCCGAGCGGTCGGGGTAGAAGCTCAGCGTGGCGCACAAACTTGAGCCACTTGTTCATGTCGAGCTTCAGGTAGTGCTCAAAGGCGGACATGAGGTAGCCGCCTCGCCAGCCGCGACCTTTGCGATGGGTGACGGGATGGCCGACGGATCCACGGGAGGAAAAGAAAAACAGGTTAATATGAGGGTTGACTTGGCTGACTATGGTGAAATTGACGTTGAATTGAGTATTGAGGGCCTTGATGGGAATGTCGGTTCTTAAGCTGCCGTCTTTCCACTTGTGGCCAAACGAATAAGGTGCCAGCGTACCATCCCGTGTTTTCATCATCAGGACAACGGGGTTGAGGATGCCCGGCACAGCAGCTGACGCCAGAACTGCGGACCATATCACGCAGTCAGGGCTGGTGAGGTAATTGCACAGAATCGTGGGCGAGTGCGGATCGGCAGGCACGCAAGTCACATTGAGGATTCGCCCAGTCCTCTCGTACGCTTCGCGGAATGTCATGGAGCCTCTGGTCCACCAACTGCACCGTTGAGCCCAGTCAACCGAATCGAATCGCGCGCCAGTCTTCCACCATCGTGGGAGCCAAACATTTGCCGACTCGCGGCATGCATTGATGCGTTGAGAAAGTGCCGGGATGAGAAGCTGCTTCAGCTCGTCGTTGGTCCTCGTTGCTACAAGACCTGCAATCAAAGCACCCCCGCTGGTACCTGTGATGACGTCTGGAAGCAGATCAGCATCCACCAAAGCTTTCACGAGTCCCAGATGATAATATGCGAAGCCAGCTCCTCCCGAGAGACACAATGCCGTGCGTCCGTAATTCGCGTGGATGTGCTTGAACAGCAGGCGTTTCTCTTCGGCTTCCAGTTGTTTCGTTCTAATAAGCACCTTGATGCTTCTTTCCACTACATCCGCGGATGTCAAGTCAGCAAGATGGCGTCCAGAATAGTGACACAAATCAGCTTCCAATATGAAATCATTCCAAAGGAACCTACCCTCATCAACAAAGTTCTGGACCAAGTTCTTCGTCCCATAGTACGTCTGACTGTAAAGCCTTGCGTTTTCCACACCTACAAAGTTGTTCTTGACGCAGGCCTCCACCAATGACTTGAGATCCTCCACGGCAGTCTTATGATCACCGTTGGACTTCACCGTCTTACCCTCCTGAGCCTCCGCCTTCATCCTCAGCTTCTTCAGCTGATCCCATACCCTCTTCACCGTTTTCGAATCGTAGTAAGCGAATTCATTCTCCTCTCTCCAGGTTTGTCTTCCCAAGAAGGCATCCAGTTCTCTCGCAGCGGCAACCCACTCCTGGTACGTCGTTGCCCTACGCATGTTTCTCCGAAGTGTCTCCCTCCGTCCACGCCAGGTGAAGAAGTGTTCGTATACCCAAATGTACCATCTCGTCAGGAGATAGGCAAGTGCCAAGCTGCCCAGCCATGCGAAAACAAAGATCAATAGAGGCCATTTCGCTAGTTGGTAGAAGTAGCCTTCCCTAGTCTCATCCTTTGTGCGTGTTCCGAGGAGCCCCTCGACGGCTTTGCTAGCGCCCTTGCGACGTCTTCCGCTCTGGGAGGTTTTTGGACGTTTCCTAAAAAACTTCGGGCTCACTGGCGCCCAGTCATTTTGCGCTGTGAAAAAGGTCCCCTGGGTATGCTGTTCGGGCGGGTGAGACAGTTCGCCTCCTGCAGCCGCAGCTGCGGCGGTAATGGCATCCGTATGTGCACGGTCATCGTCATCGCCCATACCAGCTTGTGAGTTTCGCTTCGTGAGGTTGAAGGAGCTGGATGCGCTCAAGGGAGATCGTATGACGCTCGGGTCGTCGGATGGGCTTTGCAGCGGATCGGGCGCTTGGAGAGCCGTCTCGAATGCGGCCAGCTCCTCCGGCTTGATAAATTCATGGTTGGCATCGGGGAGGGACGATGGGTCGAGGGATTCTGGTGGGAAGCCGTAAATCGTGTCGTCAAGCATTGTTTTGCGGCTCCAGCTGGCCATTAGCCACCTGTGAGGGCACAGAACAGCAAGCACAGCTTATCTTCCAATTTGTAGATTCGGGCTGACTTTCGAGGCGTGTTGTGGTTTCTTGAAGTGCATTCGGGGTCAGGCGTATAGGGATATTGGAGCTGGGGAAATTCTAACGCTTTTGTCTTATTCTCGTTGCCCCACGGGAGCATAATAGAGTTGTAGAGGAATGACGTCGGCCATTACGAGGACAGGATTTTAGGTTGGTTCCTGGGCGACCCGTTCTTGCTTTCGTTGGGGGACTTGATAAGTATGGGGCGGGTTTTACAGTTGCACCAGCGCCGCCGCCCGCCACCTCAGCTTCATTGGCAGCTCAACACATGTCTATCCAGTCGTGAGATTGCTGCAACTGATGAAATATGAGAATGCAGGTGGCTGTCGCGAGACCTCAGGCAAATCGCAACTGAAAACGGTGGTCTCAGTGCAGAAGAAGTTGAACTGCTGATTGTCGTATCCCTTTTTTGTCGTCACATGTTGGTTCCACGACATGTACGCGAACAGTACATGAATAACGAAGGCGTTTGAAACAAAACACATTACGGATTGATCTTCTTTGTGCTAAAATATCATTTGGCATTACACGACCCTTTGCTCGCCTCAAGAGAATGCTGGGTCTCATGAACCACTCGTTACGTCCGCACACATCACAGCTTGTGCACGATACGCTCCTCGCTTTGTCTGCTCCCAAATCCGTTTACCTCTGCGCGCCTATACAAACACAACGGCCTCGTCGTCCTGTACGAGACCCCTCTCTTTACACATACTGAGAAAGCCATCTTATACCCTCACCATAACCCTGGCGCATGACGACGGAGCACATGAAGAGCTCAATGGGTCGAATGCCCTCCAGCGGGACCTTACCCTTGCCAGTAGTTTGGTACATACCAAGCTCGTGTCTCAGCTGGTCTTCGGACACAGCATCGGGGTGATCGATCTTGTTGCCCAAAATGACGAAGGGGACCTTAGCCAACTCTTCCAAGGCCAGGAGGGCGTCGAGCTCAGCTTTGGCTTCGGGCAGGCGTTCATGGTCCTTGGCATCGACGAGGAAAACGACACCATTGACCTCGGGAAAATAATCTCTCCAAATACGACGGGCTAAGTAGACTGCAAGTCAGTAAACAGGACGGCAATCCGAGCGGGACGTGCACATTTGCGGTGTATGCGACACTTACCTTGCTGGTGACCTCCCAAATCGAAAGTTGTGAATCGAACGTTGCCGATAGCAAGCTCCTCGGATGCTAGAATGACCATTTTAGTGACAAGCCGTGAGAATTTGCCGTTTATGCGCGCGAAGCACCATTCAACGCATGTGTCGAGGGAAGAACTCACTAGGGTGAAGGGTAGGCTGCAACATGGCGACTCGGTCGTTCTGTGTGCGTGGTTTTTTAGCGGCTGTCTCTTCGCCACAGCGGTACAAATATATCCTCTTGATGTCCACCAAGCATGTGGATGGGTTGTGAGTTGCCGGCAACGCAATGTCGTGACATGGCATGACAGGCACATGACGACAGCGCAAAGGGCAGTTGTCTGTCCGACATACCTTTAGCATGTGCAAAAGCGTCGTCTTCCCTGCATTATCGAGACCCAAGAACAACAGCTTGGCGTGCTTGTTTAGCAGCCCCAGGTTGGAGAGAACATCGTAAACTAAAAACCACCGTACAAGCGACACGTGTCAGTCACCCTTGGCTCTGTCCAAAACGACAAATGAGGCGGGCAGAACGTACACCAGTTAACAATCCACATGATGGGCTAGAATCTCCGAGTCGTCGGTGTTGTCGAAGCGTTGAACAAGAGTTCAGGTTGGTTGTGATGACGGGATGTTGGGGCCGGTCGTCTTTCTGTGGTGGAACGTGGCGAATAGACAGATTGCTGCGATACACCAAAAGACTCGAAGACGCACTCCGACTTCAACCTTGGTACTCCGTACTTGCCAGGGCCAGAGCCCGACAGATTTCTTGCCTGAAATCTCAGGCAGCCATCAAGGCTGCCGTACTCCTCGCTGGGACCACCGAGCCGACGGCCAGCTATTAGAGTGGGACGCGACCAAACAACATTGCCAGCCGACACTACGGACTGACCACCAGTATTATTAATTATTAATGTCGAAAACGTCGGAAGTCTCTAGGTAGATACTTCCTGACTCAGTTAATCAAGGGAACCAAGGCACTGCCAGTGGGCTCTCATGGACTAGATTCTCCTGACAGGCCCTTTAGTATCGTAGTTGCTGTCTACCTACGGACGTACATGCGTACGCAATTCTGTATTGACGCATGAAAACAACGCAGTTTAAATAAAAATCCACTCGCTTGGCAGGACGCCTCGATGCCCATATCGAGCGTCTCCTTGTGGAAATGCTGGCAGAGTCAGGTCACATGAAAAAAAAAAGCAGGAATCATGTCAAATCTCATGTGATTGTGCTACATATTCCGATAACAACGCCTGACAAGTGCCCATACATTGACTCCAATAACTCTCTAACGAAGGGTATCCTAGCGAATGCAAGTGGGCCTCTCCAATATACATGGCCTTGTCCAACATAACAAAGGAAAGAAGACTGATTTGTAAGAAGAAAAAGGACGTATGTACAGAAGGACGTTCAAGTAAGCAACAGTCACTTCGCCCGGGCACAGTTTTTTCCATGACTTGGGGGGGGCCTCGGCTATATACAGAAACAAAAAAAAGTCGTCAACTCATCATGTACGGACTGCACAAGAATGCAAGTACCAAAATGTGAAAATAATAGAAATTGTCAACTCAGACAGTGCTCGCGCCGGGGAGGGAGGGCGGGAGCCGCAGATGCGCCAATGCTGTTGCAGCAAGTCTTCGAGTGAGAAATCGAAGGGCACCTCGATGGTCGGGAAGTTTCTCCTTAGACGGACAAGACATAGTTGCCCTGATCCCTTTTGCCAGCCATGAGTAATCCAAGTTCCTTCATGCGCTCAGCTCCACGTCCAGGCTGTGGTTTCCGCTCGGGGATTTGACCTCGTCGCGCCCGATTGCAGTACTTTTGGAAGAATTTCTCCTTGCGACGCTGTCGCTTGCGTTCCAGACCTTTGACGATGTCGATAGCACCGCGAAGGTGACAATCAGACTCGTGCTGATGCTTGAGGGACTTGCCGCCCTTCATGGCAGTGAATAGAGCAGGGGGGCGTGGCAGAGATTTTGTCAGTGTCATGCCAGGCCGGCCAGCCAAGTGAAATTGAACATGTGCGCCTTGTCGAGGTGTTTGCGATGGAGTATTGAGTGCTTTTGGTGCCGGGGAGCGCATTCTTCTGGGTGATTGACGTCCAAACAATGGCTTGGGGGAACGGCCGCGAGTCTTGGGTGGGGGAGAATGATGTCGTCTCGGTGCTGGTGCTGGGGAGCGAAGTTTCCGAGGCGAAGCTTGCTCGCTCTTCTTACGTCTTCGGGAGCGGTCTTGCTGGCCATGGTGGAGATCTTCCATGTTGCCTTGAACCCAGACGCCTTCATCGCTATCGTGGTGAGTACGATTGTAAACTTCTTCCTCGTCATCATTGTCAGGGTCCGAAGCCGGGAAACTGGGATCAATGTCCTGTGGAATGAGTCGGAGCTTCTCGTTTCTACGAGCAGCTAGGCAAGAGAGATATGCTTCCTCGAGAGGCCTGTCTTCGTCCAGCGTACCACAGACGAAGTCGGTGCTATCGGGCAGATCTGGAGCATCAGATTCAATCTTGATGCGTCTAGTTCTGATTCGACGCATGCTGGATCGACTGGCGTGACTCGCCGCGGAGGAATCTGATTGAGGATCATAGGCAGAAGATCGGCAAATGGGGGTGGTAGTAGTGTTCCGGCGAACAGTGGCATGGCTGGGAGTCCAAAGAATCATGTTCTCGTCTTCATCCTCGTCGTCCGAGGATTCTGCAAAGCCAGTCTCAGAATCCGTGTGATAACCATCGGAGTCTTCTCCAACATCGTCTTCCTCGTTATCGACCTCATCGTCTTCGTCGTCGAAGTCATCGTGATCATTGTCATCCTCGTCCTCATCCTCAGCATCATTCTCGGCGTAAGCCGCCGCCTCCTCCTCCGCCTCTTCCAACTCGGCTTCTTCCTCAGCTTCAGCTCCAAGACGGCGAAAATGGTTTTCTTTGGACAATGTGTCATCAATGGTGAGTTTGGTTGAGATGGCGGACGGGGTCTGTCTTATCCAATCTTCCTCCCTTGCGGTGCCACTGGCGAATTCATGGAATTGAGAGCCATCTTTGACCAAATCCTTGGAGTTGGCGCGAAGGAATTTGGGTCGGGACAAGGTGGTCTTGCTGGAAAGGCGACAGAGTGCAATTGGGCGTGGTGAAGCGTGGAGGGCAGCGGAGAGCGCGGAGACCTTTTTGGGAGTTGAAGGAGATTCTGGGTTGGCTGGCAACGAAGGTGCAGCGGAATCAATCATGTTCCTCGGCGGCGTGTTCTGGGTCGAAGCTGGTCGAGAAGCTCCACAGGCGAACTTGATAGAAGGCCGTCTGGGGGCTGGTTCAGCGAATGGCGCCTTGACCACAGGCTCGGCTTGAGCGACGGGAGGTTTGGCGGTGCACACAAATTGAATGCATCGCTTCTTCGGGGGTTGAGGCGCGTGGTTGGTGACGGTGGGAGCCTGTTTGCGCTCGGCGAGTTCGGTGTGCAGTCGAGGATCAGCCATCACCGGAATAGGAGGGCTTGGGGTATTTGTGCGGCAGGGACTTGTCATTCCCGTGTCACTGGTGAGATCGGCGGTCGAGGCAACGCTCACATTGCTGGTCATGGAACGTCGGCGCTGGTTGTTCAACAGAATGGAGTGGGTGTGATGTGAAGAATGCTCCTCCGGCTCGCCCATAATGGCCTTGGTGAGCAGTGAAGGTTGATCCTGCTGACGTCGGATGACAGTTCTTGCGAAGTTTTGTCTGATCTCGGGAGGTTCGTCTACTTCCTCGGCTTCATCTGAAGCAAGGGAGACCCAGGTGGGAACCTGCGAAGTAGGAGAGGAGGCCGCCATTGCTGTGTCGCGGTGGATCGAGTCCTGGAGCAAAGTGGGTGGAAAGTATGTCGTAAAGTGAAATATGTGGCTCTGCCAGTTCAGGGCAGAGGGCAGCGAGATCGATCGATACACCTGAAATCGATTATAGATAAGGCTCCGGCAGTCAGGGGTTTGCGAAGGATCGGCTTCAAAAGTTGGTTTGAAGAAAAAAGGTTTGAGGAACAAGCTTCGTGTTCTTCAAGGGCAGAGTCCAAGGCGATGCGTCGCGCAGCTGAAGTCTGCAAACCAGTGCAGTCCTCTAGTCGTGTCTCCAAGACAAGTCTTGACGAAAACCTCGGATGGCCCGTCGGACCGTAGTGCTATAAGCGACAATTCGACATGTTTCACGGCTTGAAATATTTAGGGTTCTATAGTGTGATCCCGAAAAAAAATAAATGTCGTCGTCGATGGTTTCTTTCGCAAGCAGCCGACAATGGCGGTATTGGTTGGCTGTGCAGTCTTGTGTGGGTAGCGCCGGAAATAATGAGACGTCGTCGAACAAAGGATCAGAACAACAAATTTATTGTTCAGATCAAGGATTGGAGTGGTGCAGGTATTTGCAGGTGAGAGAGAAAGATGTGGTCGTACGGAGCTTGGCGGATTCCAAGATGACCTTTGTCCAAGAGTGGCGTGGTGAGACGGCAGGCGACTATCTGTAGGCACTGCGACGTTGCCGATCCTCGCGAGGCAATGCGATCAGTGGACCTCTTTCCCGCCTTTTTCGACAGGCTCGACAGACGGCACGAGTGTGAGCGCGAGCGAGTGGGAGTGCGAGAGCCAACGCAACAGATGCCCAAGGGCAAGGCGCAGCCAAGACGCAGACTCGATGAAGCGTTGGGCAAAGCCGGCCAGAGTGAAATCGTGTGATGGGAGGGAGGAGGGAGCCAGATGGAATTTGGAGCGGCGAGACGGGAATATACATATTGATGGGTGGGCCTAGGCCAGAGGGAGAAACAGAGGGAGAAAAAAACGCAGGCGCCGCAGTCGCCGCAGTCGCCAAATTTCGGACAGTGGGAACTCTGAAAACACTGGGAGCAGAGCGGCACGCCCAGGGCTGGCGGCTGGAGTGCGGTCTGGCACGCCTGGGCTAGGTGGGTCGACGGACAGTTGCGACTTTGTTTTTGTTGACTTGCACTTGCTGGAGCGGGACAGACATAATACATGCAATGCTCCGTGCCTTTGTCCTTACTAAAATTACTCGAGCGCGCAGCCAGGGAGGCACGGAGGGTGACCGGCCCTTATTACCGCACACCAAACAGTGATATGGTCGACCGTAATCCGTACTGATGAGATTGATGAGCTGCAACAATGAGATGCTTGGCAAGAAGGCTGAGCTCGCGTCACTTGTGCCTGTGCGTCTGACCCGATTGGATCTTGCCCTTGCCCGTCCTGTCCAGCTAAGTCCGGCCTACCGGACCCTGAGAATTCACTGGCCTTGGCAAGGTGATGGGTGAGAAGGACGCGAAGAGCGGGCATTGCGCACGACGGGCAGACGACGGACGAGCAGAGCGAAAGTTGTTACGTGGTCCAATCCGCCCACAAATCAGCATGTACGGATTATTGGTTGGCGGTTGTCACCGGCAGCATTGCCGCATGATTCATGAATAGTGCTCCTCAAACCGACCTGGGAGGCCAGTGACACATTTTCCACAGAGTCATGAATTGGGCCGACTCGTTCGTGTGGGTGCCGCTGATCCATTGCAGATCAAATCGTGCCGTGTGGGATCCCTATTGTGGACAGACAACGACGTGGCAAGGGCCCAGTGCGAACAGCGAGCGAGCGCACGACGGGCACTCGTCATGGAACGGACAGACAGGTCACGACGACCAATAAGGCGCTTTGCTGGCCGGGAAAAGCAAAGTGCTTACGGTGTACAGTAATGTAGTTGAGGGGGTGCACAGTGCACTTATGTAATATAGCAAGCCAACCACCTCGGAAAGGCCCAGGCCCAGGCCCAGGCCCAGGAAATTGAAATTCTCATCCCGCGCGTGAAATTTGAATTGGGCCGGTTCGTTCGTGGTGGCCCAGGGGGCGGTGGCGGGACATCTGAATAATCCGTACATCAGCGCGGGAAACACCGGCAAGCGGTGGATTGTAGCCCCTGTTATGCGAAATGGCAACACTGAACGCACCCGGACACCGAAAGCGGCGGTCAGCCAGCGTAACTATTAAATTCGTACTGTGCTTCCGCACCCGCCGTGGCCGGCAGATGCATCCACAGCCAACGCATTTTACCCAATCGCACCACGATGGCGGAGCTCCGCGTGCACTCTCCAAGAAGAGTAAAACTACGACGGGGTATCCGTGCAGGCCGCGCGCAAAAAAAAAAAAAAAAAAAAAAAAAGGGATGCAAATTTATTAGCGTCGTGGTGAGGATGCGACCATGTCGCTTATCCACCTTCTTTTTTTTAGGTTGTCTGTCGACTTCAGCGACTCTCAGAGGCTCAGAGCAACAATTCTCCTCAATTCCTTTTGCTCTACTGACTGACTTTGATAACGACAGAGGTGCTCCTTCCGCCATTATGTTTGGCTCGGCACCAACAAACTGTCCATCGTGACTGCCAATCTTACGGAAGCACGGTACCGGCACCATCGGCACCACCCACCCCCCAGTCACCCAGTCCAGGCGGTCAGGTCTTTGGAAAACACGTTGAAGCCGTGGGTAATCCGTATGAAGTAATCAAGTACCAGTACCACTGGTGAGTCCACAATTTGGCATGACTCAGTCGCCCCCTCTGATGCTGTTTTTGTGCTTCTACGGTACGGGTTACATACAATTTGCGGTATGACGATGAAAGTCCATGTAATCCATATGTATGTATGGAACGCATCTTGGCGTGCAGCCATTCTTCACTCGGCCGGGATCTACGCGGCCTCGCCTCTTATTACGTGTTACGCCTGGATTCGTGTAGTGCGACCCTGTGCTGCATGCTGCATGAATCCATCCTTCCCTCTTGGGAAGCTCTAGTGCAGTCCTTGCCTTGCATCCCAACAATTGATGGTAGAGACGGGCCAGCATGTGTCGGACGCAATTCTTCAGCATTGAGAGCATCGTTTCATGTCGGCCATATCGTTGACTCTGAAATCAGCCGCTTTCTAGAAGCACGTTCGGAGTAATAATCCCGTGCAACAAACCATGGGCCAAATCATGTTTGAATCGCCGCAGTATCATCTGATGTACATACATGGCTGCCATTCAACCCTGGAAATCCTGGACGCACATGAGATTGAGATTTGTGCTACCCCGCATCCTAAATTGCATTCGCGGCATGGGCGCGTAAAGTGGGGAATCCTACTCCGTATGTGAGCCAGGCCGTCTGCACAAACATGATGCGCAGGTCATGAGGTTGTCTGTCGTCCAAGTTTTTCAAACTCGTGACGTTCTGATTGCTAATCGCGCCGCTCCATATTACGCTATTCACATCTTATTATAGGGGCAGAGAGATGTGCTCATACTGGCGGTGAGGCACACGAAAGGAAGGAGCTGCTGGCCTTTTTTTCTTCTCTTTTTTCCTTTTTTTTTGGAAGCCGATATACATTTACTATTGGGAACCTCAAGCGGCGCTTGTGGCTGGCAAATGACAACCACCTTCTGTGACCCAGTCAAGTCCAGCAATGATGAAACGAATTAGCCACGCTCTCGGTCGGGTTGATCATCTGTCGCCCATGAAACGACAAACCAGGCAACTGAGGGGGCTCAAGACACATGCGCATTCCTGCATGGCTCTTTTCGAGTCTTGAAATCCTTGGCCTGCAGTTGGGATCTGCATTTCTGTGAGATGTCAGCTTGGCTTGTTTTTGAAACATTGAACCATGATCAATTTATTTTGTCTCTACTTTCCAGTGTCAGAGGTTGATCCGAAACATGGATCGCCCCCTGAACCCACTGAAGCTGGTGTGGTCCATCTCCGCAGGACTTTGTTTCCAGGACCGCCCAGCTTGTTGCTCTCCGATGCGTATTGTCGTCCTCTGCTTGTCACATGTCTCTCTACGTAACATTACATCTTGGTGATGAATCCCCTCTGCTAAATGGTGCTGCGTGCCGAGTGTCCGCTGTCGCCCTTCTTTTGTACAAACCCGTTGGTATAACGTGGCGCTATCAGAGTTTTCCACGTGCTGGGAAGCGGAGAGCACGACAGAAAGTTCAAAAGACTGTTTGTTCGGGTCGTGTGTGAAGGTATCAGTATCGGCTTGTAAAGCAGCGGCATTGCAAGCCCCTGGCTACAAAGCTAAAGGTCATATGAATGTTGATCAAGGTTCGTTCAATCGTGTAAGCAGTGGGCGTTAAGCCATTGTAAAGTTCGGCACTTGATCGTCTCCGACTGCAGTTTTCGTTGCCAATGTAACCATGAGCTTCATTCATAAACATTCAATACATGTGTGTGCGAAGAGACTGCCTACATGTACACATCTCGCGAATGCACAATAACCAGGCCTGTTCAGAGGAGAAACACTTTTCCCTCCAAGGTGGAGGGCCCTTTTCCCTCCCTTCCTCTTCGGATCACATTAGCATTGGCATCACGACATTTTTTGACTTTACTTTCTGGTCTTCCGAAAGCGCAGCCCCGTAAAAGCTGTACTGCGCCATCGAGCCAAGTGCGGTCCGATGCGGTCCGATGAGACGCAAAATCGGCCATCAAAAATAAGCTTGTCTTGAGGCGAATGTAACCTCACCTGTATATGCTCGTGCGCCGTGTCTGCGTTTTGTGCGAGGCAGCGACGGGCGAAGGGTCATAAGGGTACTCTATTTAATTCGTACAACGGTTCATTTGGACACTTCACTGGACTATTCTTCAGCGGGGTGGTACTGCTCATGGTACACCGTCGCCCTTTGTCTTGAAGAATGTTGGTTGACGATGTCGTGAATGGGGGCCGGAATAGGGGCACTCGTGATCCGGCTGAAGCATTACGACATGTGAAACATGGAACTGGTGTTTCTGTGGTAAAGTTCGGTGGAGGAAATGGAAGAGAATAGCAAAAGAATGGGGATTCGGGGAGGGTGGTGTCATTGCTTATTTATTACTTCGCTTTTCGACCCAGCACTGCTGGAATCGATCGTCTCTATGTTAGCTCGTGATGAGACCGTGGAATTTGATCGACAGACTGGTGCATTAGCACCCAAGTGGCAAGATGAGAAAACAGTGCATGTCTTTGTCTGGTCCGGGATTTCGATTTGCTCCGTACCGGTGACGTGGCTGCATCATCATTCATGATGGTCGTGTCTTGACAGTAATGTGCAATGATGCAAAGAATGGAAAGAAGGGCAGATGCAGATTGACTATCTAGGAAATCTATCGGAGGAGAAAAAGAAGCTATATGAGCTTCAAATGTATTAACAAATACCTAGTCAACAGAGTGTCTATCAGACAACAGAATCAAGGTCTTTAAACGAAGCCTACAATGAAACGCAATAACAAGGATGCCTCAGACGTGAGGCTGCAACGTGAGGCTGCAATATCTTCTGCTGGATATCGCAGCCTCACATCGCGGGCATCATTTCACATCTTTCACACAGAACATCTGGCTTAAAAACGAGACCTAATGTAAATCATCCAAAATGTCTTCTTTCACGAAGTCTTTTGCCCTACCCTTCCTTTTAATCTAAATAATAGCGCGAGCAGCTCCGGTTTAAATGTTCCGGCCACTTAACCTAATTCGACCACTTTGGTCACATTAATGCCATCAAATGAAGTGAACGATTGACCAAGGCATGCTATACACGAATGGCAGTTATTACTCCTCTCAAAGGAGCCGAGAACTTCGAAGAATGGAAGATCTCAATCAAAATGAGTAATAGCTGATGCTGTTGAACCAAGGGATGTTTATTGAGTGTATACGTCGTCAACCCAAATTCGGACTGGATGAGCTTGCAATGTGGGCAAGGACGAAGGCGTCGGATATGTTGCTGTTGGTTGCTGTTGTTAGTGGTACAGTGGGCTTTGGGTAGTTCCGAAAATTATCTGGTACATGGTCGCGGGCGGCGTTTAAGTACGACAGGTGATCGGGACGGATCTGCTGAGGGAGCTTTACAGAACGCAAACGCGTCAATAGCACCTTGGAAAGAGCACAACACGCTCAGAACCTCACCATACCGTAAATTAGATGCTAGCTTTACGTTGAAAATGGCCACAAAGCGTATTGGCAATTATCGTCGATTGAACGTCGACGCGGAACATCAGTGTTGATTCTCTAGAAGTTTGGATGGTTTGGTACATGGTAGCTCGGAGCGATGCCGCCAAATCGTCACGTCGCATATCACGTGATGATCATCAAGTCGGATTTTCCGTTAGCCGACCCATTGCCTGGCATCCGATAAGAATCGTAGTCAACGACCTCGATTTGAGCTCACGTTCACTCAACATCCCTTTCAACCCTCACAGCCTATCATGAACACCTTCCGCGTCGCCCGTGCGGCTGTTCGAGCTCGTCCTGCAGCCTTCCGCGCCATTGCTCAGCGAAGAACATACGCCGAGGCTGTTCCCGACAAGGTAGAATTTCAAACCGTAGATACCCCCCTTGAAGCATGAGGCACAACTAATCCCCAATCGCTTAGATCAAGCTGTCCATGTCCCTGCCTCATCAGGTATGAATCCCCGAACGGAGAACGAGCGACTGAGGACGATCCTATCTTATAGCCGAACGCAACTGATCTATCTGCGCGGATCATGCGAGTCGAAAATGACGGGAGCTAATTGGCGCATCTGTGCAGTCCATCTACAAGTCTCAGGATGTCGTTCAGGTCAACATCCCCGCCGAGTCTGGTGATATGGGTGTCCTGGCCAACCACGTTCCTGCCATTGAGCAGCTCAAGCCTGGTGTTGTCGAGGTTGTCGAGGAGAGCGGTGGTGCCAAGCAGTGGTTCCGTACGTCAAATCTTGTCCCCGCTGGGCAATTGTGACATTTCTCTGCGCAAGAACCATGGGAGAATATGGGGAAATGGTAAAGACAGTGACTAATTGACCATGACAGTTGCCGGTGGATTCGCTACCGTCCACCCAAACTCGACCATGAGCATCAACTCGCCCGAAGGTTACCCCATCGAGGATTTCAGCGCCGAAGCCATACGAGCTGGAATCGCCGAGGCCCAGAAGGTTGCCAGCGGCAGCGGAAGCGAGCAGGATATTGCTGAAGCTAAGATTGAGCTAGAGGTGAGTTTCGATCTGGCTTTCGCCGTAAGGGTGCTTCAGTTGTTGACTGCGATGACAGGTTCTCGAGACTCTCTCTGCCCATGTGAAATAGACGGTTTTACTGGTGTCTAACCTTATGTACATCACTTTTTAACAATTATTAGCCCCGAACCCGTACAGTTGATACCAGTCGGCGGTGTCGTCACCCATGACCCATATTTCTTCTGTGTGAACCAGTCTGCATCTTGCTGTGTTTATGTCCCTTTTTTCATGTGTGCGTCGCGCTTGCCGTCGGGAGGCATCTATGCCTTCGGAACCGATTCAAGTTGCTCTTGCCATCCAGTACCACCATTACAGCCCCAGTCAGCAACAGCCCATGGGACCCTTCATCTTTTCATCATTCCATAGAGAGCACAAAATCCTCAAAGGTACCCAAACTTGGTATTACTTGTTTCTTCACCCAATATATTCTATATTTATGGGACTTCACAGAGGGTAATGGCATATTGCTTAACCGATATATTCGACGTGATTGATGCCAGTCCGTCATTTTTGCAAAAATACCACCAGTCCCGAGAAAACTGTCCTTTCTGGGTTTGTCAGCGCTCGAATACAACAGCTAACTTCTATCGCAACCGGCGAGTTGCCGCAGAAAGACACGGTTCTCAATATGGACAGCGACGGGGATGATAGAAAGGTTGGATGGGGTCGCCGAGTTAATGCACGGTTCGCCACTCCAGCTTCTCGAAACATTCTGAACAATGACACCACCCCTTTGTCACTTGAGAACACCTTTATTGGTCGGGCGTTGACAACGGGTGATTGCCTTGAGCCGATTGAGGTTTCGTCCCGGGGGCAAAGTGTACGCTCAAAACGAGACGTGTTGTCAGAAGAGCTGGTGTGAGAACTTTGACCTGGACTACTGGCTAAAAGTTTTATTGACGTTCGCTGCAGGATTTTTACAACATCAGCTGGTGATGGGGTCTCCGAAGACGAGCCAGTCACGAAATTTGTTGGAGAGACGGATCCCACGCTGTTTCCTCAGGGATTGACACTGAATCAAGACAAGAAGCTTCACCTTGTTCAAGATAAAGCGACACAATTGTGTCATTCATGTGGCGAGGCTATCCCTTACGAACAACAATGTGGCAGATGTGGACATGATTTTTGCTCTAAATGCGCCTCTGAACGATGGAAGAGAGATACACGCATCTCGGCAGACAATTCGATACAGTCTCAAGAAACAGAGGTACTGAATGAAAGCCCAGGCCCTTATAAAAGAGACGCTTGCATCCCGCTGGCTGTCCATGCTGAGGCCAACCCGCAAACACCAACCCGAGGTCCAGTCACAAGCAACCCATTCTTTTTGGCCGATCGATACTCCAAAGGGACGTCGTCGGCGCCTCACAAGGCGACGACACACACTCGTGGCAGTCGACCAAGGCGACTCTCAGATTGTATTCCTCGCCGGTTCATGGACAAAAGCACAAGCAATGTCGCTGCTGACAAGCCAAGTATTCATCAGGACCATGAACCGGAGGACCAAGTGCAGGAGATTGAGGGACATAGCCTTTGCTGCTCGGTCCAGATGAGTCCAATGAGTATGACCCGGAATCGACAGGACGGCTGTTCGAGCGACGCACTTCAAGGCAAATTTGGTAAGCTGTGTCGCCATGCTGAAGAGTTTCACACGTCTCGGAATACTTTGGGGCATAACGGCATAGCCTCTGAGCATTGGCCTCGCAGCAGAGACTCGACAACGCAGACTTCACTTGCGACTGCTAGTGAAGAAACACCTACGAGACGGCCACGCAGATCTCGCCTACACAGTCTGGAGGATGATGAACAAATAAACGTCACAGAAAGTGGCTATAATTCCCACCATCTTGAACAGGATGATGTACCAAAGGAGGCTGAACCTAGCCAGTTGCGCAACCTGACAACCCTTGATCACTCCAGGTCCATCACACGTCAAGTCTCGATATCTTCAAGATCAAGCAGTGTTAATGCAACGAAACTGCCATCTAATACAGGAGAGCATGGAGACCAAGAAAGTGCCCTCCGGCCACAACCGCTGACGCTCAAACCGAGGAATCGAGATATCGCCGACAGCAGTGACTTTGGCATGGCTCAGCCTGCCAGGGTCAGCAAGAGTCCCAAAGGCGAGAGTGTGCTCGAGACCGATTCAGTGCCGGGTATTAGGCAAAACGAGGTGATTCCTGGACACTTGGCAGATTCTTTGCCTGCAACAACAAGCGCTGAACCTGGCTTGCCCAGCTTGACGGAATATAGACGGCACAGGCAGGATACAGATCTTTGCCCCGTGCCGCAGACTCCATTTGCAAAGCCCGAACCCTGGCCTACTCTCAGAAAAGTTGGAACTCCTCCGAGGGACGGCCAGCCTTCAACGCAGCCTCGGCCACCGTGGTCTCGGCAGTCACTTCGTCGAGTCTCAAGCACTCTTGGATGTCTGCAAGGGTCAAGAGAAATGACGAAAAGTCCTCCATACCAAGAAGAAAGCCGTGCAGAAGTCGAAGACACCGCACAACACACACCATCCAGGTTTATACCCGGGGCAACTCCCGTATCAGATTGGCGACGGAATCTAATCAAGCCTCAGAACAAAACACCCAACTTCTCACCAAAGAGTACTCTATGTGAGTCATGCAACCCAACAGACTCGAAAAGATCAGTTTCACACGATGAGGTGTCCGAAAAATGCAGCCATAGGAGTGGCTCTTTGGTGAGAGGAAGAGACGGCGATTTCAACTCTGAGGACCCGTTCACAGAGCCTAGATTAAGCATCCGGGCCATTGAGCATTCGCTAGCTTGGAAGAAAGTGCAAGAGGACTTTGAGCAAGAGGTTGCCAATGGCCAAGCAGAGGTGCCCAGCTCTGAAAGGAGAAGAAGTCTGACTATTGCCTCAAACGAGCCAGCTCGCGAGAGGGCAACGACTGAAAGCCCTCACTCGTGCCGCTGGAAAAAGCGGTATCTGAAGTTGCGAGACGAGATATTGAGTAGTGAGGATATACTGGCACTATATGAGGGAAGCAGTGAGCGGAAAGGAAACGGAGCTCATACTCGGTACGAAGGGAGTGCTGCAGATGAGTTGGGAATCGAAGCACTGACCATTGTCGTCCACATGAGGCACCAGGACGATTTGGTGATCAACACAGATCTCATTGGGAGACAACACGGAGGGAAATGAAGAGACGCGAAATAATGCGTTTACAAGGGCGACCATGGATATGAGAAACAATGCCAGCCGTGTTGACATTAGTGCATCAATTAGCTAGCCTTCTGAACACCGTTATATTCAACAGAAATCGATATTTGCAGCCCACATGTTGTTCCATCAATGACCGCAAAGTCGTGCCATGGCCGTGTGGATTTCGCCAACAATATCGTCCATCTGTCATGGGTTTGTTCGAGCAGAACGGGCAGAACGGGAATGAGAACGAGTGCAAGGTGTCTAGCCGACTAAGGATCGGGCAAAGCCATTTGCGACGTCTGAAAGGACCACTTCCGACGATCAAGTAGAAGCACAGATGACATTCTCGTGTCCGAGAAGAGATCCTTGTGCGGCAAGAGTTCGATCACAAGTTCGCAACGGAGACGTCTCATCACATCTCATCGCATGATATCACCTCACCTCATCGCATCATGTCATATTACATGACGTCATGCCAACTCAGACTCAACCCAGCAGCGTAATCAGACAACTTAATCCACACCCACATGCCGCGTGAAGACGACCTGGTCGCTCGGGATCCCGCCACGCAAACAAGGCCTTCCACTCGGCTGCAAGGTCCGCCTCAACGGCACAAACTTTGACTTGGTCCCGCGTCGCCAACCCATCTGGAGCTGCGAGCCAGGTATAATAAGGCGAAAGAGATCATCTTTTTTCTAAAAAGAGATGTATGTCTCTTTGCTTTTATAGTTGGTAAAGCTTCCTTCCTGACAGTACCCGGGTCTCAACTTGCTCGAAAATGTCTGGGAAGCGAGTTGTTCACGAGGTGTCAGTGACAGAAGACGAAGGGGACTTGATACGTCCAGGGGGGATCAAGCGAGGCAGGGCAACAAGATGAAAGAGACACATTACTAGTGTCATGAGGCTTCCGGGGAAGCACACGAGGCTAATGGGCTGGTTTGCGGGGAGGGAGCCCGACTGCAGCTTTTTTTCTTTTGTCGAGGGATGATGTATATCCAGCCGCTGGCACTAGTGTCGGATGAAAGACGAGAACCGGCATCAACATAGGTGGTCGGAAGTTGCATGGGAAGCTATTCCGGCGCGGTCCATGTAAGATGATCTCGCTTGCATCGGTCAAGGTTCGAAAAAAACGACAATCGGGAACGGGAATGATGAACACGGTAGAATGGCGATTGGAACCCCGTATGAAAAAAAAAACTCCACGGTGGGACATACCACGCTCCTTGGAAGGATGGACCAGAGGCTCGACCAGAGGCTAGACCCGAAGAGAAGTTTTTTTCCTCCAAATAAAGGATGGGAAGTAGTACCTCGTTTTTGACAATCCACATGTTCCTTTGTGCCGGAGATGGCTTCGTCGCTCTACGAAAGCACGTCATCCCCGCCCCAAACTCGCGAAAAAGGAAAAAAAAAAAAAAACCTGGGAAAGGAACCCTCCCCGTTTGTCTGTCCTTGGCAACTACAAAATGACCGGAACAGCGTCTATATGGGAGTCAGCACGCCGCCCACTGAGGGAGAAAAACCTGCCGCCCTAGCCAAGGCACGTTCACGACTCCCGGCCCCGAAGGTTATCTGCATCTCCGATCTCTTTCACTCGCCGGACGTTGATATGAGAAGCGCTCAACGATAACCCAAAGTCCATTTGATGGGGGTTGTTCGCACATGCACGCGCTGACATGTACAGAGCAGTGCGTGACTCCCACCATCCAAGGAACGCGGGTCACAAGAAATTACAGCCCGACCAACCAACTTGTTCTGGGCCCTCTCTCCGGACAAGACGGACGAGTTGAGTTCGTCATGGAGGTACTGCGTAATTCGTACTCGGTACATGTACTTGGAGCACGCGTGTACAGCGCAGCACAAAACAAGGCCAGTGAACAAACCCCAGAATATGATGCATCATATTCCTGCCCAGCCTTGTTCCCTTTGCCCCGTACGTCCTTCTTTGATTCGGAGACAGTTTGGCTTGCCTTGCCGGTCTCGAACAGCTAGCTGTACGGGGTATTCCGTAGACATTGTGCCCCCCCTTGCACATTGGCCGTTATGTTGCCTTTGAGTGCTTCAGTCGATAAGACGGCGGTCAAGACGACGAGGAGCCGAGCCGAGAAAGGGGTATCCACTCTAGCACACCTCTCTGCCCAACAAGTAATGTTGCCTACCGAACTGTAACTTGTATTGTATTGTTCTGTACTGTACGGAGTGGAATCGGACTGTGCTGAGTGGAATCGGACTGTGCTCCAGGATTCAAGTAGAGGGCTCCGAGTAGGACAAGATCCGTTCGTTGCCTGTTGCGGAACGGGACAGAACTGTGCGTTTCTTGCGCGTTTCTGACACGGCGGGAGGGTGTCTCTCTCCACAGCCAGGCTTCCCCAGGTCTTCTGTTGTATTGATATCGGCTGGGCAGATCGGTGGTTGGGCTCGAAATCGTCGTCAGTCTTGGGGTCTGGATGATGCAGTCAATCAATCAATCATTCAATCAATAAAGCAAGCAAGCAATACGCAGCATTCTTAGTGCGTGGGTCGTTCTGTGCCGGCATGGGGGATAATAGCACGACGGCATATGATGATGCAACCTCGTCGTGTCGCATGTTGCATGTGTTCCTCGCAGTTTGGCCCGATCTTAGCGTCGTCGTCATGTTGCCGGATTTGCACTCCCAACCCCTATTGTCGATAAGATGAAATAAATAATGTGTTGCTGCTCTACTCCGTAATCATACATAAATCGTAGGTGAGCAAGTCGGATGTGCGGATGTGCGGATGTGCGGATGTGCGGATGTGCGGATAAGCGGATAAGCCCCACCACTTGCCTGGCTTTGATCAATTAGCAAGCACGGAACTGAACTTGGACGTGCTAGTAAGTAATATGTACATACGGATCCGTAATAATGCGGACCATTCCCTGTTATTACTCCGTATCATTAGTTCGCAATTCGTTTTCTGAACGGACATGCTTGCGACACCGTGCCATCATCTGCATGCCTCATACCCGAGCGCTTGCTTGTCCTGACCAAACCCACAGAGGGGAGGAAGAAAGGGCACGGGGGCACGAGAGGACCAAAATCCCCTCCCCTATGTGCGGATTTCATTCCCCGTACATCCTAAATTTGAAAAGTTCCAGACCTGCTTTCCCCACATCCACTTTGAACAAATTGCCGCCGTATCGCTTGCTCTGCCCCTCGCCATCCTCATCTGCCCCCGACGTGATGACGAGTTGGGTCCCGGCAAATTGCACGCAGCTAATGTTCCGCGTTGGCAGCGAAATCTCGCCCGTGACTTGACCCTCGGGATTGATCCTAAGCACCCGGCTCTCACCGTATATCGCCGTCCACATGTTTCCGTCGACGTCAATGCGAAACCCATCTGGCTCCCCCGAGGTTGGGTGCTGATAGAACAGGCGTTGGTTTGACACAGCCCCGGAGCTGGTATTGTAGTCTAGGGCGTAGATCTCGCGAGTCTTTGAGTGAGTATAGTACATGGTCTTGTTGTCGGGGGCCCATCCTATCGAGTTTGGGATTGTGAGACCCTGGACGACTTCTTCTTTGCTTCCTTTGCGGAAACGATAGAGAGAGCCTGTTGAGAAACACGCGAGAGAATCGAGCGCCTTGTCAGTGGTTGTCGGATATATCATGATACATACGGAGCAGATGACGTGCTGAAACATTCGCCGACTTTCACTCACTCACTCACTCACTCACTCACTCACTCACTCACCCTCGGGCTGAAATTCTCCGTGTCCAAAGTCTGTCATGCTGCCCACCCAAAAGTGCCCGTGAGGATCGGCAGCTCCATCGTTGCTGCGCAGGCGTTCGTCATCTGGATCGTTGAAGCGTGCCAAGATCTCGTACGATCCCGTGTTTCGATCAAATGCCGCGAGTCCGTATTTGATACCAATCAGAATGCGCCGACGGGGGTCAACCCCCTCGATGTCAGCAGTCACAGTCGGGCAAACGTCGAGCTGCCAAGTTTGTACGGATGATTCGGCCCCTTCCAGCGGTACTGAATGCACTCTCTTTCGTTTGATGTCAACAAAGCGTACCGAGTTGGTTTCGCTTTCATAAAAGGGCCCTTCAGCCAACCCGCAACGTAGATCGAGCCATGGTTTATCGACTGACCAATTCTGCATCTTGAACCAGCGCCCCCCCTTGTTGTATCAGACAGCGACTATGATTCCACAAAGAAGGCAGTCTCTAGATGACGTTGGCTCATGTGAAGTCCGTGTTCAGAAGTAGTTGGAAGTGGATTGCTACCGGTGGGGCAGTCGGATCTTGCACATGCATAATCAATGCCACGGCGTGACAATGACCGTGACAATGAATGCCCTTCCACTTCTCGAGACGACCGAGGGCACCAAGAAGACACTTTCAGGTGAAGTGGGGGTCCGGGAACGGCCAAAGCGGACAGAGCTCAGCTTTTTCCATGTACTCTTTCCGTGTCCTGCGCCTATGGGAGGCGCCTCTAGGACAGAGCATACGTTGGCCTCGGTGTGTACATGTATAGAAAGCACACCAAGTACGGAGCAATGATACGGAGTACTCCGTACACTTGCATGCACCCTTTGTCAGGCATCAACAGCCCCAACAGCCCCAACAGCCCCAACAGCCGCAGCACCCACGGGTTGGGTGGGGAGAGAAAAACCGTGTCAAGTCGATCTTCCAGCTTGACGTGGGGTTGGGTTGTCCTTCTGTCCCAACTTGGTTACAAACATGGGCAGAGGAGGGAGGGCCAGGGCCTGACAACACTCCGTATGGAGTGCTCCCGTCCGTCAAAACCGAGCCAAAGCAAGAATTCCTTACCAACAAGGTAAGATGGTGAAGCTACGCAGTGACTGTTCGGGATTCCACGTAGATTCCAAAAGTCCACAGGCGGGGGGGGGGGGGGCCTGCATGAACCGACCGGATGTAGTCCGTACACCGTACTCCGTAGCTGCGCGTGCTATGTATGCAAGCCATAGATACTCCGTAGACATTGATGATTGATACTTGACCACCCAACGATGTCCCATGCTTGTTGGCCACGCTGGCGAAGACCACGGACGCTAGGAAGTTATTTCCCCTCACCGTCATTGTGTTTCCATGCATGGCAAATCATACCTGATACCGGCATGCCAGTGATCGGAGCCAGGACAAAGCTTGCAAGGGCTTACCTGCCCTTGCCCTTGCCCTTGCCTTTCCCCTTGCCTTTCCCCTTGCCCATGCCAGCAGCCAACCAGCCACTTTTCTGCTGCTTTATCGCCAACCCGCCCACATGTGGACGGTGTTTGTCGCGACAAGTCCCCGGGGACGAGTGAATCATCGTTGTCTCACATTTCATATGGCATTTCGTCAACTAAATCTCCCGGGCCATGTGACGTCTTGAAACCAGGCATCCGTCGCCCGAAGCAGATCCATCCATATCCAGTGAAATTGTACCAACGGCGGCAATGCTTGCAGCCAAGGCAGGGCGACGGGCTCTTACGGCCCTCGCCACAAATTTGACCGATTTAATTTCGCGTCTCATTTCGCTGCCATCCTCGTCAACCAGTTGACATGCAGATCATCCTCCACAATACGCAGGGACCCGCGCGACTATTCCTGTGAATGACGGCCCAGGGCTGCGCTAACATGCTCCGCAATCATCGTGAATTATAGTGGTGTCGCAGTAATAATACGAAGTACTGGGATGCAACAACCGCTTCCAACGGGTCGGCGGAGCTAGTCGTGAATCTGTTTTCGTCACCATTTTCGTCCCACATGGGACCAGAGAATGCTGGCGCCTGTGCTGGGGAGAGAACGCCACCATGTTAGAACCAGGGGTGGAATTACCCAACATCCGGAGGCTGAGGTAATACGAATCCCCGAAGTCAAACATTGAATGAGTGTTGTTTGTAAACCCAATAGAAGCAGGCTTGTGAAGTCGCTTTGTCCAAGCTTGGTGCGACACCGGACGGGGGCTTTCGCTTCTGCTCGTTTTTAGTGTAATAAGCCGTGGAGGCTACTCTTACTCCCTCCACTTTTGAGGATGGTGCAAGAGACATCAGGCCACCGCCATTAACGTGACTCTCTGCACATGAGTGTGATTCAATCGTCCGTCATTTCTCAGCTGTTTCTTCGATAAGTGCCCCGTCGATGACCAATCTTTCCATTCTGCTGGAAGCTGCCTCGCATAAACATGTACGTACAGCGACAGGGTGGTCGCCGTGGGTCCTTGCAGCCATGGCGGCTTAGAACAGGGGTGCTGCAGCCAGCCATAATATGTAAGTTCTAGTACATAATAAACCATCAGGCATGTTTCAGACACCTCGCCCAGAAGCGGCCTATGTAGGATGGGGTCGTTATTCAACAAGATACTCCGTACTGGCCGAGATCTGCACATTTGATCAACCATTCCTGGTTAATGACATCTGTTTTCAAAGATAGTATGTTGAGAGTAAGAACGTGGTAAATATGGATCGCGCATAGCTCGAGTCTGGTGCTTTTTGTACGCTGCATAACATGAGTAGCATTATTGTTCAGAATACTCACACATGATGATTAAACTTGGTTTTGCTACCCTCCTGATGATGCCTCCATCTCTTGTTCATTTGTGGCACGGAATCGATTAGCAGTTTTGACGGGGCGGCCTCGTCCTTTTTGCATCGCTACGATCCGTTTGCGTTGATGCTTGAGCCTCGGAGTAGCTTTGCGCGTCCGGTCGGCTGTCGATGCCCCAGGCAAGTTAGTCTTCAGCAGGCTTCGGCGAGATTTTGAACAATAGAGACGAATATGTCGTCACTGGTCAGCACGTCCAGGGAGATGAAGCCGAAGGTGAATCAGACAGAGTCCCGGGTGCCCAATGAAATGAAAAGTGCCTTCAAGGGTACGGAGTATAAACCGCCCCGATCATTCGAGACTGAACAGCAGATATAAAGAGAGCAGAAACGAAGAAAAAAGACCAAGAAGGCCTAGGAGAATTTGGTCTTGTGGCGAGCCCAGGAAGGCGCCAACCTGGGATTGCCACTTGCAGCCTCAACTGATTTCTCGCCCCCCCCCCACCACCCGCTGCCTCAGGTTCGCTCGCACAGGCTCTCAACGCCCAAGTGCACGACAACACTCCTACAAACCAACTTGTCATGTCCATCTCGAGTAAGATACAGTCATCCGCCATGTCGTACGTACAGTCTCCGTTGAGCCGGCCATCAGCTAGAGTTTCGCAACTTGACATTTGTCACGACGCACGAGCCCGATTCAGATTTCGTTCACGTCAGCTATGTACAAGGTGGTTCAGCCGACTTGCCGACAGGCCAATTTGGCAGCAAGCGTATGTCACATTCACTAATTAATACGGACTAAAAGTTAGGTTGTGAGTTGGCTAGCGTTTCCATGTACTGTACTGTCAGCCCCGGTGACGCTGGCAGTCCTTGCTGGGTGATGCAAATGGCGCACCTGCTTGCACACCAGGACAAGGGTGCAAAGAAGCATGCAGTGATGCACCCACTCTTTCCCCACGGTCTGTCTCTGAAGCAGGACATCATCTATCCAAAGAGGGGATTCTGAGTGGACATGTTGTACATGTTGGCAAGCCTTCTTCAACAACATGATGCGCCACGACTTGACGACTCGCATGGTTTCGTAGCCCTTCTACCGAAGCTCATATCTGGAACCAGAGAAGACGACTTCAGTTGGAGCTCAGATGCAATCCGAACCATCAAAAGGGCGCGTAAAAAGACTAGGATATTCTATACGGAAGACGTAGTCCTAGTCGTGAGTGACGAGGATTGCTGACGAAGCTATACCCATCCTTTGAGAAGCACGGCACAGGAAAGTGAAAACGCCTCTGGCAGCACCCTGGCTACGATTGTTCATGGTGCTTGGCTTGGTCACAGCCCCATCGGCTGCAGCAAGGGATAACAGCCGGGACGTCGATCACGGCTTGTCAACAAACAACCTCGACCGCCTTCGTGTCCCTCGTGTCTTTCTCCATCCGGCCCCATGGCCCGTTCTTCTGCAAGGCATTGCTTTTTTAGTCCACCTGGCTCTTCCGAGCAGGTGGCGTCGTTTCTGAGCTTTGTACGGAGTAGCTTAGCAGGGCTAGCCCCAATTGAGAACGGAAACTGAAGAGTCGGCCCACTCAAGCTCATGGGGAGCTATGCTAGCTAATGATGCCACGGACCGGTGGATAGGAAACCCCACCGCGGTCGACAGATTAACAGATTAATTGAGCCATCGGGCTCGTCTGGGTGCGTGGGTCGACGACCCCTTGGGAATCATCTCCGCGCTTGTGCGATTTGGGCGTATCACACGTCTGCTCATCCTGCCTGCTGGAGCTTGGTTGGAAGGTTTCTGAGCCTGATCATCTCGGTTTCAATGATGGAGCCTGTCGACTTGGCCGCTATTCTCAAGCTATGGTATGTTGCCCGTCCGTCTCAGGGACCCGTCCGCGCTGACCGCTCCCATATCTATCGAGTCCTGGCTGCCACGCTGCTACGGGTATAGCCCATGCAATCTCGTCATGTCCGTCTTCAGCCCAATGGCCCGTGTGGGCGTCTCGGGAAAGAATCCGTCTGCGCCACTGACACCTTCTACAGAGACATACTCCGTACAGCATCGCTCTGTACTGAATATGTACATCCCCGGCCATTATCACACGGTTGAGGCATGGCGTTGATGGGTTGTGAAGTACGGTGTGTCTGTCTTTCGACCACTCAGGCAGGTCATGTGGATATCCTCCCTCACCCTCAAGCTTTTCATAGACTCTCCATAGGCATTGCCAATGGAAATAGAGAAAAGTCCTTTGTCCAGATCCTTCAAGCAAGAGAGATGTTGGTTGGTCTGACACTCTCTGACCAAGATCGTTATCTCACCCACACACACAGATGTTGGCGAAGCTCCCGTCTATTACATACCGAGTGAGAGTTCTAGAGAGCCGCTAGGTCTTCTGCACATGTCTTGCCACACGGGAACAGAAGGAAATTTCGCACCCCGTCTAGCCTGGGCGCCTTCTCACAATAACCACCCAGCACCCAACCAACCATTCGAACCCTGTCGCTACTGGGGTGGCCATAGCACCAAGGAGCCTGGCAATGACTTCACCCCTGTTCATGCTAGCTACATTGAGAGAGAGAGAGAGAGAAAGTGGAAAAAAGAGAAGTCTTGTTCTGGGACAATGTTGCGGCTCCGTACCGAGTACGGCTTGCATGTTCGATGTCCTGGTTGGCATCCATGACAATGACAAACTCAGGCTGGCCACGGCCAAAGTCAATTCGTTGACAACTTCTTCATTCTTCTTCCCTCTACCCCCCCCTTTTTTCATCCAACACACACACTTCCTCACGCATACTTTTCCGGCTTTTGTACTCTTCTTTCTTTTTCTTGCAGGACAATTGCGGCTGGCTTGGAAAATTAGTTAGGGGCGGCGGGCGAATCGACATTGTGTGATTTGCCTGGATCCAACCTTTTACACCCTCACACATCCCATTGCGCCGTGGCTGATGCTATTGATACTATTTTAACCTGATCAGGGGTAGCTATCCGAACAGAGGTTGGTGATTGACATTTCTTTATTGAAAGTCACCCCAACCCATTTTTCTCCACATACTGCCCGTGGACTTCCCTGACTTCTTCAGAGTAAAGCACCATTTATCGCCTTTCTCGTGATATGCGAAATCGACCTATCTTGTACACGCAGCCTGACTATACTCCCGACAGCGCTGCGTGAGGATTGCGATCGGAAACATACCAGTTGCCTATATAGCACGATTGGCGCCCAAAGTTCGATATCCTGGTGGTCGCGGGCTCACGTTGCAAACAACGGATACTCTCGAACATCAAATCGAAATAGTCTCGAGCGACATATTCAAAAAGCTGTGAGCCTCGAGGAAACGCGATAGAGTTTAGTGCTGGCGCGGGACGGGGAAAATTAGCTTCCTTACCTTCCACCAGCTGCCCAACCTTGACTAGGTAGACTTGAGACGACACCTTGATTTCAGGCGGATGGCTACGAACCAAGAACGTACACTACTCCGAGCTTCACCTGCGCCTGTATTTCGCACCAATAGCATCAGGACTGTTGGGTTTGTATTTCCCAGCTGGTCCTAATCCCCCTTCCACCATCCTGGCGCTTTCAACTGCGCAACTGCCTCAGCGGGCACCATCAGCTCAAGATAGCCCTGGCTACGCCATTAGCGACTCAAGTACCGGAACCACACCGAATTCTCCTCAAACGCCGTCTACCCCATCTTGGAGAGAGAGAGGGTCGCCAAAAAGTCAGTCTTTCCTAGGCTTTTCGCCGGCGACAGTGCCAGAAAAGAAAGGAAGTCAATGTGCTGGTCCTCAGGACCAAAACAGGTTAGGGGTACGGGTCTCGATGTCACAGAGAGAACCTGCGTCTCGGCCTGCATCTCGTCGATCTTCGGCCTCTCCAGATAGATCAACAGAATCAGAAGCTCGCCATTCGGGGCCATTTATTGGTAGCAATGCCACATTTGCAGAGATAAACCCACAAACAAGAGATGGTATTGGCGTCGGCCAACACAATCCCTCCAACAAATCTATAGACATGCTGCACATTCTGAATCCACCTGAAACACGGCGAAAAGAATTTCAAGGAGCAGGCGAATCGTCTTCACGGCTGGTTTATCCTCCTAATGCTTACCATTCTTCTATCCAAGGTGCTTCGCGACAGCCCGTACTGGGCCATTCGGCTTCTGCATCGTATCCGGGTACACCGAACTCTGGCCAACCTTTGTTCGGGCCAGAGCGCCAGTCACCAATCCTAACTTGTCCATTTTCAGGAGTGCACAAAGCAAGGAAGCTTCTCAGTCCCGAGGTGTCTCGCCCGACTGGCATTGGACATGGCAGTGGCCCATCACGCGACTTTGACTCACGATCTCAAGGATTTGTAGCCTCATCAACGCCAGCCAAACGTCCGCGTGAGCCCGATACTGCGGAAAAGCCCAGACAACTCCCCAGTCTTCACCAAGCTCAAGGAGTTGCCCAGGCTGCCGGATCGCAGACATCGACACCATCCCCCAGATCTCTCTCACAGACCGGTAATAGAGCTACAGAAGCTTCATATGGATCACACCTAGCGTCATCTCGTGACGCTCCTGTCAGTCGCCTCAATGTTCATTCCCAATCTCAAGCGGGGCCGTCGTTCATGCCTCTTCCATCAGGAACTCGCCCTTCAGAAGGTTCGTCTACGTGGACAGAGGTGTCGAGAAGGTCCGTCATAGGAGTCACGGGGAGTATGGAAGGGCAACAGGCATTCATGACCCTTCCGGGCAGTGATACTCCGATACCGGTTCAGGTCGACTATTCACAAGCATCCCGGAAGGCAGATGAAAAGCGTCAGCGGAATGCCAAGGCGTCAACGAGACATCGTCGGAAGAAGAAGACATTACAAGAGGAGAATATCAGACAGCTGCAGGACCTGAAGGACGAAAGGCAGCAGATAGCCGATGAGCTGGAGCATATGAGGTACCAGCGTGACTTCTATCGCGATGAGAGGAACCGGCTGAGAGATATCGTGTCTCACACCCCTGGCATTCACCAACATGCAACAGGGCCGCCGAGTCCTACTCCGACACGAAGTACTGGCTCGCATTCAGACCACAGTCCCGCCACGCAGCAACTCGCAACAACGCCGGCTCAAGGCTATGGAGGTGATCTCCCAGCAATAGACCGAACGCTTCAACGATCTAAAATTGAGGAACAACCCGAATATACCGGACCTCTGTTTATTCCAAGTTTGCCACCTAAGACGTTGAATTCGCCTCATGGCCAACCTTACAGTACAGTCCCACGGCGACCGCCTTCAGCAGCATCCTCTGGAACAGGGGAGAGACTGCCACCTCTAAGAGCCATGGAGGGACCGCCGCCCGCCGCTCAAAACATGGTATCAGGACAAGCCCATGGACATGATCCTCGAACCGGGCAATGGCGTCCCGTGGCCCCACTACAAGTTGAAACAGGTTGGGCGACTATGTCGAGGAAATTGGGAGACCATCAAAATCAACCCCATCCTTGGTGAATTCGTTCAGGCATCAAAAGAATTCTTGGATGCACTGACTTGAGAAGCGAAGGCAAAGGTGCCGAGATTAAAAAATCTTGGAGCATGGGGGAAATTTCCAGAGTCAGTACCAAAGACCTTGGACCTGAGTGCGAGAAGTGGATGCCTCTGATTCGAGGATTTTGCTGTATTCCGAATGGTCTTTTAAAACCGAATCAATTTGGTCAAGAAGGGCGGTGCACAATGATCACCGGACAACCAACTCATCTGGCATCTTGATGAGCATCACCTTAATCTACGACGTGCCTCTTTCAACTCATTGAAGCGCTGGCGGCATTTGCGTCGCTAAAGATTCCCAAGAATCAAGGACAAAATAGCTCATCCGCGAGGGGCCAAATCTGCGATACTCCCACAGGGCCAAGCACGCCAAGTCGACTTCATGTCGCGAGTTCGACATCTGAGAGCTCAAGGCGTGCAGCATTGGGCGGACCTACGTGTGACCTACGTGGTGCGATCGCAAAGGAAGTTGTAGGCCACTTCATGGTCTCATAAGAAGACTTCTGCCATTTGAACAGCGAAGACGAATGTCTTGCGTTAATTTCATTCTGTTTTTTTTTTCAGTCCAAAGCTCAGAATTCGCTTGAACAGCCCTTCCCATGTTTTTTTTTTAACTATCTTCTTACACAATACCCGTCGTAGAAGCGACCATACGAAACCACATGTACAAAAGATACCCAAGCAAAATTACAGAATAACAGGCACATTGTTGGCAAGAGAAGGTTGAGAAGCTGCAGAGCTTGTGGTGTTTCAAGGCGTTGTTGTGTTTTCATTCGCTTTTCCCCGCCTTTGCTTTTCGATATTCCTGGTTTTCTTTGGTCACTTACCCAATTTATTTTAATTTACCCAATTTTACCCCTTGGGAGCGATTCCTGCTCGTCTGTTGCATGGTTACATGGGGGGAGTAGCATGAGTATTACATGGTCAGCCGTTGCTTTGACACACATCACAGAATGGAAAATAGTTTAATGCTTTGCTTTAATAGAGCTGTAGACGGACTGCAGATGAGCAGTACACTCAAAAGATATAATGCCACATGGCTTACAAAGTTGGCCAGGAGCGGCGAAGATTGGATGGGCGCAAATTGACGCAACGCTCTGAGTTGTTCCCCAGGAAAATTGAAACATGTGAAAAGCTCTACTCTATTTGTTTGTCAAATTGACATGCACGGCTTTGATGCTGTAGTCACCTCGCAAACCTTACCGCCCAAGCTCTCTGCCTATTCCACTCTCCTTTACACCGCCAAAGGGAACCCTCACATCGGAATCATTGCTACTGTTGACTCAGACCATCCCCGCCTCGAGCTCCCTTGCTACTCGATGAGCTGTAGCCAGGTTGTTGGTAAAGACGGCGCTAGCAAGCCCGTAGCGAGACGCGTTCGCGGTTACGATTGCCTCGGCTTCTCCCTCGAATCTTGCGACAGCTGCGAAAGCGCAGGGGCCGAAAATCTCCTCCTCGAATACCGTAGCATCCGTGTTGACATCGCTGAGCACTGAGAATAGTTGGTGGAGCAAAAAAAACCCTTTGAGGGAAGCCCCGAAACGGGACCGCATGGCCGGAGGATTGCTGCATTTTCGCCCTCGGCCGCCCGGATATACGACAAGACTCGATCTCTTTGGCTTTGGCTGACCTGGGGGCCCTGATAGATAGCTGTCTGTCTGGAACGAGTCACCCAGGACAGATGACTTTGCAGTGTATTGCGCGAATCGCGGAACAAGAAGGCATCGTATATTCCATCTACGGAGTACGGAGTTTTCTATCTGGCAGCTTGGAGTTGATCCATTGGCAAGCCAGCTGGCAGCCACCCCCGGCAGTGCCCCGCAGTGCCGGCCCACTTTTGCAGACCACACATCTGGCCGTGTGCGTGCGCGTTGCCCCTGGTCGGCGTTGCCCAACGTCAGCCCCCCTTATAATAAGCTCACCATCATCTTCTTTGCGGCTCTTTCCCGACCATATTCTACGTAAACCCAGTCGCCGTCTTCTCAATCCCTTGACGATCCATCGCCAACTTGTGCATCAGTGTCGCCTCAAGGAACAGACCACACTTCACTGCCCGTCATGGCTCCTCCGTTTCCCCGGGCGCAGATCGAGGTCGACTACCCCATCTACGCTGTCGATTTCGACCCTCAAGATGCGAACAGGTTGGTCATTGGAGGCGGAGGTGGCGCTGGGAGGTCTGGTGTTGGGAACAAGATTGTGAGTTGATGCCTTTCAAGTTTGCTACCTACCCGTCGTTCACGCAACAAATCTACCACAACTGAAGCTTGACAAAGATCGCGGCTGACCCATGTATGGCCCATGGCCCTGCCTCTGTCAGACTGTTCTAGATACATCGCGCCAAGACGAAATTCGAATCGCCGGTGAAGTTGACCTTTCTCGCGACGAAGACACCGTCATGTCAATTGCCGTCGGCTCGCACGGGCACAGGGGTAAAACAACACATATCTTCGCCGGTGTCAATTCGTCTGCCGTCGACATCGCCAAAGGCAATAACCAGCACCTACGCATTTTCTCTGCCGAGCCCTGCCGAGCAAAACCGCTTAGCTCATCGACGGGCACCACCCCGACGAAGCCCAGATCTTTCCCCGAGTGCAGGATCTCCGAGACGTCACGTACGGCGCTTTTTGCCAACCCAGACGATAGCATGTACCAACGGTTGTTGCGCGTCTCCGGGCCCGTGGGCGCAGCTGCGTCTGCCCTGGGAAATGAACCGCAAGTAGCTGTTTTTGAGGCGACGGCGCCGGATCCAAAGATACGCGGGGTGCTCGGTTTGACCAAAGAGGCCGAGGCGCTGGATATCATTCAGACGGGCGCCAACGAGTTTCAGCTGGCGTATTGTCACAGGTATGAGCTGTACACGGTCCAAATCGGCAGCAAGGTCAACAGCGAACCAAAGCTGGTGTTTGCAATGCCGGACGATCACGGAGAAAGGCCGCACTTCCGGTCGATTCGATACTTGACGCCCGAGTTCATCCTCGCGGTGGCCAATTTGCCCAAGAAGAACACGGGAGCACTTATCCAGGGACTCCGACTGCCTTCCTCGGATAATGAAAAGGCCAGACTAGCTGTGACGGCGCGGATACCTGGCAAATTCTCGGCCACGGCCCTGGCAGTCGCCAACCTGTCCCTGCCCACTACGCCAGCCGATCCGGTGGGCAATGCGCAGTTTGTGGTAGCCGTTGCCGGCAATGATTCTTCGATATCGCTGTACACCCTGGAACATGAAGTCTCGTCTGCACTCAGTCTCCTCACGAAGCTGCATCCGTTTTTCACGCTCGGAAACGTCCACGGCCAGGAGCAGATTTCGGGGCTTGCCCTGTCGACGTTCATCACGCCCAAGACACACATCCGCACGCAGTACATCAAACTCGCAAGCACTTCCCTTCAAAAGAGCGTGGTGGTCCACAACATTCCCCTCGAGAAGTTCGCCGACACGCCGCACCCTCGCAGCAGGAACGGGCCACCCCGGCCGGCCCGTTATATCGTTGCCATGCGCTCCCGCGGCCCATCCGCACGACCGCTCATGGTGAGCCTTGCCGTCATTGTGCTCATTCTCGCCATTGTTGGCCAGTCTGTCAAGGAGATGTACGGCGTTGGCGAGCCCATCGTCTTTGCGCAGCGCTTTCTTCCCTCGTGGCATGGATCGCTGCGCAATCCCGGCTTCCAGCCGGCACATGTGTTCGAAAATGCACTAGCTAGCCTCGCGGGAGACAAGGTGCTCGGCGCAGGGGAGAAACTGGTACTGCTCGAACCCGCCCCCGTGCAAGACGGCGGCGGCAAGACGCGGAAACTCCAGGTCGAGGTGCACGATGCCGACTCCCACGGCCCGGCCAGGACGTGGGATCAACTCGGTGCAGACGAACAGCGCGCGTGGAAGGAGAGGCTTCGCGATGCTGGGGCGTGGACGCGGAGCATGGGGGAAAACGTCTTCAAGGGTATCGTGTTTGGACAATTGGCAGGCATGGTTGGGCGTGCCGCGGCGGGCTAGCTAAGGTGCGGTGATGGTGAGATGGTGCGCATGCATGCGGATCCACCACGGAGTAGTCCGTAATACTGGTCCATGTTCATTCATTGATTTTGCCGTGTCCTTGCAGAGTTGCAAGTTGGTTTCGGTTCATGTGGTACTTTGGTTGCAGGGGAACAGGGCGGGCGTACGTACGGAGTACATGCACGGAGTATGATTGACCAGACGAATGAGATGGATGAAGCCATGAGAGTCGTGGGGAAATTGCAGCGAAATGTGCTTCCCTAATTGATTGCGACGTAGTTTACTTTCTTCGCTCTTATTCAAAGATGGAAAAAAAGATTCAACGCTGCTACACCTTTTTTTTTCACTTTGGCATTGACGGGGGGGGGACAGGAACAGGAGCCAGTGCCACCCGCAGTGCCGACTGGTTCATCGGGCGAAAGGGGAGAAGTACAGCCACCCCCTGCTCGGTTTTTTTTTTTTTTTTTTCTATACCCCTCCTGCCACCCGACCACCCGACTGACGGGACCAAACTCAAGATCCGGGACTTTGGAACCCAAGACATGTCGCGGACTTTATTCGACTGACGTGATTGTGATTGGTAAATGGCAACCAAGTCATTTTCATCTCAGCAAGTGCCGGGCCTGGTCTCTGCCCTGGAGTAGACATCCGTAGTCTGAACTATGGCGCCCCGAGTTCTTTTCTGGTCGGGAACTCGAATCTTGATTGACGTGGAAGGAGCTGGCAATTGAATAAACATGGAGATAAGCCGCCGAAGCTCCAAGTATTGACAAACCCACCTGAGAGAGAGGGGGAAGTCTCTTTCACCAAACCATGTATTATGATTGGTCTAACCATGACCATGCCCCACTATTTGATGCTGGATGTTTGTATATTATACCCTAAGCAATCATCATGGAGCGACGAGCATATGGCAAGGTCTAATAAAGTTTGTGAGTTGAGATATAGGCAGGGGAAGCAAGCCATTGCCTCGAACGGCAGAGAGTGGAGCATTGCTGGCGCCCCCCCCCCCCCCCGCGGGCGTGCGTCACGACACGGATGGAGGCATTCTGGCATTGTAGTATTGTCGGAGGAAAATGATCAAAGGCAGGCAGAGAGCGAACTGTTCATCATGAACCAGCTAGCTTCCGTTAACTCAAGGAGGTGAATATGTATGTATGCACGATGGCTCTGATTCAGCATGAATGACGACGGATGAGTAAGGGTGGGGCAAACTAAGTTGAGACGCATGGGAAGTCGCTGCATACATGGGTATGAGTACTCCGTACTCCGTTGTAATGTGCTGTGCGGATCCGCAGGCTTGCCAATTGAGGCTGTCACCTCCCGTTGCACGAGTGCCGCCACGGTGCCGTGTGGGAAGGGGTTTGCATGGGCAGGCCCACAGTTATTTAGTTCTTCAGGTTCTTCAGTGATGGTGATATTTCAATCTTGGCTTTGAAGCGGCTGCTGTCAGGATGCCCTGTGTGTGATTTTTGATGCGATTCCGAAACGAGGATTTTGCTCCAGTTTATGTTGCTCCGTGTGCCGGTTGAACCTTTGAGCTTCCTCAGAAAAACACCACTGGTGTTTTTCTGAGGAAGCCTGAGATTCACAAGGGCTCTCCTCAGAGTAAAGTATAGCTTTGGGGGCACTTTTGAACATTGCCATGTTTATATGATTGAGTGGCAGTGAGAAAGGCTAGGCGGCTGGCATGTACTGTACTGTACGTACTGTACTGGCTGGGGTTGTGGCATCCATGTGCGTGTGTAGCGCGCTAGACATGGACATGGGTAATCCTAGATCGGCGCCGGCAAGGGGACCAAGAAACAGGTAGCCCAATTATTCCATGTACGCCGTCCGCTATCCGTGTTGAAAGCTGCGTGATTTGAAGATGTCGGCCTGACCGACGGCCTGAGAGACAAGATGTGCGAAGGAAGCAAGGAGGGGAGGGGATGCTGCCTAGCTGCCCCCTTTCTGCCCAGTTGAGCTCAGCGCTGACTGCTTGCTGTCTTGGCGTCTTGGGGAAGGAGCAGTGGGTGGTGGGTGGTGGGTGGTGGGTGGTGGTTGGTGTGGTGGTTGGTGGTTGGTGTTAAAAGTCGGAGCATACGGATTATTACATGTACATACATACATACGTACATACATGCTAATAGTTGGTAAACACCACCAGGGAGGGGAGTTCCTCAATCGACACCAGGCAAACATAATATAGAGACGGCGACGCCCCTTTCTTCCACGTTTCCAAAGTGAAAGTTGTTTCTATTGTATTCGTGGAGTCGTGTACGGTCCGTAATAAAGCAGGTTGTATGGGTTTGGTAACGCCAACTAGGGTCTTCATCTACAAGGGGTCCACGTACATCATACAATACTCCGTAGAGCCCGCCGTGTATTACATGGTGCGTACGCTTTCGAACGTTTTGTTCTGGGAAAAAGTGTCCTGGGAAGCTGGTCGGGAAATGCTGAATTGGGACGGACTCGTTTACTGCTCGCATGCAGTGAGCATCAGTCGAAAAGCCGTCATCACCTCGAGCCTAACATTTGGTGATTAATTCGCTTGATGAACGGAACGGGCTGGATTGGGGTTGGATTGGGGCTGGAAGACTCCTCAAGCCCTGTCTGTCACTGCTGTTCCTGGCAATCTGGACTGCAATCCACCTGCCCGACCCCTACCCCCGACCCCTACTCTTCTACTCATCAAGACGCGGACATCCCGGCCGGCTTTTCCCAGGGTGTTCAAGGCCCGAGCCAAGGGTGTCCAACTTGCAAGGGTAAAAAAAATCCTCCACTCGCCGCCCTAGCACACAGGCAGCATGGCATCCATTCTCCCAGCAGCTCTACTGCACTTGATGGCCACGACAATATTTTATTTCAATGAGCATGGCCGGGAAGTCAGTTGTCAGAGCACTTGCTTGGAGCGACATGGGGGCATTGTAGATTCTGAGCCGTGGTCTGGGTATGATAAGACCGCCGTGGGGCTGGTCAGGAAATTGCATTTCGTCCGCATTTCGTCCGCAATTTTCCCAATCTGAATCTGCACAATCGCCTTCAACACCATCTTCGGATCTGTCTCCCCTTGCTGAAGAACGCTCGATTGCGCGCAGGGTGCTCACATCAACCAGATGTCGAACGGCATTTCGATCCACAGAATGCTGATCCGTACTCCGTATGAAACAAGGCGTGATTGCAGTGGATAACGTGTACGGACAAAGGGACTGCGGGGAGCAGGGGAGCAGGGGAGCAGGGGAGCAGGGGAGAACGGATTCGCAGAGTGATGATGAATTATCTGCACATTTACTCCGTATATTAATACATAGCCTGTACTCCGTACTACCGGACCAATTGACTGGAATGATTTCTGTGCACTCAGAGCAGCCTAACATGAAAAGATGCCGAAATTATGACTTTTCCGCCCGAGAGGTGCGAGGACGGGACTCGACGAGCCGTCTTATTATTGTGCATGAGTCCTCCACGTAGTCTGTTCTTGCTTCAGTCCGTGACAGTCTGTGAGGACAGCATGTTGTGATCCTCGACTATCCCGTGATTATCTTCATACCAGACGGTCCTTGTGTTCCCCACAACATCTGCATCTTCTCATGACTGCCAGTGAATAGTGAATACGGAGTAGTCCGTCATAATCCGCACATGTAGGAGATTCGCGTGCTCTGAGCCGGCCACCTGGATTTTGAGCCCACAGCCCTGGCTGGGGATGGTGGGCGTTTCAGCCAACCAGCCGCCTTGACAGCAGAAAGGACCGTACCTACCTGGTCATGGTGCACATGGACGTACTGTACATGCAATGCAGTTGGAGGTGGGAGGCTGTTACTATACTCACCCCCTCCATTCTTGTGTACAACTTTGACGTACTCCGTACATGCATAAGTCTTGACTGCTGATGCGAGAGGGAACTCACTAATCCGTACCGTCTACAGTGGGAAGCTCCAGGCCTATAAGGCTATAAGGAAGGGGTGTTGAGCCCTCCAGACCCTCCAGACCCAGACCGGCACTCGGATGCGTGAATGTGTCAATCTGGTGGCAGTCGGCGGCGCTGTGAGTGTGATCTGAGGTCAACTCCAGTCAGGTGGCTCACGCAACAAGGGTGTGTCTTGTCTGGTGCGCCTGCAACAGCCGGCTGCCCTGTCTGCTGTCCTGTCTGCTGCCCTGTCTGCTGCCCTGTCTGCTGCCATGGTCCTCCTGGTCCTAGTCGTCCTGGTCCTGGGGGTTCATGTCTTGGCCAACCCGCCCTGCCCTCCACTCCACCACCTCTTTTGCCTGCCTAGTTCTGCGCTGCTCTGCTGTCTCTCGCCTTGCTTGTCTTGTCTCGCCTGTCTCGTCGTCAAGGCTGCTGCAGTCGTTGCTCACTCACCTCGCTCCTCTCGCCCCTCGTGCTAGTCGCCGCACCAGCCTTCTCACCCTGCCCATCTCTCCAAGCCGTCCATCTCTCTACCGCTCATCTGCAACATTTGAGCTTTGTTCAGACGATAGCAACATCTTTCTTCTCCTTAAGCCGCTTTGTTTGGTCATTTGTCGACTCTGTCCTTCGTATCCAGCATCAAGTACCTTTTCTGTCCCCCGCGATCCGTCAGACTCCTTCATGCCTCTCGACCAGGACCCCCTCGCCAGTATATTCCACGACACCATCGTTCATTCACCCGCGGAGGCCCACGTCGACCCTCATCCACTTTCCACGAACTTTCCACGAACTTTCCACTTCCCAGCGAAGTTGGAGGACGCGCCATCTGCCTACGGCTCTCCCACGGCTCTCCCAGAGAAGCGTCTTCAGTCCTTGACATTCGTTCTTGCTGTTGATCCGACTGCAAAGCTTTCAACCTAGCGTCTTTGTGTGTTCGTGGACAACGGGCGACATATGTCTGTGCCTTGTCCGCCGTTTGCTAAGCCTTCCAATCGCTTCCAACCTGCTGAGCACTTCGGTCACTTCGGCGACCTGGCGGATTCTTTCTGCCATCGTTGCGAGTGGTAGCCGGACGAGAAGGATCTTGTGCTCACTACAACGACGCCCTGCATTTACTAACTTTGCTTCCGCTCTGCCGCCACAAACTCTGCCTGTGTCAACAAACCTTCCCCAGGTCCTGTACACACAAACCTTATTTTTCCAACGATACCCCGCCACGCGCTTCGAATCTGCTGTACTTTATAATAGTTATCTGTGCCACGATTTAGAATTCCATCCAATCTGTCTCCGCTCCCTTTGTCCGCACGAGCAGCCATCGGTCATTTTTCGCAACGTCTACGCGCGACAGCACGGATCACTGCCTGTGAATCTTCATTCTTGATCGCCTATTCCTCTTCCTTCGCGTCCTCTACTGATACAACACTCTGGAAACGCCCCAGACTCTCGTCGCCCATTATCCTGACCGAAAGATTCTGCATTTCTACCAAGACACGCCGAAACAACGAGTCGGAACGTTCCAAATACCAACATTAAGCGGCCATGGCCGCCAACATGCAGCAAATGGCTGGGGCTGGCCAGATGATGCCCCAGCAGCTGCGACGGCCCCAAACCTCCCATCAGCTTCAGCAGATGGTGTACCAAAATCTTCTTACAAACTCACAGGCTGCCAACGGTCTGACGTGGCAAGGAAACATCAGCCTCAACGACCGCATGGGTAAAACCATGGATCTGTACGTGTCACATGCGCTGCCGGCCAATGCCATTACCCACGCAACATGGCCGCCCCATTATGCTTGGTCAAAGACAAATTCCTAACGTTTCAGCAGCATTTCCAATATTGCACTGGCAAGAACCGGCATCGATCATGTGCGAGCCGCCGAGTTCGGCTGCAATTTCGAACGAGAAATGTTCTATAAGTCGCCGAACAAGGTAATTATGAAGAAGAAGAAAACCCTTGGAGCCATTCCTTCATGAAGTCGTGTGGGCAAGATTTTAACCAAATGCAGGAGTCATATGATCAAACCATGGCGAATAAGACGCTGGATTTTTTCAAAAAGCGACAAGAAAACGAATCTAGCATTCAAAACACCCTCAATGTCAATGCACAGGCACAGGCTCAGGCAGCACAACAAGCACAACAAGCACAGGCTCAAGCCATGATGAGCATGCAAGCACAAATGGGCCGTGGTATGGCACAGTCCCAACAAGGATTCCAGCATCTTCAGCACCCAATACAGAACTCACAGATGGCCCAACAAGCGCATCAGCAACAGCCTCAAATTCAGCAACAGCAGATGGGCATGGGCATGGGCATGGGCATGGGCATGGCAAACCAAGCTGGTCGTGGAGCCATGGCATCTAATCAGCAGGCTATGGGAATGCAAAACCGACAACCTCAACAGTTCTCCAACGACATCTCACGTCTTGCCCCGTCTGATCGCGCCAAGGTTTTGGACATCGCTTCAAAGATGATGGCACAAGCGTCGGACGAACAAAAGACTGCTACAAGATTGACTTTGCAGCAACGATTGTCACCGCAGCAGCTTGCAGAATTCCAGTCGCAGGGAAGAGATCCCTTGGCTTGGTTTTTCCAGAATCAGGCTTATCAGATGCTTAAGAACAATGCTAGCCGCCTTCAGCAGCAGCAGCAGCAGCAGCAGCAGCAGCAAGCTGGTGTTCAGAATCAAGGTGGGGGACAAGTGGCTGCTGCTGCCATGATGCAACAACAGCAGAGTCAACAATCGTTCCAGCAACGACAAAATATGATAAATGCCAACCAGCCAGCAGATTTCAACCCATTCACTTCCAACATGGAGAGCATCAAAGACCAGCAATTGAACGGACTCATGGCTCAGCAAGCTGGTCAGATGGTTGTGCCAGCTAGTTCTGGTGGTGCCCAGCACGCCACTCCCCAACCCGGAAACCAGAACATTGCTGGCGCTCAGGGGCAAAACCAGACACCCCGTCAGGGTCAGCAGCAGCAGCAGCAGCAGCCGCCACAGCAACAACAGCAACAACAGCAAGGAACTGCGAACCTCCAACAAATGAAGATGAATCAAGCTGCCCAGCAAAGCCAGAACCAGATGCAGTTGAAGATGCAGCAGCAGCAGAACCAGCCAAATGGCATGCCCCCCGCGCGAAGTCCGGGGATGAATACCTTGAACACACCCGTGTCACGGGCACCAGGCGGAATGAATCCGATGGGTGGGCCTGGAATGGGCCAAGGCACAGTGCCCTTTGGTGATCAACGATTTAATCAAGGCACACAACGGCCAAACAACCAAGCTTTCAGCAATATGCTCGCCAACATGACACCGGAACAAAGATTATCGATCCAAGGGCTACCGCCCGACAAGCTCAACGAAGTTTTTCGAAAATGGCAGAGCCAGAGACATGAACAGATGTTCAATGGAGGCCAAATGAACCAACAACAACAGAACCGCCCCCAAAATCAGTTTGGCGGACAAATGAACCCGAACCTGGGCGCCGCAGGTCCTCAAGGCATGCCAATCAATCAACAGCAGCAGATGCAGATCCCACGCATGCCGATACAGAACGGTCAAGCCCAGGCCATGATGGACGCCATGGAGCTGCCGCCACATGTGCAAAGTCTTGTTGGACCGCTGCCAGTGGAAATCAAAACGTGGCGCGACTTGAAGAGCTGGCTTAGCCAGAATAGTAGTGCTTTACCCAACGCCACCCGTGGCCAGCTGGGTAACCTGCAACAACGACAATTCCAAGGCGCGATGCAAAAGCGTGCAGCTGGGCAGAACCCGAATGTTAATGCAGCCGCCGCCATGCCGAATGCCGGACTACAAATGTCGAACCAGCAGCAGATGGCCATGCAGAAGCAGCTCGGCAATATCCCAGCACACGTCCTTCATGTGACGCCGCAGGATCTCGTCAATGTTCGATCGCAGCGGGCAAATCTGGCGGCTGTGCCTGACGAGCAACTGCGAAATATGGTGATGATGATGAAGAAGAACTCGTGGCAAGCTCAACAGCAAGCGCAACAGCAAGCGCAAATGCGAGCCCAGTCAATGCAAGGCCATCCACCACCAGGCCAGCCGCAAACCCCTGGTCAGCAACAAATGGGTGGGCAAACTCCGATCCAAGTGCAGCACACTCCGCAGCAACCGAGCCGGACAACCCAGTCGCAAACTCACGCAAGCCCCACGAACATGGCGCAAACCGCCTCGATGCAATCTGCTGGACATAGGCCGCAACAAGGGCAGCTCAACAATCAACCTCGGGGCAGCAATCAGTCCCAACCTGCCAAGAACCTCAAACGACCAAACACCGATGATGCTGCAGACACGTCCACAATGTCGAATTCTGGCTCGACTCCTCGACAAGCCTCTCAACATAATCAACAGCTTCCCAAAGGCGTGCCTACATTAACACCACAACAGCTTGCCGGCCTCAGTACGGAGCAAAGGGCCAAATACGAGCAGTTGTTGAAGCTTCAGATGGCCGGCCAGAACCAGGCTGCAAATATGATGCAGCAACCGAATACTGAAGCCCTCAACCGACTACGCGTCATTGGTCACGAAGAAGGGCGGCAATTTAGCCAGGAGGCCATGCCCGATATTTCTATGAGCCCGCAGGAGCATAATGAGACTAGCGCCAAACTTCAGCGTATTGCCGGAGACACGAACAAGGTCAGCCGTGGTCTGACTAAGTGGTATTCGATCACCCGGGATGACGCGCGAGCGAAAATGTTCTTCAGAACTGTGAGTGGCAGCAACTGCAACCCCCCGCCCCCTCCCTTTTTACTTTTCTCAATGGTTCGTGACGTGCGAGTCAGGGTATAACTGACAGGTCTTGCAGCGTCTACGAATTATGAGGCAGTTCTCGGACGGAGAACCGATGAAAGTGTTGAAGGACAAGTTCAGCATCAATTCAGCAGAGATTGATCAAGCTCGAGCCATGTTGGAGAGCATGGCCAAGGACTTGGCTGCCAGCATGTACGGAAGGGGCATGGTGAAACCGGGACAGCAACCACAGTCTGGTCAGGGGACGACGATCCCGAATCAGCCTGCACAGTCGGTGATATCGCAGCAACAACAGCAGACTCAGCAACAGAATTTGCAGGGCCAGCCTGCGCCTTTGAACGCTGCCAACCTAGAGAAGAACACCCAGGCGCTGAGAAACCAGCAGAAGTCGAGCGGCAAAGGTGCTCAAGCACCTCCTGCGCCAACCACCACGCAGCCCCCATTTCCCTTTGGGGCGTCATCGCCTCATGGCAACCCCAGTTATATCGGCAAGCCAAAAGACATCAATCTTCAGCTGCCGCCCGCTCGGAAAAAGGCCAAGCTTTCCGTCCAGCACCCGGGACAGACACCGCAGAGCGGCGCCACGCCTTCACCAAAAATAGCAAAGAATGCTTCTCCAGAAATGCGCCGGCCGGAGCCACCCAGGCCCGTCTTCCTCTGCAAAGAGCCAGACTGTGACATGGCAGCCATAGCGCTTCCCAGCGAGCAAGCTCTCCAAAGCCACGTCGAAGAAGAGCATACCAAGCCAAGGGAGAATCCGCTGAAGTTTGTCAAGGAAAATCTGGCTCTGGCGCTCGGCCTGGAGCCTGATGGCACCCCCAAAAAGGTGCCAAAGCCGGCAGAGGGTACGACAGCCATGAGTACATCGGCCTCAAAGCAGGGCCAGGCGCCCAAGAATGTTGCAGCGACGCCGGCATCGCATGGGAATGCCATGAAGAGGACGAGCAGCGGTTTGAGCAAGGGTGGGGATGGGAAGGCGAACAAGACGGATGTCGACTCCAAACCACGGAAAACTAGTGCCTGGGCCGGATGCACGATTGATCCTCAGGCGCTGCTCAACAATCTCGGGTTCGAAAAAGGCCTACCCAACATTGTCAATGACGCCCTAATGTACCGATCCTGGACACCCAACGACACACCCGGGTCTAGCAAAGACAGCGGAACCAGTGAACCCAACAGCGATATCTCGGAAGGAGCTGCTCTGGAGATAGATGTGAGCTGGCAGACATTCGACCCTGATATTCTATTGGATCTTGACAAGACGTCACTGGATGGAGAACTGGGAAGTCTTGACCCCAGTCTGCTCTTGGACTTCAACCCGGGACCACCGCCGGATTGGGATGATGTCAGCATTGACTTTTCCAAGCCATTCCAGCTTGACATGAGCCACTATGCTGTAGGCTTTTAATTGCGGTCTCCAAGGGCCGCAAGAATTGACTGAATGGATGAAGGGAGCGAAATGCTGAAAAATGAAAGACTGGCTCATTTTATTCAGAGCTGTTCTATTATTTGGCGAAGAAGGAAAAAAAAGGTGCTGTTTTTTTGTTTGGAAGTCGGCCACAAAAGGCGATGATTGATGACGGGCTACGTTGACGCTTTGCAACCATTTTCGTGTGGGCTTTTTCGAGTTACTCTTTTGGACTTTGCACTTTTGCGCTGCAGGATACATATACCCGAATAACGAGTTTGAGGCACGTGGGGCTGGTTTTAGGAAGGGGGGGGGGTGTTGGTTCTGTCTGGTCGTGGAGTTCTTGACTGCAGTCAGCAAAGGGCCAGGAAGAGAGGCAAGAAGATTTGGACATTATGAGCGGCCCGATCAATGTACCTTTTGAAGATGGAATAACACAGTCCGGGAGGATTGATTGGGAGGATTGATTGGATATGGACTGGTGTCAGTCAGTCCCTGCATTGTGCACACGGCGGAAAGTTGTTTGGTATTGGTGTTAGTTGGTCATGTTTTTTTATAGAAGCGGTCTAATACACTTGAGGTGTGCGGGCTCGAAGCGAGCAGATGAATCTTATTACGTGTTTTCGACGACATGTCAGGCTGGTGACGAGACGAGGAGTCGACGTGGTGACGAGACGAGGAGTCGACATGGTGGGTCGATACGGTGGGTGGTGCTGGCGCAGGAGAAGGTCGCGGCGGGAAGGTTGAGCTGTTGGTACGGAGTAGGACACCCGCGGCATCTGACGGGTACATGGAACCCGGCACCCTCCCTTCCTTCAGTTTTCGCCCTCGCCCTTGTCACTATTTTATAATACATGTATAAGCAGTGTTGTGGAGTTCCACGGACTTTTGGGCGGAGGAAACATGGGCCAATGCTTGGAAAATGGGAACCTTGATGAAACGCGTCTTCTCTGCAAAACTTGAACTCTGATATTCAGCAAAAACTGCCATGCCATGCCATGCTGCCTCCCCCCAGCTGTCACTGACGCCTCTACCCATGTCACCATTACATTGAACAAGAGGCCACTTGCTCTCCCGATGTGGAAATTCATGCGCGCGCCCAGACCATGCCCAGACGTTGCAAGTACGAGAAGAGAGACCCCGCGGGGATGTAGCCGCCATAAGTCGACTCCCACCACGACGCGAACGAGCCTTGCCTCGCCAAGTTGGTCGTCAGAACATGCAAAGTGGTGGCAGGGTGCAGGGGGTCAGGGTCAGGGTCAGAAAACTCACCGGCAGCGGGGCCAAGCTCCCCGAATCCCAGAAGCTCGAGGATGTACGGAGCCAAGATGACGAGCACGCCAAACGCCACGATTGTCAGCAGGACGGCGCACGCCGCCTCCGTGGGGTTTTCCCTCGCCCACCGGGCTAGTCGGCGGAACGCGAGGCCCGCGACCCGGGTGGCCTCGTCGAAGGCGTGTCTCATGGCGGCGGCCCATCTTCTCTCGTCCGTCCCCAAGGGCCTGGACGAGGGCCGCCAGCACGTTCTTCGCCAGCGCTTCGGACCAGCCTGCTGCGCCGACGACGCGGCCGAGTTCGGTCCTGAGATGGTGTGCGTCGGCGGCCGAGTACAGGCGGTTGACGACGTCGATGGAGAGACACTGCTCCATCTCCATGGGGTGCGTGCTCGTCTCGGCCGGTAGGAGGGGCTCTTTCTCACTTGACGTCGTCTTCGTCTCCGTCACATGGTGAGGACGTTCCGGGGAGCGTCGAGATGCGCCGCCGCTGGGGAGGCAGCAGAGGAGGAATTGTGACAGGTCCATCGGGGAGAGCGCTCAGCAAGACTCGGAGTCGTTGCTGCTTACGACCTTGGTTGGCTGTGAACTCTGGAAATCGGAGAGGAAGAAGAAGATGTGGGATGATGCAAAGAATGGTACAAGAGAAGATGAAATTTTACCATCTAGGAAAATCTATCAGAGGGGGAAGAGGAAGCTATATAAGCTTCGAATCTTAATCAACAGAGTGACTCGAGGTCTTCAAACTAAGCCTACCGATGAGTCGGCGAAGCCTACCGATGAATCGAAGATGCGGGAAGCTGCGTCAACAAACGACGAGGCATGAAGAGGGGATGCCTGGGATACGAGGCTTCGATATATAGTCACTCGCCAAACAACATCTATGGTAGGCCCCGAGGCCGGCAAGGCCAAGGGTATTGAGATGCGCTGTATTGAGCTACCATGTCGTAATATACATTATAATCCCCACGTCTCCCCACGCAAATGAAAATGAAAATGAAAAAAAAAACGCATGCACACGCTTGCGCTCTGTTCTAGTACATCTATCGAGTAACAGGAAAGTACGCAGAAAGCCCCCGAAAATTCTCCTCCAATGTAAATATAAAAACAGACGTCACCATGCCAACAGTGCGCGATGAATATCCTCTTCCCGCAGGCAATGCAGAAACTCAGCATCAACGTTTCCAACGGTGGCTCAGCTTGAAAAAAAAATAAAATAAAAAAATAAAAAAAGCATCATGGGCTCGGCGGCGGTGAGATGGCGCGCTGATTCCCCCCCCCTTTCCCAAACGCCTTCTGCTTGTCGGCGTAGTCCCGAATCACCAGCGCACATGCCGTGTCCGCGCAGAGCCTCTTCCTCCTCGCAACAGGCAGCTTGGTGGCGAATTCCAGGCCGCTCGCCCGCTCAACCGCCTCGATGGGGACTTCAAAGTCGGTGATGGGCTTCTGGTTGGGAATAGGGGCGTTGGGGAGGACGAAGGCGCCGATGGCGACATTGCCGCCTGCCTTGCCGTCCTCGGCGAAGATGACCTTGTAGAAGTGCGTGGGGACGGCGATGGATGGCGGATTGCCAATCACTTCGTACTTGACGTACCATTTGTTGTCGACGGGGTCCTTGCGGGGGAGATAGAGCGGCCCGGTGACGATGCGCACCGAGGGGTACCGTCCCGTGAGGCGGCGACAAAAGTCTTCAAAGTGAGCCCAGTAGTCGCGGTTGAAGCCCTCGCCTACTTGGGGACAAATGTTTGTCAGGTAAAAGGTTTCGTCCATGGCCCTTTGGGACCATTTTGCGTCGGCAGCGGGCACCTGGTGGCCTCTGTCGTAGCCGCTGCGGAAGTAGTCCTTGAGGAGACCGCGGAACTTGGGGGGCACGGAGTCGTCTTCGACAAAGACGCTGTGCTTCCGGTCGCCGCCGCGCTGGGCGAGAGACTCGGGCGTCATGTGCTCGACCACCCATTGCGGGTTGCGGGTTCGGCGATCGTAGCTGGATATCAGGGCTGATCGATTGGCAACGTCGGAGACGGGGCCGGGGAAGCCGTATTCGAAGAGCCCAGCGGGATTGACGGCGCCTCCTGCGACGACGGGCACGGAAGAGAAGACGTGTTGCGACGGCACGGCCAGCGACGTGCTGGTGTTGGTGTTGGTGTTGGCGGTGGCGGGGACGCCGCTTGTTGGTTTTGGCACAGTGGGAGCCGCGGCGATTTGCGACTCGGGTTTCTTGCTTTCTGGAGATGCTCGTAGCGAATAGACGGCTGCGGTGAGGGCCGCGCCGCCTCCGGCACCGAGGGCAGCAAACATGGCGAGAGTTGACTTGGACATGTTGGCGGCGGCGTGGGCTGCTCGGTGTGGTGGCATTTATTTATATTTATATCGTGTTGGCAGGATCCAGGGGACGAGGACGGGGGACGAGGACGGGGGACGAGGACGAGAGAGGAGGGGGAGCTCTGGTCAGGAGAGGTGGTGGTGAAGGAGATTCACTGCTCACGAGGGATGGTGCCGCCGCGAAGCATGTGCGTGGTGTCTTGGGAGGTTGTTCAGCAGAAGCAGGAGAATGAATCAGCAGAATCAGAAAAATCAGAAAAATCAGCACACGGGACAGAGTCGGGGTTTTTTTTTTTTTTTTTTTTTTTTTTAGGTGAAGAAGGAAGGGGAGGGTGGGTCAGGGGACCGACTACTGAGGAGCCGCTTCCAGAACGGCTCCACCACCCTCCATCACGCCTCCATCACGCCTCCATCACGCCTCCATCACGCGGTCTCGTGCGACTTGGAAATGCCACGACCACCAGGCCATCACCCGTTGAGAACAGTCACCTGCACTACGAGATACGCCGCCTTTTTTCATGACGTTTATCAATATCCCGTTTTCACAATGCGCAGACGGCAATAGGCAGCTCCCACGGTCTTGACCACGGGTAGGTATATCGTGCATGCATGGCTCTAAACCCTTTTGATTCATTGTCTGTCTGGTTGGCCTATATTACAACCATCTCCCTAGATCTACAAGGTCGTCGCATGATCTCGTCTAAGCTAAATACCATCGATGGCAGGCAGAAGAGTACACTTCTCCCAACACACCCCCGGAGTATGTGCGTGTCTTCACAGGCAGCAGACTCCTCTCTGGTCCATTATCAACCCCATATATTTATACCAGCATGGCACCGAAAAGGAAAGCTCCGGCCAAAGAAGCAGCAATGGCGACAGCGACGGAGCCAACAGAGGCGGTAGGTCGGCCACCGGCAAGAGCTTTGGCTGCAGCAGTGGTGGTGGCGGCACCAGCGGAGGTGGCGCCGGACGCCTTGGCAGCAGAAGTCGAGGGGACAGCAGTGGGAGGAAAGGTGGGAGCAGAGATGCCGGATGGGCAGTGCCAGTGGTCACCGTGAGGAGTGCACTCCTTGTCAGTTCCGTGGTGGTCGTGGTCGTGGTCGTGGTCGTGGTCGTGGTCGTGGTCGTGGTCGTGGTGAGTCTCGGTGGTGGTGGGCTTGGCGCCGGACTGAGTCTCAGTCTGAGTCTGAGCAGGAGGGGTCGCCGGCTTCGAGACGCCAGAGGGACAATGCCAGTGGTCGCCGTGAGGCACGCAGGACTTGGCTGTGGCCGAGGCGGTTACGGTGTCGACGGAGCCCGCGGCCGTGGACGAAGCGGCCGTGGACGAAGCGGCATGGCAGTGCCCTTGGATCGATCGCATCAGCATATCAAGTCTTGTTCATCAGGAGGCTCCGTATCACGCAAGACCTGTTCAGGAACAGCATCACGTACAGTGATCACCATGGGGCTCGCAGGCTCCGGAGCCTGTGGGCGAAGGAGGCAGCGTCTTGGAGCCAGATGCATCACTGGCAGCCTGGGCGACTGCAAGACCAGCCTGGCCGAGAAGACACACCGAGAACAAGGACTTGAACTGCATGTTGGCTGTCGAGGTTGCTGTAGGTTCGGGCTTGACGATACGGCAAGGCAAGCAAGACAAGACGAGAGGAAGACGTGGTGAACGACTGCTACTTCTGGGGGAGGAAACGGGCGAGGTACAACTATATATGCTAAAATTTACTCCTTAATAGAGCATGTTGTTATTCGTTATTATGCATGGACCAGCATGCGGACAGCGATCTTGCCTTGTATCAAGCACGGCGACATGCAACACAATACACAACAATACCAGCCAGCCCCGCAACCCGTACGCGCCTTTACATTATTGGCTATCTGGGCCATCAGGTCCATGTCAGCTCGTCCTGTCTTGACCAAGCGCCAAGAAGTGGCGTGCGAGATCCTCTCTGGGTTGGTGGGTGTTGGTAGGTTGGGACGGGTTGCTAGGGAGTCGGGACGCAGGCCGGAAGTGAGCATAAGGAACGACTTCCAGCCATCAACATGACGGAAAGTAAGCAGTAAGCAAGTCATTCTCCGTACCTCGCAAGCCGTGATTCGTGGTAGCTCGTAGTAGCTCGTAGTAGCTGGTGTCGGGAATCAGCGACGAAACCAAACGTGTCAAAATGGGTTGGAGTCGGTCAGAATGGCACGGCTCGAAGCAAGGCTGGAAGCAAGGCTGGAGATGGACCATATTTGGTCTGTGTGGGGTCACCGGGGGGGGGGGGCTCCTTACTACGAGATGTGCAGTTGTTCCTGTTGTTGACTCTGTTGAGTTAGTGCTAACCACATCTCTTCTCTTTAAAATAAGCTTACTCCGTACGGAGTATTACACACACCTTACCTTGATGGCTTCACCCCCCCCGTCAAATGGAGTACCGATCCGGCCGGCCGCAGCCAATCACATGTGCATGTGCATGCGTGGTTTTTTTTTTTTAAAGGGGGGGGGGGGGAACAGAACCTTGATGTCTGTATGGCCGGCATTGTCGCCGAATCAAAGGCTCCCGCCACCCGATGAGTCTGATTCAGCTGTTGGTGACGGGGTATTTGATTTGCTGCCTCCCTCCAGGTTGATGCGATGCGAAAGCGTTCCTTGCAGAGCTGCGAGTGTTCATCATGTGATGGTATTCTGTGATTCCCAAAGCTGCGGCTTGTTGTTGCAGATTCCCATCTTTAGCGACTCATGGGAAAGTCACGATCCATACGTCTGTGTCCCATGTGCTAACGCGAAATCGTATTGCAGAACTCAGCTAATAATAATGTTTACGGAGTACGCAAAAATCTCCATCGGATCTACAATCACTTGCAAAATGTGCCATGGCTGAGTCTTCGAACGATCTGGCTATTCCTCTGATGTTTCTTTCTTGAAACCATCCTCGCCGCACCGAAGAGACCATGCCGAAACATGCAGCGTGGAAAGCCAAAAGCGTGCACGACTGGACAAGAGGAGGATGGATGCATGGATGGATGCGTGGAAGAGGAGGGCGAGCCGCACGTGGTGATGAACAAGGGCGACACGGCGAGAACCCTTATGGTCAATGATGCTTATGCACAACTCTTGCACACTCTTGCGCACGCTTGCGCACGCTTGCGCACGCTTGCGCACTCTTGCGCACTTCATGAATATCCAGTTGCCGTCTCCTAACGTCAGTCTGCCGAAACCCTTTCCCGCTGGCACGGCCCTACTACCTACATACGTCAGCGACGCCACAAACCTTCCTTCCGCCGGACCCAGACCAAAGTCCGGATGTCCATCCCCGGCCAACTTTTTTCCACATCACCAAAACACAACAATACCTCGCACCCTTGGCTGCCCTCCGCTCAACCAGTTCTTTGTTCATCGACGAAACAACTCATATGGCGATTTGATCCACGTTCCTGTGGACATTGTAGTCGTCGTCAACCAGCAGTCACCAGCCATGGAGCTGGCTGCTCGGAATCTCGACAATGACACCCGCGGGTGGATCATGTGCGTCGTCAGTGGCATAGGTGCGTTTCTAATCGGGTTTGCTCTTCTTGTTGACAGCGAAAACCCTTGGACCAGCTGACGAGTGATCGAGCAGCATGTGTTTTTGGCGCTTCCATCATCTGCGTCGACTTTATCGTCCGCTTGTTTCCGGGCAAGCACAGTTTTCGCATCCAGGAAAGCAACTTCTTCCTGGCGAGCTCGCTGTCCCTGAGCTTCGGCGTCATGGTGAGAGAAAGCGCGCATCCATACCTGATCATGACGCATGACAAAGACTGACACAAGCCTTGCCAAATGCAGATGTTCTCCGCGTTGTATAGCATGCTTCCCGAGAGCAAGGGCTACCTCGAAAAAGACGGCTGGGACGATCAACCCGCCGGTCTGCTCATCATGGGATGCTTCATCGGAGGATTCTTTGGCATACAGGCCGTATCACGACTGCTGCATCAACACATGCCCTCCCACGTCGTCGATTGCGATCATTCCCACGACGATGCGCCACTCCCACACACCAGCCACTCGTGTAACCATGGCCGCAGACAATCCCGGGTCAGCAGAGCCCGCAGACGTTCGTCTCGGCCAAGATCGTCGCGCGCCTACGCTGCCGAATTGGGCGCTGATAATATCGCCAGCGAAGACGGCGACACCCTCGCCGGCGAGTCTACGCCATTGCTCTCATCGACGGTAGAGGCAGATGGCCATGAGACCCGTGAACCACCGAAGCGACATGCTTCCGCTAGAGGTGGTGAAATGCTGCAGCGTCCCACGAGTACCAGTCCATTGCTATCTTCTTGTCGCCTCGCCGCGACCGATTCAGAGCCAGTCGCGCGGCGACCGTCAATGTACCGCGTGCAGAAGCGACTCATGTCCTTCGTCAAGGACACAAAGTGCAATTGCGACGAGGAGGGTTCATGTTATGGCTATACCGATCCATGTGGACAGGAATGCTTCAAGCATTTGTCGACGAGGACATCGCAGAGCGTTTCTCGTCACCCAGCCATGTTACGCACCACCACGGGTCCTTTGTACCCGCAAGCCGGGTCCGTCTTTCATGGTGCTGGTCACGATGACGCTCACGCTCACGCTCACGCCCACGCCCACGCCCACGCCCACGACAGTGATCAGCTCATCAGCCCTCTCTTCCGCACGAGTAGAGCTGCCTCTCGCGAACCTCTTCTCTCGGCCACCGACGAAGGTCCCGAAATTGCGTCCGACGACCACTCCACGTGTCCTTCTACGCAGCAAGCTGACGTCGAGAGCCAACAGCATCACCATCACGTCCCAGCAAACGCGTTCCTCTCCATTGGTCTCCAGACGTCCATCGCCATTGCTCTCCACAAATTTCCCGAAGGCTTCATCACCTATGCCACTAACCATGCCAACCCCGCACTCGGCTTCAACGTCTTCATGGCTCTCTTTGTGCACAACATCTCGGAGGGTTTCGCCATGTGCTTACCCTTGTACATGGCTCTTGGATCTCGCTGGCGCGCAATCACCTGGTCTGCCGTCCTAGGAGGTCTATCACAACCTATAGGCGCTGGCATGGCGGCAATATGGTTCAAGCTCGCGCAGAGGTCAAACATCTCCCCCAACGCAGTTGTCTATGCGTGTCTTTTCGCCGTCACATCAGGAATAATGGTGAGTGTTGGACTGCAGCTGTTTGTGGAAGGGTTAAGTCTGAATCACAATCGCAACTTGTGTATATTCTTTGGGTTCTTGGGAATGGCGGTCCTGGGGTTAAGTAATGCGCTGTTTGCGGCGCACGAGCCTCACTGAACGTGCTGCACTGGATTTTTTTTTTTTTACGTTTACGCTGTGCGGGTAAAGATTGCGAGATAGCCTCGTCAGTCTTCTGCGGGGGGGGGGGCAAAATTATGAAAAATGATGGGGAGTTTGGGATACGACATGAATTAATTTCTGGATTGGGGGACCTACAGAACACCCATGGGATAAGGGTGTTGATTGGCTCATGATGAAGTAGTGCACTCTGTTAGCCTGGTATGGGGTAGAACTAGTAATAATACAGCTATTGAACTCAAATTGAACCATGTTTCTGTTTCTAGAACACGACGTGAATTTCGAGACAAAGGTACTCGGACGAATATTCAGGCGTTGATTCCTGTCGATTCTTGTTCTCTAGCAAATGTACATGTTGTACCTTCTACCGAACATGGTGTCGTCATCGTGGCCACACATTTCATCATGTCCCATTCCATATAGCCCTTTTCTTTTCTTCTTCCATGAACTTGTGCAACCTTTTCATAAACACACCCTTCAGCCATGTCCTCCGACATCCGGTCTTGAGCAAAACGCAGGGGGTATCAACCGACACAACAGCAAAGCAGAGTAGACAGGACTGACTTCCCATACAAACGGGGCAATTCATGGCCCCGCCAGGCCAGGATCAATATTCATGTTCCAATCCATCTTGTGGGGCGTCTCATTGGTCAAGAACAAGAGACTCGCCTCATCTGGTAGCCAGTCGTCATCCCTGGGAGGGCCCTGATCCGACTGCGCGGCGAACATGGCATCGTGTTCCGTGGACACCGGCCAGGAGGACTGAATGAAGTGCTGATCGAAAAGGGGCTGCCCCGCAAAGTCATCCATCTCGTCTAGGAAGGAAGGCGGGTCGTTGATGGGCTGCTCGGGCTCGGGCTCGGGCTCGGGCTCGGGCTCGTGGCCCTTTGCAAGGTGAACTTGCAGGTCGTGATGGCGCGTGAAACCCTCGTTGCACTCGGTACAGAATATGGTTCGTTTGGCTTGGTTTGCTACGCCGGCGAGTTCATCGATAAGAGCGGTTGGATCGTTGCGAGATTCCGTCCTCGACAACTTGGGACGTTCATGGCCGAGATGGCGGAAGCGAGTGTGGTCTTCTAGACGGACTTTGGTGCTGAACTTGTGCCCACACCCTTGGTCGTTGGTCCAGGTTTCGAAGCCGGGTCCTACGAGGGCGACCTGGCCGCAGATGAAGCGGAAGCCTTCGTGGGCAGTACGGATGTGGGCTTTTAGGTTGGAGTTTTTCGTGAATTTCTTTTCGCAGCCAGGGTGGGTGCAGGCATGGATCTTGCGGTCCTTGACCGTCTTTCCCGAGTGGTGCATGTCGACGTGCTGGTCGAGTTCCCATTTTGACGTGGACTTGAAGTCGCAGAAGAGGCAATTTTGATGCTCCTTTTTCAAATGGGCTTGGAGGAGCAACTCGGTCGTGAAGCCTACGCGCTGTTGCGAGCCATCAGACGCTTGTTGCAGTCCGCACTCGCCGCACCAGAATTTGAGGTCGCCGTGGATCTTGTCGCGGTGTCTCTTGAGAGCTGGCTTGGAATCAAACGACTCGGTGCAGTCTTGCTCGGGGCAGGCGTATGCTCGTACATGCAAGTGCTCTTTCCGGGTATGCTTTGTGAGCGTTTCTCTTTTCCTGAAACTCTGGCCGCAGTCTTGACAGCGAAAGCGGTCTGCGCCTTCGTGGACCGCTTGATGGCGTTTTAGTCGGGTGCCTGTTACGAAACTCTTCCCGCATCCTGGAACCTGGCAGATATATTTGCGCTCGTTGGTGTGTGCGGCTTTGATGTGCTGTTTCAGATGCTTATCTTCGATGTAGTCCTTGTCACAATCGTCATATGGACATCTGAATGGTCGAGAATTGGTGTGTGAGTTGAGGTGGTCTCGTAACCGGGCTGGGCGATTGAATGTCTTGGGACAGCCTGGCCATGTGCAGGCCAAAGTCTTTAAATCCGATGGAAATTTGGTGCGTGGTGTGGTAGCTGCAGTAACAGGGGAGCCGGTGTCTGCCATTGAGCTTGGGGTTTGAGCTGTGGTAAAGTCATCGTCGCCATCGTCGCCATCGTCGCCATCGCCGTGATCTTTTGCGTTTGTGTCAACAATGGTGCTTCTCGTCGTTGATGGTCTGGACGGGGGAAAAGTTGGGCGTGCTTACATTGTGGAAGTGCACCACCCGCGTGTCGCTTCTTGAGCGGGGACGCCTCGAAAGCTTCCTCGGTGGCAGCTCGTTTGCTCATGGTCGCTGCAAGTTGCCGGGGCAATATTCACATCACATCCGAGAGGTTGTCCTGATCCCTCCCATGACTAGCTGGGTTGGAGGCGTGGTGGTGGCCGCCGGAGGGTGAATCGACGGCAGAATATAGATTTGGTCCAGGCGGTGACGATGGATTTTTTTTTTTTCTTGGTTGGTTACGATCGATAAGCCTCAAGCTGTACGATAAGCTCATCAGGACCACCCCACCTACCCACATCGGTGCAAGGGTCGGAAAGTTGGGTGGTCGGGGAAGCCACGGCAAAACCTGGACTGCTAAGATCTTTCAATTGAGAGGCTGCAATTTTTACGAGGCTGATGCATCATTCGAGACAACCACTCACCGCCGCCACACTCTTGCGACGAGTCTTTGTTCTCTCCCTCCCGCGACATCAAAACCAGACCCTTGCTGTCTTCCAAGATGTCGGACTTTGGCGATGACGATGTTGACGTTGGCGGGTAAGTCGATCTGGCGCCGTCTCTGATTTGGCGACAAGCGAGCTGACTGAGCATGTATAGTGACGAGCCCATGCTCGAGGACGAGGATGTTACAGAGTACTTCGAGCCCGAAGTCGGGGAGGGCGAGGATGGCGAGCGCGCTGAAAACGGAGACGATGCGGACAACGTGATCGTGTCTGGCGACCCCTCGGCGGCTGCAAATTCGTTGAAGAGTGGTGAAAAGTCAATCAAAGACAAGAAGATCCCCGAGGGCGAACGCACAACCACGCCGTACATGACAAAATATGAGCGGGCGCGTATTCTGGGCACACGAGCCCTGCAAATCAGGTACGATTGTCTGCCCTGAGATGGCTGTGATGGGAATTTAACATGGGAAAACAGCATGAATGCGCCCGTGCTCGTAGACCTCGAGGGCGAGACCGATCCGCTCCAGATCGCAATCAAGGAACTTCGAGAAAAGAAGATCCCCTTGATTGTGCGACGATATCTTCCAGACGGCTAGTAAGTGTTCTCTTTTGCACGCACTGCGTGTGTTTTACGAGAGTACAGCGCCTGACATCTCACAGCTACGAGGACTGGACCTGCGAGGAGCTGCTGCAATGAGGTAGAAAGACACGGAAAAAATTCCAATCTCTACTGCTGGTCCTGCGAAAGGTCCGTCTCGGGCATTTATGCGGTGCCGCATCACTGAGGATCGCAGCAGAAATCACGGCATCCACCTGCAGATGATGACCAGCATCGTGCCATGGTTGAGCTCTCTGGTCGCCCTTTATGATTCATGAGCGTGGCGTTTTTATTGAAATTAGGTCGAAAATGTTGGGCATGGATAGAAATCGAGAAAGAGATGCAGGATATTTCATCTCAAGAGATTCGCGTGGACTTTTTCTGTCAAATCGGGGCCATGGCGACACCTGATGTCAAAGCTGTTTTGCGGGAGAAGAGCTGTATCATTGGCAGTGACAAGCGATATACCCATTAGCTGAGTCGAACAGATCTCGCAAGGGGCCATGGGTGCAGTGCGCGTCAATCAAGGTGTCGTTTGCACAGGCAGGTTGTCGGACCACAACCTGAAACTTGTACTGAAATACATTATCTTGATTGCAAACGGACATAGAATCCTCATTCCGTTCCACTGTTTCCCATGTAAGCGTTATCGCAATCGCCGTCGGGGCCGCCTCTTCCGAAGAAGAAGAAGAAGCACAAAAAGTCCAAGTAACCTCCCTGTCTAACACGACTTGGACCAAGCCAGGCTACATACACACATACACACATACACCCTGCCTGTGCCTCCTCGATGACCTTTGCTTCCGTCACGGGGTGCAAACAGCGCACCTGAAGACGCGGTACAACCTCGTCACGCACGACGGAGCAAATGGTGGGATAGTATTCCAGGCACCCACTGCTTTGTACGCCATACCAGACGGGTCAAGGTCAGCTCGTGGATTGGATGCTTGATGCTGTGGTATAATGTGTTGCGATCCGTGGGAGGACAGAAACACGAGCAAACCAAGATGCTTGCCATGGTACAAGCGGCTTCCGATGGCGAAGAAAAAAGTAAGCGGCGCAGCAGCAATGAGAGTCAGCACTACACACTACATTACATACATGTACATACGTATCCAGACCGGGCCCGTTATGGTGGGTTCCGGGCTTCAAAGTTCAGAATCGTCATTTGATTCATCGGCGCAGCGCAGTCATGGCGTTTATGACGTTGATGGGGCGGGGAAACAGCGGCACTTGGCACTTGTCCAGATACAGTAGAGCTGGAACAGCTGGAACACCCCGCTGTGGCGCCCGAGAAGCGGGTCGGGCAGCCGCCTGAGCCCACGGGACGCCAAAGTGATGTACATGACGACTTCATCTACTCCGTACGGATTCCGTACGGATTACGGCATGAATCAATCACCGGTTGCCGCTAGCAAACTTGGGCCGTGAAATCTGAAGGAACCCCGAGCGCAAGGCGAGGCGAGGCGAGGCGAGGCGAGCAAGGAACATACATATAAGGAATGCACCATGCAGCCAGCGTGGACCAGCCTCACCAGACACACACCAGACCAGCAGCAAGCAGCCAGCTCAGCTCCCTTGCTCTCTGAGAAACCCGCCCTGGCAACAGATTAAGATTACGATTGACCAGACCAATTCGCTCACGAGAGGAGGCCCGACTTGCCCGCTTTCACTTCTTCTTCGTGTACGTACTCCTCTCCACCATCTTTACATGCACCATCTTTACATGCACCATCTTTACATCCACCATCCACCATTCACCATCTTTACATCCTTACACCCCCCCTCGACAAAGCCATATAGTATTTCCTCGACAAGATGAGGCTCTCGACAATCGCTGCTCTCGCCTCGGCCGCCGCCGTCTCCGCATCTCCCATTGAGAAGCGCGAAATTGGCGGTGTAAGTTTCCCTCCTCGTCTCCTCGCGTCTTTTGCAAATCACGCCACTGACAACAGCCGCCAACCTCAGGTCCTCCTCTGCACCGGCGTCAACGCAACAGGCACATGCAAACACCAAGTCTACCCCCTCAACCAATGCCAGCAGCTCGAAAAGCCCTTCTACCAAAACACAAGCACGTTCGCCGTCGACGGCGAGGACTTTGAATGCAACCCCCGGCTCGTCGACTGCGGCGTCATCTGCACGAGCCCCACGGGGTGCACGTTCGGCGCAGTCGACTTCAACTACGAGCACAAGTGGAACCTGGGCGCCATCGGCTGGGACAAGTACATTACGAGTTTCGACTGTCACTTGAAGACGAAGAAGTGAGACTTGTACTGGAATGGAGAATGACCTGAGATGTATGACCCCGTTTGTTGGACACTTCGACTTGTACATGGATTTTTATATATATACATTTTTTTTTTTTTTGGCTGCGAGGCGATTTGGGGTGAAGATGGCTCGGCATTATGACGGGGGAGCATGGGATGAATGAGTCGAGCGTGGCGATTAGTCTCCCTTCCTTCAGGAGGTCCTTCAGGACGAGAACGGGTGTTGATTTATTAGTCATGGGGTTTTTTCTTTTTTTTTTTTTCTCGAGGTGACATGATTGCATATACTTCATAAGCAGTAATATACCCCCAACTTGCTCCAATCTTCCATCTCCGAATAATCGTGGTGTTCGCCGGACCCGGAGATTCCTTGGCGAGTCAACGCCACTTGGCAACTGTGGGGTTTGCGGGGGCCAGCCGAGCTGGAGCAACCCCCTCCTCCTCCATCCAAGCTCATGTATAAAGCAAGAAAAAAAACCATCATCGCCCACATATATCATATGTAGAGAAGAGCCTGATCTTTATCCCTCGAATTTCACCCACCACACCCACACGAAACAAGGAAAAAATCTTTCAAAACACACCATACGGTAACACAGAATCTACTCCCAACAGAACAAATGGCATTCACCACCAACTCAACCGTCGCCTCCTTCGGCGGCACAATCCACAAGCTCACGCACGACTCCTCGGCGACCAGAACGCCGATGAACCTGAACCTCTTCATCCCCGGCACCGCGTCCCCCGCGTCTCCCTCCCCGCTGCTCATCTTCCTCTCCGGCCTGACCTGCACCCCCGACAACTGCACGGAGAAGGGCTTCCTCCAGGCCCACGCCTCCCGCCTCGGCCTCGCCATCCTCTACCCCGACACGTCCCCGCGCGGGACGGACCACCCCGGCGAGCACGCCGACTGGGACTTTGGCAGCTCCGCGAGCTTCTACGTCGACGCCACCCGCGACCCCTGGAGCCGCAACTACAACATGGAGAGCTACGTGGCCGAGGAGCTCCCGGGCCTGCTGTCCCGGCACTTCGCGCAGCTCGACGCCCGGCGCGTCTCCATCTCCGGCCACTCCGTCGGGGGCCACGGCGCGCTGACGCTGTTCCTCAGGTACCCCGGGAGGTACAGGAGCGTCAGCGCCTTCTCCCCCGTCTGCAACCCCTCGCGGTGCCCCTGGGGGGAGAAGGCCTTCGCGGGGTACCTGGGCGGGGACAGGGAGGAGTGGAAGAAGCACGATGCCACGGAGCTGGTCGGGTCTTGGGAGGGCAGTCTCAACTGTCTGATTGACGTGGTATGTAGTATGGCGAGAAGAGGAGGAGGAGGAGGAGGAGGAGGAGGAGGAGGAGGAGCAAGATAACAGCCAAGTGGGTGAATTGACTAACGAGGCATCTAGGGAACGGCCGACCGCTTTTATAAGGACGGCCAGTTGTTGCCAGAGAACTTTGCCAAGGCCGTCGAGGAGGCTGGCGTGGATGGACCAGTGATTCGATATCAGAATGTGAGTTTCTCTTCTACTCATTTTTTCTTCTTACGAGAAAACGGTTTGCTGATGGGGTTTTCGGACGCACAGGGCTACGATCACTCATACTTCTTCGTCTCGACTTTTGGAGAGGATCATGTCAAGTTTGCGGCAAAGGCGCTCGGCCTGTTGTGATCAAGTTGGGAAGGTTCAACGACTACTTGTAATGTGTATCCGTATCCGTATCCATGATGGACATTAACCATGGAGAATGACTTTTTTTTTTTTAAATAAAAAAAAAAGCACTCCATCGGAGCTGCAATGACCCACGTGAATAAGAGTGATGATCAACTCATTCATTCCCTGCATAATAATGTAGGGGATCCCCATCGCGCTCTCCATAAGCCAACATCCACCCCCAAAGCAAAAATGTCCCAGCCATGATCCCGTATCCATGAAACCCCATTATGCATCCTTCCTTTCCCGTGACAAAAGAAAAAAAAAAAACGCCGCCCACGTTATGGTGATATATCGCCAGGAGAGAAATGGAAAATTAGAAGAAAAAAAAACAAAAGCCAGGGGAAGTTAAGAGAGGAAAACAATAATTTGGAAATGGGGCCACACTTCAAGCAATGCCGCCCCGTTTCAACTGATTCTTCGCTCAAGGCTGGGACTCAAGCCCTCCTTCTCCAACTTTGCTTTCATCTCGGCCTCGACTTCGCGACGGATACGCTCGTATGCCAACTTCTCAAATCGACTGAGCCCCTTCCACCAATGCTGTCCTGCTTCGTGCTCGGCAACTCTGGTCAACAGCTCACTCGTCTTGAGTCGCACATCGCGATCTTGGTGAAACAAACCCAGTGCAAGGTAGAATAGACCTGCGTGGGACTCGGGTGCCACGTTCAATAGCAGACAAATCTCGTCATACGAGTGGATGTACTTCGAAAGGGTGAGGTAGATATCCTTGCTCTGCGTAGGAGACAAACGTTGCATTCGTAAACGGTCATGCATGTGTGCCAGGTCGAGTCCTTTCAGTGGTCGAACCGTGTACACTTGCGCCAAATCCTGTGCAAGGGTTAGTTGAGTCACACTGGAATAAATGCCGAGGGAGAACAAGAGATTCCAGGCGTTCGTCGCTCACCTGTATGTAACTATAGTAGCTCCGGGTGTTTCGCCAACCCTCGATTCTCGTCACGTTGCCGGCAAGTTCCTTATTCCTTGCCGCATCATCGGACCAGACATAACCATGGCCACTCGCGCCGGGAAGTATCATCCCTTCGTCCTCACCTCCAATATATAACGCACTAGCGCCATACACACTTTCCTCGAATTGGGCTGAGATGCGTGTGAACTTCAGAACCCAGTCTCTCCACTTGGCTCGGATGACTCTTTCTCCGTGCCGTGTCGCAATGCTCTTGAGAATGTCCGTCATGAATGCCACATCGCCTGTGTGATCCTGCGTATTGTTCGCGGTGCCGCTTGCAAAGCTGGCCAGCGTCGGGTTCTGCTGTTGGAAATAAAGAAGCCCTTCAGTAATAGGCGCCGGCTCAATTTTGCTGCTAATCTTGATGCGGCCGCTAGGCAAATCACAGAGAATATCCCACCACTCCGGGTGGTTCTCAAACGTAGGATTTGTAACACCGGCAATAAAGCCCGGGACATTCAGCAAATCGTCGATTTTGGTCAAATCCGTGTAGGGGAACGCGTGTCGGGTGAAGCCTCTCAAAAGCCCTCCAGACGCCAATGCACAGGCCGCAAGGACGGCTTCAGCGACCTCTCCCGATGGCATATTGTGGCCCAGGAATATAACTCGCTTTTGCGTGAGCAGGCCATTGACAAGAACAATGATGGGGTGCGTGCTGACGCCATTCGTCGTGAGATGTGGGTGCACGGTGAACGGTTGCGGTGACTTGGCATGAGTATCTGAGAAGTTCTGGATGAGCTTGATCAAGGAAAAGTCACCGACAGTCTCGGGCATAACCGCCGTCGGCACTTTGATGGGAATCGGGATCCCTTTATACATGACCTTGCTCTCGAATTCGTGTGTGTCTCTGGGGACGGAATAGAGTGATTGGCTGCCGCCCTCGACATGCGCCTTTGTTCCAGCTCGGGATATTCCAGATGGTTTCCTCTCTGCTCGTGCATCCTCTATGTGTCTGTCAGGCGTTCCGTCTGCTTTATCCTCCGCTATCCTCATTTGTATCATTTGTTCAAACTTTTCCACAAACAAGTCTCTGTTATCGCTGGCTAACAAGAGGTGTCTTTCGAGAAGGCTCAGCCGCGGCATCAGGGAAAGGTCCATGGCGTTTACAGCATCATACAGCATAGAAAGCGTCTCCGGTACTGGTGATTTGAAGTATTCTTCTAATGCAAGAAGTAAAAGGGGCTGTGGACATCATCAGGAAATCTTCAATCAGTAAACCAAGTCGCTTCTTCATACGTCCGAACGGGGAGCAACAACGCACCTTGTAGATGTGCAGAAAAGGATGTCTTGTGCAAATAGCCATAGCTTTCACAACGGCACCCCGCTTGACCGACTTGTCATGTTTAGTATTGACGAGATTCAGTACATGGATTAGGGGTGGCCCTTCTCCGCCTTCGGGCTCGCTGTCTGTCGATTCATCATCCACATCATCGTAGTTGTCTTCGTCATCTTCATCTTCGCTCTCGTCGTCTTCTTCGGTAATAATTCCGTTGACTGTATTCTGCCTCTTACTGCGCATCCTTCGCCTCCTCTCCTTTGCTTGTCTCTCAGCATCCTCCTCTTCCTGACTCGTGTCTTTGTGCAAGAAAAATATGGTCCAATCCTGATTGCGTGCATGGGCTTGATCAGGAAGCATCAATTCCGCGAGCATATTTTCGTCACCAGTTATAGCTACCGGATATTGATGCTCCATCACCGGCCCCCGATCAATGTCGAACGAGGCCACGAGGATATATTCGACATGATTATCTCCTGTTCCCCGGGGGAACTGCGATTTGAGCCTTCTTGAGGACCGAGAATCGGCATTGAGACGTCTAGGCGCGGACAAAGATGAATGCTGGGATGATGGAGCTGACGAAGGTGTCTTGGACTTGACACTAGGTTCAGAGGTTCGGTCTGAATCCTGAGGCGACCTAATTTGTCGCAAGTTTTGGGACATTTGAGACGGGGATCGTGACGACGGGAAGGAGGAGAGAGAAGCTCGTCGATTTGACAGGGAACCATTTGACTGGTTGTTCATGCCAGGCTGCCGAGTCAAGTACGGAAGGGCGGTGGCCATTGTATACCGTTAAGTCGCCCTACGCCAGTGTCAAGAAGTCTCAATCGACAATGGCGAGACTTGAACGACGTCCTCTCTCCAAAAATTGAACAAGCGGAATGTCTCCGCGGCGCAGATTGTGTTTGATCTCTACTCATGCAGACAAGTCACTGATCGATGGCCGATGGATCGTTTCACTCGAAGCCGTCGGCACGAGGATAAGGAATCGGCCGTCGTCGGTCGGTGGCTATCCGATCGGACAACCTGTCCCTAGCACGGCTAATGTGAGAAAGCGGCTGATATGAATAGTGATGGACTCTTGGAAGCTGTGGATTCGACGCTCTTGTAGCTCCAGAGAGGAGCAGCTTTCAGGGTCGAAGGCGCAGCGCCACCATCAACGCCGCGGTGACAAGAAGCGGTTGTCAGTTTGCGACAGCAGCAAGTACCTGACAACGCACAGAGGTGATGTATTGTCGGCGACGAGGGGTAACACCGAGACATGATCTGCCAGCAACTGCGCCAGATAGAACTTCCAGACACACAACACACAATCGCAAACTCCTGAAATTCAGGACCAGGGCAGGGGGTCAAGGGCGGGGTCCAAGAAAAGAGGGCGGCGCTGCTGGGTGGAAACTAGCCAGACCCAGCAGGGGGGCTCCTTGGCTCCGTTGTCCCGTCGAATTGGATGGCCTTGGATGGCTCTGGGCGGCCGGGGCGGACATGGCCGTGGCGGATTGGATGGCAGCCGCGCCTGTGGCCTGCGCTGGCTGGCTCTCTCGTCTGGGCAAGAGCAGCCGGCCTCCACCCTTCCCACCAATAGCACCTATTAGCCGCGATTCCATCAACGTGCAGGCGCGAGTTCAAATTCGACCGTCTGCTATGATTAATACATATGCTCTGCTCTCTGCTCTATAATAGCCTGAATCAAGTACTGCCTATTCCGTGCTCGCCGAGGTCATTTCTGGAGGGGGGCATTTCGGCGTTTAGCATATGGTGAAACATTGCAAGTCTTTTGTGCTCGACTGGACTCATGCGGCGCTTCGTAGGACTGACCAAGAACAGCCGGTTCTAACACGGAAAACCTAGCTCACCATGGATAGGCGAGAACCCGTCGTCGCCGTGTCTCTGATGTGCTCGCTTCACCACCAAGCACCGCGAGTCTGAGTCTAGCCGCGTTAAGCAGCGCTATTATTAAGTACTATTATTAAGTACTATTATCAAGGCGAAAGCAGCCAGGTCGTGGCTGGTGACCACCTTGACGGGCAACGCCACAAATGCAGCCACAGCACACCTCCACTTGTCATGCCGTTGCCGTGGGCTTGCTAGCAAGTTGTTGGTTGTTTACATTGTGAGATGAAATGGTTGTCGTCGCTTCTGTCTGCATCCCCGACCCACCACAAGATCTCGGCTGCGAACCAACTGAATGTCGATAATGGCCTAAGGCGTGCTGACTCTTTCCAATTTGCATCCGAGGGAATGAATCGATCATCGACTTGAATTCCACACACCACGCATGCGGCATCTCCACAAGATCAGGACGTTCCTAGGCCAACCACAGACATCCCTCGCCGTGCGAAATCGCCGTTGCGAGCATGGTAAGCGCCGGAGTCCACCCCACCAGACGCATAAATAGTAAGTTTCTAACATCGTCAAGTCTGTCACAGCGCCTTATAAACCGTCTCCTCTGGGCTACGGGTCGCCTCCGTCTCGCAGTTCGCCATTTCGCCGCCCAGAATCGCCAGCTTCTCCCTCGCCTTTGCGACATACCACGCCGACCAACTCCCCGACGAAAGCCGCGTCGGGATCAGGAGCATCGAGATTCAATCAAGCGAGCACGCCGAAAACTCCGCAAAATAACCTGACACCACGCCCACAATCATCAGACACAATGACTGCCTCCACACAGAGGTTCTCTCGGCAGGCACGGCCTGACACAGCACAAGCCTTGGGGAGCGGGAATGCACTGTCAAAATTGCAGTCAGCCCAGGTCAGAACGCTGCGTGACGGATTTCAAATCCTTGACCGTGATTGTGATGGTGTCGTAAACCGGGAAGACGTTTCTGATATGCTGAGCCAATTAGGTATGCCATCTCATCGCGAATTTTGCATTTTTCCCTTTCAGTCCCTTTCAGGTCAAGTGCTCCTACTGACATGCTGCTCGCGAAGGACTTCCTAATGGTGCCGCTGATGTGTCGCAATTCTTTCCTCCCTCGAAACCACAGACGATTTCACTCGCCGCTTTCCTAAACTCGCTTGCTGAAACTATTTGCGAGCTGTCACCAAGCGCTGAGTTGCTTTCAGCCTTTTCAGCTTTCGACGACGATGACAGCGGCCAGGTCGACTGGGCCGAGTTGAGGGATGCTTTATTGAACACTGCACCAGAAGCTGGTGTGAAGGCGCTGACGCCAGCGGAGGTTGACCGAGTTGTCAACGGTTTCACAGGCAGGCGCGCCTTCAACCGCAATATCAATGCCCAGCTTGGCGCAAAGAAAGGGGAGGTCTTCAAGTACAACGACTTCGTTTCTTCGATAATGGGTTCAAACGGAGGAGGCGAGGGATCGTCAAATGATACCCCGGAGTAGTCATGTCTGAGGAGACGCGGTTGGGGTCGGGCATGTGTCCGAGGTGTTGACAGGCGCCTACAAGGGTTTGGGCGACTGTGCAGGATTGAGTTACGTTGGTTGGAGTATGTGTTTTAACCTGTAAAGAAATCCAGTGATACGAATAATGGCTTCTAGAGATTTTCCCAGAGCCTCTGTTCCGGACAAGTTTGTTGGTGCTGAGGGGAGTCGCATGTTTTGATTTATTGGGCTGCATAATGCGCGGGAAATGGCTACGTAAGTTTTTGGTGCGTTTTCACAAACCCGTATTGCCAATAGATCATACCAGGCGGTTTGATTTCGCAATCAAGACGTCAGACACTACAATTTACCGACCTACCTACAATGGGTGTAATACCTGCTGGTGTGTCTGGTCGCGCCAGATAGTGAATCCACTGAACCTTCTAGAACCCTTTTGCCTTAAGTGCAAGACCCCGTTAGCTAGATTCACTACGGCGCACACGCCCTGCTTAGCCGCATGCACAAGTTGAGCACGCCAAGATGTTTTCCCCCACTCCGCGCTTGCCTGTTGCGCTGCTGAGCTTGCCCACTGTAATAATAAGTAGAGTGGTTGCTGATACAACAACGACGCGGGTTATTACGGGTCACAGACTGGCTGCTGCGAGGGCTGCTGCGAGGGCTGCTGCGATAAACAGAAAGGCTGGGCTGGGCTGGCTTGAGATGTTGGAGGAGGCAAAGACAGACTGCGTGCGATTTGAATGAAGAGGAAATACATATGCCTGCGGAGACCTGTGGCTGGCTCAAACTTGCCCCGTTGTGCTTCTGACCAACTAAACCAGAGGTCCGAATAGTAAAAGGTAAAGGAATAATGGAGAAAAGATTCATAACTGCCATCACTTCAGGACTTGGTGCAATTCCCGTTCACCGGGGGGGTTGGTTGATACGATACCCCCTGATGACGTGCGTTCGTGATGTTGGCACTTTCTGCATCCGCAGAACGGCTCGAAATCCGGCCAGGTGGGGGAAGTTTAGCAAAGAACAGAGAGGCGACAAGCGAGGTGCAGCAGTCATCCTGGAAATTTGTTCATGTCAAAAGTCCAGGTTCCCAGTCACAGTCGGGCCTCTTTCCATCATATCAAACACCACTCAGTCAGTCACTCAGTCAGTCACTCAGTCAGTCACTCAGTCAGTCACTCAGTCAGTCACTCAGTCAGTCACTCAGTCAGTCACTCAGTCAGTCACTCAGTCAGTCACTCAGTCAGTCACTCAGTCAGTCACTCATCACAGTCAGTCAGTGAAAGGGAGCTCCTGCCTTTCCGGACATATTTGCTCACCGAGGTGACCGCTCGCTAAGGCCACATTTATAGCTGCGTTTTATGCAGCCCAGTCAAGTGTGGCCAAGTCCAGTCCAGTCCAGTCACCTTCTGCTTGCGCAGCTGATAAATCGTGGGCTGGGATCAGCCAATTTCTTGTCTCTTTCTGCGCTCCCGACATCCTGTCCTGGCCAGGGTTTTTCCTTTCCTTCCTTCATTCTCTCTTCTTTCCGCTTTTGCTCGTCCTCGAACACCAAACCGACGTCTCTACGGAGATAGGGGGAGAACCGCCAGCCTTTGCCCCAAAATCGGTTTCGCACTCACCTACGACTTTATTTGCTGCTAGCTCGTGCGAGCACAGAATCCTATACATAGCTAGCTGCCTTTCTGCTCGGAACGGTCCATAACGCCTCCTTACCCTCGCCCATTTTTTTTCCCCCCGAGTCGCCCACCCCTTTAGGCTTCTGATGCTCGGTTAAGCAACCGCCACCCCCCCTTCAGAGTTCCAGTATCCGGCATAACCTTGTTTCGGGATAGCCCTGCTGGTTTGGCAGCAAAGACCGAACCTGTTTGGCGCCTACTCAGAATGAAGTTCTTTGGTGGGAGCAAAAAGCCGTCGTCGACTTCGACATCAAAGAAGCATACGCCCGGTTCAAGTATTGACGAGCGCGACTTGTTCCAGCAGCGACAACATTCGGAACCTTCGTCGCTCACAAAGTCGACCGGCTCCAATAATAATAAGTCTCCATCCAAAAAAAATTCTCGGCCTCCATCCCACCGTGAACCGAAGGACGCTGAAAAGTCGTCTGCTCCACGTCACGCCAGACTCTCACGACACTCCACCGAGCCTTCGACCTCGTCCTCGCAGCGCAGCAAAATCGACATTGATACGCATCCGCTGAATTTGCCACCCGAGGAACGTCGTCGCCTGTCAAAGTTGTCAAATTCCACCATGAGTGATCAAATGGATGTCGACCGGGAACCGGTCAATGGCGCCTCTGCCCCTGCTCCACAGAATCAGAATGCTTCAGCTCAGGCGAACTTCTCTGTACCCATTACCAATGGAAATTACAGTGAAGAAGCTCCCGCGCCGCCACCGCACAGATCAAACCCCTCTAGCCCTGTGCCAACCCAGCAAGATGATGCAGAGGCGTACAAGGCTGCGGGCAACAGGTTTTTCAAAGAGAAAAATTACACAAAGGCCATTGAGCAATACTCCAAAGGTAATGAATGCAACATTGGTTCTGAGATACAAGTTTACGCGTGTGTACATTCCACTTCGTAGTACATCCGCTGACTGATTTTTCAATTTGCAGCCGTCGACCTTTTCCCCGACTCATCTACCTACTTGAGCAACAGAGCCGCTGCTCGCATGTCCAACGGCCAATATGCTGCTGCACTAGAAGATTGCTGTCGCGCAGCTGATCTCGACCCTCGCAACGCCAAGATTTTACTACGACTTGCCCGTATTTTCACTGGTCTCGGTCGACCCGAAGAGGCCTTGGCTACTTTCGGACGCATCTCACCCGCACCCAGTGCCAAGGACATGGCCCCCACAAAAGAAATGATGCAGCATTTGAATGCCGCCAAGGAAACACTCGAGCGAGGTACAGCTGTGTCCATGGTCCTTCACGCTTTAGATCAGGCCGAGCGCGGCTTGGGACCCGGAGTCACGAAGCCTCGCAAGTGGCAACTGATGCGTGGTGAGGCGTACCTCAACATGGGCCGCGAAAATGCTCTAGGCGAAGCTCAGAATATCGCCATGTCCCTTCTGCGCAACAACAGCCAGGACCCTGAGGCTCTTGTTCTCCGCGGCCGAGTTCTTTACGGCCAGGGCGAAAACGAGAAGGCCATCCAATCATTCCGCATGGCGTTGAGTTGCGACCCAGATTTCCGTGAAGCTATCAAGTGGCTAAGAATAGTGCAAAAACTGGACCGCATGAAGGAAGAGGGCAACATTGAATTCAAGTCGGGTCGATGGCAGCCTGCGATTGACAAGTATTCCGCAGCTCTCGACATTGATCCCTCGAACAAAGGCATTAATGCCAAGCTTCTTCAGAACCGCGCACAATGCAAAATCAAGCTCAAGCGGTACGATGACGCCATTGCGGACGCTGACCGGGCTGTCAGCCTTGACCCCAGCTACACAAAAGCCAGGAAGACCAAGGCCAATGCCCTTGGTCAATCAGGCAGTTGGGAAGAGTCTATTCGTGAGTGGAAGGCAATCCAGGAGATGGAGCCAGAGGACCGCACCATCCCCAAAGAGGTTCGCAAGGCGGAGCTTGAGCTGAAGAAGAGCCAGCGAAAAGATTACTACAAGATCATGGGCCTGGAGAAGGACTGCGGCCCTGATGAGATCAAGAAAGGTTATCGAAAGATGGCTATCAAGCTCCACCCTGATAAGAACCGAGACGATCCTGAGGCCGAAGCCAAATTCAAGGACATGCAGGAAGCCTACGAAACCTTGAGCGATCCTCAGTAAGTTGTGACTCCCTTGAACTCTTGGCTCATCGCTCATTGAATAACTGACATCCTTTCTCAGGAAGAAGGCTGCGTACGACAATGGCGACGATCTCCTGGACCCGGCAGACATGTTTGGTGGAGGCGGCATGGGCGGTGGCATGGGCGGTATTGACCCTGAGATCCTCTTCAGCATGATGGGCAACCAAGGCGGTTTCAGCGGCGGTGGTTTCCGGCAAGCGGGAGGAGGTTTCCCTGGCGGTGCTGGCGGCTTTCCAGGAGGTGGTGGCTTCCCCGGCGGTGGTGCCACATTCAGTTTCGGCAATGGAGCCGGAGGTCACTCACGCGGTGGTGGATTCCCTTTCCAGTGACAACCCGCAGCAGATTCTGACGAGACAGAAAGTGAATGTGAAGGGATAAAGGTGGATCGAAATGAAGAAGATGAGGATGGTGATTCTGATTGCTGGCGAAATCCCCGGGGTGCGTATGCCACAGGTAAAGAGGAACTGAGGCATGCGCATCAACAGCGTCGAGATGCCCATGGTCGGCTAGTCGACACTCTGCGGTGGTACGGGATGTTTCTACTGGGGGCTGTTGTATTGCTTCCTTCTGGTCTCGTCGTCGTTGCTGTTTTTAGCATGGCATTGGCGTACGTGATGGCGAAATACGCTCAGCCGAGAAACAGCTGACGGCCGCCGAACCACCAAACCGACTGGATAAGAAAATTTTGTTGGGATACAGCATCGCATCGCATACACACATCACATCATCATTTGCAGGGCGTTCGTTTTTCTATTGATTCACCAGTTATTGCCATCTTGGCCCCTCCCCCCTTGATGAGTGAAAAGATGGGAATGAATGGCCTAGGACATGACGGGTGTATCAATATGCCCTCGCGAGGATCTGGGACGCGGCCCGCACAAATGGATTTAGAGGTAGACAGCCCGTAGACACAAACAATGCATGGCATATCATTCAAGGTAAAAAATAACATTTGCTCATCTGGCTCTGTAATGTTATCACAAGTGTATTTCACATGGGCTTGGCGGGTACCAGTCGGTTTGGGGGGGGGGGGGGGGGAGGGTATCAATTCGTCATGTTTCGCTCGTCGCATCGACATGACCCAACCTTGATCACGAAGACGCGCCTGCCGGACCCGTTGCCGACCCCGATGATCCATTCATAATCGCCTTGCCGCCCGTCGCACGCAGCACCATGTCCACATCATCCCTCAGCTCAGGCATCGCGGTAGCCATCTCGCGCGCCAAGACGTCTCGAAATTCCCCAAAGGCATGACACTTGCCCCGCATGAGCTGGTTCCCCCTCCTGACGAGCTCCACGAACTCGCGCGTGTAAATATCCGGGTTTCGACCGTTTTCCACATACTCTAGGAGTTCGGGCGGCACAGAAGGCAGCGTTGCGTGCGGTGAAGACGTTGTTGCGTGGAGGGACTGGAGGGACTGGGAGAGAGTTTTTCTGATGAAGGATGTTAGTAATACTCTTCCCCCCCCTTTTTTGGTGTGTGTGTGTTTCCCCTTCGTTGGAAAGGATCTGGAAAGGAGAGATTGTGGAGTCTTGTTTACATTTCGTTTGAGAGGACTTCGCGACTTGCTCGGCCGGTGGTATCGTACGTGGATACCTGGACCATGATTTGGTACAGGTCTTGGATGATGTCTTTGAGCTGTTCTGCGCGGTAGTTAGGGGCTGTTGTCACCGGGAGGTAGAATGGGGGGGGGGGACGCACGCTCGAGACCATCGTGGTCGAGTTTGTCTATGGGGGCCATGTTTGGGGGAGGGGGGGGGGGGGGAGAGGCCGCTGCTGGACGTTGTTCTTGGTTGAGGTGGTTTGAGGAGAAGGCTGTGGGAATGGGGAGGTGGTTTGGATCGTGACTGGTGGAAGGGGGGGTGGGGGCGGGGGCCAGCTACGGAGCAAGCAGACGGGCGTCATTCTCTGCCGTCTCTCGGCGAGGCGAGATGCCAAGCTGTCGATTATTCACATCAGTCAACTACAGCAACAATACCTGCCCAAGATTTGGAACCCAACAATGCTTTTGCCCCCCTCGAAACATCAGCAACTACTCGTCCGCAGTTGGGAAACGAATTCGAGCCCAAAGATGGCAACAATTTCCCGAGCATGGGCACCACGAGACGACATCGAGTTCTCCGATAAAATAGAGCTTCATGAATAGTAAATACGATGAAGCAAGATGCTAACAAACAAAATACGCCCCCTCCTTGCCCTCCCCATATTCCCTCATCGTGATATATCTCGTTTCTCCGTTCCTCGCCCCCCTCAATCATCTCTGTACCATTATCATTTACATTGGGACAAGAAGAAGAGAAAATGCGACATGGACGGTATACGTCCCCCCCCGCCCTGGCAGTATATAAAAACTTGTACGGCATGTTCCGCCATATCCAAGATGCGTATATGAAAAAAAAAAAAAAAAAGAAGAAGAAGAATGCTTAACATAGGAGATATGACACGTCTGGTGCGGTCAAATCAAGCAATGGTTAGGGGGGCTTTTGTTCTCAAAGCATGGCAATCGCACCAATCATGCCTGCAAAGACACCCATCCCAGGAGCTCCGTTGGATCTCGCCGCGGCGGTGGCGACAGTCGAGGTCGGCGCCGCTGTCTGGGTGACGAGGACGGTGGACGATGGCACCGTCTGCCGCAGAGTGGACGTGCTTTGGATGACGTTCGTGGCGGGACTGCCGGGGACGGTAACAGTCTGGGTGACGACGTCGCCGATGGTTTCCGTGGCGGTGATGACATGGACGGATGTTTCTGTCTCGCCGGGGGCGGTGACGGTCTGGTAGACGATGCTGGAGTGGTGGACCTCGACGACGTCCGTCTTTGTGTCGACGACGGTGTGTTCCTGTCCGCCCACGGTGACGACGCGGGTGACGGGGACGAGGTTGGTCTGCGTCTGGTAGGCGATGTTGGTGAGGGTGGCTGTGCGGCCGGGTCCCTCGATGGTCTCGACGATGGTGGTGGCGGACAACTGGGTCTCTATGAGGCTGGTGAGGGTGGCGGTGATGGTTTCCTCTTTGCCGTTGATGGTGGTGACGACGGTGACGGGGCAGAGACTTGTGATGGTGGCCTTGACGATGTCGGTGGCTGTGACGGTGGCGCCGGGGTGGGTGACGGTTTCGCGGACCGTGTTCTTGACGACGGTCTCGATGAGGCTGGTGGTGGTGTAGGTGATTGTCTTTTCGTGGCCGTTGATGGTGGTGACGACGGTCACGGGGCAGAGGGAGGTGAGTGTCGAGGTGATGCCCTTGACGGCGGTCTTGGTCACATCTGGGCCCGTCACGGTTGCCTGGTAGGTGGTTGGGACGACGATGGTGATGAGGCTGACTGTGGTTCTGGTAAAGGTTATTTCATGGCCGTCTATCGTGGTGACCCGGGTGACGGGGCAGAGGCTGGTGATGGTCGAGGTGGTGCCCTCGACGGCCGTCTTGGTCACGTCTGGGCCCGTCACGGTTGCCTGGTAGGTGGTCGGGACGACGATGGTGATGAGGCTGGTTGTGGTTCTGGTAAAGGTTATTTCATGGCCGTCTATCGTGGTGACCCGGGTGACGGGGCAGAGGCTGGTGATGGTCGAGGTGATGCCCTCGACGGCCGTCCTGGTCACGTTGGGGTGTATGACGGTCGCCTGGTGGGTAGTCGGGATAACGGTGGTGATGAGGCTGACAGTGGTTCTAGTAATGGTTATCTCGTGGCCGCCTATCGTGGAAACCTGGGTGACGGGGCAGAGGCTGGTGATGGTCGAGGTGATGCCCTCGACGGCCGTCCTGGTCACGTTGGGGTGCGTGACGGTCTGGAGCCGCGTGGTGGGCACGAAGGTGACGATCAGACTGGTCGTCGTGTACGTGACGGTCTGCTCATGGCCCCCGATGGTCGTGACCTGGGTGACGGGGCAGAGGCTGGTCATGGTGGAGAGGACGACGTCGGTGGCGGTGCGGGTGGCCGCCGGTCCCGTCACCGTCTCGTGGATCGTGGTGGGCACCCTCGTCACGACGCTGCTGGTGACGGTCCTGGTGGTCAGATAGGTCGTCCCGGGGGCGGTGACGGTCTCCGTCGTCGGGCAGACGGTCGTGTAAGTGACTTCAACCTCGGTGGTGGTGCCCCTGGTCATGGTCGGGCCCGGCACCGTGACGATGCCACCGCCCCCGCCGCAGCCGTGACAGCTCGTGACCGTCACGGTCGACGTAGTGAGCTTCGTCACAAGGATGGGCCTGGGTGGGATACGTCGCGTCAGTCAGTCAGTCAGTCAGTCAAGCAAGCAAGCAAGCAAGCAAGCATTCTGTATCCTCTCTCCCGCCACCAAAAAAAGTACAAGAGCACCAACGACAAGAGGAACAACACAGCAAGACATGAGAAGAAGAGAAGAAGAGAAGAATCTACTCACGTTCCGCTCCTCGTCTCCGTCGCCGTAACAGGACAAGTCGTCACAGTCGTATAAGTCACCAGCGTCGTCGTGGGCGGAGGCGAAGCATGGGCATCATGATCATCACCCCATCTCTCCTCCACGCCACTCGCGCCAACTACCGCAAGGGCAGCAGCAGCCCACGGGGCCAATGCAAAGAAGCGCATATCGGGATCGAGATAAGATGGCCCTATATAAAGGTCCCAAAGTACGGAGTATGATGGCGTGAAAAAAAGTAAAGAAAGGGAAGATGTGTTTTTTTTTTTTTTCAATCACGGCCAACGCAGAGCTCTTGATATTGCAGGATTCAGGGATTTTTGGGGTTTTTTGATTTTTTGGAGAGTCCCCAAGACCCGATTAAGTAGTTTTTTCCTCCTGCAAATTTTGATTCTTTTTGGGGGATTCCTGTTCTTCTACAATAATGATGGGGAAAAAAAAAGGCCGAGCTACAAAACAAAAGGCTGGTCGTGGCGGAGACAAGAGGTTGGAGATTGGGGGGGAAATACAATGCTCCAGTCGTGAAAACTCTCATGAGATGGGCAGAAGCGGGAGGCTGGGATGTTTATATTCCATCAACATGTTGGCCGGAAGAGAAACTCTGTTTGGATCATCATGTACTTCCGTATCATGGCATCCATTTCCGAGTCCAGCACCCCCCTCCTCGACGCTGCTTTGGCTTTGCTTTTCGCCACGGCAGCAGTCGTCTGCAAGAGAAGAACTTTCCGTCTCTCTTCGCTTTTCACTGCTGTTGGGGAGGCGCCCCCATCTGACACCGCCCGTGCAAGTGTACTGGAGAAGAAGTACGGGTGTGGTGATGAGACGAGCTGTGCGCCCACACACTATCCTTCATGCGATGCAGGTTGTCTTGTCCGATGGATTGTCCGATGGATTGATGGACGATGGATTGGGGGCTGAATAGCCTCGACTTTGGGCAACGACAAGTCCATACGGGGTTGTCTGTCCATCCCAGCCATTTCACAAAAACAATAGCCCGAAACTTTATCCTGTCCAACGGGCCAGCCAGCCTCTTTCTTTTCATCGTCTTTTTCACCATGGCATTCATCTTCTGTTGTCGGGGAGAAACATGACCGCGTGGAAAACCGTGGAACTTGGTGGATGGGATTTCCCCTCGGTTGCGTTGCTGCTTCACGCACGCAGACGCACGCCGTGCATGCATGTATGCATGTATGCATCATCACTGCTGATGCTGACATCAGGTTGTGTTCCTCAGCTCATCCATCACTGGGCAACCCGTCTCCATTGTCTCCATTGTGTACTCCGTATGTGTGTGTTTCTACTTGGCCGATTTCCGCCCAGCCCCTCGCGGCAACCTCGTAAAAGTCTAATTCATTCGCGGTGGCCGGTAGTCGGCCTTCTTCGAGTGGCAATCGGCTCTCTGCATTGAATTGTCCATCAGCACGCACTGCACTGTAATCAATTAGTAAGCTTCATGGGGCGACCCGTGGCTGGTGTGACCGAGGAGGAGTTAGTCCGTAATCCGAAGCTAGTACGGAGTATTCCGTACATGTAGGTGGCTGGACAACCGAGAGACGGACACGAGTTAATAATACTTCATACATGTACTTTTTGGCCCTGCGTTGATTAGCACCAGCGCATGAGGGCGACGCGACTGCGCATCACGCCCAAACATCATTTCAAATCCCCCCCCTCCCCCATCATATTCCCGTCCCGTCCCGTCCCGTCCCGTCCTGTCCCGTCCCGGATGGAGAGATGGAGTCGCATTCTCGTCATGCCAAGTCACCCTCCCGCGTGTTCCCCTCCCGTCATGCCGTCAAGCTCGTATCGACAAGACGCCCGCGTCGCCAAGTCGACAATGCCTGCGCGGTCTGGTCTGTGATACGTAGTGCTGCGTTCCGAGTACACAGCAGCGTTGTGGCTTCAGCCATGGCTCCATTTCCCAGGCTTCCTCCAGACTGGACGCCCGGGCTGCAGGCGGTCGGATCGGCTTTGTAGCTTTGTAACCCAACCAAAAAGTACACCTCGGCTACGCCAACATGCTCGCAAAAGCCTGCGAGGCATCCATGAGCAGACTGGCCACCAGCAAAGCCCCGTTGAACACCGCCATCATGTAGAATGGTGCCCCCTGCGACACAGAGTCAAACAAGGCGCCTCCCAGCTTGGTCAACAAGAGAATCGCGGCCCCCCCGCACAGCGAGTACACGCCCGCAATGGAGCCCTTTAATCGCACACGCGACGCCGAGTCCTCGCCGGTCGACATGCCCATCAAGGGCTCCGAGTCGATCGACTCGTCTTCGTCCGGTGCAATGGATGATGGCTCGCGTTGCACACGACGGGGAAGCTCCGCCGCAATGACGCCTTGGCCTAGAGAGCCCAGGCTGCACACAATGGCCCCGATCTGGCTGATGCCCAGGAGCGCCACGACCAGCAAGACGGCTGGTGTGCCGCCTCGTCCGTCTACGTTCTTGATCTCGGGGCTCGAGAGCTGCGGTAGAATCACGTATCCGACCATGCCCAACCCGGTGGCCGCGACGACGGGATAGTTAACTCGATGAGAACGTCCTCCTGACAAGTAGCCGAACAGGGGAGCACACAGCAGTCCCGCCAGTTGTGCCACCCCCGTGAGCATGGACGAAAGCACGTATGCTGCCCGGCACTCCTTCTTCAACTCGGGGGACGCGTCGTTTGGTGATCCTTGGCAGAACCCGTTGCTGATGAAGAATGTGTTGACATAGAGGGGGATGAAGAGTGAGATGGCCACCGTAGAGGCGCGAGCCACAAACCCACCCATGTAGCCCAGAGCAATCCTCGAGTCCGTAAACCCTAGGAGCACCGAATCCTTCATCAGATGAAGATACGGAACCACCTTCTAGCCGCCCAATGTCAGTAAACGGGTATGATCCAGTTCAACTCAAACAAAACAAAGCAAGACAGTGTCTTGACTCTTGCCAAAGGTACCGAGTGCGTGACAGACACTCGAGTGAAAACGCCGTGCGTGCAGCATACCTGTCGTCTCCGAAGCCCCGATCCGTTTCCGTCGTCGCTCCCACCCTCCGCGCTTGATCTCGCCAGTGTATTTCCCTCCGCCTCCGGGGTCCCCAAGAGTACCTTCCATCCCTTGCCTTCTTCGCCATGCAGGTTGCGCAACCCAATGAAAACAAATACTGCCACCGCCAACGATATGGCCCCAACCACATAGAAGCTATAGGACACGGCTTGTCCTGGTGTCACGCCGTCGAGCTCGCCAAACTTGGCAGGCAGCGGCAAGAACAAAGCCAGCGCAACAAGCGCACCACAGCCAGTGAAGAGGCCTACGAACCCCGCCAGCGCAGATGGCTTTCCCAGCCTACTTGCTGCATCCTGCTGCCTCTGCTGCCCCTGATGCCCCTGATGCCCCTGCGATCCCCTCGAGTCGTTCGACAGTGACCGCGTATAGTACCGCTCCGGCGTAATGGTCACTTCCGATTCTACCGAAAATGCAACGCTCAACCGCTGGTTGGGCTTGTACCTCGATGGACTTCTCCCGTCAAACGCGTCGCCTTCGTCTGTTAGCGACGGCAGTATGGCCGTCACCATTGTAGCACTATCCACGATCCAGAAATCCCACCATGTTAGCGAGCACATCGACATCTCGGTCCGCATCAACTGTATTTTTTTTTATCTTTTTTTTTATATACCCCGGATGCGAGCCAGGGAACAGGGTACTTACGCCGCCGAAGCTCCGACCGCGAAAAAGACTCGCGCGAGCAATAGCTGAGGATACACATTCTTTGCTTGCACGGAAAGCACGAGCGCGATCCCAATGATGGCATATCCGATGGCAGCGACCCATCGCACGCCGAGCCGATCTGACACGAGGCCCCACGCAGGACATGCCACCAGGGCAACGATTTCATCGGCGAAGCCGAGCGTGCCAACGACGTCTCCCACATTCTTCTTTTGCCCGATGAGGTCGGTGACGAGGAAGGAGACGGAGCTGTTGAGGAAGACGAGAAACGAGATGGAGAAGAGGGAGATGCCGAGCAGATACGTCACTGCTTGGGTCGTGGTTGTGGATGGCGCGAACGGCAGGAAACGTGCCAGGCGTGCCATATTGATGGCTTCGAGTTTCAAGACGTAAGATGATAGATAACCTCCGAAGGCGAGGTGTTGACTGAATCACATGGCGCGCAACCCAGATAATGCTTGCTTTTGGCGAAGGGAGTTGTTGCGTCGGATGAGAAGGGAGGGAGAGCGCTGCGTGACCGCGGTCCAGCAACGTGATCCATATTACGACGTCGGAGCTGCAATTTATTACATAAGCTCGGTCGTTGACGTGGTAGTATCGTATCGTCTTGGTCATGAATTCCTCCCTCCAACATCTGCTAGGTAGACACCGTCTATGGAAATAGTCTCTGAGTGAATGGTTTACCGAGTGGAAATTCTCAACATCTCCGTCGCTTGGTGATCAGATTCGAAATGAACCTATAATGGCGTCGCGTCGACGTTTGGAGTTGGCTGCTACTACTGGCGCGACTCACATGGCATGTCGCCAAAAGATCAACGTCAACACAGACAGCTCAGGTGCATTACAGATATTCGGCATGGGCCATTGCACTACGCTTTGGTGCGAGAAACTGCGAAAAACTGCGAAAAACTGCGAAAAAAGAACCCTGATCCCTTCATCTCATCAAAGTACGCATACAAGGATCCCCAGCCCAAACATGCCAACGAAACCCGGCCGCAAATGTCCAACCGTTGTTGATATACCATAACTCCATTATCCTTATCCTTTTTCAGGTGGTCATTTACCTGTCGAAAAATCACTAGAAGCTCACTATTTGGTTCCTGCCATCTGTCATGCTACCAAGCCCAGAGCACCTTGTGATGCAAGGTCCTCGCACCAAGCCGCTCAAATTCAAAGGGGGTAATCCACGAATCGTTTGTAGAGAGCTTTGCAAATACGCTGGCCCCCTTCCACGTCACCACCTGCTCGTCCATGTCTCTCGCGCTTCTGCTCACGAGGATTCTCTCGAAAAGATCAGGCCGCCGTGCCTTGATCTTCTCCTCGAGAACCACCGTGAACTGAGGAATCTTGGAGCCACCTCCTATTACCATGATACTGCCCAGCAAGTCTCGAAGTTTCTTATCGTCGCCTTTAGCTGCGTTTTGAATACTCGTCAGAATTGCAATGTCAAGGGGGGCCATCGGAAGCACCGCGTCCCTTTCGGCGGCGATGGACGTGGCACTACGCGCATTGGGGTCAGCAAATACGCCCGCGGGCGCCATTTGCGACGCCTGGAATGCCTGTCCCGGTACCGGCGTCCCGGCCGCGCGAGAACCGCTCGGGGCAGGGCTGTCTCCATTCAAGCCATCTTTACCGGCTCCGAAAATATATGGTGCAGGTGTCCCGTTGCCCTCTGGCGCGGGAGAACCAGAGTGGGATCCAGCAGGTGTTCCATTCATACCACTTTCTCCCTTGCCGAGGAAGTTGAACGAGCATCTCTCTTTGCTCGGTGTCGAAACCTCCTGTGACTGCGGTGCTCCACTCGTGGCCGACGACGAGATGGATGGCTTCACCAAGGCCAAGATGGCCAGCTGAGCGGCTGAGGATGGATCATCGGGGATGTCCACTTCGTAAGCATTGTAGGATCGTTCGACAAGTTTTCGTCGCCCTCGAAGTTTGGTGCTGTTGTCGAATATTGAGGGATCGAAAACGCCCATGGCCGACAGAATGACTTCGTCATAGGTCTTGAATACATACTTTTTCGTGGACTGATTGGGGGCGCGAACGTGAAAGCTGGATACCTGCACTGAAATGTCTGCCTGCGCCATGGTGCAGTGTTTCAACTTTAATTCTTCGGCCAGAAGGAAATCATAGCGCCGCTGAAGATTGATATCCTGGTAAGGAAAATTGTCGTAGAGCATCATCTTGATAAAGGTTTCGGTAATGTCGAATCCACCGTACTTCATGTTGATTCTAGAGTCCTCGATGCAGAGACCATCCTCCACGCAGGTGACCGATGTCTTTTGCGCACCAACATCTACAACACAGGCTCCAGTGTAGCCCGCGCCAAAGGTCGCCGCCATGCTCTCTTGCACGAAGCAAACTTTGCTAAACTCGAACCATGTCATGCACGAGCGTAGAATTTGCTCCACGTATCGCTTGTCATAGAGGTCCGGGATGACAAACACGCAGCTGTACTGCTGCCATTCGCTATTGGTCGTCAATCCTAATTCTTGCCGGAGGGCTCTGTCCAGCAAAGTCTCAAAGTCATCGTAGAGGTGTTCTTGGCTGGAGTAGTCGTCTTCGTTCCACCATCCATGGCGCAACGGCCACCAAAGCTTGAACTTGGGGTTCGAATCATCTGGAACACGCAGAGCATCGTGGCCGATGAAGCACGAAGCAGGCGATTCGGGATCCTCCAGTGTCTTCACATCTGTCCAGTTAATCTCCAATGGATCGTTGTGCTTTTCGATAATTTCCGGCTCTGTACGGCGATTGAAAGTCTGCACAAGCTCCTTGGAATTCGGCAAAACTTTTCTTTTGTTGGCGCGCATATCCGTCTTGAGCTCATTGCACATTTTTGAGTACTTCTTGGTCCATTCCTCGCCATACTGCTGGTCCGTCGTCTTGGCCGCGGGTTGTCTCCGCGGCAGAGCCTCGTACATCTCGGATTCGGTTTGCGGAAACTTTGCAGCTAGTGTGGTGGGTATCGTTCGTGGAAGAGCGTCACTGGCGAAGCCAATGCGAAGATTTTGGCTGCCCGGGTGAATGACAATGATGCGCGATGGGTCAACGCCGCCGGAGGGTGTTGCGGCGCCGTCTTCATCGGCGAGATCGGGAATGGGCAGAGGGACTTCACCGTTCGCGGTCTTGGACAGGTTTCGGTCGTGGTCTCGGGCGGACTGAACGAGTCGATCGCGTGTTGCGTCGCTTTGGAGACGCAAAGCAAGGATTTGATCATCCCGCTTCATGTAGTCGCTGCGCGAACACAAGCAAGCATATTAGTACATGACAAGCGACCTCGATTCGATTCTCAGCCACTTACGTGTAGTAGTTCTTCTGGTTAATAGGGGCAACATCCGGCCAGGTCGTAAGTTTCATGCCATTGTCGGTTCTCTCCAACCCTTTGCTTCGTTGTCAGCCTGGTTGGTCTTTTGAACCTGTGATATCTGCAAGTGAGGAATGATGGCTTCACTTACCCTCCCTCAGGAGAACTCTCTCGGAAACTTTGCCAACCATGATGATATCCTTGCCCTTGCCGAGGCAGACGAGGCAGACTGGCCAGCCGCGTGATGGATGGATTGATCCGATGTAGCGGCGCAGGAACACACGAGCCCGGCGCGCCTTACATGCAGCAGGCAGTGCAGACAGTCGTACAGCTGGTCCGTCAGTCGCTGATACTGATGCTTGCCCACCGCGTGCGTACATGGGCCCTCTCCCCTCTTCTCTGATCTCACTAGCGGGAACGTCGGGACCGGCCAAACCTTTGTCCGTGCTCTTCAGGCTCGGCGAGTTCGGCGGGTTCGGTGAATATATTGTAAGCTCATATTAGAGTCATGACACAATTCTCGTACATCATTCACGTATATGAAGCATGACTTTCATCAATTTTGGGCAGTAGTGTGCCATACCGAGACTACCTTTAAGATACGACGTTGCTGAAAAAGCAGCAGTGTGGTTACACGAATATGTCGGGACTGAGTTTCACCTTGCTGCGGCCTTTTTTTACTTTCGCAATGGCCACAATGTCCAGCTCACTATTCCTTCGTCATTCTATCTGTACGTTTCACTTTGTCGTCATATTCGATTCCGTATGTAGGCCATCACTTGCACTGCATGTATGCGAGTTGATAACCTGCTACAGGGTGGGTCGAGCCTTACGAGTTGCCGATGCCCCAGGTTCCAAGAGCATGATCGCCAGCCGGTTGCAATATAGCGTCCATGAATTAAACTCATACCGCTTGATAATATTTCATACGGCGCGGATTGAAAAGTAGCAGAGTGTTATAAATCTGGTGAAAGAAAATTACAAGAGCCGGAGCGACGTGCCGAAATCTGGACCTCCTCATTTTAACCGGCGTCACCTGACGTCACCTGCCACATTGACGTTGCCACATTTCGTTACTGCCTGCGAACAAGTCCACTATCAAAACATCACACAGATTGACTTCTCCCCTTCACATCGTTATTGTGCCACTATTGGAACGAACTTGTCACCCCTCTATTAACTGAACCCACCCCCGTGATAGTATCCCTGCCACCGTTTAGTCCGATAGGAGCATTCTCCGCCTCACAGCAGTGATCTCCAAGGCCAAACAACCACCCTCTACTTTCTTGACCAGAAGAACGGGCAGAGCACACGGGCTGCAAATAAGACGTCGACATGGAATTCTTCTTCGCAATGGCTCCTATCCCGGTATATAGTGCGAGCCCTATTAATCCTGTCAAGCCAAGCGGTGTAACTCCGAAAACGGCACCCCCGGGAGATGCGGGCGAGGCTGGTCAGCGTCAACCAGAGACATCTGAAGCCGTTAATTCTCACGCCTCATATCCAGCTGCGCAACCACGCTCTACACCATTGCTCCCCAGGCAGACGGCAGCGCCGCAGGCAAACAATGTTTTGCCTACACCCACGCAGAGCAGCTCTGTTTTGACTGGCAATCCACCTCTGCCACAGCCGGGCGCTGTTCCTGTACCTCCAGCTTACTCGGCCTCAAGTGCTTTACCGCCTCCACCAAAGGCCGGCGAGTCGGCGAGAAGTCAGCAAGCGGCGGCACCCGTGACCGCCATGCCGCCGCAAATGGTATACCAACCACCCCAGGCATCTCTACCAACCCAGGGACGATCATCAACTTCAACAACGGCACCGCCTACCGGAGCTGCCGCAGTTGGACCTACCCCGACGTTTCTTCAGGGGCAGTACCCTCCTGCGAGCTATTCGCCGCCAGCAGGCGGCTACCAACAGGACGAGAATGCCGCAGGCTACAACCAATATCAACCATCAACAGCAGCATATGAGGATCAAAGTGCGGCAAGCGTCTGGGACACGGCGAAGAAGTGGGCAGCGTCCGCGGGCGACAGCATAGCCGCCGCAGAAAATGAGGTTTGGAAACGAATCAACAAGGACTGAAGGTCAAGATGGTGCGAACAAAGTGTACGGGGTATTAGGGTGTATCAATACTACTACCAAGGCGAAACCTGGTCATTTACCCTATAATTCTCCCGGATATATGTGTGATATGTTGCCCACATACGTGTGCTGGTAGGTCAGTGTGGCAACACCTGTGCTGTTGTCTCAGGGATATGGCTTACAGTGAATTGCGCTAACAAGGCAGGACCTGGTAGCGCTGGTGAGGTTGCTGGCACCCAGAAGAAAGAAGCCTCGGAGGGGACCTGCACGTCCCCGAACCCCATCGGACCTCAGTCAACTACAGGAACGCAAGCATGGTGCCACTGCGGAGAACGTATCTCCTCCGGGCCACTATTATAGAACCAGAGCGATTTGCATTGATCTATGCAAAGATTCATCCCAGTACGATCCGATCCCTCACGTCGTCTATCCCGAAAGGTCGGGGTTATTATTATGCAAGTCACTCCGCGGGATATGGAGCGTAGGAAACCGTCCCTGGATTCAACAGCTAGTCATTCATTCATGATTGTGTGTGAAGATTGGGCACCAAGTTCGTTGGCGTACATGTGGTGTAAATTGTAGATTATGCGAGGTGGGGAATGGAATAAAGGTGGAAGAGATGTGGTGGTGGTTGAGGGAGATCAGAGTGTATGAGCACAACATGGGTGTAAAACAGATGGGCACGGGTCATTTCGCTGGATGAGGAGGGCCATCTTGAGAAGTGCAGTGTCTATACAATGTATATTACAAGATGTACTTGCACGGGCTTGCCTGCAGTGAAAGTATATACATTCGACGCTGACCTGACAACCGACGCGCACGCAGTACCTTCTTCCACATGTCGGGGAGAAGGAAACATGAACAGTAAAGAATGAAGGCCTATCTGAGCTCGTGTCGAGAATGTATCAAAGATTCATCCCAGTACGATCCGATCCCCCAAGTCGTCGCTCCGTGACGATCATCAAGACGGACGCAGCTTCACCTCTGAACTCGCCATCAGTTTCACCTCCATCGCGTCTACGCCCACGCAACGCCCCATGTTCGGTCAAAACACGTACCCAAAAAAAAAACGATCATAAATAACAAAAAACAATGCAGCGAGAAAGTGACCATCTTACGCGAGAGGCTGCGACCAAAAAAAAAAAGCATGTCATTCCGGTCGACCCTCGCTCTACTTATTTCCCGAGACATCCCCCGCCGATGCGACACCAACCCAAAAGCTTATCTCTACAAAGATTACGGAGTACCCCGTCGAAGATGGAAATAGAACCCCCCCCCCGAATCTGCATCTTCAAAAAGGCTCCAGGCCGTAATACCATCAAACACCACAGCGAAACGACAAATCCGTAGTCCATCCCGCCACGTCAGAAGCTCATTCCTAAAAAACGCACCGCTTACAACCTGATTCCCGTCCCCATACCTAATCTAACAAAAAAAAAACACTAGTGTCTTCCCAGAAAATAAATTCCATATCGTAACATGACATGACACACGATGAACCAGTCCATGCCAATGCACGAGTAGTCCGGACCAGCCGAACAAGTCGAAACCACTTTTGAATAAGGGGGAAAAAACAAGGGCTTCCAATTTGCTTCCACGCTTTTTTTTAGGCTAGTGGGGAAAGACTGGAACGGCCACGCGCTAGACGTTACATTCAGTTTGGGCTGATTTTCGCGTCGGACAAGGCTCCGGGATGGCGGAAGTTGAAGCTTGAGTAAGACAAAGATCTGAGACGCGGACTAGCGAAACTGGGGTGGATCTGGAACCCTGCTCCCTTTTTTTTTTTCTTTTTTTTTTTTTTTTTTGACGAGGATGGCTCCCCTGCACCCTGGCCAGGTACCCTTACCCTCTCTTTCTTTCATGATGTCGTGCATCATTCTTAGCGTAGGCGTTCCCGGACGCTAGAGACAGAATGCTGTCGTGCATCAAGTTGCAATAGGCTGGGATCGGATGAAATGCTTCAGGAGACCATCTTTCGCAAATTCATTCTTGACTGCTTCGGGCAGCCAGACGCAGCAGGTAATTAGGCTGGCTGCTTGTCTACATTCCAAGGCTAATTCAGCTCATCCATCTTGACTCCGCCAATCTGCAGTACGTAGATGGAGGAGTTGGCAACCCCCTGCCAATACAATGCTCGTAATAATAGGCTGAGTTGACGGATTGCATATCCTAGGTATCATCAAGAGGATGACTGGTGAAAAATGATTCAACGCCACAGCCGGCACCTAGCGGCCTTGGGTGATGTTGGTGAAATAATCGCCGAGATAGTACCTGGCAAGGCCTTCCTGTCTTGTCCATACTTTCCGCCAGCATCACTTCAACAGCCTTCCGCTTGGCCCGTTGTCCTCTGCAACACAATGCTTAACAGATACTGTTGCCATGTTCCGCAGCCTTGATCAGCCAAAAGACCTCGATAGGCCAGACACTTTCCTGTAATTGTAATCATATGAGAGGCTCTGGATCAGCAGCACGTCCGTCCCTTGCCTCATTGCCTCATTGCCTCATTGCCTCATTGCCACATTTCTTCTTCTTCTTCTTCGTCTGCCCAACATTCAACCGCGCAGCAACGACCAGATGATCCACTTTGCCGCCCGCTACTACATACATAGATTCTGCTCCTCTCATCTCGTTGTCAGATCCACCTCGAGCGCGCGGCAAGCTCCGAATGGAGCCACGTCGCTTTTCTGTGCACTCTGATGTGTCCCCATTTCTCTGCGCACCGAGCCGCCCCAAACAGGAGTGAGCAACTCGTGTGTGTCGCACCTGGGCCCTGTATCCTCCGAACACTCGCGGATTATTCCTTCCACGAGTCCATGATCAGAACGGATTTTCCAGGCGACGGGCTATTCGTTATGGTTGTTGCTTTCTGTAGAGCCTTGCGGCAAGCTTTAGGTCATGAGAGCGAGCATCTGATCTGCTTCGTCCGGTGACGGGGGCCCAAGGTCGAACCTGTGGTCTGTCCAAAACTCTCTCAAAGCCGCTTACCAATAGAGATTGCACCGAGTACTCCGTCGGCAGATGGTTGAGACTGGCAATATTATGGCAGAACTCTGTTCGAACAAAACGCTTCACAGCTTCTGCCGAACGGGAGATCGTTGTAGTAATAATGACTTATCCAGTTCCCGACAGGTGATGGAACGTCGGAACCTCATTTGCGGCCGTACGAGCAATTGTGTTCCTCCATTATCAATGCTTTCCCGGTTTACAGGACCTTCATGGAACCCAACACACACTTGTTGGAGCAGTCGCCCAGGTGATTCAATTCCATCACTGTACTCCGTAATCCGTAGCAGTGGCCAAATTGTTCGTGCTGTCACTCTGGTGTGGGTGCATCTCTGGCGAAGTGAGTACCGGGACAACGTTGGAACCTGGATGGGTGGGGTGGGTGGGTATGGGTTTCACGACGGCCATTTTTAGCGTATCGTGGCAGTGGATACGACGAGGGTGGAACGATGAGCTGCAGCATCGGGTCTTCCAAGTCTCAAACTTGCTTCGTACCTGCCTCTGATGCCATGACTTTTGCTCTCTGCACGAGGCGGGCAGGAGGCATTATAGGAGGACAAGAGCGAGAGAGGGAAAGTTTTCCATGTACTTCCACAGTCCGTGCAGGACGCGGCGAGTGGCGTGCTGGAAGACGCACCTTGGGTTGTGATGAGATATGCGGTACCTGACCTATCAGATTCATCAAGGCTTCCTTTTTCCTTATTGCTATTGCTCTCTCCTCTCTCACTGCATATGATTTATACGATTTATACTGTGTACGGAGTACTCCGTGTGCATGCAGAGAAGCTCACAGCTCACAAGTTGCGAGGAGGCGCAGGGCTGGGGAGAGGAAGCTGTTTGGCAGTGGTCCCGGAGTCACTGTTGATTGGTCGGCTGCGTGTTACAGAATCGGCCCTTGGCCAAGCCCAATCAAGTCAACAGGTTCCGGCCTTCGTCTCACCCTGGTTGCTGCCTTGACTCCCCCCCCCCATGTCGTGGGAAGCACGGAAGCCCGGAAGCACGGAAGCACGGAAACCCAAGCCAATGGATTTATCTGATGAGATGTTCTTGTACTGGTCGAATCAGGCCAACGGGCGAGCCAGTGGCTTGGCTCTGCAGAAGTGTACGCTCCATTGTCTCATCTGGCCGGCCGGCTGGATGTTGTGCATCTGTGACTGTGACCTTGTCGGCCTGCATGTATGTCTTGAACGAGGAAGCCACGCCATGGGTTCTATGCAGACAGAACTCCTCTGCAAGGCAAGCTCCGTCTGTGGCCTCTCTGGTCCTGCCTGATGGGTGGTGTGATTACTATGGTGGCTCCCGGAGGTAGGCGCGACCAGGAGGTCCATTTGGACGTGGCTTCCAGTCAGACGGTCTGTCTGTCGTCTGTCGTCTTGTCGTCTGCCAGGGCAGGGCAGTCCGCGGGCAGTCCGCCGCGGCAACGAACGACCACAGCCCAACGGCACAAGTCTATCGTCTATCGTCCATCGTCCTTCTTATCGCCCACCTTTCCTTCAATTGTCTGCTTGCACATCTGAAATGAACGACCTCGTCCTCCTCCGCGACGGCCTTCGCTGCATCAGCAACGTAAGACTGCAAAAGTGGTGGAGAGGCTAAAAAAAAAAAAGGATCCTCCTGCTGCTGCACCATCCTTCCAACTTGAAACTCTCAAACCTGGAACCTTGCTCGTCTCCATGGAATCCTCGACTCCGTCTACCCAGTTTGGTTATCTAGGACCAGGCTCCATTGAACCCCCAGACGGTACTTCTTGTCATTAGTGGTTGTTTTTCGTGCTCAAGTGAGAAGCAATTGACAGCCACTCGAAGGCCCGGCAGAGATTCCCGCCCTGGTCTAAAATGGCCGTTGTCGTGCGTCTTTTGGGGGGGGGGGTTCTTCCAACGAAGCCCAGCAACGACTTTCGACGCGCGCCCAAGTAATTGCCCAAATCCACCTTGAGCCCACCTCGAGCCCACTCACTCCGACAAACTAATGGAAGCCTGGAAGGCCGAAAGCCGCTACTCTAATCGACGGATCCCCTTCAATGTTCCGCGACAGCCCTCGTACTCTACTCCCAGAAGCCCACCTGCCGCCCTCTCTACGACTCATCCGACACTTGTACGCCGCCTCATCCTCTCTCAGGCTTGGCCAAGCGCTCAGAGAAGGGGTGGACTTTCAACGGGTCCAGATAGTCCTAGTCTAAATCAACAACCCCAGCTTACAGATTTGGCGGGTTGGTGACGCCGGCTGTCCGGGTACCGTGTTGCGAGCCTGACCTTGTTAGCCTGAGAAGTTTGGATGAATGAGTCGGCCACATTGAAATCTCTCCGTGGCCCCCCAAGGCCCCCCCTCTAATACACTTTCACGACTTGTGGACGCGTACAGTATTATTCGTGTTCTTTTCGAGCTACAGCCAAGACAGAGACTAGCCTCTCCATAGAACATGTTGGCCATTCTTACGAGCAGACGAGGATGGAGAGTGAGTGCGAGAGAGTGAAGACAGGATGTACCCGTACCCTTTCCCAAACCCCATCTAATACACACGCCTCGAGCTCAAACTCAGCGCCTAGAGATGCAATCTCATCTGGGCGGCGTCTGCGGTCAAGCCCAGGTGCCGGTCCATCCTGAAAGAGCTTCCCACGCCTCTTCCTGACTCTCCAACTTCCTGGTCTCCCCCATTCACATCTTTGTCCTCCCTCTAAAGAGAACCACGCCTCTCCCACGGACCCGCTCTCTTGTCGTGTCTTGTCTGATCATTTAGTCGCGTTGTACTCCGTACATTTGTCCTGATTCTGTCTGTCTTCGACAAGCCTCACGAAGGGCACATCATTCATTTGGTTTTGGCCTAGTCTCAGTTCAGCTTGGAAGCCAACTCGGAAAGATCTCTATACCTACTCGGACGCATACTTCATTCTTTCTTTCTCTCTCACAAGCCCATCAAGTCGTCTGTAGTAGGTGAAAGAAGCTGGCCCTCTTTCTGCTTCCTTCAAAGCCTTCCAATTTCGCTTTCGGATCATATATGCAGGAGTGGCCTTCCTATCCTATTCACTCCTCACAAACAAACAAGTCTCTCAGTCACGACTTATAGCACCTGGGAACGTGTGCTTTCGTACTTGTTTCCATCACTGTCAACACCACAAGAGCTGGTCGCGACTTGTGGCTTTCGGAAAGTCATCTTTCCTCCAAACCCTATCATCGACCAACTTTGATACTCGCGACCAACGTTACTCAATCGATAACGTCGAGTTGGAATTGCCGATTGTCATTGCGACAACGAACCGACAGACTCGTCTCCTGTACGTCATCTTTCCATGAACCCCCTAGCAACTTTACGCTGTCATGAGGCATCGAAGTCGCGTTGACGTCGTTTGAGACAACGAGCGATACTGAGCCCAACGGGGAAAAACTGCTTGCTATTAGGCTTTCAGGCGCAAACTGACATGATGACTCTTTAAGGTAGAAGGCTGAAAGCAACACTCTCGTCTATTCCCAGATATTTTGGGCTGCTCACATGTTTTAAGACTTTGACCGCAATATTGATTCCGTCGCCGAGAAACGCTGTACAGCACTCTTCACCGATTGAGTTCAACGATCAAAATCTTTGCTTCTTTATTGCTGAACCATCTTGACTCCTTGTTCTATCACCCCGCGGTACATCAAATTCGAGCAGCATTCTGGGATCGTTTTGGTTCGTTCAAGATTGGATATGAGCGCCCACGCAGTACATGGGGACGACGGATCTTTATCCGGTGGTACCATGTGGATGAGCCCCCCAACTTCACAGCCACGAAGGAGGCCGGCGATGAATTACACGGACAATCCATACGGATTGGGAGATGCTGGTCACCAGATGTCCTCCTGGGGTGGCCTACCGATGCATCAGCCCGCAGAAGCGGCCACTTCGCAACCGACATCTACATCCCAAAATATCCTTCCGCTCTCCCTGCCTTCCGAAGGTAAGCACGATCATAGTTGTGTCGACGATCTGTCCCCTGAGGCTGACTGTTTTCCCCAGGTTCATGGAACCAGCCATCATGCGGCGAGATTCTCGACTTTCAAGGCCTGGATACCGAGGGTCCGATCGGTCAAGCATACACCACGGATGAAACTGTACCAATCATTGATTTGAGGTTTTCCAATCAACAGCAAGACTCGGACAACTTGGACTCGGAGGGCAGAATGAACAAGAGGCGATTTTCGGGCTCCTCATTGGCCGTTTCGAGCTGTGAGCCATTATCTGACATACCTTCGTCCTACGATGATTTCCCTGCGACCATGTCAGAGGCTCCGTCCTACGCATCAGAGTACCTACCCACTTCAAATCGAACATCACTCATGTCGTCAATTCACCAGTCCCCAGTAGCCTCGCCTCGGGCCACTTCTCACAATCGACCTGATCAGGTTCGAACTCAGAGCCGTGGTCGCGCTTCTCCTTCTCCGCGACCCAGCGCTCGATCTGCGCCATATAGTATTGAAGGGTCCAAGAATCAACGGTGGTCTACTGGATCCTATGCCCCAATGCAAAACCGACGATACTCTCCGCTTGTCTACCACAATCATGGACAGGATGGGTACGGGGCGAACCAGCGCATGTCCCTCCAGAACTATCCGCCAAATCCATCGGGCCCAACCTCTGTGCACATGGGTAGCTTTCACAGCCATCAACATTCACACCAGCACCAGCACCAGCACCAGCACCCGCACCCGCACCCGCACCCGCACCTGCATCATCAACCATACTATCTACCTGGCCAGCCTGCGTTCCCTCGACATAATATGATCTTGCAGTCCCAACTGCCTCATCAGAACATGTTTGAGCAGCCGCCTCCATTGCCGTCCCAAGGACTGTTCAAAATGCTACAGAGTAACGGCGATGCTCACACTTTACACGGCCATTACACAGATTTATCCGATCCTCCTGATCTATTTGCTGCCTTGAAAGAGGAGCAGATCCCGCCACCCGAGGAAGATATGAATCCATCGGATTCAAACCTGATTCCGTACGAGCAAGCTTTGCGTTTTGAGGGCGATCTGTATACCCCCAAATGGGTCCGAGGGCATGGGAACAAGCGTGAGGGTTGGTGCGGCATCTGCAAGCCGGGGAGGTGGCTTGTTCTCAAAAACTCAGCATTCTGGTACGACAAGTCGTTTACGCATGGCATTAGCGCGGCGACTGGCAGCCCCTTCGAGGAGCCTCTCGATACTCGACGTATGGACGGTAACCCAGACGTCTGGGAGGGTCTTTGCGGTAGCTGCAACGACTGGATACCACTGGTCAGTAGCAAAAAAAAGGGTACGACGTGGTTTCGGCATGCGTACAAAGTAAGTAGAACGTCGAACCCAGTGCACCCTAAGAAAAAGGGGGGGGGGCAGCCCGAAACTAACCGCGCGGTCTCAATAGTGTCACACCCACCAAAAGGTCAAGGATACTCCGAAAAGGCGACGGGAGACAAATTGCAACAAAAACTCGGCAGGACAAGGTGCTCGTCCCAAGACGGAAGCTACTACACCACATACACCCGCTACACCACAAGTTCTTACGCCGGCATCGAGCCTGAACACACCAACCACGATGTCAGCACCCCAGCTTCAACTCAAGGTTCTGCATCAGCAAAAGCAGATGTATCAAAATTTTACATCAGCTGTACCAACATCCGAACCTTACAACCCGCCCGGTTCTCAACCTCTTTGCATGCCAGGAACGGCATCCATGATGGACAACATGATTTGAACAGACACTTTTTTGTTTCGGTTTTAAACTCTTCTATGTTTCGAATTTATTTTTTGGTCATGGACATGAATACTTGGACGACTCATTATTCTTCCCTTCAGATGAAGGGAAAAGGAATGAGAGATGTCACGAAGTCACGATATTATTAGAAATGCTGTCGAGAAATGGATGACTCGGAGCACAGTTTCACTTTTCAGTCACGACTCATGTGCGATGATTTGGGAAGCAAATAGGAGTATAGACGGTTTCTGCATGGGCTTTTGGGTAGCCGCAGAACATATGGTCAGGGGTTCAAACTGTAGAACTATTGGAAGCTGGGGGAAATCTGTCAAGACCTGGGATGGAGACCTGGCCTTTGCTGCAAATTGTTTGATGCTGATTGTTCTACATTTCTTCTTCTTCTTCTCTTCTCTTCTCATTCCTTCGTTGATGTAACTTTCGACCAACTTATGTTTGTCCCGTCATACTTGCTCTTTTCTTGTTTGTCCGGTCTCTGACCCTTTGTCCTATTTTATTTTCTATTTTCTATTTTTTGCTCTTTTGTCTCTATTTCTCTTGCGTCTATGTATCTCAATACGATACCGCTACAGATTGTGTGGAGGGGCAATTTCGCTATGAGCGAATTTCTTATCCTACCATGGTTCTCCCATTTAGGTCATCACACTACTTGTAGGGCATATACAGTCTGCTGTATCTTTCGCCCTTTGCTCAACGAAGCTGGTCGGACTTGAGCCTGTGTTTCATTCTACCTTGGAATCTCCCATTCTTGTTCATGGAGGGGGTCGGTAGGCTCTCTCCAGGCCGGAGGGGGGTTGTGAAGTCCATGGTGTCACGCATCAAGATTTGCATGCGAGATTGCATTTGAAGTCTTGTGATCAAAGGAGAATGTGACGGGATCAGGTCACGGAGCTGCGTGTATTGGAACCCCCCCCCCCCCCATTGGTCAATTCGGCGGCGAGGAGAGATTTTTGAATGAACAATTCGGTTGCAACTCCGTACTGGAAAAGTTTCTTTGCGAGGGAGAGAACATGGTGGCCTCTTTTCTCTTGCAGCATAGCCATTCTGTGTTTGTTTCGACGCAGGTGAATGTTCGTCGCCGTTTGAACTGATGTATGGAGACGGACGATTCACGGATGGCGTCATTTTCACCCCCAACAGACGACCTGGGATGATCCAACATGCAGAGCTGACTGACAATGTGAATGAATCGTGTCTCTTAGCCTTTTGGGCATTTAGATGCGCTTCCCTTGGGTGCTCTTTTCTGCTTCCACCGACCGAGGAAGCTTTTGTGGTGCCATCACAGCCAATCATTCTCGGCGGGAGTTGAGCTGCTGCCACAGACCCAGCGCCAATGGCAAGGCCAGTGCCAGTGCCAGTGCCAGTGCCAGTGCCAGTGCGTGCTAGTGCGGCGTGGTTGACTTGTTTCAGAAGCATGTTCTTGAAGGTGGTGGAATTGTTTCATCTGAAGCCGAGCCCAAATGCTGCTGAGGTTGCTGAGCAGTTGCTGAGCAGTTTCACCACCAATTTTTACTAAACAAGGCTACATATACATAGTAGTAGTCTACAGTACGGAGCAGCAAGTGCGCCACCCACACACATGGTTCCTGGTTTTTAGATTGTGTCATGTTCGCCATTCATGCCCAACTCTTTTCAGAATCTTTGCCATAGAGTAAATGTGAAGCGTGCTAGCATGACTTGCTCGGTTGATTGGCTGTCCCTTCAAGTTCCTTTCCCACCGCGCCAACGACCACGTTGTGTCCCAGCATGCTCCCAGACATTCGACGACTTGGGCAGCGCTTCACGGCCCCTCCGACTTAGTGTGTTTGATGCCAAGAACAGTTCGCCCAAATTTGTGGTTGAAGGTTTCTGCCAGATGAATCGGCGATGTGCTGATGCGTTGATGACCACTTTGTGTCTACAGACTTTTTGAGGGAAAAGTGATGTGATGACGACCAACAATGACGATCAGATCCATGGCCTCGCACTCGTTGAATATGAGCGGAGAGAAGGTCACTTTCCCTGAAGTTGAAAGGTGAGATTTTAAAAAGGCACTCCTGCTCTCACCGTCTCCTATCGGTCGACTGATGGCCGAGTCGGACACGTTCCCACATGTCGAGACGGGTTTCTTTCTGTTCCTGGCCGGAGTGCTCCATTGGAAGAAGGAAAGAAGGAAAAGAGTCGCCATGTGAGACGAGCAGTCTTTTTCGCATGGAACAGAATTCCCAGGGAATTCGGCAGTCAAATCGGGGGTTTTGCATAGTTGGTGTGGAACATCCATCAATAGGGGGCCAAGGGGGCCAAGGGGCTCAAGCACCACTGCCAAAGATGGTCAAGTTTGTAAAGACGCAATTGTGCAAGTCGATCGAGATCTGTTTGGTCGATATTCCGGGGTTGGGCCAAATTTCCCTATTTCGGTAAAAATCCCAACAAGGCGAATTGGCCCACAAGTTACAACTACGGATTACGGATTACGGATTACAACCCGCGGCTGCACCCAACCAACGTGATGATGATGATGATGATGATGATGATGATGATGACTCGGCTCGGATTGGGACTTGCGAGTGCGTGCTGAAGGAAGGAAGTGTCTGGTGAGATTGTGCCTGCCGTTTTAGGTGTCCTGATCAGTGAAGCGACTTGGCATGGAAGGAGTGTACGAGAAGATATGCGCCAATAAAAGTCATGAAGCTGCATGTGCATTGCGTCCATTCGAGATGCGAGAACTTTTCACACATTTCACACGACAACCCCCGACGGCTCGACCCCCCGGAATGCGCCGCTCTCTGTGCCCCTTCGTCGCCGAGATCGTCGCCGAGGGAGAGATGAGAGATGCAATACGAACGCCTATTACGGATTACTGCGAGGTGCAGTCGGCCATCACACCACCCCAACACACCCCATCACACCCATCACACAGTGGAACCATGGGTGCGTTGTGAGTCTCCGCTTGTCTCTTGAGCCACTCAAACAACACACTCAAACAAGACGGCACTCTCTCCCTGGAAACTCGCAGGTCGATGCGAGGCACACAAAGGACTGCGACCAAAAGACCAAAAGGGAGCAACAGCGAGACCTCGTCATCGTATCAAGGTTCTGGGGACGGGCGGACATGACCCACTTGATACAAAAAAACAGCCAGAGTGGCCAGAGTGGCCAGAGTGCAGGAGTGCAGGAGTGCAGGAGTGCAGGAGTGCAAGCCCGACCAGACCAGACTGGCCGAGGCAGCCGTAACGGATCAAAATAGACGGTAACTCGGTTAACTGGCAAACAACCCACAGATGATAAGTTGGAGCTTCCAGGGCACGGCCGATGGTTTGCAACAGAAACGGCTTAATTAGCGAATCCTTCTTGTCATTAGTCGCGGCAAGGACCCGGAGGAAGCTATCTGAGCCATGCATAGCCAATCCCGGGTCAGTCAGCAAGACTCAGGTCATCCAAACATCCCTGTTCCGCCCTTTTCTCGGATCTGAGTTTATCGGTCGGTCCTCGCTGTTCGATTGAAAGTGATGCACCAATTGCTCTGCGCGTTGGTTGTCCCCTCACCAAACCCTCGAACCCCCCCCTCCCCTGATTCGATCCTGTCGTATCAAAACCAGCTGCACGGCAACTAAATTCTGTCTCCCTTCTCTCATACTCTTTCAGTAGCGGGGTGTCTACCCCCTTGTCGACTAGACTTTTATTAGCGGTGCCAAAGGCAAGCTCCATCCCCCCCCTCCCTTGACTCCCACACCTAGTTTGGAGTAATGCCTCTGTCACAGACGCACAGCTAACCAAAACCTCTGCGCCTTCACGCAGGCTCTTAGAAACCTAGCGACCTGCTGATTCCTCTTTTTTTTTTTTTTCCCCCGGTCGAACTCCTGTCCCTCTTCCTCTCTCTCACGATTTGTTTTTCACTTTGCGTCTCTAGACTGTGAACAACATTCTAGCTTTGTTCCCCTCCTATTTGCCTATTCCTGGTTTCTCTGCGCATAGTCTCAGTCTCACCGCCGACTTGGACTGGGCTAGCTTTCGTAATCGTCCTTTCCTCCGACCAGTTACGTTGGTTGCGATTGTCTGCAATTGCGCAACCGCCGCGGTCTGCTGTACGTCCTCGTACCGCATCACCTTGATTGAATATACGCGGGCGCCTTGCACGCAACTGTTCAGATCACACCACTGGCCATATTCAAAGCTTGGATGCGGACCCAGGGATGAACCTGTTTTTTTTGGTCATAGTGTAATTGCCATCACAGAGCTGCCATGAGCGAGGATCCTCTGGCCGCAAGGTACGTTCACTCATCCACCCACCACCACCACTGCCGAAGTTACCAATCTCCACTTTTCACCACCATCAATCAAAAAGCTGCACGTTTGGACTGACTGATGAATACATCGTGTGCACTCCGTAGTAGCTTTGGAGATCCAAACGCTCAGCCACCCACACCGAAACAAACACCCAAATCCATCGCATTTCCGAGCCCCGTTTTCGAAACACCCAAGCCCTATCAGGGCTCTTTCACCGAGGCCGGCGGTCTTACTCCTCGCTTCGCGGAGGAATATTCTGTCTTCAACGCTACCCCAGGCAATTTACGAGGTACACAAGGCATATTTCCTGACTTTGCCGGGGCAACTGCATCAGCAGCATCTTCGTCCGGCCACAAACGTATCTTGTCTGCTGAGGGCTTTGCCGTCGAAATAGCAACGCATGTTAATCACGCTTCAAACAACTCAGGCGCTTGTCTGCCACCAGTGGATCACGCCCATCAATCAATTTCCTCTCCCGACCAGTCCATCATACGAAAGAGTCCCTCGGCCACCATTTCACAGTCTCAATTAAGCCCTGCCTCGTGCAAGACTCCGACTTCATCGAAGAGGGCTCGGCGGGGCACCATTGCCGAGACTGAACCGACGGAACCGACGCAAGTCATATCGCCCCCACCCACAGCTCGAAAGGGAGGGCGCAAGCTCGTCCCAAAGCCCAGCATGCAACATGACCAAGGTTTCGGTCATGCAGACTTCCATGATCCTTCACAGCAGGACATGGCAGCGTTCATGGGCAATGTTGGGGATATTTTTGGCTATCCCATGTCAGCCCCAGCCGGTGCGCAACCCAACTTCTGGGACCCATCAATGTCTATGGGCATGGATATTGATTTCGCGACATCGGGAACACTTTTATTCCAACCCCCTACGTCATCGTCTCATCGCCATACTGGTTCATTTGATTGGAACAGTGACATCCAGCTTTTCCAGGATCCAAATGCCCCGCCATCCTCGAATCAAGAAAATTTACAACCTTCCGGACAGGAAAGGACACTGGCCCCAAAGCCACCCGTGCCCAACCCTGCCTGTACCAATGTTGGTTGTCACTCAATACCAGCAGCATATCCTGCTACTAATACGACCAGCATGGACGACGATCCATTCGGCATAAGCAACGCTAGTGACGCAGTCAACCCTGGTCTCCTATTTAGCCGTCCCCAGAGTGCAGCCACGGGTGCTGATCTCGGCAGCTATGCTCAGTCTGGTTCAGCCGAGGCAGCAATTGTGCAGAGAGGAAAAGCGCAAGGAGCGGACATTCGCAGGTCGAGTAGCTCCCGGGAGACAAGGAACAACACCGAAGTTCCAGATCGTGCAATCGCCAGCTCACCTGTGAAGGCACGGGGAAGGCCAGGGCTCGGCCGAAGTGTCAGTGAAAGCCGAGGCAAGAAGCTCATCAAAAGAGGAGCCCTTCCACTTTTAGCTCCTGCTGCAGCCAGGCCAGCTAGTGGCTTGGGGCTCGCGGCCAGCAAGTCAACAACAGGTCGCGTATCAGGGAGGATATCGCCGTTCAAAAACCAGCAGCGCTTGACCAGTCTCGCTTCCATCCCTGAAACCTCCCCGCACTCCCGCCCATGTACCTCGGTACGGTTGTTCATCGATGCCCATGGACGTGCCCGAACGGAGACGACTATGGTCGGAGGGAGTTCTCTGATGATGGCTCGGAGTCGAAGCTCTCAAGACCTGGCGACAAGTCGGGGGGGCTATTGCTCATCAGTAGAGTGCGGCGAGGATTCTGATACGGATGACGAGCCGATCATCATCCCGAGTCGCAACAGCTCATTCCATACATCCTTTGCTCTTCCGGACCCCCGAAAACCCGTCGGTTCGATTTTTCACTCATCCAGGAGAAGTGTAAGCGAAAGAAGCAATAGCAACTCGGCCAACGAAGGAGAGAGCGAGGCAGAGACTGTGGTCAATGAGAGACCTGGCAAGGTCGGGGATGCCACGAGCGAGCTACGCAAAGTTGTTCAGGATCGACAGAAACGATCCCTGCGACTGAACAGTTCAAGATCCCAACGATCGTTCAACACCACTCATCTACGCAAGTTCCCTGGAGGAATCATTTCGCCGACGAGTCTGACCGAGTCCAGTTACGGCCCTGATAATTACGGCATGCGCTGTGTGTGCAGCAATAGCAAGGCAGACGAGGGAGAAGGCTTCATGGTCCAATGGTATGTAACCACTAGATATGCTGTACAAGATTGGAAATGACTAACAAGTCGGTTCTACAGCGAGTCCTGTGAAATGTGGCTTCATGGACAATGTATCAACATTACCAGGCGAACGATGCCAAGCGTGTATATTTGTGGGTTTTGTGCGAATACACCCAACATGATCCGAAGGCGTACACGAGACAGCGAGCGAGATAATGCGTTGGGTATCGGAACCGCGGTATCTCCGCTGGCGAACAAATTGTTCCGGTCTTTTCGGTAGGAAAAGGAAGCGGTTGGAGGAGAACAAAAGACAGCATTTTTGACATTTGTAATCATCATGGCGACGGAATTATGGGTTTTCTCCTTTGTCTAGAAAAATACTCCGCATCTGGATTAGTACGTACATACTTGATCATCAAATCTCAACTTACCGGCATGGTGTGGGGAAAGGAGATGAAGTACGGGAAAGCATTATTCATGTTGATACTGGACGCTTGTCGTCGTCGTCGTCGTTGTTGTTGTTGTTGTTCCCATGCGACCATGCATGGGTGGGCACCATTAGTTTAGATATGTTGCATCATGAGGCAATGTGAGCGAGTTCAAAAGCGGCAGACGATGATATTATACAAGCTTAATATGAACTCTTCACAAGTGCGAGGTTGACCAATAAATATATTCACGAATAGGGGGCTCCGGCTGTAGACGAGTCAATATATATATATATATGAAGACAGTTATCAGAGATACCTAAGCTGATATAATGCAAGAGCGAAATCAAAGAAACGAAACGGAAGAGAGAAGAAGGGGGTGGGCAGAAGAATAAATCCACGGGGTAGGAACAGAATAGCTGCGAGGACCAGAGATAAACAAAGGGTGCCAGTCGAAAAGAATTAGATACCGTCGGACTCGGACCAAAAGGGTTCGTTGCTTTTCCCATCCCATCCGACAGGCAGGGCAGCCTGATCGTGGGTATGACGAAAAAGGGGGAGTACAATAGAGGTCCTGCCTGTCCTGGCTTTTTGTTTCCCTTCTCATGTTACTTTTGTCCCTTGCTAGGTAGGATATGGAAGCCTGTTGAACTCTCTAGTTTCGTAAAAAGTTGGGGGGTGTTTTTTTTTCTTCCTTGTTCCCTTTTCGTCGGCACTTTCTTTTCCTCTCTTGCTTTCTCACTTGTCATGCCTTTTCTGGAACACGCATCTGACCAATTTTTTTTTTTCCGTCTTCACATCTTGTCTAAATAGCAAGCGCCTTGAGAACGGTCCCCCGACACAAAATGACACTTTGTAAGGGCTCTCTCCTCTTGAACTAGGTACATCAATCCATGTCGACAGATACAAAAGGCCATTTTGGGGGTATCTCGGCACATGTACACGTCAAAAATACCGTAATCAGGGGGGCCGGCCACTGTACGCCAATTGTTGAGGCGTTTTATTTGCCGCCGAGGCTGGGGAAGGCGGACTCATCCTTGGTGTTGATGGGAGCGGCACCGGCACCACCACGTCCGCCGCGGAAGTTGCCTCCACGGCCGCGATCGCCACCACGCTCACCGCCGCCGCGTCCACCGCGTCCGCCGCGTCCGCCGCGGCTGCTTCCACGAGAGCGCTCAGCTTCAACGTAGCGAGGGTCGAAGTCGAGGGTCTGCTTGACCTTGCGCTCACGCTCACGCTGCTTCTTGCCGTAGCTGCCGGAGATGAACTCCTCGTCCTCGTTCTTCTCGAGAGCCTTGGCATTGGCCCATTTCTTGTCGAGCTTGCTACCCTCGTTGGCCCCACGGACCTTGAAGCCGCTCTCAAGGGCGAGCTTCTTCTCGGCCTGCTGGGCGAGGTAGTCGACGTAAGAGACGCTCTTGTCCTCGGGCTCAGTTGGCTCCTCGCCAGCGCCATCCTCGGCGAGGGCTTCCTTCCTCTCGGATCGAGCAATAGCCTCGCCAGCCTGCTCGTCCTTTAATTCAGCTTCGCCCTCAACGGCACCCCATGACTGGGCAGCCTGCTTCTCGGAACCACTACATCGAGATTCGTCAGTTTTACATGTTGCATGAAAAGACGGTGAGTGTGCCGTGTGACAGGTAGGATGGATGTGGGATTGGGCCATACCCGTGAGCACCGGATCGAGTGGTGTGGCGGTCCTCGCCCTCACGGGGCCGGCGAGAGCCACGGCCTGCCGAGTGACTTGTTAATACCTCCCAACATTACGTCCCGAATCTCTGTCCAAGTAGCCGACTCAAGAATGGACACTTACTGCCACGGACGCGAGCACCTTGACCACCACGAGGACCATCTCTAGGGGCCTCTTCAGTGGAGCGAGCGTGGTTGTGGTCGCTACCGGCACCACGGTCGCGGAAAGCTGTTGACGAAATCCATCAGCGTCTCGCCCTCTGAACAATAAAGAGTTTTGAGGCACCTCGAAGCGATTTATTTGATCACATGTAGATCGAACCTACCAGCCTCATTTCCGCGGGGACCTCCGCGGCGGTTACCAGTGCCGCGAGTGGGAGCAGCGGGAGCCTGAGGCTCAACAGTGCGCTTGGTGGTGCGAGTGGCAGCCTTGTCGACGGTCTTAACGGGGGCAATGGGCTTGTCCTCGCCGTCGTCGTCGTTGCCTGTTGATGTGGTGTCGCGTTAGTCCAAATAATGGTTTGAGCTCGGCTCAGTTCGCGAGCAAGACATCTCAGCCATGATGCATCCAAGGACGGCCGAGGGAGATTTTCTAATCGGACGCGAAGGAATTGGGCAATCAATGTCCATACCGAAGTAGGCGAAACGGTTCTACGGCATCGGACAGTTAGCTCTGCAAGTCACTATCAAGTGGACGGCAATGGCCAGAGACCACGAGAGCAATCAGCATACCTGAGAAGCGACCTGGGACATCTTGATGGCCTTTGGTCGGCTACTTTGCAATTGTCGGTGTCGGCGGTCGGGTGCTACTTGTGGAGGAAGGGGGAGGTGCTTAAGATGGCATGACCTCGGGGAGGATTAAGCGCGCAAAAGTCTCTTCGGGGGGTGAGAGGTGATGAGGCGCCGGCAAAAAAAAGAGTCAGTCAGCAAGCAGCAGCTGGAGTGTGGTGATGGCAGTGGGAAGAAACTGCACGATCCGCTTGTTCTGGGGTCGCTCTATTACTTGTTGGTGCAGACCGACCCAGACCCAGACGGCCAGACTAGCAAGTATTATTATTAATAATATGTAGGCACAACCAAGCAACGCACGCGGCGGCCTCGGTGCTTGTGTGCTTGTGTGCTTGTGTGCTTGTACGCTTGTACGTAGCTGCTGGCTGGCCCACCTTTTCGCTTAATTCCGTAATTTTTTGTGGTGGATTCTGTTATTAGGGCTCCGCGCCGGCATCTGTTAGCCGCGCGCAGCCCTTCGCAGCCCTTGTCTGTGTGGTCTGTGTGTGGCACTATTAGCACCCGGAGTAAGCCACACCAGCACAACATCCAGCACAACATCCAGCACAACATCCAGCACAACATCCAGCAGCCCACACCACAGTTCAGCGAACCGTGAAACCGTGAAACCCGTGAAACCAGCAAGGACTGGATGCAAGATCGTGACAGCCACAAATTCAGATGCTTTTTTTGCCCGGCGCTCCCCTCCTTCAACTCTCGTGGTTTTTGTCCATGTCAATTGAGAATAAAGAACTACTCCATGCCATCTATCGTAACGACGTCTACATTTGTTCGTGTTTCATACCTCTCGGACACGGAGAGTGCAACTAGGTTCTAGGTTTTTAGGAATTGGTCGAGATTCTTTAGTAGCCAAGTTTACGGCATGGCTCTGAATGTCGCTTCTTCCATCGCTCATCTCGCCCATCTCGCTCAAGGGGGAGGGGGCGAGCAATCCATTGCTTTCTCATCGGGAACCCAGAAGAGACGCATTGTTGATTGGACCTCACTGTATCATCTTCCAGAACATGCTGCATGTGCCGCGGGATAGGCTTCGAAGGATATGGCCGAAAAGAGTGTCCATTGATGGGATCGTTCATGTTCACCCAGAACATGGGTAGCTCTCGCTTCCCTTCTGCTTGCTTGTCCCCATTTCCGTGGCCCAACTCTTCGTTCGTTGCTTTCGATGGCCAGCAACTCCCGAGCTGATCTCTGGACCTCTTAATCCATCGACGTCTCGTTACTCCTCCATCAATCAAATCGATTCTCTTCAGTCCCCGTTGAAGTATTCCCTGCTCATCCAGCGAATCAAGCTCGCACTCGACAGCACATAATGCACAAAGAGGCGACTGCAAAGTTTCTGCCCTTTGGCTCTTCTGGCCGTGATCAATATCCTTGTTTGTATCGGTTGCATCTTTTGGCGAATCCAGCACACCTATGCACAACTTTCGACTCCCGTAGATCAAGCAGCCATAGCAAGCTCGATGCCAGAAACACCATCCAAAGCTCACACAGTCTGCTTCTCGCAGGACCAACTCCCCGCATGCCCAGCATATCGAGAGGTCGATAATAATGACGTAGCACTCGGCACAGGTGAGCCGCGCAGACTGTCCAAGAATATGGGGTTTCTGAGCCGAAAGACGATAACAGAAAGTACACGTGAACACATCAGGCTCAAAATGTGCATTTGGTGCCATCCTGTGCAAGCGGATTTGGGTTGGGTATTCCCCCATGGGTCTCATTCGGAGAGAGCAAACGTCCGACTGTGAAAGGAGAGCTACGGCAAAGAGTGACAACGCTATGGAGTGACAGCTGATGCTCAAACAAACACGAAATGAGAAGAGAAAGAGTGAATCGAGCCTCGATCTCGAAGTCGAAAACTGATATTGCTAAAAGTAAAAAGTAAGTGTTATTGAGAGATGAAGTTGAGAGGGAACTAAAAGACGTTGCTTCTGTGTGCCTGCACACGTTTTTGTAGCTGAAGACAATGAGGCCAGAATGAGGAAGGAGCTCCTCATATTCATTCTTGCTTGTCATGGCCCCAACGTAAGTAACAGTAAAGGTTGAAACATCATCCATCAAGTAACGAAATTTATTTAAATTCAAGAGTGCTGAGACTCATACAGCTTATATTCACAGTTTTCCTTTGCGCCAATATCCATCCAAGGTCCTACGAAAGGAAGAGAGAGAGAGAGAGAGAGAGAAAGAGAGAGAGAGAGAGGAAGAGAGAGAGAATAAAAAAGCGAAAGCGAAAGCGAGCGCGAACGCGAACGCCGAGTACCCGCGCCATCCTAGGCGGTGTTTCCAAATGCTGCAGAACAAATCAAGCAGCTATTGTCAAAAGTATGCCGCTTGGGCGCGCCAACCGCTGGCAGTATTTGTACAAGTTACAAGTTGTCCTCCCCCTATTTTAACGAGAAGAGATGGTGTCCTTCCATCGAGAAATCGGCCAGAGTGGTGGTGACACGTTCACCCAGAGCGCTCCGAAATCTCCCATCTGGTTTTCCCAACAAGTCTACCAAAGTTTCAAGAATACCAACTTCTATGGCTAAGCGCGATTCTTTGGTCGAGAAAGCATATTCAGGCGACTAATGCTGAGACCCCTCGTCTTCTTTGACGGGCTTGTAGTTGCAGGAGGACGGACTGGATTTCGCCCAGGGGTGCGATTCTTGAGAGTCTTGCTGGGTGTACGAGTAAAGCGATTTGTCTGGGTGACACTAGCGACGCCAGACTTGACAAGTCTGGGTGCTAGTAGTTCTTGGCCCTCTGGCACATTCTCGTTCTTCCGCTTCTTGGCGGCGCGGTCGCCGTCGAAATCATCCTCATCTGCGCTAGCTCGATGACGTTTCTTGTTCTGCATCCCATGGGCTGTGCCGGAGAGCAGTTTTATGGGCGTTGGATCTTTATTCTCCTTGTTGGGATGCGAACTCGGTGGTACCTGCGTAGGAAAGCTTCCAGGCATATTCTTAGAACGGGCAGGGCCACTTACATGCCGCACACTAGATTGGCCAGGCAAAGCACCGAATTCTGGGGATTGGGTATCAGTGAATTTGATGGTGTGGTCGCTTCGAAACGTAAATGTGCCTGGTCGAGAAGGAGGTCCAGAAACAGCTCGACATGATGGGCTGTCAACCAATCGTTTCAAAGGCGAGAGATCTGGATACAAGGAGTGGCTCGTACTTGATTGGGCCAGGACTTCGTCAAGTGCTGGATAATGCGTCTCAATGGTCTTCAATGCCGGGCGAAGCTTAACGTTGCTAGCTCTTTGTGGAGAAGGAGAGTTTTGTGCATTCACAGCTGAGACAACATCAGGTGTGAATGTCACGCGCTTCGTCAATTGACGGCGTGGAGTGGTGAGTGGTATAGGGGGCAGCTCCTTATTGATCCTTGGTGCATCTGGAGTTTTTGAAACTTGAGGGGCCGGGATGGCACTCATGCCATCCTCAGATGAGTTTGTAGTTCCTCGCAGGATAGACTTGACTCTGCTAAAGCTCCTGGGGCTGATAATGCGGCGCTTGAGATCGGCGGCTTTCGAAACCGTGGAGTTCAGACTACTAATCGAAGTAGACTTTGGCAATGAATTCAAACTAGTTTTCGAGGGTGAATGAACCAGGGACACTGTGGATTTGATCGTTGGTTTAGTGGAAGCTGGTGAGGGGGCCACCGGCGCCTTCTTAGGACTAGCAAGTCTAGAAAATATAGAGCTGGACTTGCTGGGTGACGTGGTGAACGATTTGGGCCGCGTAGTGGCCGAATCATCCTCTTGTCGCTGTTTGACTCTCTTCGCAGCAGATGTCGATGGTGGCGCTCTGGCAGCAGTCGAGAATTTCCCTGGTGTCGAATTCGTGTTGTGCTTCTTCGCGATTGTCTGCCTGTCGCGGTCACTGTCGTCGAGATTGGCCGCAGAAGATTTCCGTTTCAGATTGGGCTTCGACCGTGCGTTTCGAATTTCGTCTTCGTCCATCTTGCCAGCGGATCGCAATGCTCCATCAGTCCTCTGCGAAGTCGGTGTAGTAGAGTCCAGGTTGGCCTTGGACGGAGTGCGCTTCAGTGCTTTGACTGGAGTAAAACGACCCTCTTGTGCCCTCCAGGCAGATGCATGACCCTCAATCGAATCCATTTTCTTGAACTCGGCCATATGAGCAGAACTGAACCGCCCAACTTTACCCTTCGGCTTCGCAAATTGTCTCTCTGCAATGCTCACACCGCCCTCGGCCTCTCGCTGTGCCACCAGTTCTGCCTTGATTTTGGCTGCTTGATCGCGGATCTCGCTCAGCATACGCTGAGCGTCACTGCTGAGCTCCGCGTCGGCAGCTTTACGGGCAATTCGAATTGTGAAGTCTGAACTAGGTATGCTATTGACCTTGGAAGGAGTTCCATCTTGGCCGTTAGTAGCTCGGCCTTCCTTGGGAATGTCGGCAAACCCGAGCCTGAGGGCAGAGGAAGGGGCACCAGTGCTGGAGTGGAATCTGCTAGGATGCATTTCGCTGCGGGGAGGCTTCAAAGCAGAGGAAACCGGTGTAGTCGGTTCAGGCATCGGTGAGTGCATGGATGTGTCTGCGTTTACGCGCCTGCCGATATTTCGGGACGGCGTCTCACCTCCTTCGGCGACGGATCCCAGTTCTGGAGTGGCTCTTCTCTGCATGCAAACTCTGGTTAGATACAGCTTCGGTGAAGATGAACCGTACCACATGATGTTCGCACGTGGAGAAGGCATACCTTAACAGCGCTGGCACTGGCCAACCTGGCCGACCGCCGACGAGGCGGTGACATGATTGTGCTATCGTGTAGTCCTCACCAGTGGCTCAGCCAGTATAGTTAGTTAGTATTGAGGATAATTCTGTTAGGAGGGCGGCAATGCGCGCAATGCGGGCCAGAGAGGAGCAAAGCAGAGGAATGTGATGTGGTGACGGTGTATGATGTCAAGTGGACAGAAAAGTGGTCGTTTGACGGATGGGGGGCTTTGCTGATGTTCATGCAGGATGCAGGACGGTTTGTTTACTTCACGTGGTCCAAGCTTCCAAGCTACGCGACATGCCGTTGTCGGGTCAGTGGCACGAACGGTGTGTAGTGCGATATGCACTGTATGTGCACTGTCTACCGGGTAGCTGATAATATTACCCCGCCAGCGTCATGAAGCATCTGAGAGGCAGCGATCATCACGCACGGGGAGGACCAGCCTGAGCGCACCAATGCATCCGCCCCGTCTTTGAGGTGGACTCGAACGTGTTGCTTCGTCTCTTGTAGTAAATGACCAACTACAACCTGGCCAATAAACAGCCGTGGACAACTCTCCAAGTCCAAGTCGCCAAAACGGCCTGTAAATGGGCATCAAAAGACCAGATACTGTATCTCCGCCAAGAAGCATTCCATTACCATCACAGCTGACCATCAAGACCACGATGACGAAAATTTGCCAGTCGGAATGACCACGGAAATTCCATTGCCCCTTGTTAATGCTGATTAGGATCTGACCGACAGAGCGTCACGGCCACTGGGCGCGAGGCCATTTTCTGCTACTACTTCGAAAGGAAGGAGACAAACTCCTAAAAAACCATCCGATAGTAAAGTGGTACTTGTGAGCTCCTAGCCCAGTTTAGGGAGTGGCTTGTTTAGGCGAAGGCGTCCAGAAAATTTCCGACGTCAAGATATTCTCTTTCCCGCAGATCACGAGGCGATTGGTATTGGCGCATTGGCACGGCTTCTCCAGGCTTCTTCAGGCCTTCCAGCATGATGGGTTGATGGGAGTGAGTGGTGAATAGAGGAGGGGACGGGAAAACTGGACCAGCATGAACTCTGATCTAGAACTGTTATTAGCTGAAGAGACCGGACCAGACCCCGTCAAGACAGGGGAGAGCCAAAGCGGGGTGTGCGCCTCATTACAGAAAACGTGCCTCGGTTTATTATTTAGTCGACTCACTAGTCCGTCCGGAGAATGGAGTACATACAGTGAGTTGGTTGTGTGGGTCTTTTCTACTAGCAGCGTTTACGGACTACGGATCCGTATGTACTACTCCACGAGCATATCAAGTTACACCACCTGCTTTCTTGCATCTACTCCGTACATGCACCATTTTGCGCTCCCGCTGCCGGCCGTCGACATCAGCGAGTGGTGGAATTGGGCCGGCCAACCCGTGATGGAACAGTGGACAGGGTTGGGCCCACTACCACAAGATTTTGAATGGATGAGGGGAAACCAGAGACAGACCAGGTGATGTGATGTGCTGGCTTCAAGCGCGCGATTTCATGTTGGCACTTGGTAAAGGCCGTTGACGGAGCATGGCTTGTTTGGAAAACAGTTTGCACCATCGGCGGCTGCTCGGGTTGGTTTGGCACCATCAATTATCATCATAGTCACAGTGAGCCTGTTGAGCATTGCAAAGCGGCGTTCAGAGTTGTGTACGGAATACGGAGTATTGCCTCGAGAATGCCTCGAGAATGCCTCGAGAAATTGCCACGAGCATGACGAAAGAAAGGGAAAGTGATTGTCGGGGTCAAAATGTACAGAAAACTAACCCGCCTGGGACCAACCAAGCAAGACCTGGTGCAAGTCCGACCTCGCTCCACTACATGCGCATTAGCTTGGTATTTTCGTGAGGAGAGTTTGGGGGCACGGCGCTGTTCTCGGCCGGCGTTGGGGTTTACAATTTATTCATGGGCCCTGGTAATCCTGGGCCTTTGCACACGAACAAGACCCGGAAGGTGGCAGGTCGTCCGTCTGCCTTGTTGGGCGCTTGAACTTGGCGTTTGCAGCAGAACAAACATGGCACCAACGTCAGCGTCCCTGGCCCTGGGAACCCCCCTGGCAGCCTCGCTGTGGACATCTGGACATGGCAGCCCGACAAGCCCGACAGCCCGACAGCGTGCAGCTGGCGCGCCGGCGCCTTCATTTTTCGGGGCCTGCGAGGCATTGCGTGGTGTATTGTGTAGTGTGTAGTCCGTACTGTACGTCCGTATAATCAGAGGCAGAGACGGACCCCTCTCCCAGCCATGATATTACATATTACATACATAAAAGCGACGGGGACCGACGCTGCTAAAGTCAAGTCCATCCGACTTGATCATCACTGAGATCGAGATCCAGATCCAGGTTCCAGATCAAGCACCGCTTTTCAGGAACGACAATTGCATCGCATCTGCTTCTCGCCCTGCAGCCAGATTTCCACTGCTGTCGGCTCTGGCTTGCCTCGTGTCTGATGCCTTGGTGCCTGTTGGTCTCCCCCGCAGTGCTCAGGTCGATTTATTCTCTCGCCTTCCCTTTCTCTCCCCGGTCATTGCCGCCAAATCCATCATTGTCTTACCTGCCATTTTTATCTACCAAGCAAAATCTTGATCGTTATCACAACGACGCAGAAGCCTCCGATTTCATCCTATCGCTGTTGCACCCCGGGACTCGTTCCTGGAAATTCGCTCCCCTTCGCTCCCCTTCGGCAACCTTTGGCCTATCGTTGACGTTCTTCGTCACTTGCTACCGTTTTGTTTCCCTAGAGACTGGGGCGCTTGCCGCACGGCGGCTGTCATCTTCAGAGGCCCTGCGCCGTGACCCTTGGGATGGCCGACGATATGTCCATCGACAATAAGCCCAATTCTCCGCATCGCGACGAATCCGATGACTCTGTTGACTCCCCTCTTGAGGGAGACCACAATGCATCAGCACCCGCCTCCGGTCACAGCAACAACCCCATCCAGGACGCCCAACAGCCCAAGAGGAAGGGCGGACGGAAGCCGGTGAGTCTCATACAACTGCCCCTCACTTACTTTGAGCCAGACGAAGAAGAGTCCACCCACTGTACCTTACCAGACAGCCCGCCGCACAACTTCATCCTTGCCCTCACCTCACACCTTGATAGGGCTGCCACTAGCATGTGCAAGCACCTCATGCTGTTCAGGCGGGCGCTATGCACTTCTCGTTTCAATACATACCACCACCAATTTCCTTTTCTCTACCACGCGCTGCCCTCCTCTTTCTCTACGCCCGACAATATCTTGAAATTTTCTCTGGCCATACTTCACTTCTCGACGCGCACACAGCGCACACACACGATGAGCCAGACTAAATTGACTGACATGAAGGCGTCAGATATACGCAACATCGGAGGAGCGCAAGCAGCGGAATCGTCAGGCTCAGGCCGCATTCCGCGAGCGCCGAACCGAGTACATTAAACAGCTTGAGGAGACTATTCGGGTTCATGAATCCAACTTGCACAATCTCCAGTCCGCTCATCGAAACGCTGCCGATGAGTGTTTGATGCTGCGGTACAAAAACTCGCTGCTGGAGCGAATCCTTCTTGAGAAAGGTCATTCATTACTTACCAGCGATGACAACTCCGCTTTGACGATGACGCCGGATGGATGTTAACAAGGATTCTGTTTCATTAGGCATCGATGTTCAGGCTGAATTGCAAGCAAAGGCCGACACCCCTAGTCTAGGCCCGGCCCATGTTCCCCGGAACATTGTACAACCGCCGACCATCCAGAAACCTATCATGAATCGGCAGCACCACAATCGCAAGTCCAATTCAAGCATCGCACCTAAACTGGAGCCAGTCGGCAGCGGCTCGCAGGCTCCCAAGTCAGCCACCTCACCGAAGAACCGTCCTACCCCTTCGTCTCATTCAAATTCGCCCACTACCGCGGGCTCAAAGTTTTCTCCTGCTCCTTCTGACAGCATCTCAATGCGAGGATGTATTTCAGGCCTCGGCCGCCAGCAAATGTCCCTCAGTGGCGCAATCCAAACCCCCCGAAGCTCTGTAGCTGGCGCCGGAGCCTCCTTCTACCCAACCCCTTCATTCCAAAATCATGTCGACCCGTTGGGTGAGTCACTCTAGGAACATGCATGAGTAGACTTGTCTGCTGAGTCACTAACATAGTCTACAATGGCAGATCACGAGTACGATAATCAGGCCGACATGGTCGATGATTCTGAGCTCGAAACTCGTAGCGGATCTGGTGGTTTTAGCGTCGCTTTCAACAGTGACACAACACAACCCATGTTACTCTCTCCAACTTCTACAGGCCCCCCGCACCATGAACACGGCGGCCATCACGCATCGGTTTCTGTACAGCATTTCCCACCGACGACCACGCTCCTCGATCATCAGGACTGGGACCCCTTTGGCTTGAGCGCCAGCATGGCTTTCCCCAATCAACAATTCTCTTTCGATCAAACCAGCATGCGATGACGGGGCTGTAGACCCCTCTCTCTACAACGAATTGCATCAACGGTGCACTCATCTCGTCAACCAGAAAATCATGTCAGTACGAGTACAGCTGTCACGACGATCTCAAAATCAGTATCCGGCGCACATATGAATGAAAAGAAAAAAAAAAAAAGAAGAAAAAAACCCGACCAACTGTGGCCCTCAGCACGAGCTTCAAAGACAACACCCGAATACAGGCGAAGCATTCGGCAATACATGAATTCGAGCCCGACTGTTCAGCGCATAGCAACGGTCTCCCAGTGGAAACATCGAACCGGATTCATTCACGAAAGTGACGTCTTTGCTCTGCACCGATATGGGGCCCCGCTGTTGGCTTGCGTGGAGACACGCAAGTCTTGCTCTAAGCTGAGAGGCTCGAAAAAGGAAAGAGCATTACATGTCAACACCGTTTGAGCGAAAAATTGTTACGACATATTATCATTGTGGCTGCGCCGATTCTATTACCATTGTCATTTTTTATAAAAGTTATTATTGCTTGGCCAGTGTTGTGTTGTGCCCACTATTCACCGACGCTTCTTGTGGCGTGATGTCTGCGTTCCTTCCAGGCGTCCTGGCAGATCAGTCTATCAGGATAGACAGATTTGACTAATAAGATATACCAAGCGATTCGAAACTCCACGAAGACGGGGCCTAGCAAACAGAACCCAAGGCATTAGAAGGAAAAGGTCCATGCAGAAGTGGATATTTAAATTCATACTGCATTAAAATGATTTCTTTCGGCGCCGGCGGGCAGAAGGAAATACGTGTTCTCGGAAACATACACAACGACAAATGGAACAAAAACACGTTTGATTCAGTGATTCTACGACAACTCAGGCAGTCGATAGTTTGCAGGATGTGTTTCTTCTTCTTTTCTATCCGCCTCACTTCTTTAGCGTGTTTTGATATGACGCTTCTTCCTTGTCGGGATTTGTTTCGTGGCAGTTGCCTACTATGCTTCGTGTATATCAGATATATCAGCGTTGGGACAGAAATTGCAGGTAGCATTGGTTGCCAGGAAGGCCATTTGAATGAAGATGCATTCTCCTCCGAGCCTGACGGGCGGATGACGATAATGGCCGATGTCCAATGGGTAACTACTTGTCCTCTCTCACTCACTCTACCAAACTGCTTCCGTCAAGCCAACGTCTGGTCGGTGTGGAGGGAGGCGTGTCTCAGGTCCGTGTGAGCATGACATTGAAGGGAGACATTTCTCGGATCACGAGGACGGCGAAGAGCGGGCTGGGGGGGGTGAGCGGGTTCTCGGCCAAGTACATATGGTAGGTACATACCACTTTGGTGTGCCGTAGGGAGGGCAGGGAAAGAGAGAATTCCAACAGGAACTTATCGTGAGATTCAGCAAGGATGTAGATTCTGTCGACCTAGCGCCGCATGTCAAGTATGAGCTGGATCCATACGGAGTACAGCACATAGGATATTGGCATTGCATGGATCTTGTACTCCTCCGACTTTCGACTTGTGCGAGCACGATGGCCGAGATGGCCGAGATGGCCGAGATGGCTGACTGGGTGGTGGTTTGATTGGTCGGTTGGTGAGCAACTTCCTGTTATGTGTGCGGAGCATGTGCGAGGTGGCAAGCAAGTGCCAAGAATTGGCCGTGCGTCATTCGCTCACTCAAATGTAGCATGCTTATTTCCCCGGTTTCACATCTCCACAGAGCTCATGCGGGAAAACCTGTGCGTGGGGCGGCGAGCCGGCATCACATGACTCTGGTTTGTATCAGGAGGTGGGTGGTACCAAGTACAGCACCCTCACCCTCACCCTCACCCTCACCCTCACCCTCACCCTCACCCTCACCCTCACCCTCACCCTCACCCTCACCCTCACCCTCACCCTCACCCTCACCCTCACCCTCACCCTCACCCTCACCCTCACCCTCACCCTCACCCTCACCCTCACCCTCACCCTCACCCTCATCCTCATCCTCTCCGTCTGGAATTCGTCTTTCTAATTGTGTTTCAACTTTCGGGCCGGACGGGAAGCAGCACGTCTTTCTTGTTTTGTGGTTGTCGTCATTGCATCAAGTGTGAGGTGTGGAGGGCAGATGTGGCCGGGGCATAAGCCAGACAGAGATGATGAATGGTAAGTGAGTGTTGTGGAGGACGGACTCTTCAAATGTAGTCTCGTGATCATTTTATTTTTTTGTAACAAAAATTTGAGATGAGTTGATCGTCATCATCATGTCTTACGGCGTCATCACCATGACCCAGAGAACACCATCACTGCCGACACGAGCACTCCGGCCCGGCTTTCATCGTCGCCCCATAGCTTGACGGCAGCTCATCTTGTCTCGGAAGCCTCGTCGATGCTGCACACCACTTGACATTCCTCTTTGTTGACGGCAGCAGAATCTCGTGGATCCAACTGTGCTTCTGTTCCGTCCCGTCGAGTTGTCGTCTTCTCGGTGGTATTATACAGCATTTCAATCCACTGGATCTGTAGATTCGCCTCGCTGCCTATACTCATGTTGCCGCTCCAAGAGCCGCCGTCGCTCCACGCGTTGAAATTGATGCCCGCTGGGTCGCGGGGTACTTGGAAGGCTATGCTAGCGACTTGTTGGCCGTCTACGTACCATGTGCTTCGCATGGGCGTCCAGTCCAGCCTGTGGACGGCCCAGTCTGCCCATTCTTTCGCGTAGGGTAATGTTGAGGTTCTCGTGGCACGGAGGTTAGCATCACCTCCCTGGCCTTGGCCTCCGTCAGTGGTATACGAAGGCTGGTTCGTGTACTGGACTTTGTTTCTGGGCCCGCGCGTGAGCGTCTCCATGTCTGCCTCTTGGATGTCTGCCGGGGATTTGGCATCACGGTAGGTGAATACTGCGGTTACGGCGCCGGGACTGCCTGTTGTGCGGGCGAGCGTACGGAGAGATAGGTAATGGTAAGTGGAGGAGAGGGCCTGGAATTCAGACGAGGTCTGGAAGGTAGGCTGTCGGGACGTCCGCATGGCGAGATGTGTTTTTGGGGGCGAGTCCGACGAGGAAGAGCCGTTGTCGGGCTTGAATGTAGATGTTGTTGGGGGAGTTGATCATCAGGATGGTGGCGTCGCCGTTGAGCGTGCCTGACTTGGAGTTGTTCCATGATTGAGCCTGCCATTTCGATGTCCAGAGGGGGAATGTGAAGAACGAACTGGTGGGAGGGGCGGACGATGTGTCTTCGGGGGAGGAGATGATCTCTGGGATGCTCCTGGAGGCGAATTGGGTGAGGTTGCGAAAGTCGAAGAATCGGTGGGTCTTGTAGAATGTCGGCTCAGTGCCGTTGGTGAGGTAGCATGTGCATCTGGGGTCGGAGATGGGCGTGGCAGCTGCGAGAGCGACGGTGTTGAGGGATAGAGAGGTGGTCAGGAAGACAAATTGGCGATGATGCATCGTGAAAACAGTCTAATCTCGAGGGTTGTTACGTAGAAATTGTCGGCGCACGAGACCCATCCTTATCTGTGCTTCGTAATAAGAATGTAGATTTCAATTTTCATAGTCAGCAGCACGGAACCGGAGTACCCGGAGTACCGTTTCTTCATACTGCGACCCCGACCCCTTGTCAAGCTGATGGCGGGGCATGTGAATGAAGCCCGTGATAGCAGGGTTGACAAGTCGGCATGACTCAAAACTTGTCCATTGGGTTTTGGAGGGGGTTTGGTTTCCCAGCCAAGCAAAACTTCAGGCATTGCTTTTCATTTGTTGAAGCAGGCACCCGTATCGCGTTTTTTATCGTGATCCGTGCCGTGCTTCGTTTGTTGATCATCATCATCTCTTTTCATCACTTGCATCATCTCACATTCGGAGGGTATTATAATGGACGTTGACCCTGATCTTTTACCATCCTGCCACGCCACTCACGACTTATACTTGCTGCAATGAGATATTATTACGCGGATTAAGAAGCTAGCTTTCTCTCACAAACCAAAATTTCAGTTAACGCTGCTACATTTTCCCTTATTATAATTATGCTATTGCAGCAAGTATAAGTCGTGAGTGGCGTGGCAGAATGGTAAAAGATTAAGGTCAACGTCCATTATAATACCCTCCGACGGTTTGTCACGACTTATACCTGCTACAATGGCGTGATTATAAAAAGGGAAAATATAGCAGTATTGACTCGAAATTTTGGTTTGTAAGAGCAAGTCAGCTTCTTGATTCGCGTAATGATTTTTAATTGCAGCAAGTACTCAATAACTAGGAGAAGTTTAACAGGTGGCTGATAAGTAGGGCGATCATCTAGGAATCTCCTGGAGGCATTTAATGCCATAGGATTATTATACTACTGCTGACAGTATTTGGCGTACGCGCTATCAAACTTAGATGTATCGATTACCGCGTGGTAAAGATGCTGATGTAGATGGGAACTCGACGAGGTGTCAGGTATCGAAGGGAAAGGTTAAGTGTTCAATCAATTGTCGCTGTTTGTTGGCAATCTCTGGTTGGACTGCGTTGATGTAGCGATGGAGCCTTTGTGCCTCCGTAATAACGATCTTGTCTGGTGTTGTCTTCGACATTTATAAGGTAATTATGAGATAATAATTCTTCTTTTTTGGGTCTGGTTGTTCTGATTGTCGTAGCGCGCAATTACTACCATCTGCCAGGGTATCGAGGGGAAAGGAAATTCTGTTCCCCCTAGCTATAGCCCGTGGTGATTAATCGCGAATTTGTGACAAGGGCGTTGCGAAAGTGGGGTTTTCACTGCCTGCCTAATTTGGATTTTAGAGGCCCCACTCTACCCAGCTTTCCCCCCACACTCTCCACCAGGCATCTCGCAACTCGGCCTCAAAATTTTCCGCTCATTCCAACCAGACTTTTAGACTTCTCAAGCTTCTGACCAAGTGCCGCGCTGGCTGACTTGCATAATCCAGGGATTTCAATTTTGCCTTGGAGAATTCCCCTTCGTTTTCTTTCTTTTTCTTATCTGTGCATTTTCTTCCCTTTTTGGCATTTTTTTCGGGAGAGATTTTCCAGTCATTTTGCTGCTACAAAACCCCATCAGCATCAATCATATTCATCCGATCTTGCTAAGTCTCAGGTCCATAAAACGTATCATGATGTAAATCCGCCGCATTCGGGATGCTCACCATTGTAGATGACAGATCCCTTCGCACTTTGCTTTGAATAAGAGCAAATCTCTTCATACAGCGTTCCTAGCCATGGCTGCTACTGCTTCTACCCCCGCGTCGCCACAGCCTGCGAAAGAGTCCCCAGTCGCGGCGCCGCAACCAAAAGAGATCGAGGACGCGACCGCGCAGGAGGGCCGCCCAGACGCAGACACTGCCTCCTCGACGTCGCGATCAGAATCTGCGGACAAGGAGGAAGGCGAGGTCGATGGCGAAGACGAAGAGCAAATCGCCTCGGCGCCTCCTCTGCCCAGTGAACCCGTCCCGGGTTCTTCTGGACCACCGCTACCACCAAACGAAGCCGTGCCGCAGGCCGACGACGGATGGGACTGTCTGTGGGATCTCAATACCCAAGCCTGGTTCTTCTACAATCGCTTCACGGGCAAGACGCAGTGGGACAACCCGCGCGCCTCGAACCCGTCAACAGCAGACTCGGCTGTAGCGCCGTCAAATACACCTGCACCTGCACCTGCACCTGCACCTCTAGCTCCAGCTTCATCATCAATCTCGACAGCTGCCGTAGCGAATGGCGCCGACCCCCCATCCAACGACGCCATAGTGGGAGGGTACAACCCCGCCATCCACGGCGACTACGATCCCAACGCATGGTATGCCCAGAAATACACCCAGCCCGACGCATCATACGTTGCCCCCGAGATGCCCAGTATGGAAGACGGGCCGTACGTCGCCACAGCAGGGTTCAACCGCTTCACGGGCCATTTTCAGCAATTCGACGCGGGACCAGGTCGGCACACCGACGAGGCAAAATCCAAGCGGCAGATGAATGCATTTTTTGATGTCGATGCCGCTGCGACTGCGGACGATGGGCGCAGTCTCAAGGCTGAAAGATCAAATCAGAGGATTTCGAAATCGGAGCTCAAGGCTTTCAAAGAGAAGAGAAGGGCTAAGAAGGAGGAGAAAAGGAGAGCATGGCTGAGAGATTGATTGATTCTATTTTCCCGCTCGACATTGAGGGGGTTTCCCATTGTGGCCTCTTTCCCCGTGTAGGAGGGAAAAACTGAATGGCCATCGAGGACACGGTCATGAGGCGTACTTTGGATAGGCGTTACTGGCAAGGTTCATCTGCTCGCTATGTGAGCACAGGATAAAAAGACATGGGAGCCTTTGTTTCCCTTTCTTAATGAGAATCTATCACCTGGTCTAGAAACAGTTGGTGTTCAGGACAATGGCTTCTCCCCAAGGCTATGTTATCGTGACGAAAGACTGAGCATCAGCCTATATAGTGTAAACCAGCTTCTTTTTTAGAAATCGAGATCCTTTCCCAATGAAATCTAGCCCTGGCGGTCGATTTTGTCTTCTCTAGTTGAAATAAATACTGCTTTGACCGATTCATGTACAACTGTGTTGCGTCTGTCCATTTCCGCCAGTATTTGTAATATTGGCCATCTATATGTCCTCGTCCTCGTCTTCATCGTCATCAAGCTCCATGTTCAGATGAACGCTCACATCACTATCGTCGTCATCATCTTCCTGTTTCTCAGTGGGAGGGGTCGCCTCTGGGAGAATGGCTACTGCTGGTGGTTGAGCGAGCTCCTGGCGCTTTGACGGCGCGACACCCATGTCTTCGTGCTTGCGTTTGGTGGGCGAATCTCCCGTCGATGTGGCGTTCACATCGGCTGTCTTGTGTTTGCCGGGCGTATTGGCCTCAAAAGGGTTGCTTTGAATCGGCAGGCTGGCATTTTCGGTTCCATTGGGTGCCTCGTCTTGCTGCGTTGTGGGACGCAGGATATCCTGAAGTGTTTGTTTGCTGGACTCCAGGTGGGTTCCCTCGGCCTCACGGATTTCTTGGTCATTATCAGGACTGTCTTCGTCGTCATCATCATCGTCTTTCTCGCTCTCTTGTTCAGCTTCTGTCGCGTTTGCAAGCATGTCTGCGCTGCTGGGAACAGTCGAGGTACGCAGATTGCTTCGAAGGATCTCGAGGCCCTGATATTGGGGATATTGTTGTGACAGATGGGGCAGAATGCTGGGATACATGCGGCCGCGCTGGTCCTTGTAAGGGTTGAGAACACTGGCCATCATGGCATCGCAGTTTCTTGCTAGGATGGCCGTCTTGTCGAGTAGTCCGCGGAGAGTAGGCTTCAGGTGATGCTGTGGCAGGCTTGTCAACAGTCTTGTCAATACTTCGTTGGCTGCAGCCTTGTGTTGGGCATCCAGTGACACAGAGGTTTCGGCCGCGATAGCTTGCGGCTGAAGAAAGAGGTCTGCGTTGGCGAGACTGTTATTGTTATTGCTGTTCTTCTTCTTGGGGTCAGCTTTTGAGGTTGCGGAAGGCTTGGTGGGAAGCTTTAGAAAGCCTGCATCTTCTTGGAGGTCACGACAGCAAGCGGCAATCAAGGGCTCTATTGAGCCCACAACTGCTCTCGACATGGTTGGGCCAACGTATGTCAGGATACTGCTGAGGAGTCTGTACCCTGTCTTTCGGATAGAAGGGTTGTCAATACCAGACCTGAAAACCCGGACCAAGTGGTCCAGAACATCGGGGATCAGCGCAATCATTCCTCGACCAAATCTATCCAGCATTTGCGACGTCAATGTAAGAGCTGATAGATGGATGTCTGGCATACAGCTCCAAAGTTCCTCCTTCTCTTCTCGGCTGATGGCGGCGTTCGTCTCCAGTGCTTGATCCCAAGTCTGGGTTTTCGGGTTCAGTCTTGCAATCAAACAGACTCTGGAAACTGCATCCAGGAGGGCGCTGACAGGAACCACCACCGGTACCTTTGTCGGATAACTCAAACAATCGGCCAGGTAGTTGAAGATGCCCACCAGACGTTCTACCCCGGATGTCAGTTCTGCCCATGGGGGTAATTGATCGTTTGAAGTGCTTCCTCCCGCGGGCTCACTCTCAGGCCCAACGTTTTGTCTTGCATAGCCCGAGGTGCCTTCCCAGGTCTCGTCTACCGCGCGCAAAACCTGATCACCAGTAGCATGCAAATCTCGGAGTAAGCCATCCACTAGCTTGGTCCATTCCTCGCTCCCACCGGATTTGGCTGCCACGCAAGGAAGGGAGATGACTAGTTTCCTGGCTGCTCGTTGTAATGACTGGGGTACCAGTAAATTATCTGTGGAAGTTGGTGCCAAATAGCCCCTGGCAGCAGACCTCAAGGCCGAACTATTGGGTCTGAAAGTAGCAGGATACAACGGAATCAGCGTTGAGAAGGAGTCAAAGGTAGTTTCGACTGTGCCCAAAGGAGCAGACGCCCGGCCTGAAGCCTGAGGCTTGATGAGTTGGAGGCATGCCGTGATGAACGTCGGGATAGTCGAGGTTGCTATTTCGCGAACAAGAGTCTGAAAGGGCTGTACCGCTACGTAAATGCGTGTTAATGTCAAGATGGCCAGTTCCTTTGAAGGGAATGGATCTCCTTTCTACATGACCGCGTTAGCTTCCACTGTCTGGTGCATCCTCACAGAGAACCTAAAATACCTGGACAATAGACAACAAGCCGCGAACCCATGAATCGGACGTGCGAAGAATTTCCCAGCCTCCTACATCAATCATAGCCTTGATCAGGCCAATGGCGGCGAATCGGGCCTCACGACTGCGTCCATTCAAAAGCGTGGTAACACTGGCTCGCAATTTGCGGACGAGCTGGGCACTCTGAGAACCGTCATTCTTGGACTTTGGATCATGTGGCGAAGACAATACATCTCTGCAGCGCAGTACATGCTTTGTGAGTGAGGGAACGGCGTGCGGTAGTTGTGCCTGAGGCATGGAAGCAAGTTTCCTGCAAAGAACCTTCAGATCTGAAGGTGGTATCGGAGCCATGATGCCCTATGTTTTTTTATGGCTGATCTTGTCTGACAGCCTGGGTTCGACCTTGACGTGCTGAGAGGCGATTGGTGACTTGTCATGTCAGCACAAAACCTGGAAGTCGACGCGATGATAGCAGGTGTGGTGGTTGCGGTCGTTTTGGAGTAGGGTAGGCCGGGAATCTCAGGATTGCGAGGCACGTAGATTAGAAAACGGCAAAGACCTAATTGGATGTTACAGATGGTGGTAATTGTGTAATTGTGTCATTGTGCTTGACAATCATCAGCAGGATGTTGATGGAACGGCTTGTCGAACTTTTTTTCCGGGCCCTGGTTCGTGGGGGGTCCACCTGGGCTTCTGATTGGTGCGCAGCTGTCTTGGCTATCAAATCTCGTTGCTTGGCCTCGGGAGTGGGAGGAAGGAAGGAGCACGAGCACGAGTTGACGACGATTTCATTTCCGCCTGGGTTGTCGCCCACCCTCACACCTCCATTTCCGGTCACCATCTGATGGGCTGTTCTGTGCGTCCTGTCCATCCTTGCCTGTGACGCCGCCTCTCCATTGACTGCTTTTTCTGTCTTGTTTCTTCACCAGCCCGTGTCGTCCGTTGCCGTCGTCCGTTGCCGTCGTCCGTCACCTCTTCTTGTGCCTGTGGCCCCTTTCGCCATGCTGCCGGAGCTTCCCCAGTTCTAGTCTGTCAAAGCCCCTGATCTGGTCGCAAAATGAATGTAAGATGCTCAGACCTTGCAGTGCCCGACCGAATAAGACACAAAGCTGACTCGGCTTCTTTTGCTTGTCTAGCCAAAAGCCGCCAACTATATCGAGCAGCTTAATGGCGCGCGCTGCGAGGGAAACTGGGATGCTGTACCGGAGCTGGTCCGCAAGGTCCGCAAGCATGCTCCTGAAAGGGCGTGTACGTTACGCTTCGTCGACTGCTGAGAGCTCACCATCTCCCACGCCTATGCTCGCTCCCCTGTGAGCTTCTTGCGAGAACCACGCTAATCAGTGCCTCCCAGGTCTCACCTTGGCGGCCGAAACGGAATGCGCCATCTCTCAAGTAACCGCTGCAGGTGCAAGACCGTCCGCTGCTCAAACAGCAGAGGACCTCGAGGTTTCGACCCGCTTTCCGGATCTCTCAGCCGCTATTGCAAAAGAGGATCACCACCACGAAGACAGATTTCAAGCCAAGGTCTGCATGGGTTGGCTACACTGGGTTGTCAGCGAATACAGCCAAGCTCTTGCTACCCTCCCCGCGAGCCTCGAATCCGAAGGCATCTCGCCCAAACGCACTGCCACCATCTCGGAGTGGACCAACTTGTGTGCCCTCAAGTCTGGCTACCTCGAAGCTAATTGCTTCATGCGGACCGACCAGCGGACAGAAGCACTCTTGGCTCTTAGGTCTGCCGCGCCATCCTTGGAGGGGGTATGGTGTGGCCATGGGGTGCGCAAACAGCTGCGGTATTGGTCTGAGCTCTTTCTGACCGAGTTCTGCATGCTGTCGAGCCAGGCTGTGGAAACCGACGAGTTGAACCTCGAAAACCCCGACTCCATTGCTGGCTTTAGGGCTTGGGCGAGGTACTGGGACATCATGGGAGCACCCGTTACAGGCGGATTTGGTTTCAAAGGTTCTGTTCCGCGAAGAAGAATATGGGCCGAATACTATGAGACCCTATCCCGCATTCTAGAAACGGACCTTCCCTATGCCCCAGGGCATGTCCACTCGATTCCATCCGACTTGCCTGCACGCGCCCAGCTTCGATTGGAAATTAAGCAAACCGAGGCTGCCTATCGAGCGCTGATTCTAAGCGAGACTACATTTCCCAGGGCTGACGAAGACCGCGTAGAGGTCGAGGAATTTGTGAAGCGGGTAGTGGCAAACTGGACCATCCTTTGTGGCAGAGGCTGGAGAGAACAGGATTTAGGGCCTGGTGGTCGGGCTGCCCTGAGCCGCAACGTCCTCGAGACCTTGTATAGCGCTGCGACCCGGACATACCACTCTACATGCATTCTTCGGTCCCTCTTCAGCGTGCATCTCGCCGTGGCAGAATTCGATTTGGCTTTCAAGGCCTTTGATTCCTACTTGGAAATTGTCAGGAAAGGCAAGGCAAGAGTGGAAAAGACGGGTCGAACGGAAGCGAGCTTGGATGAAGATGGTATTGTGCTGGAAACCATGGCCCAGGCCATCTTGGCCCTGTGCCGATACGGCCATCGACTCGCTGGCGAAAAGGCTCGACAGCTGGGTGCGGAGCTGGAGGATTGGCTTTCCAAGCTGCCACAGATCAAATCTGCCGAAAACGGGACCTCGTCCGACTTGGAAGATGAACCACGAAGTGGAGTAAAGACATTCGTTTCACCACATATCATCGCACTCGCCTGGCAAGCCATTGGCTTGTCTCATGCCCATTGGTCCAGGATCACGCATGAAGCAGGGTCAAGAACCGAAATACAGTCGAAAGGCATTCGCTGCCTTCGCAAATCCTTGGCTGCCGAGTTCGGGCGTTCCAAGGACATCAGAAGCTACTTCAGTCTCGCCCTGCTCTTGGCGGAGAGAAGAGAGCTGACTGCAGCTATCGAACTGGTACGGTCTGCATTGCTGTGTAACAAGGGCCAGGAAGAAAGCTACAGTCTCCATCACGGGCCTTATTGGCAGGAACGAGCACTGATTCCGGTCTGGCATCTTTTGGCCTTACTATTGAGTTCTAGACAAGACTACACCATGGCATCTCGGGCCTGTGAGGGTGCTCTGGAACAGTTCAAGGACCCATCTGTTCTCTTTGGTAAGGCCGAAGCAAGTTTGCGTAGCGACCATCTCAAAGAGAACGCCGCCGTGGGTACCTCGGAAGCCCCTGCCCGGGGCTTGGTGGACGATATGGACGACTCAGAAAAAGAAAGTGTTCTCGAAGTCAAGATGACACAGTTGGCCTTGGTGGAGCTCGTTGAAGGGCCAGATGCCGCAGTCAATGCCAGCTCCGAGCTTCTTTCCCTGTTTTCTCGCATGTTTGGTACGCTTTCAGTTCAGCCAGCCGTGAACCCGTCCCCAACTCCTTCGGCAACGCCAAAGATGTCTGGCACCGTCCGAAGCCTCCGGGGAAGTATATTTGGCCACAAAGCAGACCGATCGTCAACGACAACCCGACAGGTCAGCGTCAGCACAGTCAGTGAAAAGTCCGGCTTACCTTCAAGACCGGCAACTTCTAACAATTCCCCGACTGCTGCTGCTGCTGCTGCTGCTGCTGCTCCGGCACTTCAAGTCACTGAGGAGAATACCGATACTACTGGAAGGTTTTCGCGGCGAGCCAGCAGTAGCCAGGAGCGACGAAGCGAGTTGGGACAAAGGAACAGCCTGAGAAAACGAAACCGAAGCGGCAGTCGCCAACGGCCGGCAACTCACACCGGGCCAGGACCCCACCAAGCCACTGTGGTGGATGGAGAGACATTCTTCACGCCTACGACAGAGGCTGACCAGCCCGACTTCTTCAAGAGCTTGAATAAGCTGGCTCCTGCTCGGGCACCGTCATTCAGTCGTGGAAAACCCGTCTCGTCACTTCAGTCGATTGTATCTGCCACGTCCAAATCTTCGGCTGACGTGACTGAATTGACGATTGACATGACGCATGCGTCGCCCAACGTGCTGCCCCTCGTTCAGTTCTCGAAAGAGAAGGAGGCGGCTCAAAGGCTATCTCTCCTCATCAAAATATGGCTTACAATTGCTGGATTTTACCGCCGCGCTGGTATGTTGGACGACGGCAGGGCTGCCGTTTTGGAAGCACAAAAGCTGCTGTCCGGTATCGAGTCAGGATCATCCAAAGAAGTTTGTGGAAAAGGGGTCACGAAAAGCAGCGGATGGGCAGAGCGGAGGAGCGTCGATGATTTGTGGGCTGACGTATGGTCAGAGGTTAGTTTGTGCCAAATCAACACGTTTGTTTTTCTCATTAGTCTTATTCAAAGTCGCTAACGAAGAATACAAACAGCTGGGACTCCTGGGTGTCGCCAAGGGCCTTCCGTATAGTGCCAAAGCTGATTTTGAAACGGCTCTTACCCACTCTCCGGATCATCCAGTCGCCATCACCGAGCTAGCCAACATACTGTTGGATGTCTTCAGCGAGAAATTGTTACCTCCACCAGTCATGCCGGCGCTAGATGGCTCCGATGACGGTGACAAAGCAGGCCAGGCGTCGCCCAGAAAGGCCGTGCAACAGGTGTTTGCGGACACGCTGCCGTCTTCACCACTGGGTCTCGGCCCGGCGGTCACCAAGACTGATGCCGTGCCGCTGTCTCCTCAGGGAGATGCTGCCGGCAGAAGCCCATACGACCAGTTGCCAGCCCCTTACAAGGCCAGTAAGCTGCCCCTTGTGGATCGCCTATCTGCACGCGAACGTGCATTCACCCTCCTGTCCGGACTGACGCGTCTCGGAACTGGCTGGGATAACTCTGATGCATGGTTTGCCCTAGCTCGTGCTCATGAGGAGAGCGGTCAAGCCGAGAAGGCCAAAGAAGTACTGTGGTGGTGTGTTGAATTGGAGGAGGCCAAGGGCGTGCGAGAGTGGCGGAGTTTGGGCAATGGGGGCTACATCATCTAGTCGAAAGAGAAGGAAGGGGGCCGCCGAGAGATTGATAGATGTTGGCTCCTGTTGGCGTCTGTTGGCTTCTATTCGCTTTTGTTGGCCTCTGGGTGTGTGTACACAAGGTAATCAAGATTAACATGTCGAACTTGCAAAGACGAAGAGAAGACGCCCAAGCTGAACAGGCAACAGGCTGGCCACTGGACCGGATGGGTCAACCAACTTAAAATTGAAATAGGCTCGACACTAAACGAACACTTTCTACTTGTCGATCAACTTCGAACGACGTGACGTGGTGCGTGGTGCGTGGTGCAGGAAGCAACCCCCGATAGAACCTGCGATGGAAAGAACGAATCCGCGTATCAAAGTCCTGCTGCCATCGATACATCCTCGGACATGTTTGACAATCTTTGCTGAAGGTTGACCTTCGCCCGACGAGACAGTCTGCTTCCAGTATAGTAGTTGCCTACTAACTGATTCCCCCCCCCCTCCCCCTTTCCCCTTCAAATTCTAAACCGCGAGCATGCATTCCTAGTTCGTCTCGGCCACCGTAGGTCGAATCTTCCAGGGCCGCGCCATCATTCCCTATTGGGCGGCAGTGGCAGAGAGCGCCATGTTTACTTTGATCATATGCATGATTTTGGGGCAAGCACAAAAGTCTAATAATCGAGACTTTTCCACCACAGTCACCACCGTTACGTCACCATCAGAGCCAGGTGGAAAAGAGGACAACAGCGACAATATCGCAGATGCTTCGTTTCTTTCCCACCTTCGGCTACTTTCGAAATTTTACGTCTTGTGCTAGGTCTACCACCTGCTCAAGGTGACATGTCGTTGACTAGCGACGAAAAATGTGGCAAACGGGCGCGTTGTCCCTAACGACTTTTGGACTTTCAAGCTGGCTTAGGAAGTCAGTCTGCCTTTTTTTTTTTTTTTTCAAGTTTGAAAATTTCGAAATATTACGTCTTATGCTAGGTCTACCACCTGTTCAAGGTGACATGTCGTTGACTAGCGACGAAAAATGTGGCAACGGGCGCGTTATCCCTAACGGCTCTTATACTTGCAAGCTGGCTAAGGAAGTCAGTCTGTCTTTTTTTTTCAAAAAAAAAGTTTAGAGAAAGCCCTGCGAATGTTTAATCCAAAGTCTACTGGAAGGTACAACGTTTTCTGGAGCAGATACGTCTCAGTTTCAGGGGGGGAAAGTCCACGATTTGGTATTCTTGTTCGTCTAGCATGTATCTTTGGGGGAGAAGTTTTCTTTTCAAGGTTCAGGCAGACATTTCGTCATCGAAATTATGGTTTCTGTGAGTCGTATTCTATGGCAGTGCTTCATTTTTATGGTTTCTTTCCTCGGATGTAAGCTTTTTGGATACTTTTGTGGGATGGAAAGAATCTTTTCAAAAGAGTCCGTGTCCCTGGCCTTCTCTTCTGAAATAACTATATATTGAGGGGGGTAATACCTGCCTTTTGTCTTGATCTTTCTCGTCTTGTCTCTTTCCATCTCTATCTTGTCGTTGCCATCTTTCCATCCAAAGCTCTTATCATCAAAAGACACACTTACATTACCCTCCTCGCCTCACTTCTTTCCATCTCTGTCTTGTCGTTGCCATCTTTCCATCCAAAGCTCTCATCATCAAAAGACACACTCACATTATCCTCCTCGCCTCACTTCTTTCTATCAATTATCCTCCTCGTCTTTGTCATCAAAAGACACACTCACATTATCCTCCTCGCCTCACTTCTTTCCATCACACCTATTATAGCTTTGGATATTATATACAATTGTATATAATCATGTACCACCCAACCGCTGACATGGGCAATGACGCCGCAGCCCTCATGCAGACTCGAGACAACATCGCGGCATGGTCTCAAAGCCTTCGCTTCGCACCAGGCTGGCTTCTGGCCAATAACTTCCCCCTCGACAAGGTCAACAACCCGTGGCCGTTCGAAAGCCAGCTCATGGCCGAGGTCCTCGAGGCCTTTACAAAGAAGCGGTCCCCCCGTCACGAGGACCTGCTCCTACTCACCATGTGCTCCAGCACCGGGCAGGTCTGCCCCGACATGCAGCCATCTCGGCCGCAGTCCTCGCACAACATCGAGGCCCTCATTCAAGCCATGCGGCAGTTCATCCGTGTAAGCCCCGATGGCCACATGGCTCGACATTTCCTGCGTCACGCTTCGGCAGCCACATCCCTCTTCACAAGCAGCAGTCAGTTGGTGATTGAAGCCAACCTGCCCTACCAAGATCAGAGCCGCCCACACGCCGCGTACCTGAGAGTGGTTGCCTTGGGAAGGAATGAAAAGAAGCGCAACCCTTCCACTGTCTGTGATGATGCGCGGCCCATGACCAAGGCCCAGTACAAAAAGGCCCAGCGGGAGATGAAGAAGAGCCACGACCGTACGGTGCGTGGGCTGAGGAATATGAGCAAACGGGGCATGTTCCCGTATCGAGAGCCGCTCCCACAGCTGCCACCATCACCACCAACATCATTACCAAGACCCTCACCACCACAACCACAACCACAACCATCATCATCATCATCATCAACATCTCGCCAGCAGCAGCAGCAGCAGCATAACGGCGCTGCCAAGGTCGATCATGGCTGCGATCAGCTCTTCGGCATGCTCCAACAATCGTTGGAAGAAGAGCAGCACCAAGGGGAAGATCTCCACCAGGATCTGCTCCAGTTCATCCAGGACCTGGAACAAGAGGCACAGCAGCAGCCAGAGGCTGGCGCTGCCGACCTGGAGGAGCCTGCCGGGGCTCTTGAGCAAGCACTGGAGGAGGACCAGCAGCAAGAGGAGGGTTTTTGGGATGAATATATCGTGTGGACACCGGATCAAGAGAAGCAACAGCCGTCGGAACAACTGCCAGAGCAAGATGGCACTTGTGAACTCGACGCCGAGGATCAGAGGTTGTTCAGTCTGCTCGAGCAGGCCTTGGGACGAAGCTGATTATCTTGGTTGTCTTGGTTGTCTTGCTTGTCTCGGTTGTCTTGGTTGTCCCGGTTGTCCCGGTTGTCCTGGTTGTCTTGGTTGTCTCGGTTATCCTGGTTATCTCGGTTGTCCCGGTTATCTCGGTTGTCTCGGTTGTCTTGGTTGTCTTGGTTGTCTTGTTCATTTTAATAATAAAGTCTCTTGCTTTTTCTCCATCTGCAATGCAGTCGAATGATTTTCAGCGTCACGAACAAAGTTATCAAGGATTCAAATACATCTTTCATCTTTCTTTTTAATAGAAAAAGTTTCAATATGAAAATAACATCTATGGCTTTGCCTCCAACTCCTGGTATGAACTTGTGGGATTTTTTGTTGCATCCAATAATTTCCTTCTTCAGATGCGTTGTGGTTGCACCTTGTCCGTTGCCCCGTATGGTGATAGTGACTAAGTAGATGAAAAGGGGACTTGGGTCTTCAATATGCTAATCGCTTCGTCTTTGCCTTCACATGCTTTTGGCGGCATCCCTCCTACTCCCCTTGCCCTCCCTCCTCTTGCTCTCTCTACTGTCTGCTCTTCAGAAGAGCTTGCAAGTATGATGAAAATCCCTTCTTGTCCGCCGATGTTGTTAACGATCGCAGGAACTCCTCTCCATTGATACCTAGACTTGGGAACAGCCCGTTTTGCAACTCTTGAATAAACACATCCCCTGTTTTGGTATAAATCATTTGCTCCAGGCCGGCAATTTCTGTCAAGACCTGCTTGGTCTGGGCATCTTGAGCGGGACGGAAGCTGGGATTGCGCATCACTTCCCAGCATACCGAATGGAAGCGGTCAATCATGAAGCGATCAAACCCAGGGATCGAGGGGTTCGGGCCTCCAGTGGGAGCAGTAGGGTTTTGGGAAATGGTGGCGACGTTTGGCCCACCCCAAATAGCCGAGATTCGAGCCATGAGAGTGAATGCAAGTCGACTGGGCCCAATGTTGCCGTCCAACATCTTGGCCAGCTCCGTGATGGACGAAATCATCGGCTCAAAGAAACCCTGGTTGGCCTCGCTGATGAGCACACCGTCCAAGCCGTTATTCAAAATAATTTGTAGGAAGGATAGGTATTCTCGTCTAAGCTCTGCAAGCTGTATTTCGTCGTCGGTGCCAGAGATAGGCTCGGAGAGCCCTCCAAAGATGCGCTGTAGCAAAGGGGTGAGGAGTACATTGAGTACGTCGTAGATTTCCGCCTTGAAACCGAACACCACTTGATCGAGCAAGCGTAAGAACATGGCCATTTCATCCTTGGAAGAACTCTGAGATAACAATCCTTCGATCCACTGAGGCAGTTGCGGCAGCACGGCCGAACCGAGGACTCCAAGAAGCTTTGAGAACGCGGAGCGGCATGCTGTTCGGATCTCGGCCGACGAGTTGAGCTGGTTGAGAGCGATGAGAATTGCCTCTGCTGCCCTCGAGAACTCATCCGAGACAGCCTTGTCCGGGGGGGGGTGATGCTGAGTTGCCGCAGACCCGGGGCTCCAGTCCGAGTATCCATGGGCTAGAGTGCCAAGAGCCATGACGATGTGATGAATCTGAAGGGTCGCCTGAGCGTCGCCTGACTTGGCTCGCGGAAGATGGATTTCCATGTCCTGGAACAGAGGATCCATGACTGATCGAGCATACAGTGCTTGCTTGTCAGCCGGGGTGCTGCTGGTCGAGGCAATGCACCCAATCGCCTCAAAGAGGTACAGCTGGCTGGTGAACAGGGCGTGGGCCGAATGATCAGACTCATCGGATGACATGTCGTCGTCGGCATCCTCCCCGGGTACCTCGGCTTTGATGGGCAAGAGATCACCAATCGATGATATGACAGTCTCCGCGACGTTTCCAACCTGGCTGCGAAGTTGCTTGATGAAACGGTGGAAAAGATACCACGATCTCGTTTTGATGCGGACATGATCATGATGCACGAGGCGGACAAAGTTCTCCAAGACTTGCGGGATATACGACGGATGGCTTTCGAAAACAATGCAGTATCGTACACATATTTCCATGTACTGCAGCAGAATAGCAGGATGAGAAAAGGTGGCGATGCCTAGAAAGATGTTAAAATTCGAAGAAACGCAGCAACAAAGTTGGGAAGATTGAGCCTTCAACAGGGATTCAAATAGTCAACAAACAACATACCGGATCCTACCATTTTCTGCATCATGACCACGAGCCTTTCGGAAGCTTCAGTTGAAGGCTGGTTCTTGGTTCCGAGGCCCTGATTCGGTAATGCCAGCTCTCCGAACAAGTACATTTCATATAGTGCCAGATCGAGATCTCTCCAATCCATTTCGGATCCTTGTTGATCTAGGTTTTGAAAAGTGTTCGCAACCAGGTTGCTGAGCATGTTCATGTAAAGGGCTTGGTCAATAGCAGCAATCGTTTTTTGCAGGTTCTGTAATTTTCGGCGTAATTCCTGGAACTCTGCCTCGTCGGTCTGCTCGTCCTCGTTCCCCCATGTGGATGTTTCGTCATATCTCATCTTCCGGATAATAGCATCTAGAATTGGAGCCAGCATACTGGAAAAGTCTTGAGGAAGCTGACCCAGCTTTCTCAGAAAGGTGAGCAGGTCTGTAAGCGCGGGAATGACTGTAGAGCAGACTTCATCGTACTCGTCTGCGAAGAGTCGCAAGAGAAATGGGAGAAAGCCGTGGAGATGCTGTTTGGCTCGCTCTTTGGTGTCATCGCCAATTTGACCGTCATCCAGAGCTTTGACGATATCGGACATGACGGTATTCACGAGCTTGGCCACCGCTTCGGCCAGATCAGTGTCATACTTCGGTGTGCCCTTGTGAGTGCTCAAGGGAGCACTGCCAATAAGTTGGCCGACGATTTCCTGGAGATTGAGGAAGGAGACCAACTCCATCTTGTCTGCTGAGCGCATTTTCTTGCCGCAAATCTCAGTGAGCGTGTCAATGGCCGTATCGCGAACTTTATCCTCGCCGCCGGCGTTGGTACGGCCGACTACAGGAAGCAACAGGTTGATCATGTCCTGACTGACGACGAGTGATATGTCCATCCAGCTGACCCATTTGCCAACAACCTTCAACACCAGCTCCACAACAGTGTCGTTGCCACTGTACTTGGTAAGAAGCTGTTTCCAAATGTCGGCAACTTTATGCATGTCCTTGGCTCGAAGCTGGTCTTTGAGTTCGGTGTTTCGCTTGGCGTCATTGCTCTGTCGTGACAGCAGCATATCGGCAATCTCATCATGGATCGAAGAGAGAATTCGAAGATAGAAGAGAACACCGCTGATGTTGTCTCTGCTGTTTGAGATGCCGGTCAACTCCCAAAGATCATCGAGGAAACTTTGCCACCCATCCTGATAGAGGAAAACAAAGAGGTAAGTCAAGGTCTGGGTGAGCTTGTTCTGGAGTGACACTGGATCCGCTTCCTGTTGGGCGTCGGACCCATAGCTCTGGCGGACGTATTGGAGGAGTGTGTATCTCAAATAGGACAAGCTCTCAGAATCAAGACCCTGCCTGTGAACGGCGTGGTTGACGACCTCGAGGCATACCATTCTAACGACCTCGGAGGCTCGTGGGGTCCGCGCAAAGAGACTCGTGCATGCTTGCCAGCCTTGAGGATTAAAACGCAGCTGGTTGAGATATTCAAAGGCCTGTTCCTTCACCGACTGGTCGGACGTGGGGTTGGACAAGATTTCGACGGCATTTTCAACCTGTAGAGGGTCCGGATGGACGGCCATGGTCAGCGTGATAGTCTCTCAATCTACACAAACAAAAGCAAAAGCATTCTTGTCAAGACTTGACGTTCAGTGAAGCAGCGATGCATTCAAGTTGGGCCGCAAGGGAGTGGCGAGCCCGGTATGACAAAGGACAGGACACGGAAATGGCGGGGCAGACAGAGTTCGAATGCAACAAGAAAAAAAAGTCAAGGGTCATGCCGCGGGCAGGCATCTCATGCACCCACCTGTGCCTCCATGATGGCAAATATGAGGGGTTCCTGCCTAGAGGGACAGGAACGATGCAAGAACAGATCGTTTGAGAGAATGAACGCTGCTATAATTCCGGCAGCCTTGTGTGCGCAGCATGCGGCATGCTTGTTCGGGACTCGGGTGACGACAAGGCTACCGTGGAGTCATGCCTATGCCAACGGAGAAGACGGTTCGAAAGTGATGGGGATGAGCGTGGCCGAGTTGAGGATCTGGAATTCAGTGCAGGCTGAAGACCCCCAGATGATTGTATCACCGGAATCGCCTCACCCACGAAAAAGTGACGGTCTCTTTGATTCCCAACGAGTGTTGCGTCTTTTCTGCTGAGCCCAAAAAGTCGGTGCAGTGGTGGGGGGGGGGGGGTGGTACTTTGCAGTCAGACTTCGGGGCGGGAAATTTTCGGACATGACTCTGTGGTTGTGCGCTCCAGGGTCTACTGTGCTGTCTGTGGGCAAACAGGAGAGAGCATACAGTGTGAATTCTGCACACAGCCGATCCGTAGTCGGAGCTCTCGGAGCTCCCGGAGCCGTCTCTGCTTGCTCGTGACACTGAATCTCATGATGACGGACGATGATGATCTTGGAGGAGTTTCCTCGATAATAAGGAGAGTCCCGAGCGGCAGACGTGTCCTGCAGAACAGCGCTCACGGTAAAGATGACTGACTGGTGGGTGTTCCGTAACCGCAATCCGGGTACATGAGAAAGTCGAACTCAATGGGTAGGTACAAGGTATTACTCGTGCCACGCCCCATTTTTCTGGCCCTCGATTTCCTGTAAATATTAATGCTGCTCTCAGCTCAACACGTTCCGTGCTGAATAACCTGTCGTTCCGTCCGAGATAAGTTGCCCCACATTAAGAGAGGCTTCGTTACTTGGGTCCAAAAACCGAGAAGCTTCTACTCTGGAATGTCATCAAATGGTGACGCGACATATTTAGCGAATACCTGCCTGACCGTTGTGAGGCATTCGAGCGCTAATAGTCGGATGCCATTGTGCGAATATGACGTCGTGTTGTGCAGAACCTACATAGGTGACGAAGTCGGGCCAACAGAAGAATCAAGAATCTTCCAAGTTCCGTTTTCAGCGAGCAAAGGTCACCACATGTTGGATAAGTAATAAGTATGTAGCAAGTTTCTGATCTGGCCGCATTCTCTTCTCATGCCCTTCATAACAACGGGAACCTTGGTCAGGATGAACGGCTCGGTGAGTAATCCAGCGGAAAGTTTTTGCGCGATACGAATACATATGTGACGCAGTCGCTTGAATCTCATTTTGTCGTTTCACGTGGCAGCGCCGGGACTCTGCCATTGGTTCAACGTTGGCAGCATCGAACTTCGACATCCGATCTTATGTACATGGTGCGACGAACCGATGAGATTATGGGACGAAAACCGAATTGCCCACTCAGTTCGTTTCATGTATGGGCCTGGCTTTTTTTGTGATCAATTGATGCTTGCGGCGAAAAGTATTAATTACATCGCCACCGTTTAAGCGGAGGAGCACCAGACACAATGAAAACTAGTGACATCGGCTTTTGCAGTGGCGGAAAGGCAAGGCAGCAAGCTTATCTATCAACAGTCAAACGCTGGTGGAGAAAAATGACCAACAATCCGTATCAATCTTGCAATTTCGTGAAATGAGCCCAAAATAAACTCTTGCTTGGTCGGGACAGGTCATGGATTCGCCCCAACGCGTTCGATTTGCCCGTATCGCATGGGTGCTTACGGAGTACATACGGCCACGCAAAACTGCCAGTGGTTGATGGGGAAAATCAAATTGAGCTGCACTGCTGCGTGGCGACAAAAAGGCCGCAGACTGACGGCGGTCGACTTGTTGAGATGCCATGTCAACGCAGGCCGCGGAAGCCTCTGGAATATTCCGTGGGAGGCGCGAAATGATGGGCGGAGGGCTTTTGAGAGTTTCAGTCAAAGCTTCAGTGGTGGAATGAGTGGCTCAAGAACCCTGCCCTGGGAGGAGGATGTACGTAGATCTATCTGTTCCTGCATGAGCGCGGGAGCAAAGCACAAAGGATTTTGCACGGATTATTACTACGGAGTACGTACGGAGTACAAGCTCCCATGCTTGCCCCTTTGTCTGCCATGCTTCCCATGCCTGCTCTCGGCCATGGTGCATGCTTTGCACACATTTATAAATTGATAAAGCTGTGCAACCACAGACGGTAATACATTACAGCCCAAACGGGCAGCGACGGGGAGCTTCTAAAGAGTCTGCCCGTTTAAGCCGCAGATGTTGGATCGGATCGATGACGGTGAACAAACATGAAAGCGCTTTGTTGATGCCTGCCAATATGACGTCGGTGCAAAGGGGAAGGGAAAGGAAGGGAAATTCGAAACAGCTTCTGTGGGTAATAGTGAGACTTCACAGCTACTGCCGCCGGAGGATGCGCCGCTTGCAAGACAACGACTATTGACTGTCCATCCCGCTTGTGGAACATATGTATGTATGTACAATTGCTGATACAGTAATAGAAATAATAACAGTCATCATAACGGGTATCATAACGGGTTGCATTGTCGGAGCAAAGTTGGCTGCGATAGGCCGGTGTCCACGAATTGAATGATGCCAATGCCAGGCCAGCAAGTCGCTTGCACAACAGCAGGCTATGCATGCTTGAAGGAACCGGGTTGTGCATGCACAAGCCAGCTTGATAATGTCCCATGTTTGTACGGAATGCTCCGTGCTTACATAACGTTGGTAGTCACGCGCGGGCGAAAACAATAGCGACATACATAGGACATAGCTAGGCCCGCGCGCAGGTCCAAGTTGCCCCGAAGTAATTTCTCGTTTTTTTCTGATGCACTGTTAATTTCGACTCAAGATCCCGGGCTTACATGTACGATAGCAGGCGAGCACGGTCCAGCAAGTGGTCTCGGGTACGGAGTGCACTCTCGTCCAAACAAGCATTGGGCTATTAGCACGCTTGACGCTTGACCAGGGCCCCATAGATGCAGCCGAGATTGGATCAATCAGACGGCCGGGGGCCACAGAGAAGCGCGTGAGTCAACCAGGTCAACAACAAGTTGTCGTTCCACCAGCGGTAAGACCAGCGAGGATGGGATCTGGGACAAAGGCATCTTGATCTTGGTTGGGACGAGGATTGCGGCTGCATGATTGATGGTCATCGCGGAACCAAGCAAGACCAATAACACATTCTTAGTGCCTGTGAAGGGAATGAATGCACGCATGCATGCATGCATGCATCCACGTGTCATAATAGTCTGGCGTGCTGGTTTGTGAATAATAAAAAGTGTGACTGAGATAATTACGGAACAATGGCTGGTGCGCAGCGCATGAGGAGCGATCATAATAATAATAATGATGCCCGTAACGACAACAATCATGCAGGGCAGCGGTATCTTTGTTTTTATTTTTATTTTTTAATTTTACTCCTACTTTTACTAAATTATTTTTCATTATTATTATTATTGTTATTACTACTAAAACGGAGTACTGAAGCCACCCACGGATAGCGGGAGAAGATATTACGGGGATGGCATCCAGGATGCTGCCTGCAACTTCAGAAATGCTAGGGTTTACTATGGTACGATGCATCCGAGGCGCCGGATGCAACAAGTGAACAAATAAATACCTTGGGCGCAAGGGCTGGCATTCTACGGATCCGTAGTCATTCTGACCTCGACGGGGTACCCACCCGTGCCTGGGACTACAACTTGTGCAAAAGTGGAGGGGGTGGCGCGCCCCACAGTGGGACGGACTTTGAGCGCCGTTTACCCCTGGATTAGCGTGGTTGGACTTGGCCGCCTAATTTCCCGGGGCGAGCTTCGCTGGGTGAAGAATGGGCGCGTGTGTGATGCAGAGGGGATGAGGGGATGGGAAAAGAAAAGAGGATGAACCAACCGGAAAACTGGGAAGAAACTGGGTCCTCGTTGGATAAAAATCCTAGAGCCGTCGTAACGGTATTAATATCGCGCCCTCCTCCATCCAACTCCCGAATCCTTCTCCCCCCCTTCCTCTCCAGCCATATTAGCCATTCTCACTCTTAAAGCACCGCTGTTGACTCGTCTTGACTTCGGTCGTCCATTCTTTAAAAAACTTTAACCCACTACTTTAACAAAGCCCACAACAGCTTTCCCGTCAATCTTTAATCAACTTTCTTCTTCCGTCTTTCACGAATCCAAAACACCGTCAAGATGCGCTTCACTGCTGCTGCTGCCGCCGTCATGGCCGGTACCGCCTTGGCTCACGATACCACCACTGACTACACCACCACTGGCTACACGACCACTGACTACACCACCCAGCTGGTCACAGTCACGGCCTGCCCTGAGACCGTCACCGACTGCCCTGCCCGCTCTACCCAGGTGCACACGTCCACCATCCCGCTAACCACCAAGACGCTCTACTCCACCAGGGTGCACACTATCACCTCGTGCGCGCCTACCGTCACCAACTGCCCGGCCCACAGCACTGTCGTCACCACGGAGACCATCGCCGTCAACACCACCATCTGCCCTGTCGGCACCCCCACCAACGCCCCCCCTCCTGCCTGGGGCAACTCGACTGCTACTGTGCCCGCGCCCGCCACCACCCCCGGCCAATGCGGTGGCATGCCCTGCCCTCCAGGCGCCTCCAACACTGCATCTGAGTCTGCGCCCGCCAGCACCCCCGGCCAGTGCGGTGGCATGCCTTGCCCTCCTGGCGCCTCCAACACTGCCTCCGAGTCTGCGCCCGCCAGCACCACCGGCATGTGCGGTGGCGTGCCTTGCGTTCCTGGTGTCACCAACACCGCTACCGAGCTGCCTGTTCCCACCGCCACTGAGGGCCCGGCTTGCCCCGGCCACACTGTCACGGCCATCACCAAGAGTTACACCACTGTCCTGACCACTGTCGAGTACAACACCATTCAGGTGCCCTGCCCCACCGGCCCTACTCAGGGCACCGGCATCCCCGGTGGTCTGCCCCCTAACCCAACTGCTCCCCCCAGTGGCAACACGACGTAAGTCCCAATGTTCTCTGCCCCCTGGAAGCCATGGAAGCCATGGGATGGGTCTGTCAATAGTTAGCTAACACTGGAGTCAATAGCGTGCCCGTGCCTCCCCCCAACGCTGGTGCCTCTACCCTCGCAGGCTCCGCCGTCTTGGCAGCCGTCGTTGGTGTCGCCGCCTTGATCCTTGCTTAGATATTTCTTTCGACTACATGGTTGAAGCTTGACGGCTACGGTAATTTACATTTACGAAAGGCATTTTTATCTCGGCATCTTCGTTGGACAATTGTACAGAGTGTAACCTAGATTCGCTGAATATCATTAGCATTTACGGCAATCAAATGGTGCGCGCGTAAAGGGGGGGCCCCGTGTATGTAATATTCTAATCGTATTGTGTGGGCGTACGGGTGAGGCCATCCCCAGCCGGATGGAAGAGACCCCCCCCCTGATGTCTCGCTTTCCTTGTTCCTTGTTTCCTACAAAACGCAACCCTTTCGAACCCACCAACGACTGCTAATATCGACGTGCCCAACGATGAGACGGCAACGTCATTCTGAGGCTCGGGCACAACAAGCGTCTCGATTATCCACTAAATCGCCCATCACAAAAGCAAGTAAACCAGCATATCACGAATTACGGGAATCGCAAGAGAAGGTGGCATGTTCCTGAAACTCCTACCCATGTCCACGATCGTCAATGTCATGTCCTTTGCAGTGACTCATTTCGGCTGTGGCGGCCCCCCTCAAGCAGTAATCCGTACTACATTACATATTGATATGTATGTAGATGCTTGTCTTCCTTGGCCACAATCCCAGTCGAGCGGAAATTGCACTCAGTCGTCGCTCCACCTCCGATGGGCCCGTGCTTAACCTGACTAGAGCGGGTGTTCTCCGCCAATCACAACGCCACGCTGGCCTAGTTTGGCAATCGTGCGAAATCACCACCCATCATCAGTCGACTGCCTTTCGTACCCGTAACCCGAAAGGAGTCGTATCCTAAAGGAGAAGGGGAGTCAGGAGAAAGTCTGTTCCGTACATTTCTACGGAGTACGGTCGTAATAAATAGGTCGAGCTTCGACAACCGGGACATCTCTCGGCGAGGGGGGCGTGCTGGTCTGTCTTGGGTTGGGCATGCGTGAGCAGGGAAGTGCGCTATTTTTCTTCTCTCTCATGGATCAACGATGGGAGAGAGAGCATTGCAATAATAACAAGAAAGCCTGTTCATAATGCAACGTCATCTCTATCAATGTACTTTCTTGAGAACGGCAGTCCACACAACTCGGGCGTTCGGGCGTTGCTGTGCGACCGCCTTGCCCCACTAATGTGGTTCCAGCTGCCATTTGTAGCTGCTTGTTTTTCTCCGCTCCATTCATTATTATGAGGCGGAAAAAAAAAACAGACACGACTAACCTGGCGTCTGGCTCACTCTTCTTGCCATTCACTGGGGAGGAGTCATCAAGACTCGCTGTTGGACGGGCCGAGGTGCGTCGGTCTCACTTGCGGGACAACGGGCGGGAGGACAAAGTGGCCCCCCCACACCGGGAGGGCTGTGTGTCACTGTGTCTCGCTTGTCTGTTATTCCATCTATCCATCCACTCATTGTATTTCCTTTTCGCGGCATTGTGTGTGTCCTCCTCTCACTTCCCACTGGTTGAGCGCACGACGAAAAAAATGAGGCTTGTTCCGGATTGAGAGACACCCATCTTGTTCTCAGCTGGCGCTCCATCTCGTGCGTCCGCGCCGCAAGTCTTGTCCAAAAGTGTACGTGCGGCCCTTTGCAGATCATCTTGTGTCTGCGTCACGCCTCCATTCGGGGGCTCCAGTTGAAGGGAAAATGCAGGCTAAGTCGCCGAAGCGCAGTGCAGTCAGTGCCTTCTTGCGTCAAATCAGTTGTCTTTGATTGTTGCAGGTTGGGACTTGTTTTTGATGTCCCTGAACTGTGTCTCGTGGTTTTTGGTTACAGATTCCTTGGCTCCCTTGGCCTCAAATATTTGCCCTAATTACTGGAAGCATTGCGGTCGATCAGACACCTCGGTCTGTTCATGCCAGCACGTTTACCCTTTACTGCAGTCTGACCGGGTCCCATTGACTCGGCTCGACTCGTTTCGTTATCATGGCGGTTGTTGTGTGGACACGAGGTCAGCTTTGATGAGAGGACTACGCACATCGAGTCGTGGCTGGCACGACAGCTTCTTCTTCTTCTCATCTCCGACGGGAACGTACCTGCCTCGGCACAATGCTTCCTTCGGTGGCTGGTGGGCTCGTGGTGACGCGATAGGGCGATGCGCACGCGGCAAGAGATGAGAAGGAAGCGTGTTGTACTTTCATTTACCCTACTTACCCTACACGCAACGTTGTTGGCTGGTTTTCCTGTTTGGGCAATACGACCAGTGCGACCCATTCTTTTTTCGGCAGCTGTTGCACGAAAAAAGAGGCGCAGCCGACTTGGCCACTAATTTGTGCGAGCAACTGCCCCGTGGAATGGGGTCATGGCTGCCTTGGATATCGAGGGAAGAGCTGGGGCTTCATGGTCGGCATGCTCCTCGGCTGTTCGAGTGAGGTTGTAGGTTACGCAGGGCGAACCATGCTCTACAACAACCCCTTCTCGTTTGTGGGCTTCATTGTCCAGATTGGTAGTTCTTCTCACTCCAAAAGGAGTCAAAAAGTTCCCGTCAACGATGATTCCCTTCACTAATCAGGCTTTCTTTATCCTTTCTTTTTTTTTTCGTTCTATAGTTTGTCTCACCAATGCGCCAGTCTTTTACACGGCATCGATTTACGTCACCCTCTCCAAAACAATCGTCCATCTCGACCCCGAGCTGTCCCGCTTCAATCCCACACTCTTCTACCGGATCTTCATTCCATTCGACGTCGTGTGCCTCTCCCTCCAAGCCACAGGGGGGGGGGGTTCAGAGAGTAGAGATGCGAGAATATCAAACAAATGTTATTTTTGAAAAAAAAATTAAGAAAATAAACAATTTCATCAAGGGACTCACGAGGTGGGTTGCAAGATGGAAACTTGTCCTGGTAAGTGAAGTAGAAAAATGCCAAGTAGTACTCCGTAGGCAGAACTGTACTCCGTCCGTCGCCAACGTGGGAGGGAGTGCCCCGCTCCGTCGAGGGGTTGCGCTCGGCTCAGTGCGGGGAAGGCCAGCGGCGTGCGGGACCCTGCTCGCGGCTGGGAGTGGAACCATCACCTCCCGTTCTCGTTGAGCGTTTTGACATCGAACTTTGGAACTTCGCTTCACCCCCACTGCTTGATCCATCTTCCTTCAGCCTCCAACCTCCAGCAACGTCGTTTCCTGTCTTTTCTTCCCCCCTTCATGCTCGCGCCCTTGTCTCGAATCGTCACCACCTGGCCACGCAAGCTTGCCACCACAAACCAGCTCGATTTCGTTTCTCGTGCGACTTCTCGACCACATCATCCATCATGGCTCCACCCAAGGCTGCTCTCGACTTTGTTGACTTTGTCAATGACTCTCCCACCCGTATGATGCTCCCTCTTGTGCATTGACTCCTGGCCGAGTAGGATCGAAGTCTCGTTGCCTCGAAGTGCCTCGAAGTGCCCCGAAGTCCGAAAACCAAGAGTAGCTTACTTACTTACTTCGCCCGATAATATGATCCTGTGGATGAGACTCAAGCTAACAGCTTCTTCATCAACCAGCTTACCACGCCACCCAGACTGCCGCACATCGATTCGAGAAAGCCGGCTTCAAGCTGATCAAGGAACGCGACTCTTGGGCCTCAACCCTCCAGCCAGGTGGCAAATACTACCTTACCCGCAACGGCTCCTCCATTGTGGCCTTTGCCATCGGTCGCAAGTGGCGCCCAGGAAACCCCGTCTCGATTGTCGGAGCTCACACCGACTCTTGCTGCCTGCGACTGAAGCCCGTCTCCAAAAAGACCAATGTTGGCTACCTACAAGTCGGTGTTGAAGCCTATGGTGGAGGCATCTGGCACTCGTGGTTTGACCGTGATCTCAGTATTGCCGGCCGAGTCCTCGTCAAGGAAGGCGACAATTTTGTTCAGAAGCTGGTCAAGATCGAGAAGCCCTTGCTACGCATCCCCACCCTCGCTATTCACCTTCACCGACAGACCAACTTCGATCCCAACAAGGAGTCGGAGTTGTTCCCCATTATCGGTCTCGCCACGGCCGAGTTGAACAAGAGGGCCGACGAGGACGCTGCGGCCCAGGCTGACGAGGATGAAGACTTCAAGCCCCTTGAGAAAATGTCCGAACGCCATCACCCTGCTGTACTGGACGTCATTGCCGAGAAACTGAATGCCAAGGTAGCCGATATCGTCGACTTTGAACTCGTCCTCTACGACACTCAGAAGCCTGTTATCGGTGGCCTCAAGGATGAGCTCATCTTTTCCCCTCGCTTGGACAACCTGGGCATGACTTACTGCGCCGTAGAGGGTCTCATCTCTTCGGTCCGGGAAAGCAGTTCGCTGAGCGAGGACTCAACCATTCGAATGATGGCCTGCTTCGATCACGAAGAAATCGGCTCCACGTCCGCACAAGGCGCCAACTCCAACCTGCTGCCGTCCGTCATCCGTCGCCTTGCGTCTCTGCCTGGCAACCGGGATGCTTCCAGCGACGGCAGCTACGAAGCCGTTGACCACCAAGGCGAGGAGTCGACAGCATACGAACAAACTCTGTCACGATCGTTCCTCGTGTCGGCAGACATGGCCCACGCCGTTCATCCCAACTACGCCGGCAAGTACGAGCCATCTCACCAACCAGCCATGAACAAGGGTACCGTCATCAAGATCAACGCCAATCAGCGTTATGCCACCAATGCGCCGGGCATCGCCCTTGTTCAAGAGTGTGCTCGTCTCGCCGGTGTCCCTCTCCAGCTGTTTGTCGTGCGCAACGACTCCCCCTGCGGCAGCACAATTGGACCTGGCCTGGCGGCCAAGATGGGCATGCGAACGCTTGACCTGGGCAATCCGCAGCTCAGCATGCACAGCATTCGTGAGACTGGTGGCTCAGCTGATGTGGAATTCGCGATCAAGTTGTTGGACAAGTTCTTTGCCAACTACGGCACTCTGGAGCCAAAGATTCTGATTGACTAAACGCAGCGCTTCATGAAGAAGGGGGTTTGGCATGGCATGGCATGGCACGGCACGGCGGCGATGAGGACAAGGATGTCATGATGAATGAGGGAGGCATGGCTGCAAGAAAAGCACGAGGCTGATGTGGGTCAGTGCGTCGGGAGCGTCGGTGCGGTGAGTCGAGGTTGTCGAGGCGAGGATTTAGTCCATTGGAGTCAAGTTGTCAAGTTGTTTGTAGCAAGAGGCCGAGATCTAGTCAACAAGCTGGCGATTCGAATTATTACTGAAACCGTTTATTTTGTGTCACCCTCATACCACGTACAAAGTACAAAGGCGATGGATGAGAGAGATTGGTCTTTTCAGCTGCCAACGCCGGTTCCAAAAAAAAAAAGGAAGGAAATTGTCAAAAGACTTCAAAAGACCATTCATTCCATTCCTTCCTTACGCCACGGAAAAAAAAAATATGCCGCCATTCGTAAAAAAAAAAAAAAAAAAAAAAAGTCAAAAAACCGCGCGTTGACCGCGTCCAGAATGCTAACCCGTGGCTTGTTTTCCCTTAAAACCCAACACCGAAAGTCCCAAGGTGATGTTCTATATGCTACACAACGCGTGTACGCCCATTCTGCTGCCATGGAATCCCCATCTAGTTTGCCTCGCTTTCTTCAAAATAACGCGTTACCGCACAAAAAACAAAAAAAAGGTTCTTATTCTGATAAAGACACCCCCACACGGAAAAGAAAAAGAAAAGAAAAAAAATCGACGGCTCATCAGTGTGCGCAACTTCAAACAGAAGAGTTCGCCCTTGAAAGACTCAGCAGTCCATTCGCAGCTCCTCCTTCCACCGGTCTGTTCGAACTCGCACATCGCGTGCCAGTGGTGTCCATAGTGGAAGATGAGGTGTTCGACTCCTGGGAGCTGGGTGCGTCATGTACATCTTGGCTGGGGAGTTGCGCGCGGACAGACGGTCGAGGCGGCAAGGGCTTGTGTTGTAGGTCTGCGAGGGGGACGCCCGTCTGGCCGGTCCGTAACTTGTAGCTTGCTAGACCGAGGCGGAGACGCAAGATTTCGGCTTTCTGTAGGATGCGGAAACATTGTTCATGTTAGTCAATGCTATTCTCAATGGGGAGGGGGGGGAGGGTTTCTCCCAAGTCATGTATGTATGTTGCAAGTGGCAGGGAAGTCGTGCCTCTCTCGCCTGCTCCCGCGTCATGCTCCCTCTCTGACGAGGGGCCAACAGGGCCGGCGCGTCAGTGACAATGGCGCCGACCATGTCTGGCTCCGTGGTGGTCGTGGCCCACGAGGCGTCTCCTTCGGCGGCGGCGGAGGTGTCGAAGATGGAGGATGTAGACGGCGATGAGGTTGGTGATGGATGTGGGCGCGCGTCGTCCTGTGTGGGAACACCGCCCCGACTTGTTAGTACAACATTGCCATTGTCTTGACGCGGCGTGTGTGCGTTTGAAGTCGGTTCGAGAGGGAGAAAAAATACCTCTTCTACACACGCCTTCTTGTTCCCGTGCGAGCACGTATCCTCGGCGGACCTCTTGGTGCCACCCACACTCGCGGGCCGGACTCTCTTGAGAGGCGAGGTGCCGCCCGTTGAAGGAATCACCGACACGGTTCCGTCCTTGAGCATCTTGGGGGAAGGAAGAGAGGGCTTCGCGTTCGCGTCCAGCGGGGCCAAGGCGGCGCGTTGCTTTGTTGATGAGGCGTTGGTCGTCATGTCGTGTGTGTGTGTGTGTGTGTGTGTGTGTGTATACCTGGGCACGTATGTGGACCGTGTCGGGCGGCTCCGTGTATAGAGGAAGAGGAAGAGACAAAAGGATATCAATTGGGGAGAAGCAGGAACAAGACGAAGTGCAAAAGTGCAGTGCAATAGGCCCTAGTGTCGCGGTGTGAGTGGTTGTATTGGGGGAGAAGGAGGAAACAAGAGATGAGAGATGAGGCAGACGAGGACCAAGATTTGTTGTTTGGTGTTCGGATCTTGCTTGTCCTGTCTGTCTGGTGTCTGTCTGGTGTCTGTCTGTTGTACTCAATCGAGCTGCTGTTCTGGTCTGGCAGCTTGCTGGGCAGGACTTGTCACGTCTGGGTCGCGCGAACGGCGAACGGGGGGGGGGGGTGGGGCAGGCACAGAACAGATTAAGCCAGGTGAAGAAGACGTCTTCAACGAGGCACAACACAACAACAACTGGCAGCCAGCCACCTCCCTCACCTCCCTCACCTCCAAGCACAAACCAGACTTGACTTGTCAACTTGACTAATTAATGCTGGCGTCCACCGTGACTTTTGGCATTTACGCACAGCTGCAAATACGGAGTAGAGGCGATACGATCGTGTGTTGTGTGGTTCGAATTTCCAACTCTTTTCCTCCTCTTTTCTTTCCTTTTTTCCCCTCCGGCCGAATGAATGAATGAAACCAAGCGGGGAGCATCTTGGGGCCGCTTCCTCCTTCCTCCCCGCCGCGGACGCGGTCTCGCAAGCCCCCACACTACATACAGTACAGTGACAGGTGTAACATGTAACACGCGAACACGCGAGCAAAGACAGGTCTGACAAGTCTTCACCCTTCATCACTCTTCATCAGACTTGCTCCGACTTACTCCGACTTACTCCGACTTACTCACAGACAGTGCAGATTGCCTGCCGCAGTCTAGCGCGCCCAGCCGCCCAACCAATGTTGGCTAGCGCCCGTTGATTGTCCTGAACCCCTTGAATCGCCTCTGACGTGACGCGCCGCTATTCAGGACGCACATGCGAGCCCCAGGGGAGTCGCAGATGACATGGACACCTGGGGAAAAGTCGGGAGTGTGACGAATATACTTGCTGTGCACGTCATCTGCAGCAAGTCAATCAATCGCACAAAGGTAGAGGTGGTGGATCATGCTCGTTGACAAAGACGCTCGCGAGGAATTGATCTCACAAAATAATTCATATTCCAACCATTCTAACCCTACAGGGCGTGTTAGGAACAGAACCTTCTACTGCTAACTAGGTAGGCAGTAAAATTCACCCACATAGGCGTGTAGCATGCCATTCAACCAAACCAACCGGCGTCTCAAGCTCGACATTCAGAGCCCTGGAGCACTAGACGCCCTGTACTTCAGAGATGACGACGACATGCCTCCGGACAAGGATGAGATTGAAATATCTGTCGAGGCAACCGGGATGAACTTCAAAGACGTTGTGATCTCCATGGGTCAACTGGCCAGCCCGTACGTACATCGGGGTCGAGTGCAGCGGAACAGTTGCCCGAGTTGGTTCGGCTGTGATTCGCGGGCCGGTGAGCTCCTACGAGAGACTTGGGACTGCATTGCCCACTTCGGGCGATTCATCAAGATTGGAAAGCGAGACATTACCAATAATACCCGGCTCGAGATGAGACGCTTTGAGAGCAATGCCCTCTTCAGTTCTGTGGATCTAACTGTTCTCGCCGCTGAGAGACCTCGCATCATGGGCAAGGTGATGAATGCAGTGCGTGCTGGCAGCGATGAAGCAGAAGAAGATTGGTCCGATCCATCCCATCACCGCCATGGGCATCTCGGACGTGGAAAAGGCCCTTCGGCTCTTGCAGGGGGGCAAGACAACGGGCAAGCTGGTTCTGACCCACGATGCCCATGATCAAGTAATGGCCACTCACATACCCATGAGGAGGAGCATGTTCTCTGGCGACGCATCTTATGTGATCCTGGGAGAGGGACGGGTGGCCTCGGCCGTTCAATGGCCAAATGAATGGTGCAGAACGGAGCAGGCAGTGTCATACTGATGTCTCGCAGCGGCACGAACAGCAAGGTGGAGGAGGTGATCCACGACCTCGGCGCTTTGGGCTCGAAGATTCACGTCAAAGCCTGCGATATCACCGAATATTCCAGTCTTGAAGCAGCTCTCACCGAGTGCTCAACGTCACTTCCTCCTGTCCGCGGCTTGATCAACTCAACCATGGTTCTCCGGGACATGCTCCGTGAGAAGATGACGTTCCCAGACTTTGATGCCGTCGTTCAGTCAAAGATTGCGGGAGCTTGGAACGCACACAAAGCGCTTCTTGGACAAGAGCTGGACTTCTTTGTCGTTCTTTCTTTGATAGCTGGCGTTGTAGGAAACAAAGGGCCAGGCAGCGTATGCAGCTGCCAACACTCAATATGCGCTGGATTTGATTGTTTTTTAATAGATAGGAACTAGTCCGTAATAACAACCAGATGTTTCTTGCAACTTCTCGGGAGCTCATTGACCTAACGACCTCAGTGCGGCCCGCTCAGGCACCCTCCCATGTCCATGTTGCACCCATGTCCATCAGCTTTCTTCTTAGTGTACTTGGACGTGGGAAGAGGGTGATCCTACCCATCATACAGAGCACCCAGAGCACTAGCATGAGTGTCAGGAGCAATAATCTTGATTCTCATGATGGGTACAGGCTTCCTGGGTTACTTGCTTGAATGGACCCCAAAATGAGTATAATACCAAAAGCAACTGCGACGGTGGATCATAAAAGATACTTTTCGACGTCTCGTAGTACGGATAGAGATGTGACGTGATTCATCGCAATAGACACGTATTCAACCCGCGTTTTACCCATGCCGATTTGCGCGAGGATCCAGCACGAAGAAAGTGTATACAGCTAAATAACCAAAGGGACTCGGGTCGTAATTTATTGTTTGGGGCAATCCCCGCCTTGGTTAAAGTAGTGGTATTATGATACAAACTCACAATGTCATGTCATCTCAATACCAAGGATATCGGCAGACCCAAGGAGTTCCAGTTCCATGCTCATTCCGACACTGCATCTACCGTTTCTCCTATAGTTATGTTCTCATCATGCATACATTTCTGACCTCTCTCGGAGCAGCCCCGTCGCTCTATTACCGGATACGAGTGTATTTCCCCTGTCTTTGCTCCTGTCGCAAACTTTCCTCCTGACTTGGTAGTGGAGCTCTGCGTGGCGTCTCGCCCTTTTCTTCCTCGGTTTGGTGAGGCGGTGGTGGCGGGATGGGGAAAGGAAAAGTCCCAGGAGGAGGCACATTGCCTGGTGGTGGGATGAGACCTGGTGGGAAAGCGCCTGGCGGAGGAAGAGGCACGCCCGCCTTCTTCATGAGCTCGAGGAGCTGTGCAGGACCGGGAGGATTATTGGGGTCCAGGCCCGGCAGGGGTGGTGGAGGGGCGCCGTTCAGGCCGGGCAGAGGGAATAGCGGCGGCGCATGGCCGTTGGCTCCCACTCCAACGACACCTGGAACAGGTGGAGGAAGACCAAGGCCTGCTGTGAGGCCGGGAGGCGCAGAACCTCCGCCAAGAGGCAAGCCAGGAATGCCGGGCAACGCAGGGACTGTGGGAAGCCTCGGGGCATCCTGATCGACGAGTGCATCGAGCTCATCCTCCATCTCCTGTTGCTCTTCCTCCTGACGTTGACGGCGGTTTCCGCGACGGTCCCACGTACCCTGCGCTTCGGCAGCTGCTTCTCCAATATGATATCTGTCTTGGGCAACGTCCGTATCGCCGGGTCGCGCTCGAGTCCAGAATCGAGTGATGCGGTCGTTGGACCCCGATGCCAGAATGTGACCCAGCGGGTGCCAATCAAGGGACCAGATGGCGTAATCGTGTGCGAATGGTACCTTGTGCATCGGCCATACTGCCTGAGCAGGCGTGGACGCAGGATCCATGCTATCATAGGGACTGACGGTGAGGGGTTGGCCAGCCGGTGGATTGGGCGAGTCCAGGAGATAGTGGAAGAGAGAACCGTCCATGCCACCTGTAGTGAGAAGATTGGCGTGGACAGGATGGAACGTTAGAGTCGAGATGTCCTTTTCATGGCCCTTCAGCAGGCAGATGTCGCGCATCATTCTGAGATCGAACACACGAGCCGTCTGATCTCGCGCCGACGTTGCGAGACAAGCACCTCGAACTCTCTCAAACATGACCTTGGTGATGGTGCTCTTGTGGCCGTGTAGTGTGGTGAGGCAGCGCGTTGTTCTTGGATCCCATAGCTTGACCAAGTGATCCTTTGAACCAGACACCAGAAGGCCCTTCGTAGGATGCCAGTCTACGCTCTTGGCATCCCAGCCATGGCCCTCCAACTTGGACTCCATCTGTCCGAGGGCGAAGTCGAATATCTTGAGCGTTGAGTCGTCCGAGGCACTCACAAATTTGGAATCATTGGGACTGAATGCCAAGTCTCGGATCGGATCCGAATGCGCGTTTATGCTTTGCACATTGTTGAAGTTTGGCTGCCAGTACTTGATGAGACCGTCATGGTCAGCCGATATTAGCCAGTCATCGCTGTGAGAATACTCCAATGCTCGGATGGCGGAATCGTGAGCCTGCATGATGGTTTCAAAATTGAACCCCGTGCCATTCCACAACGTGAACTCGCCACTTGTTGATGCTGTCAGTAGTCTGCGGCCCTCTGGTGTCCAACGAACGACGTTGACGGGGTGTTTAATTTTGTTTAGTGAAGAATGAAGATGTTTGGTAGGAATTGTGTCAGCCGCGTTTGTTGGTCTTGCAGCTGGAGGGAGCATCTGAACCATGTCAGTACAATTTGTTCATGGGCTCCGAGACCAAAGACCCATCTCACATCCACGATGTAGCTAGCGCTAGGTCGTTCTCTCTCGCCAGTATAGGAGCCTTTGTAGTTTGGTACTCTATTCCGTAACCAATGAATGACTGTAGAGCTGTAGTCTGTCACGGGTCCTTTTCATGCGTGTTAGTACAGAGAGCAATCTTAATGGTGGAATGCGACTTTGATCGTGAAAACCCAAAATCTGTGCGTAGCATCAAGCCTCCAACGACCCCAATCTCACGACACTTGTCTTTATACTCAACATGATCAGGAGACCCTCGTCGCAGCCCTGACATGTCATTTCAAAATGTTTCCATTGGCACTCGGTAAGTCCAGCGGGAGAAAGCTGGCGACGACTACTCACTTCGACCTCGAACTTTGACATAGGCGCCATCCTGGCCCCCTCCCCCATGGTCACCACGTGGCTCGTAAGCCATGGCTGTGGCTATTGAGGCCAAACTTCAAGCATGCACGCCGTATACGGTACGGTGGGCTGATGTAGAATTCAAAGACAAAGAGACTCTCTCATGCTGAGCTACGCATTTGGTTGGACGAACGATGTGTTGAAGTTGAAGTGGCAGTTGCAGAAGCGTTGCAGTTTAAGCGGCAATCTACCGGCTGAGCGGCAGGTCATGTGACTGAGCTTGTTCTAAGCTTGCTCAAGCTTTTCTGAGACTTTTTGCTCGAGTTTATGATGAACAATCTTTCCTTTTTGTCAATGCAATCAATGCTTTCGCTTCTCAAGCTTTCTTATCCGTAAATAGGTGCGTTTACTGCGTTCAATGATCGGAAGAACAAATTCAAGATGAATCACGTTTTCGATATGGCCATCACAGACACGCCACCAAACAACAGGCCTTGATGGACAACTGGTGTGAGGGTGAGCTTTATCGATTAGACCCATCGCTCTGGTTGGGATTCAGAGTTGATTTGATCTTGCATATGATCCGCGTCGTGATCCGACACGTTATCTTGTTGGTCACAACACTACCAGCACCTACAGTCGAGCCGCGACCCATGGTGACGCCAGGCAGGATCGCGACGTTGCCACCAACCCAGCAGTCTTCCCCGACATGAATCTCCTTGGCGAATTCCGGACCTCTCAGTCCGCTGCGGATCTCGGGTTCCAATGGGTGCCCACTACAAATGAGAATGATTGATGCCACCTCGAGGCAATGGATGAGAAGGTGCATCTCCATATCAAGCCCGCCCGATGCTCAGCCACTGCAGCACGCAAACGCTTACTAACTACTAACAGCCTGGTTCAAGTTTTGTGGTGCATCCGCATTGGGGCAGCGCCGCTATCTATGTATGAGATGACATCTGCAAAGGGAAGACTTGACGTCTGAAAACAGCCATCCGAGCCTCCAAGATCCGTGTCCCGGAACCGTGTCCCGGAAGAATGACTATTTCCTGCAGAAAGCGTCATGTGATGCACATTGCAGTTTTTCTTGCATTGAAAGTGGAAAGCGGATACTTAATCGCAGTGCATGCATGCAGGTGGTGGTGAATGAATGAAACAGATCTGGTTTGTAGATCTGGTGGCCGATCAGCTGCGACAAGTGGCCGTCCCAAAACACAGCATGATGAACGATGGGACAGCAACATCAATCATTGCTACCGAAGAGATACCGGGAGAATTCTGCATGCAGCGAAAGGCCATCTTGTCGGCACCACTCTGGAAGCAATGCTACGGCAACTGGTCCTTGGGCCATGCTGCAGTCGAAGTGGCGTCGCCGCCGAGAAGCGCTAATCCGTACGGAGTAACGGACTAGACAGGGGTTAAGCAGCTTGGCAGGCGAGGCAGGCAGGCAAGGCAGGCAAGGAAGGCACAGGGCAGGCAAGGCGAGGCAGGCAGGCTGGCGGACTGGCAGGCGCGAAGCCGTCAGGCATTTGCCGTCAGACATTTGACACATTTGACCCCTCCATTTTCGAGTTTCGAGCTTGAGCACTGAACAGTGACCGGCCCGCAGCCATCGCCCACCCGTCGTCATTGCGTCAGATTGTCGCAGTCCACATGCATGCCGTCTTTCCTCTCCTTCTTCCCTGCGCGCGGCGCTCGACAACTTCGTCTTCTTCTCCCATCTCCTCCAGAATCATCGCTCTCGGCCGTCTCCATCCCCCTGACGATTGACTGCCACGCCAGGCGGCTGCTGCATCATGAGCAAGGCGGCCACCACAGCCACGAGTGTCGACGCCTCCAATGGCAAGCCCAGCAAGCGACGCAATGGCAGAGCTGCAGACCTGGTCGAGATCGAGCCCCAAGACGCAACCACGGCCGAGAAGATGCACACATCGTCACAGCAAAAGTATCGCCATGTTGCTGCCGTTCATTCCAAGAGTCGGCCGTCCTGTTTGAGCCATGATTCTGACACTGCACCAAGCTTCATCGGCTTTCGCAATCTCATGGTCATCGTTCTGGGTAAGCCATCACGTCATGGGAGTTCAATTTTTATTTATTTATTATTTATTATTTATTTAATTTTTCTTATTTTTTTTCCATCTTGGTTATCCTTCAACCTTCAGCTTCTTTTCTTCTTTTTGCTGCAAGCTAACAGACACGCCAATCAGTCGTCGGCAACGTTCGATTGATGATTGAAAATCTGAAAAAGGTACGCGACACTTCGCCAAGCTGCCTCTCTCCCTGATTCGCCTATACTTGGCCTCTAACACGCAAGTCCTCCTCCAGTACGGCGTGCTGATATGCCTCCGGTGTCACTCGTACACAAATGAAGATATCCTCATCGGTGGAATACTCTACTTCCTGATCCCCTGCCACTTACTAGTTGCCTACGGGATTGAATTGGCCGCCGCCAGACAAGCGCGCGGGTCTCGACAGCAGGTCAAGTCCCGGTCAGCATCCAAGCAATCCGAAGACGACAAAAAGCAGTTTCACACAACATGGGTCTTGGCCGCCTGGGCACATGTCATCAACATGGCGCTATCCTTCCTTCTCACGACCTATGTCGTCTACTTTCACGTGCACCACCCTCTTGTCGGCACCCTCACCGAAATGCACGCTGTCATCGTATCACTCAAGACGGCTTCCTACGCCCTCACCAACCGTGATCTCCGCCATGCTTATCTTCACCCGGACAAGCGCGAGCAGGTCCCCGAACTCTACTCCAAGTGTCCATACCCCAACAACATTACTTTTGGGAACCTCACATATTTCTGGTGGGCGCCCACGCTGGTCTACCAGCCCGTGTATCCGCGCACCGACGAGATCCGATGGGTATTCGTTTTTAAGAGACTGGGTGAAGTGTGCTGCCTTAGCGCGTTCATCTGGTTTGCGAGCTTCCAGTATGCCGCCCCGGTGTTGCAGAACTCCTTGGACAAGATTACGTCCCTCGATTTTATCATGATTCTGGAGCGCCTTCTCAAGCTATCCACGATCTCCCTCGTCATCTGGCTAGCCGGCTTCTTCGCCCTGTTCCAGTCCTTCCTCAACGCGCTGGCCGAGGTTCTTCGGTTTGGCGATCGGTCCTTCTACGACGATTGGTGGAATAGCGAAAGCCTCGGCGCCTACTGGAGAACATGGAACAAACCTGTCTACACCTACTTCAAACGCCATGTGTACGTGCCCATGATTGGCAGGGGATGGAGTCCCTGGGCTGCCAGCTGCACCGTCTTCTTTGTTTCCGCCGTGTTGCACGAGGTTCTTGTCGGAGTGCCCACCCACAACATGATTGGTAAGAAAAGCGCTCTTATACAAGATCTTTGAACCCCCGAAACAGCCTGCATCTTGGCAAAATCCCTATCGCCATAGAGGGGTTTTTTTTTTTCCTAAGCTAACTTTTTCTGTGCAGGTGTCGCCTTTATAGGCATGTTTCTGCAGCTGCCCCTAATAGCCATCACCGCTCCTATGGAAAAGAGGAAATGGGGACATACAGGCCGCGTAATGGGCAACGTCATCTTCTGGGTGTCATTTACCATCTTTGGACAGCCGTTCGCCGCCTTGATGTACTTTTATGCCTGGCAGGCCAAGTATGGCAGCGTCAGTCGGCAGCCTATTCTGGTGAGTGCGGCACAGACCGTGTCATGAGGTTGTTGGTGGGTTTCATAGGACACGACCGTTATGACGTGGATTTGGTTATTATTCTCTCGTGTGGCCTCGCGTAATGAAGATAACTGCGTAGTACAAATACACCATTACCATTATGTCGCAGCCCAACCCCCTATATGAGACCTTTCATCTGCGACATGGTGTGAGTAAGATAGATAGATGCACAACCATGCAAACAGCTGACTGCCCACTTGTGAGTCTGAATGCACACTGGAATGGCACATCGTTACTGACACGGCTCGATGCTGGTAAAATGTCCTATTGTCTGCCGATCTGCACGACTGCATTGATTATTCGTGTGTGTACAAGGCACTCCCTGTACTGCACTGCTTTACTCGCTTGCATTTGCTGCATTTGCATACTTTTGCATGGCTGCCTCCTGTTTCGTAACTAGGCAGTCGCAGAAGCAGAGCTTATTTATCAGCAAACATGGCATGATGCTGCTGCCAGCTTCCCTTGACGTGTACGTTGAACGTTGTGCCGAAGATGATGATGCGCATGATGTATTATGATGTGAGATTCATCATTGCCATCAAGTAGACTTTGCCATGCAGGCAGGACCTTGCTGCAAAGTCTCGGTCAGACAAACGAATCTTACTGTGATGAATCAAAGAACCTCGGAGAGCAGCATACTCATGGATATAACAACGCAGAAGTTGTTCTTGTTGATTTTTTTTTTTTTTTTCAAAAATAAAAGGAGGAAAAAAAAACCCCCCCACGAATATGATGAAGCTACTCTCTGTCTCGCGACTAACAAAAATACCATAATCACAAGCTCTGCGAGCGTACAACACCCCATCAGCCCACAAACGGCATCATCGTACCGACTCTCGCCCTATACCTCAGGTACTCGCCGCCGAAGAACTCGACGAGCTTCCCCTCCTCCACCCTGACCCGGCCGCTGAAGAAGCTCGACAGCACGTACGCGTACCCGACGAAGCAGAAGGCGTTGCCCAGAACCATCTGCGTGCCCAGGCCCCAGTAGAAGAAGCCGAAGTAGCTAGGGTGTCTGCACAGGGCGTACACGCCCGTCGTCACCAGGGTGTGCGACTCGGCTTTCCTCGTCTGCACGGTGTGGTTGAAGCTCGTGCCCGCGTGCATCATGGCCATGGACCGCACGACCTGTCCTGCCGCCACCATGAGCAGTCCGAGGGCGAGGAGCAGGGCGGCCGTGTGGGGCGGCGCCCAGCGGCGGTCGGCGAACAGCGTGTTTGTGATGAGGCATTCCAGGCAGGCCGTTGCGTGGGCGATTGGGTACGCGGGCCAGTTGGCTGCGAGGAGGAAGGCGGAGACGGTCGCCTCGGGGGTGTTCCGCGCGGCCGTGGTCCAGAACTCGAGGAAGTGGAAGAGGGAGAGGGCCGAGATGAAGAAGGGGATGCGCCAGAGGGGCGAGGACGTCAGGAGCAGGGCGAGGAGGGTGGCCGAGAGGGCTGACGAGAAGACGGTTCCGAGGACGAAGGCGCGGAGGGATATGCCCGAGAGGGACATGGGCTGGTTCGGGTAGATGGGCTTGAAGGTCTGCGCGGCACCGTTGGAGACGTGTTGGCGGGGAGGGATGGTATGTCTGTGGTCGAAGTCGAAGTCGAGGGGTGATGATGGGTGGTGTTGAGATGACGTTGTTGTTTGAGCAGGATGCTCGGTGTTGGCGGCGAGATCTGATGCCATGGTTGTGGTGGACGGTGGAAGGAGCGGAGAGCTTTGGTGCTTTCAGGCAAGATGTGTAGCTGGAAGTAGGGGAGTTTGATTAATGGGCAAGAAAAAGAAGCTTGGGGTTGGGGTTAGGCTCATGATGAGAGTTTGTCTTGTCTGTCCATGAGTTGAAAATTGTCATGTGGCCATTTGGCGAGTTTACCTGGAGTTGCTGTTGCGATTGTTTGTTGGGCTTTCAACGGAGCACGGAGCGGAGAGTGGCTGAAGTCCAACTAATCCGTACATACTCCGTAGATTGATTGGTTTTGGCATTTGAGGCGTGGCTGGTGGGGCGGCACGGAACTGAACGATGGTGGGAAATGCCAACTCTACGGAGTACCGCGGCGAAATAACCGTCTGGAATTATGTACAATAGTAATGTGCTGGTCTGCTCAGTGGCGTGGCCATCAGCCCCAATGAGGGATAATATACTCCGTGAGCCTTGAGATACAGGATAGTGAGATAACCGAGAAGAGAGTCTCTGCAGCCGCCCATCAAAGGCTTGGCTGGCTTCAGTGCATAGTAGTAGCCTGCATAGGAATCCAGATGGTCAAGGCAAGATGAAGACCTGATGTTGGCCAAGTGACAAACTCTCCTCCATAGTTCAATTTACCACCTGTGACCATCACATACGACCACAGCCGCTAGCAAACATCAGGAACCCGTCCGATCTCCCATGAGAATCTAGCGAGCGCCGGATTAGTAGTTGGGTCGGAGACGACCAGCGAATTCCCGGTGTTGTATGTATTCTTTTTTTTTTTTGGTCTTTCTCTATGTTTTCGAGGATCCAAGTCATATTTGACAACGAGCAGTGAGTGGCACAGTCCATCGTGTAAAAGACTGCGGCAGAATGGGCTTTCGGCGTATGTGATTGTATCTTTCCTATCCATTGCTTGGCTCTTATGATCCTCCAACGCCAACTCGCTTCATCTTCAGATGTCCAGCACAGATCAGATTGTAGGTTTAATTGGCTAAAATTCTGGCATAACTTGCTATGTGTAAGCTTGAGACCTCAATGCGGCGGAAGTCAATTTATCGACCACGGGCTAGGATCAATCTTTTGCCTCATATCGCGAGACGCAAGGCATGACATTAGCCATGTAATTCAGAAATCGCGGCCCGTATTGTTGTTTCAATTAATCGCGTCGCTCTTCATCGTTGTTCAGAGGCCGCCGCCTTGCACCGAAAACGAGGAGATGATCAGGACCAAGACGTTGATAAACCCCCAAGTGCAGGGTATCCAAGTGTTCATCTCGTAGTATCCGGCTTTGTACACGGCTCCAAGTCTACGTTGCCGTCAGCCACGACAGTCCCATGCCTTTAGACCCAAAAGCACTCACATGATACCAACAATGCTTCCTGCAATGATTGCCTCGATGCCTGCAATGAAAAGGTACGTGATCGGAACTGCCCATAGAAACCGCCACGACGACTTCTTCAAGCCATGGTTGAATAAGGCTACAAGCACCGCGCCAAGGTGGAAAGTTGCATAGGTGATCAATGTCCATAGGACCGTGAACTGCCATACATCCGAGATGTGATACAGTGTATAGGTTCGGTTCGGTGTTCGATCTTGGAGGGTTCTGATATTGAGCGAGGGAAAGGATGGCGTCTCGTAGTTTGGTGGCGGGTCACCAGGGTGAGCCATTGTGGTCGACGCCAAGGGGGGACAGGCCAGCGAGGGAGATGAATTCACGTTCTCCGTGATTCCAACATGGCTTTTAGCCTGGAACCCTGGAGCTTGGGCCCAATCCCGATCCCGAGAGGCTGTTGATGATGAGGCTGATGAATCGTTGACTTGTTTTGCTGGGAAGATCCAACGACAACGACGCAGCAAGCTCTGCGTGGCTTGTCGGAGTGCCCCACTAGAAGGCGTACGGGTATACGGTATACGGGGGTACAATGGGGCGTACTTCGAGGGAGCTGAAAACAGAAGCTTTGATTCTGCAGCCTCGGCAATGGCTGCAACAACAACAACAACAACAACAACAACAACAACAACAACAACAACAACAACAACAACAACAACAACAACAACAACAACAACAACAACAACAACAACACAACCATCATCTGCAGTCGTCAGGGCGTAGCCTCCATGCACCGCCATGCCCGCCGATAGACTTCTCAATACTGTTCTTCAGTACTACCAAGATGTCCACGATGCCGCCAAGACTGATCAGATCATTGGCACCACGGTCCATCTGCTCACCCATCTCTCGAATCCGCTGAACCTCGGAGTCCTCACCTCGCAGCTCCTCACTGCACCGGCCATCTGGCACCGCCAAGATGGGCCCCGGACGGCCCTCCGAGTCATCAGCATCTATAATACTGCCGCCGTACGGATTCGCGACAATGAAGTCGAAGCCGCCAAGCGCAAAGGACCCGTTGACGGTAGTGGTCTCGGATGCGAAGAGTGGACTCGCGCCGTGGTAAAAGGAGCCGACGACAGATCAAGACGGTGGCAGCATCTCCTTGTCTTGGCGGGTGTCTTGATGGGAATGGAGGGAAATGATAGGCATGCGTTATCCAGAGCCCTGCGCAACACGCTGGAGCAAGCTGTGGTTATGGCTGCCAATCTTGCACTCGAAGGCAACATCGAGGACGGACCAACCGCTGCTGCATCCATTGTCACGGCCCTCAACTTCGTTTTCCCGCTTCTCTCAGAGCACCATCAAGCTCAACTAAATTGCGACGCGCTGCTCCCCATTGCCGTCTGGGCCATCACCGGGGAAGAAGGCTTTTGCGACGCGCAGTTTCTTAGATCGGTCGACCATGACACAACGCTACAATCCGGTCATGTGCTGTCATGGTCAGCGCAGTCCACCTCTTGCAATCTTCTACGAGAGATGGAGAAGCAACCTCTGGTGGCCAACATGGGGCCTCTGTCGAGGCTGGCGGCGTTTGCTGTGCAGCATGCCAAAGACACTACAGTCGTATTGCAGGCGCAGGACGCGCTCCTGGTCTTCACGAGCCGAGTCCTCGACACTTGGCAGAAGAACCGCTTCAGTGAGATTGACTCCGCATCTGAAGGCTCTGATTTGAGTCCAGAGACTGCGCAGACCACCTGGCCACTCTTGTGGCAAGTCTTCAAAAAGCTCCTGTTCAGCACCACGGCCGTTTTGCAAGCCATCGTTGCTCGAAGTCTGCTGGACCCGCACATGCTCACGCACGGCATGGCTTGCGGCATTGCCTCAAAGTCGTTGCAGATCCTGCGCAACGTGTTCTTCATCTCCAACAGGAACGGCAATGGGGCCTTTCAAGTCTACACATTCGCGTATATGACGTCTCTCGATGTTCTCAGTCGCGATGCGCTCGCCACAGAGACGTTCTTGAGGGAGATACGTCCAGCAGACGCACTACTCATCCCCTCGACACACCTCCTCAAAACACTGGATCTGTACTATCTCAACGTTGCAGAACATCTTCCCCTTTCATTGTCTACTGACGCGTGCGAGGCGTTGATTGTCAAACCCGCCATTGCTTACCTATCTCAAGAAGGGCCCATGCCCCCTTCCATGACGGACATTTTTGAATCCGCCCACAGCGCGACCCTGTCAGTTCTGTCATGTCCTCAACATAGTGCACTCACCATCAAGATGACGCCATTTTACATCGTCAAGCTCTTCGAATCTTTTCCCCTACACATATCACCACGGCAGTTCCGAGTCGCTTTCAAAACCGTCATGGAAATCGTGTCACCTCCCTTTCCCATTGCAGCCATGGATCCACACTTGTCAGAAACACTGTTGGAGATGTTGCGAGCCAACTTATCAACCGCCAGTACCCAATCCCTTCCCCGAAATCTCAACTCAGTCGCTGGAGCCCTGGAAGAGACGCAACAGGAAGCACTGTCCGAGCAAAGCGCTCTAGTCATGACGCTCATCGATTCTCTGCCGTTCTTGCCTCTGCCATTGGTAGAGGAATGGCTCGGCATCACAGCGCTGGCGATGAGTGAGATCGAAGATCCGCGGTTGAATGCATTGGTCAAGAAGAGGTTCTGGGACGTCCTCGTGAATGGGGAGATGGATGTCGAGAGGTCGACAATTGGCGTCGCATGGTGGGGAACCAAAGGAGGTAGGGAGTTGGTCTTGTTTGGTGGTGCGCCGCAGCCGCAGCCGCTGGTGATGAGTGGCGCGCTGAATGGTGAAGCCACGTCTAGTCGGTTGTAATATTGTGAGATGACTCAGATGAGTGATGATGACACTTTTGAACTCGGCGTCAGTGTAGTTGTAGGTAGAATGAATGACAAACGAGGTTCCACGACAATGTCAACGTACACCTTTTTGTACACGATAGTTGGAGCATTGCCCGGCGTGGTGTAGGGTCAAGGATTGCCGCAGTGATGGCTCCGGGGTAATTTGCCTAAGAAAGCACCTGTTCATACGAGGGTTAAGAAGACTGAAGGGGAAGTGCTCTGCGAATTATAAGAGAAGGTTGTGAAAACCCGGTTATAAGGCTATGTTGGTTTCACAGCGCACCTGATATCAGGCCTCCTATCTTGCATAGGGCTACGTGCCACGATGATCCCTTCCAATGTGATAAAGCGTCGTGCCGGTCACTCGTAAGGATTATAGCCAATTGGAGTGCTCAAGCTCGACGGAGTCGGAGGAATGCCTTGAAACTTTGGGACGGAATAAGAGGATTGATTGCTGCTGCCTAACCAAGTTTTGCAGCGGAGCTCAGTGGAGAGCAATGCTATCTCCTTTCGTACACCTACTAGATCTTATATAGAACCCCCATATTAGACGATAGCTCTGACCTCTAGCTAGTTGAATCAAACAACAACCTTCACACTCATTTATATCTTACGTTTTATATCGTAACATTTCTGGGAACGTTCAAGCTTGTCGCCTGACTGCGCATCCTTGCGGCTGTGCCGCTGTCACGACTTCGGTCGGGATGACTAGAATCACGTAGCTAGAACGATGCGACCCATAGTATGGGTGGGTGCATAAATGTTTCAAACTCTAACCTTTACCTGGCTAGCTCGTAGCTAGGTGACGGCTCTGAGTTCCCTAAGGAATCCGAAGATCATCCGTCCCTTATCATTTCTAACCTGTCTCCATCTCCAGGAATGCTATCCTCGCCATCATAATATCCTCCGCGAGGTCGCGACTTCTCACGCCTTGCCGCTCGCGTGCTTTGACCTTCTCCGAACCAGTATTGTCCCAGTCCAGCTGTCTCTTGTCAGACACAAGATGCGTAAGCGGGCGTCTTGCATGTTCAAGCAATCCAGCACGCTCAAAGTCGATCATCATCACGCCGTTCGTCTCCCTGTTCACCAGCATGTTGGCGCTTCGTACGTCTCTATGCACCACGCCTTCGTTATGAATCGCCCGCAGAGATGCTAGCGCCTTGGTCTCCAGAGATGCTAGCGCCTTGGTCTCCAGAGATGCTAGCGCCTTGGTCTCCAGAGATGCTAGCGCCTTGGTCTCCAGAGATGCTAGCGCCTTGGTCTCCAGAGATGCTAGCGCCTTGGTCTCCAGAGATGCTAGCGCCTTGGTCTCCAGCGTTGTTTTCGCGCTGCCTGAGGCGTTGACAGCCTCGTCAACTGAGTCTCCCCCCCAAGAAAGAAATGTCATGTGCACGATGTAAACCCGGTGGTCGTAATAGTAGGTCCGCTCGAGCGGTCGAAGGTCTATGGCCCCGAGAAAAACGGGCACGTAAATGCCCTGAACCCTCTCTAGACGCTTGTAGACGGCTGCTTCATGTTCGAGATCTTGGATGAAGGCTTGCACTGTGCCCTTGCACACAAACGTGTAGCCGTATGACAAAAGCGTCACCTTAAGAAGTACACCACGAGCACCATGCTTCCCTAGCTTTGTAATCCCGGCGTCCAGCGTCTGTCGCAGCTGGTCACCAAGTAGCCTCAACCATGTATCATGACTGATCGGATGTGGTGTGTCCGTACATGCTCGGCGTCCGCCATTACATCCCGTATTGGGACAAAGAGGATCAAGGGCACCTCCCCTAACCAGCCCAAGGAGGCATGCTTGGGTGCAGTACTGCCGTTCCACCTCGTCGTTGGTCCCTTGGCCTGTTCGGTGTGCTAGGATCCGTTGACTTCGTCGGGGCACAAGTGCATCGCCTCGTCCTCGTCGTTCGCGTCGCTCAGACGGGCTTGGTGTAGTCGGAGGCTGATGTTCAGATCCGTCGTCCAATGACTCTGACTGATCTCGTCTTGTCGCAATCTTCTCGTGCTCATCGCCTCTTCTGCCTCGACGGCGTCTCCTTCCTCGGTCTGTAATCGGCGACCGGTCAAAGTCCTCATATGTCGTAGGTGCCCAGCTGGACGCGCTGTCCGATGCCACGCGTTCGTTCTCAGGAATGGATCGCAGTGTCGTTTCGAAATCCTCTGCCCACCTGCGCAAATTCGCCATCGCTCGATCGCGCTCATCCTGGCCGTGTTGGACACGTTGGCCTGGCCTACCTAATGCCATCAAGCTAAACGCGAGATACTGTCCCAGCGCAGAGCTAGACTGCACATGCTCTGGGTGAGCCAACGCCTCCGGCCCAGGCTCTGCAAGGTGGTAATACAGCGTCTCAGGCTTTGCCCAGTCGACCTTCAGGAAGACGGTTGCCTCACCGGTCGTCAGCAGCCCGTATTCGAGGCCGCCTTCGATCATGTAATGATATATCTGAGTGAGGGCAGAGGCCGTCAGTCTCTCGGCGTGATATTGAAAACGGCCATCCGTATCCACGTCCGTCGGGATTGTCTTCCGATTGACGACTTCCTTGTAGACATCCATCGGCCGTAGCCCGGCGCGAAGGTGCGGAGCCGTGAGCTTGTGCGGGGCCTTGTACTCGGATACAAATATCATTGCCCGCTGTTCGGGAGATGATTTATTGCCCGATCGATATATGCAGATTTGGCCGGGGCGCAGCTGATGAAGATGTCGCCGATGGTCCGGTGTCAGCGGGGGTGTTGACGCGTTTTCCCTGGACATGACCTCGTCTGCAATGTCACTGATGGCGTGAGGGTTGTTCTCGAAGACGATGCCGTTTCCCACGTCGAATGCGTCGCCTACGTCGCTGATTTGTCTGAGTTGTTTCATGATGATTCCGATAGGTTCTTCGACACTGTGCCGCATGAAGTACTCGAGCGTCTTTTCATCGGCTATCGATCGCTGCGCCACCCGCCTTCCAAGACCGACCAGGAAGTTTTGGGACTCGAAGACTCGGTTGTCGAGGGGCATACACTCATAGAGAGTGTCGAAAACGCCCCTCTGCATTTCCAAGAAATTTGGCCATGGTTCTATGCTAGTCGGGCATAGCTTGTTTCGGGGATTGGTGATTGGACCTCTCGACGTTAGCCTCTGGTCTCTTTTCACTCTGGACTGGCAAAAGACATGGTCGTGGCAAGCAGCGATGTACTCGTCGAATGTGGTCCGTCGCGTCTGTACCTCTGCTGCTTCGGCACGTTCTCTCGCTTCACGAGTTTCCCTCTCTAGCTCCTCGATCCTATCCTTCTCGGCACGTTCTTCCGCTTCACGAATTTGCCTCTCTAGCTTCTCGATCCTATACTTCTCGGCACGTTCTTCCGCTTCACGAATTTCCCTCTCTAGCTCCTCCTCTGCTTTTTCGGCACGTTCTTCCGCTTCACGAATTCGCCTCTCTAGCTCCTCGATCCTATCCATGTGTGGGGTAAGGAGATGGGCGGAATGTTGTGGTGGATTCGCCAGTCGCTACTATACCTAGGGGGGGGGCGGGTGCGTAAAGGCAATACGTAAACATGCAGTAGTGATTTTTCAGTAGCACGGATTACTCCGTAAAGAGATGTGGGTTATGTAATCACAAGCCTTGCCCTATCACAGGGCTGGACAGGGCTAGATTAAGCGACAGGGCTTGAACACAGGCGCAGTGCAAGTTAATACAGGTCCGTGACTTTCCGGGCGCACCCCCTAACAGTAGCTGCGACAAATAAGCATATTATACTCGCACGTTTTGCCGACATGTGATCGATCCGTACCAACCATGTACCGCCACAAGTTCGTTCTCATGCGCATGGGTGAGGGGGGGGTGAGGGGACAAACAACGCAGCAGCATGTTCCGCCGTGGCATGATCGGAAGCCAACAAGGGGATTGATTGATTGTTTCACCCCGCCAGACCGCCAGGGTAGCTCTTTCCTTCCTTATGTATGGTTTGGATGAGCAGGAAGGAGGATGGACTTTACACGTGCTCCGATGATGACGACATCACTGCGCAGTGAAGCATGCAAATTCCCACGGCTCATGCCATGGCCATGATTAAAAGTCTCGACGTGTTTTCTCAGAACTCTACCTTGCAAATTTGTTCTCGTCCACTGGTGTGACCCTCTTGGCCTGGTAAACGGATGATTCCGAGTGCTAGAGCTCACGAAGCTCCCTGGACCCACGGCTCCTGCGCGCCAGTGGATCAGCTTCAGCTCAAAATGACGGATATTCAGCTGAACCAGGCCACAGTGATGTTGTTTCGGCGTCTATGATGGCCGCGAACTTTGTGTGGCGTTGCAACTTGGGGGGACCATCAGAGCTGGGGATTCCTTCGATCCAAGAGCTCCAGATCGGGCTGGACCCAGCTTGTTTTCCCCATTACATACCTCATATACATATAATGTGTGTGTGTATTATATGTATATAAGCTCAAGGCCCAGAAGCGTTTGACATGGCCTTGAGCATCTAACTTTGACGACTGAACTTCGCAATACTCTCAAATCTAGAGAATATACATCATCTACATCAAACCACCCCTCAAACAACCACCAACTCCATAATGTCTTACAACGACAACGACAACGTAAGTACTACTTCAACTTCATCATCCAATGACCTCTTTGAGTTCATGAGAAGCTACCCCGCAGTGCTCGTAATCACTCATACTGATGCACGACTCAGTCCAGCTACGGCGGTAACAACGACAGCTACGTAAGTTTTGTATCATCACTTACTACCTTGCATGCACATAATCAGTGCACGACTAACATGCGTCAGGGCTCATCCAACCGCCGTGACAATGATTCTTATGGGTCTTCTGGCCGTACAGGTGGCAACGACTTATATGGCTCTTCCGGACGCGACACCGATACCCTAGGCTCCTCCGGCAATGATGCACTTGGCTCCTCCGGCCGCACCGGTGGTGGCGACTCATATGGTTCTTCCGGTCGCACTGGAGGTCTCGGCTCTTCTGGCCGCGAAGATGACGACAGCTACGGGTCATCTGGCCGTACTGGAGGTGGCAGCGCTTTCGGCTCATCTGGCCGAACCGGTGACAGTGACACATATGGATCGTCTGGCCGCACCGGCGGCAATGATTCCTCATATGGCTCTTCCGGTCGCACTGGAGGTCTCGGCTCTTCTGGCCGCGAAGATGACGACAGCTACGGGTCATCTGGTCGTACCGGAGGCAGCAACACATATGGCTCCTCAGGTCGTGCCGGCGGCAATGACAGCTACGGGTCATCTGGTCGCACCGGTGGCAATGATAGCTTTGGTACATCTGGTCGCACCGGTGGCAATGATAGCTTTGGTACATCTGGCCGAACTGGTGGCAACGACTCTTCATACGGCTCTTCCGGTCGCACAGGAGGCTTGGGCTCATCAGGCAACGATGCCGATGACAGCTTCGGTTCTTCTGGTCGTACCGGGGGCAGCAACACATATGGCTCTTCAGGTCGCGCCGGCGGCAATGACAGCTACGGGTCTTCTGGTAACACTGACAGCTATGGCTCTTCTGGTAACACTGGCAGCCATGGCTCCCGTGGCAATGATTCATACGGTTCAAGCCGTCGGTACGACGACGAGAACAACCGCGGCGATGGCAGCATTGCTGACAAGCTCCTTGAGAAGGTTGGAAATGTCCTGGGCAATGACAAACTGTCTGATAAGGGACGCGACAGGCAGGGACGTAGCGATGATTACTAAGGGAGGATGCAATAATTGGCAGAATTTGTAATCTGAAAAGGTTGGATTTGATGATTTTGAAGCGATTGAATATTAGTAACTAGTCTAGCTAAGACAAGAGTCCACCCCGCGCAAGTTATTTTCTAAGACCTCTGTGACGAGTCTTGATGTCCCCCTTTTCCGGGCTGGCACCAATGAGAACAAGGTTGGATGGTCTGGGATGGGAATTTCCCGAAGTCTACTCCAAATTGACTACGACGTCTATTGACTTAGCTTTGGACCGCGTGAAAGGCCTTTTCACTCACGCCAGTGCAGCATTAGTTATGCCTCCACGGCAATAAAAAGTGTAAACGAAATTCCCAATCTGCAATTGATCTATTGATGCGATATAAGACATTCTGTAAACATAAAACATCAGAGCAGCCAATTATCAGGAACCTCACGTAATATGCCACGCATGCATTTCAATGACCCGATGCAAGACTCTATTTTGCATGTGGCGACACCCTGGCCCATATATGGCGCGGCACTCATCTACGTCATCCGACATACAGCTCATGATCCAGCCTAAGCATCCGGTCGAGCCTCCACCAGTGTCTTTTCCACCTTGACCAAGATAGTCCCCTCTGTCAATCGGCCCTTCGAATCCAACAAATGGATAAATCGAAATCCTTGGCCCAGGCGATCCAGTCTCACGCACGCCCATGCCGCCAAGTCATCGATGCCGAGTTCATCGTCCCTTACCGTGAACCGAACGAACGTCAATTCTTTGATGAGGCCGTCGACGTCAGGGAATGAGATCTGCTGTTGCCCAAGGTCAATATCTGTGCCTTTGTGGGTTTTGGTCCGGGCCTTGTGCCAAATCTCTGAGTCATGGCTATCATCATTCGAGGGTGGTCGGCCCAGGGCATGAGAGTCGCATGCATCCACGTGAAGTTCGGTCTTTACGTATGGGTGGAATTTCCTCCCTACTTTATCTCCAGGCGGGAGTGGGAGATTTTGAGCTGCTAAGAATGTAATGGACAGGTGGAGCTTCTCATAAGTGACCGAGGTTGGCGTGGATCCGGGGCGTAGATTTGAACGGTAGCCTTTTTCGTGGCATGCCTTTAGTAAACGAGATGCGGAAGTTGTGTCGGTTTGCGTATAGACGTACCTTGTGGCTTGAGGACATACCCCCCTGTCCCTGAAAACATGCCTTCGTTGAGCATCATGCCCTCGTCTGTCTGTTGCCAGTTCAGAGCGACGACTTGGGCGCCGGATCCCCAGAAAACGGTGGGCATCAAGTTCGAAGAGCGGATGCGCAGTCCTGATGGATAGGCACGCAACAAATAGTCCCTGTTGTGGTCGAAGAGCTCTTTCCCATGCTTCTCGCGATGCTCCATAAACTTCTTCTCCGCCAGGGAGAAGATATGGGTTGGCATGCTCGCTTCTGGCTGCGTCCACGACTTGAAAGAAACAGCGCGGGTATACACACCAAGCTTGCTCAGTTCCTGGACAATTTTCGAAGGCTTCTTGGCGGGTGCTCTTTCAGAAGGCAGACGATCGTCTTCGCCGCTGTCGATATCCGGTGCTGGAGCATCCGGCGGTGCATATTTGACCTTGATGAGAACCTTTCTCTTCAACTCTTGGGGGCTTGGAAGAACTCCATCCTTGATCTCATCATCGTTGACAAGCATGCCTTTCCACGCTTCTTTCATAATATTGGCCATCATGATCTGTTGCTCAGCACCGCAGTGCACCTCTAGACTGATAAGCAGGGGCAGATCTGAAACAGCAAACGCGCTGTCTCGAATAGCCTCACAAACATGTCGAAAAGAAACCTCCTTAGTCAATGTGTAGCCGTGAAGTACTCGAGGCTCAACAGTAGCTACTTCTGGCACAATCTTGCGGTCGCCATCCGTGTTTGCACCAGGGTCTTCTTTCGCTTTATCTTTACCAGTAGATGGGCGCTCCAATTTCTTGCCCAGTGACATCTTTTCTAGCTTTGTAGATATGCTGTCTGGTAATTTTCGCTTGAGCTTGCTGAATGCGCCCTGCTTTTCGGGCTTTTCCACATTGTCACCTGCACCAGTGCCTTCATCGTCCGAAGTCGAGGCAGAGCTCAGGTCGGACTCATCGCCGTCCCACACATCAATCTCGACGCAACGACACCCTCGCAAGAGAACATTGGTATATGCATCCGTCGTACTGTCACTATACAGCTGGTTTCCGGACAAATAGGTGTTGTGACTCGAACTGATGAAGTAGTTCGACAGCGGCCATGATAAATCACAAGTCTTCCAGGGCAACGTTATTGCACTATCTTCAGATGTCATGTAGGCCAAAAAGCCGTCAAGGTCGACATCGGCCTCGCCAAGCAACTTGACCGCCGCTGGCGTGGTGTCATCGTTCCCCTGCACTTGCTGAATAAATCGCTGAACCTGCCCAGCAGACCATTTTCGGTCCTGCCCAGCGTGTGACTCGAACATCTGCTTCAGATAAGAGACGACGGTGGAGTTTAAAGTTGGCGTTGCTTTGAGTGCCTGGCTGGCTCCCCCGCCGGCCTGTAGCAAGGCATTGATGGGCTGTTGTTGCGCGTCAGTCATGTCGGCTTCTTGGACAGCTGGACGTGTGCATGGGAAAAGAAAGAAAAGATGACATCAATCGGCAAAAAGGTAGCCAGCTCGAGGCCTTTCTTTGCCTTTTGAATACTCGTTTCAGGCTGAACAAGTGTCGGGTTGGGGTGGCTGTGGCTGTGACGGTGACGGTGGTGACGAGCCCCTCCCTCGAAGTACGGTGTCGAAGTGGTCAGTGATGAAGTGGCCGCTTGCCAAGGATCTCCTGGGCCAAAATCAGCCGAACCCAGTCCACGGCTGGGTTTTGGGCTCCAACGTGCCAACGCGCAGGTGTACGCAGGTGCGCTGTTCTGCTCATGAGGGGCTCTGCAAAACAGGGAAGGAGCCCACGGCATCTCCACCATCATCTCTCGGCTTTGGATTTGGAATGCCATGCGAGAACGAGGACAGCGCAGTCAGACACGGGATTCCATCTCATTTCATACTCTATCTCGCCATTGTCCGATCTCTCCTCCAGTGCTCAACATATTCCTCCAGATCAAGGTGGACTCGCAGCCCCTTGGATGCCATTGTGTCGTACACCGATCGCAACTCATCTGACTTCATATCGCGAATGACGGTGCTGAATGCTTCCATCATAATTTCCTTGGACCACGGACAATGTCTCAGGGCTCTGTAGAATACATCCTTTGCTTTTGATCGCAACTCCTTGCTCTGGTAGCAGAATCGCACGTAGGAGATCCAAAGGCCCACGTTGAATTTGCAGACGTCGCTCGACAAGGCGTACTCGTATGCGGCCCGCGTGCTGTGGATGTTTCCTCGAACTAGATCATGTTGGATGGAGAATAAGCGACTCGTGATGCAATCGCGGCCTTTGATGAGAATCCTGTCATATAGTAATTGTCGAGTCTCGTCCACGACTCTCAGGCTAGAGTCTGCCCATTCGACAAGTGCGAGGAAGATGGTGTTTCGGGGAAACCGCTCCAGAAATCCCGACAGTTGATCACGCAGATACGCTCTACGGAATGGCCTTGGCATCAGTCAGCCTTAAATTCAGTCATCCTTGACTCAAAGTGTCACCTACCCGCGACCGGCATTCAGGTACAACACCCGTGCCCCGAATTGAAGCAGTCGTTCGTGGCCAGGAGTATCACCACACCCTGCTGAGCTGAACTCCGCCGACACACTTTCCATGACGCGCATTGAAGCAGATACGTTGCCTTGCTCAGCTGACGTGGGCTCGATACCACCCCCCTCCGTCAGATATGACAACAACACCATGAATTCTGCCAGGGTGCTGGCATCTTCGGACCTGCCCTCGTACAAAGCTTGATGGATCTTCGATTCCAAAGTTTGTCTTGCCTTTAAAACGACCGATGGGGATATATTTTTTATTTCTGTCGTAGAGTGACGAAAGGACTCATCGATTGCAGAGCAAAGTCGAGCTGTAGCCATCAATTTGTTCCCCTTTTCTAATTCGATCCAGCTCCATGACTTGAATAACTGAAAACCCGAAGCACCTGCTGACAGCTAAATGGAACGGTCAGCAACCTGTCGGCAATTAAAAACGAAATCACGTACTGATGGAGACTCCACAGCTGACGAAATCACCCTCTCTGCAACATCGAGATTGCCATTTGCAAGCTCCGCAAAAGCATATCCGTTGTACGCCTCGGCAGCATTTGAGTACTTTTTCAGTACAGCCTTGGCTGACTTTTTCATGGCAGACGAATTGAATCTGTGAGTGAAACCGAGGTAGTAGAGCGCCAAGCTCTGTACATCTGCCAAGTGAACCAGTTGTTTCAGCGTGTTGAAGACCCAAAACATGTCCACAGCAAGGCTGTCCAGATTCATACTGAAATAACTAAACCAGCTGTTTCCAGAAAATAGGACCGTAGGAGACATGACAAAATAGCCGTTTCCCGCGTCAAATTTCGGCGTTTTCCGCTGAACATTCTCACCATTTTCAATTTCCGCGGCTTTATCTGGCGTGTCATTTCCGAGAAGAGCAGACCGAAACGTGAACTGATCTGAACAGGCAAGTTGTGTCCACTTGCTTGACCGAGACCGTGGCGGCAGCCCGCAAAATATCAGATAGGCATCGATCAACTCCTCCTTCATTGGCTCATCCAAACATGACGCCGGAATAGGGAATAGCCAAGGCTCGATGTCGGAGAACATGACGACCCGGAAAGGATCATCTTCTGTTCCGTCATCCATTGTCCTTGCTGGCATTCTGGCGGCTTCTCCTTGCCGCCGTTCGGAGCAAGCCCATGTCTTATAGACATCTCCTGTGGGGGTATGTTCCGTCGGGCTCGCTGTTTGTGGCTCAGGAGCATCTACGTGCCCCAAAGATGACACATAATGCACCCAGCCTTGTGCTTGAATGTCCCCGATGCGCGGCGCCTCACTCTCCCAGAAGTCACGAAATGAATCCACGCCCCCTTCTTCTGAATGAGGAGGCCGGAAGAAGTTCATTTCCAGTATTGCTTGCCATGATGCTACCGCCAACTCCTTGTACCCACAGTCATGTACGAATCGCATCGCCCGCAAGAACACATAAGTTGCTTCAGAATAATCGTTCTTCGTGGGGGCAGGGTAGCGAGCGAGCACCTTCCGCAGCCTATCAAGTAGCATCTGTTTGATGTCATCATAACTCATGACGGCAATGTTCGTCATGGAAAAGTCAATGTGAGCCCTCCATAGCTCAAAATTAGCCTCTTCGTCGCTGGCCAGCTCTGACCACCTTTTTGCCGCAGTTTTGGCAGGCCAGATCTTCATGCCCTCCCGCATGAGGCGCACTATCACCGCTTGTCTATCTTCAGAAGCGGACGTGTTCCTAAGTGCTGATTCAAGCATCGAAATTTTGATTTCCGAAAAGCTATGTGCTGTACTTGCAGCGGTGCGCTCATCGATGGATTCACCCGCTCGCTGTAAGTCATCTTGGTGATCAACCAGTTCCAGCCACGCATTGATGTCTCCAGGGTGGTCCTTGACTCTCCTATTCAGCTGAATAGACTTCCATTTGAGAGGATTATCTTCCTCAATCTTAATTGCCTCCTCCTCCTCCTCAGATGAGTTTTCACCCGATTCGTCATCGAAAGTCCGGGCCTTGGCTTTGCCCTCAATAGATCGATAGGACGGCCCCTCGTCACCAGAAGAGTCGCTCTGTTCCTGACTTTGCTTTCGCTTTTTCGACCTTCCGATTTGCAGGAACCCACTGTCGAGCTCTTTATTGCCATCTGTAGCTCTCCTCTTTGCCCGTATGCGGATCGGATCCCCTCTGAAACGAAGCGATTTGGATCGCAAACCATCTCTGTCAGAAAGACCCAGACTCTCTCCTGGAAAACGAAGGCTGAATTGGTCCCTAACCCCATCTCGGTGAATAAGCAATCTGCCGGTTGTGCCGAGGACTCTGCCGCCACCGTGGCGATAGTACGATGGGATCTGGGCGCGGTCGATGCCTCCATATTTGGAAATCAATGGATCACCTTTAGTGTCAATCACAAAGAGACTCGAGGTCGTCCTCTCTGGCAAGGTCTTCTCCGTAACCGGCTCAGGCGATTTATGGCGACGGCGTGACGAGCCTTCATGGTGTCGCCGCGAGTGGGACGACTCATGGCCATGTCTGTGATGATGACTCGAGCGATGATGCTTGTCAGATCTGTGCCCATCGCTGGAAGACCTCCTTTCTCCGGTCTTTGCTTTGGAACCTTGCGGTTTTGTGGGCGCAACAGGCTCCTTGGTCTTGAAGGACGAGAACTTAGGGACAGCAAGTTTGGACTCGTCGACGCCGCTGGAATCAGCCATGGCGAAATGCGCCTGTGCCAGCCGCACGGGCTGGGAGAGGATTATTCCATGAGACTGGGATGAGAATTCGGAGATTGCGATTGGATGTTGACGTTGACATGAAAGAACGCGGATATCGAAATGGCAGATGCTTGCAATGAATGGCCCATGGGGACCCGCATCTGTACGCCGCTGGACCCTGTAAAAACGTAAAAACACGCCGCGCCAGGCACAGCTACAGTGGGGTGTACACAGCTCATGCCCACACAGCTCCACTGCATCCATCGTTGTCGTTGAAGCCTTTTTGATTAACATCCAACACCGACCATCTTGTTATCCATCCCCATGTCCAGTACAGGACTCCCTTTTAACAAATTCCCAGTCTCTGCACCCCAATCACCCGATATTTGTTTCCAATACGCTCTGTCCGCCAAGCTGCAAGCATACGGGAGTCTCGGCACCTCGGTCAGCTCCAGACCTAAACCCTCATGGACATTTCCACCCTCTACTCCGCTTGGATTCTCCTCCTCACGATCCTCACAGTCCTCATCGCACTCAACATGGGTCTCTTCAGAAAAAACAACCTGCCCGTAGAGGGCAAGGTCCGTCCGTCCCCACTCCATCGTCCAAAGCTCCCTGAACACCACCTGCTAACCCGCCATGATGAAAAACCAGACGGTCCTCGTCACAGGCGCATCCGAAGGCATGGGCCTCTCCGTCGCAAAACAGCTCTCCGCAAAGGGTGCCAATCTCATTCTCGTATCCCGGAGTGTTCCCAAGCTCGAGGAAGCTTTGGAAGCCGTCAAGGTGCGCCCTTTTGCCCTTTCCCGTCAAATCCAATCCCGATCTTCAGACCCCCCGAGACACATCAAGAGCTAATCAAAGAACTACACCAGGCCGCCGCGAAGAATCCCTCCCAACGCTTCACCTACTTTCCCGCCGACGTATCTTCCCCCTCATACGCACCCTCCCTCATCGCCGAAGCCACGGCCTGGAACGGCAACGCCTCCCCAGACATAGTATGGTGCGTAGCCGGCATGTCCACGCCCCAGCTCTTTATCGACATGGACATGGCCTCTCTCCGACGCCAGATGGACGTCAACTTTTACGGCACCGCCGAGATGTCGCATGCCGTTCTGCGCGAGTGGCTATCCCCCGAAGCCCCTGTTTCGCAAGAAGCCAAACATCTCATCATGACCACCAGCGCTGTGGCCCTGTACACCATCCCGGGCTACGCCCCCTACGCGCCGTCCAAATGGGCACTCAGAGGCCTCGCCGATACCCTCTCGCAAGAAGTCATGATGTACCCGCAGAACGTCGAGATCCACGTAGTGTACCCCGGCACCATTCTGTCCGCGGGGTTTGAGCGCGAACAAAAAGTCAAGCCGGAAGTGACCAAGATCCTGGAGGAGACGGATCCGAAACAGACGCCAGATGAGGTTGCCGAAGCGGCGATACGGGGCTTGGAAAATGGCGATTATTTTGTCACGGTCAACTGGCTGGGGAATTTGATGAGATTAGGCATGTTGGGCGGTTCTTTCCGCAATAATTGGGTGTTTGATACACTGGGCGCCTGGTTGGTCAGCATCGTTTGGATATTTGTCCAAGCTGATTTGCACGGCAAGATCAGGGCGTATGGCAAGAAGAACGGCCACCCTAGCTTGAACAAGAAATAGAAAAAAGAGGACGAATGGGCAAGAAGTAAGTCGTGAGAAGATGATGTATAAACAAGCCAATGGCATTGTTGACCTTTTTTTTTTCTTTGAAGAAATCTGGAAAATCCGCTATGCTGAATCGTGGGTGGGAAGAATGACCACCCTCTCCATTTCCTTGTGCCATCCTCAAACGCCGCTCCATTTACCAAATTTCACATATCTCTTGAACATTTCCTTCAGAATTGCCCTTCCACTGGCATCCATGGCATCGTTCAGGATCTTCCTCCCCTCTGGTGGCGTAATGTCGAAAATGGAGTTCATCGCCGGCTCCAGCGCTTCCCGGACCTGCGTTGACACACTGGACTCGAGTTGCAGTTTGACATATTGCACAAGCAGGAGGTACATGTGTCTGCCGGCGGAGCGCTTGGCCGCATCCGCCGCCGAGTCCAGAGAGCCATGCAGCTGAGAGCGTGATACGGCACCCGCGGTTGGTTCGCAGATCAGGGCGACGAGTTTGGCGTACAAGTGCGCGTGGGCTTCTTGCGTGACTGCTTCTTTAGGGGGGGCCGATGATGGCGAGGATGGTCCGGTGATGAGGCTCCGGAGTAGGATCTGCATCGTGCTGAGAAGCAAATGGAAATGACCCTCGAGGCGGATACGGTGTTTCTTGATGACGACTTCGACCAACTTGCATAGCCAAGAGTAGGACGGGACAGTTTCGTCATCATCGTCGCGGCATGCGAGGTCAGACATGGTACTGAGCGTGATTTCAATGTTCCATTGGCCCATGCATTGAGGTCGCTTTTCCAGGAGGGTTCGCAGGATACGGCAGATGATGTGCGGGTAAGAGGGTCGCTTCAACAGCGAGGAAGTCAACTCGCTGTGCGCCGTGCCCAAGCTGAAGCCTTCTGCTGTATTTAGAAGGAAATCGGTCGAGCCTGCTGTAGCATCAGTATACTGGTTTCTTCTCGTGGGGGATCTAGAGCAAACGTACTGATGAGTTGGCCAGCCACATGCTCTATGGCAAGGAGCTGACCATCCGTATCACATCCATTCTTGAAACCATGCACCAACTCCCTCAAGTAGCCAAGCTTGGACGTCGCATCCATGTTCTCGGTGGCCGACTCGACCAGCTCCCTGAGGAGTGCTTCGCGAAGACCATGGGGCACTTTCTTGAGGTCATCAAAAGAGCTAGGCTGGGGCACCTCCACCGCATCTGACAAGTATTTTCGGAGGAATGTGTGGATCTTCCATGCTCTTATATCACCACTCTGCATAGCCTCTTTGGTGTGCTTCTCTAGTTTGCGCATAGATGACGACTTGAGCTCTGTGAGACCGAATGGCTCAGAGACTGCGGACGCAGCATCCGTGGCCGCCAAAATGATCATATCCAAGCGCAAATCATAGCTGTCCAGCAACTTCTTGTCAGAGATACATGAAGTAATGACATGCACAACGCACTTCGACACAACCTGCTGCGTCTGCATCAACAACGAGACCAAGTCCTTGTTGGACCGAGCATTAGTCGATTGCGAGAGCTCTGTAGCTAGACACCTGAGCAGAGTCATGTGAATAGCCGGTAAACCAGAATGGTCAGGTTTCGCGTCAATAGATTGCTTCTCACAATTCGCTACAAATGTGGAAGCTTCTTGAAAATACTTGATGCTGCGCTCATCGACGTGGTCAGCCATTTGCTTGACCACAGCAGTAGCCATGAGAGAGAACCTCTCAATGAGCTCGACTACCAACTCATTGTTGTCTTGGGGAGGCACAGAGGCGCTTGACAAGGCTTCCGAGCATTCTACAAGATGAGCAAACCGAAGGCCCTCGTAAAATGTCGGTCGTTTCATGATCTTGGTAGTGAGGCCCAGAATCAGCTTCCACCCAGCCAAATCGACATCTGCCGGGGAACTTGTCATCGAAGACTGTCTTTCGGCCAACATCACCATGATCTTCTCTCTTTGTGAACGGTCCAGCGAGTCCATCGGTATGCTCGAAAGAATCTTCATCCACATCTGTCCGTTTTCACCTGGCCAGTCTCTCTCCTTCTGCGATTCGAGAAGGGCAGTGATGAGTCGGTCTGTCAAAAACTTTGCAAGATTTGCCTCGCTCAAATTCACTTCGTTACAAAGCAATGCAGTCCACAAAGTTGCAACGCCAGCAGCGCTTGATTTGCGGGATGAGAGCGCACCAGTCAGAGCGGGCGGCAGCACTTTGGCCCTTGTAAAATACAGTTTGGCAAATCGACTAGACCCATTGAGTATCCAAGCAAGATATTGTTGGTAGCCGACGTGTTCATCAAATTCTGCATCCACTCCCAGACCAATGGTTGAAGTCATCTTTCTTCCTTCGAGGACACGCGCAGAAGCAATATCGGCAGATAGTCTTTGCATCCATACCTCGATCAAAACTGCCGGTTCTTCAGCATGAGCGTCATCTGGAGACAATATGTCCCAACATTTGCAGCAGCACTTGAAAGCCTCATACGATTCCGCGCTCAAAAGAGTTGACTTCTCAGCCGTCCGGGTTAAGCGCTTTTTGACTGCACTCCATATGTCACCTCGTTCGCTCGGATGTACCCATGAAACCGCAGTTGATACGGCCCGCCATCGCAAAGCAGAGAACGGAGATGAACCCTTCAACCCATCCACCAAGTCAAACAGCTGTCGACCAATGGCATCAACGTACTGTTCACTACGCACTGATTGCGCAAGCGTTGACGCGAATACGGAAATCGCCTCCGGGTTAGAAGCGGACGAGTTGTACTTCACCCAAGCGATCATCTCATTCAGGCGCTGCGGAGACATCTCCGTCTCCAAAGTATCTTGAAAGGAGTTCTTCCCTGAACCCCCACTCTGAAAAACTTTGAACCAGGGCGATTTGTCCTGAAGTTTTCGGGTTTCGGCTTCGCAAAGTTGTTCGAACCACAAATGCAAAAAGCCCGGCAGGTCACGTCGAGTGCGAAAACCATCTTTCATTGCTTCAATGATTTCCGCAATTGCCTCTTTGTCGTCTTCATTGTTATCGTGCATTGCAATCCTCTCGCAAACTTCCTTTCGTAGTTGAGCCCCGTCGTCAGACAATTGGAAAACGTCTGTTTCGCATTGAGCAATCTTGGCGACTAATGGCCAGTCTGTGCTTTTCTTTTGCAGAGCGTATTCTCGACAAACTCTGCGCAAATCCAACACAGCAATCGGCGAGGACTTTTCGATGGCCTCTCCTAGGATGCTTTGCATGAGTGAGTTGCGATCAGGTCGATCTCGAATTGCCTGCTCGGCAATTTGGAAAATTTGCTTCATCCACTCATCGTTATCTTTGCGCGACCCTCCTTTAGCCATGACCTTATAGCCACATGATGCGAGAAAGTACAAGGCTGGGACGGCCAGGTGTGCTGTGTTGCGGCATGAACTGAGAGCAGTATTGTAGGCTTCAAGCTCTCCTTTGTTGACGAATGCAGCCCGGCCCGGGAGCACAAAGTTGCGATACATGAAGTGTTGCAAACCAGGGAGCCAATTTTTCTTGAAGCTGTCTCGCACAAGCATCTTTTCTGGCGATTTGAAGGCGCCAAGCTTTGCGAGAACAATTGCGGCTGGTTCGAAAACATGCTCGGCAACCTTTGACACATCATCAGGTCCTTGCAGATGAAGATCCCAGACTGTGGTAATGACCTGGACCCAGTTCCCGCAATCGCCTATTCGATCGCACCGATCGCTAGACAAGAGGTTTTGGCATATTTCCAAAGCCGGAGTGGCAATGACCGTCGCATCGGTGGCTGATGTACAAAATAGGGATTTAATGTGTTCGGCTCCAAGTTTGTCTCGCGAAAATCTCTCCACAGTACTGTCCAAGCGATCAAGGAGCCGTTTCACCGCGAAAAAAAGAGCTTTCGCGGTATCTAAGCAGCCCTCTTGGCTTCGTAATAGATCCATAGAGAAGCTCGTGGTTGTCGATCGCTTGCGTTTAGACGACGACGATGAATCCGGGGACTCGACCGGCTTGGCCACGTCTTTTAGCGTGTGCTGTAATACCAGGAGGAACTTCCGGTCGGCAAGAGATTTCGCGAGCGAAAACAAAGGTATTCTCTGGAAGACGCAATCGAGAATCGTCCAAGTAAGAGGATATCGTCGCAATTTTTCCGCTGCTTCTGGAGAGCCGGTCATGGATTTCAGAAGCCATCGCAAACTACTTTCTTCTGCGGCGTGAAAGCCATCGTAAGGAGTCGTAACTAGAAGATTCCACAGCGACTGGAGGTTTTCGCCATGGTCTCCCGGGCCATTTTGATCCAGGCCTCGTACGGTCTTGATGAGATCCGTGTTGTCCTATAAAGGTCAGTCGTTGCATCTGCCATCAGTGAGAACATGTCCGTACCATCGTCGGCCTTTTCTTTCCAGATGACCATGCACAGATGGAATGATTTGAAAGTATTATTGCATGAGGTGCCAATTCAGATTCAATGTCGGCGCATGAAGAACGAAATATAAAATAAAAATTCAGCTGGACGCTGCACTGACTGCCCCACGGTACCCTTTTGCTGTTGCAGCTCTTTTTGCCCACTGGGCCAAAAATTCCAAAAGTTCTGCCGGTCGCAACCAGCCCGCATGCAACCGCCCGGCCCCTCACCGCCCTCGGGCAACATGAGCCATTCGCCGACTGCTTTTCGTTACGATTGACATGATAACAGTCTCTCCAGACGAAGCTGCTGATAGCTCCGAGTGACGGCCCATTTGCATCAATCTTGCCAAGAACGTAAGTTGTCAAGGGATTTCTCCTTAATGACAATTACAAAACGCTCATGCGCACCAATATAGCATTCACAATGGCTGAGTCCGCCCCTGCATCTGCGCCATCGAGCGCCATTTCCAGACCTGTTAGCGAGGCACTCCTCAACGAGAAGGTAAAATAAGTCCATTACGAGAAAATCCTTCGAGTTCCATAATCTAATCTGAGTGTCCGCGTATAGTGGGATCGCTGTCTGTCGAACTTTCTCGTCAAGTCTACCATTGGTCTCGGTTTTGGTGTCGTCTTCTCCGTCCTCCTGTTCAAGCGACGAGCGTTCCCTGCCTTCATTGGCGCTGGATTCGGTGCCGGCCGGGCTTACGAGGAGTGCAACTTCAACTTGAAGATTGCCGCCCGCGATCTCAAGAAGCAAAGCGCATAAGCATAAGTAATTAATAAATCGAAGGAATCGTCGATCGAGGACACCACCATTGTACATCACGACAGTTGGGAAGCGACGGGAAATGGAGCAAGCAAGATAGAATATGGCATGAGCTCGGGGGTGAGCTCTGCCAGGGGTTAGTTGACTAGCCTAATTGAAATATCAACCTCTTTTGTACAGCGTATCACATCATACAGCCACCAGACTATCAACGTTGCATTTTAGACCACACAAGCTCGCTTTGGTCTGATTAAGGATCCGAGTCTTCGGATTCTTGTGCCTCCAAATCGCAACTGTCATTATGGATGACAGGCCTTTCCGATCGTCTTGTGACCGTCCCGACTTTCTGCTCTCGTGCTGTGCTTGTGCTGGAGGCTGGCGACTCCAAGTCGCCCGAGTCGGACTCGTCGGAATCTATGGTGTATCCCAAGGCTTGACTACCCACCTCTCGCGAAATTCCTGCAGCATTTAAAAACGAGTCCTCTGCAGCCCTCTGATCCGTTACATTGTCTCGATTCGGAATTGCCAATGGCACCGATTTTTCCAAGCTTGTAAGGTCCCTCTTGACGTCCTCTGCAATCGACATGCTTCCTCGCCGGACACGGTCAAAGAGGTTCTCGTCGTCTCGATACGGTTCTAGAGGACCGGCATCCCACCGCTCACTCCAGGATCCTCCCCACGCGGTGGCATGGCGGCTTATGGTAGGCCTATGCGACTGCTTGAGACTGACACAGACCAGGACCAGGACTGCCAGTAAAGAAACGAGGACGAGCACTGCAGCAGCCAAAAGGATGATCTCCAACCTGCCATTCTCCAGTGTGTGATTCGTCTTAGACATTGGTACTACTTGATATTTGTAATTGTCGCTCTTCGCCTTCTCGGCTTTGAAATACTCGAAAAGCGAAACGAAAAGGGCTGTCGTGACGATGCCCTCGGAGCTATTATAGAAACAGTGAAACCCGAATGGTGGTATGGAAGGTCTCGCGTTCTTCTCAGGGCGTAGAATATTATTATTTGAAAGTATATTTTTCAACGGGTGCAAGGCGATATCATATTAAGGTATGTGGGCAACACAACAAACAATCACGGATGCATCGAGATGCCGACCCAGAAGCATGCAAGTCGAGTGAGATACTTGAGCATCGCAGTGAAGCAGGAACTATCTAGCCCCCACGGCGAGCCGCATAAGCAGTCAGAGTTTGTAGCCTCTCCGAGTTTCAGTCTCTTCTCGGGAAGGAACTCTGCATCGAAAGCCAGTTCTTGGCACAAGAAAATACCTAAGGAGAGAAACACCGCGTGATAGCCAGTTCAGTCCAATTTGTCCCATCGAGAGCCCAGCGCACTCAGTATTGCTTCACCGCGATAACCCTGCCGTTACGAGCTTCACGTAAACAACGATAGCACAGCATGGCCTCACAGCCTAACACCTATCCACAAGTGGTCCCATAAGCACTGTCAAGGCAAAGAAAGCCCAAGCCAAAGTCAAAGTCAAAGATCTGTCGGAAGCACCACCAAGTCGAGGAGATATCCCATCAATCTCGCCGTCAATAATTAAAGGCAATAAAATCCGTTACTCTGGCACGCAAATATGACCGGTAGCAAGTTGGCGAAGTCATTACCGGTTGATTAATCGTGCACGAATGTATGTGTGTGAAGAAGAAGAGAAGAAGGGAAAAAGAGCCAGGGTCGCGGATGCTGGTGGTGATGGAAGAGCCTGCGAAGCGACACCATCACGTGATGCGCATGGTTCCACTACAAAGAGCAGAAAACAAAATTCCCCCGATGCCCAAATCGTTTCGCTTCTTTTCCTCTTCAACAACCTCGTTCAACCTACCTTGCACACCGCTTTATCTCGCTCATTGAGAGCTCGAAGTCTTTGGGTTTGGAGTCAGGTGGACTTTCGTTTTATGCAAGCGCATTCTTTGATTCAGTCCTCACTCGACGCGTTTTGATTTATAGCGCTCCACTCCATTTCCGTTGGACTCCGTCTCCGTTCTCGGATAGCTTGTTGATGCGAAGAGTTTTCATGTTCTTGTGTCCAATCATGGTGATATACCCACAATTTGCCTACACCTCGCTGCTTTCGATGCGCAAGCGTGTAACTTTTCATTATTCGTTCGTACGTGGGAGAACAATCCAAGGTCTAGACAACCAGTCCGCTCCACCCTGAACCCATAGATACAAAGTGTGGCTTCAGGACTAGAATCGGGCAAACATGCTTTCTTGTCACAACACTGCCGTGCGTGTGTGTGTTCGTTTCTGTTCTAATTTTGCATGCTCACACTAGTCGTAACTCGTATTTGAAACAAGAAAAAATGAAACAAATCCACGTCGACCGAGGACATGTGCCATGCGAAGTGTTTTCATATTTGCCCACCAAAAATGATATTCTCGTTCGTGAAAGACAGTAAAAACTTGGCCACCAGTCGACCAGTGTATAGAAACGAGCTATCAATGGGATGGAAATGCTCGCCTCTGTTCAGGACGATCTCGTCATCTGCGAGAAATTGGAGATCTTGCCCTGCACACCGAACGAATTAGCACACAGGCCTCAGGGGCATCATGATTTGATTTGATTGAGTAAACTTACAATCCTCTCCATGAAGAAGCCCCCTCATGCTTCTGACCATCTCTACCGCTGGCCCATCCAGCTCTCCCTGCTCCATAAAACCATCGTCAAATAACGGATTGAAACTCTTGGTATTCGCATCCTTGGCGTGAGTCTGGTAGATATTGTGGAACTGAAAGGCGAATTGTTTGAACGGCATATTCTCCAGCTCTTTACAAATCGTGAGTGCAAAATCCTTTGTGTACTCGGGCGGCGACGTATTCCTCCGGTTAATTTCATTCTGGGAGAGGGCGAAATTCTCGGCCGTCGTCTCGACAGCTTCCATGAAGAGACAGAGCACTAGGAACGCCGCTGTACAAGGGGCCCATTCTCGACGGTGCTTCGCTTTCAGGGACTTGGAGAACATCTCAAAGATGTGCTGCATTTCGCGCATGATGAGATCGTCAATGAGAGATTTCATCTGGCGCGCGAGGACACGGGGCGTGACCCAAGGGGTGTTCTGAGGCACGAGACCGAAGGACTGGAGAGCGAGGATGGATTTGTCGGTGAGGCATAGGTGGCGCGTCATGATATAGTGCATTGCATAGATGGACAGCGCGCGCTTGACCAAGTGTGACTTTGACCCTTGGTTAGGTATTTGAAAATCGTTTCATCACATTGTTTCCTCGTGGTAAGATGAAGGAGGAAATGGTCGAGGGCACTCACATCGGATTGTTTCGCATACGTCTGGACGATTCTCAATATCTTGGTCGGCAGCTGGGTACTCCTGAACGAGTCGGTGACTTGCTCCGCAAAGAAGGGCTCGTTGATGATGTCCTGAATATACGCCTTGACTCGCTTACGCAGATCGTCTCTCTGCCCAACGGTATTGAACTCGAGTCCAATAGGCGCACTACCACTTGATTGGAGATTGGCCCGACCCTGATCCGTATTCATATGCCAGTGCTGCAGAACGTCACACGTCTTTGCTGCAAAGAACTTGGCTTTGACGCTCAACACGGCGCTGAACCGCGGTCCCGAAAATAACTCGACCTCACATGGTTGCTCGACGCCTCCTACACGGAACCCATCCACATTGTCTTTCAAAAATTTGACCATCTTCTCCTTTCGGAAGTGCGAGCGAATAAAGCCTGGAAACAGAACTGGGATGAAATCCTGGAACTGCCAGCATACTACCTGAGGGACGTGCAACATAAGCCTCTTACAATGCTTGCACGGCCGTTCCTTATCACACTTGACTTTTCGGCTGTGACAGCAGAAACAAGCACCCAGCCTACGAACCTGAAGGGCATTTTTCTTAGTCTCGTTGGCAAGGGGCCCCTTCCGCCCGCGCTGTGTGGCACGCATGGCGTCGAAACACTCGAATGGATTGGGTCGGCCGACCTGGGCATTGATGGAGTTTGGTGTCATGATGACAAATTTTCCCGACGATTCTGCTTTACGCTTCTCAACCTTGCCATCTTTGACTTTGCGTATCGTAAGTGGTGATTTCAATCTCAATGACGATGGTGACGACGATGTTGTTTCAGCCTTGACGGGCGGCGATTTCTGTGGCGAGGATATAGAAGATGTAGACGGCGCGCTGTTGCTTACGTGGGGCGAAGGGATTAATTCTTCGAGGGAGATCATCTGCGCGTTTGTCGCATTCGGACTCTCGGCGCTCCATGGAGCTATAGCCATGGGATCCTGCGGAAAGAGAGGCTGAGTTGTAAAGTTGTCTGCCTGAGCAACCGAGGAGGTCGAGTGGTCTTCCACTGACGAGAAGAAGTCTGCCTGGAAGTCTGTCATAAACGGCGCCATATCTGCAGATCAGTACCACTCGACGGGTCAGCTTTTGTCATAATCTCTACACTCTTCTTTCTTTTTCCTCTCTGCACGTCTGACAAGCGGCCATGCCAGTTCAAACTCACCATTCAGCTCCTGTTGCGTCAACTCCCTCTCCGTCCCTGCGAACAGATATTGCTGAGGTGTGAAGAATGATGGCCCTCCCGAGCTCGCCGCTATTGAATTATTCGTGAACTGGTCGTTCTGTCCAGGGAATGTCGACCCTGCGGGCAAGAACATAGTCTGATCCATTTCCACCAGCGACAAAGGCGACACTGAAGCCTGCGGCGGCGTCAAGCGCGGATGACCAACAATAGCATACCCATTTAGGCTACCACTCGCAGGGCTGGGAAGAAATCCCACTGATCCCGGTGCTGATGCGCCGCTGGAATAATCGAGGTACTGCCATGGCTCGTCGTCGCCCGTAGAGTCGAAGTCGTAGAGCGACGAGTGAGGGGATGTATGAGATGTGACGGATGCCATGCCGTTCGAGAGGGTCTTCGAGTTCCAGAGATGTGTTCCCTTTGCGGCTTTTTTTGTAACAAAAAGTGACTTTCTCTGTAATTGGGAAAAAAAAAGACACCTCACCTGTCGTCGTGCCCTGTTTCAAGAACCAGCTCACTTATGCAGGCCCGGACAGCTGTAGTAAGCGCTTCGTGTCTCCCGTTTCGCCTTTCGGGCACAATCAACGAGTCGACTCTTCTTTTAGTTTCGAAATCGAGTACGTCTACGTGTGATGGAAATTGCACGCGACAGATTGTGTGTTACATCGAAAATAACATGATGGGGTGCAGCGAGTTTAAAAGAGTCGCAACTCATGGTGGTTGCGCATTCGCCTTCATCATGCGATTGGGACCATGAGGCGCTATACCGGAATGGAACACCGAACGAGTTTGGCTGAAGGACAATAAAGCCTTGCAAGTTGGATTGGGCTTCTCAGAGCCAGTCACTGGGCCACATGCAGCCCTCGAATGCACCTTTGGTGGCTGAGCCTCCCATGCTGGCTGGATGACTGACAAATCGGCAACTTGGTCCCTCCATCTATCTCGGACAAATCAATGGCCGGAAGGCCGTATGGCAACCTTCGCACCTCCAATGCGTGTTCATCACCAACGTTTTCAGTCTCGACGTGCATCCATTGCCCAGGCCCGTGCCTACCCGATACCTATATGCACAAAAATTATATCACTTGAATTCTCAAGTTTGTGAGTGTTCCTTGACCAATAATGAGTGGTCATCAGCTCGACCCAGTGATCTAATGTACACCCTACAGTGACTTCTCCGTCGCATCATGCCCGTCCACATGCAGCACGCTCAGTACTACGCACCACAGTAGGTAGATTTCAACAACTCTTGACACGAACACCTGTCACAAGCACAAATTTCAAGGCACAAATTCCTCAACAGAATCAATGCCAGCAGTTCATGCTAGAACAGGACCAGAAAACAAAACAAACGAATAAACAGATAGATACATGATATGATCCAAATGTACTGCCGTCCTGCCATCCTGCCAAAAAAAAAAAAATACAGACCGAGACCCGATTTGTAGCCGCCTGCCGTGGCTTGATTGGGGAAAAAAAAAAGGAATTCCTCCCGCAACGAGCGTACCAGCCGTGTTGTGAAGTGTCCATCGTCCCCCTCCGAAAAAAAAAAGAAGGTAAAGAGACATTATCGTAAAAGCATTTCGTTACCACCATGTGGCCGTAGAGTCGTATAGCCCCATATAGCTAGCTGTGTAACTGTATCATTCGAGCTGAACATGATAGAAATGGGGAAGAAACCCTAAATAGGTCCCCTGCCCTCCTTCGCATTTCAAACTTTCAATCTTGCAATCCGTTGTCAAGAAAATCTCCTCTCACTAGGCGAGATTTCGGTCATACTGTACTGCAATCTGGTGTACATTTCTAAAAACGTGGGAGTCGTCGACGTAGTTAAAGTCGCGACAAAACTTTAGGATCGGAATCGCCCCTTGGTGCGTTCTAGGATCCTGGTTTCCGTATCAACGTATAATCGGTCAAGGTAGTCCATGGCCGATGCATCCTTGAGAATCTTGGCGACCTGAATTCCAGCTGAAATGAGCTGCAGAATGTTTCGGTCGTCTTTCAAAGGACGACTTTGGTGCTTGGCGGCGTGACGCATTTCCAACGAGTTTTCCAAAATCGTGACAAACTGCTTGATTTGGCCATTGTACAGCACTCTGGCGGGAATCCGTCGCTTGGTGGCCAGTCTCTTGAGCAGGTACACCCACTCCGTCCACTCTCGGTCTTGTGGCCGTTCTACAGGCCTCATGTCCTGAGTCAGAGGAATGGGAAATTGGTACTTGGCAACAAAGTCAAAGGCGCACTGCGAAAGTCGATCGTTGACTTGGGTCAAGACGGTGTCCTGCTCTTGCACATGGAGATTGGTGGGCAGATGCGGCAGCTCCCGCTCTTGCATGTCGATGAGCTCTTGTGGAGGACGCTGGAGAAACTGGTGAGGACCATCGAATTCATCTCGATTGGACGGCCGACGCTGCGACCCTCGTTTGCCGCCAGATCGTGGCTTTTGGCTAGGGCTGCCCAAGCCCATCACATTGTCAACAGAGTAATCGGATAGGCTGGGTGACGCAACAATGTCTTCGAGCGATCCAGTTGGTGAGTAACGTCCATGGTTGTCCCATGAGGCAGCCTTGTCTGAGTTCTGATAGCCACCCAGTGCTGGGCCCATGGCCGGTGCGCCAACTAGTTGAGAACGAGAGGCGTAGTTGTTGGGAGAACCAGATGACGAGATATCTGCCCGCGAGCTGTAGCCGTTTGCACTCCTAGGCACGACAGTAGTCTGGTTGTAAGAGTTCCCATTGTAGTTGACGCCACTAGGACCAATGTTAATCCACACTGTTCACAGAATAACGAAGCTCGATGTCGAAGGCTCTGCGTCTTACTTGGGATGATTGTAGAAACCATTGCCAAATCCAGCGCTGCCGTAAGGATCAGCTAATGCACTGCGTTCATTGTCAGCTATGATATAATATTGTCTCACGCGGCATGGCCCATCCCGCACCTCTGAGATTTGTTCCATGGGTCTCTGGCAGCGACAGAGCTGGTGTAGGCCAATGTGGATGGCGGCATGTCTCCGGGAATCATGCTGCAACGGCACGATCAAGAGAACAGGTCTCCTGCACGATTTTTCCAGGGCGGAATAAACACTCCCGGGGCCAGAGAACTTTATCAAGAGACACGGCGAATGAAAAGTGAAAAGAAAAGAAAAATATCAAACGCGCTGTGAAGCTAGCGTGTGGTTGTCTCCACGGATTTTTTTTCCAAATATCCCAAGGACGGGCAAGTCCTGATGCAAACAATGGCCTTTTGTCTATTAATGGAACAAAATCCAGGTAAGTCCAGTGCAGGGACTAGAAAAAAAAAGGGGGGGAATCCAATTGGCTCGGTCAACGCATGAAATTGATAACAATCCGGGCAGGTAATTCCTGGTGGCTGCTAGGAGCGGTGTGATCCGAAGCGCAGGTGACCAAGAGAAGTCCACAATGACCAAGTCGACAGGATGTGGCCGCTTGGTGCAAGAGAAAGGCACTGAATTAAGTGCAATATACACCCTTATAGACCTGAGTCTTGTCCAGGCTGGATTGAAAACCCTTTTGGGGTACTTCCGAGATGGCGTATATTGAAGGAAAAAAAAAGAAAAAAAAAGGGGAGGGGGGGGGGAGATGCAGCCTACAACAGGATGATGGTGTCGATGATGACGATAATTGGAAGGATCGAGCTGAGATCCAAGGTACAGTGTTAGATGGCTGCTTGAAAGAAGTAAAAGTAAGAATCCAGGCTGTGGACAAGCTGAGAGGAACGTAGATGTTATATGTTCTATGGTGAACTGCCAACGCGACCATATGGAGCCGACGGGCGCACACCCAACAGGGCGAAACAGGGCAACTCACTGGTAATAGCAAGGTAGACAGGGCAAGGGGTAAATGAGCGGAGGGGAAGATCCTTGTCGAATCTAATGAGAAATGGCGCGGCGGATGGACAATCATGGCTGCGACATCCCTACAGGCACCAGCTGCTTCATGCTTCATGGAGTCTCATCAATGCCGGTACTGGTACCCTGCTGCCCTGTTTGGCTTGTTCGTATATTCGTATTTGAAACGACCCGTGCGTGGCGTTTTGCTTCTTACCGTCAGGCCTCTGACATGATACTCGTGCGAGTAACATTGAACTTGGAAGCAATCCGTACGTGAGACAGTACTCAGCAGAGCGCCGACGGCCCGGCTCTGGGGGATAACTTTGAACTCGAGGCTGGAACACGGTGCCACGCCAACAGGTAGGTAGATCCAGCTGGTTTCGCCCTGATCCTGAGATCAAGGCACCAGCGCCCGAGTGGCCAATTTCGGGAATCACGACTTGCGGCAAACACCCTGTCGAACCCTGGCTCGAGCTCCATCTGCCGCCGTCATCTCCAATGACGACGGGGACAATCTGGCTATGGTGCATGCAAGCCATTGCTCTACATGTAGATGCCGATACTGCATGGCATAGCATCGCTTCTGCTGGAAGCAAGACGAATAATCGAATAATACCCCGTACCGTGGACTGAAGGTAAATCAACAAACACAACGACGGCTGACGTGAGGTCAGGCACAAGCGCGCTCCAGATGCGGGTCGCCATGCATGGCTCTTTCCAGATCCCAGTGACTTGCGCGCTACCAGCAAATCGTCCCTGGTGGCCCAGGTTGGACGGTCCCGAGTACGTCCCTAGTACGTCCCGAGTACGTCCCTAGTACGTCCCGAGTACGTCCCTAGTACGTCCCGAGTACGTCCCTAGTACATCCCTAGTACGTCCCTAGTATGTCCTGAGTACGTCCCTAGTACGTCCCGAGTACGTCCCTAGTACGTCCCGAGTACGTCTCTCCGATCCAGCCGCCAGCTCTTAGCAGCCAGCTGCCAGGCGCCGCGCCAGCTGTCACGGCCGCCACAAAGTGAGGTCGAGCTCGTGCTGAGCCACAAAGCTCATGACAAAGAGTTTGGTATCCTACAAGTCCCTCCTGCCCCCCCTTCCTCTGTTGAGCTCCGCCTCGTGTTTCCCTCACTGACAACAACCTCATCAATAGAAGAATAATGAAGACCCGACAATCTTCTGTCACTCGGCATCCGCACGTTCCGAATCACCCAGCCGTCACCCCTTCGTCATGTCATGGACGTGAATTCCAGCGGATGGCCCGAGGCAATTGGGCATCGTTCGAGTTGTTGCCCAAGTCAGCAGCTTACGAGTCGCGCACATCACCAAGCTGAGTGGGACCGAAGGCAGTTCAGCATCCAACCTTGGGTGTATCCGATCTTGAACAGGGGTCTTCCCTGACCATGATCCACGCTACCGATGATGAAAATCACCAACGCTTTGGGTGCCACAAATGGAAAATTTTCATTCACTCTAAAGCACAATGTGCTTCGTGGGCTGCGAAGAGCTAGGTGGGCCGACGGGTAGTTCCTCATTTTTGTTGCTAAACAATACAGTTAACGAAGACTTGCTATCATTATTATGGAAGTACTTCGTGTCAGCAACGTAACATGAACGACACCAAAATCATCTATTTTGGCCCACGATGCCCGACCATGCCACTTGGGTGCCTGGCTTCGTCAATTTCTGGTATGCATGTTGTGTCGGAAACATTGAGTGAGTTGGGCTGTGAATTAACGTTCGGCTTTAGTTGCGGGGCATGCGATGTGTCGAACATAATAAGGATGGCATCGCCACGGAGGTGTTGCATCCTGCTACCTGTCATTTTCGAACCGACAGCCACGAATTTTGGCATTGCTAAAGAGACTTGGCCATGTGCTTGACTTGAGCTACTTCACAAGTTCCCTCGGCTGGCTGCTGATTCTATTTGAAAACAGGGCCGCTCCGTTAGACTAAAGCACTGCTCCACCCCAGCCCCCCCAACAAGGCTTCACCGTCATCACAATCCGCACTCAACGCGTGACTGGGAACGGCCAGAAATCTGCCATTCATCGTAGCCAATTAACTTCGAGAACAGCAACGATTGGGACACGAGATCAAAGTTCACCAGGGCATTCTTTCAGTCCTCTTGCCTTGATCCTGAATAATCGATTGCGCCCCACTACTGAGGACAAAAGTTTGTTTCCAGCACATCAAACCTAGGTAGGGATTTACAGTATTGCAGACGATGAATATCGCAGTCTCAAGCACCAAATTAGTCAAATCTTGGGGAAGCGACAAGACAGTCGAACATGAGATAACAAGACACAATCAAGGGTAAGCTCTCATGGCGGTACACTTCCTCACGGGCCAGACCTCGCCTGACTTAGTCGATCACCCGTCCCATCGAGAACGAAAGCCAACAAATCACTCGAGCAAGAGTTCCGACAAGAGTCAAGGGCTCTCAACCATAATACCAAACTGTTGATTCAAGAAGACAAACGCTTGGTTTCAACTGGCGACACTCTTGCGTGATGACACTGATTAAGTCGACGACAAAGGGTTCCACAGGCTCTCGACCAAGTCACTTGCGCGACATGGCCGAAACATGACGCAGGAAATGCAACATGAATACTCCGTAAACGAGATGTATCATTCGTGATGTTGGTCGCGATGGAACCCAAACCAACGATCAAACTAAAGCATCCGAAAAAAGTAAGCCGTTGTAAGTACGGTCCCTCGTTGAAAATATGAATGCGATATCACGTGTACGGTGTCGACATGTCTAGAAGAAGAAAATCCGAAGAATAGGCGAGGAAGCGTCAAAGAAGACAAGTAAGGGGGCCTCATCTTAGTCATCCAGCCACAACTCCACTCGCTAGGCGCGCCGTCCCGTCTCTTTAACCGTCCCCTCGGTCTTTTGCAATGGCTGCTAGTCATGATGCCAAATTCGCGCTGTTAGCCTTCCCTAGCTATTTCTAGTACTCCTATAGATTAGTTAAAGAGGAAAACCTTTAGAAAGATAAAAAACCCCCTTATGTCTTTATATAATCTAGCGCTAGCCCTAGGCTAGGTTAGCGCTACTATTAGTATAGCTATTTATAGTTATTTATTACTAGCTTATACTAGCCTTATCTCTTTATCTAAGTTTTTTAAGTTAGAAGGATTACTAACTTTTCTCCTTTACCTAGGTCCTAGCCTTTCTTTAGGCTAGGGCTACTTAGCTAATATTACTACTTATAAAGTAAATTTAAGTTTATAATAATAATTTACTTTTCTTTTATAGTATTACTAACTTTTTTATTACCTTACTTTTTTGTTAGGGTCGTGGAGGCTACGGAGCGACATAGGTGATAGAGGCAATAGCATTATATATAGTAAGACCTACTTAGGGCTTATAGCGCCCTAGCTATAAGGCTGCTATAAGCTAGTTATATACACGTAGAGGGGGTATTTAGGTAAAGGTTATATATATAGAATATAAGAGGCTAGAGATTAAAACCCTTAAGTATTACTACTTATGTTAAAATAATGCTATTTATAGCACTATTTTATAGGCCTACTAGTTGCCTTGTTGCGTTATTGCAACGTTAGTTACGGGCGTTGCTTACAGCGTTCTGTTATAACCTGCGTTGTTCCTATAACTAACCCGCGGGCTTATATGACTAAGCTAACTAGGTTACCCTATAGGGAAGCTAAAATTAACTGTAACTAGGCAACTAGTAGTTATATAAAAGGCTAACGTATACTATTTAAATCCTTAAATTTTTCTGGATTTAATAGTATATTTTATTAATAGGGTTATATATTAAAGTGCTTAGTTAGGCCACCTAGGCAGCTAGTTTATATAGCTATAAGTTGATTTTTTATTTTTCCTATATAAATAGGTTTTACGGAAAATAAAAAGTAGCTCCTAAGACCTCTCTAGTGGTCTAGATCCTCTAATATAGTTAGTAAGTCTATAAGGGGACTAGAAATCCTCTTATTACTTATTAGACTGTCTATTAGCTAGGAATTAACTATATTTAACTATTAAAAGCTCCTAATCTTAAAGAATACGCTATAATCTAGTGAATCTAGAAGCCACCGCATTAGAATCTAGTAGGGAGGTCTTCCTATCCCTCTAGCTAGATTCCCTTCTATTTCTAAAAGATTATAAGCCTAGAAGGCCTATAGATTACTATATTACTGTATTATTCTACTATAATTACTACTTAATTTTAGGTACTAGTTACTACCTACTATACCTATAGGCTCTTAAGATTACAAAGGAAACCACTAGAATTTAAAGCTCTTTATTTACTAGCGCTACGCATTATAATATTAGACCCTTAGTGTTAAAAATTAACTATAGCTACACCTGCAACCACTATATTATAACTATAACTATCTAGTTATAACTATAACCTCTTTTTAGTAATTCTATTCACTATTATAACTATTATATTTAATATTATTTATAATAGTAAATACGCTATATCCTTTAAAATCATTAGATATCTAGTATATCTATACTAGGCTTTTTAACCTATTACATTACATTACACGCACTATATATTACGTTACGTTACGTTATAGCTTCTGTAATTCCTATTATTTATAATATCCTTAGTGTTAAGAAAATTTTCTTAGAGACCCCTCTTTGCTATTTTTCTGCCTACGTATACTAAAGACTCACTTTTTAGACCTAAGGGCTACCCTCTTAAATAGTCCCGCTATATAATTTGCGTACGTAACTAGATTATAACATAAGCAATTTCTAGCGCGCGTTATTTATAATAGGAATAAATTTAGAGCTTTTACATAGGGATTCTTTTAAGATTTAAAGGATAGCATTACCTAATTTTAAGGGTAAGGCCCTTGCTATAGGCCCTTCTAGCCCCCCTAGGGACCCTAGTAGGATAGATATAGAAGGTTAACTAGCTATTTAGGCTAGTGCTTTATAGCTATAGATATAAAGTTAAATTAAATAATAAGGCAAGACCTTATCTAATTTTATTAGGCATAGCAAGGATAATTATATTAAAAATAAGGCTAGTATTAATAATCTTCTAGAGAAATTAATGTAAACTATAACTATTATATAAGGTCTTTAGGCTTCTAATAGACTTAAGGAAGAAAATACTAAGGTTTTAGAAGAAGACCTAATAGCTATTACTTCTATAAGCATACCTTCTAGTAACTTATAAGCTACCTTTAATATAGGTGCTATAAAGGAACTAAATAAGAAGGTTTACTTTATTCTAGAGGGAGCTAAGCTAAAAGGCCCTAAAAACTATAATTAGTGGAAGCAAGCCCTAAGCATATAATTTAGAGCCCTAGGATTACCTAAATTTATAGATAATCTAAGCCTAGTAGGCTATCTAGCTAACTGTAATTAAGCTATTCTTTTAATAATATTAAGAGATAGTTATTAACTAGGACTATAGGCTACTATATATTAGTAAAAATCCCCTAAAGAAGCCTATAAAGTCCTTATTAGGTAGTATTTATAGAGTGCTAAAATCTAGTGTGGTACACTATACGCTAGCTACCACTCCCTAAACTTTTTAAGTTATAAGGGATCTTTAGAGGCTTTTAATGCTAATTTTAATAATTTACTAGCTAGACTATAGCTTTGTAGTGTAGAGATTGCTGCTATTAATTAAGTAAATTATTATATTAATGCATTAAAGCAAACCTTTCCTAGTTAGGCTAAGAGACAAAGATTTACTATTAGAGCTTCTAGGGCACAAGGACTGCCTATAAATACCCTAAATTTACAGTTCCTTATGGCAGATTTATTAGAAGAACAGAGGGATAAGACCTCCCCTATAGCTAAAGCCCTTAGCTATAAGGCTTCTAATAATAAGGGAAATTCTAAGGACTAGGAAAAGAAGTCTTCTAATCCTAACCCTAAGAAGGACTCTAACGCCACTAAAGAGCAGGATAAGAAGTTTTGGAAATGGAAGGGAATCTAGCTAGAGGGATAGGAAGACCTCCCTACTAGATTCTAATGCGGCGGCTTCTAGATTCACTATATTATAGCGTATTCTTTAAGATTAGGAGCTTTTAATAGTTAAATATAGTTAATTCCTAGCTAACGGATAGTCTAACAAGCAATAAGAGGATTTCTAGTCCCCTTATAGACCTACTAACCGTATTAGAGGATCTAGACTACTAGAGAGGTCTTAGGAGCTACTTTTTATTTTCCGTAAAACCTATTTATATAGGAAAAATAAAAAATTAACTTATAGCTATATAAACTAGCTGCCTAGGTAGCCTAACTAAGCACTTTAATATACAACCCTATTAATAAAATATACCATTAAATCCAGAAAAATTTAAGGATTCAAACAGTATACGTTAGTCTTTTATATAACTACTAGTTACCTAGTTACAGTCAATTTTAGCTTCCCTATAGGGTAACCTAGTTAGCTTAGTCATACAAGCCCGCGGGTTAGTTATGGGAATAACGTAGGTCATAACAGAACGCTGCAAGCAACGCCCGTAACTAACGTTACAACAACGCAATAAGGCAACTAGTGGGCCTATAAAATAGTGCTATAAATAGCATTATTTTAACACTAATGAATCTAGCAGCGATGATAGTAGTGATTCTAAGTCTGACTCGGATACCTCTAGTACCACTAGTAACACTACTAGCAAGCCTACTTTTAGCTACTCTAACGATATGGTTAAAAACTCCCTTTTGTATAATACGGGTTCTTCCTATCACATTTGTAATAATAGGGCTTCCTTTAGGGACTTTAAACCTCTAAAGAAAGGTAAAACTAGCGCTATAATTATAGTAGGAGGACCTATTTTTCCTAAAGGAAGAGGCATAGCTGTTTTTAACGTTCTAGTTAAGAAAAATCCACTAGAATATAGGCCCTTAGCTCTGCTAGATACTCTATATTTCCTAGGCATAGATACTAACCTAGTTAGTGGGTTATCTCACTATCTAAAGGGAGGTTATCTAGCTAAAGACTAGCTATTCCTAGCTAATAAAAGCCCCTGTGGGTTACTAGAACTTGCTAAACACAGCTTCTTTTTACAGATTAAGGGGCAACCTACTCCTATAATCTGTAAGCATTTAACCTACCTCTCCTTTATAGGCTCTTAATATTGCAACTAACAACAGCAATAACAACCAAGAGCTTATAAGACTAAATTAGGGTTTTCCTACCCTATAGAGGTTTAAATTCCGTAACTAGCTTTTAATCCTAAGGAATATTAACAAATTAAAGAGCTAGAAGACAATTTAACTAATTTAGCCCTATGTCCCACCAAAGCTCCTCCTAGTTAGGCATCTTCTACAGGGGGTTTAGAAGGTCTATACCCTAATAACTTAGGTGACAATAGTGGCCGTCTACTACCCCTAAAGGCCTGTGATTCTTAAGAGGCCTAGCAACAGAGGGAGCTAGGGAATAATAGCCCTAAAAAGCTAGATTCTAGTTATAAGAAGTTACTAGATTTAGCCCTTCTTTAGCACATTTAACTAGGCTATATAGGTCTCCCTTTACTAAAGAAATCATTAAAATTAGCTAAAGGGATCCCTAATTTTTCCGCTATTAAAGACAAGGATTTTAACTACATAGCCTATATGTAATCTAAAGCTATTAGAAGACTAACTAAACAACCTATTTAGGACCCCCCTAGAGTTCTAGATATTCTAGAGGGAGATATAGTTAAAATTAAACCTATACCGCATAATAAGAAGGCTATAGTCCTTATTCTTATTAATTAAAAATCCCGGTATAAATAGTGCTTTTTATTAGCTAATAAAGAAGGTTTAACCCTTTCTTTAGCTATTAAGGGCTTCTTTAGGGCCCTAAAAAACCGATATAACGCGTATCCTAGGCACCTTTACTTTAACAGAGGTACTAAAATTAATAACAAACTTTAGTTATAGTTATCTTCTAAAGGAATTTGCTTTAGCACCTCTTACCCCTATATTTACAAACAGAATAGGCTAGTTAAGAGGGCTATTAGGGTTATCCTAGACTAGCTTAGGGCTACACTTTAGTGGTCTAAGCTACCCCTATATCTATAGTCTTATATCCTTCTAGCTATAGTAAAATTAGTTAATATTATAGCTAATATAACTAAACCTTTAACCCCTAAGCAGCTATTTTTAGCTAACTTAGAGCCTAAGACTTCCTATAAGCCTAATTTCTCGAAAATTAGGGCTATAGGGTCTTATTGTGAGGTTCTAATACCTCTAGAGCAGAGATCTAAGCTTTAAAAGCTAGCCCCTAGGACTATTCCTAGCTAGTTACTAGCTACTCTAGGTTTTACTGTTTATCTTATTTATATTCCCTCTAAAAGGTTAGTTATAAAGACTAGCTTTATAAAAATTATAGAGGATATAGGCTCTATAGGGTCCCCTAAGCCTTTAGGGACTAATTCTTTAGAGGGAGAAGCTAATATCTTATGAGATAATCTAGAAGTTTAGGATAGTTACCTAAAGCCTCCTAAAAGTCTAGCGCCTGTAGCGCCTGTAGCGCCTGTACTAATAGTCCCTAGGATAACCAATACAGTAACTAATACAGCGCCCACAATAGCGCTTACAATGCCTCTAGCGCTACCCCTAGAGAGCCCTAGCTCTAGCGCCCCTAATAAGGGTGCTATCGAAAAACCGTTTTTAGATTTGGATTCTTTAATTAATTCTAATTCTATAGATATTGATAATTTTAATATATTTTCATACGTTAAGGAGATATGCTTTAAGGCATAATAAAGGGCTAAATTATCCACTAATAACAATAATTCAAATACCCCTAAGACCTAGAAATAAGCTTTAAAAAGCAAGGATAGTTAAAAATAGATAGATGCAACTTTTAACGAATTTAAGCAGCTTCTAGCTACTAGAACCTTGAAATTTATAGGGATAGACTAAATTCCTAAGGGCTAGAGAGTTCTAAAGAATAGGCTTGTTTATAAGCTTAAAAAGGATAAAGAAAATAATCCTTTAAAGTATAAGGCCTAACTCGTTGCTAAAGGGTTTATATAGATAGAAGGTTAAGATTATATTGAAACCTACGCTATAACTAGCATTCCCCCTAGTTAGCGGATTTTACTAGCCCTAGCGGCTTGTAATAACTAGGAAGTTAAATAGGTTAATTTTATAGGGGCCTTTTTAAACAGTCCACTAAAGGAATCTATCTATATGCAAATACCTAATGGATTCACTAAATTTGCTAAGTCTATACCTAAAGTAGCTAAGTTACTTAAGAAGTATGACTATAAACCCTCTTAAAAGCAGGTTATTTTCCTACAAAAAGCTTTATATAGATTAAAATAAAGCTCTAGAGAGTGGCAGTAGGTTTTAAAGGACCTTCTTTAAAAGCTAGGCTTTTAACCCCTTATATCTAACCTAGCTGTCTTCTTTAACCTAACTACATTTACATATATAGTAACTTATATGGATAACTGCCTTCTAATAGGACCGGATCTAGCTTATATTAATAGGCTAAAGAAGCTACTTTATAAAGCTTATCCTATAGAAGACCGTGGGCTAGCCGAATTTTTCCTAGGCGTTTAAATCACTAGAAATCAAAAGGAAGGGACCCTAACTATTCACTAGTCCTAGTATATTTCTAAAGCCCTAGAAAGATTTAACATAAAGGATGCTAGACCTATTAAAATTTCTTTATAACTAGGAATTATAAAATAGGTAGACTACCTAACTAAACCTCTTTTCCCCCCTAATCACAAGCTATATTAGAGTATTATAGGGACTATTATATACCTAATGCTCCTTATAAGACCTAATATTGCCTTTCCGGTTTAGTGGCTTTCCATAGCGCTAGCTAAGCTATTTATAGAGTATCTTAATGCTTCTAAATATCTGCTTAGGTACCTTTTAGGCTCTATAAGTTATTCTATAACTTATAGAAGGTCTAAAGCTACTATAGCTTCTGCAACCCTTATTAGCTTCTATAATAGTAACTTCGCGGGTAATAAGTCCTCTAAATTAACCTATGCTTATCTCTATAAGCTAGCTAAAGGACCTATTAGCTAGAAATCAAAGAAAGCAACTATAATAGCTTTATTTACATTAGAGGCTAAATCTAATGCCTTATATGAAGCTATTAGGGAGCTAGAGTGGCTTTATAGTCTCTTTAAAGAGATAAAGCTACCTATAGCACCTCTAGTACTAATTTTTAGTAATAACTAAGGCGCTATTACAACCGCTAATAACCTTGCTCTTTATAGCAGAATAAAGCATACCCTGCTAAAATTTAACTATACTAGAGAAAAGGTATAGAAGGGTATAGCTAAGGTTATTTACATTAACACTAAAGAGATGCCTGCAGATGGTTTAACTAAACCCCTGCCTAATAATAAATTTCAATAATTTATCTAACTATTAGGCCTTACGAATACAAAGGCTTAATCTAAACTAACAAAATTAACTAAAAAGTCGAAAAACCAAAAATCAACAAAAACACTAGAATTACGCCTAAAAGTTACTGTTTTTAGTTTAAAAAGTTATTGGATTTATTATTGAATTTTTGGTTAACTTAGATATTTATTAAAGAGCTAAGTCTAGGTATCGAATTAGTTACCTTATACTTTTCTAGAGGGAGTGTTAAAATAATGCTATTTATAGCACTATTTTATAGGCCCACTAGTTGCCTTGTTACGTTGTTGTAACGTTAGTTACAGGCGTTGCTTATAGCGTTCTGTTGTGACCTACGTTATTCCCATAACTAACCCGCGGGCTTATATAACTAAGCCAACTAGGTTACCCTATAGGGAAGCTAAAATTGACTGTAACTAGGCAACTAGTAGTTATATAAAAGGCTAACGTATACTGTTTAAATCCTTGAATTTTTCTAGATTTAATGGTATATTTTATTAATAGGGTTATATATTAAAGTGCTTAGTTAGGCCACCTAGGCAGCTAGTTTGTATAGCTATGAGTTAATTTTTTATTTTTCCTATATAAATAGGTTTCGCGGAAAATAAAAAGTAGCTTCTAAGACCTCTCTAGTAGTCTAGATCCTCTGATATAGTTAGTAGGTCTATGAGGGGACTAGAAATCCTCTCATTGCTTGTCAGACTGTCTGTTAGCTAGGAATTAACTATATTTAACTATCAAAAGCTCCTAATCTTAAAGAATACGCTATAATCTAGTGAATCTAGAAGCCGCCGCATTAGAATCTAGTAGGGAGGTCTTCCTATTCCTCTAGCTAGATTCCCTTCCATTTCCAAAAATAGGTATTATATAAAAGGTAATATTACTAAAGGGAGTAGGCACTTTAACTATTTTAAGGGAGGTAATTTCTATGCTATCTCTAAACCTAATTATTACCTTACTTACTCTTGCCTTATTAAGTTAAAGTTAAGGTATCTTACCTTATAGCGTAAGGAATTATAAGTAACTTGCTATTTTGTTAAGCGGAAAACAACACCCTAAAAGACACGATGCTAGCCTATGGTTATAAGTAGCACTATAGCCTACATATAATAAGAGGGGTTAATTATCTTAACAATATTAATCATAATAATAGCTAGAGATATCTTATTATATAAAAACGCTCTAGATTAAATAGTCTATTAGATTAGAAGTGCTATCTTAATTAAATAAGGGGAAATAATCTTAGTTTATCTTATTATAAGCTTAAGTATTTTCTTAATAAAACTTAGTAAAACTTAAGGGTTAACTTAAGAATCTTATAGTGCGTAGCTAATGTAAAAAGAATCTAGCTATAGGCAGTCTCTTTATAGATTAAATAGTCCCCTTACTTAGATAACTAATATTATTATCCCTTATTATATTATCTATCTTAATAATCCCTAGCGCTTATTATTATAATTACGTGTTTTCTAGGTATATATCTTATAGCATATAATACCTCCCTAGGTATACACTAGTTATTCCTAACTAAGCGTGTATACTAATAACTAAAGTGCCCTATAAGTGTAGTTAGTAACTAATACCTAATATTAAAGGAGGGTATTATTTAATCTAGTATATTTAAGTAAAGGGAAAGGTAAATAAGGAAGGGAAAAGGGAAAAGAGTAAAAGAAAAGAAAGAGAAAAAAAGAGAAAAGGGAAGGAAAAAAAAAATCTATATAATACCTCCCTAGCTAGAGACCTAAATTCCTTATCTCCTAAGAGAGCTTTAGTGTCTTTAGCGTTTAAGGTTATATAGTTAGTAATATTAGTAAGGGAGTGCAAATTATAGGTTACTTAGCTTCTTATTAAGTTACTCTCTTTTTATAGTTCTTACGCTAATTAATTAATCCTTAAGCACGCTTCTTTTCTTACTAGTAAGCTTTAATAATCTTAGCCTATGTTTTATAAGGCACTAAACTAGGTAATACTATAGATATATATATAAATAATATTAGTAAGTGTGTAATAGTTTCTCTTTATATTACTCCCTATGCTCTAAGGAATAGAAGGAGATTAATTATTATAGCTTAACCTATATCTCTAAGAGGCTATTAGATTATCCTTTCTTTTACTTATCTAAGTAAGGTCTTATAGTTATATGCTTACTCCTATCTAATAACTCTATAGATCCTTAGTAATCTTAGCTATTCCCTAATATCTATCTAAAAAAGTATATTTATTACTACTTACTATACTTAAAGAGCCTTCCCTATAGTAGTAAGTATTTAATCCTCCCTACTACATTAAAGTGCTTTAAGCTTTATAATTAAAGATAGTAGTATTACCTTATGTCTAATAATAAATAATAATATAGATAAAGATATAAGTAATATCTAATAACTTTTCCTTTTACTTAATCTTTATTTTTCTATATTAATTAAGGGTAGTTTATCTTTAGCTTTCTATTATATTTATCTTTCTTAATCTTATAGTATCTCTTATATACTAATATTAAAGACCTTAGGGTTATTAGTTAAAACACAGGCTATAAACTACTAAAAGTCCTAAACATAGAGATTATTATTTTATACTATATTAGTATACTATTTAATTAGGCAATTCTTATTAGTAATCTAAAGTTTCTAGGGCATTACTACTATGCTAATAGGCAACCCTTTACTAACTATCTAGGTTATAAAGCATAGTATTAAGCACTTTATTATGTTTTATACTAGATATTAAAGGTTAAAATCTTTCTAGTACCCTAATTCCCTTAGTAACTAATCTCCTATTATAAGCTTATTTATAGCTATATCTTATAGCACCCTAATAGTTCTCTTAAGTGCTTTAATATAGCTATATTTTAGGTCTAGGATATTATTAGATATTATCTAATCCTTAAGATATAACTTAAACCATTAACTAATAATAAAATCCCCACTAAAAGTATATAATTATTTAAACTTAATATTATACTTATTTAGTGTGTTCTAGTCCTTTATAATTAAATTAAGTGCTTAGTAACTAACTTCGTAGCGAATTATCTAGAGAAGAAACCCTAGGTATATATATTTATATTCCTAGTTTCCTTTTTACTTTATTACTAAAACTATAATTAACTTAAAATTATAGGGATAGTTTATAAGTTCTATAATCTATCCTTACTTACCTATAAAGTCTATAAAACAAGTTATTCTTCCTTTATCTATACTATTAAAATAGTATAGGTATCCTTGCTTTCTATTAAATATAAAGATAATCTAGTGATTTATAAAGTAAGTAAACCCTATAATAAGGCACTAATTACTTATATCTAAGTAAAGGTTAATAGGGTTATACTTAATGCTATACTTAATATTAATAGGCTAATAGGTAGTATAAAGCCTTCTAGCCTTTTAGACTAATTAATCTTTATAATATTTCTATGTTAAAGTCTTCTATATTATTAATTTTAAATACTTATAGTAGCACTACTACTATTGCTTTAAGACCTTATTCTATAATCTTCCCTATTACTATTAGCTTAAACTAATTAAGCTAGTCCTTACTTAGTGTTTTATAAGCCTTTCTTAGGAATTTATAAATATCTAGTAAATAACTACGCTATTATGTAGTAGTCTATCCTAGTCTAATTAGCATTACTAGATTAAAATTATTACTATCTTAATAAACTTTAAACCTTAATAAAGGCTATAGCTAGTCTTTTTATAAGTAAAATAAAGGTAGCTACTATCTATAGAGATTAGCTAGGTTAACCTTAATAGTGTCTCCCTCTCCCTCTTTAAAAAGGAGTTTTTTATCCTATATATTAAAATATAAATATAGTATATAGTAAGATATTTACTATAAGGGAAGTAGGTAATAGTGTAGCTATTAACCTTAGTGTAATCTCCTTTATTTATAATAGACTGCTTATATTACTTTATTTTCTAGGTAAGATTAAATAATATTTATTAGTTTTAGCTTAATATAGCTAGAGAAAAGGGAGAAATAAGAGAAAATAGGTAAGGGATAGTAAGGTTAAAGATTTTAAGAGTTAGGAAGATATATACTAGTGTAAGAAGTAAGTATACTAGTGTAAGAAGTAAGTTAGATTAAATAGTTCCTATAGCCCTAACCTCTCTTTTTATACCTTTTCCTAGATCTAGGGGTAGTTATTAGTAGGTAGCACTAGTTACCCTTATAAGGTAGCTATCTATTAGGATTAAGTGGCTCTTATAATTTAGACTTTTAGTATTATAAGTTACTTATAGGTAGCCGCTTACTTATTAGTTATTAACACCTATTATAAGTATTATCTTATAACTTAAGACTTTTTAACCCTTTTCTACTCCTTCTCTTTATATACCTAGCCTTACTATCTTTTACTTTATCTCCTAATTAATTAATTATAGCTAAATTTCTTAATATAACTTATTAAAAGCTCCCTAATATTACTACTATTATAAGGGCAAGTATCCCTAAAGGCAAGCTTTTAGTAATAAAGACTATAGACTAGTCTAACTACACTAAGTTTTTCCTATCTTTCTTTAAAAGAGACTATATTAGTCTTATATAAATTATTTAATCTTATTTTTAAGTTAACACTAATAGCTTCTGTTTTATAGTATAAGTTCCTTTTTGCCTTCTAGGTTTACAGTAGGATTAATATTAGTAATAGTAGTATTCTATTATATATAGAGATTTCTCTCTATTTATCTAAGAATCTCCTAGAGGGAGCACCTCCCTATCTTATTAAGACTATAAAAGGGACTAAATTATTAAAGGAATTTATATAAAGCTATATTAAATTAGATAGTGCCTTAGCCCTTACTATTAAAAATAATTATTATTCTCTAGTTCTTATACTTACTAAGATAGCTTATCCTAATAGGTACTTTTTATATACCCTCTTATAATATCCTAAATACTATTAAGCTTTACTAGTGTCTATATTTAGTAAATTAAATAGTATATTTTATACTTACTACTTAAACTTATATATATAGTATATTACCTTCTTTAATAAGCATATATACTTCCCTTTTTATAAATATATCTTACTTTCTAGGGTTAGTAATAGCATATATAGTAATTATATCTAAAATAGATCTTATATAGTAAGCTATAAATAGCGTTTTGCGTTAGGGTATTACACTATATTTTTCTAAGAGTAAGCTCTTACTCCTTTCTTAGGAAAAAAGTAGTTTACTAAGGTAGTAAAAGCTTTTTTACTTAACTTAAACACTATTAACCTTAAAAACTCTCCTTACTTAGTAATTAATATACTACCTCCTTTTCTAAACTATTTATAAATACTAGGGGGGGGTAGAAAGGGAAATAAGCTAGGTATATAGTGTAAAATTAGATTTATGCCTTAATTACTTAATCTTTAGTATGTAAAAAGGAAAAGAAAAAAAAAATAAAATAGTAAGAGAATAAAGGGAATATTCTTTTAATCTATATATATATTAGTGTGTCTAAGGGTATACCTTATACTCTTATTTTTGCTTAGCTATAAGGAGGGGTAGTTAGACCTTAATCCCTTAGTATAGACTTCTCTAAGGTAGAAGTTTAACCTCTTTATTATTAACTATTTAATCTAATATATTATACTAGAATACTACTAGTATAATTATTAAGACTTCTTAGTTATAATTACTGCCCTTTTCCCTTATTTAGCTTTATTATAGAGTATATAGCTATCTATCTATAGTTAAAGTCTACTAACCTTCTAAATCTAGGATAAACTTCTTAATATAGTCCCCTAAGATTATCTTTATAAGGTAAACTCTATCTAGTGTTTGCAAATAGTAGGCCCTAGAGATTAGCGCTTACTTATGAAATTTAGAAAGGCCTATTCTATCTTATTGTAAGCTTCTTTATGATAGATATATTAACGTTTCTCCTAATATTATATATTGATTTATTTAATTACGCTAGTTAGCCTTCCCTAGCTATTTCTAGTACTCCTATAGATTAGTTAAAGAGAAAAACCTTTAGAAGGATAAAAAACCCCCTTATATCTTTGTTTAGTCTAGCGCTAACCTTAGGCTAGGTTAGCGCCACTATTAGTGTGGCTATTTGTAGTTATTTATTACTAGCTTACGCTAGCCTTATCCCTTTATCTAAGTTTTTAAAGTTAGAAGGACTACTAACTCTTCTCCTTTACCTAGGTCCTAGCCTACCTCTAAGCTAGTGCTAGCCTAATTAATATTACTACCTATAAAGTAAATTTAAGTTTATAAGAATAATTTACTTTTCTCTTATAGTATTACTAACTCTTTTATTACCTTACTTTTTAGCTAAATCTACCTCTTTCCTAACCTAGGTTATTTATAAACTTAGAGCACTTAGTTTTATAGAACTTCTAGAGGGGGAGGGTAAGGTTAGCCTATAATTACCTTAGTGTTAGTGCTCTTTTATTATTAAAGTTCTTGTTTATTTATAATATTAGTGTATTATCTTTATATTTATAATAATAACTTATAGCCCCCCCCCCCTAAGGATTATAAGAGAAGTTCTCCCCCCCTTAGAATCGTAACCTTTTTCCTTCCTCCTATATTACACTTTCTTATAGGTTCTTTTTCTTTTTTTCTTTTAAAAACCTATAGGCCCTATCCTAGGTTAGTGCTAGTTTAGAAGCTAATAATTATAGTAGTTTTATATGCATATTCTTACTATTATAATAATATCTCCTTCTTAATTTACATTACTAGTAAGTTTGCTTCTATTTCTATGTAAACTAAGTGCTAATTTGCCTAGGAACCTAAGCTTTCTCTTTATTATCTAAAGAAGCTACTTACTCTAAAGTAGTTATAATAAGCACTTAAATATAAGCTCTAGGTAAGTCTTCTTCGCTTTAGCGCTAGGCCTTTTTTAACGCTAATTTAGTATAGTTAGGCAAGCCTTAATAATTCTAGTGTATATCTTATTATATAAGATCTGTTAAAACTCTAGGCTATTAGTGCTATAATATTATTAGTATATTTTCTCTTTAGTTCTAGCGTGGTAGTAAGGCTAATCTATTTAGTTAGGGGCTATAACTAATGCCTATTTTAATTATTAGGTTAGGAATAGTGGTTATAAAAAGGTTTAATATTGCTATTTCTAGGCTAGTGCTACTGCTAATCCGTTTAATAGGTTAAAATCGCTAGATATTAGGCAAAACATTAGTGGGTTTATTCTAGCTCTAAATTAGTGCTAATTTATCTATTTCTCTAGGTCCCTAAGGACTTTAATACTTATATTAAGAAATTATACACTAAAATTTAAAGTAAAAAGAAATAATCTATATTAGTAATAGGCCTTAACTAAGGCGGTTCTAGGTCTACTAGGGACTAATATAATAAGACTATCTTTTAGCTATATTATTTAGACATATAAATAGTGGAAATAAACTAGCTTCTAGTTACCTCCTTACTAGCTAAGGGCTAGGCTAAAATTATAGAAAATATAGTTCCTATTCTAAAGAAGGAATAGGGTTTTTAATTATTTTCTTCTATTTTAAATTCATATAAGGGCGTAATTAGTTTAAAGGTAGCCTAAAGGGGGGCTAATATAACTAGCGTTTAATAGTTAGTTATTTTTAATTTAATAAAAAGTTCTAGAGCGTATTTCTTTCCTTATATATATTATAGTAGCCTTACCTCTAGTCTATTTTTGCCTTTAAGTTATTTACACTAAATCTTAGTTTTTACTATCCCTACTAGTTATTATTTCTATAGCCCTTAGTTTTAGTCTTCTATATCTAACGTGCTCTAGTTCTAGCTCTAGAGCTCTTAACTTAGTGGCTAGGTTATATGCTAGCGTGTAATATTATAGTCTCTTTATAGCTAGAAACCATTTAGCTATAACTTTCACCTACTAGGGATTATTTAGGGCTAGCCTTGCTTCCTATATGTCTATAGGCTAACATTATTAGGGTTATATATAACTATATTTGCGGTAATTAACTATTATATAGTACTAGTCTTCTTTTACTTAGGTATAGCTATATAAAGGCAAAGCTACCCTAGAGATATTCTAAAGAAAAAGGAACTTATTAAGGCTAATCTTTCCTATTTATAATTATATAATTATAGAGAAGATATGCTTATCTAGGTAAGTGTGGAATTTCTAGATATCTTTTAGGTAGCTTAGTAGTTAGTCCTTAGCTAGTTCTCTAATGCGCTAGTCCTAACCTAGTCTTTCTCTATTATACTATACTTCCTAGTGGCTTTTTTACTTATTATATAGGTTTGCATTAGGTTTATCTTCCTTATTATTACGTTTTCTCTATAGCTTTCTCTAGGGTAGGATAGTTACTACTAACCTAGCTATAGTCCTAATTACCTTTACTATCCTACTCTTAATAGTTCTCTCCTTAAACCTCTTTTTTAGGTAGTTTAGGTATAGGTTAAGTAGTAGGACTTTAGTTTTAGCTTCTAGCTATATAATTAGGGTAGCCTTAAACACCCTTATAATAACTTAGAGGTAGGCTAACTAGTTAGTTATAAAGCTCTTAACTATACCTTTTAGTTTCCTTCCTTTCTTAGTTAGTATATAGTAAGCACTTACTTTATAGGTAATTATAGGGTAGACTACCTAGGTATATAAAAGGTATATATCCCTAAAGCTATAACCCTATACTAACGCTACTAGTAAGGTAAGTGTAAGTTACTACTAAGCTAATTTCCCTTTAATAATCTTCTTATAAGCGCCCTAGGTAAGTTTCCTATTAACCTAGATTCTAAGGAAATAGCAAGCCTTTATAGGTATAATCTCCTTTACTCTAAGCTAGACTTTAGTCTAGGGGGGTTAGTAGGATTTACTAAAGTGTATAAGTTTTATCTTAGCTAGGTTAAACTTTACTTTTACTTCCTTTACCTAGTCCTTATAGATTTTTTATATAGCCTTAAGCCTTCTCTAGGTCTAAGCTATATTCTTTCTAAAGGCTATAATATTTATATTATTAGTAAAGCCTATTACTACTATGCCTAGTATAGCTTTAAGGCAAATATAGAGTTTTGCTAAGTATAGAAGAAAGAGAATAAGGAAGAGAGGGAATCCCTATAGGGTGCTAGCCTTAATTTTAAAAGGTCTTAAAAGTCCTTTATTAAAGCTAAGCTAGCTTATTCTCCCTATAAGAAAGCTATATATTATTATAACTAGCTATTATAGGATACCTATCTTAATAAGGAGAGCTATAAAGTATAGGTAGCTAACCCTATTAAATACTAATAAAATATCTATCTATATAAGTAAGGCTAATTTGCCCCTCCCCTAGGCCTCTCTAACGCACTTTATTAGGGCTTTTATTATAGTCTCTATTAATTTATTAACTTTATTTCCTATTTAGAGCTTAGGGAGAAGGCTATTTATCTTAGCGTAGGTTATAAGCTACCTTACTATTACTACTTCTATAACTTTTCCTACTATATTAAGCAGTAAGATAAGTCTTTAGGTATTAGTGTGTCTTATTTCTTTAGTTATTTTTCCTAGTTTCCTAATTACTACTACTTTAGTAGTGTGGAAGTAGGCTAGGAAATAGCTAACTATAATAGCTACGTTTAGTAGCCTAGTTATTATAAGATAGGCTAGATTACTATAAGCCTTAATAAATCTATTAAAAATGGAAGGGAATCTAGCTAGAGGGATAGGAAGACCTCCCTACTAGATTCTAATGCGGCGGCTTCTAGATTCACTAGATTATAGCGTATTCTTTAAGATTGGGAGCTTTAATAGTTAAATATAGTTAATTCCTAGCTAATACAGACAGTCTAACGAGCAATAAGAGGATTTCTAGTCCCCTTATAGACCTACTAACTATATCGGAGAATCTAGGTTGCTAGAGAGGTCTTAGGAGCTACTTTTTATTTTTCGCAAAACTTATTTATATAGGAAAAATTAAAAATCAACTCACAGCCATACAAACTAGCTGCCTAGGTAGCCTAACTAAGCACTTTAATATACAACCCTATTAATAAAATATACCATTAAATCCAGAAAAATTCAAGGGTTTAAACAGTATACGTTAGCCTTTTATACAACTACTAGTTACCTAGTTATAGTCAATTTTAGCTTCCATATAGGGTAACCTAGTCGGCTTAGTTATACAAGCCTGTGGGTTAGTTATAGGAACGTAGGTTACAACAGACGCTGCAAGCAACGCTTGTAACTAACGTTGTAATAACGCAACAAGGCAACTAGTAGGCCTATAAAATAGTGCTATAAATAGCATTATTTTAACACTCCCTCTAGAAAAGTATAAGGTAACTAATTCAATACCTAGACTTAGCTCTTTAATAGATATCTAAGTTAACCATAAATTCAATAATAAATCCAATAACTTTTAACTAAAAAACAGTAACTTTTAAAATCAATAACTTTTGGGTGTAATTCCAGTGTTTTTGTTAATTTTCCGGTTTTTCGACTTTTTAGTTGATTTTATTGGTTTTGATTAAGCCTTTGTATTCGTAAGGCCTAATAGTTAGATAAATTATTGAAATTTATTATTAGGCAGGGGTTTAGTTAAACTATCTGCAGGCATCTCTTTAGTGTTAATATAGATAACCTTAGCTATACCCTTCTATACCTTTTCTCTAGTATAGTTAAATTTTAGTAGGGTATGCTTTGTTCTGCTATAGAGAGCAGGGTTATTAGCGGTTATAATAGCGCCTTAGTTATTACTAAAAATTAGTACTAGAGGTGCTATAGGTAGCTTTATCTCTTTAAAGAGACTGTAAAGCCACTCTAGCTCCCTAATAGCTTCACATAAGGCATTAGATTTAGCCTCTAATGTGGATAAAGCTATTATAGTTGCTTCCTTTGATTTCTAGCTAATAGGTCCTTTAGCTAGCTTATAGAGATAAGCATAGGTTAATTTAGAGGACTTATTACCCATAAAGTCACTATTATAGAAGCTAATAAGGGTTACAGAAGCTATAATAGCAGATTTAGACCTTCTATAAGTTATAGAATAACCTATAGAGCCTAAAAGGTACCTAAGCAGGTGTTTAGAAGCATTAAGGTGCTCTATAAACAGCTTAGATAGCGCTATGAAAAGCCACTAAACCAGAAAGGCAATATTAGGTCTTATAAGGAGCATTAGGTATATAATAGTCCCTATAATACTCTAATATAGCTTGTGATTTAGGGGGGAAAGAGGTTTAGTTAGGTGGTTTACCTGCTTTATAATTCTAGGTTATAGAGGAATTTTAATAGGTCTAGCATCCTTTATATTAAATCTTTCTAAGGCTTTAGAAATATACTAGGATTAGTGGATAGTTAGGGTCCCTTTCTTTCGATTTCTAGTGATTTAAACGCCTAGGAAAAATTCGGCTAGCCCACAGTCTTCTATAGGATAAGCTTTATAAAGTAGCTTCTTTAGCCTATTAATATAAGCTAGATCTAGTCCTATTAGAAGGCAGTTATCCACATAAGTCGCTATATAAGTAAATATAGTTAGGTTAAAGAAGACAGCTAGGTTAGATATAAGGGGTTAAAAGCCTAGCTTCCGAAAAAGGTCCTTTAAAACCTGCTACCACTCTCTAGAGCTTTGTTTTAATCTATATAAAGCTTTTTATAGGAAAATAACTTGCTTTTAAGAGGGTTTATAGCTATACTTCTTAAGTAACTTAGCTACTTTAGGTGTAGACTTAGTAAATTCAGTGAATCCATTAGGGATTTGCATATAGATAGATTCCTTTAGTAAACTGTTTAAAAAGGCCCCTATAAAATCAACCTATTTAACTTCCTAGTTATTACAAGCCGCTAGGGCTAGTAAAATCCGCTAACTAGGGGGAATGCTAGTTATAGCGTAGGTTTCAATATAATCTTAACCTTCTATCTGCATAAAACCTTTAGTAACGAGTTAGGCCTTATACTTTAGAGAATTATTTTCTTTATCCTTTTTAAGCTTGTAAACAAGCCTATTCTTTAGAACCCTCTAGCCCTTAGGAATCTAGTCTATCCCTATAAATTTAAAGGTTCTAGTAGCTAGAAGCTGCTTAAATTCGTTAAATGTTATATCTATCCATTTTTGACTATCCTTGCTTTTTAAAGCTTGTTTCTAGGTCTTAGGGGTATCCGAATCGTTGTTAGTGGATGATTTAGCCCTTTGTTATGCCTTAAAGCATATCTCCTTAACGTATAAAGATATATTAAAATCATTGATATCTATAGAATTAGAATTAATTAAAGAATCTAAATCTAAAAACGGTTTTTTAATAGCCCCCTTATTAGGGGCGCTAGAGCTAGGGCTCTCTAGGGGTAGCGCTAGAGGCGTTGCAAGCGCTATCGTAAGCGCTGTATTAGTTGCCCTAGGGACTGTTAGTATAGGCGCTGCGGGCGCTACGGGCGCTAAGCTTTTAGGAGGCTTTAGGTAACTATCCTAAACTTCTAGATTATCTCATAAGATATTAGCTTCTCCCTTTAAAGGATTAGTCCCTAAAGGCTTAGGGGACCTTATAGAGCCTATATCCTCTATAATTTTAATAAAGCTAGTCTTTATAACTAACCTTTTAGAGGGAATATAAATAAGATAAATAGTAAAACCTAGAGTAGCTAGTAACTAACTAGGGATAGTCCTAGGGGCTAGCTTTTAAAGCTTAGATCTTTGCTCCGGAGGTATTAGGACCTTATAATAAGACCCTATAGCCCTAATTTTTGAGAAATTAGGCTTATAGGAAGTCTTAGGCTCTAAGTTAGCTAGATATAACTGCTTAGGGGTTAAAGGTTTAGTTGTATTAGCTATGATATTAACTAATTTCATTATGGCTAGAAGGATATAAGACTATAGATATAGGGGCAGCTAAGACTACTAAAGTGTAGCCCTAAGCTAGTCTAGGATAACCCTAATAGCCCTCTTAACTAGCCTATTCTGTTTGTGAACTTAGGGGTAAGAGGTGCTAAATTAAATCCCTTTAGAAGATAACTATAACTAAAGGTTATTGTTAATTTTAGTACCTTTGTTAAAGTAAAGGTGCCTAGGATACGCGTTATATTGGTTTTTTAGGGCCCTAAAGAAGCCCTTAATAGCTAAAGAAAGGGTTAAGCTTTCTTTATTAGCTAATGAAAAACACTATTTATACTAGGATTTTCGATTAATAAGGATAAGGACTACTGCCTTCTTATTATGCGGTATAGGTTCAATTTTAACTGTATCTCCCTCTAGAATATCTAGAACTCTAGGGGGGTCCTAAATAGGTTATTTAGTTAGTCTTCTAATAGCTTTAGATTATATATAGGCTATGTAGTTAAAATCCTTTTCTTTAACAGCAGAAAAATCAGGGATCCCTTTAGCTAATTTTAATGACTTCTTTAGTAAAGGGAGGCCTATATGGCCTAATTAAATGTGCTAAAGAAGGGCTAAATCTAATAACTTCTTGTAACTAGAATCTAGCTTTTTAGGGCTATTATCCCCTAACTCCCTCTGTTGCTAGGCCTCTTAAGAATTATAGGCCTCTAGGGGCAATAGACGGCCACTATCGTCACCAAAGCAATTAGGGTATGGACCTTCTAAACCCCCTGTAGAAGATGCCTAACTAGGAGCTTTAGTAGGATATAGGGCTAAATCATTGTCTTCTAGCTCTTTGATTCGTTAATATTCCTTGGGATTAAAAGCTAGTTACGGAATTTAAACCTCTATAGGGTAGGAAAACCCTAATTTATTCTTATAAGCTCTTGGTTGTTGTTGCCGTTATTAGTTGTAATATTAAGAGCCTATAAAGGAGAGGTAGGTTAAATGCTTATAGATTGTAGGAGTAGGTTGCCCCTTAATCTATAGAAAAAAGCTATGTTTAGCAGGTTCTAGTAACCCACAGGGGCTTTTATTAGCTAGGAATAGCTAGTCTTTAGTTAGATAACCTCCCTTTAAATAGTGAGATAACCCACTAACTAGGTTAGTATCTATGCCTAGGAAATATAGAGTATCTAGCAAAGCTAAGGGCCTATATTCTAGTGGATTTTTCTTAACTAGAATATTGAAAATAGCTATGCCTCTTCCTTTAGGATAAATAGGTCCTCCTGCTGTAATTATAGAGCTAGTTTTACCTTTCTTTAGAGGTTTAAAGTCCCTAAAAGAAGCCCTATTATTACAAATGTAATAGGAAGAACCCGTATTATACAAAAGGGAGTTTTTAACCACATTATTAGAGTAGCTAAAAGTAGGCTTGCTAGTAGTGTTACTAGTGGTACTAGAGGTATCTAAGTTAGACTTAGAATTACTACTATTATTACTACTAGATTTATTAGAATCTAATTCTTTAACGTATCCTATGGCTTAAGTATAGCCTAAAGCAAAAGCAGCTTCTTTTCCTTTCTGTTTTTCCCTATTACTACTCTTCTTTTTCTTCTGCTTCTTTTTAGAGGCTTTAGAAGGGTTTAAATCCTTCTTATTTTGCTCTTTAGTGGCGTTAGAGTCCTTCTTAGGGTTAGGATTAGAAGATTTCTTTTCCTAGTCCTTAGAATTTCCCTTATTATTAGAAGCCTTATAGCTAAGGGCTTTAGCTATAGGGGAGGTCTTATCCCTCTGTTCTTCTAATAAATCTGCTATAAGGAACTGTAAATTTAGGGTATTTATAGGCAGTCCTTATGCCCTAGAAGCTCTAATAGTAAATCTTTGTCTCTTAGCCTAACTAGGAAAGGTCTGCTTTAATGCATTAATATAATGATTTACTTAATTAATAGGGGTAATCTTTACACTATAAAGTTATAGTCTAGCTAGTAAATTATTAAAATTAGCATTTAAAGCCTCTAAAGATCCCTTATAACTTAAAAAGTTTAGGGAATAGTAGCTAGCGTATAGCGTACTACGCTAGATTTTAGCACTTAGTGAATACTACCTAATAAGGACTTTATAGGCTTCTTTAGGGGATTTTTGCTAATATATAGTAGCCTATGGTCCTAGTTAATAACTATCTCTTAATATTATTAAAAGAATAGCTTAGTCATAGTTAGCTAGATAGCTTACTAGGCTTGGATTATCTATAAATTTAGGTAATCCTAGGGCTTTAAATTATATGCTTAGGGCTTACTTCCACTAATTATAGTTTTTAGGGCCTTTTAGCTTAGCTCCCTCTAAAATAAAGTAAACCTTCTTATTTAGTTCCTTTATAGCACCTATATTAAAGGTAGCTTGTAAGTTACTAAAAGGTACACTCACAGAAGTAGTAGCTAGGTCTTCTTCTAGAACCTTAGTATTTTCTTCCTTAGGTCTATTAGAAGCCTAAAGACCTTACATAATAGTTATAGTTTGCGTTAATTTCTCTAGAAGATTATTAGTGCTAGCCTTGTTTTTAATATAATTATCCTTGCTATGCCTAATAAAATTAGCTAAGGTCTTGCCTTGTTATTTAATTTAACTTTATAGGTGCAAAGTACTAGCCTAAATAGCTAATTAACCTTCTATATCTATCCTACTAGGGTCCCTAGGGGGGCTAGAAGGACTTATAGCAGGGGCCTTACCCTTATAACTAGGTAGTGCTATCTTCTAAAAGTCTCTAAAAAAGGAAAAGAATCCCTATGTAGAAGCTCTAAATTTATTCCTATTGTAAATAACGCACGCTAGAAATTACTTATGTTACAATCTAGTCGCGTATGTAAATTGTGTGGCAGGGCTATTTAAGAGGGTAGCCCTTAGGTCTAAAAAGTAAGTCTTTGGTATACGCGGGCAGAAAAATGGCGGAGAAGATTCTCTAAGAAAATTTTCTTAACACTAAGTAATAGGAATTGTAGATAATAGGTATTATAGAAGTTATAACGCAACGCAACGTAATGTATAGTGCGTGTAACGTAGTGTAATAGGTCAAAAAGCCTAGTATAGATATACTAGATGTCTAATGATTTCAAAGGGTGCAGTGCAGCGTATTTACTATTGTAGATAATATTAAATATAACGGTCGTAGTAGTGAATAAAATCTCTAAAAGAGGTTGTGGTTATAACTAGATAGTTATAGGTTGCAATGTGGTGGTTGCGGGTGCGGCTGTAGTTGATTTTTAACACTAAGGGTCTGATGTTACAATGCGTGGCACTAGTAAATAAAGAGCTTCAAATTCTAGTGATTTCCTTCGTAATCTTAAGAGCCCATAGGTATAGTAGGTAGTAACTAGTACCTAAAATCAAGCAGTAATTGCAGTAGAATAACGCAGTAATGTAGTAATCTATAGGCCTTCTAGGCTTATAACCTATTAAAAATAGAAGGGAATCTAGCTAGAGGGATAGGAAGACCTCCCTACTAGATTCTAATGCGGCGGCTTTTAGATTCACTAGATTATAGCGTATTCTTTAAGATTAGGAGCTTTAATAGTTAAATATAGTTAATTCCTAGCTAATACAGATAGTCTAATAAGCAATAAGAGGATTTCTAGTTCCCTTATAGACCTACTAACTATATTAGAGGATCTAGGTCGCTAGAGAGGTCTTAGGAGCTACTTTTTATTTTCCGTAAAACTTATTTATATAGGAAAAATAAAAAATCAACTTATAGCTATACAAACTAGCTGCCTAGGTGGCCTAACTAAGCACTTTAATATACAACCCTATTAATAAAATATACTATTAAATCCAGAAAAATTCAAGGATTCGAACAGTATACGTTAGCCTTTTATACGACTACTAGTTGCCTAGTTACAGTCGATTTTAGCTTCCCTATAGGGTAACCTAGTTGGCTTAGTTATACAAGCCCGTGGGTTGGTTGTGGGAACGCAGGTCACAACAGACGCTGCAAGCAACGCTCGTAACCAACGTTGCAACAACGTAACAAGGCAACTAGTGGGCCTATAAAATAGTGCTATAAATAGCATTATTTTAACAAAATCCTATAGGGAGTTTATTATTACCTAAGGCCTTCTAATTACTTATATCCATAAGGATATTCCTAATCTCCTAGGGGGTAAATAAGTCTAGGTCTAGGGCTAGTATATTATTAAGCTTAGGGAAAGATAGGTCTAGGATATAGGATAGGTTTACTATAGGTTTAGGGAAAAATCTTTATACTAGTATGCTTACCTTATCTTTATATATAATAGCTAGGTTAGGGTTATTATTAGACCTCTTAAGCTTTAGTAGCCTTAGGAGCTCTAGGGAAGCCTAGCTTTAAAGCCTAGCTTATCTTTCTAGCCTTTATACTTCTCTATCCTTACCTTTAGTGTTAGCTTGCCTTAGTATATCCCTCTATGTGTTTCTTCTCTTTTCTCTAATAACTCTTTCCTAGTTCTTATTTACATTAGTATACACTTACTAATTTGCTTTAGTCCTTTAGTGCCTCTATTATCTCTTAGCCTAATTAGCTTTAGTAACTAACTCTTTAGCCTTTCTAGATTACTATACTTTTAGTTTAGGTAAGCCTCTAGGTTTTTAGGGGGCTATTATCTTAGCTATTTCCTAGAGGTTTATAATTAACTATATAGTATAGGCATTAATACCTTCCTTATTATATAAGTCTAGGGCGTTTTCTAGTAGTAGTTAGTTAATTACCTTTACCTCTATAGTTTCTTTATCTATAGCGCTCTAAGTATACTTAAGGGTTAGGGGGGTAGCCTCCTAAGGGTTAGTAAATATATAAATTAGTTATAGTATATAGTTAGACCTTATTAGGTTATTAGCTTTATTATAGTATACTTAGATATTAGGAGTTACTTATGCTAAATCTATAGTGCTATCTTTATTACCTTTATTTTATCTTATAGGTTTACCCTATAGCGTTACTAATCTAAGCCTTTACTAGCCTATAAACTCTAGTAGTTCTTTTGCCCTATTACTAGTCCTATTAAATCTATCCTATAGTAAATGCTTTTAGTTAAAGTCCCTAATAAATACGCTTTAGTTATAAGGCTTTTTTATATTAATAGTGTAAATAGGGGTGTTCTAATTATTACTATAATTTTTAGAGTAAAGAGAGTAAATATTTACACTATATATTTTCACTAAGGACTAGTTAGTTTCTCCCTAGGCTACTTATAACCCTATAGCGTGCTTCTTATTAATATATATAGTGTTATATTTATTATAGTATATAAGTTAGAAGTAAGTAAGGCTTAGGGCTAGGGGCTAAGGGTTTTTTATATTTCCCTATTTTTAAATTACTATTATATCTATATTAGTGTAATATTAGAGCGCTATATATATAAGATTATCCTTATTATTTATATTTTAATAGAGAACTTATAATATTACTATATTAGTTAGGGGGGTTAGGGGTTTTCTCTATTTTACGCTAGTTTTATACTAGCCCTAATTTACTTTACATATTACCTAATGCTATTTACCCTTATAGCTCTAGGCTATTTTACGCTTTACTTTACTAGGGTTAGGTAGCCTCTTTTTTTTCTTACTATAGTAGCTAGTGCCTAGGCTATAGTAAGTCTCTCCTAGCTTAGGGATAGGCTTTTATTTAAGGGGTAAGTAATAAAGTATACTAGCTACTCTAGGTATCTTACTTTTACTATACTTTATTTCTTTTTTAGGACTAGGTAGTTCTTAAACTAAGCTAGGTAAGGGCTAGAATATAGAATATATTTCTCCTATACCTATCTATTAGTAGTTAGGTAAGTTATTTCTCTACCCTTATAATAGCTAGCTTTATACCTCTTATACTTTAGGGCTACCTTATAGTACTTTATAATATATCCTATTTAAAAGTAATTATAGCATTATTAAGGTTATAGGGTCTTATTATATAGTTTAGTATAAAATAGCTTTGCTTTAAAGACTATTCTATCTTTATAAATCTTATTAGTATCTTTAACTTTAGCTAATCTAAGGATAAGGGTAGTTCTTAGGGCTCCTTTATATTAGGGGTGCCTTACTATTACCTTAATTATATTAACTTTATTTACTTTACCTAGCTTTACTACTAGGTTCTTAATAAAGGTATACTTTATAAGGAAGCCCTTAACTATAATACTAAGGATATAGTAATAAAAAGCTACCTTTAGTCTAAAGGCAGTAGGAATCTATTTCTAGTTATCTTTATACTAGGTAATAGTCCCTTTAAATATAATAATTATATCTTTGCTTAGGAGTTTTCTAGCTATAACTACTATAGCTTAGCCTATAGCCTTATTTACTACTATTACTATGTCTTTAGTAGTCCTAGACTAAAGTAATTCCTATATAGTATTCCCCTTAATAAGGACTTCTTTATTTTATTTACCTAGGATTTATAGGGGGGGTAAAGTAATATTAAGTTATTTTAGTAAAGTAAGTCCTATAGTAACGCTTACCTAGGTGTGAGAACAATAGTAGCTAGGCAAGAGGTATAGGGGCTTTCGTATATTTACTAAAGCTTGCTAGGTCTAAGTGTGTTCTATATGCAAGCTAGGAGCTTATAGCTAGTGGCTTGCTAGTGTCACGTGGACCTAGCCCTAGGGCCTAACCTACTGCGTGGTGCGCGTTAGTGTTCTAGGTGTTATTATTATAAGTAAGGCCTTATAATTATCCCCTTACTTTTAGCTAGGCTTCTAAATGGCTTTTACTAGCTATCCTATAGCTATTTACTAAGTAGTAAATATATTAAAATAATAATAAATAATAAGCAGCGCTTAGGTATAAATTTATCTATAACTCTCCCTTTTATTATAGCCTTTTCCTCCCCTTAACACTAGTAATTTATTTTTCTAAATACTATTATACCTTACGCTACCCTAACTTTTACCTTATTACTTAAGAGACCTTTGCATACTTTTCCGCACCGACCCAAAGGTACGGAATCGCCTCTAAAATACAAACCAAGTTAATATTTAAATTCCTCGTTATTAATTACCCCCTTCCATAATGTTATATTATAGCAGACCTAGAGGCAAGTGTAAGGATAAGGTGCTAATAGTTATTAATAAAGGAGAAAGGGGGCTAGCATAGAGCTACCACTACCCTAACGCTAGTATAGAATAGTATAATGTCCGCAGGAGCAATAATAAACCTATAGTAAGATAAATCTAATTTAATTATCCTAAAGGAAAGAAATTCTATAAAGAGATAGCTAGTCTTATCCCTAGTAATAAGGTAGCTAAAGTCTAGCGTATTACTAAGGCTATAACCCTCCTAATAGCAAACTATATCTAAGCTAAACTAGAATAGAAAAATAATAATAATAGTAATATCTATATAACTAAAGAAGCACTCTTATAAGTCCTTAAAAAGGTAATTAAGAAAGTAACTAAGGGTAGCACTACTCTAACCTAGGTAAGCGTTACTATAGGACTTACTTTGCTAAAATAACTTAATACTACTCCACCCCCCCTATAAATCCTAGGTAAATAGAAAAGAGAAGTCCTTATTAAAGGGAATACTATATAGGAATTACTATAGTCTAAAACCACTAAAGATATAGTAATAGTAGTAAATAAGGCTATAGGCTAAGCTATAGTAGTTATAGCTAGAAGACTTCTAAGCAAAGATATAATTATTATATTTAAAGGGACTACTACCTAGTATAGAAATAACTAGAAATAGATCCCTATTGCCTTTAGACTAAAGGTAGCTCTTTACTACTATATCCTTAGTATTATAGTTAAGGGCTTCCTTATAAAGCATACCTCTATTAAGAACCTAGTAGTAAAGCTAGGTAAAGTAAATAAAGTTAATATAATTAAGGCAATAGTAAGGCGCCCCTAATATAAGGGAGCCCTAAGAACTACCCTTATCCTTAGATTAGCTAAAGTTAAAGATACTAATAAGATTTATAGAGATAGAATAGTCTTTAAAGTAAAGCTATTTTATACTAAACTATATAATAAAACCCTATAACCCTAATAATACTATAACTACTTCTAAATAGGATATATTATAAAGTACTATAAGGTAGCCCTAAAGTGTAGGAGGTGTAAAGCTAGCTATTATAAGGGTAAAGAAATAACTTACCTAACTACTAATAAATAAGTATAGGAGAAATATATCCTATATTCTAGCCCTTACCTAGCCTAGTCTAGGGACTACCTAATCCTAAAAGAGAAATAGAATATAGTAAAGGTAGGATACTTAGAGTAACTAATATACTTTACTACCTACCCCTTAAATAAAAGCCTATCCCTAAGCTAGGAGAGACTTATTATAGCCTAGGCGCTAACTACTATAATAGGAAGGAAGAGAGGCTACTTAACCCTAGCAAAGCAAAGCGTGAAATAGCCTAAAGCTATAAGGATAAATAGCATTAGATAATACGTAAAGTAAATTAAGGCTAATATAAAACTAGCGTAAGATAGAGAAAACCCCTAACCCCCCTAACTAATATAGTAATATTATAAGTTCTCTATTAAAACATAAATAAGAAGGATAATCTTATATATATAGCGCTCTAGCACTACACTAATATAGATATAATAGTAATCTAAGAATAGAAGCATATAAAAAACCCTTAGCCCCTAGCCCTAAGCCTTACTTGCTTCTAACTTATATACTATAATAAATATAATACTATATATATATATAAGAAGCATACTATAGGGTTATAGGTAGCCTAGGGAGAAACTAACTAGTCCTTAGTAGAAATATAAGGTATAAATATTTACTCTCTTTACTCTAAAAATTATAGTAATAATTAGAACACCCCTATTTACACTATTAATACAAAGGAGCCTTATAACTAAAGCGTATTTATTAGGGACTTTAACTAGAAGTATCTATTATAGGATAGATTTAATAAGACTAGTAATAAGGTAGAAAAACTACTAGAGTTTATAGGCTAGTAAAGACTTAGATTAGTAACGCTATAAGGCAAACCTACTAGATAGAATAAAGGCAATAGGGATAGCACTATAGATTTAGCTTAGGTAACTCCTAATATCTAAGTATATTATAATAGAGCTAATAACCTAATAGGGTCTAACTATATACTATAACTAATTTATATCTTTACTAAGCCCTAGGAGGCTACCCCCCTAACCCTTAGGCACACTTAAAGCATTATAAATAAAGGGACTATAAAGGCAAAAGTAATTAACTAACTATAACTAGAAAACGCCCTAGACCTATGTAATAAGGAAGGCATTAACGCTTACACTATATAGTTAATTATAAATCTCTAGGAAATAGCTAAAATAGTAGCCCCCTAAAAACCTAGGGGCTTACCTAGACTAGAAGCATAGTAGTCTAAAAGGGCTAAAGAGTTAATTACTAAAGCTAATTAGGCTAAGAGATAATAGAGGCGCTAGAGAACTAAAGCAAATTAGTAGGCATATATAGATATAAATAAGAACTAGGAAAGAGTTATTAGAGAAGAGAGAAGAAATACATAAAGGGATACGCTAAGGCAAGCTAATACTAATAGCAAGGAAGGAGTAGTATAGAGGCTAGAGAGATAGGCTAGGCTTTAAAGTTAGGCTCCCCTAAAGCTTCCTAGGCTACTAGAGCTAGAGAGGTTTAATAATAACCCTAACCTAGCTACTATATATAAAGATAAGGTAAGCATACTTATATAAAGATTCTTCCCTAAACCTATAGTAGACCTATCCTATATCCTAGACTTATCTTTCCCTAAGCTTAATAATATACTAGTCCTAGACCTAGACCTATTTGCCCCCTAGGAGATTAGCAATATTCTCTTAGATATAAGTAATTAGAAGGCCCTAGGTAATAATAAACTCCCTATAGGATTTATTAAGGCTTGTAGCAAACTAGCCTATCTTATAATAACTAGGCTACTAAACGTAGCTATTATAGTTAGCTATTTCCTAGCCTACTTCTACACTGCTAAAGTAGTAGTAATTAGGAAACTAGGAAAAATAACTAAAGAAATAAGATATGCTCATGCCTAGAGACCTATCTTACTACTTAATATTATAGGAAAAGTCATAGAAGTAGCAATAGTAAGGTAACTTATAACCTATGCTAAGATAAATAGCCTTCTCCCTAAGCTATAAATAGGTAATAGGGTTAACAAATTAATAAAGACTATAATAAGAGCCCTAATAGAGTGTGTTAGAGAGGCCTAGGGAAGGGGTAAATTAGCCTTACTTATATAAATAGATATTTTATTAGTATTTAATAGGGTTAGCTACCTATACCTTATAGCTCTTCTTATTAAGATAGGTATCCTATAATAGCTAGTAGTAATAATACATAGCTTTCTTATAGGGAGAATAAGCTAGCTTAGCTTTAATAGAGGACTCTTAAGACCCTTTAAAATTAAGGCTAGCACCCTATAGGAATCCCCCCTCTCCCCTATTCTCTTTCTCCTATACTTAGTAAAACTCTATGTCTATTTTAGAGCTATGCTAGGTATAGTAGTAATAGGCTTTGCTAATAATATAAATATTATAGCTTTTAGAAAGAATATAGCTTAGACTTAGAGAAGGCTTAAGGCTATATAAAAGATCTATAAGGATTAGGTAAAGGAAGTAAGGGTAAAGTTTAACCTAGCTAAGATAAAACTTATACACTTTAGCAAATCCTACTAACCCCCCTAGACTAGAGTCTAGCTTAGAGCAAAGGAGATAGTGCCTATAGAGGCTTGCTATTTCCTTAGAATCTAGGTTAATAGGAAACTTACCTAGAGTGCCTATAGGAAGATTATTAAAGGGAAATTAGCCTAGTAGTAACTTACACTTACCTTACTAGTAGCGTTAGCATAGGGTTATAGCTTTTAGGATATATACCTCTTATATATATAGGTAGTCTGCCCTATAATTACCTATAAAGTAAGCGCTTACTATATACTAACTAAGAAAGGAGGGAAACTAAAAGGCATAGTTAAGAGCTTTATAACTAACTAGTTAGCCTACCTCTAAGTTATTATAAGGGCGTTTAAGGCTACCCTAATTACATAGCTAGAAGCTAAGACTAAAGTCCTACTACTTAACCTATATCTAAATTACCTAAAAAAGAGGTTTAAGGATAAAACTATTAATAGTAGGATAGCAAAGGTAATTAGGACTATAGCTAGGTTAGTAGTAACTATCCTACCCTAGAGAAGGCTACTAAGGAGATATAATAATAAGGAGGATAAACCTAACGCAAACCTATATAATAAGTGGAAAAGCCACTAGGAAGCATAGTATAATAGAGAAAGACTAGGTTAGGACTAGTGTATTAGAGAACTAACTAAGGACTAACCACTAAGCCGCCTAAAAGATATCTAGAGATTCTATAATAACCTAGATAAGCATGTCTCCTCTATAATTATATAATTACAAATAGGAAAGATTAGCCTTAATAAGTTCCTTTTTCTCTAGAATATCCCTAGGGTAGCTTTGCCTCTATATAGCTATAGCTAAGCGAAGGAAGACTAGTACTATGTAATAGTTAATTACTATAGATATAGCTATATGTAACCCTAATAACATTAGCCCATAAACACATAGGAAGCAAGGCTAGCCCTAAACAATCCCTAATAGGCAAAAGTTATAGCTAAATGGTTTCTAGCTATAAAGAGACTATAATATTACACGCTAGCATATAACCTAGCCGCTAAGTTAAGAGCCTTAGAGCTAGAACTAAGGCGTGCCTAACGCAAAGGGCTAGAACTAAGGATTATAAAAACAATAACTAGTAAGGATAGCGAAAACTAAGAACTAATGTAAATAATTTAGGGGCGGAAATAGGCTAGAGGCAGAATAACTATAACGCATATAAGGAAAGGAATATGCTCTAGAACTTATTATTAGATTTATATAAACTAACTACTAAACGCTAGGTATATTAGCCCCTCTCTCTAGGCTACTTCTAATCCTTTTACGCCCCTATACTAATATAAAATAATATAAAAAAACTACTCCTCCTTAGGGATAGGAATAGTATTCTCTAGGATTTTAGCCTGCCCCTTAATAAGGAGGGAGGCACCTAGGAGATAGTTTGTCTTTGCTATTTGCGTGTCTAAATAATATAGCTAAAAGATAGTCTTATTATATTAGTCCCTAGTGGACCTAGAACTGCCCTAGTTAAGGCCTACTACTAATGCGGACTATTTCTTTTTGCTTTAATTTTTAGTATATAATTTCTTAATATAGGTATTAAAGTCCTTAGGGACCTAGAGAAACAGATAAATTAGCACTAATTTAGAGCTAGAATAGACCCGCTAGAGAAGCACTTACTTCTACACTACTAGCAATCTTAGCTAATATTTTAGTTAGCTACTAATGCTTTGCCTAATGTCTAGTGATTTTAACCTATTAAATAGATTAGCAGCGGCGCTAGCCTAGAAGTAATAATATTAAAACCTTTTTATAACCACTATTTCTAACCTAATAATTAAAATAGGCATTAGTTATAGCCCCTAACTAGATAGATTAGCCTTGCCACTGCGTTAGAACTAAAGAGAAAACATACTAATAATGTTATAATACTAATAGCCTAGAGTCTTAATGGACCGCGCATAATAAGATATACACTAGAACTATTAAGGCTTGCCTAACTACACTAAATTAGTGTTAAAATAGGCCTAGCGCTAAAGCAAAGGAGACTTACCTAAAGCTTGTATTTAAGCGCTTACTATAACTGCTTTAGGGTAAGTAGCTTCTTTAGATAATAAAGAGATAACATAGGTTCCTAGATAGATTAGCACCTAGTTTGTATAGAAATAGAAGTAGACTTACTAGTGACACGGATTAGGAAGGAGATATTTTTGTGATAGCAAGAATATATATATAAAACTACTACAATTATTAGCTTCTAAACTAGCTCTAACCTAGGACAGGGCCTATAGGTTCTTAAAAGAAAAAGAGGAAAATAACCTATAAGAAAGTGTAATATAGGAGGAAGGAAAAAGATTAGGATTCTAAGGGGGGAAGAACTCTTCTTATAATCCCTAGGGGGGGGGGCTATAAGTTATTATTACAAATATAAAGATAATACACTAAAATCGCAAATAAATAAAAACTCTAGTAATAGAAGAGCGCTAACACTAAGGTAACTATAGGCTAGCCTTGCCTTCCCCCTCTAGAAGTTCTATAAAACTAGGTACTTTAAGTTTATAAATAACCTAGGTTAGAAAAGAGGTAGATTTAGCTAAAAAGTAAGGCAATAAAAGAGTTAGTAATACTATAAGAGAAAAGTAAATTATTATTATAAACTAGAATTCACTTTACAGGTGGTAATATTAATTAGGCTAGCACTAGCGTAAAGGAGAGCTAGGACCTAGGCAAAGGAGGAGAGTTAGTAGTCTATCTAACTTAAAAAACTTAGATAAAGGGATAAGGCTAGCGTAAGCTAGTAATAAATAACTACAAATAGCTACACTAACTATAGCGCTAACCTAGTATAGGGCTAGCGCTAGACTAAACAAAGACGTAAGGGGGTTTTTTATTCTTCTAAAGGTTTTCCTCTTTAACTAATCTGTAGGAGTACTAGAAATAGCCAGAGGAGGCTAACTAGCGTAATTAAATAATAATAATAATACCTTATTACTTACTACTCTCTTACTATAGATAAGGAGACTATTCCCTTTAAGCACTACTCTTATATGTATTATTTACACACTAGGTACGCTAACTTTAAGAAGCACTTGCTAGCTAAGCTATAATTACTATAGATTAACTATTAATTCTCTTAGTATTTATTTACTACTACTTTATAAATAAAGCATTCTAAGCGCTATATCTAATACTATAAATATAGCAATACTTATAACACTATAACTATACTACTCTTCCTTAGTCTCTTAGTAGCTTATTACTAATGCTTTTATATAGGCAATGCCTATAATATAAGGAGATTTTTATAATCTCCTAGCTTATCTTAATTAGATCTAGGTGCTTATAGATGCCTATAGTAATAAGGATCTAGAAAACCCTAAGGATCCTATGTTCTTAGAGGTAACTTACTGCTATTTTAGCACCTACTACCTCTATCTAATAATAGGTTTTAACTATGCTAATATAGCTTACTATATTATATTTAGTTTAATAGGGGCTATAAAGGTTTATTAAGTTTATATTTTTACTACCTATTTACTAGCTTCTTACTTATATTTCTAGGTAGGATGCCTCTATCTTATACTAGTAGTATATAGTTTCCTACTAATAATTATTAGTGTCTATATTCCTAGCTTTGCTTCCTAGGGTAGTAAGTTATATTCTAGTCTAGTTTTACTATCTATTTACTAACCTTTTAGTAGCTAAACTACTTATAGCTTATATTTATATAAAACGCGCGTATAGTTTTATATCTATGTTTAACTAACCTAGGTTTTATGCCTTAGGCTATAGTAGTCTATTGCTTTTACCTAGCAATAAAGAGGGTAGTTATAGAGGATAAGAGTAAGGCTAAGTACCTTATTTTAAATAGCGAAATTTTAACCTATAATAAGGCTATAATAAAGGGGTTTCCCCTAACTCTCCCCTAGTTATAGGCGTGGTTTCTTTTATTATTTAGTAAATAGTCTAAGTTACTTTTTTTATAGAGTGTAATAGTAGCTAATAAGGCTAGGCCTTTTCTATAGGAACCTTATATCTCTTTGCTTATAACTTGCTTATATCTCACTACCTTTCTTCCTTAATTTACTTTAGTGAAATTTTTAAATTACGCGTTAAGCGCTTTCTATATCTTTTACTAGAATCTATTAGTTATATTTACTAGGCTAACCCTTCTATTTTACTAGTTATTTATTGCCTTTATAGGTCTTCCTATAGTCCTTAACTTCCTTAACTTTATACTTATTATCTTTATTCTTAAGGTCTAGTATTAGCTTATCTTCTTTTATAGCTTCTTTATAATAGTTCTATAGCTTTAGCAGGCTAATGTGAAATATATTATATAATTAGCTATACTTTTTAGGTAACGCGAGTTAATACGCTTATTTGCCTATAGTATTAAGTATTTAAAATAGCTTAATAAACCTAGGGGTTAGCTTTTATTTTGCCTCCTTAAGCCTAATGTTTTTTATTAATAGTAGTACTAGGTTGCCCCTTTATAGGGTTAGTGGCTAGTAATGTTTATTATAGTACTTTACCTATATTTTAGTAGCTTTTACCTAGTTTTACTTTAGTTACTCCCTAACTTTATATAGCTTTATAATATAGGCATAGGCCTCTAGCACCTCCTCTTCTATAATCTTATCCCTAAGAGCTAGGCAAAACTTAGGGGAATAGCCTATAAGAGAGTAGTTTAGAGAGTAGCCTATAGTTTTATTTACTATATTATTATAGGTAAACTACGCTATTAGGAGTAGCTTAGGCTATATTTACTAATTTTCTATAGTAAAGCATTATAAATAATGCTTAAGCACCTAGTTTATCCTCTCTATTTACCTATTAGTTTAGGGGTAAAACGCTATAGAAAGCCTGCGTTTTATATAGAATAGGTAGCATAAGTCTAACTAGAATTAGCTTATAAAGATAGATCCCCTATTAGATATAATGCCTATTAGTGCCCTAAATTATAGTTTAATTTCTTTATAGAAAAGCTTTGCTAATTTAGCTATATTAATTATAGTAGTTACTAGTAGGAAGACAAAATACTTAGTAAATTAGTTTATAATTACTAGGATTACATTAGCTTCTTACTTGCCTATTCGCGTAATAGGTAGCCTTATAATAAAATCTATTAAGATTTTCGCCTATAGTTACCCTAGTATTAGCAAGGATTTAAGGCTTCTATATAGGCAATGCCTTCTAGCTACTACCTATTAGTAAGTCCTATAGCTTATAACGTAGTCTAATATAGACTTACTTATAGCTAGCCACTAGAAGTAGCGCTTTAATAGCTTAAGAGTGTGTTTAGTCCTAAAGTAACCTACTAGCGGATTATTATAGTGTAGCTATAGAAGCTCCTATTATAAGATAGGCTCCTAAGGAATAACTACCTAGTCTTAGTATATTAGGAGACCCCTTACACTATATAACTATAGACTAGCTTTTCCCTTCCCTTTTGCTAGGGAGTTAATCTTACTACTCTATCTTTATAAATCTAGGTCTTAATCCTATGCCTTCTATAGTAGTTACGCTAATGGTTTATTTAGCCTAGATTAGTAGGGATTTAGTAACGTAATAGCCCCCTAGATCTCTTATACTATACTAGCGTCCTAGACATACGCTACCTTCTCCTAGAAATCCCCTTTATTTAGCTAACCTTTTACTAGATTTACAGTGGCTAACTAGCCTTCTAACTAGGCTACGTAAGCCTTTACTATAGGGGCTAGGATATTTTCCTTCCCTAAAGGCATCTTACTATGCCTCTTTACTAAGACTAAGGCATTTTCCTCCCTTAAAGGTATCTTACTATATCTTCTTTAATACATTAGTATCTTTACTTTTACTAGTTCTTTAGTAGCTACTATCTTTTTCTTAAGTTCTAGTAGTAGTGCCTTATTTATTAGGGGTTTGCTCTTATAATTAGACTTTCTTAATAGCGTATTTATAGGGTTACTCTTCCCTAGCCTATTGTCATGGTCTAGCCCTAAGGGCTAATCGCGGGTGCCTGCGCCACCATGTGGGTGTGACCCCAATCCTTCCGTTATACCAAAAGGATACGCATTGCACAAGTCCCTATGACTTGCGCAATTAACACCTATATTACTAGAGTCTAGGCTAAGCCTAGACTATCACATAGGCTTCTTCCCCACGTAACCTTTTCCCTCTCGCTAGCTAGTAATACCGCGCATCCCCCAGGGCCCCTCTTTTTCCCCTATAAGCCTAGGAAGAATCCCGTTGTGGCACGCAGCCGATTCGAACCTATGACCTTAGGTGACTTGTGCAATTGTTATGGTCTAGCCCACAGGGCTAATCGCGGGTGTCTGCGCCACCACGTGGGTTGCCCTAATCCTTCCGTTACGCCATAGGAAACAACAAAAGGATACGCATTGCACAAGTCCCTATGACTTACGCAATTAACACCTATATTACTAGAGTCTAGGCTAAGCCTAGACTATCACACCTATGCTTAATTATAAAGTAAAAGGGGTAAAGGAATATACACTATCTAGCCTACCTTCTATTTAACTTCTACTACCTTATAAAGGTTTGCAAATTATAGTGGTCTAATAGGACCTTTACTAGGGTTACTATTGAAAATGGGAAGGGAATCTAGCTAGAGGGATAGGAAGACCTCCCTACTAGATTCTAATGCGGCGGCTTCTAGATTCACTAGATTATAGCGTATTCTGCAAGATAGAGAGCTTTAATAGTTAAATATAGTTAATTCCTAGCTAGTACAGATAGTCTAACAAGCAATAAGAGGATTTCTAGTCCCCTCATAGACCTACTAACTGTATCAAAGGATCTAGGTCGCTAGAGAGGTCTTAGGAGCTACTTTTTATTTTCCGCAAAACTCATTTATATGGGAAAAATAAAAAATCGACTCATAGCCATACAAACTAGCTACCTAGGTGCCCTAACTAAGCACTTTAATAAACAACCCTATTAATAAAATATACCATTAAATCCAGAAAGAATTCAAGGATTTGAACAGTATACATTAGCCTTTTATACAACTACTAGTTGCCTAGTTACAGTCGATTTCAGCTTCCCTATAGGGTAACCTAGTCGGCTTAGTCATACAAGCCCGTGGGTTAGTTGTGGGAACGCAAGTCACAACAGACGCTGCAAGCAACGCTTGTAACCAACGTTGCAACAACGCAATAAGGCAACTAGTGGGCCTATAAAATAGTGCTATAAATAGCATTATTTTAACACTCCCTCTAGAAAAGTATAAGGTAACTAATTCGATACCTAGACTTAGCTCTTTAATAGATATCTAAGTCAACCATAAATTCAATAATAAATCTAATAACTTTTAAACTAAAAACAACAGTAAAATCGATAACTTTTAGGCGTAATTCTAATGTTTTTGTTGATTTTTTGGTTTTTTGACTTTTTAGTTGATTTTGTTGGTTTAGATTAAGCCTTTGTATTCGTAAGGCCTAATAGTTAGATAAATTGTTAAAATTTATCATTAGGCAGGGGCTTAGTTAAACTATCTACAGGCATCTCTTTAGTGTTAATGTAAATAACCTTAGCTATACCCTTCTATACCTTTTCTCTAGTATAGTTAAATTTTAGCAAGGTATGCTTTGTTCTGCTATAAAGAGCAGGGTTATTAGCGGTTGTAATAGCGCCTTAGTTATCACTAAAAATTAGTACTAGAGGTGCTATAGGTAGCTTTATCTCTTTAAAGAGACTATAAAGCCACTCTAGCTCCCTAATAGCTTTACATAAGGCATTAGATTTAGCCTCTAATGTTAATAAAGCTATTATAGTTGCTTTCTTTAATTTCTAGCTAATAGGTCCTTTAGCTAGCTTATAGAGATAAGCATAGGTTAATTTAGAGGACTTATTACCCGCGAAGTCGCTATCACAGAAGCTAATAAGGGTTATAGAAGCTGTAATAGCAGATTTAGACCTTCTATAAGTTATAGAATAACCTATAGAGCCTAAAAGGTACCTAAGTAAATGTTTAGAAGCATTAAGATACTCTATAAATAGCTTAGCTAGCGCTGTGGAAAGCCACTAAACTAGAAAGGCAATATTAGGTCTTGTAAGGAGCATTAGGTATATAATAGTCCCTATAATACTCTAATATAGCTTATGATTAGGGGGGGAAAGAGGTTTAGTTAGGTAGTCTACCTGTTTTATAATTCCTAGTTATAGAGGAATTTTAATAGGTCTAGCATCTTTTATATTAAATCTTTCTAGGGCTTTAGAAATGTACTAGGACTAGTGGATAGTTAGGGTCCCTTTCTTTTGATTTCTAGTGATTTAAACGCCTAGGAAAAATTCTGCTAGCCCACGATCTTCTATAGGATAAGCTTTATAAAGTAGCTTCTTTAGCCTATTAATATAAGCTAGATCTAGTCCTATTAGAAGACAGTTATTTACATAAGTCGCTATATATGTAGATATAGTTAGGTTAAAGAAGACAGCTAGGTTAGATATAAGGGGTTAAAAGCCTAGCTTCCGAAGAAGGTCTTTTAAAACCTGCTACCACTCTCTAGAGCTTTGTTTTAATCCATATAAAGCCTTTTGTAGGAAAATAACCTGCTTTTAAGAGGGTTTGTAGCTATACTTCTTAAGTAACTTAGCTACTTTAGGTGTAAAAGACTTAGCAAACTTAGTAAATCTATTAGGAATTTGCATATAGATAGCTTCCTTTAGTGGACTGTTTAGAAAGGCCCCTATAAAATCAACCTATTTAACTTCCTAGTTATTACAAGCCGCTAGGGCTAGTAAAATCCGCTAACTAGGGGGAATGCTAGTTATAGCGTAGGTTTTAATATAATCTTAACCTTCTATTTGCATAAACCCTTTAGCAACGAGTTAGGCCTTATACTTTAGAGAATTATTGTCTTTATCCTTTTTAAGCTTATAAACAAGCCTATTCTTTAGAACCCTCTAGCCCTTAGGAATTTAGTCTATCCCTATAAATTTAAAGGTTCTAGTAGCTAGAAGCTGTTTAAATTTGTTAAAAGTTGTATCTATCTATTTTTAACTATCCTTGCTTTTTAAAGCTTGTTTCTAGGTCTTAGGGGTATCCGAATTGTTGTTTTTAGTGAATGATTTAGCCCTTTGTTATGCCTTAAAGCATATCTCCTTAACGTATGAAGATATATTAAAATCATTAATATCCATAGAATTAGAATTAATTAAAGAATCTAAATCTAAAAACGGTTTTTTAATAGCACCCTTTTTGGGGGCGCTAGAGCTAGGGCTCTCTAGGGGTAGCGCTAGAGGCGTTGCAGGCGCTGTCGTGGGCGCTGTATTAGTCGCCCCGGGGGCTGTTAGTATAGGCACTGCGGGCGCTGCGGGCGCTAGGCTTTCAGGCTTTAGGTAACTATTCTAAACTCCTAGATTATCTCGTAAGATATCTGCTTCTCCCTCTAAAGGATTAGTCCCTAAAGGCTTAGGGGACCCTACAGAGCCTATATCCTCTATAATTTTAATAAAGCTAGTCTTTATAACTAACCTTTTAGAGGGAATATAAACAAGATAAACAGTAAAACCTAGAGTAGCTAGCAACAGACTAGGAATAGTCCTAGGGGCTAGCTTTTAAAGCTTAGATCTCTGCTCCGGAGGTATTAGGACCTCATAATAAGACCCTATAGCCCTAATTTTCGAAAAGTTAGGCTTATAGGAAGTCTTAGGCTCCAAATTAGCTAGAAATAGCTGCTTAGGGGTTAAAGGTTTAGTTGTATTAGCTATAATATTAACTAATTCCACTATAGCTAGAAGGATATAAGACTATAGATATAAGGGTAGCTTAGACCACTAAAGTGTAGCCCTAAGCTAGTCTAGGATAACCCTAATAGCCCTCTTAACTAGCCTATTCTATTTGTGAATATAGGGGCAAGAGGTGCTAAAGCAAATTCCCTTAGAAGATAACCATAACTAAAGTTCGTTGTTAATTTCAGTACCTCCGTCGAAGTGAAGGTGCCTAGGATACGCGTTATATTGATTTTTTAGGGCTCTAAAGAAGCCCTTAATAGCTAAAGAAAGGGTTAAACCTTCTTTATTAGCTAATAAAAAACACTATTTATACTAGGATTTTTGATTAATAAGAATAAGGACTATAGCCTTCTTATTATGTGGTATAGGTTTGATTTTAACTGTATCTCCCTCTAGAATATCTAGAACTCTAGGGGGGTCCTAAATAGGTTGTTTAGTTAGTCTTCTAATAGCTTTAGATTGCATACAGGCTATATAGTTAAAATCCTTTTATTTAATAGCGGAAAAATCAGGGATCCCTTTAGCTAATTTTAATGATTTCTTTAGTAAAGGGAGGCCTATGTGGCCTAATTAAATGTGCTAAAGAAGGGCTAAATCTAGTAACTTCTTATAACTAGAATCTAGCTTTTTAGGGCTATTATCCCCTAGCTCCCTCTGTTGCTAGGCCTCTTAAGAATCATAGGCCTCTAGGGGCAGTAGATGGCCACTATCGTCACCTAAGTCATTAGGGTATAGACTTTCTAAACCCCCTATAGAAGATGCCTAACTAGGAGGAGCTTTAGTAGGACATAGGGCTAAATCTTCTAAATCATTGTCTTCTAGCTCTTTGATTTGTTAATATTCCTTAGGATTAAAAGCTAGTTGCGGAATTTGAACCTCTATAGGGTAGGAAAACCCTAATTTAGTCTTATAAGCTCTTGGTTGTCGTTGCCGTTGTTAGTTACAATATTAAGAGCCTATAAAGGAGAGGTAGGTTAAATGCTTACAGATTGTAGGAGTAGGTTGCCCCTTAATCTATAGGAAAAAGCCGTGTTTAGCAGGTTCTAGTAACCCATAGGGGCTTTTATTAGCTAGGAATAGCTAGTCTTTAGCTAGATAACCTCCCTTTAGATAGTGAGATAACCCACTAACTAGGTTAGTATCTATGCCTAGGAAATATAGGGCATCTAGCAGAGCTAAAGGCCTATATTCTAGTGGATTTTTCTTAACTAGAACGTTAAAAATAGCTATGCCTCTTCCTTTAGGAAAAATAGGTCCTCCTGCTATAATTATAGCGCTAGTTTTACCTTTCTTTAGAGGTTTAAAGTCCCTAAAGGAAGCCCTATTATTACAAATGTAATAGGAAGAACCCGTATCATACAAAAGGGAGTTTTTAACTACATCATTAGAGTAGCTAAAAGTAGGCTTGCTAGTAGTGTTACTAGTGGTAGAGGCACTAGAACTATCTAAATTAGAATTAGAATCACTACTATTATTACTACTAGATTTATTAGAATCTAATTCTTTAACGTATCCTATGGCTAGGGTATAGCCTAAAGCAAAAGTAGCTTCTTTTCCTTTCTGTTTTTCCCTATTACTACTCTTTTTCTTTTTCTGCTTCTTTTTAGAGGCCTTAGAAGGGTTTAAATCCTTCTTATCCTGCTCTTTAGTGGCGTTAGAGTCCTTCTTAGGGTTAGGATTAGAAGACTTCTTTTCCTAGTCCTTAGAATTTCCCTTATTATTATTAGAAGCCTTATAGCTAAGGGCTTTAGCTATAGGGGAGGTTTTGTCCCTTTATTTTTCTAATAAGTCCGCTATAAGGAACTGTAAATTTAGGGTATTTATAGGCAGTCCTTGTGCCCTAGAAGCTCTAATAGTAAATCTTTATCTCTTAGCCTAACTAGGAAAGGTCTGCTTTAATGCATTAATATAATGATTTACTTAATTAATAGGGGCGATCTCTACACTACAAAGTTATAGTCTAGCTAGTAAATTATTAAAATTAGCATTAAAAGCCTCTAAAGATCCCTTATAACTTAAAAAGTTTAGGGAATAGTAGCTAGCGTATAGCGTACCACGCTGGATTTTAGCACTCTACAAATACTGCCTAATAAGGACTTTATAGGCTTCTTTAGGGGATTTTTGCTAACATATAGCAGCCTATAGTCCTAGTTAATAACTATCTCTTAATATTATTAAAAGAATAGCTTAGTCACAGTTAGCTAGATAGCTTGCTAGGCTTGGATTATCTATAAATTTAGGTAATCCTAGGGCTCTAAATTATATGCTTAGGGCTTGCTTTTACTAATCATAATTTTTAGGGCCTTTTAGCTTAGCTCCCTCTAGAATAGAGTAAACCTTCTTATTTAGTTCCTTTATAGCACCTATATTAAAGGCAGCTTATAAGTTACTAGAAGGTACGCTCGTAAAAGTAGTAGCTAGGTCTTCTTCTAGAACCTTAGTATTTTCTTCCTTAGGTCTATTAGAAGCCTAAAGACCTTGCATAATAGTTATAGTTTGCGTAAATTTCTCTAGAAGATTATTAATGCTAGCCTCGTTTTTAATATGATTTTCCTCGCTATGCCTAATAAAATCAGATAAGGTCTTACCTTATTGTTTAATTTAGCTCTGCATCTATAGCTATAGAGCACTAGCCTAAATAGCTAGTTAACCTTCTATATCTATCCTACTAGGGTCCCTAGGGGGGCTAGAAGACCCCATAGCAGGGGCCTTACCCTTATAACTAGGTAATACTATCTTCTAAAAGTCCCTGTGTTAAATCTCCAAATTTATTCCTATTGCAAATAACGCGCGCTAGAAATTAATTGTGTTATAATCTAGTCGCGTACGTAATTTGTGTGGCAGGGCTGTTTAAGAGGGCAGCCCTTAGGTCTAAAAGTGGGTCTTTGGTATACGCAGGCAGAAAAATGACAGAGAAGAATCTCCAAGAAAAATTCTTAACACTAAGGATAGGAATCGTAGATAATAGGTATTACAGAAGCTACAACGCAACGCAACGTAATGTATAGTGCGTGTAACGTAATGTAATAGGTTAAAAAGCCTAGTATATAATATACTAGATGTCCAATGATTTCAGAAGGATGCAGCGTATCTACTGTTGTAAATAATATCAAATATAACAGTCGCAATAGTGAATAGAATCACTAAAAGGGTTATAGTTGTAACTAGATAGTTACGGGTTGCAATGTGGTGGTTGCGGGTGCGGCTATAGTTGATTTTTAACACTAAGGGTCTGATGTTACAATGCGTGGTACTAGTAAATGAAGAGCTTTAAATTCTAGTGGTTTCCTTTGTAATCTTAAGAGCCCACAGGTATAGTAGGTGGTAACTAGTACCTAAAATTAAGCAGTAATCGCAGTAGAATAACGCAGTAATGTAGTAATCTATAGGCCTTCCAGGCTTATAACCTATTAAAAATAGGAAGGGAATCTAGCTAGAGGGATAGGAAGACCTCCCTACTAGATTCTAATGCGGCGGCTTCTAGATTTACTAGATTATAGCGTATTCTGCAAGATAGAGAGCTTTGATAGTTAAATATAGTTAATTCCTAGCTAGTACGGACAGTCTAACAAGCAATGAGAGGATTTCTAGTCCCCTTATAGACCTACTAACCGTATTAAAGGATCTAGGTTGCTAGAGAGGTCTTAGGAGCTACTTTTTATTTTCCGCAAAACTCATTTATATGGGAAAAATAAAAAATCAACTCACGGCTATACAAACTAGCTGCCTAGGTGCCCTAACTAAGCACTTTAATAAACAACCCTATTTATAAAATATACCATTAAATCCAGAAAAATTCAAGGATTCGAACAGTATACATCAGCCTTTTATACGACTACTAGTTGCCTAGTTACAGTCGATTTCAGCTTCCCTATAGGGTAACCTAGTTAGCTTAGTCATACAAGCCCGTGGGTTGGTTGTGGGAACGCAAGTCACAACAGACGCTGCAAGCAACGCTCGTAACCAACGTTGCAACAACGCAACAAGGCAACTAGTGGGCCTATAAAATAGTGCTATAAATAGCATTATTTTAACAGTTACTATGCCTTTAATATAGTGTTACTAGTGTTTAAATAACTTTACTATAGTAAGTAACTCTTAATTAGCTATACTATAGTTATATTTAGTGTCTATAAACTTCCTTAACTAAAAGGCTATAGGATACTAGTAACCCTTATTATCCTATTAAGATAAGATTCCTACTATTATAAAGACTAAAGTATTTATCTTAATGCGCACTAGCTAACTTAGGTTATAATAATAGAGAAAAGGTGCCTACTAAAAGGCGTCTTTTAGCTAGTAAAACACTAGCTATTCCTTTACTTTAAATATAAACTTCCTAGTCTAGATGCTATTTTAACTGCCTTTTATTAATATATATAAGGGTACTATAATCCTAGAGTATTTATAGATAAATTATTAGTAAAAGTTATAGAACCCTAGGAAGGATTATATATCCTTAAAGCTTATTAGCTTCTTCTAGTCCTAGATTATAGTAACCCTCTATATATCTATTAAAATCCTATTAACTAATAGAATAAACCCTAGGAATTTCACTAATTCCTAGTAAAATAAACACTTTAAGGGCTTTATATATAACTTTACTAACCTTATATATTCTAGAATTTCCTTAATATATATAGTATACTTCTCCTATATTTTAGAAAAGATAAGGATATTATCTAGATACACTATATAAATAGTGTTAACTAGCCTATAAAGCGCTTTATAAATATAGTTCTAGAAAGTAGCTAGGGTATTAGTTAGCCTAAAAGGCATTATAAGGTATTTATAGTGTCTATATTATATATAAAAAGTAGTCTTTTACTTATTACCCCCTTTAATTTAAATTTAATAGTAAGTATCCTTAATATTAATCTTTAAGAAAAAACAAGCCCCTTAGCACTAGTCTAGGATCTCTAAAATTAAGGGGAGAGCGTAGTAATTCTTTTATATTACCCTATTAAGTCCCCTATAGTTTATATATAGCTAAAGTATCCTATCCTTCTTTAGTATAAATAGGATAGGCATACCTATAAGGCTCTTAGAGGGTTTTATCTAGCCTTTCTATAGGTTTTTATTAATATATTTACAGAGTTCCTTTAGCTTGCCTTAGGAAAGGGGGTAAATTAGCCTATATAAAGGCATAGCCCCTAGTATTAGGTTAATTATATAGTTAGTTATTTTTCTAGAAGGTAGGCTCCTTACCTTATCTAATATAAATATATCTTTAAACTTATATAATTCCTTAGGGATATCTTTAATAGTTTTATATGCTTTTGCTTTCTCTTTATCTCTAAGGGTAATAAACTTATCTTCTATAACCCCTATAATAGCATATATAATAGTCTTATTATATATTACCCTTATAAACTTATAGGGAGTTATAAGTAAAAAGGCTATTTTCTATTTCTTAAACCACTACTCTCTAGAGTGTAAATAAAGATATATATACTTTTCTATAAGTGTATGTATTCTAATTAATATAAGGCTTTCTCCTAGTCTTAGGTCTTTATCTATAGCTATATATAGTAGCTTAAGGTTTTTTTCTTCTTCTCTAGAGTCTTAAATAGTAATAGATACCTTATAGACACTATATTAAGGGACTATAAGGGCCCCTACTACCTTAATAATAGGTGCTATAGCCTTAGCCTAATTAAGCTTATAAGTCTAGGCAAACTTAGCGCTAATAATATTAATCTTAGCGTAACTATTAAGATTCGCTATTATTTTAATATCTTTATACCTATAAATAGTAACTAGTGTATAAAATTAACACCCTATTAGTACCTTAGTATTAGAGGCAAAGGTAAGGGCATTTACTTTTACCTTAGGAAGTTTTCCTAGCCCCTTTAGTATTCTTTCTTTAGCTTATTATAATTATTTATAAGGTGCTTTATACTATTATAATTAAAATATTACCTTTTATACCTAGGTTTACTATTATTTAGGTAAGTAGCTAGTGTTTTCTCCTAGTCTTTATTTCTCTAATCTTTATAATATTGTTAAAATAATGCTATTTATAGCACTATTTTATAGGCCCACTAGTTGCCTTGTTGCGTTGTTACAACGTTGGTTACGGGCGTTGCTTGCAGCGTTCTGTTGTGACCCGCGTTGTTCCCACAACCAACCCGCGGGCTTGTATAACTAAGCCGACTAGGTTACCCTATAGGGAAGCTAAAATCGACTATAACTAGGCAACTAGTAGTTGTATAAAAGGCTAATGTATACTGTTCGAATCCTTGAATTTTTCTGGATTTAATAGTATATTTTGTTAATAGGGTTGTCTATTAAAAATGCTTAGTTAGACCACCTAGGTAGCTAGTTTGTATGGCTGTGAGTCGATTTTTTATTTTTCCTATACAAATGAGTTTTGCGGAAAATAAAAAGTAGCTCCTAAGACCTCTCTAGTAACCTAGATCCTCCGATACGGTCGGTAGGTCTATAAGGGGACTAGAAATCCTCTCATTGCTTGTTAGACTATCCGTTAGCTAGGAATCAACTGTATTTAACTATTAAAAGCTCCTAATCTTGAAGAATAAGCTATAATCTAGTGAATCTAGAAGCCGCCGCATTAGAATCTAGTAGGGAGGTCTTCCTATCCCTCTAGCTAGATTCCCTTCCTATTTTTAATAGGTTATAAGCCTGGAAGGCCTATAGATTACTACATTACTGCGTTATTCTACTGCGATTACTGCTTGATTTTAGGTACTAGTTACCACCTACTATACCTATAGGCTCTTAAGATTACAAAGGAAACCACTAGAAGTTAAAGCTAAAGCTTTTTATCTACTAGCGCCACGCATTGTAACATTAGACCCTTGGTGTTAAAAATTAACTATAGCCGCAACCCGCAACCACCACATTGCAACCTGTAACTATCTAGTTATAACCATAACCTTTAGTGATTTTATTTACTACTGCGACTATTATATTTAATGTTATCTATAATAGTAGATACGCTACACCCTTTGAAATCATTGGACATCTAGTATATTATATACTAGGCTTTTTAACCTATTACATTACGTTGCATGCACTATACATTACGTTACGTTACGTTATGGCTTCTGTAATACCTATTATCTACGATTCCTATCCTTAGTGTTAAGAAATTTTCCTCGCGGAGATTCTTCTCTGCTATTTTTTTGCCCACGCATACTAAAGACCCACTTTTTAGACCTAAGGGCTACCCTCTTAAATAGCCCCGCCACATAATTTACGTACGTAACTAGATTGCAACATAAGTAATTTCTAGCGCGCGTTATTTATAATAGGAATAAATTTAGAGATTTAACATAGCAACTAGAAGATAGCACCACCTAGTTATAAGGGTAAGGCCCCTACTATAGGGTCTTCTAGCCCCCCTAGGGACCCTAGTAGGATGGATATAGAAGGTTAACTAGCTGTTTAGGCTAGTGCTCTATAGCTATAGATACAGAGCTAAATTAAACAATAAGGCAAGACCTTATCTAATTTCATTAGGCATAGCAAGGAAAATCATATTAAAAATAAGGCTAGTATTAATAATCTTCTAGAGAAATTAACGCAAACTATAACTATTATGCAAGGTCTTTAGGCTTCTAATAGACCTAAGGAAGAAAATACTAAGGTTCTAGAAAAAGACTTAGCTACTACTTTTACAAGCGTACCTTCTAGTAACTTACAAGCTACCTTTAACACAGGTACTATAAAGGAACTAAATAAGAAGGTTTACTCTATTCTAGAGGGAGCTAAGCTAAAAGGCCCTAAAAACTATAATTAGTGGAAGCAAGCCCTAAGTATATAATTTAGAGCCCTAGGATTACCTAAATTTATAGATAATCTAAGCCTAGCAAGCTATCTAGCTAACTATGACTAAGCTATTCTTTTAATAATATTAAGAGATAGTTATTAACTAGGACCATAGGCTACTATATGTTAGTAAAAATCCCCTAAAGAAGCCTATAAAGTCCTTATTAGGTAGTATTTGTAGAGTGCTAAAATCCAGCGTGGTACGCTATACGCTAGCTACTATTCCCTAAACTTTTCAAGTTCTAAGGGATCTTTAGAGGCTTTTAATGCTAATTTTAATAATTTACTAGCTAGACTATAACTTTATAGTGTAGAGATTGCCCCTATTAATTAAGTAAATCATTATATTAATGCATTAAAGCAGACCTTTCCTAGTTAGGCTAAGAGACAAAGATTTACTATTAGAGCTTCTAGGGCATAAGGACTGCCTATAAATACCCTAAATTTACAGTTCCTTATAGCGGACTTATTAGAAAAACAGAGGGACAAAACCTCCCCTATAGCTAAAGCCCTTAGTTATAAGGCTTCTAATAATAATAAGGGAAATTCTAAGGACTAGGAAAAGAAGTCTTCTAATCCTAACCCTAAGAAAGACTCTAACGCCACTAAAGAGTAGGATAAGAAGGATTTAAACCCTTCTAAGGCCTCTAAAAAGAAGCAGAAGAAGAAAAAGAGTAGTAATAGGGAAAAACAGAAAGGAAAAGAAGCTGCTTTTGCTTTAGGCTATACCCTAGCCATAGGATATGTTAAAGAATTAGATTCTAATAAATCTAGCAGTGATAATAGTAGTAATTCTAATTCTAATTTAGATAGTTCTAGTGCCTCTACCACTAGTAACACTACTAGCAAGCCTACTTTTAGCTACTCTAACAATGTGGTTAAAAACTCCCTTTTGTATAATACGGGTTCTTCCTATTATATTTGTAATAATAGGGCTTCTTTTAGAGACTTTAAACCTCTAAAGAAAGGTAAAACTAGCGCTATAATTACAGTAGGAGGACCTATTTTTCCTAAAGGAAGAGGCATAGCTATTTTCAACATTCTAGTTAAGAAAAATCCACTAGAATATAGGCCTTTAGCTCTGCTAGATGCCCTATATTTCCTAGGTATAGATACTAACCTAGTTAGTGGGTTATCCCACTATCTAAAGGGAGGTTATCTAGCTAAAGACTAGCTATTCCTAGCTAATAAAAGCCCTTATGGGTTATTAGAACCTGCTAAACATAGCTTCTTTTTATAAATTAAGGGGTAACCTACTCCCACAATCTGTAAGCATTTAACCTACCTCTCCTTTATAGGCTCTTAATTTTGCAACTAACAACAACAACTAAGAGCTTATAAGAACAAATTAGGGTTTTCCTACCCTATAGAGGTTTAAATTCCGTAACTAGCTTTTAATCCTAAGGAATATTAACAAATTAAAGAGCTAGAAGACAATGATTTAGAAGATTTAGCCCTATGTCCTACCAAAGCTCCTCCTAGTTAGGCATCTTCTACAGGGGGTTTAGAAGGTCTATACCCTAATAACTTAGGTGACAATAGTGGCTATCTACTGCCCCTAGAGGCCTGTGATTCTTAAGAGGCCTAGCAACAGAGGGAGCTAGGGGATAATAGCCCTAAAAAGCTAGATTCTAGTTACAAGAAGTTACTAGATTTAGCCCTTCTTTAGCATATTCAATTAGGCCATATAGGCCTCCCTTTACTAAAGAAGTCATTGAAATTAGCTAAAGGGATCCCTGATTTTTCTGCCGTTAAAGAAAAGGATTTTAACTGCATAGCCTATATGCAATCTAAAGCTATTAGAAGACTGACTAAACAACCTATTTAGGACCCCCCTAGAGTTCTAGATATTCTAGAGGGAGATATAGTTAAAATCAAACCTATACCACATAATAAGAAGGCTATAGTCCTTATTCTTATTAATCGAAAATCCCAGTATAAATGGTGTTTTTTATTAGCTAATAAAGAAGGTTTAACCCTTTCTTTAGCTATTAAGGGCTTCTTTAGAGCCTTAAAAAATCAATATAACGCGTATCCTAGGCACCTTTACTTCAACGGAGGTACTAAAATTAATAACGAACTTTAGTTATAGTTATCTTCTAAAGGAATCTGTTTTAGCACCTCTTGCCCCTATATTTACGAATAGAATAGGCTAGTTAAGAGGGCTATTAGGGTTATTCTTGACTAGCTTAGGGCTACACTTTAGTGGTCTAAGCTACCCTTATATCTATAGTCTTACATCCTTCTAGCTATAGTGGAATTAGTTAATATTATAGCTAATATAACTAAGCCTTTAACCCCTAAGCAGCTATTTCTAGCTAATTTAGAGCCTAAGACTTCCTATAAGCCTAATTTCTCAAAAATTAGGGCTATAGAGTCTTATTGTGAGGTCCTAATACCTTTGGAGCAGAGATCTAAGCTTTAAAAGCTAGCCCCTAGGACTATTCCTAGTTAGTTACTAGCTACTCTAGGTTCTACTGTCTATCTTATTTATATTCCCTCTAAAAGGTTAGTTATAAAGACTAGCTTTGTTAAAATTATAGAGGATATAGGCTCTGTAAGGTCCCCTAAGCCTTTAGGGACTAATCCTTCAGAGGGAGAAGCCAATATCTCACAAGATAATCTAGAAATTTAGGATAGTTACCTAAAGCCTCCTAAAAGCTTAGCGCCCGCAGCGCCCGCAGCGCCTATACTAACAGCCCCTAGGGCAACTAACACAGCGCCTGCAACCCCTATAACGCCTGCAACGCCTCTAGCGCTACCCCTAGAGAGCCCTAGCTCTAGCGCCCCTAATAAGGGTGCTATTAAAAAACCGTTTTTAGATTTAGATTCTTTAATTAATTCTGATTCTATAGATATTAATAATTTTAATATATCTTTATACGTTAAGGAGATATGCTTTAAGGCATAACAAAGGGCTAAATTATCCACTAATAACGATTTGGATACCCCTAAGACCTAGAAACAAGCTTTAAAAAGTAAGGATAGTTAAAAATGGATGGATGCAACATTTAACGAATTTAAATAGCTTCTAGCTGCTAGAACCTTTAAATTTATAGGGATAGACTAAATTCCTAAGGGCTAGAGGGTTCTAAAGAATAGGCTTGTTTATAAGCTTAAAAAGGATAAAGAAAATAATCCTCTAAAGTACAAGGCCTAACTCGTTGCTAAAGGGTTTATGCAGATAGAAGGTTAAGATTATATTAAAACCTACGCTATAACTAGCATTCCCCCTAGTTAGCGGATTTTACTAGCCTTAGCAGCTTGTAATAACTAGGAAGTTAAATAGGTTAATTTTATAGGGGCCTTTCTAAATAGTCCACTAAAGGAATCTATCTATATGCAAATACCTAATGGATTTACTAAGTTTGCTAAGTCTTCTACACCTAAAGTAGCTAAGTTACTTAAGAAGTATAGCTATAAACCCTTTTAAAAGCAGGTTATTTTCCTACAAAAAGCTTTATATAGATTTAAACAAAGCTCTAGAGAGTGGCAATAGGTTTTAAAGAACCTTCTTTAGAAGCTAGGCTTTTAACCCCTTATATCCGACCTAGCTATCTTCTTTAACCTAACTATATCTACATATATAGCGACTTATATAGATAACTATCTTCTAATAGGACTGGATCTAGCTTATATTAATAGGCTAAAGAAGCTACTTTATAAAGCTTATCCTATAGAAGATCGTGGGCTAGTAGAATTTTTCCTAGGCGTTTAAATCACTAGAAATCAAAAGAAAGGGACCCTAACTATTCACTAGTCTTAGTACATTTCTAAAGCCCTAGAAAGATTTAACATAAAAGATACTAGACCTATTAAAATTCCTCTATAACCTAGAATTATAAAATAGGTAGACCACTTAACTAAACCTCTTTCTCCCCCTAATCATAAGCTATATTAGAGTATTATAGGGACTATTATGTACCTAATGCTCCTTATAAGACCTAATATTGCCTTTCTAGTTTAGTGGCTTTCCACAGCGCTAGCTAAGCCGTTTATAGAGCATCTTAATGCTTCTAAACATCTGCTTAGGTACCCTTTAGGCTCTATAGGTTATTCTATAACTTATAGAAGGTCTAAATCTGCTATTATAGCTTCTGCAACCCTTATTGGCTTCTGTGATAGCGACTTTGCAGGTAATAAGTCCTCTAAATTAACCTATGCTTATCTCTATAAGCTAGCTAAAGGACCTATTAGCTAGAAATCAAAGAAAGTAACTATAATAGCTTTATTAACATTAGAGGCTAAATCTGATGCCTTATGTGAAGCTATTAGGGAGCTAGAGTGGCTTTATAGTCTCTTTAAAGAGATAAAGCTACCTATAGCACCTCTAATACCAATTTTTAGTGATAACTAAGGCGCTATTACAACCGCTAATAACCCTGCTCTTTATAGCAAAACAAAGCATACCCTGCTAAAATTTAACTATACTAGAGAAAAGGTACAGAAGGGTATAGCTAAGGTTATTTACATTAACACTAAAGAGATGCCTGCAAATAGTTTAACTAAGCCCCTGCCCTATAATAAATTTTAACAATTTATCCAACTATTAGGTCTTACGAATACAAAGGCCTAGTTTAAAACCAACTAAAAAGTCAAAAAAACACGAAAAATTAACAAAAACATTGGAATTACGCCTAAAAGTTATCGATTTTAAAAAGGTTACTATTTTTAGTTAAAAGTTATTAGATTTATTGTTAAATTTATGGTTAACTTAGATATCTATTAAAGAGCTAAGTCTAGGTATCAAATTAGTTACCTTATACTTTTCTAGAGGGAGTGTTAAAATAATGCTATTTATAGCACTATTTTATAGGCCCACTAGTTGCCTTGTTGCGTTATTATAACGTTAGTTACGGGCGTTGCTTGCAGCGTTCTGTTATGACCCGCGTTGTTCCCATAACTAACCCGCGGGCTTGTATAACTAAGCCAACTAGGTTACCCTATAGGGAAGCTAAAATCAACTGTAACTAGGCAACTAGTAGTCGTATAAAAGGCTGATGTATACTGTTCGAATCCTTGAATTTTTCTGGATTTAATGGTATATTTTGTTAATAGGGTTGTCTATTAAAAATGCTTAGTTAGACCACCTAGGTAGCTAGTTTGTATGGCCATAAGTCGATTTTTTATTTTTCCCATACAAATGAGTTTTACGGAAAATAAAAAGTAGCTCCTAAGACCTCTCTAGCGACCTAGATCCTCCGATACAGTTGGTAGGTCTATGAGGGGACTAGAAATCCTCTCATTGCTCGTTAGACCGTCCGTTAGCTAGGAATCAACTGTATTTAACTATCAAAAGCTCCTAATCTTGAAGAATAAGCTATAATCTAGTGAATCTAGAAGCCGCCGCATTAGAATCTAGTAGGGAGGTCTTCCTATCCCTCTAGCTAGATTCCCTTCCCATTTTCAATAAATATCTATAGCCTTATAAGGAGTTATATCTTTAGTGTTAGGGAGCCTTATATAAGCCTTTATTTTCTAAGTACTTAGGCCTTTACTTACTCTTTAGCATTACCTCCTAAGATTACTAGGTAAGTTATATAACCTTTTCTTAAGTCTTTTTAGTAATAGAGGCATATAGGTTAATATAGTCCTATAATTTAGGGAGTAGTTTTATAAAGAATATAAGAGTATATAACTTTTTAGTAGCTCTTTCTAGGTATTTCTTAAGTAAATCTAGGAAAATACTAAATTTAATAGGACTCTAGCCTTTGCGTTATTTTGCGTTTTCTAGCTATATAGCTATTTAAGCATTATAGTTAGCAATATCTTAGAGTAGCGTAAGTGTCTAGGTCTTAAATTTATCCTAGTTATCTTTAAGGTTATCCTAGCTATTAGCCTATTATTCCTTAAGGTATTAGTCCTATCTTGCCCTATAGTTACTATATATATAGTCAAGTATAAATAGGATCTTTTAGTAATTACACTAATACTTTTGCTTTGCCCTATTAAAGGCATAGTTTAGGTTATTAATCTAGATCTTATGCTTCTATAGGTTTATAAGGTAGCAAAGGTTAGTAATATTCTAGACTTTTACCTCTTAGCTACTATAGCTTAAGAAAAAAGTGCTAGCTCTTTACTATCTTTTTATCTTATCTTCCCTTGCGTTTAGTTATAGTAAGTTAATAAGCTTTTATTCCCTTTCCTATAGCTTCTAGAGTTTCTTAAGCTAAGTAATTTACTTAGTTATTACTATAGTTTTAGCCCTAAGGTTAGAGAGTACTAGTTTAGTTTTAGTCTTAGTAAAACATAGTGTATTATTAGCTATAGTGCTACCCTTATTTAATTAGGTCTAGTTATTATCTAATATTACTCTAGTAAATTAGGTAGTTCTCCCCCTTATATTACTTTTAGGTAGCTAGTAGGAGAAGCTTTAGAATTATAAGAATAATAGTAGCTAGGTAAGAGGTATAGGGGCTTTTATATATTTACTAAAGCTTGCTAGGTCTAAGTGTGTTATATATGCGAGCTAGGAGCTTATAGCTAGTGGCTTGCTAGTGTTACGTGGACCTAGCCCTAGGGCCTAACCTGCCGCGTGGTGCGCGTTAGCGTTCCGGGTGTTGTTGTTGTGAGTGGGGCCTCACACTAGGTTAGAGTAGTGCTACCTTTAGTTACTTCCTTAATTACCTCCTTAAGGACTTATAAGAGTGTTTCTTTAGTTATATAGATATTACTATTATTATTATTTTTCTATTCTAGTTTAGCTTAGATATAGTTTGCTATTAGAAAGGTTATAGCCTTAGTAATACGCTAGACTTTAGCTACCTTATTACTAGGGATAAGACTAGCTATCTCTTTATAAAATTTCTTTTCTTTAGGATAATTAAATTAAATCTATCTTACTATAGGTCTATTATTACTCCTATAGATATTAAACTATCCTATGCTAGCATTAGGGTAGTAGTAGCTTTATGCTAGCCCCCTTTCTCCTTTATTAATAACTATTAGCACCTTATCCTTACACTTACCTCTAGATCTATTGCAATATAATATTGTGAAAGGGGGTAATTAATAATAAGGAATTTAAATATTAACTTAGTTTGTATTTTAGAGGCGATTCCGTACCTTTGGGTTAGTGCGGAAAAGTATGCAAAGGTCCCTAATATTATATACTAGCATAAGGTCTCCTAGTTTTAATTAATCCTTCCTTAGAGAGGTAGCCTAATTCTTATTAGTTTATTTTATAAGTTACTTCCTAAAGTTAAACACCTTTTTCTTTGCTTTCTTAATATCCTTTGCCTACCTTTTAAGCATTTACACTTACACTTTAAATAGGTCCTAGCTAGTAGTAACTATATCCTAGTTAATTAGCCTCTAAGTTAGGAATTTAACTTCTAGTAGTAAGATTAGCTCCTATCTATAAATTAAGTAAAAGGCAGACTTCCTATATAATTTATAAATAGTAGTGTAATCTATAAGAAAGGCCTTATTAAGATGCTTTACCTATTAACTATTTAATCCCCCTAACTTTACTAAAGTAAATATAAAAGACTAGTGTCTAGCTTTAATAAGGGAGTTTGCTTTTAGGTTATACCTAGATATTTAGATACCTATAATTCTAATATTTACTAGTGCTTCTTTAAGATTTCCTTGTATTTTAGGTCCTCTATTATAAACTATAAATTAGAAAAGGCTAAACTTACTAATTAGGGATAAGAGGAACTTCCTAATTACTACTATAGTTATATTTCTAACTAGCGTAGCCTTTACCTAGCCTATTAGGTTATAGCTTGCTTCTAAGAGATACTTATATTTATAATTAATTAGAAGGTGCTAAGTGTTAATATAAATCTTACTTATTAGGTTCCCTAGTATAACTAGCACTAATAGTTCTTAAGGCCACTAAGGCGCAAACTTCTAGTATATCTTATAGTAAGTTAATATCTCTTAAGTTATATTCTAGAGTCCTTTTCACTAATATTATTACTTTATTACTTAGAACACTACCTTAATACCTTTATAGCTAAGCTTCTTATAAATTACCTTAACTATTATCTATTATTACTTAGGTATATTAATAACTAACGCTAGTCCCTTTATAATTCCTATTAGTCTTTTCTAAAGGTAACTATTTTCTAGAAAGAACTTTTTAGCCTTATTTTATAGCTTTCTATAGTTTTCTATACTAAGATTAATTAGTCTCTTAAGGGTTAATAAGAAATTAATTACTTAGCGTATTTTACCTAAGTAATCTTTCTTACTACCTTCTTTAATCTTAATGCTATTTAGGTATAGATTAATAAAGTCTTTAATATCCCCCTTAACCTCTTAATCTAATTAATCTAATAGTCTAGGACCCTTTCTAAATAAAGCATTTATAATTTAGTTCTTTTTACTAGGAAAATATTATATAGAAAAATTAAAGAGTAGTATATAACTAATTTACTATATAATAAGAGCTCTAGGTATATTATTAATAGCGCCGTTAAGCTAGTGTATAAGGACCTATAAATCTATCTCTAGCATAAAAGGGACTTTATAGAGATAAATTCATAGCCTTTATAACACATAGATAACTACCTAGCATTCTCGCTTAGTTATATTATACTTAGCTTTAGTAATAGTCTAGGTGTTGCTTTTATATTAAATAGGGTAGCGTTTACCCTTAACTATTTATAGTAGTGTAGCCCCCTATCTAAGCAAGCTTGCGTTAACTATAAGGATAATTTCCCTAAAACCTAGTCCTAGATTAAGTAAAATAAGAATTAGGGCTATAGTTATTGCCTTTTTTAAGATATCTATAGCTTCTTACTATTCTAGCCCCTATACCTATTCTATTATCTTCCTAAGTAAAATCACTAGTAGCTTTGCCTTTTATATATAGTGCTTTACCTAAATATAGTAAACTCCTATTAGTCTAATAAAGGAATATACCTTAGATAGGTCCTAGTAAACTATTTATTTTAGGATCTTTATTATTTTTGCTTTAGTTAGTTTTTATCTATTTATCCTATATATAAACCCTATATTTTTACTAACTTTTAGTAAAACTTTAATTTTAATGCTAAGGCTATATAACTAAAGAGTTTAATATTAACTAGAACTTTATTAATATTAATTAAATGCTCTAGCATATATTTACACACTCTAGGCATTACTTCCTCCTTATTATATATTATAGTTAGGCCTTTAACTATAATATTATCTAGGAATAGCGCGTAAATTTTAGGGATTAAGTTAAATAGGATTTGCCCTATAATTCTAATAAATTAAGCTACTAAATTAGTAGCTCCTTATAGTAGGTAGTAAAGCTATAAAAGCCTAACTATAGTAAAGATTATAGTTATATTCCTACTCCTTTTTACTAGTTTTACTTAGTTATATCCTAATAGTAAATTAATAATAGATAAAATTTTATATATCGCAAAGCTCTTACTAAATGCCTTTACTTCTTAGGGAATTAGAGCATTACATATTATTACTTTATTATATTTAGTGGCTAATAGGATTAGGTAAATCCCTCTATCCTTCTTTATAATAAGGAAATATAGATTCCTATAGGAGCTATAGCTTTTCTCTTGGTATCTATATTTTAGCTTCTCCTTTAGTAAATTAACTAGTTTTCTTTATAACCTAAGAGGTATTAGGATAAAACTAGCTTGCTATGCCTTATGCTTAATAACCTTTATGACTTATAGTGGTGTAACAAGTGGGTTAACTTTCCTATATTCTAATAAGTCCCACGCTAGCGCTACTTCTTAGTTATAAAGGATTTCTTTAAAAACATTAACCTCTTCTTATATTAGATATTCTTATACCCCTTTAACTATCTAATCTAATTATTCCTAGGTTATTCTAAAACCTTAGGGGCTTTTGCTAAACTACCTAGTAATAAACTCACTATACTTTCTAGATATATTTAAACATAACTTTGCATCTTCCTATTTCTTTATCTTCTATTTTAGGTCTCCTTCTAGGGTTAACCTATTAGAAGGTATATTATTACGTGGATAAATCTTATTAGCTTTGCATTTATATATTATATTTATTATAAGATTAGGTGGTTTTAGTTACTATAGAGATTAGAAATCCTTTATAACCGCTTTAAGTTATTAGGAGTAGTTTATTATTATATCCTAAACCACTTCCTATAGGATACCTATTCCCTCCCTAGTTATAATAAGGACTAGCTACTTATCCTTATTTAGTTTTGCTTCTAGTCCTTTATAAACTATTTAATCCTTCTTTTCCTTAACTATAGGATAGCTAAATATAATAATATTAATTATAGGTTACTAGGCTAGTTACTTACTAGTGTATTACTACTAAATGCTCCTTATAAACCTTACAATAATAACTATATCCCTAAAGCAATACTAAGCAAAAAGCTTACTACTTCTTAAATAGTTAAACTATATTTATAATAGCCTAAAGAATAGCATCCCTAGAATTAAGCTTATATTAACTAAATCTAGACTAATATAGAAGTTAGTAGGTATTTAGATATTCCCTAAATAAAGCTTTATTTAGACCTCCCTTATTATCTTAATCCTATAAAATAAAAATAATATAGTGTTTATTATATCTATAGGATAGATTCTAAGCCCTAAGCACTTAGTAGTGCTCTTAGTAATTACATTCCCTTAAGAACCTATATTAATAAGTCTAGGGAGAAGCTCCCCTTTAGGGTTATTTAGGCAAACCTATAAGTATAGTAAATCCTATATTTAATTCACTATAGCCTATAGCTTTATAATTATATTTAGTATAAAGCTTACTTTAGAAAGCTTACTCTAAACTTATTATAGCTTTTCCTATTAAACTTAGGCCCCTAGTTATTCCTAAATCTATTCCTATAAGGCAGTATTAATCTTAGGTAGCTGTTATGAACTAGCCTTATGGCTGCTGCACATAAGCGTTTAGAGTGTGATTAATATTCTTATAGAAGAAGAAGAAAACTAAGCTTAGGGTTATATAGCATCCCCCTTTATAGGGGTTACACCTAGTCTATACGCAAAGCGCGCACTAACTAGTGTTCTTTTGCGTATAGCTTGCTTACTTTATAAAGCCTCTTTAAATCCCCCTTTCCTTTACTAAAGACCTAAGCTTATAGCTTAAGTTTATAATATACCCCCTTACTTATCCCTTTCTATTCTCTCCCTATCTAGCTAAACTAAATATAAATATATATTATCCCCTTATAGGGTATAGCTTTAGTATGTGTAAAGCCTACCTTACTATATATATAGGTCTAAGGTAAATCCTAGACTTAACTAAGTAAAGTTAAAAAATTTTTACTATAGATTTGCCTTACCCCTAACTATCTCTATTATACTATTACCTTATATATCCTAATTTTTACTATAAACTTACCTTACTCCTAACTATCTCTATTATACTATTACCTTATATATGCTAACTTTGCTTATAAAAAACACTAGCCTATCCTTTTTTTAGTCTATTACTAACTACTTTTAATGCTTTATATTATTACCTATTTCTTACCTTTTACCTATTACTACCTAAATACTAACTTTACTTTAGCCTTCCCCTTAACTCTAACTACTATAACCCTATTATTATAATATATTACCTCTATCTAATACTAGCTATCCTCTAGCTATATATTTATTTTAGTCTCTAACTAAAGACTATAAGTATTCTCTAAGGGATATAAATACTCCCTTTCTTTCCCCCTAAAATCTAATCCTTTCTTTATACTATATTACTACTTTCCCTTAAAAGTCCTTATTACTTTCTTTCTAAATCCTTTTATCTTTCTATTAGCCTATGTTTTACTACTATTATATCTAATATTACTACTACCCTTACTAGTGCTATATTTACACTACCTTTACCTCTTTTTTCTTTTCCTTTTAGCTTACCTAAGGGCATATACCTTAGTAAGTATATTCTTAAGGGTAACTCTAGTAATAAAGCCCTCTCTAATAGAGAGAAGTATAAGTTTCCTTATGCTTTATATATTAATAACCTTTACACTAATAGTATATATGCTTATATACTAGGCGTAAACTAGGCCTATAGCCCTTGCTATGCTACCTATTATTTATATATCTAGGAGATATACTTATACTATATAGACCTAAAATTACATTATGCCTTTAAGTACCTTAATACCCTTATAGGTGCTAATAAAGCTATTAAGACTTTAGCTATAAAGCAAACTACCTTTAAAAAGGGGTATTATACTATCCTTACTAAAAACTTTATTTACCACTAAAAACATTTTAATAGTATACTTACTACTACCTAGATTAATCCCACTAAAGCTATACCTTTAGCTACTTCCCCTATAGGTATAGCCTATGCCTAAGGTATAACTAAAGCATAAGCCCTTATACTTACTTAAACTATACTTACTTAATAAGGCTTTAACTCTCTTATTGCTAAATTTTTTTATAGTATATCTAATATAAATAAGACCCTTTAGTAGTCTATCTAAGCCTAGGAGTAAGCTATAGAGAAATCCTATAACCTAACTATAGCTATTATATAATTAACTAAAAAGGTTACTTAAGACTATTACCCTTACCCTTACTCTTCTCCTTCTCCTTAATTTTATTTTTTTATTTTTTATCTTTTCCTTTATTATAGAATAGTAGCGCTATATTATACGTAAGCTAGAGGATAGCTATATTATTAGTTTTTAGTAGTTAAATTAAATTATACCCTTTGCAAACTATTATTTATCTATATATCCCCCTATTATAACTTAAACCTATCTAATGCCTTTATATCTAAAACGCTTTCTAATAGTTCCTATATTAGCTATATATAACCTTTTTATTTTACTAATATATTATAATTTAACCCCTAACCTTATATATTTTTAGCTATAAGAATCTCCTTAACCTAGTACTTAGTAAGGTTATTATTAGTGTCTATTATAATTAGCTCTAGGGGTAGGCATTTATTAGCTAACTTTTAGCTTAGTAATAGATTATTTGCTACCCTCTATATTAAGTTAATATAAAATATAGGGTATATCCCCCTTAGCATATCTAATTTAACTATTAGTAATATTAGGACCTTAAGTACCTTATACTTTGCTATTACCTAATCTAGTTTCTTATATAGGTAGTTTATCTTAATGTTTTAAAGACTTAGCTATATATAGTCTCTTACTTAGAACTATTTCACTAGCTTACCCTTACTATTTATATTCTCCTACTACTATTATTAAATAAAAGCTATAGTAGCTTATATTAAGTCTATGCTATCTTTTAAATATTTTAAGAATACCTAAGCCCTCCCCTTTACTAAAGTTACTAAGGTGCCTATATGTAACGCTTCCTAGATAGTTAGCATATTAAATCTATATAGTGCTATGTTTATGCTTATTCCTATTACTAATAAGTCCTTATTATTTAACGCTAGTTAATAAGCTAGTAAATAGTCTAGCTAGTTAAACTAAGAGAAGGATAGTAATACCTATAAAACTATAAGCACCTCCTAGTTAGCTTATTCTATTTCGCTATTAGTTTAGGGATAATATAATATTAATAGGAGTTATTCTATGCCTACCTTCTAGTAAAGCTCTATCTAAAAGCTACTTAACTAGTCTAATCCTTAATCTATAATAATTTAATTTAGGAAACTATAGAAACGCTACTAGTAGTGTTTAAACTATTTCGCACACGCTTTAGCCCCTATTAATGTTATAGCTTTAAGCTATATATATTTAGAGAGTTAGTCTATAATAACTATAAGGAACCATAGGTTATCTAGCTTCTTTACTAGAAGGTTAGTTATAAAGTCTATTAAAATTTATAACTAATATCTATTAGGTAGTGGTATTAGTTTTAATAAGCCTTGCCTTAGCTAGTGGCTTTTTTATCCCCTATAGTAGTAATAGTTATAGACTACCTATGCTATATCCTATAATATACTATCCTAATAAAAGTCCTTATAAAGCGCCTTAAAAGTAGTATTCTACCCTAGATAACCTAGTAAGGGAGAGTTATGCGCTTATTAAATAAGAGTTATAGTTAAAGGCTCTTACTTTAGGACTTATATCTAGCCCTAAAATTAAAGCGCTTTTCCTATGCTAATCTAGTAGTCTATAATCTATTCTCTTATACTTACTACTTCTAGGAACTTTTATTCTCCTAACTTCACTATATTTAGCTATGCCCTATATATTTTATCTTAAACTATAGCTTAGTCCTAAAGTAACTATAGGTAAGTATCTATAAACATTACTATGCCCTTAGGTAAGTTTGCGTTATAACTAGAATTATCCCCTATCTATATGCTTTTCGCTACTATAACTAGCTATATGCTTACGCTTAGCATCCCCTTCCTAAAGATATAACCTATTAGTATTAAAGCTAATTATACTATTAATACTATTAGTTTACTTACTTATAGATTTTCTTAATATTATCTTAATAGCGTATCTAGTTATCCTATTTATATACTAGGTTTATAATGTAAATAGAAGTTAAAGAGTGTAAAAGTCTTTGCCTATCTAGCCTAGCGTTCTAATATCTCCCTTAGTGTAATAAAGTACTCTAGGTTCTTATAGTCTATTAGGATTATAAATGGTTTGCTAACACTCTATAGCTTTGCTAACTACGCTTTAAGGCAGGAGATAATTATAAGTAACTTCTTATTATAGATTATATAGTTCCTTTTTGCTAGCTATAAGCAAGCTAAGTAATACGCCACTAGATATAATATGCCACTATTACTAGCCTATAAGAGATAACTACCTAATACTATCCTAGAGTAGTTTGCCTTAACTACTATGTCTTTCTTAGGATCCTATTACATAAGAATAGGATATAATATAAAAGCTAGCTTTAAAGCTTTAAATGCCTTTTTACACTCCTTTATCTAATAAAATAGTATGCCTTTCTTTATTAAGTCTAATAGGGGTCCTATAACTTCTAAAAATTAGGGTATAAAGTTATAATAAAAGTTAGTAAAGCCTAGAAACCTATATACTCCCTATATCCTTATTAGTGCCTCCTAGTCCCTAATTACTATAATCTTCTTAGGGTCTAGATAAATCTCTTTTCCTATATGGATAATAAACCTAAGATATTTAACTTCTTTTATTACAAACATGCACTTCTTAATGTCTAGATTTTAGCTAGCCTAGCGTAGCCTAGCTAGCACCCCCTTAACTTTCTTTATATAGTCTTTTTGTAAACCCCCTAAGTAAACTAATATATTATTAAGATATACTATTACATAGTCTCTAAGAATCCTACTAAGTGCCTTATTAATATACCTCTAAAAGGTTATAGGGGCGCTTGCTAGACTAAACGGATAAATAAGCCACTTAAATAATCTAAATTATATATAAAATGCTACCTAGTATTCCTTGCCTTTTATAATCTATATATAGTAAAACGCTACTCTTATATCTAGTTTAGTAAACCACTTTGCTTCTAATAATAACTATAATGTTTCCTTAACTAGTAGTAAGGGGTAATAGTCCTATTCTGTAATCTTATTTAATGCGTAATAGTTTACATAAAACCTTTATTTGCCCCCTAGCTTCTTAACTAATAGCACTAGTGCTACTACTAATAATAAGCTTACCTAAATCTAACCCTTATCTATAAGGTTAGTGACTTGCTTCCTAATCTTAAGTAGGTGTTAGTAAGGCATGCTATATAATAGTGCCTATAGTAAGTCTAGTGTGTTTCCTTTTATATCCTTCTTAAGGCAAATATAGTAATCTAACTTCCCCTAATATAAGGGTAAAACATTTGCCTTACTCTTTAGGAATAAGTCCTTAAAGTCCTATAATATTTCTAGTAAGGAAGCTAAGAGCTCTTATTCTATTGTCTTTAGCGTGGTATTAATTTATAAGATAGATATTATTTCTTATAGACTTATAGCTAAAAGCTAGATATATTACTTCTATTGCTTTGCCCTATATACTATCCCTATAAACATTAATCTAAGGACTACTACTATAGGTTATTCTATCTTTCTATCTATAGAAGCCTATATAATTAGGTTATTTACTAAACTAATGCTTAGTTAACGTTATTTTATCTATAGGGTTATATTATAATGCGTTATCTATAGTATCCCTAGGATTAACTCTTTAGTTAATCCTAGGATTAAGTATGCTATAATTAGTGTCTTCTATCTATCTATATCTATCTAAAAGCGTATAATATATAATATAAATAAATGCTTTTCCTATCTTTTCTTTCCCCCTTTTTTTACACTAACTATAGTATATACTAACCTCCTAAATAGTAAGGGAATGCGTTTTAGTTAAAGCTTTTAGATAAGGCGCTTACTTATAGCAGCGTAGTAGTTATAACCTATATTAATCTAAGTATTTATAAAGGTAGTCTTATTAATTAATACTAGGACTAAAAAGGGTATTAAATCTATATTATCCTAAATCTATTAAAAGTCCTTATCTATAATAACTATATACTATAATGCCTCCTCTTACTCCCTTCTCTTAACCCCTCTTAAATAACTTAATAAAGGGGTTATTCTTTTCCTAACTACTTATTAGAATTACTCCCTAGCTCTTTAGGCTTAGTCTTTGCTAAATTATATATATTAATAGATAATTTTCCCTATAGAGAAATAGTAGTATATAATATATATCCTAAGATAAAGTGCTTAGTAAATCTATAACGCATATATTTACCCTCCTCCTATTATGCTACTAGCACTACTTCTAAGACTTACTTAGCCTACTTCTTTAGCTAAGAGGACTATCCTAAGAACTATCTAGATTTCTTTTAGGTACTAGCTATACCTATAGATTATATATCTATTATTAGTGTGTCTTTATTACATGCCTATTATTTAGCTATGCTAGCTATAGGTAAGGTAAATTTTTAAACCTAATGTTTTTTCTCTAATTAATAGGACTTAATATCTAAGGTAATAGTATAATATTAAGCTACTACTAATATATAATCTATATAAGGCATATCCTTACCTATACTATAATCCCTTATTTACTTATTAAGTGCTATACATAACTTAGCTAGCTTTATAGCGTTAGCCTATCCTAACTCTTTTATAAAAGCTAATTTTTATTTAAATTAAATATAGAAGTTACTAAAATGCTTATTCTATTATTATATAAGCTAGTTAAGTTCTATAATAGCTATTTCCTATTAATAAGGGTTATTAAATATTTCCCTAAGGTACTTAAGAAACTAGTCTAAATAGTAGTTAAGTAAGTAACCCTTTTTAAAGAAAGAAGCTATATATACCTAGACTTTAGGAGATAGGTTCTAGAAAATATAAAATTACTAGTCCTATATAATACTAATAAAGTCCTAGTCTAAAACTAGCTTATATATTATAAAACCTCTCTATACTAAGAATAACACTTTATCCCTATTAAATAAGGGACCTATAGGGATTAGTTTTTATTTTAGTTAAGCTATATATAGTAATACCTCTAGCTACTTAATAAGTTAATTTATCTATATAGTTTACTTAGTAACTACCTTATATAGTTCTAATACTTTATCTATTTCTATTTCTAGGGGTAATAGTATATTTACTAGTGTTTAAGTGCCTATAGTAAAGAATATTAAATATTATAAACTAGCCTTATAGCTACTATATATAAGCGTTTAGAGTATAATTAATATTCTTATAGAAGAAAAAGAAGACTAAGCTTAGGGTTATATAGCATCCCCCTTTATAGGGGTTACACCTAGTCCGTGCGCAAAGCGCGCACTAACTAGTATTCTTCCGTGTGTAGCCCGCTTACTTTACGAAGCCTCTTCGGATCCCCCTTTCCTCCGCTAAAGACCTAAGCTCGTAGCTCGAGTCCATAACAGTAGCTAAGCTAAGGCTATCTTTAGTGGTTTTTTCTTAGCCTTTGCCTTATTTTTCTTGTTCTCTTAAAGGGCCTCCTTTATTATTTAGATAATAGAATTAATCTAGTGCTTATAATTAATTAGTCTTAAGCTTATTTTTACTCTAAATATCTTTAAAGGAGGCATAGGCCCTAGTATGTTCTTATTATAATAATAGATATTCTTTATACCCTTTGCTTATAGAAGGCATTTATTACTAACTACCTTTACTAGCATTAGCATAATATAATAAATATCCCTAAAAGGCACCCTAAGCTTCTTCTAGAAAACCTTATTATATAGTTAGTCTAGAATTCTCTAGCCTACCTTACCTAATAGGTCCTTCTTCCCCTTTACTAAGGTCTCTTTATCTTTATTAAGCTACTCTTAAACCTAATAATCCTATTTATTACCTTCTATAATTTCTTTAATATAAACTTATTTTATTACCCTTTCCCTAAGGGTTATAACCTTTATAATATAAGCATTTACCTCTTTATCCTTTATACTTAATTTCTTAAACTTAATAGCTAAGACCACTCCTAATAGACTCTTTAAGATTAAGGTTACCTAGTTTACCCTTTCTAGGTAGTATTTAGTAAAATTAAACTAGTTTACTATTTAATTAAAGATATCCTACTTCTCTAAAGTTATATCCTAATTCTTTTCTCTATAGGGTTTATATTCCTTAATCTAAGGTATTATATAGGTAATTCTACTATCTAGGAAGTATTTAACCTAAAATATAGCTAGCCTTTATATATAGCTACTAATAGTAAGAAACTTTAAAAGTAAGATAGGTAGTATTATCTAATGTTTTGTATTATCTCTAATTACTAAAATACAAATAGCTAGGTTATAAATAGCAAATTTTAATATTTTATTAAATCCTAGTATATTACACTTTATAGTTATATAAGAGTTAGCATTATAATAATAATATTAGTTTAACTATTATCCCCTCCTAGCTATTATATTAATATTAAAGATATGCTTATTATCCTAATTAAATAATCCAATGCTATTTAGCTAGTAAGTATATTATTATAAGTTAATACTATACTTTTGCTTAAGCTACTTTATAATATTAGTCTCCTTACCTACCTAAGCTATAACTATAATTTTTAACTTAGCTAATTATTTTATTAAATTATCTATTTAATCTTAGTATTTCGCTAGTCTAGGAGTTCTATTTTTTTTAATTTTATTATAAAAAGTATTAGTTTCCCTTTTTTATTTAGAAGGCTTTGCTACTACTATATAGTTTCTTTAGTTAGCCTAGTAAACACTAAGCATTACTTAATTAAGTAGTCTCTAGCTTCTTAGGTTTAGTTTAGCATTATCTAAATAATACCCTCTTAAGTTAGAGATCTTAGGGTCCCTATTTTTAAGCTCTAGTTATATTTAAATATATATATTAAGTACTATCTAAAGTGTTTTATACTATATAACTAGAATTATACCTTTGCATACTTTTCCGCACTAACCCAAAGGTACGGAATCGCCTCTAAAATATAAACTAAGTTAATATTTAAATTCCTTATTATTAATTACCCCCTTCTATAATATTATATTATAATAGATCTAGAGGCAAGTGTAAGGATAAGGTGCTAATAGTTATTAATAAAGGAGAAAGGGGGCTAGCATAAAGCTACCACTACCCTAACGCTAGTATAGGATAGTTTAATATCTATAGGAGCAATAATAAACCTATAGTAAGATAGATTTAATTTAATTATCCTAAAGAAAAGAAATTCTATAAAGAGATAGCTAGTCTTATCCCTAGTAATAAGGTAGCTAAAGTCTAGCGTATTACTAAGGCTATAACCCTCCTAATAGCAAACTATATCTAAGCTAAACTAAAATAGAAAAATAATAATAATAGTAATATTTACATAACTAAAGAAGCACTCTTATAAGTCCTTAAGGAGGTAATTAAGAAAGTAACTAATAGTAGCATTACTCTAACCTAGGTAAGCGTTACTATAGGACTTACTTTACTAAAATAACTTAATACTACTTCACCCCCCCTATAAATCCTAGGTAAATAAAATAGAGAAGTTCTTATTAAGGGGAATACTATATAGGAATTACTTTAGTTTAGGATTACTAAAGATATAGTAATAGTAGTAAATAAGGCTATAGGCTAAGCTATAGTAGTTATAGCTAGAAGACTCCTAAGTAAAGATATAATTATTATATTTAAAGGGACTACTACCTAGTATAAAGATAACTAGAAATAGATTCCTACTGCCTTTAGACTAAAGGTAGCCCTTTACTACTATATTCTTAGTGTTATAGTTAAGGGCTTTCTTATAAAGCATACCTTTATTAAGAACCTAGTAGTAAAGCTAGGTAAAGCAAATAAAGTTAATATAATTAAGTCTATAGTAAGGCGCCCCTAACGCAAAGGAGCCCTAAGAACTACCCTTATTCTTAGATTAGCTAAAGTTAAAGATACTAATAAGATTTATAAAGATAGAATAGTCTTTAAAGTAAAGCTATTTTACACTAAACTATATAATAAGACCCTATAACCCTAATAATACTATAATTACTTCTAAATAGGATATATTATAAAGTACTATAAGGTAGCCCTAAAGTATAAGAGGTGCGGAGCTAGCTATTATAAAGGCAGAGAAATAACCTACCTAATTACTAATAGATAAATATAGGAGAAATGCATCCTATATTCTAGCCCTTACCTAGCCTAGTTTAGGGACTACCTAGTCCTAAAAGAGAAATAGAATATAGTAAAAGTAAGATACTTAGAGTAGCTAGTATACTTTGCTACTTACCCCTTAAATAAAAGCCTATCCCTAAGCTAGAAGAGACTTACTATAGCCTAAGCACTAATTACTATAGTAGGAAAGAAAAGAGGCTACCTAACCTTAGTAAAGTAAAGCGTGAAATAGCCTAGAGCTATAAGGGTAAATAGCATTAGATAATATAAGAAGTAAATTAGGGCTAGCATAGAACTAGCGTAAGATAGAGGAGACCCCTAACCCCCCTAACTAATGCAGTAATATTATAAGTCCTCTATTAAAATATAAATAAGAAGGATAATCTTATATATATAGCGCTTTAACACCGTACTAATATAGATATAATAGTAATCTAAGAATAGGAACACATAAAAAACCCTTAGCCCCTAGCTTTAAGCCTTACTTACTTTTAACTTATATACTATAATAGATATAATACTATATATATTAATAAGAAGCACGCTATAGGGTTATAGGTAGCCTAGGGAGGAACTAACTAGTCCCTAGTGAAAATACATAGCGTGAATATTTACTCTCTTTACTTAGAAAATTATAGTAATAATTAGAACACCCCTATCTATGCTATTAACGCAGAAAAGCCCTATAGCTAAAGCGTATTTATTAGGGACTTTAACTAGAAGTATCTATTATAGGATAGATTTAATAGGACTAGTAATAGGGCGGAAGAATTACTAGAGTTTATAGGCTAGTAAAGGCTTGGATTAGTAACGCTATAGGGTAAACTTATAAGATAGAATAAAGGTAATAGAGATAGCACTATAGATTTAGTGTAGGTAACTTCTAATATCTAAGTATATTATAATAGAGCTAATAACCTAATAGGGTCTAACTATATACTATAACTAATTTGTATCTTTACTAACCCTTAGGAGGCTACCCCCCTAACCCTTAGGTATACTTAAAGCGCTATAGATAAAGAAACTATAAAGGTAAAGGCAATTAACTAATTACTACTAGAAAACACTTTAGACCTATGTAATAAGAAAGGTATTAATGCCTATACTATATAGTTAATTACAAACCTCTAGGAAATAGCTAAGATAGTAGCCCCCTAAAAACCTAGGGGCTTACCTAGACTAGAAGCGTAGTAGTCTAAAAGGGCTAAAGAGTTAGTTACTAAAGCTAACTAAGCTAAGAGATAATAGAGGTAATAGAGGACTAAAGCAAATTAGTAGGCGTATACTAATATAGATAAGAACTAGGAAAGAGTTATTAGAGAAGAGAGAAGAAATATATAGAGGGATATGCTAAGGTAAGCTAACACTAATAGTAAGGATAGAGTAGTATAGAGGCTAGAAAGATAGGCTAGGCTTTAGAGCTAGGCTCCCCTAGAGCTCCCTAGGCTACTAGAACTTAAGAGGTCTAATAATAACCCTAACCTAGCTACTACATATAAAGATAAGGTAAGTGTGCTTATATAAAGATTCTTCCCTAAACCTATAGTAAACCTATCCTATATCCTAGACCTATCTTTCCCTAAGCTTAATAATATACTAGTTCTAGACCTAGACTTATTTGCCCCCTAGGAGATTAGTAATATTCTCTTAGATATAAGTAATTAGAAGGCCCTAGGTAATAATAAACTCCCTACTAGATTTATTAAGGCTTATAGTAAACTAGCCTATCTTATAATAACTAGGCTACTAAACGTAGCTATTATAGTTAGCTATTTCCTAGCTTACTTCTTTACTACTAGAGTAGTAGTAATTAGGAAACTAGGAAAAATAACTAAAGAAATAAGATACACTAATGCCTAGAGACTAATCTTACTGCTTAATATAGTAGGAAAGGTTATAGAAGTAGTAATAGTAAGGTAGCTTATAACCTACGCTAAGATAAATAGCCTTCTCCCTAAGCTCTAAATAGGAAATAGGGTTAATAGGTTAATAGAGACTATAATAAGAGCCCTAATAGAGTGTGTTAGAGAGGCCTAGGGGAGGGGCAAATTAGCCTTACTTATGTAGATAGATATTTTATTAGTATTTAATAGGGTTAGCTACCTATACCTTATACCTTTCCTTATTAAGATAGGTATCCTATAATAGCTAGTAGTAATAATACATAGCTTCCTTATAGGGAGAATAAGCTAGCTTAGCTTTAATAGAGAGCTCTTAAGACCCTTTAAAATTAAGGCTAGCACCCTATAGGGATCCCCCCTCTCCCTTATTCTCTTTCTTCTATACTTAGTAAAACTTTATATCTATCTTAGAGCTATACTAGGTATAGTAGTAATAGGCTTTACTAATAATATAAATATTATAGCTTTTAGAAAAAATATAGCTTAGATCTAGAGAAGACTTAAGGTAGTGTAGAAGATTTATAAGGAATAGGCTAAGGAAGTAGGAGTAAAGTTTAACCTAGCTAAGATAAAACTTATATACTTTAGTAAATCCTATTAACCCCCTTAAACTAAAGTCTAGCTTAGAGTAAAGGAGATAGCGCCTATAGAGGCCTACTAGTTCCTTAGAATTTAGGTTAATAGAAAACTTACCTAGGGCGCTTATAAGAAAATTATTAAAGGAAAACTAGCCTAGTAGTAACTTATACTTACCTTACTAGTAGCGTTAGCTTAGGGTTATAGTTTTAGAGATATATGCCTCCTATATATATAGGTAGTTTGCCCTATAATTACCTATAGAGTAAGTGCTTACTATATACTAACTAAGAAAGGAGGGAAACTAAAAGGTATAGTTAAGAGCTTTATAACTAACTAGTTAGCCTGCCTCTAAGTTATTATAGGGGTATTTAAGGCTACCCTAATTATATAGCTAGAAGCTAAAACTAAAGTCCTACTACTTAACCTATACCTAAACTACCTAAAAAAGAGGTTTAAGGATAGAACTATTAATAGTAGGATAGTAAAGGTAATTAGGACTATAGCTAGGTTAGTAGTAACTATCCTACCTTAGAGAAGGCTATAGAGAAGATATAATAATAAGGAGGATAAACCTAATATAAACCTGCATATTAAGTAAAAAAGATACTAGGAAGCATAGCATAATAAAGAAAGACTAGGTTAGGACTAGTGCGTTAGAGAACTAGCTAAGGACTAACTACTAAGCTACCTAAAAGATATCTAGAGATTCTATAATAACCTAGATAAGCATGTCTCCTCTATAATTATATAATTATAAATAGGAAAGATTAGCCTTAATAAGTTCCTTTTTCTCTAGAATATCTCTAGGGTGGCTTTGCCTCTATATAACTATAGCTAAGCAAAAGAAGACTAGTACTATATAATAGTTAATTACTATAGATATAGTTATATATAACCCTAATAATATTAGCCTATAGACGCATAGGAAGTAAGGCTAGCCCTAGGTAACCCCTAGTAAGCGAAAATTATAGCTAAATAGTTTCTAGCTATAAAGAGACTATAATATTACACGCTAGCACATAACCTAGCCACTAAGTTAAGAGCTCTAAAGCTAGAACTAGAGCGCGTTAGACACAGGAGACTAGAACTAAGGGCTATAGAAATAATAACTAGTAGGGATAGCGGAAACTAAAATTTAGCGTAGATAACTTAGGGGCAAAAACAGACTAAAGGCAAGGCTACTATAATACGCATAGGGAAAGAAATACGCTCTAGAACTTTTTATTAGATTAAAAATAACTAACTATTAAACGCTAGGTATATTAGCCCCCCCTTAGGCTGCCTCCAAACTAATTACGCCCCTACGCTAACTTAAAATAGAGGAAAATAAATAAAAAACCTATTCCTCCTCTAGGATAGGAACTATATCTTCTATGATTTTAGCCTAGCCCTTAGCTAGTAGGGAGGTGACTAGGAGCTAGTTTGTTTCCGCTATTTAGGCGTCTAGACGACATAGCTAAAAAAAAAATAGTCTTATTATGTTAGTCCTTAGTGGACCTAGAACCGCCTTAGTTAAGGCCCGCTGCTAATACAGACTGTTTCTTTTTGCTTTAATTTTTAGCGCATAATTTCTTAATATAGGCATTAAAGTCCTTAGGGACCTAGAGAAATAGACAAATTAGCACTAATCTAGAGCTAGAATAGACCTGCTAGAGAAACACTTACTTTTGCACTACTAGTAATCTTAGCTAATATTTTAGTTAGCTACTAATGTTTTGCCTAATGTCTAGCGATTTTAACCTATTAAATAGATTAGCGGCGGCGCTAGCCTAGAAGTAGCAATATTAAACCTCTTTATAACTACTATTTCTAACCTAATAATTAAAATAGGCATTAGTTATAGCCCCTAACTAGATAGATTAGCCTTGCCACTGTGTTAGAACTAAAGAGAAAACGTACTAATAATATTATAGCACTAATAGCCTAGAGTTTTAATAGACTACGTATAATAAGATATACACTAGAACTATTAAGGCTTACTTAACTAGACTAAATTAGCGTTAAAATAGGCCTAGCGCTAGAGCGAAGGAGACTTACCTAAAGCTTATGCTTAAGCGCTTACTATAATTACTTTAGGGTAAGTAGCTTCTTTAGATAATAAAGAGATAACTTAGGTTCCTAGATAGATTAGCACTTAGTTCGCATAGAAATAGAAGCGAACTTACTAGTAATATAGATTAAGAAAGGGATATTTTTATAATAATAAAAATATGCGTATAAAACTACTATAATTATTAGCTTCTAGACTAGCTCTAACCTAGGATAGGGCCTATGGGTTCTTAAAAGAAGAAGAGAAAAAGAACCTATAAGAAAGTATAATATAGGAGAAAGGAAAAAGGTTAGGATTCTAAGGGGGGAAGAACTCTTCTTATAATCCCTAGGGGGGGGGGGCTATAAGTTATTATTGCAAATATAAAGATAATACACTAATATTATAAATAAACAAAAACTCTAGTAATAGAAGAGCGCTAACTAACACTAAGGTAACTATAGGCTAGCCCTGCCCTCCCCCTCTAGAAGTTTTATAAAACTAAGTGCTCTAAGTTTATAAATAACCTAGGTTAGAAAAGAGGTAGACTTAGCTAAAAAGTAAGGTAATAAAAGAGTTAGCAATACTATAAGAGAAAAGTAAATTACTATTATAAACTTAAAATTACTTTGCGGGCAGTAATATTAATTAGGCTAGCATTAGCTTAGAGAAGGACTAGGACTTAGGCAAAGGAGAAGAGTTAGTAGTCTTTCTAACTTAAAAAACTTAGATAAAGGGATAAGGCTAGCGTAAGCTAGTAATAAATAACTACAAATAGCTATACTAATAGCGGCGCTAACTTAGTCTAGGGCTAGCGCTAGACTAAAGAAAGACATAAGGGGGTTTTTTATCTTTCTAAAGGTTTTTCTCTTTAACTAATCTGTAGGAGTACTAGAAATAGCTAGGGAAGGCTAACTAGCGTAATTAAATAAATAAATAACTATATAACTAGAACTTCCTTATATATATACCCTTTTTAATCTATAAAGCTTAAGATTAAATAGTTAGGGAGGGCCTTATAAATATAGTTTAACTAGGCTATTATTATTTACTATCCTATTAGGTCTATATTAGATATTAAAGCTTAATGCTTCTATAGCTAGTAGTAAGTTTCTTTAATAGATTTAGTTATATAAGATTAAGGTCCTTAAGTTATCCCCTAGTGCTTTCTATTTAGTCCTAACTTATAGTATTAAACTAAAGAAGTATTTCTTTCTTTAATTTTGCCTAAGTGCGTAATACTATTAATATCTTAACTACTTATTAAATCTAGGGGTTAATATTACGCTTAAGCATCTTACGCTAATCCTTCTTAGGGATATATATTGCTTTTATCTTAGCCTTAAAGTCTTTAATAAAATTAGTAATATTTTCTCCTATAAACTACTAAATATTATACCTATTTTATATAGTAATAAGAGATAATTAGCAAGCTATTATTTCCCTAAGGATCTTTATAAAGGTCTTTACGTTAAGCCCTTTAAGGGGTCTAAAGGCTTTCCCCTTAATATTAGGGTCCTTCCCTAATAGCCTATTAGCATAGGTATAAGTTAGTGTTAAAACTATCTTAGGATTAGATAGTTCCTTACCTATAATTAGGGTGCTTAGTAATAGCAAATCCTATAACTCTTTAAAATAGCTTAGCTACTTAGTAAACCTTACTTTGCTTAATTAGTAGGAATAAGATAAGGTAAAATAATTAGATATAGAGTTAGATAATAATGCTTTTAATTAATCTTATAAGAGAGTAACTATTTAACTAAAAGCTTTAATTTTAGAGAGAACTTTATAGGAAAAAGCTTTCTATAAGGTAGTATTTATAGATTTAAATAATCTATAAGTAAGGACTACTAACGTAATTATATAGCTCCTTATAATTACCTATAAGATCCTAATGCATAGCTAAATTATTATAAAATTAGCTATAGGTCCTAAGATTAAATAGTTTATAATGTGTGGCTAGGAATATGACCCCTTAAGACCTCTTTTCTTACAAGACCTCTAGCCCCTTAGACCTTGGCTTGCCGGATCTATCGGCTTGAGACCTCTTTTCTCACAAGACCTCTAGCCCCTTAGACCTCGGATCCCTCGGCTTGTCAGATCAAACCGGCCACATCGGATCCCTAGTTATGTGGCCTAGCCCCTAACCCCCTAGCTAGATAAAAGCCCTAGATTCCCTCCCTTTTTATAGAAAATTAACTCTCCCTTTGTTGCCTTTGGCACGGATTGTTTAAATCGTGGTGTTTTTACCTGCCTTTACCTAAGAAGATTATAAGATTATTTTAAGATTATCCGAGATTATCTAGCTGCCTAGCTAGGCTGCTTTTCTAGCTTAGATCCTCGCGATAGATCGCAAATATCGCAGACCTAGATCCTAATATCTAGGTTTGGTCGCTGAAATCGTTAACATCATTAATATTGTCATTTTGATCATTTTCATCGGCATTATCATTATCATCAGGTCCCTCTTTTCCGTTGTTTTAGGGTGGTTGTTTTTCCCTAACAAAAATGGTGGAGAAACGGGGAATAGTCCTGTTAGACCTTCCGTTAAATTCGATAATAACCTCCTAACATTGCCTTTTCTATCGCCTCTAGTCATCCCCTTGTACAATTATTATAATTATTAGCAGCTTCTTACCTCTTTTCCTTTCGATCCGGGTCAGCTAGATCGGATCCCTTCGTTCCGATCAATTGATCTAGGCTATCTGACTAGTCCGATATCGTCAAAATCGTCAGATAGTCAGGATTTATTAATCGAAACTACTACGACCTTTTTCCCCTTCAATCCGGGCAGCTAGATTGAATTCCTTCATTCCGATCAATTAATCTAGGTCATCTGACTAGTCTAATATCGTCAAAATCATCGGATTAGTCAGACCAATTGATCGCGACCGCTATAACCTTTTTCCTCTTAGCCTAGGTTAGCTAGGTTAAACGCTTCCTTTTCTATCTTCGACCTTTTCTTCCGATTTTCGACCTTCCTTTCTATCTTCGACCTTTTCTTCTGATTCTCGACCTTCTGACCTGCCCTAGCTAGCTCGCTAGCTAGCCTAAATCGATTTAATACCCTAGTTTTGCTTAGCTATCCGTTGGGGAGGCAAGCAGCTAGACCTTTGAATTCAATCTTGAATAAATCAGGTCTTTTATCATTAGACTGTCTGACGAGGCCTCTGACCGTTGAAGACCTCTCTGACTGATGATTCCTCTGACGATTGACGAGGAATCTGATGTATAGAGGGTCTTCTAAAGAGGTCTCTGACCGATTGAAAAGGTGCCCTTATCATCGGATTGACTGATCTATCGTCTGACGAGACCTCTGACCGTTAAAGACCTTTCTGACTGACGATTTCTCTGACGATTGAAGAGGAATCTAATGTCAGAAGGTCTGCTAAAGGGGTCTCTGATGATTGAAAAGGTCTCTTTTCATCAGATTAATTGATCTATCGTCTGACAAGACCTCTGACCGTTAAAGACCTCTCTGACTGATAATTCCTCTGACGATTGACGAGGAATCTGATGTACAGAGGGTCTTCTGAAGAGGTCTCTGACCGATTGAAAAGGTGCCCTTATCATCGGATTGACTAATCTATCGTCTGACGAGACCTCCGACCGTTGAAGACCTTTCTGACTGACGATTTCTCTGACGATTGAAGAGGAATCTAATGTCAGAAGGTCTGCTGAAGGGGTCTCTGATGATTGAAAAGGTCTCTTTTCATTAGATTAATTAATCTATCGTCTGACAAGACCTCTGACCGTTAAAGACCTCTCTGACTGATGATTCCTCTGACGATTGACGAGGAATCTGATGTACAGAGGGTCTTCTAAAGAGGTCTCTGATAGTTGAAAAGGTGCCCTTATCATCGGATTGACTGATCTATCGTCTGACGAGACCTCTGACCGTTGAAGACCTTTCTGACTAACGATTTCTCTGACGATTGACGAGGAATCTAATGTATAGAGGGTCTTCTGAAGAGGTCTCTGATGATAGATAAAGGGGGGGGGCCTGAAAATCACGATTTTTTTTTTATCTTATGATTATACTACTTATTTCCCTTCTTATTGTTTTCTTTTCTTTTGGTTACTGTTTTCCCTTTCCTAGGGACTAGGAAGGGAAAACAGTTAGGGAGGTGTTGTGTGGCTAGGAATATGACCCCTTGAGACCTCTTTTCTTACAAGACCTCTAGCCCCTTAGACCTCGGCTTGCCGGATCTATCGGCTTAAGACCTCTTTTCTCACAAGACCTCTAGCCCCTTAGACCTCGAATCCCTTGGCTTGTTAGATCAAACCGGCCACATCGGATCCCTAGTCATATGGCCTAGCCCCTAACCCCCTAGCTAGATAAAAGCCCTAGATTCCCTCCCTTTTCATAGAAAATTAACTCTCCCTTCGTTGCCTTTGGCATGGATTGTTCAAATCTTAGTGTTTTTACCTGCCTTTACCTAAGAAGATTATGAGATTATTTTGAGATTATCCGAGATTATCTAGCTGCCTAGCTAGGCTGCTTTTCTAGCTTAGATCCTCGCGATAGATCGCAAATATCGCAGACCTAGATCCTAATATCTAGGTTTGGTCGCTGAAATCGTTAACATTATCAATATTGTCATTTTGATCATTTTCATCGGCATTATCATTATTATCGGGTCCCTCTTTTCCGTTGTTTTGGGGTGGTTGTTTTTCCCCGACAAAATAACACTAAATAGCGGTTTTTATTTTAAATCCTTATATTTAAAGAGTCTAAGTAAGGGCATAATGGCTTAGCTAGTGTTCGTAAGGTATTTTCCTAAGCTAGTTAGCCTTATATCTAATATCTCCTTATAATGTAATTTCCTTTCCTTATCCTAGCTTAGTTCCTCTAGATTAGCTAGCCTCTAACTAGTGCCTTAGCTTCTCTAGGGCCTAGGTTTAGGTTTTTAATTTATATTATAGTGTAGGGAAAACAAAATAAAGGGGTCTTTGCGTAATCTAGTTTAGTTATTAGCTAAGAACTATAGCTAAAAGTACGCTTCTAATTAATCTTAGTCTATAGTAAATTAAATAGAAAATAGAAGTGCTAGGGGTTTAAGACCGCGTTTCTTCACTAGTTTTATAAAGCAAAAAACAACACCCTAAAAGACATAATACTAGCCTATAGTTATAAGTAGCACTATAGCTTACATATAATAAGAGGGGTTAATTATCTTAATAATATTAATTATAATAATAGCTAGAGATATCTTATTATATAAAGACACTCTAGATTCAATAGTCTATTAGATTAGAAGTGCTATCTTAATTAAATAAGGGGAAATAATCTTAGTTTATCTTATTATAAGCTTAAGTATTTTCTTAATAAAACTTAGTAAAACTTAAGGGTTAACTTAAGAATCTTATAGTGCGTGGCTAATGCGAAAAGAATCTAGCTATAGGCAGTCTCTTTATAGATTAAATAGTCCCCTTGCTTAGATAACTAATATTATTATCCCTTGTTATATTATCTATCTTAATAATCCCTAGCGCTTGTTATCGTGATCGCGTGTTTTCTAGGCGCGCATCTTATAGCACACACTATTAAGTACTTCGCTACTCTAGTGTTAAGCATAATGCCTTAGAAGACCTTAGCTAAGTAATAGTCTTTAAGTATAAATATAAATAAAGCTTTATTAGAGGCCTTATTACTAAAGAGGCTCTTTTTACTTAGCCTATACTATATTACTTAGTTAGTAAGGATTTAGACTATTTTCTTACTATTAAGTATTACTTCTTATATAAAGAAGCTTATAAGCACTAGGCTATCTTTCCCTTTAGTTTTATTATTAAACCTAATACTTCTTATATATTAGGTAATCTTATTATCTTTAAAAAGGAAGGAGAAAGGGTCTTAGCTAGGGGTTTCTTTATACTAAGCAAGGAATAACTTATATAAAGCTTTAGAGAATAAGGAAAAGTTAACTAAGTAGTAGCTCTTATAATATTAGTACGCTTTCTTTTACTTCTCTTTAGGATACTTTATTAACTAGTATCCTTCCTTACTATATATATAATACTTCTTTAAGTAAGGGGCTTTTTTTATACCTTTATACCTCTAGGGAGAGTATTATAACTCTTTACCTTTATTATTATACTATTTATTAGTCTAGAACTACTCCTAGGGTTTAGTATTAGTAAGGAATTAGTATTACTTACTAGATTTTTTTATAATTAGGCAAATAATTATCTAAACTTACTTATAGAATTATTAAAGGCTATTAGGAGGGTTAGTAAGGTAGCTCCTATACTTAGGGATTTTATTATAAGTAGTTATAATTTAATTTTAAAAGGCTTACTTTAATTAACCTATATTAGGGATAGCTTATTATAATATAAAGAGCTTCTTTATAATCTTATTAAAGTATTTTACCTTTAACTTATTAGGGTTATTATAGATTATCTTTTAGAGGGATATATTATACTACTTAAGGAGGTATTTTCACCTTATATTCTCTATCTTAAACCTTTGCTTTATCTTTACTACTAAGGTTATAAGGTTCTAAGCATTTCCTAGCTATAAGAGATAGTTTAAGTAATACCTAAGGGCTTTCCCTTTTAGTATTACTTCTAGTATATAGCTAGATTACTCTTTCTTAATATCTAAGAGCTTATACTTTCTTTTAAATACTAGGAGCTTTAATTTAAAAATATTATAATCCTTAGCGCTATACTATTTCTTTAGCGTATATATCTTTATAAGATTAATAATTTACTTTACTATAAGTTATAAGAGAATAAGTAAATTATTAATAGGTATTATTCTCTTTTAAGAAAAAGGAAACTAAGGCTATTAAGCTAGTTTTAGTTCCTAAGGTAAGGGAGGGGGCTATAGAAAAGGTAGTTATTACTAAATTACTAGTATAATAGCTAGGGAAGGTTAATATAAGGCTTAATAAAGAGGGAAGGTAGTTCTTATAGTTTAAAGTTACTAAAAGCTACCTTTATTAAAGAGGTTATTAAGGAAGTCTTTACTTACTATAATCTTCCTTTAGAAGTCTATATACTTCTTATAGGTATTATTTACTTTTTCTTATAATTAAAAGTAAAATTCCTCTTAGTTAAGGACTTCTTAAAGGTTTATTATAATAGTTATAGTCTAGTTAATTATTATATATACTCTATTAGTTATAAGGTAATTATAAAGGTATTTTACTACTAAAGCTAGTGCTCTCTAAAGTATTTATAGTATTTATTTATAGAAGTTATTAGTAAACTCTATAAAGAGGGTTTTTCTAGTTACCTTTCTTACTTTATAATCCTTTACTTTAATAAGAATATAGGCTATAAGTATTTCTAGTGTGTTATTCTTATTAATATTAAATCCTTTAATCTTATAAAGTAATTTTTCTATAATATAATAGTGTAAGTTCTAAGGGATATAGAGAAAGTAAATTATACTAGGTTTTCTCTTTAGTTACTCTTTATAAGCTTCTAAGAAAGTATCTCTTACTTAAAAGCTATTATAACTTACTAGGACTTATATTTACTCTTTCTTATTAACTATTATAACTTATAGGCTTTAGAGAAAATAAAATAGAAAAGAGAGATAATAATTTTTAGGTAAGGAAATATATAAAGGATTATAAGCTTAGTAATTAGCTTTATTATATAATAAAATATACTAAGAAGAAGAATAATAGGATAGAATAAGCTACTAAAGTTAAACTTTTCTTTAAGGTTTAGGCTTCTATCTATTATATTAAGAAAAATAATAGGATAGGTAAGCTACTAGAGTTAAACTCTTCTTTAAAATAATAGGCTTTTTCCTTAGCACTCTTAGGGATTTTATAATAAATAGGCTACTTAAAAGGGACTTATTTATACTACTTCTATAGGAATCTCTTCTATAAAAAGACCTTACTAATCTATAGTTAGCATAGTTTATAAGAGAGTAATTCTTTACTTATAAGTTAGACTATAGTTATTATAATTTATAAGAGAGTAGTTAGCACTTATAAATTAAAAGTAGTTACCTAGGGGTTAACTACTAATTAGTGTTAGTTCTATAGGGATGTAACGCGTTACGCAAAGCCTTAAGAATAGTATTATTATTAATAATCTATTCTAGGCTTATTATTCTATATTCTCTAAGAAGAGAAAAAGGAAGCAAAAGAGAGGGCTTTTATAAGGGATAATAGCTGCCTATTATTAGTTACGTAACGCTAGCCCTGCCCTATCATAGGGCCCGCTTATAGGGCGAAAGTAGGGCCTGCGCGCGCGCGCGCAGGCTAACCCTCTTCTAGTCGCAATTGCGGCTATCAAGCGCGATTGATATCGTGTTTGTTCTAACACTCTTAATTTTTAATATTAAATTTATAAGTTAGCCTTGCTAGCCTTATATTAACGCTCTTATTACTATTACTTAGTAGTTACTAACCTTATCTAAAGTCTCTTTATTATTATTTTATATTTTTGTTGGAATAAAAACACGATATTAATCGCGCTTAACAGCCGCAATTGCGACTAGAAGAGGGTTAGCCTGCGCGCGCGCGCGCAGGCCCTACTTTCGCCCCGTAAGTAGGCCCTGTAATAGGGCAGGGCTAACGTCACATAGGATCACGTTGTAAGGGCTTAGGCTTTGCCTAAGCATTCACATAGTGCACATAGGCAGGGATAGTCCCACATAGGCAAGGACGCAGAAAAGGGGGCTTACATAAGGTAGTTAGGGGGTATAAGGGGCCCTAGTGAGAATAGGTTTCTTACCTTCCTTTTTTCTCTCCTTAAGTTTCTTAATATTATATTAACGCCTTATTATAGCTACTTAAGGGCTAGTTTATAATAATTAAGAAACTTCCTTTAGTCCTTTATAATAGCTACTAAAATTCACAATAGATATACTAATAGATATATTAATAGATATAATAGACATGCTTCACTTATAAGATTAACCTAGCTAGGGAATAGTAACACCCCTATCTAATACTATAGTACTATAGGTAGCCTAATAAGCCTAATTTAAGACGCTTTAACTTATGCTATATAAGCAAGTAGCAAAACTTAAATGCCTTTAGGAGCATATACATGCAAATGCCTTAGGGCCCTTAGCCTAGCTACTTACCTAGCTACCCCCTTTAGCTTAGCCTAGCGCCCCTAACCTAGTTCTTCCTATACCTAAAATAAAACAAAAACTAATCCCTTTAAGTAACCTATATAATAGTAATAAGGCCTTATTTACTACGTAAAGGCTCCTAATAAAGCATAAGTTATAGGTAGACTAGGGCTTTATTAGTTCTAATAAGGATAGATAAATACTTATTTATTAAAACCTTTTTTCTAAGGTCTAGTCCTAGGTAGCTATATTCTTTAAATAAGGTAATGCTATTAAATTTAACCTTACTTACTTTCTAGAATACCTAGGGACTATATTCTCTAACCCTTATAGATAGGAGATAGCCCTTATAGAGCTTAACTAGATAAAGTAAGGTCTAGGGGAGATATTTTTTATATTCTTTATTTACTTTTCTAAGAAGCTCTTACTAGTAGGAGGGGAACGCTAGATAAGTAAGGTAAAGCTAGCAAAGCTCTAATATACGCTTAATAAGCGTTTAAGAGAGATTAGCGTAAGATAGGGTATTAGCTAGAGTGATTAGTATATAGCTATTAGGTAATATTATAAGATTATAATTAATATAGAAGCCCTTACCTTAGAGAAAAAGTACTAAACCTATTATAAACCCTAACTAGTAAAATTAGTAGCCTAGATTAACTATAAGGGTAACACACTAATAACTAGGGTTTATATAGCTAGGACTTACCTAGGGTAGCTAAATAAGTTAGCTAAGAAGGAGAAGGGGATAAAGGCTACTATAAATATATAATAAGCAAAATAGGTATTAGAGGTAAATTAGCTAAATGCTACTAAGAGGGACGCTACCTAAGGTATATGTCTTAGGACTACTTTATCTAGGAGTGTATAACTCTCCTAGCCTACTACCTAAAGGTTAGCATTAACTTATATAAGGTAAATAAGGAAAGCGTAAATAAGGAAGTAAATGTTTTCTCTATAGAAAATAAGTAGCCCCTAAGTAAAGTCTTATATAGGGGTAAAGAGGCTAGCTAACTACTATACTATAAAATAATTATAACTACTATATAGAGATAGAATAGAATATAGCATAATATATAGACTAACTACCTTTCTTAATTCCTATACTCTTTAATATATATTATTATATTAATATCTAGATTAATTATAGTTATAATTACTATAGTGTAGTAAGTAAATTAGTAGTAAGATAGCTTAGCCTAAAGCTTATATAGTTACTAAAATAAAGGCATATCTATACTATAGTAGAAATAGAAAGGAGAGGGAAGTAAGTTAAGAAAGACTTCTTTTCTATTACCTATATAGTATATACTAGAATTAATATAAATAGCTAGGAGTTATTTATATACTTATATATTATTCTAAGTCTTACCTAGGATATAATATTTAGAATGCTTTAGTTAGAGTAATATAATATAGTAATTTATATAGTAAAATAATAACTAGTTATTAGAGTAGTAAAGGGCCTTTATATCTCTAAGGCTATTACTTATAAGGTAAAGGCACTTATATAGGGAATTATTAGATCCCTTTATGCTACTAAGGCTTATAGGGTATAATAAAATAAGGATACTACTATAAGGTTTATTACTATAAGCCTAAGAGAAATAATAATAGTGCTATAAATTATAGTACCTAAGATAGATCTAGCTAGTCCTAACATATTAATGTTGCCTAAGGAGTTATTAGACTTTGCAAACCTCTTTAATAAGGCTAAAGCTAATAAACTACCCCCCTATAGGGGCTTTCTTAATTACTATATATACCTATGTAAGAACCTAGATAGCTCTAAGCTAGCACTCCTATAGGGACTATTATATAATATACTATAGGACTAGCTCCTAAAGGTCTAGCGCTAGATTATAGACTTAATAGATAAGGGCTAGATTTATGCTAGCTTCTTATTAGCTATAGCCCCTATCCTTCTTATTAAAAAGGCTAATAAGAGTTAGCGTTTTTATATAGATTACTACGCTCTTAATAAGATAATAGCATAGGATTATTACCCTCTCTTACTAATTAAGGAGATATTATAATCCCTATCTTAGGCGCGCTAGTTTACTAAAGTAAATATTTATATAGTGTTTTATAAACTATAGATAGCTAAGGGTAAGGAGTACCTTATAGCGTTTTATATAAGGTTTAGCCTATTTAAGTGGCTAGTTTACCCCTTTAGCCTAGCTAGTGCCTTAGTAACCTTTTAGCGCTATATTAATTAATCCTTAGGGGATATATTAGGGGACTTTATTATAGCTTACCTTAATAATATCTTAGTTTACTTAGGGGGGTTAAGAAAAGACTATATAGCTAAGGTTTAGTTAGTTCTAGGCTACCTAAGGGCTAGAGACTTATACCTAGATCTTAATAAGTTAATGTTTGCTATAAAAGAGGTCTAGTACCTAGGATATATTATTATAGCGGGACGCTTAGTTTGCCTAGATCCTGTCAGGGTCGTGGAGGCTACGGAGCGACACAGGCGATAGAGGCAATAGCATTATATACAGTGGGACCTACTTAGGGCTCGCAGCGCCCTAGCTATAAGGCTACTATAAGCTAGTCACGTGCGCGTAAAGGGGGTATTTAGGCAAAGGTTACACATATAGAATATAGGAGGCTAGAGATTAAAACCCTTAAGCATTACTACCTACCTTTAGCTATCTAGCTACTACTTATCTATACTATTACCCTATTCTTTCTATTTTAGCCTAGAAGCCTTAATAAGTTAATCTCTCTTTCCTATTAGGGTAATAGTCTATTAGTAGGTTAAGAATATTAGCACTATAAAGAATAAACACCTACTTAAGGGGTACTAATAACTCTAAAGCAAACACGCTATATAAGGGTATACCTATAGATTAGAACCCGCTTTTAAAGCATAAGTCTTCTTATCTAACTATACTAGAGAATTCCTATGTATTAAAACCTATTATTAATAGTAAAAAAGCTATATTAAACTATAGCCTTATATAAGTAAAGATATAGCTATAAATTACTTAAAAGAGGTAAAGACTTAAATAGCTATAGAAAAATTTATAGGAAGTAAATACCTCTCCCTAATTAGTTAATGCTAATAAAGGCCTTACTCCTACCCTATAAATACCTTTTACTTAAGACTTTACCCTTATTCCCTAAGAAGCACTACTCTTACTAGGACTTTATAAATATAGTATAGTAAAGATATAGCTAAAAGCTTCTATATATAAGGGGGATACTTATAAGAACTTATAGATATTCTTAGTAGATTTAAATATAACCTTTACTATAGATTAAAACATATTTACTAATAATATAATAAAAGTTACGTATACTAGTAGCTACCTAGTAAATAAGGCAAAGTAATAGTAAATACGCTTTGCTACTATAGATAGTTATATAAATTACTAGAGCTACACTTAGGCGGAGTTTATTTAATAGCTAAAAACTAGAGGAATAGATAAAGATAGTTACTACCTAGAAGCTATAGGAATGCTACTAACCCTTTATTAAGGTAAGGATTAGTTATTCTAGATATTTATTAAAGTCTAGGGGAAGGTAGAAGTAGAATTACCTAAACCTATACCTAAACCTCTAAGAATTACTTAGTTTATATAGTACTTAAATAGCACTATAAAGAAGCAGGTATTTAGCTAAGAGTACCCTATAAGTTAGAACTACCTTATTAGCTAAGGAAAGAAGGCAAAAGTAATAACTAAGGAAAAGAAAGGGATCCCTTATAAGAGCTACTAAGGAGGCTACTAAGGAGGTAACTAGTAAAAGAGAAGGAATTACTTAGTGTCCCTAGAAAAAGAGCTATAGGAAGGATGCTACATAGGAGTAGGAGGCTTGCTAGTTTACTATAAGTGTAGGAAACTAGGCTACCCCTTAACTAAGTACACTAAACTAGACTATAGTATTTACTAGAAAAACACTTACATTACTAGGATACACTAAGCTAGCACTAAGCAGGCTAGGAGTTACTTAAACCTAAATAAGACCCTAATTAGCTTAGTAAAACCCTAGGAAGACACTCTTAATATAACTTAACTTAATAAGAATAGTCTTCTAGACCTATAAATTCATATAGATATTAAGTTATATTAAGATAATCGCTAGGTAGTAGTGCTAATACTATTTAACCCTAGCGCTATATATTCCTTAATTTACCCTAATATACTAATAGACCTTAATTAGTTAAAAGTGTAACCTTATAATAATACGCTTAAGAGTGTATTAGGTAATATTATACTATATTAAGGGATTTTAAAGAAAATAGTATTAGTTAGGGATAGTATAGGCTATACAAAGATATACTAACTTAGCTACTATATTACTAATAGTAGCGAAAAATTGGTTTTAGGAGTTAATTAGGTAAGAGAGTATAAGCTAGTAATAATATTATAGAAAGATAGACTTTAAAGACACCCTATAATAAAGGAATGTATCTTATTAGCAATAGGGTTATAGGATAGTTAGAAAGTAGTAAAATATATATTTATTATAGTAGTACTTAACCTATAGGTAATATATATAATTAGACACGTAGCTACTATTAGACCTATAGTAAATAAGGGGGAAGGAAGTAGTAATAATATAGTAATAAAACTAACTAATAAACCTAAGAAAGTAAAACTTCTAGAAGCTTATAAGGAGTTTAAAGATATGTTTTTAAATAAAGAGGCTAGCACCCTTCCTAGCTTAGGTAGCTAAACTTATGCTATTAAATTAGAAGAAAGAAAAGCACTACTATAGGGTCTAATATATAACCTAGCTAAGAAAGAGTTATAGGTGCTCTATAAGTACCTAGTAACTACGCAGGAATATAGATAAATCTAAAGATCTATTAGCCTAGTAAGCGCCCTAATCCTTTTTATGCTAAAAAAAGGGGGAAAGCTATAACTATATGTGGATTATAGAGGCCTTAATAAGATTATAGTTAAAGACAAGGCCCCTTTGCCCCTAATATTAGAAATCTTAGATTAACTAGGGGGTGCAAAGATTTTCACGAAGTTAGACCTTAAAGATGCGTACTATTAGCTATATATCCGCGAGGGTAATAAGTGGAAAATAGCCTTCTAGTGTAAATACAGTTACTTTAAGTATCTTATAATGCTATTTAGGCTTATTAACGCGCTAGTATCTTTCTAAGAGTATATTAATAAAGCTTTAGAAGGCCTTAATAATCTTATTTGCATTATTTACCTTAATAACACCCTAATATTTAGCTATAAGATCTTAGAGCATAAGGGTAATATTAAAAAGATCCTTAAGAGATTTTAGAAGGCTAACCTTTTTGTTAATTTAAATAAGTGCTAATTCTCTGTTAAGGAGGTTAAATTCCTTAGTTATGTAATCTTACTAAAAGGAATCTTAATAGACCTAAGCAAGGTAAAGGCAATTATAACGTAGCTAATACCTATTTATATGTTTAATATCTAATCTTTCCTTAGGTTTACTAGATTTTACAGGCGTTTTATTAAGTTATATAGTAAAATAGTTATCCTATTAATAAACTACTTATAAGGGAACTAACTAGCAAAGTTTAAGCTAGATAATAGCAAGCTAGTAGTGTTTAAGGAACTATAAAAGCTATTTTAAAAGGCTTTAATTTTAGTTTACTTTAACCTAAATTTACTACTATAAGTAAAGACTAATATCTCTAGATATGTAATTAGAGCTATCCTTATAATATTAGTGCTAGGTTACTAGCACCCTATAGCGTTTATATTAAGAAAGTTAAAGGACGCTAAATTACACTATGTAATACTAGATATAAAGCTACTAGCAATTTAGGAGGCCTTTTAGACCTAAAGGCACTACCTTGCTTACTTAGCGCACCTAGTTACTATAATTATAGATTACCTAAACTATAAGTACCTTATAATAAAGCCTAAGCTAACTAGTTACTAGGTTATTGCGTTAGATAAGCTATGCCTATTTAACTTTACTATTAAATACTAGGTAAGGAGCTAAATCCTACTAACCCTTTATTATAAAGACTAGACTATATTAGTAAGGAAAGGAAGGCTAAGGCTTTTATATCTTAGTTACTAACCTTCCTTACTAAGTTTACTACTATTAGGCTATAGGGGCGCTATATTAGTAATAGCTTAACTACTAGTTAGGTGTATTTATAGTATATTAGGTTTATAGTTAAGAAGTAGTGTAAGAGTAATAGTAACTTAGTAAGTGCCCTATATCTATATTTACTACCCCTTAATAGTAAAGTAAGAACCCTAATAGTAAGTAAGAGAATCTCTTCTATATTAATCTTTACTAGGCTAGGTAAAAGGCTTAAGCATATAGTAATAAAGCTATAGGTTTATAGCAATTAAACCCTACTAGCTAGTTTAAGAACCTTTTCTATATTAATCTTTACTAGGCCTATAGAAGTAATAGTAAGCAAGTTAACCTTTACTATATTAACCTTTACTACGCTAGTTAAAAAGTCTAAGAGCGCTACTAGGGAGCTATATACTTATAGTAGTATTAAGGCAAATTACCTAATAGTAAGTAAGAGAATCTCTTTTATATTAATCTTTACTATATTTATAGAAGTAATAGTAGGTAAGAGAACCTTTGCTATATTAATCTCTACTAGGTTAGTTAATTTATCTAAGAGCGCTACTAGAGAGCTACTAGGCTATAGTAGTGTTATAATAAGAATCTTAGTGGTTTAGAGAACCTCTTCTAAGTTTAACTCTAATATTAGGAGTGAGGCAGTGGAATTAAAAGCCCTAATTTAAGTCTTATTATTAGAAGTATAGTAAGGGAATGCCTTTATTACGTAGCGGAAGTTATTGCTAATAAGTAGTAACTCTAGTGTATTAGGACTATAGTTAATTAGTCCCTCTAAGCTAGAGGCTAGAGAGCTATAGACATAAACTATAAGATCCTCTAAGTTACTAATATATAAAAATCGTGTTTTTATCCCGCTAGGATTACAAAAAGAAATTTTACTATTAACCTATAATAATCCTATAGCGGGTTATTAGGGGGTTAGTAAGACTCTCTATTATATTATAGGCTAATATTACTAGCTATTAATAAAGAAAGACATTAAGGCATATATCTAGTCTTATGTTAATTATTAAGTTTTAAAGCTAAGATTATATAAACCTTATAGCGAGTTAGCTATATTACTAGTGCCTAATTGCCCTTTCTAAGAATTATTAATAGACTTTATTATAGGCTTACTACTAGTAAAGGATTAGAAGTTTTAGTTATATAATGTGATTTTAGTTATTATAAACTAATTCTTAAAGTATAGTATTTATATACTAGTGTCCACATGCCTAACTAGCAATAGCCTTACTATAGTATTCTTTAAGAATGTTTTTAAAGACTATAGTGCCCTAAAAGGTATTATTATAGACTATAGGTTAATATTTACTAGTGAATTCTAGAGGACTTTCTACTACCTTATTATAATAAAGTAGTAACTAAGCACTATATTTTACCCCTAGATAGATAGGCAAATAGAGTAATTAAACTAGGTTCTTAAGCATTATCTAAGAGCCTATATATACACTAAATAGGATAATTAGGTAGAATATTTATTAATAGTATAGTTTGCCTATAATATAAGCAAGCATAGTAGTTATAGCCTAATGCTAGTAAAGGCACTATAAGGGTATAACCTAAGAGGACTATATTAGGCTATCCTAATGCCTAACTTAGTAAATAACTAGGTAGAAAACAGAGTCTTAGAATTAAGATAAAGATACTTAGAGATTAAGTAGCTACTTTATAATACATAAGCATAGCAAAAGAAGTATTATAATTATAAGAGAATACTAATAGAGTTTAAGGTTAGGGACTATGTTTTACTATTTACTAAGAATATTAACCTAAGATAACTAAGCTAGAAGCTTATAGCTAAGTACCTAGGGCCCTATAAAATTAAGAAGGTAGTTAGTAATTATAGCTTAGCCTATTAATTATAATTACTAGCTAGCTTAAGACTTTATAATGTGTTTAATATTATAAGCCTTAAACTATTTAGAGGGGATCCCACTAGCTATATAAATGCATCCTTACTACAAGATAATATTAAAGATAATAAAGAGAAGTTTAAAGTTAAGAGAATTATCTTATATTAGTATAATAGAAAACAGCGGAAATTCTTAGTAAAATAGAAGGGCTATAATAGCTTAGAGAATTTATAGGTATTAAAAAGAGATTTTATTATAAAGGATATTATAAATAATTATAAGCGGCAATTAAGTAGCTAGTTTATAAAGATATTATTACTTTAGTAATTTAATATATAAAATTTTATAATATAAAAAGTTATATTTTCTTAAAGCAAACTACTATATAGCTACTAAGCACTTATTACTCTATTATTATATTTATAGCTATATTTTCCTTTATAGTAGCTATAGGAGCTTTATTATTAAAGGACCCCTTCTTATCCCTATAAATAAAGGAATAAAGCTTTTTATAGAGCTTAGAGGGGCTAATGTAAGTAGGGAGCTAGGAAGCGTAGTCTATAAACTAGCTATAAGTTAGTAAAGTAGAAGCTATGCTAGAGATAGGACTTACTATAGGGGTATTTTAAGCTATAAAGTGTAGGCTATTAGTAATATTAATCTACACCTTAAGGTTAGTAGCGTTAAAGAGCTATAATATTATAGCGCGTTTATTAGCGTTAGCCTTATAAGTAGCTTTTATAGTTAGATAGGCCTAATAAACTCTCCTATAGTAATTTGTATTCTTTATAGTAAGGAGCGTATTATGTAATTTACGTTTTACGCGCACTAGAGCTTAGTAATAAGTTAGCTCTAACTAAGTTACTAGAATTAATAATCTTACTAGACACTAATAGTAATAGCTTTTAGGAACCTCCTTTATAATCTTAAAGAACTTATAATAGAGGATTATAATTCTTATAGGCACTAGTAATAGGTTAGCTAGCTAAAAGCAATAGCCTTAAAGGGCACTTATACTAATATATATTTTATTATTTTTTATATAGTAAGCGTACTTTAAGGAATTACCTAACCTAAGTTAGTATTATAAGAGTAAGAGAGAAGTAGCTTAGTTATACTAGGGGAATAGTAACACTTATTAGGGAATAGCTTCCTATTTATAATATATTAAGGTTTAGCTCTGTTATCTTTAGGAGTAATTTGCTAGATTACTACTTACTAACTATAGCAAAGGCAGGGGAATTTTAATTATACTATTTAGCGAGTTAGTAGCTATAATACTATAAATAAGAGGTAAACTTACGCAGAAGTTTTTAAAGCCTATAAAGCCCTCTTATAAGGGAATTTGTTTCTCTAAGGTAGGCACTAAGGGTCTAGGAGTTATTAGGCAAATAGATAATATTATAATCTAGCTATAAGTTAGTAGTAAGTAAGCAGGAAGCAAAGTAGTAAGATACTAACTATAAGAGAGGGTAAAACATAAAATAATAAGAGGAAGACTCTATATAAGGTTAGTAATTACTAAGTAGTAGTAGCAAGAATGCTACTATAAGGCTAATAGGGCTAACTTACAAATTTAACATTAAAAATTAAGAGGGATAAGGAGAAAAGGAAGAGAAAAAGGAGGGGAAATTTAGTCTTTTTTATATTAACTATAGACCCCTTAAGTAATTTATATAGGTAGCGAAAGTAAGCTATAGGTTAAAAAGCTAGCGTTATAGCTATTAATAGCTAAGGTTATAGCTAACTACGTATACCTAGCAAGCTTGCAGTGTCTTTGCTAGAACTTATAATTAAATACACCCTAATGTATAGTGTCTAATACCCTATCCCTTTTAGCTAATAAGAAAATATAATATAAGGTATTTACTTTTATAAAACTAGTAGGAATAAGGATATAAGCATTTACAAAGTAACTCTATAGCTATAACTATATTATAACTAAGAGCTTATAGGTAAGGTAGGGAATAATAGCTAAACCTATTATTAATAGGGCTATTATCTCCTTATACCTTACATTAGGACACATTAGGTAAGAGTTACGTAGGAAAACTAGAATAGCGAGTTTATACTAATAAGGCAGCAAGTATAATTAAGGGCAATTGTAAAGTAAAGGGGGTACTATATTAGGATTATAGAGGCTATAGAGTGACATAGGCAATAGAGGCAATAGCATTATGTATAGTAGGACCTACTTAGGGCTTATAGCGCCCTAGCTATAAGGCCACTATAAGCTAGTTATATACGCGTAAAGGGGGTATTTAGGCAAAGGTTACACACATAGAATGTAGGAGGCTAGAGATTGAAACCCTTAAGTATCACCACCTACCTTTAGCTATCTAGCTGCTACTTATCTATACTATCACCCTGTTCTTTCTATTCCGGCCCAGAAGCCTTAACAGATCCTATGAAGGTTATAGCTATAAGGGAATAGGCAGTACCTATAAAACTATAAGGGGTCTGTAGCTTCTTAGGATTTATAAATTTTTACTATAACTTTATTAGGGACTTCTCTAAACTAGCTACCTTACTAATATAGCTTATAAAGAGAAATGTCCCTTTTTAATAGGGACTAGAAGAGAATGAGGCCTTTAAGAGGTTAAAAGCTATGTTTATTACATATCTAGTGCTAGCATAATAGGACCTAGATTGCCTTATAGTAGTAAAAGCTAATTATTTAGGCATAGCCCTTAGTAAATACCTCTTATAGCAAGGCCCTAATAATGTCTTATATCTGGTTACTTACTATTTCACTAGCCTTATAGCCTTATAAAAGAACTATATAATTTATAATAAGGAACTATTAGCTATTATCTTATGTCTTAAGGCATAGTTAGCAAAGCTTTAGGGTGTATCCTATCTATTTATAATTTACACTAATTATAAGAACTTAGAATACTTTATAACTCCTTAACTTATATTAGAGAGGTAGGCTTAGTAGATAGATATACTTACACTATTTAACTTTTACATTTACTATAGGCCTAGTATATAAGCTTAATGCCTAGATACCCTTTCCTAAAGTGAATAGAATTAAAGTAAGTTAGCTTTAAGGATAAGGTAAATCTTATAACCTATTACTATTATATAACTCTTACTATTACTAGTTATATAAGGGGATAGCTTTAAACTAGCACTATATATGCTACTACTAGTAGGAGAGGCCCTCTTTACCTTAAAACACCTCTAGACCCTATAGGACTAGGCTATTATATTAGACCCTATATATAGTATTTAATTAAAAGCTATGTAAGAAAGGGCTTAGAAGTTTCCCCCTAATACACTAATAAGGGAATAGGTTATAGATTACTCTATAAGCATATATAAGGCGCTTTAGTTTTAGGGCTATACTTAGATCCTAGCTTAGGAACCCCTTATAATAACCCTTATATAATAATACTATAACTTACTAGTAGTAGGATACCTAGGCTATAACACTATGTTTTAGATTCTATAATAGTAGTTTTATTAGGATAGGATATTATAGGATATTACTTAGTTTATTTATAACTATTATTTCTTTAGTAGCTATAAGAGCTATTAATAGTAGCAGGGCTTACTAAAACCCCTACTAATCCCTAATTAGTTCTAGTCTTAGATTTCTATTAACTTTATAATAGACTTACTAGTAGCGTCCCTAGAGAAGCTATAATACCTTATAGTTATTACTAATAGACTCTTAAAGTTTATATAGTTAGAAGCTATAACCTCTATTAGGGCTAAGGAGTGCGCAAAATAATTTAAAATAGTCTAGTAAAGGTTCTAAGGATTTCCCTAAGCTATTATTATAGACTAAGGGTTAGACTAGCTAGGGAAATTCTAGATAATATTATGCTCCCTAGTTAGGATTAATTAGTTACTTTCTATATTATATTACCTATAGACTAATAGTAGCATAGAGCAAGTAAACTAGGAAGTGTAAGCAATATTACATATAATAGTCTCCTTCTTATAGTTTAATTAGCTAGAATATCTAGCTACTTACTAGCTTATAATTAATAATAAGTCTTCTTTAGTAATAGGGGTAAGCCTAAATAAATTACTATATAGATATAACTTAGAACTAATTTAGTTATAACTAGACTATTTTGCTTCTATAATATTACCTAAGGGATAGGCTATATATTTCCTTAAGCACTTATAAGAGAGTACCCTTCTAGTATAAGCTATAATAGCTTATATTTAATAAAGGTAGTAGGATATAACCTTAGCTTCTTAATATCTAGTAAAATAGTTTTAGGTTAGAGATAAGGTATAGCTTTTACTTAAGAATATTAAGATAAACCACCCCTTATAGAAACTTAACTAGGTTATAGTAAAGTATATAGTTATTAATATACTAATGCTACTTATAGTATAGTTAGATATCCTAAGGGGTATTTACTTAGTTTTTTACATAGACCTTATTAAATAGGTTATAAAGGACCCTCTTCCTAGTTAGAAGCTCTAGGACTCCTATCTAGGGCTAGAATAGGTCCTAGCAGAGAATAATAATAAACTTATAGCAAAATACTAAGTTAAATAGATCTTAGTGGCTTAGAATGCCCTAGGCTAAGGTAGGAGGCATAATATGCTAGTTAAGTAAGTAAGTTACATGTAGCTAATATAGGAACCGCTAGAAAGTATAATATAGATAAAAGCCCTTAATAAGTTTAAAGCGAAGTTAGGAGATATATATTATAATAATAGACTAAATTAATTATAAACTATATATTTATTAAAAGAGACTTCTTCTAGCATATAAGGCATACCTATCCTAAATCTAGCTAGTTCCTTATAGCTACTAAAATATATTTAGACTACCTTATTCCCTATAGCATAGGGATTACTTAGACTAGGGGTTAGTTAGGCTATTAGTAAGGCCCTTATTATTAGATAAAATAGTAACTAGTATTACCTTATATCTAATAGGGACATAACCTATGCTACGTTAGGTGCTATAGCTACTATAGCTACCACTATAGCTACTATAGCTACTACTATAGTTTTAGATAGTAAAAGCAAAATAGGGGTTAGGGAGCGCAAAGTAAGTATAAGCTAGGGGTAGTATATCCTTAGGTTAACTTTTATTAGGGGAGGACTAGTAGGTAATAATAGTTATAGAGGGATAGCTATTACCTATAGTGTAATTAGTATAATAATTAGTTAGACCTAGTATAGATCTAAGTTAGGAGCACTTTTAGCGTTAATATAAGGGCAAATTATTACTAGCTTTAATAAGTTACTAGTAGCCCTAGGTGCTACTATAGTAATAGGGGGAGAGTGCCTTAAGGAGGCATGTAAACTAATTATAGAATTCTTAGTATATAGAGTTTAGCTTACTAATAATCTACTAGTTCTATTAGAATAAAACACTAGTAACCTACTATATAGAGCTACCTATACTATAGCCACTAGCTAGACTACTATTACTAAGGGGAATAACCTTAAGCCTAGTTATATTTATAGCTAAAGTGTTATTAAAAGGGGGGGGCCTAAGGGTAAAATAGATAGGTGCTAGATTAAATTAAGCCTAATTTAAGAGCATATTCTATTAGCTTATAAGGGCGCAAAACTCTTAGAAGAGTACTAGTATCTTCTTTTTAGTAATTATAGTCCTTTTAACTTTAGGTATAATAATATACATGCCTATAGTAATTATAGCCTTAAGATTCTTAAGGTAATAATAAAGCTATAGGTTAGTAGATAGGAACCTAGTTAACTAGATATAGGTTATATATTACTGCTAATAGAGGGGATAAGACTTACCACTTTTAGGGGGGTAATAGTTTAATACGCCTATAGTAAGGCATTATTTAATATAAGGCCTATAAGGCTAAAAAAGCGTGCGAGGGGTGGCATGCTCCTTATTATCTAAGTTCCCCTTAATAAGGAACTTACTAATTATTGAAAATGGGAAGGGAATCTAGCTAGAGGGATAGGAAGACCTCCCTACTAGATTCTAATGCGGCGGCTTCTAGATTCACTAGATTATAGCTTATTCTTCAAGATTAGGAGCTTTTGATAGTTGAATACAGTTGATTCCTAGCTAACGGACAGTCTAACAAGTAATGAGAGGATTTCTAGTCCCCTCATAGACCTACTGACCGTATCAGAGGATCTAGGTCGCTAGAGAGGTCTTAGGAGCTACTTTTTATTTTCCGCAAAACTCATTTGTATAGGAAAAATAAAAAATTAACTTATAGCTATACAAACTAGCTGCCTAGGTGGTCTAACTAAGCATTTTTAATAGACAACCCTATTAACAAAATATACTATTAAATCCAGAAAAATTCAAGGATTTGAACAGTATACATTAGCCTTTTATACAACTACTAGTTGCCTAGTTACAGTCGATTTTAGCTTCCCTATAGGGTAACCTAGTTAGCTTAGTTATATAAGCCCGCGGGTTAGTTATAGGAACAACGCGGGTCATAACAGAACGCTGCAAGCAACGCCTGTAACCAAACGTTGTAACAACGCAATAAGGCAACTAGTAGGCCTATAAAATAGTGCTATAAATAGCATTATTTTAACACTCCCTCTAGAAAAGTATAAGGTAACTAATTTAATACCTAGACTTAGCTCTTTAATAGATATCTAAGTTAACTATAAATTTAACAATAAATCTAATAACTTTTAACTAAAAATAGTAACCTTTTTAAAATTAATAACTTTTAGGCGTAATTCTAATGTTTTTGTTGATTTTTCGGGTTTTTTAACTTTTTAGTTAGTTTTAAACTAGGCCTTTGTATTCGTAAGACCTAATAGTTAGATAAATTGTTAAAATTTATCATAGGGCAGGGGCTTAGTTAAACTATTTGTAGGCATCTCTTTAGTGTTAATGTAGATAACCTTAGCTATACCCTTCTATACCTTTTCTCTAGTATAGTTAAATTTTAGCAGGGTATGCTTTATTCTGCTATAAAGAGCAGGGTTATTAGCGGTTATAATAGCGCCTTAGTTATCACTAAAAATCGGTACTAGAGGTGCTATAGGTAGCTTTATCTCTTTAAAGAGACTATAAAGCCACTCTAGCTCCCTAATAGCTTTACATAAGGCATTAGATTTAGCCTCTAATATTAATAAAGCTATTATAGTTGCTTTCTTTAATTTCTAGCTAATAGGTCCTTTAGCTAGCTTATAGAGATAAGCATAGGTTAATTTAGAGGACTTATTACCTGCGAAGTCACTATTACAGAAGCTAATAAGGGTTATAGAAGCTATAATAGCAGATTTAGACCTTCTATAAGTTATAGAATAACCTATAGAGCCTAAAAGGTACCTAAGCAAATATTTAGAAGCATTAAGATGCTCTATAAACAGCTTAGCTAGCGCTGTGGAAAGCCACTAAACCAGAAAGGCAATATTAGGTCTTATAAGGAGCATTAGGTATATAATAGTCCCTATAATACTCTAATATAGCTTATGATTAGGGGGGGAAAGAGGTTTAGTTAGGTGGTCTACCTATTTTATAATTCTAGGTTATAGAGGAATTTTAATAGGTCTAGTATCTTTTATATTAAATCTTTCTAGGGCTTTAGAAATGTACTAGGACTAGTGAATAGTTAGGGTCCCTTTCTTTTGATTTCTAGTGATTTAAACGCCTAGGAAAAATTCTGCTAGCCTATAATCTTCTATAGGATAAGCTTTATGAAGTAGCTTCTTTAGCCTATTAATATAAGCTAGATCTAGTCCTATTAGAAGACAGTTATCCATATAAGTCGCTATATATATAGATGTAGTTAGGTTAAAGAAGACAGCTAGGTCGGATATAAGGGGTTAAAAGCCTAGCTTCTAAAGAAGGTTCTTTAAAACCTATTGCCACTCTCTAGAGCTTTGTTTTAATCTATATAAAGCTTTTTATAGGAAAATAACCTGCTTTTAAGAGGGTTTGTAGCTATACTTCTTAAGTAACTTAGCTACTTTAGGTGTAAAAGACTTAGCAAACTTAGTAAATCCATTAGGTATTTGCATATAGATAGATTCCTTTAGTGGACTGTTTAGAAAGGCCCCTATAAAATTAACCTATTTAACTTCCTAGTTATTACAAGCCGCTAAGGCTAGTAAAATCCGCTAACTAGGGGGAATGCTAGTTATAGCGTAGGTTTTAATATAATCTTAACCTTCTATCTGCATAAACCCTTTAGCAACGAGTTAGGCCTTATACTTTAGAGGATTATTTTCTTTATCCTTTTTAAGCTTATAAACAAGCCTATTCTTTAGAACCCTCTGGCCCTTAGGAATTTAGTCTATCCCTATAAATTTAAAGGTTCTAGTAGCTAGAAGCTATTTAAATTCGTTAAATATTGCATCTATCCATTTTTAACTATCCTTACTTTTTAAAGCTTGTTTCTAGGTCTTAGGGGTATCCGAATTGTTATTAGTAAATGATTTAGCCCTTTGTTATGCCTTAAAGCATATCTCCTTAACGTATAAAGATATATTAAAATCATTAATATCTATAGAATTAGAATTAATTAAAGAATCCAAATCTAAAAACGGTTTTTTAATAGCACCCTTATTAGGGGCGCTAGAGCTAGGGCTCTCTAGGGGTAGCGCTAGAGGCGTTGCAGGCGTTGTAGGGGTTACAGGCGCTGTGTTAGTCGCCCCAGGGGCTGTTAGTACAGGCGCTGCGGGCGCTGCGGGCGCTAAGCTTTTAGGAGGCTTTAGGTAACTATCCTAAATTTCTAGATTATCTTATAAGATATTAGCTTCTCCCTCTAAAGGATTAGTCCCTAAAGGCTTAGGGGACCCTACAAAGCCTATATCCTCTATAATTTTAATAAAGCTAGTCTTTATAACTAACCTTTTAGAGGGAATATAAATAAGATAGACAGTAGAACCTAGAGTAGCTAGTAACTAACTAGGAATAGTCCTAGAGGCTAGCTTTTAAAGCTTAGATCTTTGCTCCGAAGGTATTAGGACCTCACAATAAGACCCTATAGCCCTAATTTTTGAGAAATCAGGCTTATAGTAAGTCTTAGGCTCTAAATCAGCTAGAAATAGCTGCTTAGGGGTTAAAGGCTTAGTCATATTAGCTATGATATTAACTAATTTCACTATAGCTAGAAGGATGTAAGACTATAGATATAAGGGTAGCTTAGACCACTAAAGTGTAGCCCTAAGCTAGTCTAGGATAACCCTAATAGCCCTCTTAACTAGCCTATTCTATTTGTGAATATAGGGGCAAGAGGTGCTAAAGCAAATTCCCTTAGAAGATAACTATAACTAAAGTTCGTTGTTAATTTCAATACCTCCGTTAAAGTGAAGGTGCCTAGGATACGCGTTATATTGATTTTTCAAGGCTCTAAAGAAGCCCTTAATAGCTAAAGAAAGGGTTAAACCTTCTTTATTAGCTAATAAAAAACACCATTTATACTAGGATTTTCGATTAATAAGAATAAGGACTATAGCCTTCTTATTGTGTGGTATAGGTTTGATTTTAACTATATCTCCCTCTAGAATATCTAGAACTCTAGGGGGGTCCTAAATAGGTCGTTTAGTTAGTCTTCTAATAGCTTTAGATTGCATATAGGCTATGTAGTTAAAATCCTTTTCTTTAACGGCGGAAAAATCAGGGATCCCTTTAGCTAATTTCGATGACTTCTTTAGTAAAGGGAGGCCTATATGGCCTAATTGGATGTGCCAAAGAAGGGCTAGATCTAGTAACTTCTTGTAACTAGGATCTAGGTTAGATTTAGGGCTATTATCCCCTAGCTCCCTCTGTTGCTAGGCCTCTTAAGAATTATAGGCCTCTAGGGGCAATAGACGGCCACTATTGTTACCTAAGTCATTAGGGTATGGACTTTCTAAACCCCCTATAGAAGGTGCCTAACTAGGAGGAGCTTCGGTGGGACATAGGGCTAAATCATTGTCTTCTAGCTCTTTGATTCGTTAATATTCCTTAGGATTAAAAGCTAGTTACGGAATTTGAACCTCTATAGGGTAGGAGAACCCTAATTTAGTCTTATAAGCTCTTAGTTGTCGTTGCCGTTGTTAGTTGCAATATTGAGAGCTTATAAAGGAGAGGTGGGTTAAATGCTTACAGATTATAGGAGTAGGTTGCCCCTTAATCTGTAGAAAAAAGCCGTGTTTAGTAGGTTCTAGTAACCTATAGGGGCTTTTATCGGCTAGGAATAGCTAGTCTTTAGCTAGATAACCTCCCTTTAGATAGTGGGATAACCCACTAACTAGGTTAGTATCTATACCTAGGAAATATAGGGTATCTAGCAGAGCTAAAGGCCTATATTCTAGTGGATTTTTCTTGACTAGAACGTTAAAAACAGCTATGCCTCTTCCTTTAGGAAAAATAAGTCCTCCTGCTGTAATTATAGCGCTGGTTTTACCTTTTTTTAGAGGTTTAAAGTCCCTAAAAGAAGCCCTATTATTACAAATGTGACAGGAAGAACCCATATTATACAAAAGGGAGTTTTTAACCACATCGTTAGAGTAGCTAAAAGTAGGCTTGCTAGTAGTGTTACTAGTGGTAGAGGCACTAGAACTATCTAAATTAGAATTAGAATCACTACTATTATTACTGCTAGATTTATTAGAATCTAATTCTTTAACGTATCCTGTGGCTAGGGTATAGCCTAAAGCAAAAGCAGCTTCTTTTCCTTTCTGTTTTTCCCTATTACTACTCTTTTTCTTCTTCTGCTTCTTTTTAGAGGCCTTAGAAGGGTTTAAATCCTTCTTATCCTACTCTTTAGTGGTGTTAGAGTCCTTCTTAGGGTTAGGATTAGAAGACTTCTTTTCCTAGTCCTTAGAATTTCCCTTATTATTAGAAGCCTTATAACTAAGGGCTTTAGCTATAGGGGAGGTTTTATCCCTCTGTTTTTCTAATAAGTCCGCCATAAGGAACTGTAAATTTAGGGTATTTACAGGCAGTCCTTATGCCCTAGAAGCTCTAATAGTAAATCTTTGTCTCTTAGCCTAACTAGGAAAGGTCTGCTTTAATGCATTAATATAATAATTTACTTAATTAATAGGGGCGATCTCTACACTATAAAGTTATAGTCTAGCTAGTAAATTATTAAAATTAGCATTAAAAGCCTCTAAAGATCCCTTATAACTTAAAAAGTTTAGGGAGTGGTAGCTAGCGTATAGTGTACCACGCTGGATTTTAGCACTCTGCGAATACTACCTAATAAGGACTTTATAGGCTTCTTTAGGGGATTTTTGCTAATATATAGCAGCCTGTGGTCTAGGTTAGCAGCTATCTCTTAATATCATTAAAAGAATAGCTTAGTTACAGTTAGCTAGATAGCTTGCTAGGCTTGGATTATCTATAAATTTAGGTAATCCTAGGGCTCTAAATTATATGCTTAGGGCTTGCTTTCACTAATTATAATTTTTAGGGCCTTTTAGCTTAGCTCCCTCTAGAATAGAGTGAACCTTCTTATTTAGTTTCTTTATAGCACCTGTGTTAAAGGTAGCTTATAAGTTACTAGAAGGTACGCTTGCAGAAGTAGTAGCTAGGTCTTCTTCTAGAACCTTAGTATTTTCTTCCTTAGGTCTATTAGAAGCCTAAAGACCTTATATAATAGTTATAGTTTGCGTTAACTTCTCTAGAAGATTATTATAACTAGCCTTGTTTTTAATATGATTTTCTTCGCTATGCCTAATAAAATCAGATAAGGTCTTGCCTTATTGTTTAATTTAACTTTATAGGTGCAAAGTACTAGCCTAAATAGCTAGTTAACCTTCTATATCTATCCTACTAGGGTCCCTAGGGGGGCTAGAAGACCCTATAGTAAGGGCCTTACCCTTATAACTAGGTAGTGCTATCTTCTAAAAAAAATCCCCTAAAAAGGAAAAGAATCCCTATGTAAAAGCTCTAAATTTGTTTCTATTGCAAATAACACGCGCTAGAAATTGCTTGTGTTATAATCTAGTTACGCACATAAATTGTGTAGCAGGACTGTTTAAGAGGGCAGCCCTTAGGTCTAAAAAGTGGGTCTTTAGTATGCGCAGGCAGAAAAATAGCGGAGAGGGGTCTCTAAGAAAATTTTCTTAACACTAAGTAAAGGAATCATAGATAATAGGTATTACAGAAGCCATAACGCAACGCAACGTAATGTATAGTGCGTGTAACGTAATGTAATAGGTTAAAAAGCCTAGTATATAATATACTAGATATCTAATGATTTTAGAAGGATATAGCGTATTTACTATTATAAATAATATTAAATATAATAGTCGTAGTAGTGAATAAAATCACTAAAAAAAGTTATAGTTGTAACTAGATAGTTACGGTTGCAATGTGGTGGTTATAGGTGCGGCTGTAGTTAATTTTTAACACTAAGGGTCTGATGTTACAATGCGTGGTACTAGTAAATAAAGAGCTTTAAATTCTAGTGGTTTCCTTTGTAATCTTAAGAGCCTATAGGTATAGTAAGTAGTAATAGTACCTAAAATTAAGCAGTAATTGTAGTAGAATAACGCAGTAATGTAGTAATCTATAGGCCTTCTAGGCTTATAACCTATTAAAAATAGGAAGGGAATCTAGCTAGAGGGATAGGAAGACCTCCCTACTAGATTCTAATGCGGCAGCTTCTAGATTCACTAGATTATAGCGTATTCTGCAAGATAGAGAGCTTTAATAGTTAAATATAGTTAATTCCTAGCTAGTATAGATAGTCTAATAAGCAATAAGAGGATTTCTAGTCCCCTTATAGACCTACTAACTGTATTAGAGAATCTAGGTCGCTAGAGAGGTCTTAGGAGCTACTTTTTATTTTCCGCAAAACTCATTTATATAGGAAAAATAAAAAATCAACTCACGGCCATACAAACTAGCTGCCTAGGTGGTCTAACTAAGCATTTTTAATAGACAACCCTATTAACAAAATATACTATTAAATCCAGAAAAATTTAAGGATTTAAACAGTATACATTAGCCTTTTATATAACTACTAGTTGCCTAGTTACAGTTGATTTTAGCTTCCCTATAGGGTAACCTAGTTAGCTTAGTCATACAAGCCCGCGGGTTAGTTGTGGGAACAACGCGGGTCACAACAGAACGCTGCAAGCAACGCCCGTAACCAAACGTTGTAACAACGCAACAAGGCAACTAGTGGGCCTATAAGATAGTGCTATAAATAGCATTATTTTAACACTAATAAACTTAGCTATTAGTGTAATAGGGGCAGCAGGGGATATAGTAGTAGTGGCTATTAATAGGGTAGTAGTAGCTAGAGCTTAAGTAGACCTATAAGTATTTATACTATAATAAGGCATGTTTATTATAAGTCTAATAGGGGAATAATAGTTATTTAGAATAATAGGATAGAAAGGAGTAATAGTATTATAATATTTAAAAAAATGTTTTTAGTATAAGTGTTGGAATAACACGATATTAATCGCGCTTGACAGCCGCAATTGCGACCAGAAGAGGGTTAGCGCGCGGGCCCTGTGATAGGGCAGGGCTAGCGTCACGTGACCCACAACGGGCAGCTATTATCCCTCGCGAAAAGCCCTCTCTTTTGCTTCCCTTTTCTCTTCTTAAATAAGACAAAATAACAAGCCTAGAATAGATTATTAATAACAATACTATTCTTAAGGCTTTGCGTACGCGTTATTAATCCCTGCGAAACTAACACTAATTAGTGGTTAACCCCTAGGTAACTACTTTTAATTTGCAAGTGCTAACTACTCTCTTATAAATTACAATAACTATAGTCTAACTTATAAGTGCTAACCACTCTCTTATAGATTATGCTAACCGCAAATTAGCAAGGTCTTTATAGAAGAGATTCTTATAGAAGCAGTGCAAATAAGTCCCTTTTAAGCAGCCTATTTATTACAAGATCCCTAAGAGTGCTAAGGAAGAAGCCTATTATCTTAAAGAAGAGTTTAACTCTAGTAGCTTATCTATCCTATTATTCTTCTTAACACAATAGATAGAAGCCTAAACCTTAAAGAAGAGTTTAATCCCTAATTTGCGCGCTATTCCTAGATAATATTATAGTTAAAGGCCTAACTATAATATATAATAAGGAGGAAGTTATGCCTAGAGTGCGTAAATATATACTAGAGTATTTAATTAATATTAATAAAGTTCTAGTTAATATTAAACTCTCTAGTTACATAGCTTTAGCATTAAAATTAAAGTTTTACTAGAAGTAAGTAAAAATTATAGGGTTTATATATAGAATAAATAGATAGAAACTAACTAAAGCAAACATAATAAAGATTCTAGAATAGATAGTTTACTAGGACTTATCTAAGGTATATTCCTTTATTAGACTAATAGGAGTTTACTATATCTAGGTAAAGCACTATATATAAAAGGCAAAGCTACTAGTAATTTTACTTAGGAAGAAGATAGAATAAGTATAGGGGCTAGAATAGTAAGAAGCTATAGATATCTTAAAAAAGGTAATAACTATAGCCCTAATTCTTATTTCACTTAATCTAGGACTAGGTTTTAGGGAAATTATCCTTATAGTTAATATAAGCCTACTTAGATAGGGGGCTACACTACTATAAATAGTTAAGGGTAAATGCTACCCTATTTAATATAAAAGCAGCACCTAGACTATTACTAAAGCTAAGTATAATATAACTAAGTAAGAATGCTAGGTAGTTATCTACGCGTTACAAAGGCTATAAATTTATCTTTATAGAGTCCCTTTGACGCTAGAGATAGATTTATAGGTCCTTATACACTAGCTTAATAGCGCTATTAATAATATACCTAGAGCCCTTATTACATAGTAAATTAGTTATATACTACTCTTTGATTTTTTTATATAATATATTCCTAGTAAAAAGAACTAAATTATAAACGCTTTATCTAGAAAGGGTCCTAGACTATTAGATTAATTAGATTAAGAGGTTAAAGGAGATATTAAAGACTTTATTAATCTACACCTAAATAGCGTTAAGATTAAAGAAGGTAGTAAGAAAGATTACTTAGGTAAGATACGCTAAGTAATTAATTTCTTATTAACCCTTTAGAGACTAATTAATCTTAGCGTAAAAGACTATAGGAAGCTATAAAATAAGGCTAAAAAGTTCTTTCTAGAAAATAGTTACCTTTAGAAAAGACTAATAGGAATTATAAAGGGACTAGTGTTAGTTATTAATATACCTAAGTAATAATGTATAATAGTTAAGGCAATTTATAAGGAGCTTAGCTATAAAGGTATTAAGGTAGTGTTCTAAGCAATAAAGCAATAATATTAGTGGAAAGGACTCTAGAATATAACTTAAGAGATATTAACTTACTATAAGATATGCTAGAAGTTTGCGCCCTAGTAGCCTTAAGAACTATTAGTGCTAGTTACGATAGGGAACCTAATAAGTAAGATTTATATTAACACTTAGCACCTTCTAATTAATTATAGATATAAGTATCTTTTAGAAGCAAGATATTGTTAAAATAATGCTATTTATAGCACTATTTTATAGGCCCACTAGTTGCCTTGTTGCGTTGTTGTAACGTTAGTTACGGGCGTTGCTTGCAGCGTTCTGTTATGACCTATGTTGTTCCCACAACTAACCCGCGGGCTTGTATGACTAAGCTAACTAGGTTACCCTATAGGGAAGCTAAAATCGACTGTAACTAGACAACTAGTAGTTATATAAAAGGCTAACGTATACTGTTTAAATCCTTGAATTTTTCTGGATTTAATGGTATATTTTATTAATAGGGTTGTATATTAAAGTGCTTAGTTAGGCTACCTAGGCAGCTAGTTTGTATAGCTATAAGTTGATTTTTTATTTTTCCTATACAAATAGGTTTTGCGGAAAATAAAAAGTAGCTCCTAAGACCTCTCTAGCGGTCTAGATCCTCTAATATGGTTAGTAAGTCTATAAGGGGACTAGAAATCCTCTTATTGCTTATTAGACTATCTGTTAGCTAGGAATTAACTATATTTAACTATTAAAAGCTCCTAATCTTAAAGAATACGCTATAATCTAGTGAATCTAGAAGCCACCGCATTAGAATCTAGTAGGGAGGTCTTCCTATCCCTCTAGCTAGATTCCCTTCTATTTCTAATAGGTTATAAGCCTAGAAGGCCTATAGATTACTACATTACTGCGTTATTCTACTGCGATTACTGCTTAATTTTAGGTACTAGTTACTACTTACTATACCTATAGCCTCTTAAGATTACGAAGGAAACTACTAGAATTTAAAGCTCTTTATTTACGGGCGCCACGCATTATAATATTAGACCCTTAGTGTTAAAAATTAACTATAGCTGCACCTATAACCACTATATTGTAACTATAACTATCTAGTTATAACTATAACCTCTTTTTAGTGATTTTATTCACTATTATAACTGTTATATTTAATATTATTTATAATAGTAGATACGCTATATCCTTTAAAATTATTAGATATCTAGTATATCTATACTAGGCTTTTTAACCTATTATATTACGTTACACGCACTATATATTACGTTGTGTTGCGTTGTAGCTTTTGTAATTCCTATTATTTATAATATCCTTAGTGTTAAGAAAATTTTCTTAGAGACCCCTCTCCGCTATTTTTCTGCCTGCGCATACTAAAGACTTACTTTTTAGACCTAAGGGCTACCCTCTTAAATAGTCCTGCTATATAATTTGCGTACGTAACTAGATTATAATATAAGTAATTTCTAGCGTGTGTTATTTGCAATAGGAATAAATTTAGAGCTTTTGCATAGGGATTCTTTTAAGATTTAGAGAATAGCACTACCTAATTTTAAGGGTAAGGCCCCTACTATAGGCCTTTCTAGCCCCCCTAGGGACCCTAGTAGGATAGATATAGAAGGTTAACTAGCTGTTTAAGCTAGTGCTCTATAGCTATAGATATAGAGTTAAATTAAATAATAAGGCAAGACCTTATCTAATTTTATTAGGCATAGCAAGGATAATTATATTAAAAATAAGGCTAGTATTAATAATCTTCTAGAGAAATTAATGTAAACTATAACTATTATGCAAGGTCTTTAGGCTTCTAATAGACCTAAGGAAGAAAATACTAAGGTTTTAGAAGAAAACCTAATAGCTACTACTTTTATAAGCGTACCTTCTAGTAACTTATAAGCTGCCTTTAATATAAGTACTATAAAGGAACTAAATAAGAAGGTTTACTTTATTCTAGAGGGAGCTAAGCTAAAAGGCCTTAAAAACTATAATTAGTGGAAGCAAGCCCTAAGTATATAATTTAGAGCCCTAGGATTACCTAAATTTATAGATAATCTAAGCCTAGCAGGCTATCTAGCTAACTGTAATTAAGCTATTCTTTTAATAATATTAAGAGATAGTTATTAACTAGGACTATAGGCTGCTATATGTTAGCAAAAATCCCCTAAAGAAGCCTATAAAGTCCTTATTAGGTAGTATTTATAGAGTGCTAAAATCTAGTGTGGTACACTATACGCTAGCTACCACTCCCTAAACTTTTTAAGTTATAAGGGATTTTTAGAGGCTTTTAATGCTAATTTTAATAATTTACTAGCTAGACTATAGCTTTATAGTGTAGAGATCGCCCCTATTAATTAAGTAAATTATTATATTAATGCATTAAAGCAGACCTTCCTTAGTTAGGCTAAGAGACAAAGATTTACTATTAGAGCTTCTAGGGCATAAGGACTGCCTGTAAATACCCTAAATTTACAGTTCCTTATAGCAGACTTATTAGAAGAACAGAGGGACAAAACCTCCCCTATAGCTAAAGCCCTTAGCTATAAGGCTTCTAATAATAACAAGGGAAATTCTAAGGACTAGGAAAAGGAGTCTTCTAATCCTAACCCTAAGAAGGACTCTAACGCCACTAAAGAGCAGGATAAGAAGGATTTAAACCCTTCTAAGGCCTCTAAAAAGAAGCAGAAGAAGAAAAAGAGTAGTAATAGGGAAAAATAGAAAGGAAAAGAAGCTGCTTTTACTTTAGGCTATACTCTAGCCATAGGATACGTTAAAGAATTAGATTCTAATAAATCTAGCAGCGATAATAGTAGTGATTCTAAGTCTAACTTAGATACCTCTAGTACCACTAGTAACACTACTAGTAAGCCTACTTTTAGCTACTCTAATGATGTGGTTAAAAACTCCCTTTTATATGATATAGGTTCTTCCTATTACATTTGTAATAATAGGGCTTCCTTTAGGGACTTTAAACCTCTAAAGAAAGGTGAAACTAGCGCTATAATTACAGTAGGAGGACCTATTTTTCCTAAAGGAAGAGGCATAGCTGTTTTTAACGTTCTAGTTAAGAAAAATCCACTAGAATATAGGCCCTTAGCTTTGCTAGATACTCTATATTTCCTAGGCATAGATACTAACCTAGTTAGTGGGTTATCTCACTATCTAAAGGGAGGTTATCTAGCTCAAGACTAGCTATTCCTAGCCGATAAAAGCCCCTGTGGGTTACTAGAACCTGCTAAACATAGCTTCTTTTTATAGATTAAGGGGTAACCTACTCCTATAATCTGTAAGCATTTAACCTACCTCTCCTTTATAGGCTCTTAATATTGCAACTAACAATGGCAACAATAACCAAGAGCTTATAAGACTAAATTAGGGTTTTCCTACCCTATAGAGGTTTAAATTCTGTAACTAGCTTTTAATCCCAAGGAATATTAACGAATTGAAGAGCTAGAAGACAATTTAACTAATTTAGCCCTATGTCCCACCGAAGCTCCTCCTAGTTAGGCATCTTCTACAGGGGGTTTAGAAGGTCTATACCCTAATAACTTAGGTGACAATAGTGGCCGTCTACTGCCCCTAAAGGCCTGTGATTCTTAAGAGGCCTGGCAACAGAGGGAGCTAGGGGATAATAGCCCTAAAAAGCTAGATTCTAGTTACAAGAAGTTACTAGATTTAACCCTTCTTTGGCACATTTAACTAGGCTATATAGGTCTCCCTTTACTAAAGAAATCATTGAAATTAGCTAAAGGGATCCCTAATTTTTCCGCTATTAAAGACAAGGATTTTAACTGCATAGCCTATATGCAATCTAAAGCTATTAGAAGACTAACTAAACGACCTATTTAGGACCCCCCTAGAGTTCTAGATATTCTAGAGGGAGATACAGTTAAAATTAAACCTATACTGCATAATAAGAAGGCTATAGTCCTTATTCTTATTGATTGAAAATCCCGGTATAAATAGTGCTTTTTATTAGCTAATAAAGAAGGTTTAACCCTTTCTTTAGCTATTAAGGGCTTCTTTAGGGCCCTAAAAAACCGATATAACGCGTATCCTAGGCACCTTTACTTTAACAGAGGTACTGAAATTAACAACGAACTTTAGTTATAGTTATCTTCTAAAGGAATTTGCTTTAGCACCTCTTGCCCCTATATTCACAAATAAAATAGGCTAGTTAAGAGGGCTATTAGGGTTATCCTAGACTAGCTTAGGGCTACACTTTAGTGGTCTAAGCTGCCCCTATATCTATAGTCTTATATCCTTCTAGCTATAGTGGAATTAGTTAATATCATAGCTAATATAACTAAACCTTTAACCCCTAAGCAGCTATTTTTAGCTAACTTAGAGCCTAAGACTTCCTATAAGCCTAATTTCTTAAAAATTAGGGCTATAGGGTCTTATTATAAGGTTCTAATACCTCCGGAGCAGAGATCTAAGCTTTAAAAGCTAGCCCCTAGGACTATTCCTAGCTAGTTACTAGCTACTCTAGGTTCTACTATTTATCTTATTTATATTCCCTCTAAAAGGTTAGTTATAAAGACTAGCTTTGTAAAAATTATAAAGGATATAGGCTCTGTAAGGTCCCCTAAGCCTTTAGGGACTAATCCTTTAGAGGGAGAAGCCAATATCTCACGAGATAATCTAGAAGTTTAGGATAGTTACCTAAAGCCTCCTAAAAGTCTAGCGCCCGTAGCGCCCGCAGTGCCTGTACTAATAGTCCCTAGGATAACTAATACAGCGACTAATACAGCGCTCATAACAGCACCTGCAACGCCTCTAGCGCTACCCCTAGAGAGCCCTAGCTCTAGCGCCCCTAATAAGGGTGCTATTAAAAAACCGTTTTTAGAATTGGATTCTTTAATTAATTCTAATTCTATGGATATCGATGATTTTAATATATTTTTATACGTTAAGGAGATATGCTTTAAGGCATAACAAAGGGCTAAATTATCCACTAATAACAACGATTTAGATACCCCTAAGACCTAGAAACAAGCTTTAAAAAGCAAGGATAGTTAAAAATGGATAGATGTAACTTTTAACGAATTTAAGCAGCTTCTAGCTACCGGAACCTTTAAATTTATAGGGATAGACTAGATTCCTAAGGGCTAGAGGGTTCTAAAGAATAGGCTTGTTTATAAGCTTAAAAAGGATAAAGAAAATAATCCTTTAAAGTATAAGGCCTAACTTGTTGCTAAAGGGTTTATGCAAATAGAAGGTTAAGATTATATCGAAACCTACGCTATAACTAGCATTCCCCCTAGTTAGCGGATTTTACTAGCCCTAGTGGCTTGTAATAACTAGGAAGTTAAACAGGTTGATTTTATAGGGGCCTTTTTAAACAGTCCACTAAAGGAATCTATCTATATGTAAATACCTAATGGATTCACTAAATTTGCTAAGTCTACACCTAAAGTAGCTAAGTTACTTAAGAAGTATGGCTATAAACCCTCTTAAAAGCAGGTTATTTTCCTATAAAAAGCTTTATATAGATTAAAACAAAGCTCTAGAGAGTGGTAGCAGGTTTTAAAGGACTTTCTTTAAAAGCTAGGCTTTTAACCCCTTATATCCGACCTAGCTGTCTTCTTTAACCTAACTACATCTACATATATAGCGACTTATGTGGATAACTGCCTTCTAATAGGACTAGATCTAGCTTATATTAATAGGCTAAAGAAGCTACTTTATAAAGCTTATCCTATAGAAGACCGTGGGCTAGCTGAATTTTTCCTAGGCGTTTAAATCACTAGAAATTAAAAGAAAGGGACCCTAACTATCCACTAGTCCTAGTATATTTCTAAAGCCCTAGAAAGATTTAACATAAAGGATGCTAGACTTATTAAAATTCCTTTGCAACTAGGAATTATAAAACAGGTAGACTACCTAACTAAACCTCTTTCCCCCCCTAATCATAAGCTATATTAGAGTATTATAGGGACTATTATATACCTAATGCTCCTTACAAGACCTAATATTGCCTTTCTGGTTTAGTGGCTTTCCATAGCGCTAGCTAAGCCGTTTATAGAGCATCTTAATGCTTCTAAATATCTGCTTAGGTACCTTTTAGGCTTTATAGGTTATTCTATAACTTATAGAAGGTCTAAAGCTACTATAGCTTCTATAACCCTTATTAGCTTCTGTGATAGCGACTTTGCAGGTAATAAGTCCTCTAAATTAACCTATGCTTATCTCTATAAGCTAGCTAAAGGACCTATTAGCTAGAAATCGAAAAAAGCAACTATAATAGCTTTATTTATATTAGAGGCTAAATCTAATGCCTTATGTAAAGCTATTAGGGAGCTAGATGTGATGATCTAGGCTTTGCCTAGATCCTAGTAATATAGGTGTCAATTGCGCAAGTCATAGGGACTTGTGCAATGCGTATCCTTTTGCCTTCTATGGCGCAACGGATTGGGGCAACCCACGTGGTGGCGCAGGCACCCGCGATTAGCCCTTTGGGCTAGACCATGACAATTGCATAAGTCGCCTAAGGTCATAGGTTCGAACCGGCTACGGTAGCCATAACGGGGTTCTTCCTAGGCTTACAGGGGAAAAAGAGGGGCCCTGGGGGATGCGCGGTATTACTAGCTAGCGAGAGGGAAAAGGTCACGTGGGGAAGAAGCCTATGTGATGATCTAGGCTTTGCCTAGATCCTAGTAATATAGGTGTCAATTGCGCAAGTCATAGGGACTTGTGCAATGCGTATCCTTTTGCCTTCTATGGCGCAACGGATTGGGGCAACCCACGTGGTGGCGCAGGCACCCGCGATTAGCCCTTTGGGCTAGACCATGACACTAGAGTGGCTTTATAGTCTCTTTAAAGAGATAAAGCTACCTATAGCACCTCTAGTACCAATTTTTAGTGATAACTAAGGCGCTATTACAACCGCTAATAACCCTGCTCTTTATAGTAAAATAAAGCATACCCTACTAAAATTTAACTATACTAGAGAAAAGGTATAGAAGGGTATAGCTAAGGTTATCTACATTAACACTAAAGAGATGCCTGCAAATAGTTTAACCAAACCCCTGCCTAATAATAAATTTCAACAATTTATCTAACTATTAGGCCTTACGAATATAAAGGCTTAATCTAAACCAACAAAATTAACTAAAAAGTCAAAAAACCGAAAATTAACAAAAACACTGGAATTACGCCTAAAAGTTACTGTTTTTAGTTTAAAAAGTTATTGAATTTATTATTAAATTTTTGGTTAACTTAGATATCTATTAAAGAGCTAAGTCTAGGTATTAAATTAGTTACCTTATACTTTTCTAGAGGGAGTGTTAAAAAAATGCTATTTATAGCACTATTTTATAGGCCCACTAGTTGCCTTGTTGCGTTATTGCAACGTTAGTTACAGGCGTTGCTTGCAGTGTTCTGTTATGACCTATGTTATTCCCACAACTAACCCGCGGGCTTGTATAACTAAGCTAACTAGGTTACCCTATAGGGAAGCTAAAATTAACTATAACTAGGCAACTAGTAGTTATATAAAAGGCTAACGTATACTGTTTAAATCCTTGAATTTTTCTGGATTTAATAGTATATTCTATTAATAGGGTTGTATATTAAAGTGCTTAGTTAGGCCACCTAGGTAGCTAGTTTATATAGCCATGAGTTGATTTTTTATTTTTCCTATACAAATAGGTTTTGCGGAAAATAAAAAGTAGCTCCTAAGACCTCTCTAGTGGTCTAGATCCTCTAATACGGTTAGTAAGTCTATGAGGGGACTAGAAATCCTCTTATTGCTTGTTAGACTATCCGTTAGCTAGGAATCAACTATATTTAACTATTAAAAGCTCCTAATCTTAAAGAATACGCTATAATCTAGTGAATCTAGAAGCCGCCGCATCAGAATCTAGTAGGGAGGTCTTCCTATCCCTCTAGCTAGATTCCCTTCCATTTCCAAAAGATATAACCTAATAGGCTAGGTAAAGGCTACGCTAGTTAGAAATATAACTATAGTAGCGATTAGGAAGTTTCTCTTATCCCTAATTAGTAGGTTTAGCCTTTTCTAATTTATAGTTTATAATAAAGAACCTAAAATATAAGGAAATCTTAAAGAAGCACTAGTAAATATTAGAATTATAGGCATCTAAATATCTAGGTATAACCTAAAAGCAAACTCCCCTATTAAAGCTAGATATTAGTCTCTTATATTTACTTTAGTAAAGTTAGGGGGATTAAATAGTTAATAGGTAAAGCACCTTAATAAGGCCTTTCTTATAGACTATACTACTATTTACAAATCACATAGGAAGTCTGCCTTTTATTTAATCTATAGATAGGAGCTAATCTTACTACTAGAAGTTAAATTCCTAACCTAGAGGCTAATTAACTAGGATATAGTTACTACTAGCTAGGACCTATTTAAAGCGTAAGTGTAAATGCTTAAAAGAAAGGCAAAGGATATTAAGAAAGTAAAGAAAAAGGTATTTAACTTTAGAAAGTAACTTATAGGATAAACTAATAAGAATTAGGCTACCTCTCTAAGGAAGGATTAATTAAAACTAGGAGACCTTATACTAGTATATAATATTAGGAGAAACGTTAATATATCTATAATAAAGAAGCTTATAATAAGATAGAATAGGCCCTTCTAAATTTATAAGCAAGCGCTAATCTCTAGGGCCTACTATTTATAAACACTAGATAGAGTCTACCTTATTAAAATAATCTTAGGGGACTATATTAAGAAGTTTATCCTAGATTTAGAAAGTTAGTAGACTTTAATTATAAATAAATAGCTATATGCTCTATAATAAAGCTAAATAAGGGAAGAGGGTAGTAATTATAACTAAGAAGTCTTAATAATTATGCTAGTAGTATCCTAGCATAATATATTAGATTAAATAGTTAATAATAAAGAGGTTAAACTTCCACCTTAGAGAAGTCCTTACTAAGGGATTAAGGTCTAACTACCCCTCCTTATAGCTAAGTAAAAACAAGAATATAAGGTATACCCTTAGACACACTAATATGCGCATAGATTAAAAGAATATTCCCTTTATTCTCTTACTATTCTGTTTTTTTTTCTTTCCTTTTTATATACTAAAGATTAAGTAATTAAGGTATAAATCTAATTTTATACTATATACCTAGCTTATTTCCCTTTCTGCCCCCCCCTAGTATTTATAAATAGTTTAGAAAAGGAGGTAGCATATTAATTACTAAGTAAGGAGAGTTTTTAAGGTTAATAGTGTTTAAGTTAAGTAAAAGAGCTTTTACTACCTTAGTAAACCACTCTTTTCCTAAGAAAGGAGTAAGAGCTTACTCTTAGGAAGATCTAGTGTAATACCCTAATATAAAACACTATTTATAGCTTACTATATAAGATCTATTCTAGATATAGTTACTATATATACTATTACTAACCCTAGAGAGTAAGACATATCTATAAAAAGGGAAGTATATATGCTTATTAAAGAAGGTAATATACTATATATATAAGTTTAAGTAGTAGGTATAGAATATACTATTTAATTTACTAAATATAGACACTAGTAAAGCTTAATAGCATTTAGGATATTATAAGAGGGCATGCAAAAAGTACCTATTAGAATAAGCTATTTTAGTAGGTATAAGAACTAGAGAATAATAATTATTTTTAATAGTAAGGGCTAAGGCACTATCTAACTTAATATAGCTTTATATAAATTCCTTTAATAATTTAGTCCCTTTTATAGTCTTAATAAGATAGGGAGGTGCTCTCTCTAAGGGATTCTTAGATAGATAGAGAGAAATCTCTATATATAATAAAACACTACTAGTGCTAATATTAATCTTGCTTTAAACCTAGAAGGCAAAAAGGAACTTATATTATAAAACAAAAGCTATTAGCATTAACTTAAAAGGAGATTAAACAATTTATATAAGACTAATATAGTCTTTTCTAAAGAAAGATAGGAAAAACTTAGTATAGTTAGACTAGTCTATAGTCTTTATTACTAAAAGCTTGCCTTTAGGGACACTTACCCTTATAATAGTGGTAATAATAGGGAGCTTTTAATAAGTTATATTAAGAAATTTAGCTATAATTAATTAATTAGGAGATAAAGTAAGAGATAGTAGGGCTTAGTATGCAAAGAGAAGGAGCAGAAGAGAGTTAAAAAGTCTTAAGTTATAAGATAGCACTTATAATAGGCATTAATAACTAATAAGCAAGCGGCTACCTATAAGTGACTTATAATACTAAAAGTCTAAATCACAGAAGCCACTTAATCCTAGTAGATAGCTGCCTTATAAGGGTAACTAGTGCTGCCTACTAATAACCACCCCTAGATCTAGGAAAAGGCATAAAAGAGAGGTTAGGGCTATAGGAACTATTTAATCTAACCTACTTCTTACACTAGCATATATCTTTCCTAACTCTTAAAATCTTTAACCCTACTATCTCTTACCTATCTTCTCTTATTTCTCTCTTTTCTCTAGCTATATTAAGCTAAAACTAATAAACATTATTTAATCTTACCTAGAAAATAGAGTAGTATAAGCAGTCTATTATAAATAAAGGAGATTACACTAAGGTTAATAGTAACACTATTACTTACTCCCCTTATAGTAAATATCTTACTATATACTATATTTATATTTTAATATATAGGATAAAAAACTCCTTTTTAAAGAGGGAGAGGGAGACACTATTAAGGTTAACCTAGCTAATCTCTATAGATAGTAGCTACCTTTATTTTACCTATAAAAAGACTAGCTATAGCCTTTATTAAGGTTTAAAGTCTATTAAGATAGTAATAATTTTAATCTAGTAACGCTAATTAGACTAGGATAGACTACTACATAATAGCGTAGTTATTTACTAGATATTTATAAATTCCTAAGAAAGGCTTATAAAACACTAAGTAAGGACTAGCTTAATTAGTTTAAGCTAATAGTAATAGGGAAGATTATAGAATAAGGTCTTAAAGCAATAGTAGTAATGCTACTATAAGTATTTAAAATTAATAATATAGAAGACTTTAACATAGAAATATTATAAAGATTAATTAGTCTAAAGGCTAGAAGGCTTTATACTACCTATTAGCCTATTAATATTAAGTATAGCATTAAGTATAACCCTATTAACCTTTACTTAGATATAAGTAATTAGTGCCTTATTATAGGGTTTACTTACTTTATAAATCACTAGATTATCTTTATATTTAATAGAAAGCAAGGATACCTATACTATTTTAATAGTATAAATAAAGGAAGAATAACTTATTTTATAAACTTTATAGGTAAGTAAGGATAGATTATATAACTTATAAACTATCCTTAAAATTTTAAGGTAATTATAGTTTTAGTAATAGAGTAAAAAGGAAACTAGGAATATAAATATATATACCTAGGGTTTTTTTCTCTAGATAATTTGCTACTAAGTTAGTTACTAAGCACTTAATCTAGTTATAAAGGACTAGAACACACTAAATAAGTATAATATTAAGTTTAAATAATTATATACTTTTAGTAGGGATTCTATTATTAGTTAACGTTTTAAGTTATATCTTAAGGATTAGATAATATCTAATAATATCCTAGATCTAAAATATAGCTATATTAAAGCACTTAAGAGAACTATTAGGGTGCTATAAGACATAGCTATAAATAAGCTTATAATAGGAGATTAGTTACTAAGGGAATTAATATACTAGAAAGATTTTAACCTTTAATATCTAGTATAAAACATAATAAAGTGCTTAATACCACGCTTTATAACCTAGATAGTTAGTAAAGGGTTGCCTATTAGCATAGTGGTAATGCCCTAGAAACTTTAGATTACTAATAAGAATTACCTAATTAAATAGTATACTAATATAGCATAAAATAATAATCTTTACATTTAGGACTTTTAGTAGTCTATAGCCTGCGTTTTTACTAATAACCCTAAGGTCTTTAATATTAGCATATAAAAGATGCTATAAAATTAAGAAAGATAAATATAATAGGAAGCTAAAGATAAACTACCCTTAATTAATATAGAAAAATAAAGATTAAGTAAAAGGAAAAGTTATTAGATATTACTTATATTATTATCTATATTATTATCTATTATTAGATATAAGGTAATGCCACTATCTTTAACTATAAAGCTTAAAGCACTTTAATATAGTAGGGAGAATTAAATACCCTACTACTATAGGGAAGGCTTTTTAAGTATAGTAAGTAGTAATAAACATACTTTTTTAGATAGATATTAGGGAATAGCTAAGATTACTAAGGATTTATAAAGTTATTAGATAGGAGTAAGCATATAACTATAAGACCTTGCTTAGATAGGTAGAAGAAAGGATAATCTAATAGCCTCTTAGAGATATAGGTTAAGCTATAATAATTAATCTCCTCCTATTCCTTAGAGTATAGAGAGTAGTATAAAGAGAAACTATTATATACTTACTAACATTATTTATATATATATCTATAGTACTACCTAGTTTAGTGCCTTATAAAACATAGGCTAAGATTATTAAAGCTTACTAGTAAGAAGAGAAGCGCGCTTAAGGATTAATTAATTAGCATAAGAACTATAAAAAGAGAGTAACTTAATAAGAAGCTAAGTAACCTATAATCCACACTCCCTTACTAATATTACTAACTATATAACCTTAAACGCTAAAGACACTAAAGCTCTCTTAGGAGATAAGGAATTTAGGTCTTTAGCTAGGGAGGTGTTATATAGATTTTTTTTTTCTTTCTTTTCTTCCCTTTTCTCTTTCTTTCTCTTTCTTTTCTTTTACTCTTTTCCCTTTTTCCTTCCTTATTTACCTCTCCCTTTACTTAAATATACTAGATTAAATAATACCCTCCTTTAGCATTAGGCATTAGTTACTAACTACACTTATAAGGCACTTTAGTTATTAGTGTGTATGCTTAGTTAGGGATAACTAGTATATACCTAGGGAGGTGTTATATACTATAAGATACACGCCTAGAAAACACGTGATTATAATAATAAGCGCTAGGGATTATTAAGATAGATAATATAATAAGGGATAATAATATTAGTTATCTAAGTAAGGGGACTATTTAATCTATAAAGAGACTACTTATAGCTAGATTCTTTTTGCATAAAAACACACACTATAAGATTCTTAAGTTAACCCTTAAGTTTTACTAAGTTTTATTAAGAAAATACTTAAGCTTATAATAAGATAAACTAAGATTATTTCCCCTTATTTAATTAAGATAGCACTTCTAATCTAATAGACTATTTAATCTAAAGTATCTTTATATAATAAGATATCTCTAGCTATTATTATAATTAATATCGTTAAGATAATTAACCCCTCTTGTTATATGTAGGCTATAGCGCTACTTGCAACCATGGGCTAGCATTGTGTCTTTTGGGGTGTTGTTTTCCGCTTAACAAACTACTAAGTTAATCTCTACTATATTAGTTAAAAAGTCTAAGAGTATTACTAAGGAGCTATATACTTATAGTAGCATTAAGGCAAATCCCCTAATAATAAGTAAGAGAACCTCTTTTATATTAATCTTTACTATATCTATAGAAGTAATAGTAAGTAGGAGAACCTCTCCTATATTAATCTTTACTAAATTAGTTAATTTATCTAAGAGCGCTACTAAAAAGCTACTAGGCTATAGTAGTATTATAATAAGAATCTTAGTAGTTTAAAGAACCTTTACTAAGTTAAACTCTTATATTAGGAGTAAGGTAGTGGAATTAAAAGCCTTAATTTAAGTCTAATTATTAAAAGCATAGTAAGGGGATGCCTTTATTATATAGTAAAAGTTATTACTAATAAGTAGTAACTCTAATGCATTAGGACTATAGTTAATTAGTCCCTTTAAGCTAGAGGCTATAGAGTTATAGATATAGACTATAAGATTCTCTAAGTTACTAATATATAAAAATTATATTTTTATCCTACTAGGATTATAAAAAGAAATTTTACTATTAACTTATAATAATCCTATAGTAAGTTATTAGGGGGTTAGTAAGACCCTTTATTATACTATAGGTAAATATTACTAGCTATTAATAAAGAAAGATATTAAGGTATATATCTAGTCTTATATTAATTATTAAGTTTTAAAGCTAAGGTTATATAAACCTTATAGTAAGTTAGCTATATCACTAGTGCCTAATTACCCTTTCTAAGAATTATTAATAGACTTTATTATAGGCTTACTACTAGTAAAGGATTAGAAGTATTAGTTATATAACGTGATTTTAGTTATTATAAACTAATTTTTAAAGTATAGTATTTATATACTAGTATTTATATACCTAACTAGTAATAGCCTTACTATAGTATTCCTTAAGAATATTTTTAAAGACTATAGCACCTTAGAAAGTATTATTATAAACTAAGGGTTAATATTTACTAGTGGATTTTAGAGGACTTTTTACTACCTTATTATAATAAAGTAGTAACTAAGCACTATATTTTATCCCTAAATAAATAGGTAAATAAAGTAATTAAACTAGGTTCTTAAGCATTATCTAAGAGCCTATATATATACTAAATAGGATAATTAGGTAGAATATTTACTAATAGTATAGTTTACCTATAATATAAGTAAGTATAGTAGTTATAGCCTAATACTAGTAAAGGCACTATAAGGGTATAACCTAAGGGGACTATATTAGGCTATCCTAATGCCTAATTTAGTAAATAACTAGGTAGAAAATAAAGTCTTAGAATTAAGATAAAGATACTTAGAGATTAAGTAATTACTTTATTTATTTATTTAATTACGCTAGTTAGCCTTCCCTAGCTATTTCTAGTACTCCTATAGATTAGTTAAAGAGGAAAACCTTTAGAAGGATAAAAAACCCCCTTATATCTTTGTTTAGTCTAGCACTAGCCCTAGGCTAGGTTAGCGCTACTATTAGTGTGGCTATTTATAGTCATTTATTACTAGCTTACGCTAGCCTTATCCCTTTACCTAATTTATTTTAACTTAGAAAGACTACTAACTCTTCTCCTTTGCCTAGGTTTTAGCCCTCCTCTAAGCTATTACTAGCCTAACTAATATTACTACCTATAAAGTGAATTTAAGTTTATAATAATAATTTACTTTTCTCTTATAGTATTACTAACTCTTTTATTACCTTACTTTTTAGCTAAATTTGCCTCTCTCCTAGCCTAGGTTATTTATAAACTTAAAGCACCTAGTTTTATAAAACTTTTAGAGAGAGAGAGTAAGGCTAGCCTATAGTTACCTTAGTATTAGCGCTTTTCTATTATTAGAGCTTTTATTTATTTATAATATTAGTAGATAAACTTTATATTTATAATAATAACTTATAGCCCCCCCCCCCTAGGGATTATAAGAGAAGTTCTTCCCCCCTTAGAATCCTAACCTTTTTCCTTTCTCCTATATTACACTTTCTTATAGTTTCTTTTTCTCTTTTTCTTTTAAAAACCTATAGGCCCTATCCTAGGTTAGAGCTAGTTTAGAAGCTAATAATTATAGTAGTTTTATATATATATTCTTACTATTATAAAAATATCCCCTTTTTAATCTATATTACTAGTAAGTTTGCTTTTATTTCTATGTAAACTAGGTGCTAATTTACCTAGGAACCTAAGCTTTGTCTTTATTATCTAAAGAAGCTACTTACCCTAAAGTAGTTATAGTAAGCGCTTAAATATAAGCTTTAAGTAAGTCTTCTTTACTCTAGCGCTAGGCCTATTTTAACGCTAATTTAGTGTAGTTAGGCAAGCCTTAATAATTCTAGTGTATATCTTATTATATATAATCTATTAAAACTCTAGGCTATTAGTGCTATAATATTATTAGTATATTTTCTCTTTAGTTTTAGCGTAGTAGTAAGGCTAATCTATTTAGTTAAGGGCTATAACTAATACCTATTTTAATTATTAGGTTAGAAATAGTAGTTATAAAAAGGTTTAATATTACCACTTCTAGGCTAGTGCTACTACTAATCTATTTAATAGGTTATAATTACTAGATATTAGGTAGAATATTAGTAGCTAACTAAAATATTAGCTAAGATTACTAGTAGTGCTAAAGTAAGTGCTTCTCTAGTAGGTTTATTTTAGCTCTAAATTAGTGCTAATTTATCTATTTCTCTAGGTCCCTAAGAACTTTAATGCTTATATTAAGAAATTATACGCTAAAAATTAAAGTAAAAAGAAATAGTCTATATTAGTAGTAAGCCTTAACTAAGGTAGTTCTAGGTTTACTAAGGACTAATATAATAAGACTATCTTTTAGCTATGTTATTTAGATATATAAATAGCGGAAATAAACTAGCTCCTAGTTACCTCCTTACTAGCTAAGGGCTAGGCTAAAATTATAGAAGATATAGTTTCTATGCTAGAGGAAAAATAGGTTTTTTGTTTATTTTCTTTTATTTTAAGTTAGTATAGGGGCGTAATTAGTTTAGAGGCAGCCTAAGGGGGGGCTAATATACCTAGCGTTTAATAGTTAGTTCTTTTTAATCCAATGAAAAGTTCCGGAGTGTATTCCTTTCCTTGTGTGTATTGTAGTCGCCCCGCCTAAGTAATTACTTGATAATATATAAGTATAGTAAAAGAAGTATTATAATTATAAGAGAATCCTAATAGAGTTTAAGGTTAGGGACTATATTTTACTATTTACTAAGAATATTAACCTAAGATAACTAAGCTAAAAGCTTATAGCTAAGTACCTAGGGCCTTATAAGATTAAGAAAGTAATTAGTAATTATAGCTTAGCCTATTAATTATAATTACTAGCTAGCTTAAGACTTTATAATGTGTTTAATATTATAAGCCTTAAACTATTTAGAGGGGATCCTACTAGCTATATAGATATATCCTTACTATAAGATAATATTAAAGATAATAAAGAAGAGTTTAAAGTTAAGAGAATTATCTTATATTAGTATAATAGAAAATAGCGGAAATTCTTAGTAAAATAAAAGGGCTATAATAGCTTAGAGAATTTATAGGTATTAAAAAGAGATTTTATTATAAAAGATATTATAAATAATTATAAGTAGTAATTAAGTAGCTAGTTTTTAAAGATATTATTACTTTAGTAATTTAATATATAAAATTTTATAATATAAAAGTTATATTTTCTTAAAATAAACTACTATATAACTACCTAGTACCTATTACTTTATTATTATATCTATAGCTATATTTTCCTTTATAATAGCTATAAAAGCTTTATTATTAGAAAACCCCTTCTTATCCCTATAAATAAAGGCATAAAGCTCTTTAGGGAGCTTAGAGAGGCTAAAATAAGTAAAGAGTGTAAAAGTATAGTTTATAAACTAGCTATAAGTTAGTAAATTAGAAGCTATACTAGAGATAATAGAACTTACTATAAGGGTATATTAAGTAATAAAGCATAGGCTATTAGTAATATTAATCTATACCTTAAGATTAGTAGTATTAAAGAGCTATAATATTATAGCGTATTTATTAGCATTAGCCTTATAAGTAGCTTTTATAGTTAGATAAGTATAATAAACTTATCTATAGTAATCTATATTCTATATAGTAAGAAGTATATTATATAATTTATATTTTATATATACTAAGGCCTAGTAATAAGTTAGCTCTAACTAAGTTACTAGAATTAATAATCTTACTAAGCACTAATAGTAATAACTACCTTTAGAAAGGTCCTTTATAATCTTAAAGAATTTATAATAAAGAGTTATAATTCTTACTAAACACTAGTAATAGGTTAGGTAGCTAAAAGTAATATAAATTAAAGAGGTACTTATACTAATATATATTTTATTATTTTTTATATAATAAGCAAATTTTAAGGAATTACCTAACCTAAGTTAGTAATATAAGAGTAGTAAAGAAGTAGCTTAGGTATACTAAAAGAGTAGTAATATTAACTAGGAACTAGTTTTATATTAATAATATATTAGGGTTTAGCGCTATTATTCTTAGGAATAATTTGCTAAATTACTACTTACTAGCTATAATAAAGGCATAGAATTTTAATAGTATTATTTAGTAAGTTAGTAACTATAATACTATAAGTAAGAGGTAAACTTATATAGTAGTTTTAGAGGCTTATAATGCCCTTTTATAAGGAGACATTTTAGGAGTAAGTATAAATATACTAGGAGTTATAGGGTAAATAAATAATCTAATAACCTAGCTATAAGTTAGTAATAAGTAAGTAAGAAGTAAGGTAGTAAGAAACTTATAATAAGAATAGTTAAAATATAAAATAATAATAAAGAGATTTTAGATAAGGTTAGTAACTACTAAGTAATAGTAATAAGAACACTACTATAAGGCTAGTAAGGCTAACTTATAAATTTAATATTAAAAATTAAGAGGGATAAGAAGGAAAGGAAAAGAAAAAGAAAAGGAAATTTAGTCTTTTTTATATTAACTATTGCCTCCCTTAAGTAATCTATATAAGTAGTAAAAGTAAGCTATAGGTTAAAAAGCTAGTGTTATAGCTATTAATAGCTTAAGTTATAGCTAACTATATATACCTAGTAAGCTTATAGTAACTTCACTAGAACTTATAATTAAACGCACCCTAATATATAGTGTCTAATACCCTATCCCTTTTACCTAATTAAAAAATATAATATAAGGTATTTACTTTTATAAAACTAGTAGGAATAAGGATATAAGTATTTATAAAGTAACTCTATAGCTATAACTATATTATAACTAAGGGCTTATAAGTAAGGTAAGGAATAATAACTAAACCTATTATTAATAAGGCTATTATCTCCTTATACCTTATATTAGAACACGTAAGGTAAGAGTTATATAAGGAAATTAGAATAGTAAGTTTATACTAACTAGGTAGTAAGTATAATTAAGAGTAATTATAAAGTAAAAGGGAAACTATATTAGGGTTATAAAGGCTATAGAGTAATATAGGTAATAAAGGTAATAGTATTATATATAGTAAGACTTACTTAGGGCTTATAGCGCCTTAGCTATAAGGCTACTATAAGCTAGTTATATATACGCAAAGGGGGTATTTAAGCAAAGGTTACACATATAGAATGTAGGAGGCTAGAGATTAAAACCCTTAAGCATTACCACTTACCTTCTAGTAATATAGCTACTACTTATCTATACTATTGCCCTATTATATTTATTCTAGCCTAGAAGCCTTAACACTAAGAGCTTACACTTTCTTTTAAACACTAGGAGCTTTAATTTAGAGATATTATAGTCCTTAGCGCTATATTATTTCTCTAGCGTGTCTATCTTTATAAGATTAATAATTTGCTTTACTATAGGTTATAAGGGGATAAGTAAGTTATTAATAGGCATTATTCTCTCTTAAGGAGGAGGAAACTAGGGCTATTAAGCTAGTTTTAGTTCCTAAGATAAGGGAAGGGGTTATAGAAGAGGCAATTACTACTAAATTACTAGTGTAATAGCTAGGGAAGGTTAATATAAGGCTTAATAAAGAGGGAAGGTAATCCTTATATTTTAGGGTTACTAAAAGCTACCTTTATTAAAGAGGTTATTTAGGAAGTCTTTACTTACTATAATTTTTCTTTAGAAGTCTATATACTTCTTATAGGTATTATTTACTTTTTCTTATAACTAAAAGTAAAATTCCTCTTAGTTAAGGACTTCTTAAAGGTTTATTATAATACTTATAGTTTAGTTAATTATTATATATACCCTATTAGTTATAAGATAGTTATAAAGATACTTTACTACTAAGGCTAGTGCTCTCTAAAGTGTTTATAGTGTTTATTTATAGAAGTTATTAGTAAACTCTATAAAGAGAGTTCTCCTAGTTACCTTTCTTACTTTATAGTCCTTTACTTTAGTAAGGATATAGGCTATAAGCATTTCTAGTATATTATCCTTATTAATATTAAATTCTTTAATCTTATAGAGTGATTTTTCTATAATATAATAGTGTAAGTTCTAAGGGATATAGAGAAAGGGGATTATACTAGGTTTTCTCTTTAGTTACTTTTTATAGGCTTCTAAGAAAGTATCTCTTACTTAAAAGCTATTATAACTTACTAAGACTTATATTTGCTTTTTCTTATTAACTATTATAACTTATAAGCTTTAAAGAAAATAAAATAGAAAAAAGAGATAATAATTTTTAGGTAAGGAGATATATAAAGAATTATAAGCTTAGTAGTTAGCTTTATTATATAATAGAATACACTAAGGAGAAGAATAATAGGATAAAATAAGCTACTAGAGTTAAACTTTTCTTTAAGGTTTAGGCTTCTATTTATTATATTAAGAAAAATAATAGGATAGGTAAGCTACTAAATTTAAACTCTTTTTTAAAATAATAGGCTTCTTCCTTAGCACTCTTAGGGATCTTATAATAAATAGGCTACTTAAAAAGGACTTATTTATATTACTTCTATAAGAATCTTTTCTATAAAAAGACCTTACTAATTTATAATTATTATAGTCTATAAGAGAGTGATTTTTTACTTATAAGTTAGACTATAGTTATTATAATTTATAAGAGAGTGGTTAGCACTTATAAATTAAAAGTAGTTACCTAGGGGTTAACTACTAATTAGTGTTAGTTTTATAGGAATATAACGCGTTACGCAAAGCCTTAAGAATAGTATTATTATTAATAATCTATTTTAGGCTTATTATTTTATATAATCTAAGAAAAGAAAAAAAGAAAGCAAAAGAGAGGGCTTTTATAAGAGATAATAGCTAGCTATTTTGTCGGGGAAAAACAACCACCCCAAAACAACAGAAAAGAGGGACCCGATGATAATGATAATGCTAACGAAAATGATGAAAATGACGATATTGACGATATTGACGATTTCAACGATATCAGCGACCGAACCTAGATATCGGGATCTAGGTCTGCGATATTTGCGATCCATCGCGAGGATCCAAGCTAGAAAAGCGGCCTAGCTAGGCAGCTAGATAATCTCAGGTAATCTCAAAATAATTCCATAATCTCAGGTAAACTCAGGTAAAAACACGATTTGAACAATCCAAGCCAAAGGCATCAAAGGGAGAGTTGATTTTCTATGAAAAGGGAGGGAATCTAGGGCTTTTATCTAGCTAGGGGGTTAGGGGCTAGGCCACATGACTAGGGATCCGATGTGGCCGATTTGATCCGACAAGCCGAGGGATCCGACAAGCCGAGGTCTAAGGGGCTAGAGGTCTTGTGAGAAAAGAGGTCTCGAGGGGTCATATTCCTAGCCACACACTATTATAGGTCACGTAACGCTAGCCCTGCCCTATTATAGGGCCCGCTTACGGGGCGAAGGTAGGGCCTGCGCGCGCGCGCGCGGACTAACCTTCTTCTAGCCGCAATTGCGGCTGTTAAGCGCGATTAATATCGTGTTTATTCTAACAATATTTCTAAAGGTATTTAAGCTTTATTACTTACTTATATAGTATAAGTTAAAGTATTTTAATTTAGGCTTATTAAGCTACCTATAGTACTATAGCGTTAGATAAGGGTATTACTATTCCCTAGCTAAGTTAGTCCTATAGTTAAGGCATATTTATTATATTTATTAATATATTTATTAGTGTATTTATTATAAATTTTAGTAGCTATTATAAAAAACTAAAGGAAGTTTCTTAATTATTATAAACTAGCCTTTAGGTAACTATAATAAGGTATTAATATAATATTAAGAAACTTAAGGAAAGAAAAAAAAAAGGTAAAAACCCTATTTTCTCTAAAGCCCTTTATACCCCCTAATTACCTTATATAAGCCCTCTTTTCTATGTCCTTGCCTATGTAAGACTACCCCTACCCGCGTGCGCTATGTAAATGCTTAGGCAAAGCCTAAGCCCTTACAAAGCCCTCTCTTTTGCTTTCTTTTTCTCTTCTTAGAGAATATAGAATAATAAGCCTAGAATAGATTATTAATAACAATACTATTCTCAAGGCTTCGCGTAACGCGTTACATCCCTGCGGAACTAACAATTACTATTATTAGTTTTAGGTAAGGGAAAAGGTCTTTATGCTACCTTACTAGTTAAGTAACTTTGCTTTAACTAGTTATTAGGAAAATGTCAAGGCTTCTGGGCCGAAATGGATAGAACAGGGTGATGGTATAGATAAGTAGCAGCTAAATAGCTAAAGGTAGGTAGTAATGCTTAAGGGTTTTAATCTCTAGCCTCCCACATTCTATGTATGTAACCTTTGCCTAAATACCCCCTCTGCGCTTATGTAACTAGCTTATAGCAACCTTGTAGCTAGGGCGCTATAAGCCCTAAGTGAGTCCTACTATATATAATGCTATTGCCTCTATTGCCTATGTCACTCTATAGCCTCTATAACCCTAATATAGTACCCCCCTTTACTTTATAATTACCCTTAATTATACTCACTGCTTAGTTAGTGTAAACTTGCTATTTTAAACTTCCTATGTAATTCTTACCTTACGCGTCCTAACGCAAGACATAGGGAGATAATAGCCCTATTAATAATAGGTCTAGCTATTATTCCTTACCTTACCTATAAGCTCTTAGTTATAATATAGTTATAGCTATAGAGTTGCTTTATAAATGCTTATATCCTTATTCCCACTAGTTCTATAAAAGTAAACACCCTATGTTATATTTTCTTATTAGCTAAAAGGGATAGGGTATTAGACACTATACATTAGGGTGTATTTAATTATAAGTTCTAGCGAAGTTACTATAAGCTTACTAGGTATACGTAGTTAGCTATAACTTTAGCTATTAATAGCTATAACGCTAGCTTTTTAACCTATAGCTTACTTTTGCTACCTACGTAGATTACTTAAGGGGTCCGCGGTTAATATAAAAAAGACTAAATTTCCCCTCCTTCTTCTCTTCCTTTTCTCCTTATCCCTCTTACTTTTTAATATTAAATTCGTGAGTTAGCCTTACTAGCCCTATAGTAGCATTCTTATTACTACTACCTAGTAGTTACTAATATTATTTAGAGTCTTCCTCCTTATTATCTTATTATCTCTTTGCTTCTTATAGTTAGTATTATAGTTTATATCTTACTACTTTACTTCTTGCTTGCTTACTGCTAACTTATAGATAGGTTATAATGTTTTCTATCTGCCTAATAACTCTAGGACCCTTAGCGCCTACCCTAGAAAAATCCCCTTATAAGAGGGCTTTGCATGCTTTAAAAATGGTTTACGTAAGTTTACCTCTTATTTATAGTGTTATAGCTACTAACTCACTAAGTAGTATAATTAAAATTCCTTGCCTTTACTATAGTTAGTAAGTGGTAATCTAGTAAATTGCCCCTAAAGATAATAGAGCTAAACCTTAGTATATTATAGATAGGAAGCTAATTCCTAATAAGTGCTATTATTCCCCTAGTATAACTAAGCTACTCCTCCCCTACTCTTATAATACTAACTTAGGATAGGTAATTCCTTAAAGTGCGCTTACTACATAAAAAATAATAAAATATATACTAGCGTAAGTGCCCCTTTAAGGCCACTGCTCTTAGCTAGCTAACCTATTATTAGTGTCCTATAAGAATTATAATACTCTATTATAAGTTCTTTAAGGTTATAAAGGAGGTTCCTAATAGCACCTATTACTATCTATCCCTAGTAAGAATATTAATTCTAGTAACTTAATTAGAGCTAACTTATTACTAGGCTCTAGTGCGCGCAAAATGTAAATTATATAATACTCTCCTTACTATAAAGAATACAAATTACTATAGGAGAGTTTATTAGGCCTATCTAACTATAGAAGCCACTTATAAGGCAAACGCTAATAAGCGCGTAGTAATATTGTAGCTATTTAATACTACTAACCTTAAGGTCTAGATTAATATTACTAATAGCCTACGCTTTATAGCTTAAAATGCTCCTATAGTAAGTCTTATTATCCCTAGCATAGCTTTTACTTTGCTAACTTATAGCTAGTTTATAGCCTATGCTTTATAGCTTCTTACTTATATTAGCCCCTCTAAGCTCCCTAAAGAGCTCTATTCCTTTATTTATAGGGATAAGGAGGGGTTCTCTAATAATAAAGCTCCTATAGCTACTATAAAGGAAAATACAGTAGCGAATATAATAATAGAGTAATAGGTGCTTAGTAGCTATGTAGTAGTTTGCTTTAAGAGAATATGATTTTTTGTGCTATGAAATTTCATATGTTAAATTGCTAAAGTAATAATATCTCTATAAACTAGCTACTTAATTACTACTTATAATTATTTATAATATCCCTTATAATAAAATCTCTTTTTAATACCTATGAATTCTCTAAGCTATTATAGCCCTTTTATTTCACTAAGAATTTCCGCTGTTTTCTATTATACTAATATAAGATAATTCTCTTAACCTTAAACTCTTCTTTATTATCCTTAATATTATCTTATAGTAAGGATATTTACATAGCTAGTAGGATCCCCTCTAAACGGTTTAAGGCTTATAATATTAAACACATTATAAAGTCTTAAGCTAGCTAGTAATTATAATTAATAGGCTAAGCTATAATTACTAACTACCTTCTTAATTTTATAGGGCCCTAGGTACTTAGCTATAAGCTTTTAGCTTAGTTATCTTAGGTTAATATTCTTAGTAAATAGCAAAACATAGTCCCTAACCTTAAACTCTATTAGTATTCTCTTATAATTATAATACTTCTTTTACTATACTTATATATTATAGAGTAGCCGCTTAATCTCTAAGTATCTTTATCTTAATTCTAAGACTCTATTTTCTACCTAGTTATTTACTAAGTTAGGCATTAGGATAGCCTAATATAGTCCCCTTAGGTTATACCCTTATAGCGCCTCCGCTAGCGTTAGGCTATAACTACTATGCTTGCTTATGATATAAGCAAACTATGCTATTAGCAAATATTCTACCTAATTATCCTATTTAGCGCACATATAGGCTTTTAAATAATGCTTAAGAACCTAGTTTAATTACTTTATTTGCCTATCTATTTAGGGGTAAAATGCAATGCTTAGTTACCGCTTTATTATAATAAGGTAGCAGAAAGTCCTCTAGAATCCACTAGTAAATATTAACCTATAGTTTATAATAATACCTTTTAGGGCGCTATAGTCTTTAAAAACATTCTTAAGGAACACTATAGTAAGGCTATTGCTAGTTAGTTATGTAAACACTAGTATATAAATACTATACTTTAAGAATTAGTCTATAATAACTAAAATCGCGTTATATAACTAAAACTTCTAATCCTTTACTAGTAGTAAGCCTGTAATAAAGTCTATTAATAATTCTTAGAAGGGGCGATTAGGCACTAGCAATATAGCTAACTTGCTGTAAGGTTTATGTAACCTTAGCTTTAAAACTTAATAATTAACATAAGACTAGACATATGCCTTAACGTCTTTCTTTATTAATAGCTAGTAATACTAGCCTATAATATAATAGAGGGTCTTACTAACCCCCTAATAACCTGCTACGGGATTATTATAAGTTAATAGTAAAATTTCTTTTTATAATCCTAGCGGGAAAAAAACACAATTTTTATATATTAGTAACTTAGAGGATCTTATAGTCTATGTCTATAGCTCTCTAGCCTTTAGCTTAGAGGGACTAATTAACTATAGTCCTAACGCACTAGAGTCACCACTTATTAGTAATAACTTCCGCTACGTAATAAAGGCATCCCCTTACTACACTTCTAATAATAAGACTTAAATTAGGGCTTCTAATTCCGCTACCTTGCTCCTAATATTAGAGTTAAACTTAGAAAAGGTTCTCTAAACCACTAAGATTCTTATTATAACACTACTATAGCCTAGTGGCTCTCTAGTAGTGCTCTTAGATAAATTAACTAACCTAGTAAAAATTAACATAGCAAAGGTTCTCCTACCTACTATTACTTCTATAAATGTAGCAAAGATTAATATAGAAGAGGTTCTCCTACCTACTATTAGGTAATTTGCCTTAATACTACTATAAGCATATAGCTCCCTAGCAGCGCTCTTAGACTTTTTAACTAGCATAGTAGAGGTTAATATAGCAAAGGTTAACTTGCTTACTATCGCTTCTATAGGCCTAGCGGAGATTAATATAGAAGAGGTTCTTAAACTAGCTAGTAGGGTTTAATTATTATAATCCTATAGCTCTATTACCACACGCTTAGGCCTTTTACCTAGCCTAGTAGAGATTAATATAGTAAAGGTTCTCCTACTTACTATTAGGGTTATTGCTTTGCTATTAAGGGGTAGTAAGCGTAAACATAGGGTACTTACTAAGTTACTATTACTCTTACACTACTCCTTAACTATAAACCTAACACACTATAGATATACCTAACTAGTAGTTAAGCTATTACTAACGTAGCGCCCTTATAGCCTAATAGTAGCAAACTTAGCAAGGAAGGTTAGTAACTAAGACATAAAAGCCTTAGCCTTCCTTTCCTTACTAATATAGTCTAACCTTTATAATAAAGAATTAGTAGGATTTAGCTTCCTTACCTAGTGTTTAATAGTAAAGTTAAATAGGCATAGCTTATCTAACATAGTAACCTAGTGACTAGTTAGCTTAGGCTTTATTATAAGGTACTTATAGTTTAGGTAATCTATAATTATAGTAACTAGGTATATGCTAAGTAAGCAAGGTAGTGCCTCTAAGTCTAAAAAGCCTCCTAAATTGCTAGCAGCTCTATATCTAGTATTACGTAGCGCAATTTAGTGTCCTTTAACTTTCTTAACATAAATGCTATAGGGTGCTAGCGACCTAGCACTAATATTATAAGGATAGCTCTAATCGCGTATCTAAAGGCATTAGTCTTCACTTGTAATAGTAACGTTAGGTTAAAATAGACTAAAATTAGAGCCTCCTAAAATAGCTTTTATAGTTCCCTAAACGCCGCTAGCTTACTATTATCTAGCTTAAACTACGCTAGTTAGTTCCCTTATAGGCGGTTTGTTAATAGGATAACTATTTTGCTATATAACTTAATAAAACGCCTATAGAATCTAGTAAACCTAAGGAAAGATTAGATATTAAACACGTAGATAGGTATTAGCCACGTTATAATTGCCTTTACCTTACTTAGGTCTATTAAGATTCCTTTTAGTGAGATTATATAACTAAGGAATTTAACCTCCTTAATAGAGAATTAGCACTTATCTAAATTAATAAAAAGGTTAGCCTTCTAAAATCTCTTAAGGATCTTTTTAACATTGCCCTTATGCTTTAAGATCTTATAGCTAAATATTAGGGTGTTATTAAGGTAAACACACAATGCAAATAAGATTATTAAGGCCTTCTAAAGCTTTATTAATATACTCTTAGAAGGATGCTAGCGCGTTAATAAGCCTAAATAGCATTATAAGATACTTAAAGTAACTATATTTACATTAGAAGGCTATTTTCCACTTATTGCCCTTGTGGATATATAGCTAATAGTATGTATCTTTAAGGTCTAACTTTATGAAAATCTTTATACCCCCTAGTTAATCTAAGATTTCTAATATTAGGGGCAAAGGGGCCTTGTCTTTAACTATAATCTTATTAAGGCCCCTATAATCTATGTATAGTTATAGCTTTCCCCTTTTTTTTAGCATAAAAAGAATTAGGGCGCTTGCTAAGCTAACGGATCTTCGGATTTACCCACGTTCCTACGTAGTCGCTAGGTACTTGCAAAGCACCTATAACTCTTTCTTAGCTAGGTTATATATTAGACCCTATAGCAATGCTTTTCCTTCTTCTAATTTAATAGCATGCATATAGCTACCTAAGCTAGGAAGGGTGCTAGCCTCTTTATTTAAAAACATGTCTTTAAACTCCTTATAAGCTTCTAGAAGTTCCACTTTCTTAGGTTTATTAGCTAGTTCTATTATTACACTATTGCTGCTTCCTTTGCCTTTATTTGCTATAGGTCTAATAGCAGCCACGCATCTAATTATATGCATTACCTATAGGTTAAGTACTACTATAATAGATATATATTTTACTACTTTTTAACTATCCTATAACCCTACTGCTAATAAGATATATCCCTTTATTATAGGGTGTTTTTAAAGTCTGTCTTTCTAAGATATTATTATAGGCTTATACTCTCTTGCCTAATTAACTCCTAAAACTAACTTTTTACTACTATTAGTAATATAGTAGCTAAGTTAGCATATCTTTGCATAGCTTATGCTATCCCTAACTAACACTATTTTCTTTAAAATCCCTTAATATAGCATAACATTACCTAATACACTCTTAAGCATATTATTATAAGGTTACACTTTTAACTAATTAAAGTCTATTAGCATATTAGGGTAAATTAAGGAATATATAGCGCTAGGGTTAAATAGCGTTAGTACTACTACCTAGCAGTTATCTTAATATAACTTAATATCTATATAAATTTATAGGTCTAGAAAACTATTCTTATTAAGTTAAGTTATATTAAGAGTGTCTTCCTAGGGTTTTACTACGCTAATTAGGGTCTTATTTGCGTTTAAGTAACTCCTAGCCTATTTAGTGCTAGCTTAGTGTGTCTTAGTAGTATAGGTGTTTTTCCTATAAATACTATAGTCTAGTTTAGTGTACCTAGTTAATAGGTAGCCTAGTTTCTTACACTTATAATAGACTAGCAAGCCCCTTACTCCTATATAGCATCCTTCCTATAGCTCTTTTTCTAGGGATGCTAAGCGGTTTCTCCTTTTCTATTAGTTACCTCCTTAGTTACCTCCTTAGTAGCCTCTATAAGGGATCCCTTTCTCTTCCCTAGTTACTACTTTCGCTTTCTTTCCTTAGCTAATAAGGTAGTTCTAACTTATAGGGTACTCTTAGCTAAATACCCTACTTCTTTATAGTGCTATTTAGGCACTATATAAACTAAGTAATTCTTAGAGGTTTAGGTATAGGCTTAGGTAATTCTACCTTTACCTTCCCCTAGACTTTAATAAAAGTCTAAAATAACTAATCCTTGCCTTAATAAAGGGTTAGTAGTATTCCTATAGCTTCTAGGTAATAACTATCTTTATCTATTTCTCTAGTTTTTAGCTATTAGATAAACTCTACCTAAGTATAGCTTTTAGTAATTTACATAACTATCTATAGTAGTAAAGCGTATTTACTATTACTTTACCTTATTTACTAGGTAGCTACTAGCATATATAACTTTTATTATATTATTAGTAAATATATTTTAATCTATAGTAAAGGTTATGTTTAAATTCGCTAAGAATATCTATAGGTTCTTATAGGTATCCCCCTTATATATAGAAGCTTTTAGCTATATTTTTACTATACTATATCTATAAAGTTTAAGTAAAGGTAATGCTTCCTAGGGAATAGGGGTAGTATCTTAGGTAAAGGGTGTTTATAAGGCAAGAGTAAGGCCTTTATTAGCATTAACTAATTAGAAAGGGGTATCCACTTCTTATAAATTTTTCTATAGCTATTTAAGTTTTTGCCTCTTTTAAGCAATTTATAGCTATATCTTTACTTATATAAGGCTATAGTTTAATATAGCTTCCTTACTATTAATAATAGGTTTTAACACATAGGAATTCTCTAGTGTGGTTAGATAAGAGGACTTATATTCTAGAAATAGGTTCTAATCTATAGGTATACCTTTATATAGTGTGTGTTTACTCTAGAGTTATTAGTACCCCTTAAGTAAGTATTTATTCTTTATAGTGCTAACATTCTTACCTTACTAATAGCCTATTACCCTAATAGGAAGAGAGATTAACTTATTAAGGCTTCTAGGCTAAAATAGATAGAATAGGGTAATAGTATAGATAAGTAGTAGCTAAATAGCTAAAGGTAGGTAGTAATACTTAAGGGTTTTAATCTCTAGCCTCCTATATTCTATATGTATAACCTTTGCCTAAATACCCCCTCTATGCTTACGTAACTAGCTTATGGTAACCTTGCAGCTAGGGCGCTGCAAGCCCTAAGTGGGTCCCACTGTACATAATGCTATCGCCTCTATCGCCTATGTCGCTCCGTAGCCTCCACGACCCTGACAGAAAATATATGTAATTATATATAAGAATGCAATAGTTAGATAAAAAAGAAAAATAAAAGAAAGGAAAAGGGTATAACTATAAGCGCTAGGCTTATAACCTATAGAAGGAGGAATAGTAAAGAGTAATAAAAAGAGAAGATAATGTAAAATTACTATCTAGGAATTCAGAATCTAGCAGAGAAAAGAGAAGCTTATAAGCTTTAAATCTACTAATCTAATAAATCTAGGTCTAAATAGAATCTCTAAATAGAGGCTACGATAAATCGTGACATTAAACGCAATAGCAAACGCGATACAGGAGGCTGCATTGTCGGATAACGAGGCTAATGCCTGAGGCTGCGATGTGAGGCTATGAATACCCTCAACAATATTTATAGCTAATTTATACCTATAGGGGTCTTCAGTGCGCTAGCTTTTAAACAACTGCGCCGACTTGGATCGCACCCTAAGGGGAAGCGGCAAGTGCTAGCATTCAATATTGATCCTATCCAGCTGAAAAATTGGTTGCATGCCGAATTCATCACACCGAGCGGACTGGACCGTTATGCGTTGTTCAGCCTCTGACGTCTTTATTGGCATGAAGCGATCATGGCAGTATCCTATTCGTCGGTTCGCCGTATCATCAAGATATCTGGTTTGAACAGAGTGATAAAAAACTCTCGCTTGTCACGCTGGCGACCCCGCTTCGCATCACAAACCGCCAACGGATGCAGCCACAGCCACGGCCACGTAGGGACGCGGTAATTCGATCGTGGGCGCAACTGAGAGGGCTGGTCACATAGGTATTAGCAGCACATTGGCCCATAACGTTGGTAGACGCGCAAACCCGGTCACAGTCCGCCAGGTCTGGTAGTCGAGATTTGGCTGGGCGATATTGGCTCCGAACCAAAAGCCATGGCGATGGCGCGTTTGACGCCGAGGTTCATTTTAAACAATCCTGCCAGCCAAAATTTCGACGTGGTCAGACGGAGTAATAAAGTACTCCGTACCCCGCTCGCCCAAGACCTTGTCCGCTTGTCTTGTTAGAGGAGCAAAGGAGAGCACGGGAGAAGAGCAAGATAAAAAGGAGGGAAATGTCTCACAATCCCAGCCAGTCTAGAGTTGCTGGCCAACGTTGGCTACGGTCCCGCGACTTCCTACTGGCCTCCTTTTTGCAGCCCCAGTCATGCATGCAATGCTTCGTTGTCGGCGCGGCCAGTGCTCACACTCACACCCAACCACCATCACGTTTCATCGCAGTGCTGAAAATTGGATTTGTTGCGAAGTCGCTGTCCATTCTCCACCCAGCCGCCACACCTCTCCGTCTTGTTGGCTTACACGTACAGAGGAGCAGAGGAGCAGAGGAGCAGAGGAGCAGAGGAGCAGAGGAGCAGAGGAGCAGAGGAGCAGAGGAGCCAGAGGAGGAGAACCAACCGGTCACGACCTCACCCCTGTATCACAGGCGGTTCAAGCACAATCACTCGCCATGAAAGTGCCAGCGCATGATGCGACCCCCCCGATAGACCCTGTCGCCGACCCTCTCCGCCTCTCTCTGGTGCGTCACTCGACCGGCCAACTTGTGGGGCCACGTGGATGCCAACCTCATGCTGATATCGCGGTCAGGCTTCCACTACAACAATAAAACCCGCATGATCCCCCGTGAGCCCAACCCTTTCTTCTTTCGCCCGTTTTCTGCCCAACACGCAGCCCATTTTCCAAGCGACCGACGCCTTACTCCTCCTTCTTCTACACAAGCATTTTCGTTATTTTTGCCTGGCCCAAGAAGCCTTTTTTGCTTTCTCTACCTGATCTCGCCACCAAGAGATCAGCCCAAAGGATCATCCCGCCCCCCCCCCCCCCAACATCTGACCAAAGCCAACCGAACTTCGGGACTTGAATATCTTGCCCATTTGCATCAAAACGCTTAGGCAACCAGTTCTATAGCTTTTTGCCCCCAAAGGTCATTCATTGTTGGTCTGCCACATAACCCCTTTGATCTAATTTCGATCTATCGGGTGTTTGTGTGTGCTGCTTCACACCATACTCCAGGATACAATGCCAATTGCTCTTGTTGTGTCAAACCCGGCCAACATGCCAGGTTACAATATTTCAGTTGACCTCGATGAGGTTCAATCACTCGCTAGGTACTGTTTTTCTTCTATTTCAGCTTCCAGGACATTTTCATTTTTTTGTTTGTTTTCATGTTGAGTGCAAATATTTGTATCATATTCGTTTCGTTTCACTTCTATTGAGCAATGGATCATGACCCCTGGAACGGGTCTACCCAGACATGCTTTGCCACGGATCAAGGAGGCCATATGGATTTCCCAGGAAACTCGACGAACATGCGCACCATTGGACTTGGAACACCCGGACACAGTACTTGCCCGAGCCGGGCAAGGAACAAGAACAAGAATTACACAATCACAGATACCATGTTGAACAAACATGTTGAGCAAGACAGGAAACCTGAGACGACCACATCTGACCTTTGATTATTGGAGAGTTTGGATGGAGCCAATGTACTCGGACCAGGATATACAATATAGGACTGAACACATTGGATCGCATTCTGCTTTTTTTCCCTTGTCAGTTTGCGTTTTATCAGACATTTTTGGATCGCAGATTACTCAATGTTGAACATCTGACGACTGGTAAGCGTCAAAGGACTACATAGTTCTTGCAATCCAATTTGATTGCATCGCAGCCGCGAACAAAATGGACCAACATGATATCCCATGGATGAAAGTTGACCGAACTGTGTGTTACTGGAGACCTATTGGATCTACTTCAGCATTCGAACTCAGGGATTTGTCCGTCACACTTGGAAGCCGCCAGTCCATGTCTCCAACCTATCCGTTATACTCGAAACATTCCTTTGAACTCCTTGCGGTCGTGACTGCTATCACGGGACCAATCTTTTATTGCCACTGGGGCGTGATGTGCTTATCGAGTGCTTCTGGATTTATCATCCGCAATGCTGCAAACGCTGGAAGACGACGCATAGCCGCGACCTGACAACATGTCCTTGCAAAGCATTCCTTACAGGCCCGTCGACAAGACCTATGGACCCATAGCCCTTTCCGAATTTCCATAAGACAATGGATTCACACAAAGATTCTGTTGGCATGTCAAGTTTAGGAGTACGTCATGTACTCAGTTGGGTTTGTAGCATCCTCTCCCGCATGACCATTCGAGATGTAGACTGACCTGTTCGCAGATCAAAGTTGATTTCGGCTTCATGCCCTTGTGCTCTTTTTTTTTTTTTTTTGTCGTTTTGGTTCATCTTGTTGCTCTTCACGAAAAAAAAAAAAAGGATCAAAGTCAACAAACACAGTCATGTTTGCACACTGACCATAACAGCGATTACAGCTACCCTCAGTCATCAATGGTCTCAAGTACTGCTGGCATGTTTTCTTTTGCTCATACAGAACCTTCAACTGATTTGTTGAATGGACCATGGCAAAACGCCGGAGATGGCCCCCGAACCTTCCATGAATACTCGGACAATGGATCATCCCACTCTGGAGAAGCCGAGGACTATCTTTTCACCTCAGGACAAACCACTCCCAGAGGATCAAGGCTAGAACATACTCAGTCCATGGATTCTGTGTGGACCATCCCGAGGATCACCGCCCAAAGCTCAACCGTGGCACAAGCCATGTCTAGAGCAGATTCAAGCCGATCTTCAGGCTCGTCTCTCTCTCAATCATCTCAAATGAGCAGAGGTAACGCATCCGATTTCAGAAACGTTCCCCACTCTACCACTGTTGCTGGAACCATGGCCGGAATGGACTCGTGCCTCTTGGTAGCCGCGGATGCCGCGGATGCCGCGGCCGCCGCCAATCCTCAGATGTATTGGTCCGAACTCAGCCTTGACATGAACATGGCTACCGCTACTGGTGCTTTTGCTGTTTCTGATGCCAACCCCATGCATATGGTTCCTGCGCAGATGCACCTGGGGCCTGAGTCTGTCTTGCCAGACAGCTCATCGCCAGGCTCCTGGGATTGCTTCTCTAGTTCCATTTCTCGAGCTTCATCTCCTGCCACTATTGATGATGTTTGGCTGCCCAGCGCGTTGAACCCCAACTCGCCTGAGATGGCTGGCGACTCCCCCAGGTATGTCAAGATAGCAGGCCGGCGCGTCTTTTGAGCAACCTACTTACGTGTCCCGTTTCATCAGTGCGGAGCGCAAGGTCTCCTTGGTTTCGGAGAGCAGCAAGGAAAACGTCAAGCTCGAGGAGGGCGGGCTAGCCATCTCAAATGAATTCGCTTTTCGTAGACACGGAAGCGATGGTGAGTCCTCGGCTCGAGATCATGAGTTGTACAAGAATGCCACTCCTGGACCTGATGGTCTTTTTCACTGCCCTTGGGAGGGGCAAGCAAGCTGCAACCACAAGGCCGAGAAGCTCAAGTGCAACTACGAGTGAGAGATAGCCCCTTCCTCTTCCTCATACATGCGTGGATGTAATTTAACACGACCTGACGGCATTGAACTAACAAATACCTTTCGCGCTGCAGCAAGTTCGTTGACTCACACCTGAAGCCATACCGCTGCAAGGCTGAGTCTTGCGAGGGCGCTCGTTTCTCATCTACCGCTTGCCTTCTCCGCCACGAGCGTGAAGCTCACGGGTTGCATGGACACGGCGACAAGCCCTTCCTTTGCGTCTACGACGGATGCGAACGTGCCGTTCCTGGTAATGGATTCCCACGCCAGTGGAACTTGCGAGACCACATGAAGCGCGTGCACAACGATCACGGAAGCGCCGGCGGCTCTCCCCCTTCTGGCGGCAGCAGTCAATCTGTCAAGGGCCGCAAGAGAAAGACGGAGGTAGCAGAGCAGACCAATGCAACCCGCAAGGCCACGCTTAAGTCGATGCCAGTGGCCGACACTAAGCCGGTTCCATCCAAGCCGCTCCTCGAGCAGTGGCTCGATCAGAGACGTGTTGTCGAAGAGATTGTTCGTGGTCTGAACAAGCCGGATGATGCCCGTAGCCTGCAGCAGATTGGCGACGTGCAGAAGCGCCTCGTTTACATGGCAAACATGACCAAGGAGCTCAGCTCTGTCGCCTCGGACATGCTTCAAGCAGCAACCAGCCGTCGACCTTACTCCACTGGTTGAATAACGAGAACCGTAAGTACATTCCTGCCCAAACCTCAGTGAAGATACCTCGATGACCGTGCGAATGGGCTGACTCGATTTACACAGAAGGGTTACGCTCTGTAGGGGAGCATTGATGGAAACATGAAAGAAGGGCCAATACAAGTGTTATTGACGTGCCCGAGTCTTGCCCCAGCCGCCGGCCAACAAAAAAAAAAAGATTGATCTAGCTGCAAGGCAAAGGGGAATCCGAGGATATCCAACGGCGAGTAAAAAGAGAGCCCGACCAGTCGGACGAAGCCACTCCAGGAACCACAGGATCCGGCGCAGGGGTCCTCACCCGATGCAGCCGAAGGAACCGGGATGGGAATGGCGAAAAGAGGTAGCTGGCCCCGGGAAACAGGCATGGAACTCCGAGAAACGGGGTGTTCACGCGGCGCCACTGAGCAGCCACAAGGGTGTCTCTGTCTCAGTGAGGAAATACAGAATTGTTTAAAAGGCCCAAAAAAACCAGCCAAAGGGAAAAAAGGCGAGAAGAAAAGGGGAGCCGTGTTCTTTTCAGTCTTGACAACTTAGCGTTCCTGCAGATAGGTTTTTGTTTTGGTATTTTCTCGTTCAAATTGATTGTTTAGTTTTGATTATTCTCATGTTGGATTGCGAAATTGCAAATTGCATCCGTCCACCGACCCTTGCCCAAATCGAGCCGGCCCGGGCCGTAGCAAATGGCCCGAAGACGCACCGCACCCACTCGTCCTACGGATCCGTATGTAATACGGAATACTCCGTACAGTTCATTTCAATTGCATCATGGATCTACTAAAGAGCGGGACAGGACAGGACAGGACAGGACAGGAAATCTACAACATGCCTCCCATGCCTCCCCCCTCCCTCCCTCCCACAGCAATTCGTCCCGTTGTCAACAACACACACACTCACCTCGTCTTGTCCTCGCGAATGTCTCGCATCCGCATCCGCATCCGCACCCGCACCCGCCTGCCCTCCCAACTCGTCCCCAAACGCCCCTTCGCCATGTCCGACAGCATCAACCGCAACCCCCCCCATCCCGACTTCAACAAGGTGCAGGCGTCGCGCCCCGCGCCGCCGCCGTCCAACCGCGCCCCCTTCACATACACCCAGACCGCCTCGCCAACATGGTCGTTCGGGTCCGGCGCCAACACGCCCCCGCGCCCGCCCGCGCCCGCCCCTCGCCACGTCCCCATCGACCCGGGCGACCCCCAGCGCCCCGCGGCCCTCAACTACAAGCTGCTCATCTCGGCCATCGTCCCCCGCCCAATCGCCCTGCTGTCGACGCTCTCGCGCGACGACGCCGCCGCCAACCTCGCCCCCTTCAGCTACTTCAACATGATGAGCCACGACCCGCCCATCCTGGTCATCGGCTTCGCGTCCCCCGTCTCGCGCGCAAAGGACTCGCTGAGGAACCTCCTCGACACGGGCGAGGGCGTCGTCAACATCATCAGCGACCACTTCGTCGAGGCGGCCAACTCGACGAGCGTCGACGCCCCCTTTGGCGTGTCGGAGTGGGACATAAGCGGCCTGACGGGGTTGCACGACTGCGAGGTCGTCAGGCCGGCGAGGGTCAGGGAGGCCGTCTTCAGCATCGAGGTCAAGGTGGAGAGCGTGCGGGAGTGGGAGAGCAGGACGTCGGGCGAGAAGACGGGCACCATGGTTGTGCTGGAGGGTGTGAGGTTCTGGGCCAGGGAGGATGCCATCAACTCGGACAGGAGCCTGATTGATCCTGCTGTGAGCTCCCTTTCTTTCTTTTCTTTTTTTTTTTTCTCTCTCTCCTCCTCTTCTTGCTCCTGTGGACTGACTCCGTTGCTGACGTCCGTCGTGGTCTAGGTCTTGAGACCGATTGGCCGACTGGGCGGAATTACCTACAGTAGGACGAATGAAGGCTTTGAGCTGACGAGGCCCAAGTTTGACGAGGACCTCGGTGGCCAGGCGGGACTGGATAAGATTAAGAAGTCTAGGAATGGAGTGGAATGAAACGAGACGAACCGCGACGAACCGAGACGAACCGAGACGAACCGATATGAAATTTGGCCAACAAGGATGAGTCACAAGTACCTCATCAGGAGCGTAAAGAGACATTTTCGCAAATCATCATCAGAAGAGAATCATTTCCTGTCATCCAGTCATACTTCGTTATATTGTGTAGGTAGGTGGTCTCGCGTTCGATCCGCAAAACCCATTTCTTTCATCTACATCTTCTCCCCCGTCCCTTGTCATTGCATCGTGTCCTTTATGCCATCTTTAAGTCATCTAGAAATAGAAAGACATTCCTGATTTGGACATGACAAATTCGCATCCCAGATTCGCATCCTTCTCATGCTCCAGGAGCTGCGTCAGTATGCTTTCCCCTACAGCCAGGCCATCGTCTAGTCGCTCCTTGACGTGGATGATGACCACTTTGAGCCCTTCCAGCGGCCGTGGAGGATTCGGCACCAGCCTTAGAATCTCCATGTCCTGGAAAGAGAGATCGTCGGTGGGCGTACCTAGGTGTGGGATATCATCGTCATCTGTCGTGGTTTCGCCAGGAGCCGCTGATTTCGGCATTGTTGGCAGAATCGATTTGGGTGACAATGGGTCTTCGAGTCCAGATGCTTGCTTTAGAATAGAGTTTGACCGGTGGTTATGGGTTTCATCTATGCTGACACGTTTGCGCTTCTTGGATTCCATTCCTTTCATCTTTCGAGATATCTCCACCTCGTTTGCTAACGCTCGCAGCTCCTGCACGACGAAACACGGTTTCAAGTGTCCAAATAATCTGTCGTTGCTCTGAGAGTCGTCGTAACTGCATTCTATAAAGATGGCTGCCAATGTGCCAGCATTTATCTTGGGAGCCGCCTCTTGCCAGACGTGTAGATTCCGCGGGCTCAATGAGATGCTGTCTGGTTCGACATCTCCGAAAATGAGAACCTCTCGACGGTGCGATTGGTCTTGAATGAAATATGCGCTCGAGTCGTAGACACAAAACTTTTCTTGTTCACTGTTGCCGCCGAATGAGGAGGACGCTGCGGACAACGCTGCCTGGCCAAGGTGCGTCTGACCTCTGGGGGTAGCTTGCGATGATATGTGATTATGCAAATCTCTGCGGGGCGCTTGCGATGAAACATCATGGCTACCGAACCGTGGTGATGCGCTTGATGCCGAGCCCCTGTGTGGGTGTTTTTCGATGCAGTGACCATGGCTGACGCTCCAAGTCTTGACCAAAAGGCCATCACAAACTTCTGTATATCCTTTGCCCTCGCCGTCTCCAAGCGCGGGACTGCCACCTTCAACGAGTCGTAGGTAAGTAAGCAACCCCGCTCCGTTGTTTTCATCACTCAAATTGGGCCAGATGACATTGTTGAAAATATGACTTTTGAACGCCTGGATCGTACTTGGAAGCCCGGCCAATTTCTTCGGGCGGGTCCCAGGCAATCCTGCCGTGTTCACGACAAAACCTGAGATATGGTCTAGGTGAGGGTGAGTAATGAGATACGTATCGACGAGAGAACGCGTGATGTAAGCCGCGTTTGCGCCAGCAGATGTATATGGCAATTCCAACCCCGAAAACGGGCCATTATCAAGCTTGAACGGCACACTGGCAGGCGGTGATGATGGGTATGCTTCTTCGATAAGTCGTGTTATTGCCGACAAATGTACACCGGCATCAACGGCAACAATTGATCCTTTGGACCAATTCTCAGCGACGGCACGTACTAAGAATGCTGTGATGTTGGATTCTTGGGGGCCTCCCCCGGAGCCCTAGGCAAGATTAGATTTCACGTCGTCACTAGTATGAGTCAGGTCATTCGTCGTGGGCTGTGGATTGGGTAGACCAAAATTTGTGCAAACTCTCTCTCAACGACAACGACGACAGGCAAGTTTTGTGCGTAACAAGTGATAGTTTCGTATTGCCCTAATCGTATCATATCCAACATACCAAAATAATGACCTGCAACGCAGGTTCCGCTGTATCTGCCATCACTCGTTTGCGGGTTCCTTGAACCTGCTGGCGCAGTGTGCCGCAGATTGGGGATGCAAGGCTGCGATCTAAGTCGCCATTGAGGTATCACAGCGAGAATCTATAGTCCCTGTCCCTTTTCGTTTTCGATGAAGGTGTCGGCTAGATGCCCAAATCAACACGCGATCTGAGAATGGGTTATTTGCGATGTTGATGAAGTTTTGGAATTCAATGACTGCACGTGATGGAATGATGCAGTGTCAATCGCAGGCGCCTGTGTCACCGTTTTGTGGTGGCTGTCGGTTTTGAGTTACACTTGATGTCTCTTTTTTTTGTTCAATTGTGGCACGCCCCGCAAATTTTGTGACGTGAACAGGTATTTATTATATGCCGTGCAACTTCAAGTCAGAAGGTCGCGAGTCAGTCTCGTAAGCCCGGAGTCGCCGCGCTGTCGACGTTGGTCGGCGGGAGAATGGCTGACTCGGATTGGAGATGGTTCTGCTTTGTTGGCTCCTGGTGAGAACCGCGTCAAGCGGACGAAATGAAGCAAAATTGGAGCTAGTGTTATTAATGCGCTCGCAATGCCGCCGTGATGCCAGGGCGATCCCGTCACCTTGTTGTTGGTCTGTGGACAGAGGGCTGATTGTGCCACGTCCCACTTCTTTTGGTTATCGCACCGGACAGAGGCAGGCGATAACCAAAAGAAATGGGGCGTGGCACGATTAGGACCTTGTTGGAGCTGGAAGCGGAAAACAGAGGTTGGATCAATCACGGACCCTTGAGCAGATGCATGCGCATGCAATATGCAGCATATGCAGCATATGCAGCATGATGCGGAACCAGGATATCATGTGGTGACTTCGGCGATCCCGTAGGCCCTGCTTGAGCCTGTTTGACAACCCAGAAACTTCTTCCTGGGGTTGCAGCCAAACAGCCAACCGTGCCTGGTACGGACTAGTCAGTCAGCCAATGCAGCCTGGCTAAATTGGGTCGACAAGTCAAGAGCCCTCGACCCCACTGTCACATCACGTGACACACAGGGTACACATATAGCTAGCTAGCACCTACAATTGGGTTAAATATCATCACCTTTTACCTTTACCTATTAATAGTTAGTAGTAATTATGCGTACCTTATGCGAGTTAAACTATTAAACTAGTAATATTATTATAATTATTTTTGTTCTTATTCTAATCTTTATTTTGTTAAATTTATTTTATTAAAACACTAAATATTAAAGCACACACTAGATAGGAAGTTAATTATAGACGCATAATAATTATTCTAGTATATTAATATAGCTAAGCTAGATATTATAGATAGTTAGAGATAATTAGTCTTATATTTAGTAACAAATTTTTCCCTATTTAAGGATATAATAACGTTTAAATACCTAGTTAAATAGGTAAAGCAAAGGTTAAGATTTCACTAATTTTTAACTAAGTAGTCCTAAAAGGCCTAATAATTTACCCTAGCATAGGATAACCTAATAATTACACTAATAATAGATTCCTAGCCTAAAGGCTAGGACCACTATAAGGAGAGATTATCTTAGGACCTAAGATATAGCCTAATATAGTTTAAAAGGATATAAAATAAGCATATATAGGACTTAATTAATATATTAATTAACGCAGTACTAATAGACTATTTAGTTATAGTTATAATAAAATAGTTAGGGGAGCTTAACCTTAAAACTAGAGATTATAAGTATAATTCTAAGTTAGGCATTAAGCTAGATAAGACCCCACACGTGAAATTACCTACACTAAGGCAATAATTATTAACATTATCCCTAGAGTTAGGAAGGAATAGCCTTACACTTATTAAGTTATTACTTATTACACTACTTAATAATTCCTTGCTTAGTAATTCCCCCTCTAATAATTCCTTATCCTATTAGTTAAGATTATACACGCTAAGGGGGTTATAATATTATAATATAATGCCTAGCAGTAATAAATAATAGCTACTAGAAGGGGTCTAGAATCCTCTAGTAAATATAACCTAGATATTATATTATCTATTTAAGGAAAATGCTAGGATAAATTAAGCACTATTGTAATATATATAATAGGGATAATAAGTATAGCAAGCTTAGTAAAGACAGCTACTATTTGTATAGTAAGCTAAGATAGTGCTAATTATATAACTACTATTGCAGGCAGTAGACATAGGGTTTTTTAACCTAGGAATTAAGGATAATAAAGGCTAGGGAATTATAGTAAATACTAAATCTATAATAATAATCTATAAATACATACTAGCTTTCATATAATGTTTAGAAGATATAGTAGCTAGCTAGTTAAAGAAATTAGTAAAAGATATATAGATATTTTGTCTTAGAGGATAAGCCCTTAATTAGCATAGTTATCTATTAACGCCATTAGAGCGCGAATTACTCTAAGAGGCATTATTAAAGACTATTTGCATATACCTTATAGAAAGGTTCTAGGAACTATAATCTATAGCCTTAAATAGGATTAAGAACGCATAATACTCCTTATAGAAATATTATAATAAAGAGGATATTATAATATTTATGCATAATTTGCTTTAGGATATAAGGGTATGTTATTAGGATAATGTTATGTAATTATAAACAGTTTACTAAGCATTTAATTCTAATATCTAGACTATTATAACTCCACTATTAGCAAATATAATAATTAACTAGTTCCTAATGTAAATTAGAGAAAGGGAGTTAATAATTATAAGTTAGGCATAGGATTAATACTAATAGATTATAAATTAGTAGTTTAGGGATTTACGTTAAGGATTAAATATGTAAGGGGGATATAATAATTAAGGATAGTGTGAAGCATACTAACTATATAATAGGCTTGCTAGGCTATAACCTTAAGGATACTAGAATAATTATTAAAATAGTTACTAGAATAGTAATAGGAATAGTTACTAATAGCAATAATATAGATAGTAGAGACTATACTATAATAATTAGGAGAGATAGTTTAGTAATTAGCTATATTATAATAATTAATAAAGACCGTATAGGAATCCTAACCCTAGATACAATAGGCTAGTTACTAATAGGGCCACCCTATTTAGTAATGCTATAAAACCACCTAACAAACTAGCTATATTACTATAGTGGCTATAGGCAGTATATTAGGTGGATAAGTTAGATTAACTAGGAGATAAAGAGCAAAATAATTAACGCTAGGATAAGCAGGCAAATAAGATATATTAGGATAATAATAGTTAATAACTAGATTAGGAGGATTTAGACATATACATGCTATACCTAGAGGTAAAATAGTAGAAGATATATCCCTAGGATAATTAGGATAGAAGCCTATAGTCTAATAGCTAGGTAGAATAGGTTTAGTTTATGGCAATTAACGGCATAATTTGTACTTACTAAATATGCTTTGCCTAGTTTAGATCTAATAATACACTCTTTAACTATTTAAACACTACGCACGGAGTGCTACATAAGGGCATAATTAGCAGTAAGGTAGCTTATAATAAAACTTTAGACTCTTATTCTTTATCTTACATATATAGTAATTATAATTATTTAAACATTATAACGAATAAGATATAAATATAAATAAAATTAGTAGTAAAGGAAACGCTATTACTAGATATAATAAAGGTTAAGATAAAAATAGGTAGTTATATACTAATCTTTTAATTAATAATTAGCATGTAGTATAACGTAGGCATAGGCTATGCGTTTTAGGCCTAGATATATCTATAATTCTAGATTTCCCTAAATTTAGATAATCTAGATACCTAGGTAGATATCTATTATAATATAGGATACTTAATTACATTAGTAAATGCTATATAGGTAGCTAAATAGTATCTAGATATTAAAATTTAAACTAGAGCAGTGCCTATTAATGTAAAGGGGATAGGTATAGATACCTATTTTATAGATAAATATGTATTATTACTAATAAACTTTCTAGGTAATATACTAGATAAATAACCTACAATTACATTGTTTATTAGGGAGGTCTTAATGGTTAAGTTATTATAAGCAAACATGCTATTAGGCATGGATTGTATTATACCCTAATAAATTAACATTATAGTTAGTAAGGGAAAGGCAATTATTAGGATATATAAAGACATTGCTATTCTAATAGTAGCGTGGTATAATTAACTAAAGATTAATATGCTAGTTAGGGTAGCCTAGGCGATTATTATTTAACTAGGTATTATAATGTTAGTTCTAGTCTACTATTAGCTTAGTAAGGATAACTAGGCATTATTTAAACTAAAGTAAGTGAATAAGCTTAGGGTATATACAGTAATTGCTAATAGAGCTACGTAACACATTATAATATATAACATAATAGATAAGCTAGTAATAATTAGTAGAAAGCAAGAATTAGGGAGGTTTAAGTCTATTAACCTAGTGGCTAGGGCATATATAGTTAACGCTAAGGAATAAGTAATAGTAGCAAACCTTATAATAGTAATAGGAGCGCACGTAAAAAAGCGCTTGCTAATAATAGAATAAGTTATAATAGAATTAAGGATAGTAGTTTATATAGCTATATAAGTTAACTATTTTAATCCCTAGGATAAAGGGGAGTAATAATAGATATATATACTCCTTAAGAAGTATATAGAATTATTCTATAATAAGGGATTTACTATAGTTCCTTAGAAGAAATAGATATAATTATAGATAAAACCTAGATAGTAGGACTTAGTGCTAAAGAAATATAGGATCTATTTAGTTAGCCTAGATAATTAAATAATTATTAAGAAAATAATAAGAGAATTATTAGTAATAGGAAAGGTTATTTATATAATGTCTTAGGTGCTATTTGCTTTTCTAGTCTTTATTATATAGGTAGGAATAGGAGATAATTAAAAGGGATAAATAGTGGTTAATATATAAGGATTAAATATTATAATAATGCTTAATGCCTATCTAATAAGATAATAGGAAGAAGTTATTATAAGCATTACAAACGCTACACATATTACGGTTATTAACGCTATGTTATTTTATTACTAATAGATAGTTTACCTAGACTTATAATAGGCTTTATTAGTAATTACTTATAACGGATAATTTATATTTAATATCCTAATTATAGGATATAAAGGATTAAACGCCTATGTTTAGAGGCATATAGATAATATATTATAAGATACAGGGGCAATGGCCTATTGTGATAATATTGTTATTACGTTAATTAGCTTTGGATAACACATACTAGACCTTTAATAAACGTTTTAATGTTTACTAGATAATAATATTTTAATTAGTCTAAAGAAGACATTTATAGCATACCTAATAGCAAAGGTACTAGGTAAGATAGTTAATTCCCTAGGAATAGCAACACTAGCTAAGAAATTAGCAGCAATATAATGTTTAGAGTTCCTAAAAACGCTATAAGCATTAGAATATCTATTAGGGTTTATAGGAGCCCTAAGATAATATATTCTAGGATATATATTAATTATTAAACTATTATAGGATTACAAAACAAACTTACTCTAAGTGTATTAGGTAGTTAAAATAGATAAAGGTAATAAAGCTCTAAAGAAGAAGATATCTAAGCTAGCATAATATAATTAGGTTAGGAGTGTTAATATACTATTGCTATTAAGATAGGAGATTAAAGCCTTTAATAAATTAAAGGTAGTATTAATAAAATATACCACACTAACATTATTCTTGCTAAACTAATAGTTATTTGTGGATTTTAATACCTCTAGAGTGGATATTAGCGTTATAGTGTATTATATTAAAGATAAGATAATCTTAAAACTAAGTATAGATAGGAGAATTATTAAATACCCTTTACATATAGCTATCTAGCTAATTGCGTTCCTTTCTAGAATGTTATTAGATATAAAGAAGAGATATTAGTTAATAGAACTTAAAGTTTATGGTTATGTTTAGATGCTTTATAAATTAAGGTAATAGATTAAGGTAACTTAACTACCACTAGTTATCTGTTTTATAGACTACCACTTAATTATAGATATAGGTTAGTAATTAGATATTGCAAATATAATAAGTAAATATGCTATAAATAAGAAGTTAATATAAGCTATGGAATACATTAGCTAGTTTAACGTTAAAGCTATTTATAAGCTAGGTAGGGACTACCTAATACCTAATGCTCTAAGCAGATTAAAGATAATAGAAAAAACGCATAATAATAATACGCCTAGATAATTAGATAATATGCTAGATAATAGACTAGAACATTAGAAATCGCTATAGGAATCGCAAGTGGTATAACACATATAACACGTGGAGCATAATCTAGTTATAGCACTAATACTATAGTTTACTATACCTATAGCGGAGAGGCTAATAGTATCTTTAGTAGGCATATCCCCTAATTTTAAGAAGTTAATATAATTAGGATATAATAAAGACCTAATATAGCAATATATTAAGATAGTCTTAGAAGGCAATACCTAATTGCCTATGTAAAACTAGGCAAAGCTACTGTTTAGCTAGGAGGATAGATTACTATAGAAGATAACTCTAGGATTTTAGCCACAATTATATATACCTAAATCTGCGGTTAAAGACTTATATAATTTTATATATAATAGTAACTATATAGGTTATCTAAAATTAAGCAAGGTTATCTAGCAATTCTATATACCTTATAGCTTGCGATAATTATATAATTATTTAAGGATATGTCCCTTATACTAGATTTACTAACTAAGGAGACACCTATGGCATAGCAATCTATAGCTATTGCTAGCACCACTAGCCCTATATTATATAATATTTGTTAAAATAATGCTATTTATAGCACTATTTTATAGGCCCACTAGTTGCCTTGTTGCGTTGTTGCAACGTTAGTTACAAGCGTTGCTTACAGCGTTGTTCTGTTGTGACCTGCGTTGTTCCACAACTAACCCGCGGGCTTGTATGACTAAGCTAACTAGGTTACCCTATAGGGAAGCTAAAATCGACTGTAACTAGGCAACTAGTAGTCGTATAAAAGACTAACGTATACTGTTTAAATCCTTGAATTTTTCTGGATTTAATAGTATATTTTATTAATAGGGTTATCTATTAAAAATGCTTAGTTAGACTACCTAGGCAGCTAGTTTGTATAGCTATGAGTTGATTTTTTATTTTTCCTATATAAATAAGTTTTGTGGAAAATAAAAAGTAGCTCCTAAGACCTCTCTAGCGACCTAGATCCTTTGATATAGTTAGTAGGTCTATAAGGGGACTAGAAATCCTCTTATTACTTGTTAGACTGTCTGTACTAGCTAGGAATTAACTATATTTAACTATTAAAGCTCTCTATCTTATAGAATACGCTATAATCTAGTGAATCTAGAAGCCGCCGCATTAGAATCTAGTAGGGAGGTCTTCCTATCCCTCTAGCTAGATTCCCTTCCTATTTTTAATAGGTTATAAGCCTAGAAGGCCTATAGATTACTACATTACTACGTTATTCTGCTGCGATTACTGCTTGATTTTAGGTACTAGTTACCACCTACTATATCTGTGGGCTCTTAAGATTACAAAGGAAACCACTAGAAGTTAAAGCTAAAGCTTTTTATCTACTAGCGCCATGCATTGCAACATTAGACCCTTGGTGTTAAAAATTAACTATAGCTATACCTGCAACCACTATATTTCAACCTATAACTATCTAGTTATAACTATAACCCTTTTAGTGATTTTATTCACTATTATAACCGTTATATTTAATATTATTTATAATAGTAGATACGCTATATCCTTCTAAAATCATTAGATATCTAGTATATTATATACTAGGCTTTTTAACCTATTACCTTACGTTGCACGCACTATACATTACGTTGCGTTACGTTATGGCTTTTGTAATACCTATTATCTACAATTCCTATTCTTAGTGTTAAGAATTTTTCTTAGAGATTCTTCTCTGTTATTTTTCTGCCTGCATATACTAAAGACCCACTTTTTAGACCTAAGGGCTGCCCTCTTAAACAGCCCTGCCACACAAATTACGTACGTAACTAGATTATAATACAATTAATTTCTAGCGCGCATTATTTACAATAGGAATAAATTTAGAGATTTAACACAGGGACTTTTAGAAAATAGCATTACCTAGTTATAAGGGTAAGGCCCCTGCTATAGGGTCTTCTAGCCCCCCTAGGGACCCTAGTAGGATAGATATAGAAGGTTAACTAGCTATTTAGGCTAGTGCTTTATAGCTATAGATATAGAGCTAAATTAAATAATAAGGCAAGACCTTATCTAATTTTATTAGGTATAGCGAGGAAAATTATATTAAAAACAAGGCTAGTATTAATAATCTTCTAGAGAAATTAACGCAAACTATAACTATTATGTAAGGTCTTTAGGCTTCTAATAGACCTAAGGAAGAAAATACTAAGGTTCTAGAAGAAGACCTAGCTACTACTTCTATAAGCGTACCTTCTAGTAACTTATAAGCTGCCTTTAATATAGGTGCTATAAAGGAACTAAATAAGAAGGTTTACTTTATTCTAGAGAGAGCTAAGCTAAAAGGCCCTAAAAACTATAACTAGTGGAAGCAAGCCCTAAGCATATAATTTAGAGCCCTAGGATTACCTAAATTTATAGATAATCTAAGCCTAGCAGGCTATCTAGCTAACTGTAACTAAGCTATTCTTTTAATGATATTAAGAGATAGCTACTAACTAGGACTATAGGCTGCTATATATTAGCAAAAATCCCCTAAAGAAGCCTATAAAGTCCTTATTAGGCAGTATTTGCAAAGTGCTAAAATCTAGCGTAGTATACTATACGCTAGCTACCACTCCCTAAACTTTTTAAGTTATAAGGGATCTTTAGAGGCTTTTAATGCTAATTTTAATAATTTACTAGCTAGACTATAACTTTATAGTGTAGAGATTGCCCCTATTAATTAAGTAAATTATTATATTAATGCATTAAAGTAAACCTTCCCTAGTTAGGCTAAGAGATAAAGATTTACTATTAGAGCTTCTAGGGCACAAGGACTGCCTATAAATACCCTAAATTTACAGTTCCTTATAGCGGATTTATTAGAAGAATAGAGAGATAAAACCTCCCCTATAGCTAAAGCCCTTAGTTATAAGGCTTCTAATAATAATAAGGGAAATTCTAAGGACTAGGAAAAGAAGTCTTCTAATCCTAACCCTAAGAAGGACTCTAATGCTACTAAAGAGTAAGATAAGAAGGATTTAAACCCTTCTAAGGCCTCTAAAAAGAAGCAAAAGAAGAAAAAGAGTAGTAATAGGGAAAAACAGAAAGGAAAAGAAGCTGCTTTTGCTTTAGGCTATACCCTAGCCATAGGATACGTTAAAGAATTAGATTCTAATAAATCTAGTAGTAATAATAGTAGTGATTCTAATTCTGATTTAGATAGTTCTAGTGCCTCTACTACTAGTAACACTACTAGTAAGCCTACTTTTAGCTACTCTAATGATATGGTTAAAAACTCCCTTTTATATGATACAGGTTCTTCCTGTTATATTTGTAATAATAGGGCTTCTTTTAGGGACTTTAAACCTCTAAAGAAAGGTAAAACTAGCGCTATAATTACAGTAGGAGGACCTATTTTTCCTAAAGAAAGAGGCATAGCTATTTTTAACGTTTTAGTTAAGAAAAATCCACTAGAATATAGGCCTTTAGCTCTGCTAGATACCCTATATTTCCTAGGTATAGATACTAACCTAGTTAGTGGGTTATCCCACTATCTAAAGGGAGGTTATCTAGCTAAAGACTAGCTATTCCTAGCTAATAAAAGCCCCTGTGGGTTATTAGAACCTGCTAAACACAGCTTCTTTTTATAGATTAAGGGGCAACTTACTCCTATAATCTATAAGCATTTAACCTACCTCTCCTTTATAGGCTCTTAGTATTATAACTAATAACAATAACTAAGAGCTTATAAGACTAAATTAGGGTTCTCCTACCCTATAGAGGTTTAAATTCTATAACTAGCTTTTAATCCTAAGGAATATTAATAAATCAAAGAGCTAGAAGACAATAATTTAGAAGATTTAGCCCTATATCCCACTAAAGCTCCTCCTAGTTAGGTATCTTCTACAGGGGGTTTAGAAGGTCTATACCCTAATAACTTAGGTAATAATAGTGGCTGTCTACTACCCCTAGAGGCCTGTGATTCTTAAGAGGCCTAGTAATAGAGGGAGCTAGGGGATAATAGCCCTAAAAAGCTAGATTCTAGTTATAAGAAGTTACTAGATTTAGCCCTTCTTTGGCACATTTAATTAGGCCACATAGGCCTCCCTTTACTAAAGAAATTATTAAAATTAGCTAAAGGGATCCCTAATTTTTTCGCTGTTAAAGAAAAGGATTTTAACTGCATAGCCTGTATACAATCTAAAGCTATTAGAAGACTAACTAAATAACCTATTTAGGACCCCCCTAGAGTTCTAGATATTCTAGAGGGAGATACAGTTAAAATTAAACCTATACTATATAATAAGAGGGCTATAGTCCTTATTCTTATTAATCGAAAATCCTAGTATAAATGGTGCTTTTTATTAGCTAATAAAGAAGGTTTAACCCTTTCTTTAGCTATTAAGGGCTTCTTTAGGGCCCTAAAAAATCAATATAACGCGTATCCTAGGCACCTTTACTTTAACGGAGGTACTGAAATTAACAATGAACTTTAGTTATAGTTATCTTCTAAGGGAATTTGCTTTAGCACCTCTTGCCCCTATATTTATAAACAGAATAGGCTAGTTAAGAGGGCTATTAGGGTTATCCTAGACTGGCTTAGGGCTACACTTTAGTGGTCTAAGCTACCCTTATATCTATAGTCTTATATCCTTCTAGCTATAGTGGAATTAGTTAATATCATAGCTAATATAACTAAACCTTTAACCCCTAAACAGCTATTTCTAGCTAATTTAGAGCCTAAGACCTCCTATAAGCCTAACTTCTTAAAAATTAGGGCTATAGGGTCTTATTATAAGGTCCTAATACCTCTAGAGCAGAGATCTAAGCTTTAAAAGCTAGCCCCTAGGACTATTCCTAGTTAGTTACTAGCTACTCTAGGTTCTACTATTTATCTTGTTTATATTCCCTCTAAAAGGTTAGTTATTGTTAAAATAATGTTATTTATAGCACTATTTTATAGGCCCACTAGTTGCCTTGTTGCGTTGTTGCAACGTTGGTTACGAGCGTTGCTTGTAGCGTCTGTTGTGACTTGCGTTCCCACAACCAACCCACAGGCTTGTATGACTAAGCCGACTAGGTTACCCTATAGGGAAGCTGAAATCAACTGTAACTAGGTAACTAGTAGTTGTATAAAAGGCTAACGTATACTGTTCGAATCCTTAAATTTTTCTGGATTTAATGGTATATTTTATTAATAGGGTTGTATACTAGAAAACTTAGTTAGGGCACCTAGGCAGCTAGTTTGTATAGCTGTGAGTCGATTTTTTATTTTTCCTATACAAATGAGTTTTGCGGAAAATAAAAAGTAGCTCCTAAGACCTCTCTAGCAACCTAGATCCTTTAATACGGTTAGTAGGTCTATAAGAGGACTAGAAATCCTCTTATTACTTATTAGACTATCCGTACTAGCTAGGAATTAACTATATTTAACTATTAAAGCTCTCTATCTTGCAGAATACGCTATAATCTAGTGAATCTAGAAGCCGCCGCATTAGAATCTAGTAGGGAGGTTTTCCTATCCCTCTAGCTAGATTCCCTTCCTATTTTCAATAGGTTATAAGCCCGGAAGGCCTATAGATTACTACATTACTGCGTTATTCTACTGCGATTACTGCTTGATTTTGGGTATAGTTACTACCTACTATACCTATGGGCTCTTAAGATTACGAAGGAAACCACTAGAAGTTAAAGCTTTTTATCTACTAGCGCCACGCATCGCAACATTAGACCCTTGGTGTTAAATTAACTATAGCCGCAACCCGCAACCACCACATTGCAATCTGTAACTATCTAGTTACAACCACAACCTCTTTTAGTAATCCTATTCACTACTGCGACCGTTATATTTAATATTATCTATAATAGTAGATACGCTATATCCTTTGAAATCATTGGATATCTAGTATACTTATACTAGGCTTTTTAACCTATTACATTACGTTGCACGCACTATACATTACGTTACGTTGCGTTATAGCTTCTGTAATACCTATTATCTACAATTCCTATTACTTAGTGTTAGTGTTAAGAAAATTTTCCTCGCGGAGATTCTTCTCCGCTATTTTTCTGCCCGCGCATACTGAAGACCCACTTTTTAGACCTAAGGGCTACCCTTTCAAATGGCTCCGCCACACAATTTGCGTACGCAACTAGATTGCAACATAAGCAATTTCTAGCGCGCGTTATTTGCAACAGGAATAAATTTAGAGATTTAACACAGGGACTTTTAGAAGATAGCACCACCTAGTTATAAGGGTAAGGCCCCTGCTATAGGGTCTTCTAGCCCCCCTAGGGACCCTAGTAGGATAGATATAGAAGGTTAACTAGCTATTTAGGCCAGTGCTCTATAGCTATAGATATAGAGCTAAATTAAACAATAAGGCAAGACCTTATCTGATTTTATTAGGCATAGCAAGGAAAATCGTATTAAAAACAAGGCTAGCATTAATAATCTTCTAGAGAAGTTAACGCAAACTATAACTATTATACAAGGTCTTTAGGCTTCTAATAGACCTAAGGAAGAAAATACTAAGGTTCTAGAAGAAGACCTAGCTACTACTTCTGTGAGCGTACCTTCTAGTAACTTATAAGCTGCCTTTAACACAGGTGCTATAAAGGAACTAAATAAGAAGGTTCACTCTATTCCAGAGGGAGCTAAGCTAAAAGGCCCTAAAAACTATGATTAGTGGAAGCAAGCCCTAAGCATACAATTTAGAGCCCTAGGATTACCTAAATTTATAGATAATCTAAGCCTAGTAGGCTATCTAGCTAACTATGACTAAGCTATTCTTTTAATAATATTAAGAGATAGCTACTAACCTAGACTATAGGCTGCTATATGTTAGTAAAAATCCCCTAAAGAAGCCTATAAAGTCCTTATTAGGCAGTATTCGTAGAGTGCTAAAATCCAGCGTGGTACGCTATACACTAGCTACTATTCCCTAAACTTTTTAAGTTATAAGGGATCTTTAGAGGCTTTTAATGCTGTTAAAATAATGCTATTTATAGCACTATTTTATAGGCCCACTAGTTGCCTTGTTGCGTTGTTGCAACGTTGGTTACGAGCGTTGCTTGCAGCGTTGTTCTGTTGTGACCTGCGTTGTTCCACAACCAACCCGCGGGCTTGTATGACTAAGCCGACTAGGTTACCCTATAGGGAAGCTGAAATCGACTGTAACTAGGCAACTAGTAGTCGTATAAAAGGCTGACGTATACTGTTCGAATCCTTGAATTTTTCTGGATTTAATGGTATATTTTGTTAATAGGGTTGCCTATTAAAAATGCTTAGTTAGTGCACCTAGGCAGCTAGTTTATATGGCCGTGAGTCGATTTTTTATTTTTCCCATATAAATAGGTTTTGCGGAAAATAAAAAGTAGCTCCTAAGACCTCTCTAGCGGTCTAGATCCTCCGATACGGTTGGTAGGTCTATGAGGGGACTAGAAATCCTCTCATTGCTCGTCAGACTGTCCGTACTAGCTAGGAATTAACTATATTCAACTATCAAAGCTCTCTATCTTGCAGAATACGCTATAATCTAGTGAATCTAGAAGCCGCCGCATTAGAATCTAGTAGGGAGGTCTTCCTATCCCTCTAGCTAGATTCCCTTCCCATTTTCAATAAATGCTAATTTTAATAATTTACTAGCTAGACTATAGCTTTGTAGTGTAAAGATCGCCCCTATTAATTAAGTAAATCATTATATTAATGCATTAAAGCAGACCTTTCCTAGTTAGGCTAAGAGACAAAGATTTACTATTAGAGCTTCTAGGGCATAAGGACTGCCTGTAAATACCCTAAATTTACAGTTCCTTATGGCAGACTTATTAGAAGAACAGAGGGATAAAACCTCCCCTATAGCTAAAGCCCTTAGTTATAAGGCTTCTAATAATAATAAGGGAAATTCTAAGGACTAGGAAAAGAAGTCTTCTAACCCTAACCCTAAGAAGGACTCTAACGCCACTAAAGAGCAGGATAAGAAGGATTTAAACCCTTCTAAGACCTCTAAAAAGAAGCAGAAGAAAAAAAAGAGTAGTAATAGGGAAAAATAGAAAGGAAAAGAAGCTACTTTTGCTTTAGGCTATACCCTAGCCATGGGATACGTTAAAGAATTAGATTCTGATAAATCTAGTAGTGATAATAGTAGTGATTCTAAGTCTGACTTAGATACCTCTAGTACCACTAGTAACACTACTAGTAAGCTTACTTTTAGCTACTCTAACAATGTGGTTAAAAACTCCCTTTTGTATAATACAGGTTCTTCCTATCACATTTGTAATAATAGAGCTTCTTTTAGGGACTTTAAACCTCTAAAGAAAGGTAAAACCAGCGCTATAATTACAGCAGGAGGACCTATTTATCCTAAAGGAAGAGGCATAGCTGTTTTTAACATTCTGGTTAAGAAAAATCCACTAGAATATAGGCCCTTAGCTCTGCTAGATGCCCTATATTTCCTAGGCATAGATACTAACCTAGTTAGTGGGTTATCTTACTATCTAAAGGGAGGTTATCTAGCTAAAGACTAGCTATTCCTAGCCAATAAAAGCCCCTGTGGGTTATTAGAACCTGCTAAACACGGCTTTTTTCTACAGATTAAGGGGCAACCTACTCCCACAATCTGTAAGCATTTAACCCACCTCTTCTTTATAGGCTCTTAATTTTGTAACTAACAACGATAACCAAAAGCTTATAAGAAAAAATTAGGGTTTTCCTACCCTATAGAGATTTAAATTCCGCAACTAGCTTTTAATCCCAAGGAATATTAACGAATTAAAGAGCTAGAAGACGATGATTTAGCCCTATGTCCCACCAAAGCTCCTCCTAGTTAGGCACCTTCTATAGGGGGTTTAGAAGGTCCATACCCTAATGACTTAGGTGACAATAGTGGCCGTCTACTGCCCCCAGAGGCCTATGATTCTTAAGAGGCCTAGCAACAGAGGGAGCTAGGGGATAATAGCCCTAAAAAGCTAGATTCTAGTTATAAGAAGTTACTAGATTTAGCCCTTCTTTGGCATATTTAATTAGGCCACATAGGCCTCCCTTTACTAAAGAAGTCATCGAAACTAGCTAAAGGGATCCCTGATTTTTCTGCCGTTAAAGAAAAGGATTTTAACTGCATAGCCTATATGCAATCTAAAGCTATTAGAAGACTAACTAAACGACCTATTTAGGACCCCCCTAGAGTTCTAGATATTCTAGAGGGAGATACAGTTAAAATCAAACCTATACCACATAATAAGAAGGCAACAGTCCTTATACTTATTAATCGAAAATCCTAGTATAAATAGTGCTTTTCATTAGCTAATAAAGAAGGTTTAACCCTTTCTTTAGCTATTAAGGGCTTCTTTAGAGCCCTAAAAAATCGATATAACGCGTATCCTAGGCACCTTCACTTTGACAGAGGTACTAAAATTAATAACGAACTTTAGTTATAGTTATCTTCTAAGGGAATTTGCTTTAGTACCTCTTGCCCCTATATTCACAAATAGAATAGGCTAGTTAAGAGGGCTATTAGGGTTATCCTTGACTAGCTTAGGGCTACACTTTAGTGGTCTAAGCTACCCTTATATCTATAGTCTTATATCCTTCTAGCCATAGTGGAATTAGTTAACATCACAGCTAATATAACTAAACCTTTAACCCCTAAGCAACTATTTCTAGCTAATTTAAAGCCTAAGACTTCCTATAAGCCTAATTTCTCGAAAATTAGGGCTATAGGGTCTTATTGTAAGGTCCTAATACCTCCGGAGCAGAGATCTAAGCTTTAAAAGCTAGCCCCTAGGACTATCCCTAGCCGGTTGCTAGCTACTCTAGGTTTTACTATCTATCTTGTTTATATTCCCTCTAAAAGGTTAGTTATAAAGACTAGCTTCGTTAAAATTATAGAGAATATAGGCTCTATAAGGTCCCCTAAGCTTTTAGGGACTAATCCTTTAGAGGGAGAAGCCGATATCTCATGAGATAATCTAGAAGTTTAGGATAGTTACCCAAAGCCTCCTAAAAGCTTAGCGCCCGCAGCGCCCGCAGCGCCTGTACCAACAGCCCCCGGGGCGACCGACACAGCGCCTGTAACCCCTGCAACGCCTCCAGCGCTACCCCTAGAGAGCCCTAGCTCTAGCGCCCCTAATAAGGGTGCTATCAAAAAACCGTTTTCAGATTTGGATTCTTTAATTAATTCTAATTCTATAGATATCAATGATTTCAATATATCTTCATACATTAAGGAGATATGCTTTAAGGCACAACAAAGGGCTAAATCATCTACTAACAACGATTCGGATACCCCTAAGACCTGGAAACAAGCTTTAAAAAGCAAGGATAGTCAAAAATGGATAGATGCAACTTTTAACGAATTTAAATAGCTTCTAGCTGCTAGAACCTTTAAATTTATAGGGATAAACCAAATTCCTAAGGGCTAGAGGGTTCTAAAGAATAGGCTTGTTTACAAGCTTAAAAAGGATAAAGAAAATAATCCTTTAAAGTATAAGGCCTGACTCATTGCTAAAGGGTTTATGCAGATAGAAGGTTAAGATTATATTAAAACCTACGCTACTACTAGCATTCCCCCTAGTTAGCGGATTTTACTAGCCCTAGTGGCTTATAATGACTAGGAAGTTAAACAGGTTGATTTTATAGGGGCCTTTTTAAACAGTCCACTAAAGGAATCTATCTATATGCAAATACCTAACGGATTTACTAAATTTGCTAAGTCTACACCTAAAGTAGCTAAGTTACTTAAGAAGTATGGCTACAAACCCTCTTAAAAGCAGGTTATTTTCCTACAAAAGGCTTTATATGGATTAAAACAGAGCTCTAGAGAGTGGCAACAGGTTTTAAAGGACCTTCTTTAGAAGCTAGGCTTTTAACCCCTTATATCTAACCTAGCCGTCTTCTTTAACCTAACTACATCTACATATATAGTGACTTATGTGAATAACTGCCTTCTAATAGGACCGGATCTAGCTTATATTAATAGGCTAAAGAAGCTACTTTATAAAGCTTATCCTATAGAAGACCGTGGGCTAGTAGAATTTTTCCTAGGCGTTTAAATCACTAGAAATCGAAAGAAAGGGACCCTAACTATTCACTAGTCCTAGTATATTTCTAAAGCCCTAGAAAGATTTAACATAAAGGATGCTAGACCTGTTAAAATTCCTCTATAACCTAGAATTATAAAACAGGTAGACTACCTAACTAAACCTCTTTCCCCCCTTAATCATAAGCTATATTAGAGTATTATAGGGACTATTATATACCTAATGCTCCTTACAAGACCTAATATTGCCTTTCTAGTTTAGTGGCTTTCCACAGCGCTAGCTAAGCTATTTATAGAGCATCTTAATGCTTCTAAATATCTGCTTAGGTACCTTTTAGGCTCTATGGGTTATTCTATAACTTATAGAAGGTCTAAAGCTACTACAGCTTCTGCAACCCTTATTGGCTTCTGTGATAGCGACTTCGTAGGTGATAAGTCCTCTAAATTAACCTATGCTTATCTCTATAAGCTAGCTAAAGGACCTATTAGCTAGAAATTAAAGAAAGCAACTACAATAGCTTTATTTACATTAGAGGCTAAATCTAACGCCTTATGTGAAGCTATTAGGGAGCTAGAGTGGCTTTATAGTCTCTTTAAAGAGATAAAGCTACCTATAGCACCTCTAGTACTGATTTTTAGTGATAACTAAGGCGCTATTATAACCGCTAATAACCCTGCTCTTTATAGCAAAACAAAGCATACCCTGCTAAAATTTAACTATACCAGAGAAAAGGTACAGAAAGGTATAGCTAAGGTTATCTACATTAACACTAAAGAGATGCCTGCAGATAGTTTAACTAAGCCCCTGCCTAATAATAAATTTTAACAATTTATCTAACTATTAGGTCTTACGAATATAAAGGCCTAGTTTAAAACTAACTAAAAAGTCGAAAAACCGAAAAATCAACAAAAACACTGGAATTACGCCTAAAAGTTATCGATTTTACTGTTATTTTTAGTTTAAAAGTTATTGGATTTATTATTGAATTTATGGTTAACTTAGATATCTATTAAAGAGCTAAGTCTAGGTATTGAATTAGTTACCTCATACTTTTCTAGAGGGAGTGTTAAAATAATGTTATTTATAGCACTATTTTATAGGCCCACTAGTTGCCTTGTTGCGTTATTGCAACGTTAGTTACGAGCGTTGCTTGCAGCGTCTATTGTGACTTGCGTTCCCACAACTAACCCACGGGCTTATATGACTAAGCCGACTAGGTTACCCTATAGGGAAGCTGAAATCGACTGTAACTAGGTAACTAGTAGTTATATAAAAGGCTAATGTATACTGTTTAAATCCTTGAATTTTTCTGGATTTAATAGTATATTTTATTAATAGGGTTGTATACTAGAAAACTTAGTTAGGGCACCTAGGCAGCTAGTTTGTATAGCCATGAGTTGATTTTTTATTTTTCCTATACAAATGAGTTTTGCGGAAAATAAAAAGTAGCTCCTAAGACCTCTCTAGCGACCTAGATCCTTCGATACGGTTAGTAGGTCTATAAGGGGACTAGAAATTGTTAAAATAATGCTATTTATAGCACTATTTTATAGGCCCACTAGTTGCCTTGTTGCGTTGTTGCAACGTTAGTTACGAGCGTTGCTTGCAGCGTTGTTTGTTGTGACCTGCGTTCCCACAACCAACCCACGGGCTTGTATGACTAAGCCAACTAGGTTACCCTATAGGGAAGCTGAAATCGACTGTAACTAGGCAACTAGTAGTCGTATAAAAGGCTAACGTATACTGTTTGAATCCTTGAATTTTTCTGGATTTAATGGTATATTTTGTTAATAGGGTTGCCTATTAAAAATGCTTAGTTGGTGCACCTAGGCAGCTAGTTTGTATGGCTATGAGTCGATTTTTTATTTTTCCTATACAAATAGGTTTTGCGGAAAATAAAAAGTAGCTCCTAAGACCTCTCTAGCGGTCTAGATCCTCCGATACGGTCGGTAGGTCTATGAGGGGACTAGAAATCCTCTTATTGCTCGTCAGACCGTCCGTTAGCTAGGAATCAACTGTATTTAACTATTAAAAGCTCCTAATCTTAAAGAATAAGCTATAATCTAGTGAATCTAGAAGCCGCCGCGTTAGAATCTACTAGGGAGGTCTTCCTATCCCTCTAGTTAGATTCCCTTCCATTTTCAATAGAAATCCTCTCATTGCTTGTCAGACTGTTTGTACTAGCTAGGAATTAACTATATTCAACTATCAAAGCTCTCTATCTTGCAGAATACGCTATAATCTAGTGAATCTAGAAGCCGCCGCATTAGAATCTAGTAGGGAGGTTTTCCTATCCCTCTAGCTAGATTCCCTTCCCATTTTCAATAGTTATAAAGACTAGCTTTGTTAAAATTATAGAGAATATAGGCTTTATAAGGTCCCCTAAGCCTTTAGGGACTAATCCTTTAGAGGGAGAAGCTAATATCTTATAAGATAATCTAGAAGTTTAGGATAGTTACCTAAAGCCTCCTAAAAGCTTAGCGCCCGCAGCGCCCGCAACGCCTGTAACAATAGCCCCTAGGGCGACTAATACAGCGCCCACGACAGCGCCTATAACGCCTCTAGCGCTACCCCTAGAGAGCCCTAGCTCTAGCGCCCCTAATAAGGGTGCTATTGAAAAACCGTTTTTAGATTTAGATTCTTTAATTAATTCTGATTCTATGGATATTAATGATTTTAATATATCTTTATACATTAAGGAGATATGCTTTAAGGCATAACAAAAGGCTAAATCATCCACTAATAATAATAATTCGGATACCCCTAAGACCTAGAAATAAGCTTTAAAAAGTAAGGATAGTTAAAAATAGATAGATGTAACTTTTAATAAATTTAAATAGCTTCTAGCTGCTAGAACCTTTAAATTTATAGGGATAGACTAAATTCCTAAGGGCTAGAGGGTTCTAAAGAATAGGCTTGTTTATAAGCTTAAAAAGGATAAAGAAAATAATCCTCTAAAGTACAAGGCTTAACTCGTTGCTAAAGGGTTTATATAGATAGAAGGTTAAGATTATATCGAAACCTACGCTATAACTAGCATTTCCCCTAGTTAGCGGATTTTACTAGCCCTAGCGGCTTATAATAACTAGGAAGTTAAATAGGTTAATTTTATAGGGGCCTTTCTAAACAGTCCACTAAAGGAAGCTATCTATATATAAATTCCTAATGGATTTACTAAGTTTGCTAAGTCTTCTACACCTAAAGTAGCTAAGTTACTTAAGAAGTATAGCTACAAACCCTCTTAAAAGCAGGTTATTTTCCTATAAAAGGCTTTATATAGATTAAAACAAAGCTCTAGAGAGTGGCAGCAGGTTTTAAAAGACCTTCTTTAGAAGCTAGGCTTTTAACCCCTTATATCTAACCTAGCTATCTTCTTTAACCTAACTATATCTATATATATAGTGACTTATGTGGATAACTATCTTCTAATAGGACTGGATCTAGCTTATATTAATAGGCTAAAGAAGCTACTTTATAAAGCTTATCCTATAGAAGATTATAGGCTAGCAGAATTTTTCCTAGGCGTTTAAATTACTAGAAATTAAAAGAAAGGGACCCTAACTATCCACTAGTCCTAGTATATTTCTAAAGCCCTAGAAAGATTTAATATAAAAGATACTAGACCTATTAAAATTCCTCTATAACTAGGAATTATAAAATAGGTAGACTACCTAACTAAACCTCTTTCCCCCCCTAATCACAAGCTATATTAGAGTATTATAGGGACTATTATATACCTAATGCTCCTTATAAGACCTAATATTACCTTTCTGGTTTAGTGGCTTTCTATAGCGCTAGCTAAGCCGTTTATAGAGTATCTTAATACTTCTAAACATCTGCTTAGGTACCTTTTAGGCTCTATAGGTTATTTTATAACTTATAGAAGGTCTAAATCTGCTGTTATAGCTTCTATAACCCTTATTAGCTTCTATAATAGCGACTTTGCGGGTAATAAGTCCTCTAAATTAACCTATGCTTATCTCTATAAGCTAGCTAAAGGACCTATTAGCTAGAAATCAAAGAAAGTAACTATAATAGCTTTATTAACATTAGAGGCTAAATCTAATGCCTTATGTAAAGCTATTAGGGAGCTAGAGTGGCTTTATAGTCTCTTTAAAGAGATAAAGCTACCTATAGTACCTCTAGTACTAATTTTTAGTAATAACTAGGGCGCTATTACAACCGCTAATAACCCTGCTCTTTATAGTAGAATAAAGCATACCCTGCTAAAATTTAATTATATTAGAGAAAAGGTACAGAAGGGTATAGCTAAGGTTATCTATATTAACACTAAAGAGATACCTGTAAATAGTTTAACTAAGCCCCTGCCATATAATAAATTTCAACAATTTATCTAACTATTAGGCCTTATAAATACAAAGGCTTAATCTAAACTAACAAAATCAACTAAAAAGTCGAAAAACCAAAAAATCAACAAAAACATTGGAATTACGCCTAAAAGTTATTGATTTTAAAAAGTTACTGTTTTTAGTTAAAAGTTATTAGATTTATTATTAAATTTATGGTTAACTTAGATATCTATTAAAGAGCTAAGTCTAGGTATCGAATTAGTTACCTTATACTTTTCTAGAGGGAGTGTTAAAATAATGCTATTTATAGCACTATTTTATAGGCCCACTAGTTGCCTTATTGCGTTGTTGCAACGTTAGTTACGAGCGTTGCTTGTAGCGTTGTTCTGTTATAACCTGCGTTGTTCTATAACTAACCCACGGGCTTGTATGACTAAGCCAACTAGGTTACCCTATAGGGAAGCTAAAATCAACTGTAACTAGGCAACTAGTAGTTATATAAAAGACTAATGTATACTGTTCGAATCCTTGAATTTTTCTGGATTTAATAGTATATTTTGTTAATAGGGTTGTCTATTAAAAATGCTTAGTTAGACTACCTAGGCAGCTAGTTTGTATAGCTATAAGTTGATTTTTTATTTTTCCTATATAAATGAGTTTTGCGGAAAATAAAAAGTAGCTCCTAAGACCTCTCTAGCAACCTAGATCCTTTAATACGGTTAGTAAGTCTATAAGGGGACTAGAAATCCTCTCATTGCTTGTTAGACTGTCCGTACTAGCTAGGAATTAACTATATTTAACTATTAAAGCTCTCTATCTTGTAGAATACGCTATAATCTAGTGAATCTAGAAGCCGCCGCATTAGAATCTAGTAGGGAGGTCTTCCTATCCCTCTAGCTAGATTCCCTTCCCATTTTCAATAATATTAATTAACTTCCTCTTATTATTGCTAATATTAATAGAGGGCAATGACTTAATATTAGTTATTATTAATAAGTTTAGTAAATAGACTATGCTAGAACCCTATTAGAATAATATTATAGTGGTAGCATACGCTAAGAAGTTATATAATTAATTACTAATATCTAATTAAGGCATTCCTAAGGTAATTATAAGTAATTAAGATTAGAGGTTCTTAGCGGCAGTGTGAAAGATATTTTAGGAACTAGTTAGGATAAAACTATTATATTTAATAGCATATTACTCGCAAATAGATAGGCAAACTAAGCGAACTATATAGACTATTAAGTTAGCAATCTAAATGTATTTTACGTGGTTAGATAATAATAGGCTATAGTAGTAAACACTACTATGCTTATAGTTTAAATTTAATAACACAGCAATTAAGGCAATAGGATAGTCCCTAAACTAGATAGTTATAGGCTTCTTACCTAATAACGTTATATTATTACTTGTAAGGGCTTAGGCTTTGCTTAAGCACTCACATAGTGCACGCAGGTAGGGATAGTCCTACATAGGCAAGGACGCAGAAAAGGGGGCTTACATAAGGTAGTTAGGGGGTATAAGGGGCCCTAGTAAGGATAGGTTTCTTACCTTTCTTTTTTCTCTCCTTAAGTTTCTTAATACTATATTAATGCCCTATTATAGTAGCCTAGGGGCTAGTCTATAATAATTAAGAAACTTCCTTTAGTCCTTTATAATAGCTACTAAAATTTATAATAGATACTCTAATAGATATATTAATAGATATAATAGACACGCTTTACCTATAAGACTAACCTAGCTAGGGGATAGTAATACCCCTATCTAACGCTATAGTACTATAGGTAGCCTAATAAGCCTAATTTAAGACGCTTTAACTTATGCTATATAAATAAGTAATAGAGCTTAAATGCCTTTAGGAGCACATACACGCAAATACCTTAGGGCCCTTAGCCTAGCTACCCCCTTTAGCTTAGCCTAGCGCCCCTAACCTAGTCCTTCCTATACCTAGAATAAAATAAAAGCTAATTCCCTTAGGTAACCTATATAATAGTAATAAAGCCTTATTTACTATATAAAGGCTCTTAATAAAATATAAGTTATAGGTAAACTAAGGCTTTATTAGTTTTAATAAGAATAGATAAATACTTATTTATTAAAACCTTTTTTCTAAGGTCTAGTCCTAGGTAGCTACTTACTTTAAATAAGGTAATGCTATTAGATTTAATCTTACTTACTTTCTAGATTACTTAGGGACTATATTCTCTAACCTCTATAGATAGGAGATAGCCCTTATAAAGCTTAACTAGATAAAGTAAGGTCTAAGGGAGATATTTTCTATATTCTTTATTTACTTTTCTAAGAAGCTCTTACTAGTAGGAGAGAAGCGCTAGATAGGTAAGGTAAAGCTAGTAAAGCTCTAATATATGCTTAATAAGTATTTAAAAGAGATTAGCATAGGATAGGGTGTTAGCTAGAGTAATTAGTATATAGCTATTAGGTAATATTATAAGATCGCGGTTAATATAAAAGCCCTTGCCCTAGAGGATAAGTACTAGACCTATTGTAAACCCTAACTAGTAAAACTAGTAGCCTAGATTAACTATAAGGGTAATATACTAATAACTAGGGTTTATATAGCTAGGACTTGCCTAAGGTAGCTAAATAAGTTAGCTAAGAAGGAGAAGGGAATAAAGGCTACTATAAATATAGAATAAGTAAAATAGGTATTAGAGGTAGAATTAGCTAAACGCCACTAAGAGGGACGCTACTTATAGTATATATCTAAAGACTACTTTATCTAGGAGTGTACTACTCTCCTAGCCTACTACCTAAAGGTTAGTATTAACTTATATAAGGTAAATAAGGAAAGCATAAATAAGGAAGTAAATATTCCCCTTATAGAAAATAAGTAGCCCCTAAGCAAAGTCTTATATAGGGGCAAAGAGGCTAGCTAACTACTACACTATAAGATAATTATAACTACTATATAGAGATAGAATAGGATATAGTATAATATATAGACTAACTACCTTTCTTAATTCCTATACTCTTTAATATATATTATTATATTAATATCTAGATTAATTATAGTTATAATTACTATAGTATAGTAAGCAAATTAGCAGTAAGATAGCTTAGCCTAGAGCTTATATAGTTACTAAAATAGAGGTATATCTATACTATAGTAAAAGTAAAATAAAGAGGGAAGCGGGTTAAGGAAGACTTCTCTTTTATTACCTATATAATACGCACTAGAATTAATATAGATAGCTAGGAGTTATTTATATACTTATATATTATCCTAGGTCTTACCTAGGATATAATATTTAGAATGCCTTAGTTAGAGTAATATAATATAGTAATTCACATAGCAAAATAATAACTAGTTATTAGAGTAGTAAAGGGCCTTTATATCTCTAAGGCTACTACTTATAAGGTAAAGGCACTTATATAGGGAATTATTAGATCCCTTTACGCTACTAAGGCTTATAGGGTATAATAGAATAAGGATACTACTATAAGGTTTATTGCTATAAGCCTAAGAGAGATAATAATAGTGCTATAGATTATAGTACCTAAGATAGATCTAGCTAGTCCTAATATATTAATGTTACCTAAGGAGTTATTAGACTTTATAAACCTTTTTAATAAGGCTAAGGCTAATAGACTACCCCCTTATAGGGGCTCTCTTAATTACTATATATACCTATGTAAGAACCTAGATAGCTCTAAGCTAGCACTCCTATAGGGACTATTATATAATATACTATAGGACTAGCTCCTAGAGGTCTAGCGCTAGATTATAGACTTAATAGATAAGGGCTAGATTTATACTAGCTCCTTATTAGCTATAGCCCCTATTCTCCTTATTAAAAAGGCTAATAGGGGTTAGCGTTTTTGCATAGACTACTGCGCTCTTAATAAGATAATAGTATAGGATTATTACCCTCTCTTACTAATTAAGGAGATATTATAATCCCTATCCTAGGTATACTAGTTTACTAAAGTAAATATTTATATAGTGTTTTATAAACTATAGATAGCTAAGGGTAAGGAGTACCTTATAGCGTTTTATATAAGGTTTAGCCTATTTAAGTGGCTAGTTTACCCCTTTAGCCTAGCTAGCGCCCTAGTAACCTTTTAGTGCTATATTAATTAATCCTTAGGGAATGCGTTAGGGGACTTTATTATAGCTTACCTTAATAATATCTTAGTTTACTTAGGGGGGTTAAGAAAAGACTATATAGCTAAGGTTTAGTTAGTTCTAGGCTGCCTAAGGGCTATAGGCTTATACCTAGATCTTAATAAGTTAATATTTACTATAAAGGAGGTCTAGTACCTAGGATATATTATTATAGTAAGACGCTTAGTTTACCTAGATCTTACAAAGATTATAGCTATAAGGGAATAGGTAACACCTATAAAATTATAAGGGGTCTATAGCTTCTTAGGATTTGCAAATTTTTACTATAACTTTATTAGGGACTTCTCTAAGCTAGCTACCTTACTTATATAGCTTATAAAGAAAAATATCCCTTTCTAATAGGGACTAGAAGAGAATAAAGCCTTTAAGAGGCTAAAAGCTATGTTTATTATATATCTAGTGCTAGTATAATAGGACCTAGACTGCCCTATAGTAGTAAAAGCTAACTACTTAGGCATAGCTTTTAGTAAATGCCTCTTATAATAAGGCCCTAATAATGTCTTATATCTAGTTACTTACTATTCCACTAGTCTTATGCCTTTATAAAAGAACTATATAATTTATAATAAGGAACTATTAGCTATTATCTTATATCTTAAGGCATAGTTAGTAAAGCTTTAGGGTGTATTCTATCTATTTATAATTTACACTAATTATAAGAACTTAGAATACTTTATAACTCCTTAACTTATATTAGAGAGGCAGGCCTAATAGGTAAATACACTTACGCTATTTAACTTTTACCTTTGCTATAGGCCTAGTATATAAGCTTAATACCTAGATACCCTTTCCTAAAGGGAATAGAATTAAAGTAAGTTAGCTTTAAGGATAGGGCAAATCTTATAACCTATTACTATTATATAACTCTTACTATTACTAGTTATATAAGGGGATAGCTCTAAACTAGCACTATATATACTACTACTAGTAGGAGAGGCCCTCTTTACCTTAAAATACCTCTAGACCCTATAGGACTAGGCTATTATATTAGACCTTATATATAGTATTTAATTAAAAGCTATATAAGAAAGGGCTTAGAAGTTTCCCCCTAATACACTAATAAGGGAGTAAGTTATAGATTACTTTATAAGTGTATATAGGGTGCTTTAGTTTTAGGGCTATACTTAGATTCTAGCTTAGGAACCCCTTATAATAACCCTTATATAATAATGCTATAACTTACTAGTAGTAGGACACCTAGGCTATAACACTATATTTTAGATTCTATAATAGCAATTCTATTAGGATAGGATATTATAGGATATTACTTAGTTTATTTATAACTATTATTACTTTAGTAGCTATAAAAGCTACTAATAGTGGTAAGGCTTACTAAAACCCTTACTAATCCCTAATTAGTTTTAGTCTTAGATTTCTATTAACTTTATAATAGACTTACTAGCAGTGTCCTTAGAGAAGCTATAATACCTTATAGTTATTACTAATAGACTCTTAAAGTTTATATAGCTAGAAGCTATAACCTTTATTAGGGCTAAGGAGTGCGCAAAATAATTTAAAATAGTCTAGTAAAGGTTCTAAGGATTTCCCTAATCTATTATTATAGACTAGGGGTTAGACTAGCTAGGGAAATTCTAGATAATATTATGCTCCCTAGTTAGGATTAATTAGTTACTTTCTATATTATATTACCTATAGACTAATAGTAGTATAAAGTAAGTAAACTAGGAAGTATAGGTAATATTATATATAATAGTTTCCTTCTTATAGTTTAATTAGCTAGAATATCTAGCTACTTGCTAGCTTATAATTAATAATAAGTCTTCTTTAGTAATAGGGGTAAGCCTAAATAAATTACTATATAGATATAACTTAGAACTAATTTAGTTATAACTAGACTATTTTGCTTTTATAATATTACCTAAGAAGGTAAGCTATATGTTTTCTAGAGCACCTATAAGAGAGTACCTTTCTAGCATAAGCTATAATAGCCTATATTTAATAAAGGCAGTAGGATATAACCTTAGCTTCTTAATATCTAGCGAAATAGTTTTAGGTTAGAGATAAGGTATAGCTTTTACTTAAGAATATTAAGATAAACTACCCCTTATAGAAACTTAACTAAGTTATAGTAAAGTATATAGTTATTAATATACTAACACTACTTATAGTATAGTTAGATATCCTAAGGGATATTTACTTAGTTTTCTATATAAACCTTATTAAATAAGCTATAGAGAACCCTCTTCCTAGTTAGAAGCTCTAGGACTTCTATCTAGGGCTAGAATAAGTCCTAGTAAAGGATAATAATAAACTTATAAAGGAATACTAAGTTAAATAGATCTTAGTGGCTTAAAATGCCTTAGGCTAAGGTAGGAGGCATAATATCCTAGTTAAGTTAGAGAGTTATATATAGCTAATATAGGAACTACTAGAAAGTATAATATAGATATAAGCCCTTAATAAGTTTAAAGTAAAGTAAGAAGATATATATTATAATAATAAACTAAATTAATTATAGACTATATATCTATTAAAGGAGATATCTTCTAGCGTATATAAGGCATACCTATCCTAAACCTAGCTAATTCCTTATAGTTACTAAAATGTATTTAAATCCCCTTGACCCCTATAGTATAGGGGTTACTTAGACTAGGGGTTAGTTAGGCTATTAGTAAGGCTATTATTATTAGATAAGATAGTAACTAGTATTACCTTGCGTCTAATAGGGATATAACCTATACTATATTAGGTGCTATAGCTACTATAGCTAGCACTATAGTTACTATAGCTATTACTATAGTTTTAGATAGTAAGAGTAAAATAGTAGTTAGGGAGTGTAAAGTAAGTGTAAGCTAGGGGTAGTATATTATTAGATTAACTTTTATTAGGGAAGGACTAGCGGATAATAATAGTTATAAAGGGATAGCTACTACCTATAGTGTAATTAGTATAGTAATTAGTTAGACCTAGGATAGACCTAGGTTAGGAGCGCTCCTAGCGCTAATATAAGGGCAAATTATTACTAGCTTTAATAAGCTACTAGTAGCCCTAGGTGCTACTATAGTAATAGGGGGAGAGTGCCTTAAGGAGGCGCGCGTAGATTAATTATAGAATTTTTATTATATAGAATTTAGTTTACTAATAATCTATTAGTTTTATTAGAATAAAACACTAGTAACTTACTATATAAAGCTACCTATACTATAGCTACTAGTAAGACTACTACTACTAAGGGGGATAACCTTAAGCCTAGTTATATTTATAGTAGGAGTATTATAGAAGGGAGGGGGCCTAAGGGCAAAGTAAATAGGTGCTAGATTAAATTAAGCCTAATTTAGGAGCGTATTCTATTAGCTTATAAGGGCATAGAACTATTAGAAAAGAACTAGTATTTTCTTTTTAGTAGTTAGAGTCCTTTTAACCCTAGGTATAATAATATATATACCTATAGTAATTATAGCCTTAAGATCCTTAAGGTAATAATAAAGCTATAGGTTAGTAAATAGGTACTTAGTTAACTAGATATAGGTTATATATTACTACTAATATAGGGGATAGGACTTACTACTTTTAGAGGGGTAATAGTTTAATATACCTATAGTAAGGCATTATTTAATATAAGGCCTATAGGGCTAAAAAAGCATATAAGGGGTAGTATACTTATTATTATCTAAGTCTCTCTCTATAAGGAACTTACTAATAGACCTAGCTATTAGTGTAATAGGGGTAGTAGGGGGATATAGTAATAGTAGTAAGGGATATAGTAGTAGTAGCTAGAGCTTAAGTAGACTTATAAGTATTTATTTTATAATAAGGTATATTTATTATAAGTCTAATAAGGGAATAATAATTATTTAGAATAATAGGATAGGAAGGAGTAATAGGGTTATAATATTTAAAAAATATTTCTAGTGTAAGGAAGTTAAGGTTATAAAATAAAAATAAATAGTAAGTAGTAAGTAAGGGAATAAATAAGTAAGGGCAAGGCTAGTATTATTATAATAATAATATAAGGCTAGAAGAACGCGTTATATATCTTACCTAGACTTAGGTTAAAATAATAAGTACTTATAATATATTATAAAGGGTAAGCACCTATATTAACTATAGGTAAGGGAAAAAGAAGAGAAGGAGTAAGGGTATATATAAGGGCTTAGGCTTTGCCTAAGTATTTATATAGTATATATAAGTAGGGATAGTCTTACATAGGCAAGGACGTAGAAAAGGGGGCTTATATAAGGTAGTTAGGGGGTATAAGGGGCCTTAGTAAGGATAGGTTTCCTACCTTTCTCTTTCCTCTCCTTAAGTTTCTTAATACTATATTAACGCCCTATCGCAGCAGCCTAGGGGCTAGTCCATAACATTACTATACCTAAAAGAACTAGAAATGCTAAATAAACCATTAGAGCAGTTATAGGCGCATAATATAATTGCGTTAGTGGTAATAAGGATAAAGATATATTATAATTAAAAGCATACTAGCAAATTCTTCTAACCTAGGGATAAGGTACTAATTAGATTAGATAACTAGGCATATATAATTCTATAACAAATAAGTCTAAAGTATAGACTAAAATTTGCTAGACTATTTAAGGTTCTAGAACGCGTAGGCAAATTAGCGTATAAACTAGATATACTAGATAATTAGCGAATTTATCTAGTTATCTTAGTGGATTATTTAGAGCAATTCTAGGCTAATGAATTTAACAGATAATTTAGAGTAATAGCCCTAATCTAACTAGTGGATTATAAAGTTAAAGCAATTCTTACCTAAAATAATATAGAAGGAATTATTAAGTATTTAGTTAAATTTAAAAATTTAATATTAGCGTATAACTAATAGTTACTACTAGTAGTAGTTATAAAATTAATAAATAAAGCATAGGCAGTTAAGAGCTAGACTATGCGTAGTAATAAAGTAGTAATAGCTATTATAGTTAACTAAGTAAAAACTACTTATATTCCCTAGAATTTAGCTTTTATATTTTGCTCTTTTACTCTCTTACTCTATATAAATATTATTTCTTAATATTACTTATAATATTATTATAATAATTATAATACTTACTTAGACTATAAATAAACCCTAATTAATAATTACTAATATAATAGATAAGGCAATATAAAAGAGCGAAGCATTAAAATAAGTTTATATAGTGTGTAAGGTTTCCGTAAATACTAACGTATACCTTATAGCATGTAATTTTAGCAAGAGATACTAGAGCTTTATGCTACTTAATATAAAGATATAATTATATAATAGAGTATTCCTTAGGGAGTTTCTATTATTTATAAAATTAACACTTTAACTATTAAACTATAGGTTAATTAAGAAGCTAGGTAATTCTTAAGTTATACTAGGGAAAACACTAGCTATGCTAGCGCTTATAAGATTAATAAAGGGATAATTAGCTTATAAGGGTAACTAGATATATATTATTTATTTAGCTAACTATATAAACACTTTAATGCAATTACCTAGGGATAGTTATGCTAGAATTTAATAGGAGGAGATTAAGAAATAAGTTACGCTAAAGAAAGATAAGAAAGATAAGAAGCTATAGCTATATTAGCCTATGCTAACACTATTAATATAAGTAACTAATGCATAACCACTAATAACTCTAACTAATAAACCACTAGGGCTAAGCTAATTACTAGTAATAAATATAACTCTAACTAATAAACCACTAGGGCTAAGCTAATTACTAGTAATAGATAAGCTATTATTAACACTATAATTAATAGGGTTTACCCTAATTAATATACCTTTTATAATAGTTAGGCTATAGATAGTTAGGTAGCTATTAGGGACTATTAAACTATTACTATAAGGAAGCCCTATACTAGGAAATTAAGGACTATTATCTCTAGTAAAGAAGTAAGGACTAGATAGTAAAGGCTAACTAAAACACATTAAGAATAATGTAAATAACGTAGTATTAGTAAAGATAGCTAAAGCGCTAAGGGAAAATATTATAATAATAATATAATTATAGTAGAGTATCCTTATAAGAATAAATATGTAAATAATTAACGTATAAATAAGGTATTTAACTTACTAGTTATAGAGACTAAAGATAATTAATAGAAATATAGCGTTACTTATGCTATACTTAATAGGAATATACTATCCTATAGTGGATCTATAGGAGGTTTTAGGTATAGAGAAGGAAATGCATTAGAATATATATTTTAGAATAGAGTAAGTAAATATAGAGAATAATTACTATAAATTAAGGGATAGAATTAATTACTATAAATTAAGAAATAGATTAACTAAGGCAAATTAAATAATAGAATAACTAAGGTAAAATAATTGCTATAAATTAAGACATAGGATAATAAGGGTATTATTAAATAAATTAGCGGCAACTGTTACATCACGTGACACACAGGGTACACATATAGCTAGCTAGCACCCACAATTAGGTTGAATATCATCACCTTTTACCTTCACCCATTGACACCCACGCTCCCAAGTTTGCCGATCCCCCATTTCGCATTTCTTGGCCTCGACCCTGATCTGATGTACGTTTTGGCCGGGTGGGTGGAAGAAGCGACATTTCCTCGAATTACATATTATTAGGCAGCGCACCCGATCAGCGCGTCGGTCGTCGGCGGTCAGTGAAAGCCCAAATGCGCCAAACGTGGTTTTGATTGTTTTGATTGTTTTGATTGATGCACTGGATATCGAGGTTTGTGTCGATGGAAGACAAGCGAGAACTGGCTTGCTGTACATAGAAGTCTGGTGCGAACGCAGCTATCCACTTCTGCCTCGGCAAGTGGCGGGCAGGTGATAGCCAGGTCATAAGGGAAGGCCGCAGGTAACAAGGCAGGTACAGCCCGCTGTTCTTATAACAGCCCTGCTATTGGCTTTATGAGACTTCAGAACGAGGTTTCGGTGGGGGTCTCTCCTACATCGTTCCTTGCATCTAGATATTCATGACATGCAGAGATTGCAATCTTTCCTCCGCAGACGCAGATTGATATGATTACCGCCGCAACGTTGTGAGCAAACTTCACGAGCCCGCACCCAAATCTTCGTCCATCCTACCCTATGCCCAGCGGCTGTCAAATCTTCCAAGTCGCCGGTACCGATGCATCTCTCGAATATTGGAAGGTATCAGGCCCTTGTGCCTGTCGATATTTGCCACGCAAGTCCGACTTCTGCAGACTTCAGTTCGATTCTACGGTTTGGCCCCGTGAACCGAGGTTTGCAACCAACTTGACGTCATCGACGAGCATGACGTAGTAAGTTGGTGAGCAACGGTAGCGGAAGCAAACGGACGGAACCCACACTCATTGTAAACCTGAACGACTGTGCTGAAGATCATGTTTTTGACGGATACAAATTGCCTTACCCCGCTTAGAGAATCTGGTTCCGGCCATCTGAATTGGCGAACAGACATGTGATGGTAAGATGACAAAACTAAAGCTCCGGTCTAGATCGTCGGTCTCGTCACAGACCGATGCTGAACGGAGCCGGACCAACTGAGATAGCCGGTAAGGACAGGATCTCAAGGATCATGCTTATATATAGACACGGCTATATTCTCAAGTTGATGTCCGACCTCTTTCGTTTCCTTTCAGTTTTTATGTGCATAAGGTCTTTTCATTGGAGACGTTTCACAGATCGCCTGTCATGGAAGTCCAATGCAACCCGAAGGACTCAATGAAGTCGACCTGGCGCAAAACGGATCGCAGCCAGTGGACTTTCCATCACCGCTACCTAGACCGACTAGACATTCATCACGTTGAGCTAGACAAGCCCGTGCCAGTACACTCCAAAGAGGACCCGGTGCCCTGTTTGCCGGACTGGCAGATGCACCGATGGATCCTTTTACATGCGGTTTGGCCTCTCGCCATCCACTACGCCTTTGTACACTTCACGGGTCGCAACCTGAGTGTCATTGGCACCTTTGTCCTCTACCAAATCGCCCTCACCTACAATGGCGTTCGTCAGATACATATTCTCCGTCGCTTAGGCCATGCCCATGGATTTCTCGACGGTGACAAGCATGAGCGAGATGGCGTCCCAGATGCCAATATCAAGAAGGTTTTCCTCTCGCTCATCACCGCAAGCAACATCCGCCCCATGCTCGTCATCATCCTGGCCTATCGCAAAAACGAACTTCCATCCTCAACGCAATGGTGGTGGCTTCCCCTAGAAATTACCCTGTACGGCCTCGCTGTAGACTTCTGGTTCTACTGGTACCACAGGTTGATGCATGACAAGGGCACGCTCTGGCGTTTCCATCGCACCCACCACCTGACCAAGCATCCTAACCCACTATTGAGTCTCTACGCCGATAGTGTCCAGGAGATCTTTGACGTGGTTGTCATTCCCTTGCTGGCCTTCTACACCCTCAAGAAGGGGTTTGGGTTGCCCCTGGGGTTCTATGACCTGTGGATCTGCCACCAGTATCTCATCTTCACAGAGGTTCTGGGGCACAGTGGATTGCGACTTTATGCGACTGCTCCTTCGCCGTTAAGTTGGCTGTATCGATCCCTCGGGGTAGAGGGCATCATCGAAGACCACGATTTGCATCACCGAAGAGGGTGGAAGAGCAGCTTCAACTATGGCAAGCACTCACGGATCTGGGATAAGATATTCGGAACGGTGACGGAGAGGATCGAGTGCAAGGAGGGAAACGTTGACTGGGAGAATAAGGCATCGTTTCCCGCCTGGTGACTTGCCAAACGGTTCAATCAACTTGTTTGTTAGCTTGACGTGCTTTAGATCATCTGGAGAGCATGAGCTTAGTTGAATGCTATGCCTTTTGACTAATTCGACATTGCCGTGTCCGACCCAACACCCTTCTTTAGTTTTGTGCGTGAATAGGTGACAGCGAGGCAGCTTGGGGTGTGATGCCCACCTGCAGTCTGGTTCTGGTCTTCCCTGACTGATCTGGTCGAGACCTCTGGCCGCCTCTTGAGTAATGCTCGTGCTCGGCCTATCTCTTAAGAGACAGGCGACTTGAGAACTTTCATGTCAGAACTGCAGCAATAATAAATTGGATGTTGACGCTGCTATTGGCTGGCTCAAGTGCTGTGCCCCGCAGCCTCGCCAGTCAATCCATAACTCTGACTCTCTCTGACTCGACCTCCCTCGCAAGCTTGACCCAGAAGAAAAAAGTTAACCGTGGGGGCTGATGCAGAGTTCCAGATCCAGATTTGGTCTGTCCATTCCTTTGCATCTTTCAACGCCCATCCAGCCTTCGCTGATGGAATCATTGGGTGTGACAAGCCTACGAGTCTGCTTCTCTCTACTCAAGCCCTGTCTGCTTCCTGCAGCACTCCTTTGCCCGCGACTTCTTAATCCCCCCAACTGTCGCAGTTTGTCCTGCCTCGCAGCATCTCGTCGTCCTTTGGCAATTGACAGAAAGCAAGCCTGCCTGTCCAAAGAACCCTCTGCGACTCGAACATATGTAAACTACAGAGGACACTCCGACGCCACGATCATGACGACCACTGTCGAAATCGCCACCGTCCCGTCGACTGATACCCCGGGAACCTGTATCTATTTTCATCATGACAAACGATCCTACCTCTTCGGACAAGTCGCCGAGGGAACTCAACGAGCGTTTGGAAGTCGAAAAATTTCCATGGGGGGTACGGAGCATATTTTCTTGAGCGGAACCGTGGGCTGGGAGCAAATGGGTGGTCTGGTCGGATACCTGCTCAGTGTTGGCGGTGCCGTCGTCGCTGCCAAGGAATACACAGTCTCGGAAAATGTCAAGAGGAAACAAAAGGGACAAAAGCTACTACAGAAGGCGCCTCACGGAGGAATCGGTGTTCATGGAGCTGACAACCTGAGCCACATCCTGGCTGCTTGCCGGCCAGTGATTTTTCGACAACCAATTAGCGTACGGGCCCATGAGCTTCGGCAAGACCCTCGAAGCACGAGCTCACATAAGTCGGAACCAGATTGGCAAGATGATTCTATTCAGGTTTGGAAAGTCCCTGTCAAGAGATCTTGTTCGAGCAGCCCGCCAAAACGAAGCCACGAAGAAATGGTGAATGGGAATGGGAACCACAGTCATGCAGACTTGCCTCAGAAACAGAGATCAACGATATCGGATCCGGAGGTTGCCGGCATGATTGTGGAACGAATCATGTTCAGTGGCAGCCTCAACAATCGATCGGTCTTGCTACCCCGAATGATTCGTGACCTCAAACCCACAGACGCCGCCTTCGTGGGTGACAGGAATACGCTCAGGGCTTACAAAGGCCCGTTTACATGTGATGGTGTCGAGATGCAAAACCCAGATGAAACAGCATGGGTGTTCCCTGAACCTGGCGACAATGCTGGCGATGGAAATCATGAAGAAACTCTCGCGATCAATCACATCCCGTTACCGAGAACTGCCTATGGCGAAACGTCCATGTCCTACATTGTCAAGTGCCGCGGCCGTCGAGGCAAATTCAACGCTGTGGCTGCGAGGGAATTTGGAGTGAAAAATCAGGACTTCAAGCTGCTCACTGCAGGGCAATCTGTGGAGGGAAAGGACGGCATGGTTGTCACGCCCGATATGGTGCTGGGCGAGCCCCAGCCGGGTAGGGGGATCATTATTGCCGACATTGCGACAACGGATTTCATAGAATCCTTTGTGGCGAGACCGGAGTGGGAAACAAAGGCAATCATGGAGCACATCCATGTGATGTACTGGATCTTAGGAACTGGCCTCGCCTCCAACGCCAGAGTTCAGCAATTCACGGAGAAGCACCCCCAGATCAAGCATGTATTTTGTGCTCAGGATACTTGCCCCGACATGATCACACATCCTGGCGCTGCGGAAATTCAGACCAAGCTGCGCAGGATCGATCCTGAACGATTTCCCCTGCCGAAGTTCGACAACAAGGTCGCGTACCCGGCACCGCCAGCTGGCTCACCAATTGAGCTGGGTCGCGCCGGGAAAAAGCTACAATTGATGCCACGACTCGTGTTTGATGATCAAGCCATGGCACCATTCCCAGACTTGCTGGGCGCGGCGCAATCTGTAGATGAGGAGCTGATTTCTTTGGCTGAAAGAGCAAAAGCCGAGGCTGCGAATCCAGAATTCCTGGCTCGTGTGGAAGAGACGGAGAAGGACATCCCTAACAGAGACGCCGAGATCATCCCCCTCGGAACTGGTTCGTCTGTACCTAGCAAGCACCGCAACGTCTCAGGAACTCTTATCCGGGTCCCCGGCATCGGAAACTATCTTTTGGACTGCGGCGAAGGCACACTTGGCCAGATCCGCCGTGTCTTCGATGCCGAAGAGACGGCCGATGTCCTTCGCAATCTCAAATGCATCGTCATCAGCCACGTCCACGCCGACCACCACATGGGCACCGTGTCCCTCATCAAGGCCTGGTACGAACAATGCCTCCTAGACAGCAACAAGACCGCCACGCTCGCCATCTCCTGCATAGGTCGATACCGCGAGATGCTAGAAGAACTGTCTCAAGTCCAAGACATGGGCTTCCACCGCCTGCGCTTCCCCAGCTGCCCCTACCCCAAAGAAAAAGATCGCGTCATCACCACCTCCCAAGACCTTGGCGAAGAGAACTTTGGCCTTGCTGGCATCAAGCGCATTCCCGTCCCCCACTGCTGGCGGTCCTATGGAACAGAGCTCGAGATGACCTCTGGGCTACGAATAGCATATTCCGGCGACTGCAGACCCTCCAGCGCGTTTGCCTCCGCCTGCAAAGGAGCCCATCTACTCATCCACGAATGCACATTTGGTGACGACATGCAGGACCATGCCAAGGCCAAGAGTCATTCCACCATGGCGGAAGCACTCGGGGTAGCGAGAGAAATGGAAGCAAGGAGGACACTGTTGACGCACTTCTCGCAGAGATACTCCAAGGGCGACTCGCTGCGGCGCGCAACGGTGCAAGGGGAGGAGTATAGCGTTCTGCTGGCCTTTGACCTGATGAGGGTTCGGTTGGGAGATTTCCAAAAGGCGGCATGCTATGTCCCTGCCGTGCAGAAGTTGATGGAGAGTTTGGATTAAAGGACGGGATGGACGGATATACCACTTCTTGCTAGATTTCGGAAAAACACATACAAAGCACCACTTGGAATCTCTTCTCCAAGCGTCATTGACCAGAGGTACGAGAGACAGAACAGAGGCGCATGCGAAGAGTCTATTTCTCTATGCCGTGACCGAGACGCCATGCCGACTAATTGTACAAAGAATATGTAGTAATGGAACAGCAGACAGCAGTTGCCCACGGATGATCTTTCACAACCCCCTATTGAACCACACCTTCCCACCACTGCCCCCCTTTCCATGAAACTCCTCCTCCAGGCTGTCCGCCGCAATCTCCTGCTGCTGCGGGAACACAGCCAGCGCCAAGGGCAGCACAGCAAACGACGTAGCCGCAATGAGGACCAAGTTCAAGCCAACCGGAATGCCAGCGGCCAATCTCGGCCTCGCCCTGATATACTCCCCGTCCATGAGGCGCTCATACCAAGCCTGCTTCGTCTGCACGTGGTACAATACCATGGGCGGAATGATCATGATGGGCGAGCTATTGAAGACTCTGCTCGCGGCGGTTTCGTACACGGCCAGCCTCGCGGCCCTCTGGGACCTCCCCAGCGAGGGCACGTCGCGCTCAGACTTGCCCTCCTCGCGCAGCTTCCTCTTCTGCTCCTCGGAGAGCACGGGCCGCACGTCGATGCCCGCGGCGATCTCGCCCCTCCGCATGAGATAGGCGTTGAGGGCGCCGGCCGTGGCGACAGCCGCAAAGGGGACGAGGCGCTTGAGGATGCCGCGGGTTGCCTCGGCGACGCGCAGCCTCGGCACGAGCGAGTTGAGGCCCAGTGCGACGGCGCAGGATGCTGATACGGCGACGGCGTACGACTTGGCGAGCGTGGCGGTCGTCATGGGGGAGGACTTGTTCGCGTTGGCCGAGTTGATGGCTACGTTGAGCGACTGGTTGGCCACTTGCCAGGCAATTATGCCGGGGGTTTGCAGGCCGGGCTGGAGCATGCCGGCTGTGACGAAGAGGTTGGTGATGACGAAGGAGGACATGCGGAAGGGGAGGAAGACGGGTTCGCCGGTGTCTGATAGGTTTCAAGAAGGGGGTCGTGTAAGTGAAAGTCGTCCTTTTTTTTTTTTTTTCCCTGGCAAGGTTTTCGGTAGAGAAGTTTTGGGGGGGGGGGGAGAGAATTACCAGGGTGTAACGTCGAGTCGACTACTTTTTTGGCGTGCCATAGCTCGGGCGTCATGCTTTCGATCTTGCCGGTCTTGTAGTCGGTGACGAGCTTTTTGGCTTGCTCGAGGCCATTCGTGCCGGCTAGGAGGGTGCTGTTCGTGGTACTTTCTTAGTTTGGGGGCATTTTTGCGATGGACGATGGATGAATGAAAAGATGCTTTTTGTTCTTGTGATGATGATGATTCTTTGGGAAAGAAGGAAATAAACGTGTTTATGCCTCCTGAGACCTCGTTTGTTCAGGAAATACACACCTCGGATCCGTCAACCCGACCGCATGCTTCACTCTCCCCAGGTACGTGCTCAGATCGTACTGCGAAACCGGAAGGTCCCTCGTTCCAGGTAATGAGGCTGACATGGCGCTCGGATCTGGCTTGACGAGGCGGGGGAACGATCTATGAGAAGAAAGAAGAAGAAGAAGAAGAAGAAGAAGAAGAAGAAAAAGAAGAAGAAGAAAAAGAAGAAAAGGTCAATTGGGCTGCTATGAGGACAATTGGTCCCTCGGAGCCTCTGGGGACAATTGTGTCACGATTGCTTCGCGGTTGTGGGAGCAAAGACTTGGGGACTTTTTTGAGTGGAGAAAACGGGAGCTTTCAAGGGTCGTGACACCCGATGTCGGCTGGCTGAGTGAGTGAGTGGGTGACGCAGCTTTTCTTTTCTTTCACGTTGCTATTATTAGTAAGTTACTCCGTACAATCAATTTCTACATGCAGAACCATCTTGTGCGCTGTCGAACCCCGATGAGACTATAAACATGTATGTATACATTACTCCCCGAAGGGCGGTATTTCTACAGTCAAGGCATTTCTTTCTCATCATGCGCCGCTCCCCTCCCTGACTGACATCTGTCGCCGTCGCTCAGACTCAACCCTTCCGCCGCTTCGGACATGTCCCCCCCTCGGGGTTATCCTCATCGCCATCGCTTTCATCGCGAACCCTCTTTGTCGGCGATGCTGCCCGGGAAGCTTCTCCGGCCGCTGAAGCTGTCGACCCAGCGGAGACGGATGCCTGCCCCTCGCACAATCCAGATGTGGAGGGGAAGAGAAGCTCCTGTCCGGGGAATTCCATGTCGAAAATGTCAAAGTCGCAGGAAGCCTCCTCCGAGGCATTGATCTCCCATTCCTGCCCCGCGTGTGTCTCTGCTCGTTTTTCGGCTGCTGTTTCCTCTTCCGCAACCGGCTTCGACTTGGACAGTGATGCGTCTTCTCTGGCACCATCAATGGCACCATCAATGGCACCATCACCTGCACCCGGCTCCTTTGGTTGCGAGTCACTATTCTTCTCGCCTGCCTCCGCTACTTCCTCAATCTTTCCCCCCTGCCCCTGTTTCGCGAAGGCATCCAGGTTCCCGAGGTGCCAGTCCATGGTCTTGATGACCCCATCGCCCTTCTTGAGCTGTTTTTCCCGCTTCCGCCGCTCTCTCTGGTTGGCCTTGGACTGGCCCTGGCTACGGTCATGACAGGAGGTCAACTTGTGTCCGAGCGACTGTTCGTGGGGCCGAGGCAAACGGTGAGCCGCTGGATTCTTCTCAAACCAAGTGTTGAAGGCGTTGCATATCGCTTTTTGCCCTGAGCGAAAGGAGAAGTTGTTCTTTACTTCTGCTCCAGCAAAAGTCCGGCTATCTACCAACAGGACTCCCTTCTCGTAGTACTCGACAGGGTCCACAATCTGTTCGAAACACCAAAGATGCATGACCATGGCCACTTTGTAGGGGTCTTTGATACCGAGCGCAGTTTGTGCTGCGAATTCGTCAAACGCCACGCGATAGAAGCCCGTGATGGGTCTGCCGCCGATGGGGCAGTTCGCCCATCGGCATTTTTTATCCTCGACGGCTTCCTTCCCGTTCGCGTGCGCTCGTCGATGGTTGCACTGTGTTGGCTCTCTTTGGACATGCAAGGTGTATTGCCTCGGACATTTTTCCAGATAATATTTGATCTGCTTAGTGGTGTATATGCAGTACTTGAGCTGAGCGTCGTCAAGGTAGTTGAATAGCCGGCTGCCATCCTTGCAGCTTGGCCCCCATGGCTTGGGCTTGTACTTCCAATCATCATACCAGTTCGCTGCGCAGCAACTGTCATCTATTTTTCGCTTGTGGTTTACCTTGGCGCGTTCATCCCCGTTCTCCTTGTGAGTTTTGTTGTGGAAGGCTGGATGTCCGTGCTCGTCGAATGTATAAAAGCCGGCCCTCCTGTCTTTGATCGAGATGTCAGTTTTGTAAAAGGGGAACTTTTTCCTCATTGCCTTCAAGAAAGCGCTCGGATTCTGATCCTTGTTCACAAAAGGAGTGAAGTGCTCTTCGGCGTCTGCGTCTGATGCTTTCAGCTGATCTTCGGTATAGGGATACTGATGCCCCGACTCATTCTTCGCCCTGGAGGTCGGGCTGGGCTCTGAGATGGGGGATGATTGTTGAAGAGACTTCTGAGCACTACAGCTGCAATTCAGAACCTGCCGTATCCCACTACGGACGGGACGATGGCTCTTATTGGCAGTTGGGTGAACTAACGCCGTGTCGGGGCCTAAATCGCCAACGTCAACTTCTGTGGGCGCGAAGGCTTGTTGGGCACAGCAATCTGTGCCGAGCATCTCGGGGGTTCGGGCTGTACTCACTTCCATTTCCTGGAGACATTTCGCCGAAGAAGCCTTGCAGTGCTGTCACATGTGGTGTTGGGAGAGGAATGCCCCGTAGTAACTTCAAGAACGCCTCTTCATCCCGTACTGGCGATGCGGCCACACCAGAAGATGACGCATTCTCGTTGTTCAAGGCATTGGATTCGATTGTGAAGTTGTCGGAGGGGCCACTGCTGACAGAGAAGTCGTAGTCATTGTTGTTTGTGAACCCCCATGAGTCGAGTTCGGCAGGGTCCAGGGAAGCAGGAACGCTGCCAAACTGCTGATCGGAGTTCCAGTCATGTAAAGATTCCCTTGCAAGGCCAGACGGGGAAGGTATGAGTGCCGCAGATGGCGAGGCATGGCTTATGCCATTATTTGCCACGGGAGAAAGGGCAAAATTTGGCCTGAATTGACCGAGTTGCTCCTGATCGGCTATGTGATCGTCGCAGAATAAGGGCAGGTAATCTTGTGTCATGACTCATGACCGACGTGGAAATCAAAATTTCGAGGCTGTCCTTTCGGCAGAACAGAGAGCGTTCAACTCGGGACGATCCGTCTATTATAGTAGAGCTCTATGCAGCGATGACTACTAGCGAAGAAGCAAGAAGTATAGTAGTGAACGAACGATGCGACACATGTAGCGAGGGTGCTTGTTCAGGAGGAACCCCAGGCGGTTATAAGGACAACTTGAAGATTGATACAGCTTGTTGGAGTACAAAGCCAGCCGATCGCCGGGGCAAGAGCTGCAACATGTTGACGAACTGGGTTGTCGTGAACGGCGTTTCTTTTTCCTTTTCTTCTTCTTCTCCTTTTCTTTAATGAATGCGCTGAGGAGCAGTCTCTGGGGTAAAACACGCCCATGTGGTGACTTTGTTGGCCTTTGCGTGGGAGGGCATCAATGGCACGGCATAAAGAAGTTTGTGGCCAGAAGAGGTCAAAGGGGACTCGCTCATGTTTGGCGTGGACCTGCTGAACAACTCCCAAATGGTTGGAATCGTCACTTGCTTCAAGAACGGCCACATGTGATTTATCGAAAAGCATGTATTCGATATCGCCTTCGCCAAGCTTGCATGCAGGTAGTAGCTCCAGAGGCGATCAAGCGACTCCAACGTTTGTTGAGACGGTTGCTTCATTGCAACCAGAGGGTTGATTGTTGGTCGCCCCTCGCTCTTGCGGCTTCATTCCGGAGGACCATTCTTTACTCCGTGACTTTAACGCCAGTTTGGATGCCTCTTGATGCATGTGCTATTACGTTACCGACTTCGGTGTTTATTCTTTGGAGATTGAATTTCCACATCATGATCGAGGGGGTCGAGAACTCGAGAACTTCTTCACAGCTACCAAGAGATTGTTCGGGCTGCATGTGTTTGTTCCTTCCGACCTTCCCTTTGTGTGAGCGGAACAAAGCCCTCCAGCAGGTTGTCTATGTTGTAGGTGCAACCGGCTGACAATCAAATTGTGCAATCGACGCGATTCAAGGCCACTTGCGCCGAGCCACTTGTTACGAACAGATTTGAATCAAGGTGGAATTCACACTGTCGAAAATGAAAGAAACACTTGCTTCTGCATCATCCAAGGTCAGGCTCATTCAGCCACTTGCATCGCTCTTCCACGCAATGAAGCCGACGGCGACTGACGGCAGAGCAAAAAAGGTCGTAGCAGCTTCTGATGTACGGACGGACCTATTGCGGAATTCAATGCATTGCCTACGTTGCGTTGGCATTCCTGTACTCTATTACTCCGTAGACCTCCCTTGTCTGAACTCTTTGCAAAGGGGGGACAGTCCTTTGAGTCAAAGTGCGAGTGCGAGTGCAAGGGCAATGTTGCTTCATTCTTTGGGCAAAGTCGTGCAGGCACGGACTGCAATGAATATAAGATGACGAATCCCCCAGAATCCCCCAGCTTGATTCTCGAAAGGAAGGAGGACAGCAGCGAAAGAAGACCAGCCATCTCTTTCTTCCTGCACGTCCCGACCCCGGCCATGTCTCTCATGATCAGGGCAGTAGCCATCTGCCTGCTGGCCATGTTACGCGCCGCACAGTGCGATTCTTTGGATTCTTCACACAAGGTGCATTTCAAAAAGGTTGATGCGCTGGCTGCGCGGGCCGTGGCGAGCATCAAGGGCCACGAGGGCCACGCCTACGCCGCCGCGATGGGCAATGAGAGCGATCTCTTCGCCGAGCAGGTACGTGATGTAAACGGCCTGCCTATTCCATTCCATATCCTGACCCATGTTCCATGTTCCATGTTTCCTTGAATTTAAAAAAAAAAAAAAAAAAAAAAAAAAACAGGGCTTCTGGTTCTCGCACTTCACCATCGGCGCAAGCCAGGACCTCGAGATGCTGATCGACACGGGCTCCTCGGATGCCATTCTCAACCCTGGCGTCTACAGACCGAGCTCGAGCTCCCAGGATACAGGAAGGCCATTCGAAATCTCGTATGCTACCACCAACCCCGACGGCTCCGGGCGCTTGACTGTAGGTCCTCCTCGCATGGCTCTGGCTTGCTTCCCTCTCTCCCTCTCTCCCTCTGACCACCCTCCCTCTGACCACCCGTCCGTGCCACCGTCCGACCTCTCTGTATTACAGGCCAGCGGTCGAGTATACAGGGTGTCAGGGAGAAGGCTCTGACAACACTGTAACGTCGCAGGTCGATGGTCAGACCCTCCTTAAGACATCGGTGGATAAGATGTATTAAAGGTACTAAATTAGACTAGTTATTACTATAGCGCACTATGTACCTTTTAGGTACAAAGGTTAGGTGCTATCTGCACCCCTAATTAATTAAATTAAACGTTTTTCACCTACTTTTTACACCCCTACCTTTAATAGTTATAAGCCTAGGAGGCTTCTAATGCCCTTATTATTATTATCTTTAAATTATACGCTCCGTTTAATATAATTATTGAAAATGGGAAGGGAATCTAGCTAGAGGGATAGGAAGACCTCCCTGCTAGATTCTAATGCGGCGGCTTCTAGATTCACTAGATTATAGCTTATTCTTCAAGATTAGGAGCTTTTAATAGTTAAATACAGTTGATTCCTAGCTAACGGATAGTCTGATAAGTAATGAGAGGATTTCTAGTCCCCTTATAGACCTACTAACTATATTAGAGGATCTAGGTTGCTAGAGAGGTCTTAGAAGCTACTTTTTATTTTCCGCAAAACTCATTTATATAGGAAAAATAAAAAATCAACTTATAGCTATATAAACTAGCTGCCTAGGTAGTCTAACTAAGTATTTTAATAGATAACCCTATTAACAAAATATACTATTAAATCCAGAAAAATTCAAGGATTCAAATAGTATATGTTAGCCTTTTATACAATTACTAGTTACCTAGTTATAGTTAATTTTAGCTTCCCTATAGGGTAGCCTAGTTAGCTTAGTCATACAAGCCCGTGGGTTAGTTATAGGAACGCAAGTTATAATAGACGCTACAAGCAACGCTTGTAACTAACGTTGCAATAACGCAATAAGGCAACTAGTAGGCCTATAAAATAGTGCTATAAATAGCATTATTTTAACACTCCCTCTAGAAAAGTATGAGGTAACTAATTCAATACCTAGACTTAGCTCTTTAATAGATATCTAAGTTAACTATAAATCTAATAATAAATCCAATAACTTTTAGACTAAAAACAGTAAAATTGATAACTTTTAGGCGTAATTCCAGTGTTTTTATTGATTTTTCAGGTTTTTCGACTTTTTAGTTAATTTTTAAACTAGGCCTTTGTATTTGTAAGACCTAATAGTTAGATAAATTGTTAAAATTTATTATTAGGCAGGGGCTTAGTTAAACTATCTGCAGGCATCTCTTTAGTGTTAATGTAGATAACCTTAGCTATACCCTTCTATACCTTTTCTCTAGTATAGTTAAATTTTAGCAGGGTATGCTTTATTCTACTATAAAGAGCAGGGTTATTAGCGGTTGTAATAGCGCCTTAGTTATCACTAAAAATCGGTACTAGAGGTGCTATAGGTAGCTTTATCTCTTTAAAGAGACTGTAAAGCCACTCTAGCTCCCTAATAGCTTTACATAAGGCATTAGATTTAGCCTCTAATATAAATAAAGCTATTATAGTTGCTTTCTTTAATTTCTAGCTAATAGGTCCTTTAGCTAGCTTATAGAGATAAGCATAGGTTAATTTAGAGGACTTATCACCCGCGAAGTCGCTATCACAGAAGCCAATAAGGGTTACAAAAGCTATAGTAGCTTTAGACTTTCTATAAGTTATAGAATAACCCATAGAGCCTAAAAGGTACCTAAGCAAATGTTTAGAAGCATTAAGATGCTCTATAAACGGCTTAGCTAGCGCTATGGAAAGCCACTAAACTAGAAAGGCAATATTAGGTCTTGTAAGGAGCATTAGGTATATAATAGTCCCTATAATACTCTAATATAGCTTATGATTAGGGGGGGAAAGAGGTTTAGTTAGGTAGTCTACCTATTTTATAATTCCTAGTTATAGAGGAATTTTAACAGGTCTAGCATCTTTCATATTAAATCTTTCTAGGGCTTCAGAAATGTACTAGGACTAGTGGATAGTTAGGGTCCCTTTCTTTCGATTTCTAGTGATTTAAACGCCTAGGAAAAATTCAGCTAGCCCACGGTCTTCTATAGGATAAGCTTTATAAAGTAGCTTCTTTAGCCTATTAATATAAGCTAGATCCGGTCCTATTAGAAGGCAGTTATCCACATAAGTCGCTATATATGTAGATATAGTTAGGTTAAAGAAGACAGCTAGGTCAGATATAAGGGGTTAAAAGCCTAGCTTCTAAAGAAGGTCCTTTAAAACCTGTTACCACTCTCTAGAGCTCTGTTTTAATCTATATAAAGCCTTTTGTAGGAAAATAACCTGCTTTTAAGAGGGTTTATAGCTATACTTCTTAAGTAACTTAGCTACTTTAGGTGTAAAAGACTTAGCAAACTTAGTAAATCCATTAGGAATTTGTATATAGATAGCTTCCTTTAGTGGACTGTTTAGAAAGGCCCCTATAAAATTAACCTATTTAACTTCCTAGTTATTATAAGCCGCTAGGGCTAGTAAAATCCGCTAACTAGGGGGAATGCTAGTTATAGCGTAGGTTTCGATATAATCTTAACCTTCTATTTGCATAAACCCTTTAGCAATGAGTTAGGCCTTATACTTTAAAGGATTATTTTCTTTATCCTTTTTAAGCTTATAAACAAGCCTATTCTTTAGAACCCTCCGGCCCTTAGGAATTTAGTCTATCCCTATAAATTTAAAGGTTCTAGTAGCTAGAAGCTGTTTAAATTCGTTAAATGTTGCATCCATCTATTTTTGACTATCCTTACTTTTTAAAGCTTGTTTCTAGGTCTTAGGGGTATCCGAATTGTTATTAGTGGATGATTTAGCCCTTTGTTATGCCTTAAAGCATATCTCCTTGACGTATGAAGATATATTGAAATTATTGATATCTATAGAATCAGAATTAATTAAAGAATCTAAATCTGAAAACGGTTTTTTAATAGCACCCTTATTGGGGGCGCTAGAGCTAGGGCTCTCTAGGGGTAGCGCTAGAGGCGTTGCAGGCGCTGTTATGGGCGCTGTATTAGTCGCTGTATTGGTTATCCTAGGGACTGTTAGTACAGGCGCTGCGGGCGCTGCGGGCGCTAGACCTTTAGGCTTTAGGTAACTATCCTAAACTTCTAGATTATCTCGTGAGATATCGGCTTCTCCCTCTAAAGGATTAGTCCCTAAAGGCTTAGGGGACCCTACAGAGCCTATATCCTCTATAATTTTTACAAAGCTAGTCTTTATAACTAACCTTTTAGAGGGAATATAAACAAGATAAACAGTAGAACCTAGAGTAGCTAGCAACTAACTAGGGATAGTCCTAGGGGCTAGCTTTTAAAGCTTAGATCTCTACTCCGGAGGTATTAGGATCTCACAATAAGACCCTATAGCCCTAATTTTCGAGAAGTTAGGCTTATAGGAAGTCTTAGGCTCTAAATCAGCTAGAAATAGCTGCTTAGGGGTTAAAGGTTTAGTTATATTAGCTATGATATTAACTAATTCCACTATGGCTAGAAGGATATAAGACCATAGATATAAGGGTAGCTTAGACCACTAAAGTGTAGCCCTAAGCCAGTTAAGGATAACCCTAATAGCCCTCTTAACTAGCCTATTCTATTTGTGAATATAGGGGCAAGAGGTACTAAAACAGATTCCTTTAGAAGATAACTATAACTAAAGTTCATTATTGATTTCAGTACCTCCGTTAAAGTAAAGGTGCCTAGGATACGCATTATATTGATTTTTCAGGGCTCTAAAGAAGCCCTTAATAGCTAAAGAAAGGGTTAAACCTTCTTTATTAGCTAATAAAAAGCACTATTTATACCGGGATTTTCAATCAATAAGTATAAGGACTGTAGCCTTCTTATTATGCGGTATAGGTTTGATTTTAACCATATCTCCCTCTAGAATATCTAAAACTCTAGGGGGGTCCTAAATAGGTTGTTTAGTTAGTCTTCTAATAGCTTTAGATTACATACAGGCTATGCAGTTAAAATCCTTGTCTTTGATGGCGGAAAAATCAGGGATCCCTTTAGCTAATTTCAATAATTTCTTTAGTAAAGGGAGGCCTATATAGCCTAATCGAATGTGCTAAAGAAGGGCTAGATCTAGTAACTTCTTATAACTAGAATCTAGGTTAGATTTAGGGCTATTATCCCCTAGCTCCCTCTGTTGCTAGGCCTCTTAAGAATCACAGGCCTCTGGGGGCAATAGACGGCCACTATCGTCACCTAAGTTATTAGGGTATAGACCTTCTAAACCCCCTATAGAAGATGCCTAACTAGGAGGAGCTTTAGTGGGACATAGGGCTAAATCTTCTAAATCATTGTCTTCTAGCTCTTTAATTCGTTAATATTCCTTAGGATTAAAAGCTAGTTGCGGAATTTAAACCTCTATAGGGTAGGAGAACCCTAATTTAGTCTTATAAGCTCTTAGTTGTTGTTGCCGTTGTTAGTCGCAATATTGAGAGCCTATAAAGGAGAGGTGGGTTAAATGCTTATAGATTATAGGCGTGGGTTGCCCCTTAATCTGTAGAAAAAAGCCATGTTTAGCAGGTTCTAATAACCCATAGGGGCTTTTATTAGCTAGGAATAGCTAGTCTTTAGCTAGATAACCTCCCTTTAGATAGTGAGATAACCCACTAACTAGGTTAGTATCTATGCCTAGGAAATATAGGGCATCTAGCAAAGCTAAGGGCCTATATTCTAGTGGATTTTTCTTAACTAGAACGTTGAAAACAGCTGTGCCTCTTCCTTTAGGATAAATAGGTCCTCCTGCTGTAATTATAGCGCTAGTTTTACCTTTCTTTAGAGGTTTAAAGTCCCTAAAAGAAGCCCTATTATTATAAATGTGACAGGAAGAACCCGTATTATACAAAAGGGAGTTTTTAACCATATCGTTAGAGTAGCTAAAAGTAGGCTTGCTAGTAGTGTTACTAGAAGAGGTACTAGAGGTATCTAAGTCAGACTTAGAATCACTACTATTATCACTGCTAGATTCATTAGAATCTAATTCTTTAACGTATCCCGTGGCTAGGGTGTAGCCTAAAGCAAAAGCAGCTTCTTTTCCTTTCTGTTTTTCCCTGTTACTACTCTTTTTCTTCTTCTGCTTCTTTTTAGAGGCCTTAGAAGGGTTTAAATCCTTCTTATCCTGCTCTTTAGTGGCGTTAGAGTCCTTCTTAGGGTTAGGATTAGAAGACTTCTTTTCCTAGTCCTTAGAATTTCCCTTATTATTAGAAGCCTTATAACTAAGGGCTTTAGCTATAGGGGAGGTCTTATCCCTTTGTTCTTCTAATAAATCTGCTATAAGGAACTGTAAATTTAGGGTATTTACAAGCAGTCCTTGTGCCCTAGAAGCTCTAATAGTAAATCTTTGTCTCTTAGCCTAACTAGGAAAGGTTTGCTTTAATGTATTAATATAATAGTTTACTTAATTAATAGGGGCGATCTCTACACTATAAAGCTATAGTCTAGCTAGTAAATTATTAAAATTAGCATTAAAAGCCTCTAAAGATCCCTTATAACTTAAAAAGTTTAGGGAGTGGTAGCTAGCGTATAGTGTACTACGCTAGTTTTAGCACTCTGCGAATACTGCCTAATAAGGACTTTATAGGCTTCTTTAGGGATTTTTGCTAACATATAGCAGCCTGTGGTCTAGGTTAGTAGCTATCTCTTAATATTAAAAAGAATAGCTTAGTCACAGTTAGCTAATAGCTTGCTAGGCTTGGATTATCTATAATTTAGGTAATCCTAGGCTCTAAATTATATACTTAGGGCTTGCCCACTAATTATAGTTTTAGGGCCTTTTAGCTTAGCTCCCTCTAGAATAGAGTAAACCTTCTTATTTAGTTCCTTTATAGCACCTATATTAAAGGTAGCTTATAAGTTACTAAAAGGTACGCTTATAGAAGTAGTAGCTAGGTTTTCTTCTAGAACCTTAGTATTTTCTTCCTTAGGTCTATTAGAAGCCTAAAGACCTTGCATAATAGTTATAGTTTACGTTAACTTCTCTAGAAGATTATTAATACTAGCCTTATTTTTAATATGATTTTCCTTGCTATGCCTAATAAAATTAGATAAGGTCTTGCCTTATTATTTAATTTAGCTCTGTATCTGTAGCTATAGAGCACTAGCCTAAATAGCTAGTTAACCTTCTATATCTATCCTACTAGGGTTCCTAGGGGGGCTAGAAGACCCTATAGCAGGGGCCTTACCCTTATAACTAGGTGGTGCTATCTTCTAAAAAATCCCCTAAAAAGGAAAAGAATCCCTATGTAAAAGCTCTAAATTTATTCCTATTATAGATAACGCGCGCTAGAAATTACTTGTGTTACAATCTAGTTGCGCATGTAAATTATGTGGCAGGACTGTTTAAGAGGGCAGCCCTTAGGTCTAAAAAGTAGGTCTTTGGTATGCGTAGGCAGAAAAATACGAGAGGCTCTAGAAATTTTCTTAACACTAAGTAAAGGAATTATAAATAATAGGTATTATAGAAGTCATAACGTAACGTAACGTAATGTATAGTGCATGCAATGTAGTGTAATAGGTTAAAAAGCCTAGTATAGATATACTAGATATCTAATGATTTTAGAAGGATATAGCATATCTACTATTATAGATAATATTAAATATAACGGTTGCAGTAGTGAATAGAATCATAAGAGGTTATGGTTGTAACTAGATAGTTATAGTTGCAATGTGGTGGTTGCGGGTGTGGCTATAGTTGATTTTTAACACTAAAGGTCTAATATTATAATGCGTGGCGCTAGTAAATAAAGAGCTTTAAATTCTAGTGGTTTCCTTTGTAATCTTAAAAGCCTACAGGTATAGTAAGTAATAACTAGTACCTAAAATTAAGCAGTAATCGCAGTAGAATAACGCAGTAATGTAGTAATCTATAGGCCTTCTAGGCTTATAACCTATTAAAAATAGGAAGGGAATCTAGCTAGAGGGATAGGAAGACCTCCCTACTAGATTCTAATGCGGTGGCTTCTAGATTCACTAGATTATAGCTTATTCTTTAAGATTAGGAGCTTTTAATAGTTAAATACAGTTAATTCCTAGCTAACGGACAGTCTAACGAGCAATAAGAGGATTTCTAGTCCCCTCATAGACCTACTAACTATATTAGAGGATCTAGGTCGCTAGAGAGGTCTTAGGAGCTACTTTTTATTTTCCGTAAAACTTATTTGTATAGGAAAAATAAAAAATCAACTCATAGCTATACAAACTAGCTGCCTAGGTAGTCTAACTAAGTATTTTAATAGACAACCCTATTAACAAAATATACTATTAAATCCAGAAAAATTCAAGGATTTGAACAGTATACGTCAGCCTTTTATACGACTACTAGTTGCCTAGTTACAGTCGATTTTAGCTTCCCTATAGGGTAGCCTAGTTGGCTTAGTCATACAAGCCCGTGGGTTAGTTATGGGAACGCAAGTCACAACAGACGCTACAAGCAACGCTCGTAACCAACGTTGCAACAACGCAACAAGGCAACTAGTGGGCCTATAAAATAGTGCTATAAATAGCATTATTTTAACAATAATTAACGCTTACTAGTCTTATAAGATAAGCTCTCTTTTTAATATACCTTTAAAGCCTAGTATATATTCCCTCTTCTCCTTTATAATATCTAAAGAAACTCTAAATATAGTGTTATTATTAGAGAAGGACTAGATTAAATAGTATGCGTAGATTAAGAATTACATAAAGTCTTATAGCGTCTAGGAGTATATTAACCTAAATAAGGTTAAATTACTTAAAGAACCTATAATGCCTGCTTACCTATAGAGAGGTAATGTCAAGGCTTCTAGGCCAGAATGGATAGAACAAGGTGATGGTATAGATAAGTAGCAGCTAGATAGCTAAAGGTAGGTGGTAATGCTTAAGGGTTTTAATCTCTAGCCTCCTATATTCTATGTGTGTAACCTTTGCCTAAATACCCCCTCTATATATATATAACTAGCTTATAATAGCCTTATAGCTAGGGCGCTATAAGCCCTAAGTGAGTCTTACTATATATAATGCTATTGCCTCTATTGCTTATATTACTTTATAGCCTCTATAACCCTAATATAGTACCCCCTTTACTTTATAATTACCCTTAATTATACTTACTACCTAGTTAGTATAAACTTACTATTCTAGTTTTCCTACGTAACTTTTACCTTATATATCCTAATATAAGGCATAAGGAGATAATAGCCTTATTAATAATAGGTTTAGCTATTATTTCCTACCTTATTTATAAGCTTTTAGTTATAATATAGTTATAGCTATAGAGTTACTTTATAAATACTTATATCCTTATTTTTACTAGTTTTATAAAAGTAAATACCTTATATTATATTTTCTTATTAGCTAAAAGGGATAGGGTATTAGACACTATATATTAGGGTGTATTTAATTATAAGTTTTAGTGAAGTTACTATAAGCTTACTAGGTATGCGTAGTTAGCTATAACCTTAGCTATTAATAGCTATAACACTAGCTTTTTAACCTATAGCTTACTTTCGCTACCTATATAAATTACTTAAGGGGTCTGTGGTTAATATAAAAAAGACTAAATTTCCCCTTCTTTTTCTTTTCCTTTTCTCCTTATCTCTCTTAATTTTTAATATTAAATTTATAAGTTAGCCTTACTAGCCTTATAGTAGTGTTCTTACTACTACTGCTTAGTAGTTACTAACCTAATCTAAAGTCCTTCTCTTATTATCTTATATTTTATTTGCTCTTATAGTTAGTATCTTACTACTTTGCTTCCTACTTACTTACTACTAACTTATAGCTAGGTTATAATATTATCTATTTGCCTAATAACTCCTAGACCCTTAGCGCCTACCCTAGAGAAATCCCCTTATAAGAGGGCTTTATAGGCTTTAAAAACCTTTATATAAGTTTACCTCTTATTTATAGTATTATAGCTACTAACTTACTAAATAGTATAATAAAAATTCCTTGCCTTTACTATAGTTAGTAAGTAGTAATCTAGTAAATTACTCCTAAAGATAATAAAGCTAAACCTTAATATATTATAGATAGTAAACCTATCCCTAATAAGTGTTACTATTCCCCTAGTATAACTAAGCTACTTCTCTCTTACTTTTATAATACTAACTTAGGTTAGGTAATTCCTTAAAGTACACTTATTATATAAAAAATAATAAAATATATATTAGTATAAGTATCCCTTTAAAGGCCACTGCTTTTAGCTAGCTAACCTATTACTAGTATTCTATAAGAATTATAATTCTCTATTATAAGCTCTTTAAGATTATAAAGGAGGTTTCTAAAGGTAGCCCTTACTATTAGTATTTAGTAAGATTATTAATTCTAGTAACTTAGTTAGAGCTAACTTATTGCTAGGCTTTAGTATATATAAAATATAAATTATATAATACGCTTCTTACTATAAAGAACGCAAATTACTATAGGAGAGTTTATTAGGCCTATCTAACTATAAAAGCTACTTATAAGGCTAATGCTAATAAACGCGCTATAATATTATAGCTCTTTAACACTACTAACCTTAAGGTGTAAATTAATATTACTAATAGCCTACGCTTTATAGCTTAATATGCCCCTATAGTAAGTCCTATTATCTCTAGTATAGCTTCTAATTTACTAACTTATAGCTAGTTTATAGATTACACTACCTAGCTCCTTACTTATATTAGCCTCTCTAAGCTCCCTAAAAAGCTCTATTCCTTTATCTATAAGGATAAGAAAGGGTTCTCTAATAATAAAGCTCCTATAGCTACTATAAAGGAAAATATAAGTATAGATATAATAATAGAGTAATAGGTGCTTAGTAACTATATAGTAGTTTACTTTAAGAAAATATAACTTTTATGTTATAAAATTTTATATATTAAATTACTAAAGTAATAATATCTTTATAAACTAGCTACTTAATTACTACTTATAATTATTTATAATATCCCTTATAATAAAATCTCTTTTTAATACCTATAAATTCTCTAAGCTATTATAGCCCTTTTATTTCACTAAGAATTTCCGCTGTTTTCTATTATACTAATATAAGATAATTCTCTTAACTTTAAACTCTTCTTTATTATCTTTAATATTATCTTATAGTAAGGATATATTTACATAGCTAGTAGGATCCCCTCTAAATAGTTTAAAGCTTATAATATTAAACACATTATAAAGTCTTAAGCTAGCTAGTAATTACAATTAATAGGCTAAGCTATAATTACTAACTACCTTCTTAATTTTATAGGGCCCTAGGTACTTAGCTATAAGCTTCTAGCTTAGTTATCTTAGGTTAATATTCTTAGTAAATAGTAAAATATAATCCCTAACCTTAAACTCTATTAGTATTCTCTTATAATTATAATACTTCTTTTACTATGCTTATATATTATAAAGTAGCTACTTAATCTCTAAGTATCTTTATTTTAATTCTAAGACTCTATTTTTTACCTAGTTATTTACTAAGTTAGGCATTAGGATAGCCTAATATAGTCCCCTTAGGTTATACCCTTATAGTGCCTTTGCTAGCGTTAGGCTATAATTACTATACTTACTTATATTATAGGCAAACTATGCTATTAGTAAATATTCTTCCTAATTATCCTATTTAGCGCATGCATAGGCTTTTAGATAATGCTTAAGAACCTAGTTTAATTACTTTATTTACCTATTTATCTAGGGGTAAAACGCAATGCTTAGTTACTGCTTTATTATAATAAGATAGCAAAAAGTCCTCTAAAATCCACTAGTAAATATTAACCTATAGTTTATAATAATACTTTCTAGGGCACTATAGTCTTTAAAAACATTCTTAAGGAATACTATAGTAAGGCTATTACTAGTTAGGCATATAGACACTAGTATATAAATACTATACTTTAAAAATTAGTTTATAATAACTAAAATCACATTATATAACTAAAACTTCTAATCCTTTACTAGTAGTAAGCCTATAATAAAGTCTATTAATAATTCTTAGAAAGGGTAATTAAGCACTAGTAATATAGCTAACTTACTATAAGGTTTATATAACCTTAGCTTTAAAACTTAATAATTAACATAAGACTAGATATATGCCTTAATGTCTTTCTTTATTAATAGCTAGTAATATTAGCCTATAATATAATAGAGAGTCTTGCTAACCCCTTAATAACCCACTATAGGATTATTATAGGTTAATAGCAAAATTTCTTTTTATAATCCTAGTGAGATAAAAACACGATTTTTATATATTAGTAACTTAGAGGATTTTATAGTTTATATCTATAGCTCTCTAGCCTCTAGCTTAGAGGGACTAATTAACTATAGTCCTAATACACTAGAGTTACTACTTATTAGCAATAACTTCCGCTATGTAATAAAGGCGTCCCCTTACTATGCTTCTAATAATAAGACTTAAATTAGGGCTTCTAATTCCACTGCCTTGCTCCTAATATTAGAGTTAAACTTAGAAGAGGTTCTCTAAACCACTAAGATTCTTATTATAACACTACTATAGCCTAGTAGCTCTCTAGTAGCGCTCTTAGATAAATTAACTAACCTAGTAGAGATTAATATAGAAGAGATTCTCCTACTTACTATTACTTTTGCAAATATAGCAAAGATTAATATAGAAAAGGTTCTCTTACCTACTATTAGGGGACTTGCCTTAATACTACTATAAGCATATAGCTCCCTAGTAGCACTCTTAGACTTTTTAACTAACCTAATAGAGATTAATATAGGAGAGGTTCTTTTACTTACTATTACTTCTATAAATATAGTAGAGATTAATATAGAAAAGGTTCTCTTACTTGCTATTAGGGGATTTGCCTTAATGCTACTATAAGTATATAGCTCCCTAGTAGCGCTCTTAGACTTTTTAACTAGCGTAGTAAAGGTTAATATAAAAGAGGTTAACTTACTTATTATTACTTCTCTAGGCCTAGCGAAGATTAATATAGGAGAGGTTCTTAAACTAGCTAGTAAGGTTTAATTACTATAAACCTATAGCTTTATTACTATATGCTTAGGCCTTTTACCTAGCCTAGTAAAGATTAATATAGAAAAGGTTCTCTTACTTACTATTAGGGTTTTTACTTTGCTATTAAGGGGTAGTAAATATAAATATAGGGTACTTACTAAGTTACTATTACTCTTATACTACTTCTTAACTATAAACCTAATATACTATAGACATGCCTAACTAGTAGTTAAGCTATTACTAATATAGCACCCCTATAGCCTAATAGTAGCAAACTTAGTAAGGAAGGTTAGTAACTAAGATATAAAAGCCTTAGCCTTCCTTTTCTTACTAATATAGTCTAGTCTTTATAATAAAGAATTAGCAGGATTTAGCTTCCTTACCTAGTGTTTAATAGTAAAGTTAAATAGGCATAGCTTATCTAACGTAGTAACCTAGTGACTAGTTAGCTTAGGCTTTATTATAAGGTACTTATAGTTTAGGTAATTTATAATTATAGTAACTAAGTATGCTAAGTAAGTAAGGTAATGCCTCTAAGTCTAAAAGGCCTTCTAAATCGCTAGTAGCTTTATATCTAGTGTTATATAGTGTAATTTAGTGTTCTTTAACTTTCTTAATATAAACACTATAGGGTGCTAGTGACCTAGCACTAATATTATAAGGATAGCTTTAATTATGTATCTAGAGGCATTAGTCTTTACTTATAGTAGTAACTTTAGGTTAAAGTAAACTAAAATTAAAGCCTCCTAAAATAGCTTTTATAGTTCCCTAAATACTACTAGCTTACTATTATTTAGCTTAAACTTCGCTAGTTAGTTCCCTTATAGGTAGTTTATTAATAGGATAACTATTTTACTATATAACTTAATAAAACACCTATAGAATCTAGTAAACCTAAGGAAAGATTAGATATTAAACACGCAAATAGGTATTAGTTACATTATAATTACCTTTACCTTGCTTAGGTCTATTAAGATTCCTTTTAGTAAGATTACGTAACTAAGGAATTTAACCTCCTTAATAGAGAATTAGCACTTATCTAATGTGAGGCCCCACTTACAACAACAACACCCGGAACGCTAACGCGCACCACGCGGCGGGTTAGGCCCTAGGGCTAGGTCCACGTGACGCTAGCGAGCCACTAGCTATAAGCTCCTAGCTCGCACATATAACACACTTAGACCTAGCAAGCTTTAGTAAATATATAAAAGCCCCTATATCTCTTACCTAGCTACTATTATCCTTATAATTCTAAAGCTTTACCTACTAGCTACCTAAGAGTAATATAAGGGGGAGAACCACCTAATCTACTAGAGTAATATTAGATAATAACTAGACCTAATTAAATAAGGGTAGCACTATAGCTAATAATACACTATGCTTTACTAAGACTAAAACTAAATTAGTACTCTCTAACCTTAGGGCTAAAACTATAGTAATAACTAAGCAAATTACTTAGCTTAAGAAACTCTAGAAGCTATAGAAGAGGGAATAAAAGCTTATTAGCTTACTATAACTAAACGTAGGGGAAGATAAGATAAAAAGATAGTAAAAAGCTAGCACCTCCTTAAGCTATAGTAGCTAAGAGGTAAAAGTCTAGAATATTACTAACCTCTAACACCTTATAAACCTATAGAAGCATAAGATTTAGATTAATAACCTAAACTATACCTTTAATAGGGTAAAGCAAAAGTATTAGTATAACTACTAAAAGATCCTATTTACACTTAACTATATATATAGTAACTATAGGGTAAGATAGGACTAATACCTTAAGGAATAATAGGCTAATAGCTAGGATAACCTTAAAGATAACTAGGATAAATTTAAGACCTAGACACTTACGCTACTCTAAGACATTACTAACTATAATGCTTAAATAGCTATATAGCTAGAAAACGCAAAATAACGTAAAGGCTAGAGCCCTATTAAATTTAGTATCTTCCTAGATTTACTTAAGAAACACCTAGAAAGAGCCACTAAAAAGTTATATACTCTTATATTCTTTATAAAACTACTCCCTAAATTATAGGACTATATTAACCTATATACCTCTATTACTAGAAAAACTTAAGAAGAGGTTATATAACTTACCTAGTGATTTTAGGAGGTAATGCTAAAGAGCAAGTAAAGGCCTAAGTACTTAGAAAATAAAGGCCTATATAAGGCTCCCTAGCACTAAAGATATAACTCCTTATAAGGCTATAGACCTTATAAAGATTAGAGAAATAAAGACTAGGAGAAAACACTAGCTACTTACCTAAATAATAGCAAACCTAGGTATAAAAGGTAATGTTTTAATTATAATAGTATAGAGCACCTTATAAATAGATATAATAAGCTAAAGAAAGAATACTAAAGGGGCTAGGAAAACTTCCTAAGGCAAAAGTAAATACCCTTACCTTTGCCTCTAACACTAAGGTATTAATAGGGTGTTAATTCTATACACTAGTTACTATTTATAAGTATAAAGATATTAAAATTAAAATAGCGGCGAATCTTAATAGTTACGCTAAGATTAATATTATTAGCGCTAAGTTTACTTAGACTTATAAGCTTAATTAGGCTAAGGCTATAGCACTTATTATTAAGGCAGTAGGGGCGCTTATAGTCCCTTAATATAGTGTTTATAAGGTACTTATTACTATTAAAGACTTTAGAGAAGAAGAAAAGAACCTTAAGCTACTATATATAGCTATAAATAAGAACCTAAGACCTAGGGGAAGCCCTATATTAATTAGAATGCATACACTCGTAAAAGAGCGTGTATATCTTTATTTACACTCTAAAGAGTAGTAGTTTAAGAAGCGAAAAATAGCCTTTTTACTTATAACTCCTTATAAGTTTATAAGGGTAATGCATAATAAGACTATTATATATACTATTATAGGGGTTATAGAAAATAAGTTTATTACCCTTAAAGATAAAGAGAAAGTAAAAGCATATAGAACTATTAAAGATATCCCTAAGAAACTATATAAGTTTAAAGATATGTTTATATTAGATAAGGCAAGGAGCCTACCCTCTAGAAAAATAACTAACTATATAATTAACCTAATACTAGGGGCTATGCCTCTATATAGGCTAATTTACCCTCTCTCCTAGGGCAAGCTAAAGAAGCTTTGCAAATATATTAATAAAAACCTATAGAAAGGCTAGATAAAATCCTCTAAGAGCCCTATAGGCATGCCTATCCTATTTATACTAAAGAAGGATAGGATGCTTTAGCTATATATAAACTATAGGGGACTTAATAAGGTAATATAAAAGAATTACTATACCCTCCCCTTAATTTTAGAGATTCTAGACTAATGCTAAGGGGCTTATTTTTTCTTAAAGATTAATATTAAGGATGCTTACTATTAAATTTAAATTAAAGGGGGTAATAAGTAAAAGACTGCTTTTTGCATATATTATAGATACTATAAATACCTTATAATGCCTTTTAGGCTAACTAATGCCCTAGCTACTTTCTAAAACTATATCCACAAAGCGCTTTATAGGCTAGTTAACACTATTTGCGTAGTGTATCTAGATAATATCCTTATTTTCTCTAAAACATAGGAAGAGCACACTATATATATTAAGGAAGTTCTAGAATGCATAAGGTTAGTAAAGTTATACACAAAGCCCTTAAAGTGTTTGTTTTACTAGGAATTAGTGAAATTCCTAGGGTTTATCCTATTAGTTAATAGGATTTTAATAGATATATAAAGGGTTACTATAATCTAAGACTAGAAGAAGCTAATAAGCTTTAAGGATATTTAATCCTTCCTAGGGTTTTATAACTTTTACTAATAATTTATCTATAAATACTCTAGGATTACAACACCCCTATATGCGTTAATAAAAGGTAGTTAAAATAGTATCTAGACTAGGAAGTTTATATTTAAAGTAAAGGAATAGCTAGCGTTTTGCTAGCTAAAAGATGCCTTTTAGTAAGCACCTCTCCTCTATTATTATAACCTAAGTTAGCTAGTGTATATTAAGATAGATACTTTAGTCTTTATAATAGTAGGAATCTTATCTTAATAGGATAATAAGGGTTACTAGTATTCTATAGCCTTTTAGTTAAGGAAGTTTATAGACACTAAACATAACTATAGCATAGCTAATTAAGAGTTACTTGCTATAGTAAAGTTATTTAAACACTAGTAATATTATATTAAAGGCATAGTAACCCTAGTAAAGGTCCTATTAAACTACTATAATTTACAAACCTTTATAAGGCAGTAGAAGTTAAATAGAAGGTAGGCTAGATAGTGTATATTTCTTTACCCCTTTTACTTTATAATTAAGCATAGACTAGGGAAGAGTAACCCTATAAATGCGCTATTAAGAAGGTCTAATTATAAGAGTAAACCCCTAATAAATAGGGTACTCCTACTAAAACTTAAAAAAAAGATAGTAGCTACTAAAGAACTAGTAGAAGTAAAGATACTAATATATTAAAGAAGATATAGTAAGACGCCTTTAGGGGAGGAAAATACCCTAGTTTTAGTAAAGAGGCATAGTAAAATGCCTTTAGGGAAGGAAAATATCCTAGCCCCTATAGTAAAGGCTTACATAGCCTAGTTAGAAGGCTAGATAGCTACTATAAATCTAGTAAAAGGTTAGCTAAATAAAGGTAATTTCTAGGAGAAGGTAGTGTGTGTCTAGGACGCTAGTATAGCATAAGAGATCTAGGGGGCTATTATATTACTAAATCCCTACTAATCTAGACTAAATAAACTATTAGTGTAACTACTATAGAAGGCATAGGATTAAGACCTAGATTTATAAAGATAAAGCAGTAAGATTAACTCCCTAGTAAAAGGGAAGGGAAAAGCTAGTCTATAGTTATATAGTGTAAGGGGTCTCCTAATATACTAAGACTAGGTAGTTATTTCCTAAGAGCCTATCTTATAATAGGAGCTTCTATAGCTATACTATAATAATCCGCTAGTAGGTTACTTTAGGACTAAGCGCACTCTTAAGCTATTAAAGCGCCACTTCTAGTAGCTAGCTATAAGTAAGTCTATATTAGACTATGTTATAAGCTATATAACTTACTAATAGGTAGTAGCTAGAAGGTATTACCTATATAGAAGCCTTAAATCCTTGCTAATACTAGGGTAACTATAGGCAGAAATCTTAATGGATTTTATTATAGGGCTACCTATTACGCGAATAGGTAAGTAAGAAGCTAACGCAATCCTAGTGATTATAGACTAATTCACTAAGTACTTTATCTTCCTACTAGTAACTACTATAATTAATATAGCTAAATTAGCAAAGCTTTTCTATAAAGAAATTAAACTATAATTTAGGGCACTAATAGGCATTATATCTAATAGGGGATCTGTCTTTATAAGCTAATTCTAGTTAGACTTATGCTACCTATTCTACATAAAACGCAGGCTTTCTATAGCGTTTTACCCCTAAACTAATAGGCAAATAAAGAGGATAAACTAGGTGCTTAAGCATTATTTAATGCTTTATTATAGAAAATTAGCAAATATAGCCTAAGCTACTCCTATAGCGTAATTTACCTATAATAATATAGTAAATAAAACTATAGGCTACTCTCTAAACTACTCCTTATAGGCTATTCCCCTAAGTTTTGCCTTACTCTTAGGGATAAGATTATAGAAGGGGAGGTGCTAGAGGCCTATGCTTATATTATAAAGCTATATAAAGTTAGGGAGTAACTAAAGCAAAACTAGGTAAAAGCCACTAAAACATAGCAAAGTACTATAATAAATTACTAGCTACTAACCCTATAAAGGGTAACCTAGTACTACTATTAATAAAAAAATTAGGCTTAAGGAGGCAAAATAAAGCTAACCCCTAGGTTTATTAGGCTATTTTAAATACTTAACACTATAGGCAAATAAGCGTATTAACTTACATTACCTAAAAAGTATAGTTAATTATATAATATATTTTACATTAGCCTACTAGAGCTATAAAATAGTTATAAAGAGACTATAAATAAAGATATACTAATACTAGACCTTAAGGATAAAGATAATAAGTATAAAGTTAAGGAAGTTAAGGACTATAGGAAGACCTATAAAGGTAATAAATACCTAGTGAAATAGAAGGGTTAGCCTAGTAAATATAACTAGTGGATTCTAGTAGAAGACATAGAAGGCACTTAACGTGTAATTTAAAAATTTTACTAAAGCAAATTAAGGAAGAAAGATAGTAAGATATAAGTAAGTTATAAGCAAAGAGATATAAGGTTCTTATAGAAAAGGCTTAGCCTTATTAGCTACTATTACACTCTATAAAAAAAAAGTAACTTAGACTATCTACTAAATAACAAAGGAAAACACGCCTATAACTAGGGGAGAGTTAGGGGAAACCCCTCTATTATAGCCCTATTATAAGTTAAGATCTTACTATCTAAAATAAAGTACTTAGCCTTACTCTTATCCTTTATAACCACTATCTCTATTACTAGGTAAAAGTAATAGACTGCTATAGCCTAGGGTATAAAACCTAGATTAGTTAAACGCAGACACAAAACTATCTTTATGTTTTACATAGATATAAGCTATAAGTAGTTTAGCTACTAAAATATTAGTAAATAGATAGTAAAACTAGACTAAAACATAACTTACTACCCTAGGAACTAGAGCTAGGAATATAAACACTAATAATTATTAGTAGGAAATAACGTACTACTAGTATAAAATAGAGGCATCCTGCCTAGAAATATAAGCAATAAGCTAGCGAATAGGTAATAAAAATATAAACTTAATAAACCTTAGTAGCCCCTATTAAACTAAATATAATATAGTGTGCTATATTAGCATAGTTAAAACCTATTATTAGATAGAGGTAATAGGTGCTAAAATAGCAATAAGTTACCTCTAAAAATATAGGATTATTAGGGTTTTCTAGATCCTTATTACTATAGGCATCTATAAGCGCCTAGACTTAGTTAAGATAAGCTAAGAGATTATAAAAATCTCCCTATATAGTAGGTATAGCCTATATTAAATATTAGTAATAAGCTACTAAGAAACTAAGGAAAAGTAGTATAGTTATAGTATTATAAGTATTACTGCGTTTATAGCATTAGATATAGCGCTTAAAATACTTTATTTATAAAGCAATAGTAAATAAATAGTAAGGGAATTAATAGTTTATCTATAGTAATTATAGCTTAGCTAGTAGGTGTTTCTTAAAGTTAGCGCACCTAGTGCATAGATAATGCATATAAGAGCAGCGCTTAAAGGGAATAGTCTTCTTATCTATAGTAAAAGAGTAGTAAGTAATAAGGCAAAAGTTAGGGTAATGTAAGGTATAATAGTATTTATAAGAATAAATTACTAGTGTTAAGGGGAGGAAAAGGCTATAATAAAGGGGAGAGTTATAGATAAATTTATACCTAAGCGTTACTTATTATTTATTATTATTTTAATATATTTACTACTTAGCAAATAGCTATAGGATAGCTAGCGAAAGCTATTTAAAAGCCTAGCTAAAAGTAAGGGGATAATTATAAGGCCTCACTTATAATAATAACACCTAGAACACTAACGCACACTACGTAGTGGGTTAGGCCCTAGGGCTAGGTCTACGTGACGCTAGCAAGCCACTAGCTATAAGCTCCTAGCTCACACATATAACACACTTAGACCTAGCAAGCTTTAGTAAATATACGAAAGCCCCTATACCTCTTGCCTAGCTACTATTGTCCTCACATCTAAATTAATAAAAAGGTTAGCCTTCTAAAATCTCTTAAGGATCTTTTTAATATTACCCTTATGCTCTAAGATCTTATAGCTAAATATTAGGGTGTTATTAAGGTAAATAATATAGATAAGATTATTAAGGCCTTCTAAAGCTTTATTAATATACTCTTAGAAAGATACTAGCGTGTTAATAAGCCTAAATAGCATTATAAGATACTTAAAGTAACTATATTTACACTAGAAGGCTATTTTTTACTTATTGCCCTTGCGAATACGTAGCTAATAGTACGTATCTTTAAGGTCTAACTTTATAAAAATCTTTACACCCCTTAGTTAATCTAAGATTTCTAATATTAGGGGTAAAGGGGCCTTGTCTTTAACTATAATCTTATTAAGGCCCTTATAATTTATATATAGTTATAGCTTTCCCCCTTTTTTTAGCATAAAAAGGATTAAGGCGCTTACTAGGCTAATAAATCTTTAGATCTATTTGCATTCTTATATAGTTACTAGGTACTTATAAAGCACCTATAACTCTTTCTTAGCTAGGTTATATATTAGACCCTATAGTAGTGCTTTTCCTTTTTCTAATTTAATAGTATAAGTTTAGCTACCTAAGCTAGGAAAAGTGCTAGCCTCTTTATTTAAAAACATATCTTTAAACTCCTTATAAGCTTTTAGAAGTTTTACTTTCTTAGGTTTATTAGTTAGTTTTGTTAAAATAATGCTATTTATAGCACTATTTTACAGGCCCACTAGTTGCCTTGTTGCGTTGTTGCAACGTTAGTTACGAGCGTTGCTTGCAGCGTCTGTTGTGACTTGCGTTCCTATAACTAACCCACGGGCTTGTATGACTAAGCCGACTAGGTTACCCTATAGGGAAGCTAAAATCAACTGTAACTAGATGACTAGTAGTCGTATAAAAGGCTAACGTATACTATTTAAATCCTTAAATTTTTCTGGATTTAATGGTATATTTTATTAATAGGGTTATATACTAAAGTGCTTAGTTAGGCTACCTAGGTAGCTAGTTTATATAGCCATGAGTTAATTTTTTATTTTTCCTATATAAATAAGTTTTACGGAAAATAAAAAGTAGCTCCTAAGACCTCTCTAGCAACCTAGATCCTTTAATACGGTTAGTAGGTCTATAAGGGGACTAGAAATCCTCTTATTGCTTGTTAGACTATCTATTAGCTAGGAATTAACTATATTTAACTATTAAAAGCTCCTAATCTTAAAGAATAAGCTATAATCTAGTGAATCTAGAAGCCGCCGCGTTAGAATCTACTAGGGAGGTCTTCCTATCCCTCTAGTTAGATTCCCTTCCTATTTTTAATAGGTTATAAGCCTAGAAGGCCTATAGATTACTACATTACTGCGTTATTCTACTGCAATTACTACTTGATTTTAGGTATAGTTACTACCTACTATACCTATAGGCTCTTAAGATTACAAAGGAAACCACTAGAATTTAAAGCTCTTTATTTACTAGCGCCACGCATTATAATATCAGACCTTTAGTGTTAAAAATTAACTAGAGCCATAACCCGCAACCACCACATTATAACCTATAACTATCTAGTTATAACCACAACCTCTTGTAATTCTATTCACTACTATAACCGTTATATTTAATATTATCTATAATAGTAGATACGCTATATCCTTTAAAATTATTAGATATCTAGTATATCTATACTAGGCTTTTTGACCTATTATACTACATTGCATGCACTATATATTACGTTGCGTTGCGTTATGGCTTTTGTAATACCTATTATCTATAATTCCTATCCTTAGTGTTAAGAAAATTTTCTTAGAGACCTCTCTCTGCTATTTTTCTGCCCGCGTATACTAAAGACCCATTTTTTAGACCTAAGGGCTACCCTCTTAAACGGCCCTGCCACGCAATTTACGTACGTAACTAGATTATAACATAAGTAATTTCTAGCGCGCGTTATTTGCAATAGGAACGAATTTAGAGCTTTTACATAGGGATTTTTTTTTAAGATTTAGAGGATAGCACTACTTAGTTATAAGGGTAAGGCCCCTGCTATAGGGTCTTCTAGCCCCCCTAGGGACCCTAGTAGGATAGATATAGAAGGTTAACTAGCTATTTAGGCTAGTGCTCTATAGCTATAGATACAGAGCTAAATTAAATAATAAGGCAAGACCTTATCTAATTTTATTAGGCATAGCAAGGAAAATTGTATTAAAAATAAGGCTAGCATTAATAATCTTCTAGAGAAGTTAACGCAAACTATAACTATTATGTAAGGTCTTTAGGCTTCTAATAGACCTAAGGAAGAAAATACTAAGGTTCTAGAAGAAGACCTAGCTACTACTTCTATAAGCATACCTTCTAGTAACTTACAAGCTGCCTTTAACATAGGTGCTATAAAGGAACTAAATAAGAAGGTTTACTTTATTCTAGAGGGAGCTAAGCTAAAAGGCCCTAAAAACTATAATTAGTGGAAGCAAGCCCTAAGCATATAATTTAAAGCCCTAGGATTACCTAAATTTATAGATAATCTAAGCCTAGCAGGCTATCTAGCTAACTATGACTAAGCTATTCTTTTAATAATATTAAGAGATAGCTGCTAACCTAGACCATAGGCTGCTATATGTTAGCAAAAATCCCCCGAAGAAGCCTATAAAGTCCTTATTAGGCAGTATTTGTAAAGTGCTAAAATCTAGCGTGGTACACTATACGCTAGCTACCACTCCCTAAACTTTTTAAGTTATAAGGGATCTTTAGAGGCTTTTAATACTAATTTTAATAATTTACTAGCTAGACTATAGCTTTATAGTGTAGAGATCGCCCCTATTAATTAAGTAAATTATTATATTAATGCATTAAAGCAGACCTTTCCTAGTTAGGCTAAGAGACAAAGATTTACTATTAGAGCTTCTAGGGCACAAGGACTGCCTATAAATACCCTAAATTTACAGTTCCTTATAGCGGACTTATTAGAAGAACAGAGGGACAAAACCTCCCCTATAGCTAAAGCCCTTAGTTATAAGGCTTCTAATAATAAGGGAAATTCTAAGGACTAGGAAAAGAAGTCTTCTAATCCTAACCCTAAGAAGGACTCTAACGCTACTAAAGAGCAGGATAAGAAGGATTTAAACCCTTCTAAGGCCTCTAAAAAGAAGCAGAAGAAGAAAAAGAGTAGCAATAGGGAAAAACAGAAAGGAAAAGAAGCTGCTTTTGCTTTAGGCTATACCCTAGCCACGGGATACGTTAAAGAATTAGATTCTAATAAATCTAGTAGTGATAATAGTAGTAATTCTGATTCTGATTTAGATAGTTCTAGTGCCTTTACTACTAGTAACACTACTAGTAAGCCTACTTTTAGCTACTCTAACGATGTGGTTAAAAACTCCCTTTTGTATAATACGGGTTCTTCCTATTACATTTGTAATAATAGGGCTTCTTTTAGGGACTTTAAACCTCTAAAAAAAGGTAAAACTAGCGCTATAATTACAGCAGGAGAACCTATTTTTCCTAAAGGAAGAGGCATAGCTATTTTTAATGTTTTAGTTAAGAAAAATCCACTAGAATATAGGCCCTTAGCTTTGCTAGATACTCTATATTTCCTAGGCATAAATACTAACCTAGTTAGTGGGTTATCTCACTATCTAAAAGGAGGTTATCTAGCTAAAGACTAGCTATTCCTAGCTAATAAAAGCCCCTATAGGTTACTAGAACCTGCTAAACACGGCTTTTTCCTATAGATTAAGGGGTAACCTACTCCTACAATCTGTAAGCATTTAACCTACCTCTCCTTTATAGGCTCTTAATATTGTAACTAATAATAGCAATAATAACTAAGAGCTTATAAGACTAAATTAGGGTTTTCTTACCCTATAGAGGTTTAAATTCCGTAACTAGCTTTTAATCCTAAGGAATATTAACAAATTAAAGAGCTAGAAGATAATAATTTAGAAGATTTAGCCCTATGTCCCACTAAAGCTCCTCCTAGTTAGGCATCTTCTATAGGGGGTTTAGAAGGTCTATACCCTAATAACTTAGGTAATAATAGTGGCTGTCTACTGCCCCTAGAGGCCTGTGATTCTTAAGAGGCCTAGTAACAGAGGGAGCTAGGGGATAATAGCCCTAAAAAGCTAGATTCTAGTTATAAGAAGTTACTAGATTTAGCCCTTCTTTAGCACATTTAATTAGGCTATATAGGCCTTCCTTTACTAAAGAAATCATTGAAATTAGCTAAAGGGATCCCTGATTTTTCCGCTATTAAAGAAAAGGATTTTAACTATATAGCCTATATGTAATCTAAAGCTATTAGAAGACTAACTAAACAACCTATTTAGGACCCCCCTAGAGTTCTAGATATTCTAGAGGGAGATATAGTTAAAATCAAACCTATACTATATAATAAGAAGGCAATAGTCCTTATTCTTATTAATCGAAAATCCTAGTATAAATAGTGCTTTTTATTAGCTAATAAAGAAGGTTTAACCCTTTCTTTAGCTATTAAGGGTTTCTTTAGAGCCCTAAAAAACCGATATAACGCGTATCCTAGGCACCTTTACTTTAATAGAGGTACTAAAATTAATAACGAACTTTAGTTATAGTTATCTTCTAAAGGAATTTGTTTTAGCACCTCTTACCCCTATATTTATAAATAGAATAGGCTAGTTAAGAGGGCTATTAGGGTTATCCTAGACTAGCTTAGGGCTACACTTTAGTGGTCTAAGCTGCCCTTATATCTATAGTCTTATATCCTTCTAGCTATAGTGGAATTAGTTAATATTATAGCTAATATAACTAAACCTTTAACCCCTAAGCAGCTATTTCTAGCTAATTTAGAGCCTAAGACTTCCTATAAGCCTAACTTCTTGAAAATTAGGGCTATAGGGTCTTATTATAAGGTCCTAATACCTCCGGAGCAGAGATCTAAGCTTTAAAAGCTAGCCCCTAGGACTATTCCTAGTTAGTTGCTAGCTACTCTAGGTTTTACTATCTATCTTATTTATATTCCCTTTAAAAGGTTAGTTATAAAGACTAGCTTTATTAAAATTATAGAGGATATAGGCTCTATAGGGTCCCCTAAGCCTTTAGGGACTAATCCTTTAGAGGGAGAAGCTAATATCTTACGAGATAATCTAGAAGTTTAGGATAGTTACCTAAAGTCTCCTAAAAGCTTAGCGCCTGTAGCGCCCGCAGCGCCTATACTAATAGCCCCTAGGGCAACTAATACAGCGCCTATGACAGCGCCTGCAACGCCTCTAGCGCTACCCCTAGAGAGCCCTAGCTCTAGCGCCCCTAATAAGGGTGCTATTAAAAAACCGTTTTTAGATTTAGATTCTTTAATTAATTCTAATTCTATAGATATTAATAATTTTAATATATCTTTATACGTTAAGGAGATATGCTTTAAGGCATAATAAAGGGCTAAATTATCCACTAAAAATAACAATTTAGATACCCCTAAGACCTAGAAATAAGCTTTAAAAAGCAAGGATAGTTAAAAATGGATGGATATAACTTTTAATAAATTTAAATAGCTTCTAGCTACTAGAACCTTTAAATTTATAGGGATAGACTAAATTCCTAAGGGCTAGAGGGTTCTAAAAAATAGGCTTATTTACAAGCTTAAAAAGGATAAAGAAAATAATCCTCTAAAATACAAGGCCTAACTCGTTACTAAAGGGTTTATGCAAATAGAAGGTTAAGATTATATTAAAACCTACGCTATAACTAGCATTCCCCCTAGTTAGCGGATTTTACTAGCCCTAGTGGCTTATAATAACTAGGAAGTTAAATAGGTTGATTTTATAGGGGCCTTTCTAAATAGTCTACTAAAGGAAGCTATCTATATGCAAATTCCTAATGGATTTACTAAGTTTGCTAAGTCTTCTACACCTAAAGTAGCTAAGTTACTTAAGAAGTATGGCTATAAACCCTCTTAAAAGCAAGTTATTTTCCTATAAAAGGCTTTATATAGATTAAAACAAAGCTCTAGAGAGTGGCAGCAGGTTTTAAAAGACCTTCTTTAGAAGCTAGGCTTTTAACCCCTTATATCTAACCTAGCTGTCTTCTTTAACCTAACTATATCTACATATATAGCGACTTATATGGATAACTATCTTCTAATAGGACTAGATCTAGCTTATATTAATAGGCTAAAGAAGCTACTTTATAAAGCTTATCCTATAGAAGATCGTAGGCTAGTAGAATTTTTCCTAGGCGTTTAAATCACTAGAAATCAAAAGAAAGGGACCCTAACTATCCACTAGTCCTAGTATATTTCTAAAGCCCTAGAAAGATTTAATATAAAAGATACTAGACCTATTAAAATTTCTCTATAACTAGGAATTATAAAACAGGTAGACTACCTAACTAAACCTCTTTCCCCCCCTAATTACAAGCTATATTAGAGTATTATAGGGACTATTATATACCTAATGCTCCTTATAAGACCTAATATTGCCTTTCTAGTTTAGTGGCTTTCTATAGCGCTAGCTAAGCTATTTATAGAGTATCTTAATGCTTCTAAACATTTACTTAGGTACCTTTTAGGCTCTATAGGTTATTCTATAACTTATAGAAGGTCTAAATCTACTATTATAGCTTCTGCAACCCTTATTAGCTTCTATGATAGTGACTTTGCGGGTGATAAGTCCTCTAAATTAACCTATGCTTATCTCTATAAGCTAGCTAAAGGACCTATTAGCTAGAAATTAAAGAAAGTAACTATAATAGCTTTATTAACATTAGAGGCTAAATCTAATGCCTTATGTGAAGCTAATAGGGAGCTAGAGTGGCTTTATAGTCTCTTTAAAGAGATAAAGCTACCTATAGCACCTCTAGTACTAATTTTTAGTGATAACTAAGGCGCTATTATAACCGCTAATAACCTTACTCTTTATAGCAAAATAAAGCATACCCTGCTAAAATTTAACTATACTAGAGAAAAGGTATAGAAGGGTATAGCTAAGGTTATTTACATTAACACTAAAGAGATGCCTGCAGATAGTTTAACTAAGCCCTTGCCTAATAATAAATTTTAACAATTTATCTAACTATTAGGCCTTACAAATACAAAGGCTTAATCTAAACTAATAAAATCAACTAAAAAGTCGAAAAACCCGAAAAATCAATAAAAACACTAGAATTACGCCTAAAAGTTATTAATTTTACTGTTTTTAGTCTAAAAGTTATTAGATTTATTATTAGATTTATAGTTAACTTAGATATCTATTAAAGAGCTAAGTCTAGGTATTAAATTAGTTACCTCATACTTTTCTAGAGGGAGTGTTAAAATAATGCTATTTATAGCACTATTTTATAGGCCCACTAGTTACCTTGTTGCGTTATTGTAACGTTAGTTACGAGCGTTGCTTGTAGCGTCTGTTATAACTTGCGTTCCCATAACTAACCCACAGGCTTGTATAACTAAGCCAACTAGGCTACCCTATAGGGAAGCTAAAATCAACTGTAACTAGGCAACTAGTAGTTGTATAAAAGGCTAACGTATACTATTCGAATCCTTAAATTTTTCTAGATTTAATAGTATATTTTGTTAATAGGGTTATCTATTAAAATACTTAGTTAGACTACCTAGGCAGCTAGTTTGTATGGCCATAAGTCGATTTTTTATTTTTCCTATATAAATAAGTTTTACAGAAAATAAAAAGTAGCTCCTAAGACCTCTCTAGCGACTTAGATCCTCTAATACAGTTAGTAAGTCTATAAGGGGACTAGAAATCCTCTCATTGCTTGTTAGACTATCCGTTAGCTAGGAATTAACTATATTTAACTATTAAAAGCTCCTAATCTTAAAGAATAAGCTATAATCTAGTGAATCTAGAAGCCGCCGCATTAGAATCTAGCAGGGAGGTCTTCCTATCCCTCTAGCTAGATTCCCTTCCTATTTTCAATAACTATATATCTATTAAAGGAGGCATCTTCTAGCGCACAAGGCGCACCTATCCTAAACCTAGCTAATTCCTTATAGTTACTAAAACATATTTAGATCCCCTTGCCCCTTATAGCGTAGGGGTTACTTAGACTAGGGGTTAGTTAGGCTATTAGTAAGGCTATTATTATTAGATAAGATAGTGACTAGTGTTACCTTATATCTAATAGGGATATAACCTATGCTATATTAGGTGCTATAGTTACTATAGCTAGCACTATAGCTACTATAGCTACTACTATAGTTCTAGATAGTAAGAGTAAAATAGTAGTTAGGGAGCGTAAAGTAAGTATAGGGTAGGGGCGCTATATTATTAGATTAACTTTTATTAGGGGAGGACTAGTAAATAATAATAGTTATAGAGGGATAGCTATTACCTATAGTGTAATTAGTATAGTAATTAGTTAGACCTAGGATAGACCTAGGTTAGGAGCGCTCCTAGCGCTAATATAAGGGCAAATTATTACTAGCTTTAATAAGCTACTAGTAGCCCTAGGTGCTACTATAGTAATAGGGGGAGAGTGCCTTAAGGAGGTATATAGACTAATTATAAAATTCTTATTATATAGAATTTAGTTTACTAATAATCTATTAGTTCTATTAGAATAAAATACTAGTAACTTACTATATAAAGCTACCTATGCTATAGCTACTAGTAGGACTACTATTACTAAGGGGGATAACCTTAAGCCTAGTTATATTTATAGTAAGAGTGTTATAGGAGAGGAGGGGCCTAAGGGCAAAGCAAATAAGTGCTAGATTAAATTAAGCCTAATTAAGGAGCGTATTCTATTAGCTTATAAGGGCATAGAACTATTAGAAAAGAACTAGTATTTTCTTTTTAGTAGTTAGAGTCTTTTTAACCCTAGGTATAATAATATATATACCTATAGTAATTAGAGCCTTAAGATCCTTAAGGTAATAATAAAGCTATAGGTTAGTAAATAAGTACCTAGTTAACTAGATATAGGTTATATATTACTACTAATATAGGGGATAGGACTTACTACTTTTAGGGGGGTAATAGTTTAATATACCTATAGTAAGGTATTATTTAATATAAGGCCTATAGGGCTAAAAAAGTATATAAGAGGTAGCATACTTATTATTATCTAAGTCCCCCTTTATAAGAAACTTACTAATAGACCTAGCTATTAGTGTAATAGGGGTAGTAGGGGATATAGTAGTAGTAGTAAGGGATATAGTAGTAGTAGCTAAAGCTTAAGTAAACCTATAAGTATTTATTTTATAATAAGGCATATTTATTATAAGTCTAATAGGGGAATAATAATTATTTAGAATAATAGGATAGGAAGGAGTAATAGGGTTATAATATTTAAAAAATATTTTTAGTATAAGGAAGTTAAGACTATAGGATAAAAATAAATAGTAAGTAGTAAGTAAAGGGATAAATAAGTAAAGGTAGGGCTAGTGTTATTATAATAATAATGTAGTAGCTAGAAGTATATATTATATATCCTACCTAGACCTAGGTTAAAATAATAAGCACCTATAATGCGTTATAAAGGGTAAGCACCTATATTAACTATAGGTAAGGGAAAAAGAAAGGGAGGAGTAAGGGTATATATAAGGGCTTAGGCTTTGCCTAAGTATTTACATAGTATATGCAGGTAAGGATAGTCTTATATAGGTAAGGATATAGAAAAGGGGGCTTATATAAGGTAGTTAGGGGGTATAAGGGGCCCTAGTAAGGATAGGTTTCCTACCTTTCTCTTTCCTCTCCTTAAGTTTCTTAATACTATATTAACGCCCTATTGTAGCAGCCTAGGGGCCAGTCTATAACAAGGGGGGTATATTAGGGAGAAGGCTCTAATAACACTATAATATCGCAGGTTAATAGTTAGACCCTCCTTAAGACATTAGTGGATAAGATATATTAAAGGTACTAAATTAGACTAGTTATTACCGTAGCGCACTGTGTACCTTTTAGGTACAAAGGTCGGGTGCCGTCTGCACCCCTGATTGATTGAATTGAACGTTTTTCACCTACTTTTTACACCCCTACCTTTGACACAGGGACGTCATTTCCCAGCACGGCGCAGGCCTCGCTGTAAACCTCGCTGTAAACCAGCAAGCCCTAGGCGACATCAGAAAGCCAACGACGCCGCCGACCTTCCCGCGCGACGGCCTCATCGGCTACGCAGGCCGCAGAGGAAGCGCCCTCGGCGCGTCGTCCTTCATCCGCAGCCTCTGCGACCAGGGATCCCTCTCGTCCTGCCGCTTCGGACTCGCCCTCAAGACCGACCGGACCGGCGAGCTGTACTACGGCACCGTCCCCGCCGACCTCTTCGCGGGCTCGCTGGCCACCGTCCCCATCCAAGGCGAATGGGCCGTCTTTGGCGCACTCACCCTCAACGGCAAGACCATCTGGGCCGACGTCAAACTGATCACCGACTCTGGAACGGCCGTCATCTTTGGTCCCACGGAGCAAGTGAGCCATCTTTTCCGAAAGGCGGGGATTGAGGCGGTGCGCACGCAGAACGGCATCACAGGATACTACAAGTGCAGCGTGCCGCCAAAGATCGGCTTCTCTCTTCGTGGCCGTAACTTCAACGTCTTGCCAGAGGCACTGGCGTTTGCCAAGAAGGGCGACAACTGCACGACGAGCGTTCGGGGGAGCGATGCGTTTGGAAACAATTGGTTGGTTGGGCAGCCGTTTTTCCAGGGGAGGTATATTGATCATAGTATTAGGGATGGGACGATGGGATTTGCGGATAGGAAGTGACGTTCTTTTCTGGACTTATTCATCTGGGGCTGGATTCCCGTCTCTATACTTTTCTGCTGATTGATGTGTGCGTGTGTCCCGGAATTGCCCCTTCTTCACTCAAGCCCGGATGGGCAGCAACTACCGATTTCCGCTCCGTGGTGTTGCGACTTGCTCAGGGCTACAGGGCTACAGGGCTACAGGGCTACCTGAAGCCCCAGCAGCAGTAGAGCACTGCACTGCACTGCACTGCACTGCGCCGACTCTGACTTGCACTCTGGCTGTTCTTCTGACCCTGCCCACTACGTCACGAGATTGGGCATTCGAGCTTTTCGATTTCCCACCACAGCCCATTCATCACTACCATCTCCGTCACACCACCATATCAACAACGCGACGACGACGTTTTGCTGTTTTTCTGGAAATGGCCTTCGCGCCAGGCCATGTATAAGTAACAGCATTCATACATTATTCCGCAAATCGCTGCCCTCTCAGCCTCTTCGGTCGGCCAAAACGCCGCTCTCCCACCGCCACCATGGCTGATTTTCATCCCGAGCTCCAGGCCAAGCTCGATGACTTGCAGCGCGAGCTAGAGGTCAGTCCACCCTTGACCCTCATGTGCCTTCTTTTTTTTCCATCGAACCGTCGAGTGCTCACGCTCGCTGAGCGTATGTCCAGGAGGGAGATATCACAGAAAAAGGGTAAGCGCTCACTTTGCCCAAGTCTTTCGGGCCGCAAACGATGCGAAACAAGTGTCGTTATATTCGAAATACCCGAACCTTTCACCTTGACACGGGCTCACCTTCAACGAGAGTAGCCATACCTGATGATCCTGACAAATATCGACATCTAGATATCAAAAACGACGAGGTCTACTTCTCGCCCAGTACGGCTACGGCGAGCCCAGTGCCCCCACGCAAGCGCCTGCTCCTCCACCCCCGGCCATCCACGAACCGCCCCCTCCTCGGACTGGTCTGCGAATTCACGACCCAGATAGCCCAACACATGCGCCGTACGATGGCCACCGAGCCACCGCATACAATGCTGTCGGCGGTAATGGTGCCGACCCTGGCTCTCCAGTAAATCGCTCCAATTCAGGGTTCAGCCACCAGCCTCGTGCCTCACATGCGCCCGAAAACAGTCCAGTCGGCCTCTTGCGGGCTGGTGGTGGTGCCATGGCCGAGCGTTCTGGTCCTGTGCATCGTGACTCGCTCTTTCTTCCAACGACGACGGCATCTAGCGACATACCATCTCGTAGTGGAACCATGGTTTCCAGGGATTACGCTTTCAACCCAGACCAACACGGGGCATACGCTGATGCGGGGCAGCAGCAACAACAGCAGCAAGTGTTTGATGGGAGGACTCAGACGCTGCAGGATTCCCAGGGTTACTTTTCCGATTTTGCTGGTCAGCAACACTATGACCAGTCTCAGCCTCAGCCCGGAGGTGGTTATACGGCAACACCACATAGGTATTCCTCAGGAGAGGCCTTTTCCCCTACTGCGGCCATGCCTCCGCCCATGCTTACCGCGGGCGATCTCCCGCCCCCTGAAGTCTTGGAGTATCTGCAGCCGTTGGAGCCAAGAGATGTTCCCTTTGCAATCCACGATCCACATGACAGCAGTGTACCTATGTCACGGTTTGAGAACATGGCTGCTGTACTGCGACACCGCGCTCGCACGACCGCCAAGTTGCCTGCATATTGGGTACTTGACGGCAAGGGCAAGGAAATCGCGTCCATCACTTGGGATAAACTTGCATCTAGGGCTGAGAAAGTTGCCCAAGTCATTCGAGACAAGAGCTCGCTTTACCGTGGCGATCGCGTCGCCCTGGTCTACCGCGACACTGAAATCATTGACTTTGCCATTGCTTTGATGGGTTGCTTCATTGCCGGTGTCGTTGCTGTTCCGATCAATGACCTGCAAGATTATCAGCGTCTGAATTTCATTTTGACTTCGACCCAGGCTCATCTCGCCCTCACGACGGATAACAACCTCAAGGCGTTCCAGAGAGACATCACGGCTCAGAAGCTGACGTGGCCCAAGGGAGTCGAGTGGTGGAAGACGAATGAGTTTGGGGGCTATCACCCCAAGAAGAAGGATGAAATACCCCCACTGTCTGTTCCGGATTTGGCATACATTGAGTTCTCCAGGGCACCAACCGGAGACCTGAGGGGGGTCGTCCTGAGTCACCGTACAATTATGCACCAGATGGCATGTATGAGTGCCATCATATGTACTACCCCTGAGAGCGGGCTCGGAGACACGTTCAATCCTTCTCTGAGAGATAAGAATGGCATTCTAATTGGAGGAAAGAAAGCTGGCAACGAGATCTTGTTGTCATATCTGGAACCGCGACAGGGCATAGGCATGATCTTGGGTGTCTTGTTCACCATCTACGGCGGCCATACAGCGGTCTGGTTTGACAACAAGGCAGTCGACGTGCCGGGCCTCTATGCGCATCTCATCACCAAGTACAAAGCAACCATAATGGTAGCCGATTATCCAGGCTTGAAGCGGGCAGCATATAATTATCAGCAGGATCCGATGACGACGCGCAATTACAAGAAGGGGATGGAGCCCAATTTCCAAGCTGTCAAAATTTGCTTGATTGATACTCTTACCGTGGACGGCGAGTTTCACGAAGTCCTGGCGGACAGGTGGCTACGTCCACTGCGGAACCCGAGGGCGAGGCAAGCCGTCGCGCCAATGCTGTGCCTTCCAGAGCATGGCGGAATGGTCGTGAGTGTGAGGGACTGGTTAGGGGGGGAGGAACGTATGGGCGTGCCACTCAAGCTAGAACGTGGGACTCCAACAGACTCCGAGTCGGACAAGGAGGATGCAACAACGGCCAAGCCTGTGCCCTCAAACGGATTTGGTAGCCTGTTGAGCGGAGGAACGACAGCGACCACCGAGAAGAATGCTAATACCGAAATGAACGAGGTCCTCTTGGATCGCGAGGCCCTCAAAACCAACGAGGTTGTTGTAATGGCATATGGTGAAGAGGTGGCCAAGAAGGCACCAAACGAGCCTGGAATGGTGAGAGTGGGCACGTTTGGCTACCCGATTCCCGATGCAACCCTAGCAGTCGTTGACCCCGAGACTGGCCTGCTGGCATCTCCTCACGCCGTTGGAGAAATCTGGGTAGACTCGCCTTCTCTGTCGGGCGGATTCTGGGCGCAGCCCAAGAACACGGAGCTCATCTTCCATGCCCGGCCGTACAAGTTCGACCCCGGCGATCCCACTCCCACGCCTGTGGAGCCGGAGTTTCTGCGAACCGGTTTGCTCGGCACAGTAATTGAAGGAAAGATCTTCATCCTGGGTCTTTACGAAGATCGCATCAGGCAAAAGGTGGAATGGGTTGAGCACGGCCACGAAGTTGCCGAGTACAGGTACTTTTTCGTGCAGCACATGGTCGTGAGCATAGTCAAAAATGTTCCCAAAATCTATGATTGCTCCGCCTTCGATGTATTCGTAAATGACGAGCACCTTCCCGTTGTTGTTGTCGAGACCGCCTCCGCGTCTACCGCACCTCTCGCCTCGGGAGGACCCCCTCGACAACCAGACACTGCTCTGCTCGACTCGCTGGCCGAGAGGGTCATGGAGGTACTCATGGAGGAACATCACCTCAGGCTGTACTGTGTCATGATAACTCCACCCAACTCCTTGCCAAGAGTCATCAAGAACGGCAGGCGAGAAATCGGGAACATGCTTTGTCGCCGAGAATTCGACCTGGGCAATTTGCCTTGCGTTCACGTCAAGTTTGGAGTAGAGCATGCTGTCCTCAACCTCCCCATCGGTGTTGATCCGATCGGGGGCATCTGGTCCCCAATCTCCTCCGAGTCACGATCTGACATTCTGGCGCCCGCTGAGAAGCAGTATTCGGGTATCGATCGGAGGGAAGTTGTTATTGACGATCGTACTTCGACTCCTCTCAACAATTTTGCTTGCATCACAGATCTCGTACAGTGGCGCGTGGCTCGACAACCAGACGACCTTGCCTACTGCACAATTGACGGGCGTGGCAGGGAGGGCAAGGGCATTCCCTGGCGCAAGTTCGACCAAAAGGTCGCCGCTGTGGCCATGTATCTGAAGAATAAGGTCAAGATACGACCCGGGGACCACGCCGTGCTCATGTACACACACTCCGAGGAGTTTGTTTTTGCCATTCACGCGTGCATCAACCTCGGCGCTGTTGTCATACCAATGGCGCCGCTCGATCAGAACCGACTGAATGAGGATGTTCCAGCATTCCTCCACATAGTCGCCGACTACAACGTCAAAGCCGTGCTGGTCAACCAGGAAGTAGACCATCTGATCAAACTCAAACCGGTCGCGAGCCACATCAAGCAGTCAGCCCAGATCTTGAAGATTGCCATTCCGAATGTATTCAACACGACGAAGCCTCCTAAGCAGAACAGCGGTCTCCGAGATCTTGGCTTGACCATTGACCCCGCGTGGATTCGCCCGGGTTATCCTGTCCTTGTGTGGACATACTGGACCCCAGACCAGCGGAGAATAGCAGTTCAGCTGGGCCACGATACCATTATGGGCATGTGCAAGGTACAAAAGGAAACGTGTCAGATGACCAGCTCACGTCCAGTGCTGGGGTGTGTGCGAAGCACAACGGGCCTTGGATTCATTCACACGTGCCTCATGGGCATTTACACTGGCTCCCCTACATACCTGCTTTCGCCCGTCGAGTTCGCACAGAATCCAATGTCGCTGTTTGCTGCACTTTCAAGATACAAGATTAAGGATACGTATGCGACGCCTCAGATGCTGGACCACGCCATGGCTGTCATGCCAGCCAAGGGCTTTACTCTGCATGAGCTGAAGAACATGATGATTACGGCTGAGAGTCGCCCACGGGTAGATGTTTTCCAAAAGGTGCGGTTGCATTTTGCCAGCGCGGGTCTCGACCGAACAGCAATCAACACCGTGTACTCTCATGTCTTGAACCCCATGGTCGCGTCGAGATCATACATGTGTATAGAGCCCATAGAGCTGTGGCTCGACACGAAGGCTTTGCGAAGGGGTCTCATCGTACCCACAGATCCAGAATCTGACCCCAGAGCTTTGCTTGTTCAAGATTCTGGAATGGTACCGGTTTCAACACAGATTGCCATCGTGAACCCCGAGAACCGCACGCACTGCTTCGACGGCGAGTACGGAGAGATTTGGGTAGACTCGGAGGCTTGCGTCAAGTCATTCTATGGTTCAAAGGATGCTTTTGATGCCGAAAGATTTGACGGACGAACCGTTGACGGCGATCCAAACCTGCCCTACGTCCGAACCGGCGACCTGGGCTTCCTGCACAACGTCAGTCGCCCTATAGGACCTGGGGGTGCACTGGTTGACATGCAAGTCCTTTTTGTGCTCGGAAGTATTGGCGAGACTTTCGAAATCAACGGTCTGAGCCATTTCCCCATGGACATTGAGTCCTCGGTAGAGCGGTCGCATCGTAATATCGTGCCTGGTGGTTGGTGAGTGAAAATACCATCCCACCGTCACTCGTTCGACGTTTTTTTTTTCTCTCTCTCTTCTTTTTTTTCTTTGCTAACAATGCACAGCGCCGTTTTCCAGGCGGGTGGGCTCGTCGTAGTACTTATCGAAGTAAGCCGAAAGCCGTATCTCGCCTCTATCGTGCCCGTCATTGTCAATGCCATTCTTAACGAGCATCAAATCATTGTCGATATTGTAGCATTCGTCAGTAAGGGAGATTTCCCCCGCTCCCGTCTCGGCGAAAAGCAGCGTGGGAAAATCCTTGCTGGTTGGGTCACTCGGAAGCTGCGCACACTGGCGCAGTTTGCCATTCGTGACCTGGATGCTGCAGCGATGGGTGAGTCCGGGAGCGTGATGGATGCCAACAGGATATCGACCGGAAGCCTACGCAGCTCTGGAAACCTCGCCGGGGCCTCAAGCTTGAGAAACGTTGAGCATGCACCAAAGATTTTGGAACAGGAGGAGTTTGATGTTCAAATGAACCGCATGTCCCACATGCCCCCACCACCTGTCCCTGCCCCTCGGTCGTCGTCCCTGGCGACAACAGACGATCAAGCAACACCGACTCCATGTGTTCAGGGCATGTCGTCGGGAAGCCATGTACACCGTCAGCCGGTGGAATCTCACGACTACTTTGAAAATGCCCAGCAGCAGCAGCAGCAGCAGCAGCACGACGGGATACACGAGAGCAACCAGCGTCCCCCAGCGGTGGGACCCAAGCCCGGCACATCAGGAGGCGAGAGCCAAAGCACCATGACGACAAGAACGAGTCTTCCCGGTGTTGACGGAAGAGAAGGATTCAACTTTTGGGACAACTTGCAGGCGGAGGATGATGAGGCGGACTGGACAGCAGACGCGATTATGCACATGAACCTCGCTGGGGATACGCAGCCCAGACAGTCATGAAGGTATCTCCGCTGGAGAGGAAGTGCACGTAGGGGGGCGATTTTATATTGATAGGGGCGCGCTGATGGGCGGACGCGTTCTATCAACACATTCCGCTTCCGCAGCGGCACATACGCCCGTTGATGCGCTGTTCTTTCTTCTGGTTGGACGTGTGTTGGGAGCGTACGTATCCTGTTTTTGCTGTAGTGCTTGGATTTGATTCTCGTTTGGAATACCTTCGGCCAGCCAAAGCATAGGACATTCTTCCATTTGTTGTATAGGCATGGAGCAAAGCGGCGGTATGAATTATGAATGCAAAAGATACACCATTGCGTGCTTTATGGCTTTGTGGTTTCTATTGCACTTTGAAGCTCGGAGGTAATGTGTCGTCGGCACTGAAAGAAAAGCCTACTCATCTGCTTGAAGTAGACGCAAGGCGTTGAGCGCCTGGCCTTCTTCTTGGCCTTCTTCTTCTTGGCCCTTGAAGCCGAACGGCGTGCCAGGGACCCGAGCAGACACGCACACGACCAGCTCCATTCTGCTGAGCACAGCACATGATGTGCCGCCGGGACTTTCGCAATTGCATCATCTTTCGTCCCATCCATCGTGGATTAAACGCGATTTCCGCTTTGCCTCCATGGTTAACGAACCAGTGATGCTTGTTGGTTGACCTACAAGTCCACTGTACAACACACTGTGTGTGTGCAACAACTTGAAGAAGGAGCAATGAATCTCATCCGAGCACTGATATTTATTTCATCGCCAATCAATCAATGCGCCTCTGCGTTCTGCATCTTCAATAAAGGAGGGATACCTACCACTTAGAACACTCGCTCGCCAGTCGCTTGCAGCTGATGGGCGGCAACAGCTGTCAACGGCGCCGCCGTCAACGCAACCTCGGCATATTCTCTCAGCACTCTCTCTGTGACTGAATTATCTCTCCTCTCTTCATCTCTCCTCTCTTCATCTCTCCTCTCTTCATCTCTCCTCTCTTCATCTCTCCTCTCTGCATCTCTCCCATCTGCATCTCCCCTCTACATCGCTGCACTTTTCAACGTTGACGGCCATCTTCATCACTTTCAACTCCCAGATCACGTCATATTCTCTCAGCACTCTCTCTGTGACTGAATTATCTCTCCTCTCTTCATCTCTCCTCTCTGCATCTCTCCTCTACATCGCTGCACTTTTCAACGTTGACGGCCATCTTCATCACTTTCAACTCCCAGATCACGTACAACTACTCGATCAAACGTTTTCCATTTTTCCTTGATTGACAGCACTTCCTAGTGCTTTCTGTTTCTTCCTTACACTTCTTTACGCATTATCAAGTATGCTCTCGTGCCCTATCTTTTACACCGCGTGTCCCTTTTTTACTTGAGCAATCAAGCTCAGCTCTAACCTCTAAAAATGGATATTATTATTACAAATGACCAGGAAATCTTGCGCTGCATAATCAACCATGTTTTCCTACCTCGCAGACTGCCTAACAAGCCAGACAGAGTCGAGTTCGAAGGCGAACTCCTTGCGTTACTTCTAGACTCGCTGTCTCAATATCGATCCCTCTGTCTAGATGAACAAGTCCAAATCGACAATGCACAACAGGGCCTTCAGGCGCTTCAAGGATTTCAACAAGGCGTTAGTGACCCTATTAATCAGTACAAACTCCATGCAGCGTTCCAGAAGGTCGGCGAGCAAGGTAAGGATACCCTGTCTAATCCTGGTTGAGCGGGAACCATGTGAAGTGAAGCTAAACTTTTCTTCTTCTTCTTCTTCTTTTTAGAAATTTCAGGGTTCCCTGTCTACATAAGACCTCATAATGCTGGGCTACTGGTCCAAGGACAACGCGACACTGTCGAGCTTAGCATGTGGGAACTAACTCCAGACAATAGCACTGTTCTCAGCGTAAAGGGTCGTTTGGTACGACACTTTCCTGACGTTGCTAATTCTATTCCCACGGCCGATTTTAAGAGTTCAAACTTTCTCAAGTTTATCTCAACAACTCTGGCGAATATGACAAAAATGAGTCATCAGGACAAGACCCAACATGGACGCAGCTCGCAAGATCAAGATACCATACCACCCGCCGTCATAACCGAGTTGCTCCATGGCTATCTACATGGCACTTTTACCTCATCTTCAGGCTGCAAGACTCGAAAAAACACCAGAGAAGAAGTCATCTGGGCTGAACGCAACGAGGTACCGTGGCGCCGATCCTCCTTTTGGCTATTTCTCAGAGTCAGTCTACAATTGTTAATGGCAAATCGAGCCACGTTTAAGAAGTTCATGATATTCTTCATGTCTCGCATTCTGCAAAAAGCACTTGATATCGAGCCCGAAAGCGATATGATTTTTTGCATGATTCAGAAACTCAGTGGTCGTCAAAGAAAGCTTTGTTTAACAAATGATGAGAATTGGATGGAAGATGTCACCATCGCCCTTGATGGGGCACACGCGCTTCTCAATAAACGCTGGGAAAATATTATCAAAGCCGATGCTGACGCTAACACTGTGAAAATCAGCCCCATCGATTCGGATGCACTTGCAGACGCTACATTACTCAAGTTGCCAAAATTGGATGTCTTTATATCTAGCATTGGCGCTCGACAATCAGCAATGCCAGTCGAGCCTGTGCCACAAAGTCGCCGCTCCGATTTATCTTCATTTGAACCAGAGGACCTACCATTGATCCCATGCTTGACGTCCAATCAAGAATACTTAATCTTCAACATTTTTGAATTTGAGGTTTGGACTACCCGGAATCTAGACGACTGGCTCGCAGATCGAATTGCAGACCAAAGCACCTGTTCTCAGCTCCACGAACGAGCGGCAAAATACTTCCGCGCTGCAATGGAGATATATAAGAACAGCCCCAGAGAGTTATCCAGCATGTTGCTTATCATACTTGAGCTTTGGATTGCTTGTGATAAATCAGCTGCCGCTACAACCCAATCCTTCGGCTTCAGCTCTTTCAGCCCCCCGATACCCAGCGAAATATGGACATCACTTTTGTTAAGCTCAAAGGCCGATGTCTCCCGGCTCCTGCAAGTCAGAGACTATCTGACGCAACGACAGGAATCTGCTGAATATGAGAGCTCAGCGCTTTGGAAGATTGGTAAAGACCCCCTGTTCGCGGAGGTGGCCTTTGCCAACGCCGACTCGAAATGCAAAGATCAGCTGAAAACTTTCAAAGCAGACAGTGAAAAGAGAAAAAAAGCAACAATAAATGAGCTAGAGATTGAAAAGTCAAGATTCGACAGCCTGATGGAAGAGTACGCATCCAAAAGTTGTGAATGCGAAAGGGCGTCTGAATCAGATGAGGATGAAGACCAAGATGATGAGCTGTGTGAGCGATGTCGCTGCAGAAAAAAGGCGGAGGCCATGACGATTTGGCCCTTTGAGTTGCCGCTGCCTTCATGTAAAAGGGAACAGAAAGTCATGACTTGTGAGTTTCTGGTACCGCTATCGTTCAGATCCTGGAGAGACTTCACGATCTTTCTGCGAACAGACATTCTGGGAGTCGCCTGCATGAATCAAAAGCTACGTGATCATATCTCTTTCATGGAGTTTGCCGTTCAGAAAGGCTGGAAGGAGGAGAAGCCGAATGGCGAGAAGAATGAGGTAAAGGATCGAGTGATTTTATCGTCAATAACGGCCCAAACAAGACAGATGCCGCTCAAGATCAATCCCGACTTGGGAAAATCAGACGTTTGTCGTCCCACTAGCCTCAAGTGGCAATACGTGGACAAACGTTCCGGCTCTTGTCTTGAATATTCCCCCATTACCACCCTCCCTCGATGGCTCACTGTTCAAGTGACCAGCTCTGCTACATCCCTTCAAGCCTTCCTCGAACAGTCCCTACGTCCAAACAGAGCCATACTAGCAAATTCTTCTATTGCTGAAGATAACCCTATTTCAAATCACATGTCAAAGAAAGAGTTCCGATCAATAGCTACATTGGCTTTAAGCGATCACACTCGATGGACATGTCTGTTACGAGAACTAGCTCAGCCAACTATTAACCTAAGATTTCCGGAAACAGCTCTTGTTTTGTTTCAAATAATCACCCAGTCGCCAGAAACAGCCACCTCCCAGCTGAGTTGCAAGACTTTTAATGAGGCGATGCTTTCATTGATTGAAGAGAAGCTAGAGATGATCAGAGGAAACTGGGAATCGTCGCTAGAATTATGGATACTGAGCTTACTGCTCCTAAGATTGATATCAGAAGGTCCTGCGCAGCTCCGCACAAGAGGTCTATCCTGCTTGGACAAATGTCGTGATATCTGCCGTGGTTGGATACGACAGTTGCACTCGGAAGCGAGTACGCATAACCAAGACTCGTCAAATCTTCTCTCAAAGGCAGCTCACGTCGCATTGATCTGCGTTCAGACCTTCAATCTCGATCGATCCCTGCTGGAATCAACACTCCAAATCGAATCCCATTCCGAGGTCTTTCTAGAGTGTTCTATAACCATCAATCGCCATGTTAAGATTGCGACGGCCGACAGCTGTGATCAGCTTCAATCCATACTAGCACTGGCATGGAAGAGAACGTCACATCTTGCATGGCCAGTGCTTCAGAAGCGCATACTTCAAACTCGATGTCTTGATACTGTTCTTCAAGAAACGCAGTGTGCATCTAATATATTAGGCAACAGTGGACAGTGGGAGACAGAGAACAAAAACTGGGTGAGAAAGACCTACCCCAAGAATGAGACGTCTAGTGGCCAGATCATTCAGTATAATCTCCTTACAGGGGAATTACTGGTCGATGGATTACCCTCCATGAAAATTCCAAGTGAGTTTGGGACTCATGAAGAATATCACACTCTATTTGGTCAGTCGCAGCTAGAGGTTCATCACTCCTCGGAGCCAGGGATGCAATATCAACTCAATTGTCCTTTCCAACAATGTCATGTATCACTTGGTATACTGAAAATTGAAGATAGCTCCTCCACAGAGTTCGGCGAGGGCCAGAACGACCTGGCGGTCGTTGCATCCAAGGATGGCCAAAAATATGACTTGATCCCTCAAAGAGTGCTGAAGGGGATACTACCCCTCGTCTTTACCCGGGATTATGCTCATTGGTTCCATAAAGATCAGTTGAGCTTTCGGGCCAAAACAAACCCATGGGCAGCTGCTGAATGTGAATGGCAGCTCCAGAAACAAGGCCGCCACTCGTGGCAGCTTATTCGGTCAAATGGCGGCATCTTGATCCATCCTTCAAGTGAAGCGGCAGCACAGTTTCTCGATGTCTTTCGCTCTCTGGCACAGGAAGAGGACATCTTCATCCTTTATTTCTCCTCTGATCAGCACATTGAGGTTCATCTCCCCAACTTACAATTGGAGTTCATGGCTCCGAGCGGCTCTGAAGACCTCTTTTCACGTCAATATCCAGGCTTCAGGGTGGACAAGTGCCAGGACATAGGCACCTTGATTGGCTTGAAGCAAAAGCTTGTTCTAGTGAAAAATACCCTGGACAGAATCGTGATGGTTCCGGGGGGCGCAATCAACCCTAATGCAACCACGAATCAGCACGCCAACATTGCCATAGACACGAGCCATCGTTGCGACGTCTACTACACATACGAGCTGGACCCTTACCTTGGAAGGCTAGTGGGACACGGCATGGACAGCAAGTTACGGCTGTCCTATCTCCACGCGTTGACGTCTTTTTGTTTACGCGATCCATTCACTGGCTTCACAGGTACAGAGAGAGCACTAGCTATTCTTCAATCAGCCGAGGTCCGGTCCATCAGAAGCTTATCTCTCATCAGTCAAGAGACTATTCTTCAACTTTCTGCTTTATCAGGCACTATAGAACTTGCTGTCTTTGGCGGTTCCTCGCGCCAAAAGATCTCATGGGTCGGGGGGATTAGTTCGTTGTCTCATCATCCTGGATTCCGCATAATCACTGGCCGAATACAACCACAATTTTATCCTTCCAATAGCCCTAATGGGGAAAATTTGGTGGAAACACCAAAAGAAAGGATAAGAAATTTATATACCAGAGCTGCAATCCGTTCATCGCCTTTCTATTGCTGGGGTGCTGAGACAAGTGCAACAATTACTGCTACGTTAGATTACATTTATCCCGGCCGCTTACACGAAGAGAAGCCTATGAAGCTCACCGATTGCAAGGGTAAAATAGTCTCAGGCGACAGTAGCAACGAGAAAGGCAGCAAATTGGAACTGAGTCGCTTTCAACGAGTCGTCGCGGTATCTCAAACCACGAAACGCGGTTCAGAAGGGCCACATCTTAATTGTTTTAAGCTTGCTAAAACGCCTAAACAATTTGTGGCAAGCATGTTCAATGCCCTAAAAGGATCCGCTACGACACTGACTGCCGGTCTTCCTAGATCACACGGCAGCAAAGAAATTGACCTTAGTTACGACTCCAAATGGCTGCAAGATCCGCCTGATTTCCTTCCAGAGAAATGGTTCAGCATTTACAGTGCTTTCTCAGACTTGGACAAAAACACAAACCTTAATCCATACATCACATCTTTTTTCTTGGCGACCTTGGCTTTTGCTCCAACGCCTAACATAGAAGCCATCCAGATCCTGAACGCCATCCAACGCATTAACCCACAAACCGCGCTTGCTGTTCCAGATTCAAAGACCTTTGATCTACACAAGAAAACGAAGGCAACCATTAAAGACCTCTTGCCAATCGTTTCCAGGGCTACACATCGAGCGGATAGGGCAATTCTGAAAGAGAAGAAGCCTATCGCAGATGCTTTTAAAGCGCAATGGGAGGCTCAGCCTACAACAGTACCTACGTGGCCCTCTGCGGTGGAATCGCTCCGAAAGCAGCTAGACTCTGGCAAACTCCTGTCTGGTGTACAAAAATATTTTGTTATACTGACTGATAACTTGAACCTTGAGAAACACTTTGAGGAACTTTACGTTGAACTTAAAGACATGGTCCTCCATAGCCCCGAACTTCCCGCCGCCGCTGGATGCAACGAGACTGATGAGAAGCAGGCCAACTCAGCCATAGTGTCCAGAAGCATCAATATCCACAGCATCTTCCAATTTCATCCGCCAATCATCCCGGATATCACGTACCCTCAAGGCCTCTTGGACACCTTTTATCAAGCTCACGACGACCAACAATTACAATATCTCACGCAGCTATTGCAGCAAGATATCACAAGCAAACTCCACGAGAAATACGTCAATGGTCTACGGAATAGCATACAGCAACTAGGAAAAGCAAGTCCCAAGCTTTGCTTGGCAAAGCCCAATGCGGAGGTCATGCAGTTAGTGGAAGAACTAAGAGGCTACGCTCAGTATCATATAGAAGAATTTCTGGATTCAATCCGGCGCAATTTGTACAGGCCAGACTCTAATGGCGGCTTGGACAAACTCAAAGTTGCTGCAGCTACCTCACAACTTCCTCCAGTTTGCGCTTATTCCTTGCTTCAACAACTCATGGTACCCGGTCACTTGCCCCCAAGGTGGAAAGTGCAACTGACCAGGTTTGCGGATCGGGTGACCCAAGTACAGTCATGCGACCGAATATTAAAGGCCACGAAAGCCTCATCTTCATCTTTCCTTAAGGAACTACAGTGTTTACGGCCAAGACAGTGGGATATCGAGAAACACCCAGAGTGGCTACTTTTTGAGGTCGAGAACAACCTTCGAATTCGCGATACTCAGGCCGAAGTCGCGCAGGAAGTGATGAGCCCTCGAGATGCTAAGAACTCTGTTTTGCAACTGAACATGGGAGAGGGAAAGTCGTCGGTGATTATCCCAATCATGGCAGCATCTTTAACCTCTGGTAGTAATCTAGTCTGTGTCATTGCCGGCAAACCACAGGCAGAACAAATGTTTGAGCTGCTCAGGAACCGATTAGGCGGATTACTGAACCGACCTATCTTCGTCATGCCTCTCTCGCGGTCAATTAGGCTAACCGAAGCAGTGGCTCGCCATCTCCGCGACAGGCTCTACGAGTGTAAGGAAAGTAGAGGTGTTCTGTTTCTTCAACCAGAGCATATGCTGTCACTTTTCTTGATGGCATCAGACTCTGAAGCTAAACATGGACCAGCTGTGAAGGAGATTCTCTTTGAGATAACAGCCTTTCTTCACAAGCATTGCCGAGAAATTATGGATGAGAGTGATGAGATCTTCTCACCTAAATTTGAACTTGTCTATCCACTTGGGAAACAACAATCAGTAGACTTTGCCTTGGAAAGGCAAAGCATTATTACGCAAGTCTTAGCTATCGCGGGCGAGCAAGCCGCACTAGCTATGAAAGAGGACCCTGCTGCGAATATCACGGTCACGTCCACACACATGGCGCATTTCCCGACGATTATACTCAACAATGATCTGGCCGTACAACGACTCAATCAATTGGTCGCTGGCGAGGCTTGCAAGGCCAGGGTTAGAGGCTTTAAATTACCACCCAAGTTTCGAGATCACAGAGATCACAAAGACCAAATCCTGGAGTTCGTTACGAATATGCACCCGTCCCAGGAAACCGTACAGCTTATCAATAACCTGTCTCCCACTTCACGTTTCACAAGGTCTCTTTACCTTATTCGCGGCTTATTGGCCTGTGGGGTGCTAGCTGGTGCTCTTCAAGATCGCTATCGTGTGAACTACGGCCTCGACAAGAAAAGAAAGCCCAAAACTGACTTGGCAGTCCCGTACCAAGCCAAGGATACCCCAGCGGTCGGATCAGAGTACAGCCACCCTGACACCATTATTGTTAAGACACTCCTGGCCTACTACTACCAAGGGCTAGACGACGATGATATTAAGCTAGCTATCGCTCATTTACTCGACAAGTCGGACAATGCGCAAGATGAGTATAACTCTTGGTTTAACAACAACCCGGAATTTCCGAGGGACTTTCAAGATGTTAACAGTATCAACATACAGGACAACGGATCCTGCGAGAGGGTTTTCCCGCATCTCAAGTTCTCGCCAGCGTGTATTAACTATTTTCTAATGCTAATCATATTTCCAAGTCAATTAAAGGAGCATACATCCAAAGTCTCCGCATCAGGATGGCACTTGGGGCGAGTAAAAGATAATCCTGCCACTGGGTTCAGCGGTACTCACGACTCACAGCACATCCTCCCTCTCTCCGTGGTACAACAAGACTTGGCAAGCCAGCAACATACTGATGCACTTGTACTAGAAAAGATGCTCTCTACTAATCATTCTGTTCTATTGCTTGGGTCTCACACTCAGCAAGACAGTAATGAGGTGTCTGGCGAAATATTACAACACATTTTACGAGAAAAGCCCGACATTCGGGTAGTAATCGACGTTGGAGCACTCTTCATCGACCTAACCAACGAGCAAGTCGCTCGACTTTGGCTTCAGATGCTGACGACTGGGACAAGTTCTGACATCAAAGGTGTGGTGTACTTCCACGACGACAAATTGAAGGTTCGCAACACAGGCGGGCAGGTCAACGACCTTTCTACTTCTCCCTTGTCGGATAACCTAGGCACATGTCTCGTATATCTCGACGAGGCTCATACAAGAGGAACCGACTTGAAGCTTCCGTCAGACTATCAGGCCGCCGTGACCCTTGGGCGCGGTCTTACTAAAGACAAGCTGGCGCAGGGTAAGTACATGCCTCCATTGTGCCTTGAAAGTTTGAAACGGCGACTGACAAGAAGACGCTTAGCATGCATGAGGATGAGATTACTCGGAGAAGGCCAGACGGTCACATTCTGCGTGCCAGCCGAAATCCAGGGTCAGATGACGACTACTGCAGGCGACATCACATTGCTTGACATCAGCCGCTGGGTCATCCAGCAAACTTGGAAAGAAACCAGGCAGCACATGACACTTTGGGAAAAGCAAGGCTACGAATTCCAGCGCCAGTCAAAACTTTGGGAACAGATTCATGAAGCGAATGACATGGATGTCAAAATGCGGCATCTAAGAACACTGAAGCAAGATAACACGGAAACAATTGAGGACTTGTATCGGCCACGCGATGCGGTGCCCAAGACCGAGATGCTCGAGTCCATCGACCCAATCGCCAAGAGACGCCATGAATTTGGCATTGGCATCGTCAACAACTTCAATGGCTGTGAGGAAAGACAGCAGGAGCAAGAGCTCGAAGTTCAAGCACAGGTACAAGAACAGCGTAATGTTGTGCAATCGCCAGCAGAAACACCCGCCAAGCATGAATTACACGATGATGTCTGGTCTTTCGTCAAGAGTGGTATTCTCCGGCCACCAAGAGGACATAAAGGCGGCATCTTTGCGGCCTTTGCTACGCTGTCGGACACCACGGCCGGGACCTTTTTCGATTTTCAGTATGCTTCGAGTCTCAAGGTCTCGAGCGGATTTGCTACGACCATCAAGCGAGGCGGCACGGGGAAGTTGGACGCTTACAAGCGAGAAGTCCAGTTCATCCTGACCACAGCGGACGGGGATGGCATCGTCAACAACATGCTGCTCATCAGCCCCCTCGAGGCAGAAGACCTCTACGAAATGATTATCAAGTCCTCCAGCGTTGCGCTTCACGTCTACGCGCCGCGCCAAAACAGCCGCCACGCACCGATCGATCACCTACAGCTGTACGTGGTCCCAGGACAGGCTGCAGCTAAGCGTCGCATCCCCGTGCATCTTCAGATTGAGCTGAACCTCTTCGCGGGCCAGCTGTACTTTGACACCTTCAAGGAATACGTCAATGTGTGCGAATATCTGGGGCTGGCGTGGAATGACTCGTTCAAGACTGCCGATGTAGATGGATTCATACCCCCTGGCCCCAACACACGGCGGATTCCCAATCGGCTCAACGCGCAGACCAGCCCCTTGCCATTCCTGAAGCTTCTAATGACCAACATTAGGAACTACGGAAGTAACATTGACAAGACACACATGGGCAGGATGCTTGACGGAGAGTTCCTGACAGAGAAGGACTTCAGCCCAAGGATGAAACGGGAACGAGACGAGGACGACACCGAGGACGCGGGAGCTCAACCTGCGAAGAAGCAGAAAAGAAATGAGGGACAAGTCATTGTGAAGACGGAAGACCAGGAAATGGCAGGAATGGATTCACCACAGTCTCGTTGATGTTCGCAAATCTAGGGGATCTCGCAGGGAGATTATGGGAAAAACGAGCATGGGAACATCTGACAAGCTAAGCTGGGATTTGCAACAGGATTGGAACGCGGTTTTTCATAGCCAGTAATGGATTTTGCTATTGATGCTCTCATCATCTCGTGACAGAAAGTGGTAGAATTTGCTCCGTGACATGCACAGATGGGGCGACTCCCCTGACACGCGGTTATTCTCAATCGTTCGTCGTTTGCATCGCGACTGCTAAAGAAGGGGTGGCGAGGCGTAGCCCTCTTCTTCAAGGCTTTCCTTCGTGAATCACGAGACATGCCACAGCTTCAAACGGGGCAGATCTGATGTTGGCAGCGCTCCAGCATGGTCTACGGAATAAATCCAGTACGGCGCCCACCTCAAACTGTCAAGGATCAATTTCCAAGTGTCTTGTTAAAACCAAGCTCGTATCAATCAGCATGGACAGCAATCAGCTTCTGAATCAGCTTCATTATCCTCCTACAACACTACGAGCCCCATCTCCGAACAAACTCTTCCTTCTTCACACTCCTGCCCGTCACGCTCTGTCCCTCCAAGGACCGCAGCTTCTCCTTCGCCTTCTCCACCTCCTGCTGCAGAACGAGTATCGACCCCTCTATATCTGGATCCACGAGCTTGACTTCTCCAAAGGGACTTTCAGCAAGAAGGCTGTCTCTCAGCAGTTGAAGGGCAAGCTTCGTGTCGCTGAGGTGTGCCCTTGTCGTGATTTCCAGGCTCTCTTGGGCTCCTTTGGCGACTTCGTCGCATTTGCGGGCCCTCTCGGCTACCGCCTTTGATATGGCATTGACTCTTGCTCTTGGGCTCTCTTCTTCAGAAGGCAGGGACACAGCAAGACTACTAAGGAGGGTTTCCAACGCGGATTCTTCTTGGATGCCGGATGATGATCGTCGTGCGCGCGCTCCAGAGGTATTGCTGCGCGTTCGAACTGGAGATACAGGGATTGTCTGTTTCGAAACGGTACTGGTGGGATTTGCATCTACGGCCAACTCGGCTCTGGCTGTGGTCATCATGGCTTCAGCAGCAGCCCGGAACGACTTGTGTGACTCGACATGTGCATGCAGCCTGGCCATCCTCTCCTGCAAGTATCGCAGGCATTCATCTGTCTACAATATGGTTAGAGTGGAGAGTCGTCCGGTTCAGCCCGGTTGAGAGCATGGGAGGACGGACGTATTTCAATGACGAGACAGTCTTGCCAAGGCTTTGCCCGCTCTTTGCGGCGATGGCCTGCAGAGCTGGTTCCAGGTGCTGTTGTTCCGTGGACATTTGAGCAACAGACAAGATTTCAGAGTACAGCGACTCCACCTCTTCTTGAAGCTCTGTAACCTCCTCTCTTGTGGCTGGCTTGACGGCGCCTGACCGCTCTGCCGTGACCAGCGTCTCCAAGTAGGCTGTGTCAAGCCCGGTGCGGACGGTTTCGACTGTCGTTTTGATTAAGCTAAGTGAGCGGGCTGTTAGAATGTCCGGCAAGGCTACAAGAGTAGCTGGCATCGTACCGCATGCATGTCTCTCGGAGCTTTTCAACAGCTTCTGCTTCATCAGGGTCTGGCTGGTCAAGCTCCCATCCCAGCTTCTGAAGGCTTGATAGCAGCCTGTCGTCTGATTCCAGAAACGTGCTGACCTCATCATGGAGAGATGATCCCTCCTGCTCGAGCTCGGCGAGCCGGAGACTTACGTGCTGCGTGATTTTCTCCACCTACCAGTATGTTAAAACAGTTTCTGTGCAGAATGTGGTTGGGGAGTCTATCTGACCTCTCTCATAAGCTGGGTCCGTTCTACCTCCTTCTTGCGCTTCTGCACACGCTCCAATTCTTCTCGGCGAGCAGTGTCCTCAGCTTGCTTCTTGACCAGTCGCGAAAAGGCATCCTGCTGCTGCCGCAATGTCTCTGTCTGCTTGTCGATAGTCTCTGTAGACCGCTTGAGTTGCTCCACGGCCAGCCTCAAGTCGTCTTCGGTGACTGCCTGGACTTCAGCTAGATCGTGCGAGTCTGCCAGCTGATCTACGCGGCCCCTCTTGTCCAGCTCCATATATCTGTGACGCGGTTGGTTGTTAGTTTTTTTTTTTCTGTTTTTTTTTCCGGCAGTGTTCATCTCAAAAATAGCAATTGTCGGTATTGTGCTCATAGCCTTACATTTGAAGCTCATCGGCTGACAACAGCGTGTCGCTTCCTAGATGCAGGGATACCCATTCGACAAACAGGGGGCCGTGTTCGGCATCGTTGAGCGCAATCTGCACATCCTCACGCCTGGCCTGGATGCCGCAGGCTCGAGAGGCTCGCAGCACGAGCGATTCGGCCTGCTTTTTGCGTTGGACATCCATTCGAACAGAATGATGAAGCGAGGTGGCGTGCCTGGACGTGATGAAAGGATGGTAATGGGGCGGGGAATGCCGTTTGTATCACGGACTGGTCTAAGCTAGAGCCTAGAGGCTAGGAGCATGTCGCTGACCGCCTTGGAAGCGAGTACGGATTTGAGAAGGCGTATTTGGATGATGATTAAGATGCTTGCGCTTGTTTCAAGGATGATGTCGCTGCATGTCATGAAGGAGGACGCGGCAACGTTGCAGCGATGACTGATCAGATGGGTGGCATGATTGGAGGAAGACGAGACGTTGGACTTGTCCATCGTCAGAGCACGCTCGCTGGAAGACGCCCCAAAACCCCCCCCCCAAAACCCCCCAACCTAACCCTTGGCCGGCAGTCTGAGCCGCCATCCCCGGCTGCCGCCTGCCACGCCTGCCAAACAAACAAGAGGCTCGCGTGGCGGCGCCCCCTGCCAGCCACTGCCATCCAATCACTGTAATTCCGGCACATGCTCATTGCTCAGGCACCGCCAGGCTTTCATTCGTCCCCCGGCTGCCGGCCCGGTGCCGCCTGGCCAACGACGACCGACGACCGACGACCGACGACCGACGACTGACTTGAAGTTAGCCTGACTACGTACACACAACTTCGCCTGCTCCTTGGTCCTCGAATCAAGTCGTTGCCGGCCACGATGGATTCACATTTACGCAACGTCCCGGGACGCTCATCATCATCACGTCTGCCGATCAAGCTGTCCGTCCCCCGTCTCGTTCTGTCGGTGCCATGGCCAAAGTCTCACCTGTATCACTCTCGCCGGATATTCCCCCTGGATCTGTTCTACCAAGACGAAACGATACTTTCACGTCCACCGGCAGGCTTCCGCTCCAATGCTTGCCAAGTCTGTCGATATCGTACGAGCTACAGGCCAAGGTCTACACGCAAGATGCAAAGCCCTTGTCGTTTTCGCCGCGTCAAATGGGAAGTAGGCGGATGGACCGCAAGTTCCAGCCGAATCCTCACTTCTTGTTCCGCCGCGCCAAGTCCATCTCGACAATTGCATTCATTGGTGCCACATCAGAGAGTGAAGTGAGCTTGTCGTCATGTCGAATCAATCCATCGTCATCAGGAAAGAGACCCTTTCACCTTCTCACGGGCCCGGCTTCCTGCCTCGCATGCCAGACGTCCAGGGAGATAATCCAGGTGTAACATCTTTCGTTTGAGAAGAAAAAAAAACTGGAAAAAAAATCAAAGCTTCTCTCTTTGGCAGCAGAGTCGACCGGCTCGTCAACCCACGAACCCGGACATGAATTTCTAGAAAACGCTACGCGGGTAGCACAGTGAACAGCACGAACCTGCTTCGTACACATGATGCATTCCTACCTCCGAATGTCCATCTAAGCACATCGTCATCTCACAAGACCCCGTCGGTGTTCAAATAGCCCCGTATCCTAAGCGATTTTCCTTTTTTTTCTTTCTCCTTTTTCGTTTCGCGCTTCCCGTCTCCCTTCGCCGAACTACCGAACCAAGACATTTTTTCCTGACCATGTCTTGCTCAATTGTTTGGCGAAGCCGGTGTAATGAGGCCATTCACCACTTTGTGAGCGTCTTGTTGATTTCGCTTATCTATCTTACAAGCGAGCTGAACATCTGGGGGTTGAGCCTGGCGCTGGCGTCGGCGCAGCTCCAATACTTCGCGTCCATCTTGGGCATGGCCCTGGTCTTCTCTGCCATGACGGTCGCCGGCCGATATCTTCGGAGTTGCGATGGACTGTATCGGCGCTGGATCAAAGACAAGGTAAGTTTCCTTCTTTTCTCCGACTGCACAGAAACTATGGCTGAGGACCCCGCGCGCAGGTCGACTTCATCAACGCACAGCTCGGGGTGGGATTCAGCGTGCCCATCATCATGCTCGATCATATGCTCAGCATGCGCGATGTCGGTTACATTGTCGCAACGTCTGGTGAGTCAATCCCGCACAAAGTCACGGCTCACGATAAGAAATTTCAGCTAATCACACGGCCAGTTGTCACCAATGTGGTCTCATGGACAGGAGTCTTCTTTCTGGCCCTAGCAGGACTATCTCTTCTGTCGGCTTTCCAGTCGCATGTTTCGGGATTGGTGCGACGCCATGCTGCTGAAACTCCCATCTCGTGTCGGCAGGAAGAAAAAAAATGCGCGGCGCTTCCTGCGGCGTTCCATCCTTACGAGAGTCAGTGGAAATATGTGACCTCGGAAGATTCGGTTGCGACTGCTGATCATCAGCCGTCGTCGTCCGAAGACCATCATCATCACATCACGGAAATTGAGCCCTCCCCCACTGGGAGCTCAGGGCAACATGACAAGAGTGCTTGGTACCTGTTGAAAAGCAACGGTTATCTGTCGGCATGCCTTGTTGGCATCATAGCCATCGGTATACCACTGGAGATGACTCTGTCCGACAGCAGAGCGCTAGATGGCTTTACACTGTGGCTTTGCTGGATCGTCGCCGTCCGCTTGCAGCGAATGGTCAAGCAGGCGTTTTTCCTCATTGCCAACGTGCGCTGCAGACACACCTTGGCCACCATGATCAATCCCGTACTCGTTACCACAACCTTCATGCTTGGTTACACTCGCCTGAGAGGGGTTCTCAGCCAGAGCGGAAGTGTCACCAACTTGTTGGAGAGCTTCAGCTCTGGAACGCCCCTATACTCACTCTGGACCGCTCTCATAAGGTCATCACCCTTGCCGGACAATGCGACCTACTGGTTCGGAGCAGGGGACTTCGCGCTCTCTCTCCTCGAGTGCGGCATAGTCGCATGGGGCTTCAAGCTCTACGAGTGCCGACGTCAGCTGTTCAGCATATCAGGGCTCGCGATCTTCTTCTTCTGCTCTGTTGCTGCCGCCGGAAATGTCTTCTTGTCGGTGCTCCTCGCATCTGCGCTCGGGTTAGACGGGTTAGAGGCGTTGGCATTTGCTGCTCGGAGCACAACCTTGGCGCTGGCCAAGCCGGCTGTCAAGACCCTTGGAGGGAACTTGGCGCTCAATGCAACCCTTGTGGTCAGCAACGGCATCATCGGCCAGCTTCTTTATCCAATTCTTCTCGAGAAGCTGTCGATTCCGGCCTCGGATCAGTCCACCGACAAGGAGCAGGCCCCGGAACGGGATGCAATGACTGATACTCCTAGGACTGTCGCAGCTGGCACTGCCATCGGCATCAACGGGGCTGCCATGGGGGTCTCGTACTTGTACGAAGTGAAGAGTCGCGCGGCGCCGTATGCGGCGCTATCTATGACCATCTTTGGAGTCATGACAGTGGCGTTTACAACACTTGAGCCTTTCAAAGGCGTGGTGCAAGCATTATCGACGCGATAGGCGAGCAAATGTTCGTATTCCTGCCACTTGCCTCTACGTATGGCACAAGGAATACTAAATAAGGATACTGGACGCAATGATTCAAAGTCGTTTTCTGTTTTTTTCCCCTCCTATTTCGGGTGTCATGATTGATGACACAGCGCACGAATGCAATGATTGGATGCCAACTGTTCAAACAGACAATATCAGCCAGAATAGCTACCAAAGTTTACTAACGCTGGCACACGCAAAGTTCTCACATATAGAGCACAACTACAAAGGCAATGAATGACATAGAAAATTATGTAAATGACGATCAATGAACATGGTATGATATAGCGATTTACGTGAACAAGTTGAAGCTTTTCTGTCTGATGCAAAACTGGACATTGCATGGTTGCGTTTTTTTTCTTCTTCTTTCGTCTATCGTCTTTCGACTTTTGCATTCGCATAGTATTGTTGTGGCCGCTGGTGCCGACATGTCTTGAAATCATTTTGACCGACTTTATTTTCATTCCAATCTGGGACGAAATTAGCTTTTCTAATGCCAGTGGCGCACGAAAGGGGAGAAGTTGATGAAATAAGCACCCTCACAGTGCGTTATGATAAACTTACCTCTCGATCAAATGCAGCCCACTGGCTGTCTCGACGATTCTGCTCATCTCACCAGGCCGCAAAGCAAAAGCAGCATCCTCAAACTCCTTCTGCATATCCCCACGACCAAAATATCCAAGATCGCCACGCTTGCGAGCAGATGAGCAGTCAGACTCAGTAGGCGCCAGATCTCCCAAGGAAACGTTTCCGGATTTGATCTTTTGCTCGTGCGCCTTGATGATGTCCATTGCCTCGTCTTTGGTACGTACGATTTCGGACTGTATGTTTTGCGGTGGCAGTTAGCTGTACTCAACAAACCGCACAAAGCTCGATTCAAATCGAATGAATGGCTCATTGCGCGCTGAGAGGAGCATGATTTCTTGGTGCAATTTACCTCTCGCCAGCTACTAGGGCGTCTGCTATCCTTGTGCTTCACCAACAAGTGGGCGGCGCGAATCTTGCCCTCTGGTACCCCGGGGACAGCGCCGGGGCGCGAACCCGCACTATGATGGGCACCCATGTAGGTCTTGAGCTTCTCAGTGTCGGTGCCTTGCGGGGGTTCCCAGCGGGACACCTTCTCGACCGAGTTGAAGTAGTAAGGGAGGTTTTTCGAGTTGGAGTGGCGGACTTCCCAGTTCGGAGGAAGACCAGTATCAGCCTGCAATGGTCGAAACACAAAAGAGATGAAGGGGTTAGTCAAGGATTGGGCCAGCACAGGCTATCTTGGGAGGTTTGAGAGGGAGAATATGACGGGAAGTAGGGAAAGGGCAGAGAACATGCGTGCCATGACTATACTAATTGCGGCGCCGCGCAGCGCGATGAGGGCGGCTTCAGAGACGAGCTGCGAATTTCGGGGGGTGGATGGGTGATAGACAGGACATACCATTATGAGGGGAAGTTAAAGAAGCTGGGAGGGATGGGAGAGGTTGATGTTGTCGTGACGGCAGCTGTCGATGGATGGGGAGGAGAGTCGGCTAGAGTTGGTAGAGAAAATGAAGGTGATATATTATGGTCAGGTGTGATGAACGGTTCGCAGGGGCTGCGTCGCAATGTCAAAAGCCGGGTCGTCGTCACAATTCGTCTTGGCCGCGAGGTGTCGGCAGGGTCGAGGAAGAGTCTGGGGGATGGCGATTTGGGATTTGGGATTTGGGATATGAATTCAGAGTCGACTTGATGAGTGCGATGACGTGCGGCTGCGCAGTGGGAAGGGTACGGAAGGGGAGCCAACCAGAGAGGGCGCGGCAAGACGCCGCCCGAACCTGACGTGTGACCCCGAGTCTGTCTGTCATAATAATAATAATGCATCCAACAGGTGTGAGTGGGGGAAAGAGAAGGCAACTATTGCTCCGTAACTAATAACTTGGCAACCTGGTCCGATTCGTCCAATTCATCCAAGCGCAGACGTTACATTTGTACAACTTTTACCATGTACATAAGCTTCTTTTGGCCGAATCAACTAGACATCCGCAGAACTTGTTTTCAAGACCAGACGCCAAACGCCAACCCAGTTGTCCTTCTACAACTCGGGGTGTGATTCAATGATTCACGAAAAGCCTGCAGAGTTTATGTGCAAAAGACGCGCTAACCATTTTTGATACTACATATGTTTGTGTTTCTAGAAGCCCGCCCGCCCCCTATGTATTCCCTTCCCTAGATAGTACGAAGCAGCCGGCCTAAATAATACACACATAACTTGTACCGTCAGTCAGGCTTTCTTTTCCTGGATCACGCGGTCCCCAAGCCTTCGGTGCCTGGAAAACGCACCACCTCCGACAATCAATTTCTTTTTCCCGCAGACGGGGTGACCTTCATCATGGCTGGACACGGCACCATTGTTGATCACGAGGTGGGCATCTTACAACATGCAGGGCTTCGCGGCGTTTTCCCCATCCTGCAGAGGTCACGTTCCTGAAACCCGTGAATCGTCAGCGTCAGGGGAGGGTTTCGCTAGTTCCAACATCATATCGACTGTTGTTGGGTTTCATCCGCATGCTCTTGGCCTGGCGACTACATGAATGAATTCGGGTTGGGTTTTGCTGGCTTGGGTATGGTGTCACTAGACATGTGGATGGAGGGGGCCAAAATGGGCGACAAAAAGAGGTCATCTGCTTGATGTATTCCAGCATTTCCGGTCAGGTGAAAAAATGGAGGGGTCGAGGGGGTCGAGGGGGTCGAGGGTCAAGGGTGTTCTGTTCATGCACGCTTTTTGTGTTTTCCACTGCCTAGGAGGAGAGGAGACGATTGATCATGGTGGATACCCCACCTATCTAAGTGCGTATTTAGTGTTGTTGGAAGCGTTGAAGATGTCGGGACCTGCTTACGGATGGGAGGCGAAATGAATGCAAGGCTTGTGCTGAGGGAAGGAGGTGAGGGGGCTCGTGAGGATGCACATGTGTACTCCGCACGCTAACCGTTGCTCGAATTCTGAGTCATCGTCGTGTGGGCCGCGGCAAAGGCAGGCAAGTTGCAGATGCCGTTTCGCCTCGTGGATATGGTCCATGAATCCATGAATCATGATAAATTGGTTTTCCACTACAATCATCAAACACATGATAAGGCATCACAAGATGTGAGAGGAAATAACAACTGATGGCGAAAATTAAACGGCCACGTGATGCTCGCGATGTCACATGCTTACCACGGATTTGTGAGTACACGGTGCAATTGAACGTCCCCGTAGAAAAGGGTTGGTTATTGAAAAAAGAATTTGGCTGTTTAAAATCATCTCGTTCGCTTTTTAAATTTGGCAATGCATAGACGTGAGCCTCTCATTGCCAGCGCCGCGGGCTAGACGTGGCTTGTTAAACTTGTAAACTTGTCAAAACAAGCTCTGGAGAAAGAACGAAGCGGAAAGTCTGTCGGCCCCACCCACATTCATCAGGCTGCCTTTCGACTTTTGCCTTCCAGCCTCTCCTTCCTCCCATCACCGACCCGCGCGTTTTTTCCCTCTCCCATCAACAAACCCAACCCGGCTCATTTCGAAGAGCAACGGACTAGCTCGCTCATCTTACCATTGATGACATTCGTGTATCTTGTATTCGCAACTACTTAACAAACGCGACCTCTCGCCTTAATTCATCATTTGCATCAAACAAGAAGCACATATTTTTCATCAGAATTAGTACCCTCACTCCCGTCTCGGCAGACGTGAGGCGAAGAAAAACCAAATCGAAGGCATGGCTACTCCACAGTCAACTACGTCTTACGCGGGCTCCGGCTCCAAGAAACTCGAACAAATTACCTTCCGTTTTTGCTCCGAATGCTCCAACATGTTGTATCCCAAGGAGGACGAGGATGCTCACAAGCTGCAATTCACCTGCCGAACCTGCCAGTACACCGAGGAGGCACAGTCTACCTGCGTATTCCGCAATGTCCTGAGTAACTCCGCTGGCGAAACTGCTGGTGTGACCCAGGATGTTGGATCTGATCCAACGGTTAGTCAAGTCCCAGTCGTCCTTTGTCTGTCTTGTGGGCTTCTCATTTTGTGCGATACTTGTGGAGATCTGGCGACAGAGGTGGCTGGCACTGAGGAGGCGCAGTCAGAGAAGAAGAAGGACAAGGAAAGTATGGGACTTTGCCAGTTTACCCTTCCCTGGACCGACTTTGAAGATCCCTTCGACGAGTACGACGAAGAGGTCATGGAAGAATCAAGCGATGGCAACCTGTCTAGCTCATCCATGAGCGAGCTGTTTTCCGACACGACTGAGGGGACGGATTTCGCCAACGATGGTGCGATGATCATCGCTCTGTAATGGACAACAAATTTCATCTTTGCCTTAATCACATAACGACACTCGAGCAGCCTGCTTTCGACGGCGTCCGAATATTTACTTCTTCGCCGGGGTGACTAAATGTGGGCCGAAAGGTGTAACGATAATCGGCAGCTTCAAGACATGGCGAGCAGTTGCAGCGGAGCGTGTTTCCTTGGTGTTGGAACTCGTTGACCCCTGCCTTTGAACCTGCTGGCTGACACATGATTCTTTTTGTTTTTCTTGGCTATAGCTTCCTCGGTCGAACAAGACGTGTCCCAGATGCAACCACGAAGAAGCAGTTTTCTTCCAATCTCAGGAGCGAAGTGCCGAAACTGGCATGGTAAGCCGTCACCAATCTCTATGTCCTCCGTCGTTGAGAGGCATGGCGCACCTTGGATATGAATCGCGTCAAACTAACATGGCTGGCTGGCAAGAAATTGTTTTATGTCTGCTGTGAATGCGGTCATATTTTCGACTAGTAGTCGTTTACGAGTCATGATACCCAAAGTCCCAGACCGATATTACGATTATTGCAGATGGCGTACGATTGAAAGATGGTTCTGGTCTTGTCAAACAGCATATACAACGGAGAAGTGGCGTTCATGGGAAGGATTGTTTGTATCAAGGCGCATTGGATTACTATACGAGGATGAAATCGTTCGGCCTTTAAAGGTCAACCGGGCGGGTCTTGATGCCAAAACATCATCAAGAGCATTAAAGAAGATAAGAGGAAATTGGGTCATTGTTTAAAATCAGATTCAGCTCTACAAAAATGATCAGTAGTGTCAATTTTTGCGCCGAATGAAATTTTTTTATTAAAGAAAACATCATGGATATGTGAAAGTAGTGAGTTTCAAATCGAGTTTTGTGCCCTTGTTTAAACGCCTCGCATATGCCAAATTGCAATGATACACTGTATCTCCTCTCTTGTAAGGAGAGTCACATCTCCATTCGCGGCAATCCAAACAATAAAAAATTGCCTCTTGCTTCACACTGAATATCTGGACTCCTGCTGCAACCAGATAGATTTGAACTTTTCCGGATCTCCGAATGATTACCCTCGTTTATGCCTGCATGGGAGCCATTGACAAGATCTTGCTCCACTTCTTCCTCTTCAATTCTGCTCCAACAACGCCGTTGATTCGCGATCCGACCGGGTCCCCAGACTTGTTCAGCAGAACGCATGCATTGTCATCGAACTTGACGATCGACCCGTCTCGTCTTTGCGTGGGGTATCTGGTGCGAACGACGACGGCATGTCGAATATCACCACGCTTCACCTTGGCAGCGGCAGAGATGCCTGCCATGCCAGAGGAGGATGCGCCTCTCTGTTCCTGAACGACAACCACAATGCGATCACCTAGAGTCAAGCTTGGGTTAGTGATGGAGACCCTGGCTGGTGCAGGGCTGGTGCAGTTTTGGTCCGAGTATGCACGAATCAACGTACCGATACGAGCATGGCGCTTCTGACCGACAACGAGGGCGCATTCGACGAGAGCCGCACCGGAATTATCGATGCAGTTGAGCATCGTCTGTGAAGGACCTGGTTCAACTCTGATGTAAATGGCGGCAGGAGCTTTGAACGGCATACCTTTAATTGAATCATATTGGCGGAATGGCCCCAAGGCGCAATAGCTTCAGTGGTTTCAGACGGGATACATAATCGCATACATAATCGCGGAATGCAAAGACCCTGGCTGACAAGATACTGGCTTTTTCCATCGAAACCAATCACGTGCTGTGTCACGTTCCGGCTGAGTCGCGCTGCCACCTTCCCTGCGGTCGTCCGGCCAGCAAATCTTGGTGTGGGGGGAGGGCCAGGGGGTGGTTCAATGCACTTCACTGGCTGGTCCAATGGCTCCATTGTGGGTGGAAGGTGAAAGGCGAAGCCGGGAGATGCCCCTTCTTACTTTCTTCTTAATTTCTGATCTTGCCTACAACTTGTCGACGCGGTCGCGTGTCATTCAGGCAGGCACTCGGCGTTCTTGTTCATAGTCCCTCCCTTCTAGACTCATCATTCCATCTCCTTCTTGGCATAATCGCTTCACCATCGTGCTCATGCTGAGGCACCAACTGTATGTATGCTGGATCGATTCGCTCCCGGGTAACGACGTTGCGATAGAGAGGAGGGTCACCCGCCTGTGAGCACAAAGCTCCATCTCACCGGCAGACTCGCTGATTTTCTGCTTTGCGCTTTTTTACGAGGGGACACTCACGGGTGTAGGAAAACTGATTGTAATAGCCAAAAAATCGAGCGGAAATCGGCAACTCTTGGCAGACGTTACGGCTTGGACGACCAGCTGCGCTCAGCTGCGCTGAAACCACAGTCCAGCGCCGGACCTCGTACCTTCACAACTAGACTACATTCCGAAAAGGAGGTCTTTGAACAAACTAGCGCCACTCCCTCTCTCATCCTCTCGCCCGGAAGTGCATCAAGTCGCCACAGCACTATAATGCCGGCGCCCAAAATCTCGACGCCGGTGAAGCATCGGCTCACGCTGGCGCAATTATCGGCATATGATGACATCTTGACGGATGCGCTGGTCGACCACGTATACTACTGGACGACTGTGCCCAAGAATCGGCCATCCTACCATGCTTCGCGAGGCGTATCCGAGAACGCCATTAGCCAGATCATCCGGGACGAGGTCGTTGTTTACAGGGATTTGGCTGCTGCGGAGGAGAGATTACTTGCTACGGATGGATTGAAAAGATTCCTGAGTAGTCTCAAGACAGCCAAGGAAAAGGACGACTTTAAGCAACACCTGCGCCGATATGTGCAAATCTATATGCCCGACTGTCCGTGGGAAGTCAGCTCCACCAACCGGTACACCATTGTTTCTCATGAAGCGAGCATCACAGCAAGACGATACATCAAGCGTAATGAATCTGTCAAGTATCTGTCTGGCATCCAAGTCGTCATCACACCAGAGGAAGAACAGGACATCTCAGTGCGAAAGAAGGACTTCAGCATTGTAGTGAGCTCGAGAAGCAAGAGCACAAGCCTGTTCATGGGCCCTGCACGTTTTGCGAACCACGACTGCGACGCAAATGCAAAGCTGATGACCACCAGTCATGCGGGGATTGAGATCGTTGCTATTCGGCCCATCGAGACGGGTGAGGAAATCACTGTTACCTACGGAGACAACTACTTTGGAAACGACAACTGTGAATGTCTCTGTAAGACTTGCGAACGGGGGCTGAGAAATGGCTGGGAGCCTGCAGAAGGTGCCGCTGCAAGTGTTCAGACGAACGTGGAAGAGGAGAGGACTGAGGTTTACTCGTTGCGGCGACGACGACGGGAGGACAGCATTGGAGGATCACGGACTCCCTCCGTCACTCCCGGTATTCGGCCACGAGTGAGGCGAACAAGACCGAAAGGCTCGCGGCTTAGTAATGCTCGCGGTTCATCGCCGGCAGCGTTACCAGTACCGGATACACCCAACGGTCGAAAGCGACCGATTGATGCCATGGCCACGCCACCTGTTACTCCAGCAAAGAAACTGCGGCACACAATCGAGCCTATACCCAATATACCTGCTTCCGCTTCGCGAGGCACCTCAGTCAGTGGTAGCTCATCATCCAGCCACGAAGAGGCTGTTGAAACAGATGTCACATCACCCGAAAAAGAGACTCCCGAGCCCACGGTTCAAACTCCGATCAAGGGATTCAGACAGGAGACAAGGATTATGGAGTCAAAGTACAGCGACTCAATTACTGCCATGGATCCGTTCTCCCCCGAAAGCATTCGTAGCCTGGAATCACCACACTCGTCACACGGTGACGTGACCAATTCATTGCAGCCAACGAAGAGCACTGCCGCAACGATGTCGATATCGGCTATTCTAAACGCATCTAGCCACTCTGAGCCACGAACCGCTGCTCCCATTGCCGTAAGCATTGAAACTTTGGATGAATCCGAGGTGGCCGCGGCCACAGGAGCACGACTTCCGAGAAAGAAAAAGGGACGAGACTTTGTGAAGCAAAAATCTCCACCGATGAGAGCTCGCACGCCAGGGGACTACGTTCTGACTCCCCTACTACTCGCTGAGCCCGAAATGGCGTGGATCCAATGTACCATTTGCAACGACTATTTTGTTCAACGAGATGCTTATTTTACAAGGGCATCATGCCCGCGATGCGAGCGACATTCCAAACTATACGGATACATGTGGCCCAAGACGGACAAGACAGGGCCTTTGGACAAGGAAGAGCGAGTCTTAGATCACAGACTTGTGCATCGGTTTTTGACCACGAGTGATGAACGCAAGGCCCGAGGCAGAAAAAGTATCGGGGAGCGCCAAGAGACGGAGGAGGCCAGCGAGCCTGAGAGGGGCAGGAAACTGCAGCGTGGCAAAGCCAAGGGAAATGCCAAGCCAATCCAAGACTCTGTTATAGTCAAAGTGCCACACGATACATCGTGTCTCCGCCGAAGTGGTCGCTCACGTAGGGTAAGCAGCAAACTGGTGGAGGATTGACGACGGGGCGGCATGGTTATCTCGGTACACATATACAAATGGCACTTTTTAGACACCCATGTAGACCAGTTATCTTTTCTTCAGGGATCGCGACGAGCAAGCACCGTGGTAAAGATGCAGCACGTGCATGCATGCATGGGGGTGTGCGTCAGTGACCCTCGTTCCATGTGACAGGTCGAGCGGGCTGCCGGGATGTCGGAGGATTGAGGATTGAGGATCGAGATTCTGGGATCCCCGCAGATGGACTAGACACAAACAGGGGTAAAAGTGGGGGGGGGGAGTCAAATGGTCCGTCCAATGGACCAATATCAGACAAGCCCAGCACACATTATGCGGAGGTTACAGGCAGGTTACGGATCCGTACGGATTATTGGCGAGGCTTACTAAATAGCTCATCCTGAACGACGACTTCGGCGCCCCGGTGTCTCTCGCTGCGTCGAGCTGAACTGTTGACGCAAGAAGAAGAAGAAGAAAGTCACCATCACCATGGTACGTCCGATTCAGCATGGCTTTTCCTCTTCCTCGCCAATTACACTACCCGCAATGACCTCGGTCTCGATGCGATTGAGCATCCTCAACTAACCTCTCGTCCAAGGGTCTCAAGCAACTCCTTGCACTCGTCGGCGGCAGCGTGCCCGTCGTCGTCGTCGTCGGTGCAGCATGCGGCATGGACTACACCAAGAACGGCCTCGTCTGGGGCGATGCGATGCGCATGAACCAGATCCAGGTCGTGGGCTCGCACAACAGCTACCATGTCGAGGCGTCCAAGGAGGAAAAGGCTATCATGGAGAAGCTCTCGCCCAGCGTCAAGGATTTGTACTACGGGCACGATAAGCTGGATGTGCAGTTGAAGGAGCAGCACGTGCGAAATCTAGAGTGAGTCAATTTTTTGCCTCCCTCTGAACGAACCCTCAACTCATGTTCCTCTCTCTCTCTCTCTCTCTCAAAAAGACTGGACGTCCTCGCCGATCCCCAAGGCGGTCTCTACGCCCGACCGCTGATTCGCAAACTCGGCCACCTCGCCTACCCCGATGACCCGGCCTACAACCAGTCCGGCACGAAAGTGCTGCACATCGCCGACCTGGACGTCAACACGGTGTGCAGCACCTTGGCGGGCTGCCTGCGCGTGATAAAGACGTGGATGGACGCGAACCCCAGGGCCGTCCCCCTCGCCATCATGACCGAGTTCAAGCAGGCTGATCCGCTGGGCGCGGCGCTCGGCGGCGCAAAGGCCGTGCCGTGGGACGACGCGAAGCTGCTGGACGGGCTGGACGCCGAGATCCGCTCCGTGTTTGGCGCGAAGCAGCTCATCACGCCCGACGACATTCGCCGCCCGGGTGCGACGCTCGAGGAGTCGGTGCTGAAGCACGGGTGGCCGAACCTGGACTCGGCGAGGGGCAGGATCTTTTTCCTCATGGACAATGCGCGGGATGATGCGGTGAACGGCAAGTACAGGGAGGGGAGGACGAATCTGGAAGGGAGAGTGCTGTTTACGAATTCTTTGCCGGGCAATGCGGAGTGTGCTTTTCAAAAGGTATGGGGTTTTTTTTTTTTTTTTTTTTTTTTTTACACCCTCCTTCTACTATTCAAGGGGGGCGGGCGTCTAACAATGTGCAAAAAAAAAAAAAAAAAAAAAAAGCTCAACGACCCCGTCTCGGACTCGTACGTGGCCAACATCCGGACACAGGTCAAGGCAGGCTACTGGGTGCGCACCATGGCCGACACGGCGCTCGACACGGTCCGCAACTGCACCACCTTCCAGCGGGACGGGGCCTTCAGGTCGGGCGCGCACATTGTGTCGAGCGACTTCTTTGTCGAGGGTGCGAGCGAGCGGTACGGGGGGTGCAAGTACGTCGTTGAGCTGGGGGGGGGCAAGGTGGCGAGGTGCAACCCTGTCAATGGGCGGGAAGGATGCGTGGACGGGGAGTTGGAGTGACGATGAAGTAATAAGTGTGTTGTTTGTGAATGCCCGTGTCGCCGTGGTGAACGAACGGCCTGTGGATGGATGGGATGGTTGAGGCAATAGGGGCAATTTTTTTGTTTTTTTTTCCCCCTTGTGCGTCCGTAACCTTGATTGTGTTGCTGTTTCCGCTGTTTCCGGGGTAATAGCCAGGCTATCCAACGCTATCCAATGGGTCGGAAGGTCGCAGAGCCTTGCTTGGTATGGATCTCGCCAGGGGTGGAATGCAACGTACATACTCCGTACTCCGCACTGGCATACAAGAGCATGCGTGCATCACGATATCTTGCCATTGCCATGCTCCCTCATGCGGGTTTGCCAGCACCAAGTAAGACAAGACCTGGGTCATTCCCGAAGAAGCCGTCCGAACAGCTCGTCGCAGTGTTTTGGTCTCGGCAAAAGATGAGCAACTGGACTTTGTTCTCGATGCCATCATATCCGTCCACGCGTCCCTCCGAGGAAAGTAAACTAGCAGTTTGGCGCACTCGACGACTTGTCCATTGCGAACGACGGAACGCGCGTCCCTTGTCTACTGAGAAGGGATGGCGGCGCCCTTTTATTAGGAGGCACGTGCTACGGTGAACATTCAGGGCTTGGCGCTGGCAGCCACCACCCACGACGTCACCAGGAGGGAGCTTGTCGGTGAGCCGGAAGTGACTGACCGTGACTGGCCGTGACTGACTGACCCGAGTCACCTGACAGATTCGCGAATTGGCGTCTTGGCACGGCAAACAACGATGCTTCGCACTTGCAGACGCACATCTGGAATGCTGCTTGATGGATTCTCCGGCCTCCCTTATAATTGCCTGTGATTGCCCATCGTACGCTGCCCCGCCACATCATCTTCTGAGACGGATGAAAATCTTGTATGCTTATGTGGCCAACAGCGGAAGCGCAGTTCGAGTAAATATGTCATGTCGAGTAGAAGACGCTACACGGAGCCAAATCTCAAGCGAAAGTCACGGACGTACGGAGTCGTAGTCACCATGGCTACTCGTTGTCATCGACTGAGATCGAGCAAGGATTTGTCCGGGTCCGAAATCCAAGGTGCAAGGTACGGACTTTCCAGAAAGTAGAAAGTATATACGGGACCGTAGCGAGACCCACGCGATTCGTAGTCTTGTCTAGGCTGGCTTCGATAGTATGGTTTCTGGGTTAGCAGTAGATGGATGGGCTTTCGAGCATCGAGCACTCGCCGACGTCTCTCTTTTCGTGCTCAACTGTCTGGATTCCAACTCGTTTTTATTTTTATTTTTCGCCTCTCCTCCCCACCAGAATTCTTCCTGCAACAAAACGCAAAGAGGATATGACATAAAGTGCATTCTTTTGAGAATTGTTAGCAGTTGGCATCATGGCAATGCCAGCTTCTTTCGACGACACTCCCGAGGGAGGATGGAAGGCAGCCAACGGCATTCCCATGCCTGATTTTGTAGAGCCTGTGGTGAGTAGATGAAATCTATTCATTTGCGGGTTGTGCGCCTGCTTTTATATACCTCTTTCTCCGCCCTTGACTGACTTGCAATAACCCCCCCCCCAAGCTTACCGTGACGGTGCTTCTGCTGGCCATGTTCTTCACTCGCAGAAAAGACTATCCAGTATTCAAGTCAAGAAGTCGATACCAACCGATTCCAGATGAGGAGTCGCCCAGGAGCTCAGATGAGTTCGGTCATATCTCATCTCGACGCCACCACGACCAACATGCCCCGAAATACCGCTTCTTTGGTCCCTGTCTGCGATTCACCACACCCAATTCGAGCAGATTCGCGCAGAACCTCCACTCGCGCGTTCTGCAGAAGTTTCCGTTCCTGATCGAGATGTTCTACTGGGGAGCCTGCTTCGGCGCATACCGATACACCAAGGTCCTGGCGCAGGCGACGTATGGTGGCCAAAAAGGCGTGTGGGGTTCGGCCCAGCAGCACGGATTGTCGATTCTCGATTTCGAGGCGCTGCTGTGGGGAGGCCATCGACAGGCACCCGAGAAGTGGCTCGAGTGGAGGATCCAACGCTGGTTCTTGCACGGCGCCGAGTCGGGCGACTACCGAGCCTGGATCCTGTCGTTCCTCAACCGCGGATATGCCCTCGTGCATCTGCCGGGGACCGTCTCCTTCCTCGCCTATCACTACTCCACGGCGTCGTCGCACGCGCGGTTCTGCACCGTCCGGAGGACCATGACGCTGACAAACTTCCTCGCCTTTGCCATGTTCATCCTCGTCCCGACCATGCCCCCGCGGCTGCTGCCCAAGGAGTTTGGCTTCGTGGACTCGGTCAGCCTGGAGGACGCCGAGTCGGTCTGGATGGGCGGCGATTTCGTCAACCTGCTCGCTGCCATGCCCAGCATGCACTTCGGGTACGCCTTCTGCATCGGGTGCACGTTTGTTGCGGAGAGCGGCGTGGTCAGGCGCCTGTTTTCGTGGCCTGAGAAGATCACGATTCGACCGACGAAAATCGCGCAAGACGACGAAGACGACGACGACGACGACGAAGACGACGACGAGTCGATCGAGCACCGTCGCGGCGCGTTTGCGAGGGCCGCCATGTTTGCCTTTGGTGTCTGGTATCCGACGTGGATGCTCGTCACCATCGTCAGCACTGCCAACCACTATTTCCTGGATGCGTTCGCGGCCGTGTTCGTCGTCCTGGCAGGCTACATGCTTAATCGCGTGCTGTGCGTCTTCCTGCCCGTGGAAGACTACCTGCTGTGGATCTTGAGGCTCGAGAAGCCCGTTCCGACGACGGGATGGAAGAAGAATCTGACCATCGTCTGAGGGACGGATGTCTACTATTATAGTACACGAGGAATTATTCGTCAGGCTTGCATAAGCTTACTTTCCCCCCCTCCCCTCCTTGACGACGGATCCCCTTTTCGGCTGGGGGGAGTGAGATTCGGCGTTGGTCGGGGGGTTTTTTTTTTTTTTTTTTCTCGGAGGGGGGGGAGGCATCCCATGTCTTCTTTTGTCATCAGCAACGCGCCACCCACCAACAACTCCTGTTGGTCGTGTGGCAGCTGATCTTGCATAGGCGCGTGGGTTGAGAGACACGAATGCTGCCAGTCAGCGCGGATGCATGGCCCTGGCAAGGGCTGCACATGATTTAAATTATTTTAATTTAACAAGGGTTATAGCTTAATCGGTAAAGCATGCTGCTCATTATTACTGTATCTGTTGTGTATACTGTATACCCAATTCTTCAATTTCACCATGTATCTGAACCACTGCAATGAGCTGCCAATATCGGTGTCTGATTGCCATGGCGAGGTGTTTTGGGCCACGAATAGGTGAAGGCTGCCTCGGAATGGCCGGCCGGACGGTGGTGGCTCTGAAGCCGAAAGCGTTGATGAGACTACGATACACTACAAAAACTACACCGCACTACTACACATTGTAGTGCAATACTCTGGCTAGTCGGACGCAAAGGTAATCTGTCGGTGGTTGGAGGCATGCGATAACCAAAGGAAGTGGGGCGTGGCACGATGAATGGTTTTCCTGTCTTGTAGTCCGTAAAGCAGCAACTTTTTTTGTGCCTTTGAAGAAAAAAAAAACAAAGAACGGAGTGTTGCTATTCGCGCGGCTGTCCGACTTTTTCTAGGAAGTGCCACACACTACGGCGGTGCGGATCCGTGTCGTGCAAGCTTATCTACGGCTGTCGCTCCCCACCAACCAGCGTTCGAGGTGCAGCCTAGCCCGCGTGCATCGTGTGACTCAAGTGGGGGGGTCTTGGCCTCGGCTGTACTTTCCCTTCTTCTAACCACCCACCACCCACTGGTTTACGGTTTCGGCTACATGCATGGCGTCAAATGCAGCTGTGAATTCTGTGAAGCCTGTGAAGCCTGTGATGCCAATAAAGCCAAGCTTGTTCCCCCGTCCCAGCCATCCTGGTCACAAACACGTTCTTGATTGCGTTCAATTTTCGGCTTCACCAACATTACTCCGTAGAGGTGGCATTTCTACGTGTCCATGGCAAAGCTGTCTCTTGTCGTGCTTGCCGCCAGTGCGGCGGCGCTCCTGATTCCAGATCAGCAGCCGCTCAACCACCCCGAGCTGCAGATGCCCGCCAGAAGGCCGAGCGAAGACGATGATTCCAAGCCATTTGTCAACACCGAGGCCTTGCAGGGTCGAATAACGACTGGTAGCTTGTGGAAGCGCGCCGAGAAGCTGTACGAGATTGCGAAGAAGGGAGAGGAAGAGTATGGCCATCCCACCAGGGTGATTGGCAGCAAAGGTGTGCATCTCTGAGCGTGCGGATCGTGTATGGATCGCTGACCCTAAAACTATGCAGGCCACCTTGCAACGATTGACTACATCAGGTCGGAGCTTGCTGCCCTGGGCGGATACTACAACGTGTCCCAGCAAACCTTTGGCGCCGTGTCGGGCAGTGTGCGCGAATATCGGCTGACGATAGGGTCTCATGTCCCCAACACGACTACCACAATGGGCCTGACGCCGCCCACGGCCCGCAAGGAGCCCGTGTTTGGAGACTTGATCCTCGTGGACAACGTAGGGTGCAAGAAGTCGGATTATCCGTCTGCTGTCATGGGTAACATTGCCTTTGTCAAGCGAGGCGAGTGCTCTTTTGGAGTCAAATCACTGCTCGCTGGCCAAGCTGGCGCCGCCGCAGCCGTAATTTACAACACCGACCCGGAGGAGATTCACGGCACTCTTGGAACGCCATCCAAGAAACAGGTTGCTACTTTTGGACTGAGCGGGAAGGAAGGCTCGGAGTACGCCGAGCTACTGTCCAGGGGGAAAGTCCTTTCTGCATCGGCATACATTGATTCCACCGTCCACACGATCAAGACGAACAACGTTATTGCGCAGAGTACCTCTGGGGATCCCAACAACTGCGTGATGCTCGGCGGCCACAGCGACTCTGTCGCCGAAGGCCCTGGTATCAACGACGACGGCTCCGGCTCCCTGTCTGTGCTGGAGGTAGCCGTCCAACTGGCACGCTACCGCATCAAGAATTGTGTGCGCTTCGCCTGGTGGTCCGCCGAAGAAGAAGGTCTGCTGGGATCTGATCACTACGTCGCGTCTCTCTCCGGCGAGGAGAACCTAAAGGTCCGCCTCTTCATGGACTACGACATGATGGCCAGCCCCAACTTTGCCTACCAGGTCTACAATGCGACGGACGATTCCAGTCCCGCTGGCTCACAGGCTCTCAGAGACCTGTACATCAACTGGTACAAGGACCACGGATTGAATCACACTCTCGTGCCGTTCGATGGACGCAGCGACTACGACGGCTTCATCAAGGGCGGCATTCCCGCTGGTGGCATCGCCACGGGTGCAGAGGGCGTCAAGACCAAGGAGGAAGAGGCCATGTTTGGAGGCGAGGCCGGCAAGTGGTATGATGAGAACTATCATCAGATTGGGGATGATTTGAGCAATCTCAACTTGACGTCCTGGGAGGTCAATACCAAGGTGAGTTGGACTTTACTCGCTCTCTTGACGTTGTCGACATTGGATGAACGCAACCTTGCTGACAAATAATCCTAGTTGATCGCCCATTCGGTTGCTACTTACGCTGCCTCATTTGAAGGTTTTCCCAAGAGGAGCAGCAAGCAGGTTGGAGTGCAGAGCTCTCCGCAGCGGAAGTATCATGGGAAGAAACTGGTCATGTAATTATTAGCTGCATATGCTTGGTAGCATCTTTTGGGAAAGTGTGGACTGGGGGAATGCCGGTTGAGTTATGCACAGGTTTTGTGATGTTCCAACACTCGAGTTTTGCCCCTCTTCTTCTTGTCCTTTTTCTTTCTCTCTAATTTTTTTTTTTTTTTTTTTTGGTTTTGGTTTTGATGCATCTACTCGCACCTAGACTTGTTGTGAACAGAGGACAGGCATGATGATGCAATGTTGGGTTTCAGGAGACGTCATGGCAGGTATCCGCCGAAGCTAGTCGGTGGGTTGGGCTTGGTCGATCTCATCGGCGTTGTCTTGTAATATATTATACAAAGGACAGACAGAAAAATCATAGTGGCTTGTATAATTATACAAAGGATAGACAGAAAAAGGCATAGGGACTTGCATAATAAACACATGAAGACATGCGCACTCACTGCATGATGGCTGGCCGGGATCCCAACGTCCGTCCCCCTTCCTATCGTGTCGTCCCACGGAAGCTACATTCCGCGGCGGGAAATCACCTCAAACATGGCGACGATGGAGAAGACAAGTCACGGAATCGGAGACGGCCAGAGGATTGTGCTTCTACGGCATCACATGTCCCGGTTTGCGGACCCTGTCTAGTCGGTCTGTGGTGTCGGCAGAAGGGCTCCTGATGGACATTATGCTCGAGAGAAAGTGTAACTTGTAGAGGACGAGACGAGGACGAGAGTTCATCACAGCCTGGGCTGTCGTTGTAGGTGCGGAATTTTTGGGGGCTAGGGTTGGGGTTACAATTTTGTCTCGAGTCGCTTTGACAATTGATTCCCACCTAGCTCGAGCCTTTGGGGCACGACAGCACGTTGTTTGCCTCGACCAATTGGCGACGCTGCAATTCAAAAGCAGACGTCAATCGACGAAATCGATAATAAAAAAAGTGGCACACGAGTCTGGCGGAACTCGAATTCCGTGATACTGGGGGGGGGCCCAGGCCCGACCCGCCTCTGGACGCGCCGGATCAAGGACCAGCCGACAGGTTTTGACTCTCGGAAGATGCTCGATCCGAGGCTCCACCTGCGCCTTGTGCAAGTTGTCTCGAGGTCTGGATGCTTGCTAAAAGACTGTCCGTGATTGGCCAAGAGCCCCTTTGCCCCCCCCCCCTGCCCCGGGTAGGCAGGTAACCTTTATCGTGAACCGTGGTTGGCTGGCTGGGGTGAGCCGTTCCTTTTCTCGATGGTCGGTGTTGTGGGTGGGGACGACGGGATCGCTGGCAGGGATTTATTTGTTATGAATGGAGAGGAATCCATCAACTTCGGGCAAATTTCAGAGACGAGGATTTCTCAATCTCTTTTTTTTTTTTTTGTTTCCCCCCAGACCCCCCCCCCCCGGTCCACCCGGCAGTCCACTGCGCGTGAGTGGAGAAGGCAAATGAAACCCGGGGAAAGGAAGGGGAGGGAGCTAAGAAGAAGACAAGAGGAACTGCCCAATGCAAAGACGCTACGGACTGGTCCCGTCCGTCCGGATGGAGCGAAAAAAAACCAAGGGCCAGCATGCATGCATGCATGCATGATGATGTCCATGTCATCATCATAGCCACTTCCTCTCCAACGCCCTGCCGAACTCAACATGTGCATTTCTTTTCCTCGAATCACGACGCATGTGTTTGGCATCAGCTTTCTCACTTGGGCATGGTCCATGTCCGGATTGGGCCAACCGGGCTGCCACAACGGAGCGGCGCCAAAGCCTTGTGTGTGTGTGTGTGTGTGTGTGTGTGTGTGTGTGTGTGTGCTTGGGGGCGACGGGTGTGCATAATAGAAAGCCTCTTTGCATTCGTGCATGTCGGTGCTCCGTAACAATAGTAACTGGCTGGTATACTTGGGTTGAAATGACTGGCTTCTCGGGTATTCACCGATCAGCATGAACTTGCCTGCACCATTTCAGATCTCGCGAACTTGGCAGATAGATACTCGGCTCGTTTCAAGCAACGAGCAGCGGCAGGCTCGCACTCTGTATTTGTCCGTTGTATTTACGCAAAAGATTCATGTTCCAAGACATTCGCCAAGCGTTTTTTTTTTTGTTTTTTTTTTTGTTTTTTGGGAGACGCTACTCCGCCGTCTGGTTGTTTTTCTCCATCAATTCCCATCCCCCCCTCCCGGGCCCCCCCAAATTTGCCCAACCCACACTCGGAGCTTCGTCCAGCCGTATATCTCATTACCCGTCCAAGACAAGCAATAGTTGGTTCCTGAAAGGGGAATGGCTTGGAAAATGATGGGCACGCCTCCTCCTCGTGAATAAGTTGTCCGGCTCTTGCTGCTCTGTTCCCCCGTCCCTCACGATTTCCCTCTTTCTCTTCTCCTACATCCAGCCTCACTGTGCATCGCGGAGCATCATCCATCATAATCATCTTCATCCATCAAGCCCCAGTTTCTGCCCACCTCAAACCGTACCCATTCCGAATCATTCTTCCTTCATCATGCGTTTCAGCAACGTCGTCCTGGCTGCCGCCGCTGGCACTGCCGTCAACGCTCAGCGTCCCAAGAATGAACCCATCTGCGACTACTATGTCAAGGCTCTGCTGAAGAACAACACTGCCGAGAACCAGGCCACCTTGTTGACATTGCTCGTCAACACCGTCGTCATTGGCAACTGTACGTCCCCCCCCCTTCCCCCCCCTTTGCCCATTCATTCCATCATAGACGAGTGTCCTAACAGCAGCAACTACAGACACCATGCCCAATGTTGGCGTCAAGGTTGCCGGTATCCTCGCCCCAGGTGAAATCGACGGCAAGCAGGTCAACCTGGCCCCCTACTTCAACGGTGCTCTTGCATCCTCCAACACTGGCGGCAAATCTGGATCCCCTGTCAACTTCTTGGATGGCGGCGGTGCTGAGCCCCTGAAGAACAACAAGCCTGCCAACGACAACACCAGCAAGCAATAGTACGTCTTGGACGCTCGCCCCAAGTCCCCCCATCTTGAGATGAGATCATAGTGGAAGATGTGTGTGTGTGACGACTAACCCGCGTGAACTCTCACCCTAGCTTCCTGCTCACCCACCTGTACCAGTACTTCGGCTCCCTGCTCGGCTGCTCCATGCAGGGCATGCCTGGCTTTGACGCTTACGGTGGCCATGCCTCCATGTACGAGGTAAGTCTTTATTTCTTCCCGAAACAAATACCATCTCCCCATGGAAACACACACACACACACACTCAGCAACTGACTCTTCTCTCTCTCTCTCTCAATACAGGTCCACAAGTTCATGGATCTGGGCAAGCCCGAGATGGACTACTTCATCGCTCAGGTCGGCCAGGCCGCTGCCTCGTTCGGCGTCGCCAAGGACGACATCACCGTCGTCGCCGAGGCTCTCAACACGAACTTCAACATGGCCTGCAGCCCCCCCGCCACCATCATCAAGAACCAGGGCGAGCAGCTCCAGGCCATGTGCATCGACCAGAGCTCTTGCCCCAAGGCCGAGAAGGCCCAGTGCGACAAGTACGCTGCCGTCGTCAAGCCCAGCAACGCCACCTCCATGCCCTCTGGCTCTTCCATGCCCACTGGCACCAGCATGCCCACTGGCTCTTCCATGTCCTCCGGCACCAACATGCCTACCGGTACCCAAAAGCCCTCTGGAACAGCTTCCTCCGTCCCCTCCAGCGCTGCCGCTGCCGGCGGATACAGCTTCGCTGCCGCCGCTGCTGGTCTCGCTGCTTTCTTGCTGTAAGCACTTCCACTACGTTGACGGGGTTACTACGTTGACGGGGGAGGGAGGGTAGATGAACTGTGAGGGCTTTCCATTCAGCCTCGTCTAGCCGGGGAAAAAAAGGATTGTATGTTATACTTGCGCAAGTCAGAGTTTGGTCGGTTAGCAGTCGTCGTGCTGAGAGTGTATTGACGGCGCATAACGTAATAATATATCAGATGTACATGACCATTCAACAAAACTACTGCTTCCGCGGTTCCCACAAATGTGTCGGCGGTGTCTCCTAGAGAATCCCTCGTGTATGCCGTGAAGCAAGGCGTGTGAGTAAAGATGGTGTCTTGTAACGCAGCATGTTCGACGTACGCAAAACTTTGCCATCGTCCAAGTGACGAGTTCAACGCTGACTGCTTACGGTGCCTACCCTGCGGAAACGCAGAACATGTACAAAGAAAGGGGTCACGGCCTCAGACGCCTGGGTATTTTGGCATTCCTGGAGCTTTTGCGTGGCAAAGACGGCCTGCCCTGCCCGCCCACCCTATGCACCGTGGCAGTGTTTGTGAGGAAGACGCTGTCGAAAATAAAAGATATTCGTATTTAAGACTGGCTCCGCTAAGCTCGCCATCGTCTCTTGGCTCTGAAGCTACGAACTTTCCATTTCTTCGTCTTGGCATGGCCGTCGTTGGCTTCCGATCCGGTTTCTGTCCCCGCGCCCGCGCCCGCGACCACGGGGCTACTGTTGCTGTCGCTGCTGCTACCACCTGTGCTACTTGAACTGGCGCCATGATCAATGCTCGTATTCGTTAATCGGCCGAGGATGATTCCAAGGCTGCGACTTGTCCCCTGCCCGGCTTGAGACGCCATCAGCTCGCTCAGATCGCCGCTTACACGCCGCGCATAGGCAAAAGTATAGAAGAGGTTCCCGTCCACCAGCTCGTTGGTGGTTACGGGCAGGGGAACGGTGGATAAGGCGGCAATATCTGCAAGCGTGTACCCTCGCAGGGGAGATGATGGAGATGATGATTGTGCCGCGGGCCCGTTGCCCTCGGCTGCGGCTGCGGCTGCGGCTGTCGTCGCGTTGCTAATGTTGGGAGCGGGAGCCGTGGCTGGGAGTCGACTTGCCGCCGCTGTGCCAGGATATGGCGCCAGTCGCGGCAGCAACCAGAAATGTGGATGCCGAGCTGGCGAACTGTAATGTAGAAGAGTCTCACGACGACCAAAAACACGGTCGAGTTGACGCATTCGACCCGACAAAAAGGTGTTTGCTGACAGCAACCTCGCCATTCGCCGGTCTAGACCCACTTTGCTGTTCTGGGCGTCGGATTCGCCAGGGCTGAACAACAGGTTTCGTTCAGTCAGTTCAGTCAATGTTTTCCTTTGGTCATCCAATCTCGGAGACATACCATTTCAAAATCGTCATCATCATGGTCATGGACAGATTGTGCCATCGGATTCGCGAGCACAGCCCCTCGATGGTCTTTTTGGAAGGCAGTCCGCCATCAGTTTCCAGGTCAGCATCGTCGGGCGGCGGTGTCGCCAGCCCTGGCTTCCCCAGGTTCATCGTCTCGCAGATGGCTTGCAAAGCCGACACAGCGAGAACAGTATCCGTCAGAACCGCGATAAGGTCATCGGCCTTGATCCACGTTCCGCGCTCGGGATACGGAAGCTGGGCCGACTCGAGCAGTGAGAGAGTCTTGTACAAGACATGAATGGTGGACCGGCATTGCCTGACCTCTTGCAGAGCTTGAGCAAAAGTCGCGTTGCTCCTCTTGTTTGGAGTCGTACTGAGATCCCACAAATTATCGATTATCTTGCCTCCAACGGCCAGCAAGCCGATGATGGCCGTTGTTACCGATAGCCTCTCCCCAACCGCCGAAGAAGGCGAGACCATGCTCGAGGACATGGGCCAAGCTCAAGCTGGTGAGATATGTGTCTTTTCGTATGGCCTGGACGAACGACGGCTTGCTTGGCGGAAGGAGGGAGAGGCTGCAGAAGAAAGCGACGACGGCAAAGAGTCGAGGATTTCGTTGGCTGATGGTGGAAAATGCTCATGCGAGGCACCACATTCAAAGGCTCTGAAGCAGTAAGCAGGAAGTTGAGGCGTTAAGAAGAAGAACAGAGCATCATTTTCAGAATCGAGGACACAGTCGACTTCAAAGGGGATTGATTGTTGAGACCATGTTTGAGACCAGGCGTCTCGATCGGCTAAACCGGCACATCTGGGCATCAGGGCAAGGCGGATAGTCGGCAGCCGGCCCACTTTTAGCCAACGCAATGGCCAAGCCATTCGGCAAGAGGTGCCGACTCAACCACCAAGAGTTTGGACCAAGACTCAGAAACCACCCGAATCCGGTGCTCGAGTCCTCTCATTTTGCATTCGCCATGGCCGGGAGGGGGAGGGGCATGACTTCGTCTCGGCTGCGGAGAAAAATCTCGACACAAAGCTGGCCCATGCCGCACGTTTTGAGTGAATAAAAAAATACTGTGACGATTGATGACGCTGGCCCCCGTGCCGCCTTTCTTGCCGAGAGCTGGGTCCAATTTTGACTTCTTCCTAATCCGTAAACGCCCAACTCAACCTAGCGACACCTGGCACATGACACAATCGAGACAGCATCTTCTGCAGACGTCACGTTGTCATGATCGCAGCATGTTTCTCCAGGTTCGCGGGCATGGCGAGAATTTGCCCGCTCGCCATGTCTTGTCGGGATCATCTTCGGCTGGTCGTTTGAGGTGTTCAGAACTCTTCATGGAATCAGTCCAGTTTATAAGTCCGCCATGAACGAACGTGGTGAGTTTATTCCATCATGGCGCAGAACTAAATCGTCATAACTAATTCGGACGCCCAGTCTGCTCTCTGCAATGGCGAACATGCCGCTCACAGTCACCAAATGCACGAAATGCACCCAAGCCGTTTTGAATTCGTCTCAACCATGGGCTTCCAGAATCATGCGCATGCGCATCTACTAGAACGGTCCCGATTACGCAAGATAACCGTATACATGTCGTTTCCCATGATTCTGGGGCATAAAGGAGCATACAGGAAGAAAAAGACGTCCAAAATCGTCCCCCAAGACACGAATTCCCAAAGTGCTGCTGGTTCACTGTGTACAAGAACCGGCGTCCCCCAGCCCGGAAATAGTACCCAGTCGCAGCCTCTACACAACTGACCCAGCAGCACTGCTCGAATGGCGCGCTCTCTTGCGGACACTGCCCGTAGCAGGATGCATCTTGTCGTTCCTCTCGCGCTTCAGTTTGTCGTCCAAAACGCGCGCTGCCAAAATCAATTAGTGACGAGTCCCGAGCTTCGGATGACGATGCGCAACACTTGCGATGGGAGAAGAACATACTCAAAACGTCATAACCAAATTGAGGATACTCCAAGCACAAGCTCTTGAACTCGTCCTCAGCCTCCGACCGCAAGGTGTGCGACCTCGTAGCCCAGAAGCTCGCGATCGGCGCGCGGACCTTGGTGTCGTCATTCGTGGTATGCGCGTAGACGTATCTTGCGTACTCAATCTCTCCCTTGGCCGTGGAGTCGATGCAGTGAATCTTGGAAGAGGAAAGCTTCTTGAGCTCGGGGACGCCGTACCTCTCTGCGAGAGTATAGACGCGCGCGTGGCGGAGGAGATGAACACCCGTGTCGTCGATGGCGGGCATCTCGGGGTCTTTCTCGAGGACCCGCTGGCCGGCGATCTTGCGGGGGAAGTATTCGTTTGTGTAGAGGTATTCGAGGAATGAGCCTACTGCTGTCGCGTCCTCGGTGAGTAGCTCGATCTGGCGTGGCTACAGAGACGAGACGAGAGAATAAATGCATGTTAGCTACTCTTGCGGTGAACAAAAGGCGCGTGCCGGGATTCTCTCATTTTTTTTTTGTTCCTCGACGGAGATGGACATGTACGCACGCTCCCATCGTCTACGAATTGGCGACATATTTCGGCGAAATACGGGCTCTTCTCCAGCAGGCCCTGATGCGCTGTCAACAGAATCTGCGTGTCGTCCTGCCCGACCACGAGCGTCACCACCGGCGAGCCAAGATACGACATGAACTTGATGCGCGACGGCTCCGCTCCCGCCACTTGGCCATCTTTGTCTTTGGCCGTCGTCTCGTCGGCTTCGGGAGCGCGACTGACGTCTGCGTCATCGGTCGTCATCTCGACATCGCCCGTGGCGCCTTCGCCCGTGGCGCCTTGTTGCGCAGGGGCATCGTCGGGGACCGTGTCATTCTCGTCGGTGGGCATCGTGGGAGGGAATTGAGCTTGTGGATGATGTCAATTCGAGCTTCTTTTGTTGGCGGCGCAGTGTTCCGTACCGGGTTGGTTGGTATTTGTTTTGGCAACTTGGTTGCGCCGGGAGGGGGGGGGGTTTTCTTGCGAAAAGCTGTTGGGAGGTGGCTGGGGGGAGGCTAGGGAAGAGGCTGGGAAGGAGGCTGGGGAGAAGGCTGAGAAGGAAACGGCCGCCTGCCTGGTTGCGTCTGATCGACCCGCTAATTGCCGTATTCGGCCGTTGAGTAGTGGCCTTAAATCTTAGGCATCACATGTCCTACATGTGTGTAATATGTGTTAGATTGCTTTATGCCTGAAGCTTTCTTTGATGCCTGAGGATTGTCAAGCTCTCAATGGAAAAAAGTCGTGGCGTGGCAAGTGGAAATAGAAAAAGCAGTGCCTAATACTCCGTACAACAAAAGAGACAAGGAGACAAGGGAAGCAATTGAGTTTTCACAATGGAAGACGCGTGAAAATGCCAGACCTTCATCAGCGGCGTCGCGCGAACCCCCCCCCCATTTCACGCAGTCTGCTTCACAAACGTTTCACATCGTCCACTCTCTTTCATCATGAATGCGAAGGGGTTTCAATCGTTACCTTCTAGATGAGCGGGAGCTGTGTTGCCTCGGGGTTTGTTTTCGAGAATGCTGTATATACTGCTGCTGCTGTCTGAAGACGTCGCTCTTCCAACTTGCATACACACCAAGGTTGATTGAACGAGAATGAGGCTTTCGCGGACCATGCCGACGGAGAGTCGGGAAAGAGCCCAGAAGTGGTCCGAGTCTCTTGTCGGTGACGACTCTCCCGGCGGAGGGATCAAGGAGACGGCTGGTCCGTATCATGGCAACGAGTTGAAAAGAGCCCCGGTGGTTATCACGTTGACGCACGCTATTCCTGGTGATGCCACGGGGGATGCGCCTGGCGCATCATCGACGTCGACGTCGAGAAGCTCGTCAACGGTTCCGTCTGCATCTGTGTCCGCGCCTGCGTCCTCGCCCAACGCACCGCCGCCTACCTCGACAGAAACAGCAGCTCTGGGGACAGCATCTGCGACTCCATCATTAGTGTCTCCCTCATCCGCGTCAACAAGCACCACCTCTCCTTCAACCTCCCCATCACTCTCAATCTCATCACCTCTCGACCTCGCCAGTCCGACCGCCCCGCCGCCGCCGCCGCCGCCGCCGCCGTCGTCGTCGTCGAGGTCGAGCACAGAACCGTTTCCCCAAAGGGAGGGACAGGGGAGGGCCGAGGCCGACACAGTGGGCCGATCGGCAAAGGATTCAGGGCGCATCACCATGGTATCCATTATCTTCGGCTCATTAGGTATGAGTGACGATCCCCTGTTCCCTGGAGCAAGGGCAGAGGACTCTTTCCGAGCATCCGTCAGCCACCAAATGAAAATAAAAATAAAAACAAAGGTCGACTAACAAGCATGCATAATAGTCGGGTTATCGGTGGTCGTCGTGACAGGCATATTCATCTACAAATACCGGAAACGCAAGAAACATCTGAACAAGAAGATTAAAGAGGAGAAATAAATCCCTCCACGACTGATCTAGTGAGGCAATTAAGGGCGAGGGCGAGGCCAGTGGGCAAGGACTTTGGGGGATCCAGGGGTGAGATGATGATGATGATCCTTTTATCAATGACAGTGCAGTTCCAAGGGGCTTCTTTTCTATTTTAGTAACACGGAGTATGAACTAGCTAATAAGATGAGTTATTTCTGGTAATTTAGCGCATGCTGTATGAATATGTCGGAACAAGCATGATATCAATTCCTTCGCGTGGCTTCAATCAATTAATTACGACCCTTCAACCCCCTGATCCGTCAGCTAGATTAACCGTCAGGTCAATCATCAAATCAATCATCAGGACCGCTGCCGACGATGCCGCCCGACCCGATTGACCGACCAACAAGCTCTGTTCCTTTTATTAGGCATCTATGCGTAATACGGAATGCCCTGTCTTTTGCTAGCCCTCCTTCCCTCCCTTTCTTAGATAGCTTGGAATAGATTACGAATACGACTATTTTTTGAGCTCACACCACTTGATCCTGCATGCAGGTACACTGTGATACTAACAGAATATTACACGTGCCGCGCCTCACCTTGCTAGATGGTGGTGTTAAACATGACAAGGGGAATTGAGCGAATTAGATATCAGCTAGGAAATGGAGGAGACAGGGGCTAGGATTAATAAGTACCTTTAATTGCAAACGATTTATATAGAAAATGATGTATCCTTTAGTAGCGCTAAATACCCTATGCGTTTTCCTTGTAGCCCTTTAATTATAGATTACTTATAGCTAATTATAGCTGTTAGAGAGGAACGGAAAATTAGGGCATGTAGATTTGTAAAACAATTCAGGGGGGGCATTGTATGCTTACTCCGTACTTATCGCAGCTACTATTATAGGGGGTGCACACTCCGATTTTAGCCATTTCTCACGCAGCTAACACCACCTAGTAAGGTGGGGCGCGGCATGAGTAACCGGAGCGTCACGGATAAGTATTAAGCTAGGTGCTCAGGGTGTTTCAATAATAGGCTTATTACGGAGTACCCTTTTTTTAGTATCACAGGGTTCCTGATATTAGGTTTTCGTAACGTTATAAGCCCAAAGAATAGTATTATTATTAATTATGTATTTTAAGCTAGCTAGAAAAGAGAAAACGAGAGGTTAAAAGCAAAGGTATTAGAAGTAAAAGAAAACAATCACGTATAAGTTACATAACTATAGGCCCTGCCTTATTATAGGGCTAGATTATAGATTATGTGTAGGGCTTGTGTGAGAACAATCGTAGCTAGGAAAGAGGTATAAGGGCTCTAGTATATTGACTAAAGCTTGCTAGGTCTAAGTGTGTTATACATGCAAGTCGCTGGCTTATAGCTAGTGGCCTACTAGTGTTACGTGGACCTAGCCCTAGGGCGTAGCCTATCTGCAGGGTGCGCTCGTGCTACGGTGACCGGGTGTTATGAGTGGGGCCTCATAGCTTGCGAGTGTGTACGCGTTAAACTAACCTTTTGCCAGGCATTTGCGGCTACGAAGCGAGATTAATATCATGCTTGTTCTAATAACTTTCTATACTCCTAAACTTAGCTTCCTAACGCTTGTTTAATACGACGTCCTATACTCCGTATAGCCTAATGATAATTGTATGTTAATTATAGAATAAACTTCTAACGAACATAAAACACTTCCTAGTAGGCTTCCGGACATTCCGTTTTGTAAGTATAATATATAAAGGTAGCTTGCTAGCATATTTAACTAGCTTTAAAAAAGAAAACTAGTAAAACTCTCCCTTCTTACATACGAGTCTCATCTAATCCATACTAGACAGCCGAAATGAGGCTCCTCTTTCTTCTCTTAATCCCAGCGGCTGTAGCTAAACCACTAGCGGCTATGCCTAAACCACCAGCGGGATTTGGATTTTTATGGTGCAGTGCCAATCCCGAAGATGATGATAAGAAAAAAAGTCATTGCAAAAAAGAGGGCCTAGATGGCTATTGCGTAAGATAACCACAACGCATATATATTCCTACTCTTTTTAGTAATCTTAATGCTAACTGCGCTCTAGTGTAAAGCGTCGGTTACTGATGAAGACAATTACAGTCAAAATGTAAATTTTTTTAGTCAGCATATATATGTATCGGATAGAGTCGAGGGCAATCATAGATGTTCTGGGAAAACTTTGCCCTGGCTGCCTCCGGTGCACGGGTTGGTGTACTGCTCAAATGGCGATGTTATTCCTTAATACATGTAGGGGTCATACACCTTGTGGGGTCACGTGAACTAGGTTCTGTATTATTGGAAATGGAAGAAGAATCTAGCTAGAGGGATAGGAAGACCTCCCTAGTAGATTCCTTTGCAGCGGCTTCTAGATAACTAGATTACAGTTATTGAAAATGGAAGGGAATCTAGCTAGAGGGATAGGAAGACCTCTCTACTAGATTCTAACGCGGCGGCTTCTAGATTCACTATATTACGCTATATTCTTTCAGATAGAGAGCTTTAATAGTTAAATATAGTTAATTCCTATTGAAAATGGAAGGTATTGAAAATGGAAGGGAATCTAGCTAGAGGGATAGGAAGACCTCCCTAATAGATTCTAACGCAGTGGCTTCTAGATTCACTAGATTACAGCTACATTCTTTATAATAGAGAGCATAGATAGTTAAATATAGTAGAGTTCTAGCTATATAAATAGTTTAGCAAGTAATAAGAGGATTTTCTAAGTCCCCTTATAGACTTACTAACTATATTAAGGATCTAGGTTACTATTAAGGCTTCTAGTCTAGATAAGATAAAACAGGGTGAAGGTATAGTTAAGATAGTAGCTATGTCACTAGAAGGTAAGTATATATACTTAAGGGTTTTAATCTCTAGCCTTCTATATTCTATATATATACCCTTTACTTAAATACTGTTAGGGTCATAGAGGCTACAGAGCGACATAGGCAATAGAGGCAATAGCGTTATATATAGTAGGACTTACTTAGGGCTTGTAATACCCTAGCTATAAGGCTACTATAAGCTAGTTATATACACATAAAGGGGGTATTTAAGTAAAGGTTATATATATAGAATATAGGAGGCTAGAGATTAAAACCCTTAAGTATTACTACTTACCTTTAGTAATATAGCTACTACTTATCTATACTATTACCCTATTATATTTATTCTAGCCTAAAAGCCTTAATAAGTTAATCTCTCTTTCCTATTAGAGTAATAGGCTATAGTAAGTTAAGAATATTAGCACTATAAAGAATAAATACTTACTTAATAGGTACTAATAACTCTAAAGTAAATATACTATATAAAGGTATACTGTTAGAACAACACGATATTAATCGCGCTTGACAGCCGCAATTGCGACCGGAAGAGGGTTAGCCCGCGCGCGCGCGCGCAGGCCCCACTTTTCGGCCCGCAAGCGGGCCCTGTAATAGGGCAGGGCTAGCGTCACGTGACCTATAACAGGCAGCTATTATCCCTCGCGAAAGCCCTCTCTTTTGCTTCCTTTTTCTCTTCTTAGATATATAGAATAATAAGCCTAGAATAGATTATTAATAATAATACTATTCTTAAGGCTTCGCGTACGCGTTATTAACCCCTACGGAACTAACACTAATTAGTGGTTAACCCCTAGGTAACCACTTTTAATTTATAAGTGCTAACCACTCTCTTATAAATTATAATAACTATAATCTAACTTATAAGTAAAAAATCACTCTCTTATAGATTATACTAACTATAGATTAGTAAGGTCTTTATAAAAGAGATTTTTATAGAAGTAGTATAAATAAGTCCCTTTTAAGTAGCCTATTTATTATAAGATCCCTAAGAGTGCTAAGGAAGAAGCCTATTATCTTAAAGAAGAGTTTAACTCTAGTAGCTTACCTATCCTATTATTTTTCTTAATATAATAGATAGAAGCCTAAACCTTAAAGAAGAGTTTAACTCTAGTAGCTTATCCTATCCTATTATTCTTCTCCTTAGTGCGTTCTATTACATAATAAAGCTAACCACTAAGAAGCTTATAATCCTTTATATATCTCCTTACCTAAAAATCATTATCCCTCTTTCCTATTCTATCTCCTCTAAAGCCTATAAGTTATAATAGTTAATAAGAAGGAGTAAATATAAGTCCTAGTAAGTTATAATAGCTTATAAGTAAAAGACACTTTCTTAGAAGCTTATAAAGGGTAATTAGAGAGAAAACCTAGTATAATTCCCTTCCTTTACATCCCTTAGAACTTATACTATTATATTATAGAAGAATTACTCTATAAAATTAAAGGATTTAATATTAATAAGGATAACACGCTAGAAACGCTTATAGCCTATATCCTTACTAAAGTAAAGGATTATAAAGTAAGAAAGGTAACTAGAAAAACTCTCTTTATAGAGTTTACTAAAGACTTCTATAAGTAAATACTATAAACACTTTAAAAAGCACTAGCCCTAGTAATAAAGTACCTTTATAACTATTTTATAACTAATAGGGTGTATATAATAATTAACTAGACTATAACTATTATTATAAACCTTTATAAAGTCCTTAAATAGGAGGAATTTTATATCTAGTTATAAGAAAAAGTAAATAATACCTATAAGAAGTATTTAGACTTCTAAAGGAAAATTATAGTAAGTAAAGACTTCCTTAATAACCTCTTTAATAAAGGTAGCTTCTAGTAACCCTAAACTATAAGAACTACCTTCCCTCCTTATTAAGCCTTATATTAACCTTCCCTAGCTATTACGCTAGTAATTTAGTAGTAACTACCTTTTTTATAGCCCCCTCCCTTACCTTAAGAACTAGAACTAGCTTAATAATACTAGTTTCCCTCTCTTTAAGAGAGAATAATACCTATTAATAACACACTTATTCCCTCTTAGCCTATAGTAAAGCAAATTATTAATTTTATAAAGATATACACACTAGAGAAATAATATAGCGCTAAGAATTATAATATCTTTAAATTAAAGCTCCTAGTGTTTAAAAGAAAGTGTAAGCTCTTAGATATTAAGAAAAAGTAATCTAGCTATACACTAGAAGTAATACTAAAAGGGAAAGCCCTTAGGTATTACTTAGACTACCTCTTATAGCTAGGGAATCCTTAGGACCTTATAACCTTAGTAATAAAGATAAAGTAAAGGTTTAAGATAGAGAATATAAGGTAAAAATACCTCCTTAAGTAGTATAATATATCCCTCTAAAAGATAATTTATAATAACCCTAATAAGTTAAAAGTAAAATACTTTAATAAGATTATAAAGAAGCTCTTTATATTATAAAGAGCTATCCCTAATATAAGTTAATTAGAGCAAGCCCTCTAAAATTAAATTATAACTACCTATAATAAAATCCCTAAGTATAAGAGCTACCTTACTAACCCTTCTAATAGCCTTTAATAATTTTATAAGTAAGTTTAGATAACTATTTGCCTAATTATAGAAGAATCTAGTAGTTAATATTAATTCCCTACTAACACTAAACCCTAAGAGTAGTTTTAGACTAATAGAAAGTATAATAGTAAAGGCAAAGAGTTATAATACCCTCCCTAGAGGTATAAAGGTATAAAGGGAGCCCCTTACTTAAAGAAGTGCTATATATATAGTAAGAAAGGATACTAGTTAATAAAGCATCCTAAAGAGAAGCAAAAGAAGGTATACTAATATTATAAAAGCCATTACTTAGTTAACTTTTCCTTATCCCCTAAAGCTTTATATAAGTTATTCCTTGCTTAGTATAAAGGAACCCCTAGCTAAGACCCTTCCTTCTTTCCTTCTAAAGATAATAAGATTACCTAATATATAGGGAGCATTAGGTTTAATAATAAAACTAAAGGGAAAGATAGCCTAGTGCCCACTAGTTTCTTTATATAAGAAGTAATACTTAATAGTAAGAAAATAGTCTAAATCCTTGCTAACTAAGTAATATAGTATAGGCTAAGTAAAAAGAGCCCCTTTAGTAATAAGACCTTATGTAAAGCTTTGTTTATATTTATGCTTAAAGACTATTACTTAGCTAAGGTTTTCTAAGGCATTATACCTAACACTAAAGCAGCGAAGTACTTAATAGTAAGTTACTTATAATTTCTTACACTATAAGATAAGATGCCTTAACTTTAACTTAATAAGGTAAGAGTAAGTAAGGTAATAATTAGGTTTAGAGGTAGTATAGAAATTACCTCCCTTAGAATAGTTAAAGTGCCTACTCCCTTTAGTAATATTACCTTTAATATAATACTTATAAACACTTCCTTCTTACTATACCTTAAGGATATAGTTATATTAAAGATTAACTTTATTACTACTAAGAATATTCTCTAGTAAGATAGTATTAAGGTCCCCTTAGTATATAATCAGGGGCACGTGTAAATGCTATTACTCTAAAATAAGGCATTAATTATAAGTAACTACCTAATAGAGGTTAAACTATAATAGTTATATTATTAATTTAGTTACCTATTAGTCTAAAGGCTTTATAACCTATTATATAATTTAGGGCATAAGATTAATATTAAAGCTATTAAAAAGATAACAAAGGTATACTACTAATATTAGATAAATGCTAATAGCCCTTATTGCTTTAAGTTTACCCTTAAGGATAACTATACCTTTAACTTTAAAGTAATAGTAAATATTATATATCTTAACGGAAATTAACCTACGCTTTATACTATAGATATAGCTATAGCCTTTAATATAGTAAGATTCCTTAAGGATATCTTAGCTAAAATAACATAGGAAGCTCTAAGAGTATGCTAGATTAATGCGTACCTTAGACCCTTAGATTAGGTTATTACTAATACTAGCACTAACTTTTGCAGCAAAGAATTCTATTAATTTATAGTATTAATATTAATTTCTATTAAAGAGGTCCTAATTAAAGCATACTATAGCATTAGAAAGGTTAAGAGATATTATAGGCTACTTTATAAAGCCTATAATATTATATAATAGGAATACCTAATAACCCCTAAGCCTATAGCCCTATAGATAGCTATAAAAGCTCTTAATAATATAGGAGACTAAATAGCCTTATTCTAACCCTTCTAGTCTTTAGGGCATATCTATATATAATAAGTAAATCCTCTCCTTTACTAGAGATATTATAGTATGTAATTACTATATAGAAGGCAATAAAGGAAGTTAAATGCCTTTATGCTATCTAGAAAGTTAATAAAGCTCTTATAATAAGGAATAGCCTAGATATAGCATTAACCCTTAGCCTACTACTTAGATTACTAGTATAAGTATAGTAAGAAGGCAATAGTTAGTAAGGCTAATATAACCTCCTTTTAATTAATAGAGAGACCTATATGCTTAACCTTCTAAAAGGCCTAAGGGCCTTCTAGTTAACCTCTATTAGGCCCTATTAGGAGAACCTAAATATAAAGGCCCTCTTACCTTAGCTAGCTAAAGAAAAGAGAGAGGCCTAAGAAAGGCTAGTAAATAGACCCCTAGAGGTCTCTCTAAAGAGATAGCTAGGCAAACCCTATAAAAACCCTCTAGTAATTATTAATAAGACTAATGTATTTATCTTAGCTAAGGAGAAAGCTAACCTTACCCTTATAATTAGACTGCGTAAGAAAGGCATAATTATAACCCTAGGAGAGCCCTTTAAGCTCTTTACTAAAGCTAAGATTAATACCTTAATTAACTAAAGCGTGTTTAAATTTATAGTCTTTAATAAAAGGGAGCATAGTAGCGTAAGGATCTTTAACTCCTATATTATTAATAAGGTTAAAAGGAAGATAGGCTAGCTATATAAGAAATCATGGCTTATAATCTAAGGCTTTAGTAATAAGGTAAAGCAAGGTATCTTAATATAAGCCCTAATAATCTAATAGGCTAGTTAATGTCTTATCCTTATAATTGCTCCCTTGCTAATAAAGAAAGACTTTATTCTATAGATTCGCAATATTATATAGGCCTATGTTTAATTAAGAACCCTATTAAATAAAGTTATCCTAGCTAGACTTCTAGTTTAGATCTATAACTAATACCCTAAAGGAATAATTATAAGGGTTATTAAGCCTCTCTATAGCATTACAAAGGCTAGAACACACTAGTGGGTAATGTATTATAAGCATTACAAAGAGAAGCTCTAGATAGAGACTTTTATATATAATCCCTGCTTACTTATAATAATAGAAAAGAGCCCTTAATTTATATATATAGGCATATAGACTAATAATACACTAGGGCTATTAGATAAGGAGTTCTCTAAGAAAGAAAAAAAGAAGCTAGCTACTATAGCCTTTATAGTAAAGCTAAAGCAATTCCTCCTTAAAAGCAATCCCCTTACCTTTAATAGGGGAATTATTATAATAGTGGCTAACGTAGCTATTACCCTTTAGCAAAAGGGGTAAAGTAGCAAACTTAAAGTAATTTCGCTTATAGACTTAAAGCAAAAGTATATTAAGTAATAGGCTTAAGGCGCCTATATTGCCTTAATTTGCTAACTAGAAGCCTACTATAACCTATCTATTACTATATAATACTAAGAACTAATAGTTAAGAATATTAAAGCCCTTAATTATTATATTTAGTAGCAAATAGACTACCTAGAGAGAGGCCTTATGTTTATTCTAATTAACCTTACTAAAGCAAAGCTTTATGCCTTTATAAATAGGTCCTTTGCAAATAATTAAGACCTTACTTTATAACTTAGTTACGTACTAATCCTAGCTAATAAAGACTATAAGTGTTAAAATAATGCTATTTATAGCACTATTTTATAGGCCCACTAGTTGCCTTGTTGCGTTGTTGTAACGTTAGTTACAGGCGTTGCTTGCAGCGTTCTATTGTGACCCGCGTTGTTCCCACAACTAACCCACAGGCTTGTATAACTAAGCTGACTAGGTTACCCTATAGGGAAGCTAAAATCGACTGTAACTAGGTAACTAGTAGTTATATAAAAGGCTAACGTATACTGTTCGAATCCTTAAATTTTTCTGGATTTAATAGTATATTTTATTAATAGGGTTATATATTAAAGTGCTTAGTTAGGCCACCTAGGTAGCTAGTTTATATAGCTATGAGTTGATTTTTTATTTTTCCTATATAAATAGGTTTTGCGGAAAATAAAAAGTAGCTCCTAAGACCTCTCTAGCAATCTAGATCCTCTAATATAGTTAGTAGGTCTATAAGGGGACTAGAAATCCTCTTATTGCTTATTAGACTATCTATTAGCTAGGAATTAACTATATTTAACTATTAAAAGCTCCTAATCTTAAAGAATACGCTATAATCTAGTGAATCTAGAAGCCACCGCATTAGAATTTACTAGGGAGGTCTTCCTATTCCTCTAGCTAGATTCCCTTCTATTTTCATTAGGTTATAAGCCTAGAAGGCCTATAGATTACTACATTACTGCGTTATTCTACTGCAATTACTGCTTGATTTTAGGTACTAGTTACTACCTACTATACCTATAGGCTCTTAAGATTACAAAGGAAACCACTAGAATTTAAAGCTCTTTATTTACTAGCGCCACGCATTGCAACATCAGACCCTTAGTGTTGAAAATTATCTACAGCCGCAACCTATAACTACCTAGTTATAACTACAACCACTTTTAGTGATTCTATTCACTACTGTAACTGTTATATTTAATATTATCTACAATAGTAGATACGCTACACCCTTTGAAATCATTAGATATCTAGTATATCTATACTAGGCTTTTTAACCTATTATATTACGTTACACGCACTATACATTACGTTGCGTTGCGTTATAGCTTCTGTAATACCTATTATCTACGATTCCTATCCTTAGTGTTAAGAAATTTTCCTCGCGAAGATTCTTCTTAGCTATTTTTCTACCTGCGCATACTAAAGACTCACTTTTTAGACCTAAGGGCTACCCTTTTAAATAGTCTTACTACACAATTTACGTACGTAACTAGATTGTAACATAAGTAATTTCTAGCGTGCGTTATTTGTAATAGGAACAAATTTAGAGATTTAACACAGGGACTTTTAGAAGATAGCACTACCTAATTATAAGGGTAAGGCACCTACTACAGGTCCTTCTAGCCCCCCTAGGGACCCTAGTAGGATAGATATAGAAGGTTAACTAGCTGTTTAGGCTAGTGCTCTATAGCTATAAATGCAAAGCTAAATTAAATAATAAGGCAAGACCTTAACTAATTTTATTAGGCATAGCGAAGATAATTGTATTAAAAATAAGGCTAGTATTAATAATCTTCTAGAGAAATTAACGCAAACTATAACTATTATATAAGGTCTTTAGGCTTCTAATAGACCTAAGGAAGAAAATACTAAGGTTCTAGAAGAAGACTTAGCTACTACTTTTACAAGCGTACCTTCTAGTAACTTATAAGCTACCTTTAACATAGGTGCTATAAAGGAACTAAATAAGAAGGTTCACTTTATTCTAGAAAGAGCTAAGCTAAAAGGCCCTAAAAACTATAATTAGTGAAAGCAAGCCCTAAGCATATAATTTAGAGCCTTAGGATTACCTAAATTTATAGATAATCTAAGCCTAGCAAGCTATCTAGCTAACTATAACTAAGCTATTCTTTTAATAATATTAAGAGATAGTTATTAATTAGGACTATAGGCTGCTATATATTAGCAAAAATCCCCTAAAGAAGCCTATAAAGTCCTTATTATATAGTATTTATAGAGTGCTAAAATCTAGCGTAGTATGCTATATGCTAGTTACTATTCCCTAAACTTTTTAAGTTATAAGGGATCTTTAGAGGCTTTTAATGTTAATTTTAATAATTTACTAGCTAGACTATAGCTTTGTAGTGTAGAGATCGCCCCTATTAATTAAGTAAATTATTATATTAATGCATTAAAGCAGACCTTTCCTAGTTAGGCTAAGAGACAAAGATTTACTATTAGAGCTTCTAGGGCATAAGGACTGCCTATAAATACCCTAAATTTACAGTTCCTTATAGCGGATTTATTAGAAGAACAGAGGGATAAGACCTCTCCTATAGCTAAAGCCCTTAGCTATAAGGCTTCTAATAATAAGGGAAATTCTAAGGACTAGGAAAAGAAGTCTTCTAATCCTAACCCTAAGAAGGACTCTAACGCTACTAAAGAGCAGGATAAGAAGGATTTAAACCTTTCTAAAGCCTCTAAAAAGAAGCAAAAGAAAAAGAAGAGTAGTAATAGGGAAAAATAGAAAGGAAAAGAAGCTGCTTTTGCTTTAGGCTATACTCTAGCCATAGGATACGTTAAAGAATTAGATTCTAATGAATCTAGTAGCGATAATAGTAGTGATTCTAATTCTAATTTAGATAGTTCTAGTGCCTCTACCACTAGTAACACTACTAGTAAGCCTACTTTTAGCTACTCTAAAAATGTAGTTAAAAACTCCCTTTTGTATAATACGGGTTCTTCCTATTATATTTGTAATAATAGGGCTTCTTTTAGGGACTTTAAACCTCTAAAGAAAGGTAAAACTAGCGCTATAATTACAGCAGGAGGACCTATTTATCCTAAAGGAAGAGGCATAGCTGTTTTTAACGTTCTAGTTAAGAAAAATCCACTAGAATATAGGCCTTTAGCTCTGCTAGATGCCCTATATTTCCTAGGCATAGATACTAACCTAGTTAGTGGGTTATCTTACTATCTAAAGGGCGGTTATCTAGCTAAAGACTAGCTATTCCTAGCTAATAAAAGCCCCTGTGGGTTATTAGAACCTGCTAAACATAGCTTCTTTCTATAGATTAAGGGGCAACCTACTCCTATAATCTGTAAGCATTTAACCTACCTCTCCTTTATAGGCTCTTAATATTGCAACTAACAACGACAACCAAGAGCTTATAAGACTAAATTAGGGTTTTCCTACCCTATAGAGGTTTAAATTCCGCAACTAGCTTTTAATCCTAAGGAATATTAATGAATCAAAGAGCTAGAAGACAATGATTTAGTCCTATGTCCCACTAAAGCTCCTCCTAGTTAGGCACCTTCTATAGGGGGTTTAGAAGGTCCATACCCTAATGACTTAGGTAACGATAGTGGCCGTCTATTGCCCCTAGAGGCCTGTGATTCTTAAGAGGCCTAGCAACAGAGGGAGCTAGGGGATAATAGCCCTAAATCTAATCTAGATTCTAGTTACAAGAAGTTACTAGATTTAGCTCTTCTTTAGCACATTTGATTAGGCTATATAGGCCTCCCTTTACTAAAGAAATCATCAAAATTAGCTAAAGGGATCCCTGATTTTTCCGCCGTTAAAGAAAAGGATTTTAACTACATAGCCTATATGCAATCTAAAGCTATTAGAAGACTAACTAAATAACCTATTTAGGACCCTCCTAGAGTTCTAGATATTCTAGAGGGAGATATAGTTAAAATCAAACCTATACCACATAATAAGAAGGCAGTAGTTCTTATTCTTATTAATCAAAAATCCTAGTATAAATGGTGCTTTTTATTAGCTAATAAGGAAGGTTTAACCCTTTCTTTAGCTATTAAGGGCTTCTTTAAGGCCTTAAAAAATCAATATAACGCGTATCCTAGGCACCTTCACTTTAACGGAGGTACTAAAATTAATAACAAACTTTAGTTATAGTTATCTTCTAAAGGAATTTGTTTTAGCACCTCTTACCCCTATATTTATAAATAGAATAGGCTAGTTAAGAGGGCTATTAGGGTTATCCTAGACTAGCTTAGGGCTACACTTTAGTGGTCTAAGCTACCCTTATATCTATAGTCTTATATCCTTCTAGCTATAGTGAAATTAGTTAATATCATAGCTAATATAACTAAACCTTTAACCCCTAAGTAGCTATTTCTAGCTAATTTAGAGCCTAAGACTTCCTATAAGCCTAACTTCTCGAAAATTAGGGCTATAGGGTCTTATTATAAGGTTCTAATACCTCTGGAGCAGAGATCTAAGCTTTAAAAGCTAGCCCCTAGGACTATTCCTAGTTAGTTACTAGCTACTCTAGGTTCTACTATTTATCTTATTTATATTCCCTCTAAAAGGTTAGTTATAAAGACTAGCTTTATTAAAATTATAGAGGATATAGGCTTTGTAAGGTCCCCTAAGCCTTTAGGGACTAATCCTTTAGAGGGAGAAGCCAATATCTCACAAGATAATCTAGAAGTTTAGGATAGTTACCTAAAGCCTCCTAAAAGCCTAGCGCTCACAGCGCCCGCAGCGCCCGCAGCGTCTATACTAACAGTCCCTAGGGCGACTAATACAGCGCCTGCAACGCCTGCAACGCCTCTAGCGCTACCCCTAGAGAGCCCTAGCTCTAGCGCCCCCAATAAGGGCGCTATCAAAAAACCGTTTTTAGATTTAGATTCTTTAATTAATTCTAATTCTATAGATATTAATGATTTTAATATATCTTCATACGTTAAGGAGATATGCTTTAAGGCATAATAAAGGGCTAAATTATCTACTAATAATAATAATTTGGATACCCCTAAGACCTAGAAACAAGCTTTAAAAAGCAAGGATAGTTAAAAATGGATGGATGTAACCTTTAACGAATTTAAATAGCTTCTAGCTACTAGAACCTTTAAATTCATAAGGATAGACTAAATTCCTAAGGGCTAGAGGGTTCTAAAGAATAGGCTTGTTTATAAGCTTAAAAAGGATAAAGAAAATAATTCTTTAAAGTATAAGGCCTGACTTATTGCTAAAGGGTTTATGTAAATAGAAGGTTAAGATTATATTGAAACCTACGCTATAACTAGCATTCCCCCTAGTTAGCGGATTTTACTAGCCCTAGTGGCTTGTAATAACTAGGAAGTTAAATAGGTTAATTTTATAGGGGCTTTTTTAAATAGTCCACTAAAGGAATCTATCTATATGCAAATACCTAATGGATTTACTAAATTTACTAAGTCTTTTACACCTAAAGTAGCTAAGTTACTTAAGAAGTATAGCTATAAACCCTCTTAAAAGCAGGTTATTTTCCTATAAAAAGCTTTATATAGATTAAAACAAAGCTCTAGAGAGTAGCAGTAGGTTTTAAAGGACCTTCTTTGGAAGCTAGGCTTTTAACCCCTTATATCTAACCTAGCTATCTTCTTTAACCTAACTATATCTATATATATAGTAACTTATATAGATAACTACCTTCTAATAGGACTAGATCTAGCTTATATTAATAGGCTAAAGAAGCTACTTTATAAAGCTTATCCTATAGAAGACTATAGGCTAGCTAAATTTTTCCTAGGCGTTTAAATCACTAGAAATTAAAAGAAAGGGACCCTAACTATCCACTAGTCCTAGTATATTTCTAAAGCCCTAGAAAGATTTAATATAAAGGATACTAGACCTATTAAAATTCCTTTGTAACTAGGAATTATAAAATAGGTAGACTACCTAACTAAACCTCTTTCCCCCCCTAATCACAAGCTATATTAGAGTATTATAGGGACTATTATATACCTAATGCTTCTTATAAGACCTAATATTGCCTTTCTAGTTTAGTGGCTTCCCACAGCGCTATCTAAGCTATTTATAGAGTATCTTAATGCTTTTAAACATTTGCTTAGGTACCTTTTAGGCTCTATAGGTTATTCTATAACTTATAGAAGGTCTAAATCCGCTATAGCTTCTGCAACCCTTATTAGCTTCTGTAATAGCGACTTCGTGGGTGATAAGTCCTCTAAATTAACCTATGCTTATCTCTATAAGCTAGCTTAAGGACCTATTAGCTAGAAATTAAAGAAAGCAACTATAATAGCTTTATTTGTATTAGAGGCTAAATCTAATGCCTTATGTGAAGCTATTAGGAAGCTAGAGTGGCTTTATAGTCTCTTTAAAGAGATAAAGCTACCTATAGCACCTCTAGTACTAATTTTTAGTGATAACTAAGGCGCTATTATAACCGCTAATAACCTTGCTCTTTATAGCAAAACAAAGCATACCCTACTAAAATTTAACTATACTAGAGAAAAGGTATAGAAGGGTATAGCTAAGGTTATCTACATTAACACTAAGGAGATGCCTGCAAATAGCTTAACTAAGCCCTTGCCTAATAATAAATTTCAACAATTTATCTAACTATTAGGTCTTACGAATACAAAGGCCTAGTTTAAAAACTAACTAAAAAGTCAAAAAACCGAAAAATCAATAAAAACACTGGAATTACGCCTAAAAGTTATCAATTTTACTGTTTTTACTTTAAAAGTTATTGGATTTATTATTAAATTTATGGTTAACTTAGATATCTATTAAAGAGCTAAGTCTAGGTATTAAATTAGTTACCTTATACTTTTCTAGAGGGAGTGTTAAAATAATGCTATTTATAGCACTATTTTATAGGCCTACTAGTTACCTTGTTGCGTTATTGTAACGTTAGTTACAGGCGTTGCTTGTAGCGTTCTGTTGTGACCCCGCGTTATTCCTATAACTAACCCACGGGCTTATATAACTAAGCTAACTAGGTTACCCTATAGGGAAGCTAAAATTAACTGTAACTAGGTAACTAGTAGTTATATAAAAGGCTAACGTATACTGTTTAAATCCTTGAATTTTTCTAGATTTAATAGTATATTTTAATAATAGGGTTATATATTAAAGTGCTTAGTTAGGCCACCTAGGTAGCTAGTTTATATGGCTGTGAGTTGATTTTTTATTTTTCCTATATAAATAGGTTTTGCGGAAAATAAAAAGTAGCTCCTAAGACCTCTCTAGCGATCTAGATTCTCCGATACAGTTAGTAGGTCTATAAGGGGACTAGAAATCCTCTCATTGCTTGTTAGACTATCCGTTAGCTAGGAATTAACTATATTTAACTATCAAAAAGCTCCTAATCTTAAAGAATACGCTGTAATCTAGTGAATCTAGAAGCCGCCGCATCAGAATCTACTAGGGAGGTCTTCCTATCCCTCTAGCTAGATTCCCTTCCATTTTCATTAATAAGGATAGCAAGTTTATAATTATAGGTAATATTATACACTTTAGCTTAATAAAGAGTAAGAGAGTTACATAAAGTGTGCTAGCCTCTAAAGTCTATGGCATAGTTACTAGCGTTAATATAGCCTATGTAATTACTATAACACTAGGATTAATCATAGACTAATTAAATACCTCTCTAACCCTAGTTATAGTCTATATAGACTTATACTCCCTATATAAATGCCTTATTAAGCTTAGTATAACTAAAGAGAAGCGCCTAATAATTAATATTATAGCCCTATAATAATTATATAAGCGCCATAAGCTTTATAAGATCTAATAGATTAACAGAGCTAATAACCTAGCTAATGCCTTTACAAAGGCATTGCTAAATAAGGCCCTAGAGCAATTTATCTTTAGTAGTAGGATAATAATCTAGATAGAGGGGTAGGTAACCTACGTAGGTAATAGGGATAGTTACTATAGGTAATAGTATTAGGGCTAGGGCCCTAACCTAGAGAAAGTCTACTAGGAGGAGGAAGGGGAGGATATCTCCCTAGATAATAGTAGTGAGAGAAGTTACCATAGGTAATAGTATTAGGGCTAAGGCCCTAACCTAGAGAAAGTGCACTTAGGGAGGGGAAAGGAGGGAGAAAATATCTCCCTAAGTAATAAGAAAAGGCAAAAGAAGAAGGAAGAATAGTAGCTCTTATAGGGTAGTTCCTATAGGAGCTACTCTTATTATAGCTCCTAGCCTTATAGGAGTTACTAGGAGCCTCCTAGTTATTAGGAGATTATTTCTAACGCTATATAATGCCCTTAAGGGCCTTAGAGGCTATTCTTTAGCCTTATATACCCTAGCGTAGCTATTTCTACCTCTATATTATCTATATAGAGTATAAAGGTAGAAAAACTATTATAGTAAATAACTAGGAGGGGGGGAAGGAAGTTAATAAAGTATAGAGAGCTAAACGGATTATAAAGGTGCTAAAATAGTTATAGTAAATAACTAGGGGGAGGAGAGGAAGTTACTAGAGCATAGAGGTACTAAGATAGTAATAGTAAATAATAAGGGGAGAAGGGGAGAGTTAGAAGGTAGCTATATAAAGGGGAGGAATTTAGAGAGTAGCCACGCGAATATTATTAATAATATTAAGAGGCAAAAGGGATTAGGGGGAGGCCTACTTATCCTTTTAAAGGGTTATTAGAGATAGACTAGTCTTTTCCTTCTTTTCTTACTACTATAGGCATATATAGCCCTTATTTTTCCTTTTCTCTTTTATATTAATGTATAAGCTATATTATTATTATTTTCTTTTTCTTCTTTTAATTAATATTATGCGTTAATAGTTATGTTAAAGAGAGAGTTCCTAGTGTTAGAATAACATAATATTAATCGCGCTTAACAGCTGCAATTACGACTAGAAGAGGGTTAGCCCTCGCGCGCGCGCGCGGGCCTTACTTTTTAGCCCGCAAGCGGGCCCTGTGATAGGGCAGGGCTAGCGTCACGTGACCTATAATAGGCAGCTATTATCCCTCGCGAAAGCCCTCTCTTTTGCTTCCTTTTTCTCTTCTTAGATATATAGAATAACAAGCCTAGAATAGATTATTAATAACGATACTATTCTTAAGGCTTCGCGTACGCGTTATCAACCCCTGCGGAACTAACATATACCTATAGCTTAAAACCTACTTCTAAAGCATAAGTCTTCTTATCCAACTACCCTAGAGAATTCCTATATATTAAAGCCTATTATTAATAATAAAGGAGCTATATTAAACTATAGCCTTATATAAGAAAAGATATAGCTATAAATTACTTAAAAGAGATAAAAACTTAAATAACTATAGAAAAATTTATAGGAAGTAAATACCTCTCCCTAATTAAATAACACTAATAAAGGCCTTACTTTTACCTTATAAACCCCTTTTACTTAAGACTTTACCCCTATTCCCTAGGAAATACTAACCTTACTAAGACTTTATAAATATAGTATAGTAAAGATATAGCTAAAAGCTTTTATATATAAAGGGGATACTTATAAGAACCTATAGATATTCTTAGTAAATTTAAATATAACCTTTATGTTAGTTCCGCAGGGATTGAAACGCGTTACGCGAAGCCTTAAGAATAGTATTATTATTAATAATCTATTCTAGGCTTATTATTCTATATAATCTAAGAAGAGAAAAGGGAAGCAAAAGAGAGGGCTTTTGCGAGAGATAATAGCTAGCTATGATAGGTTACATAACCCTATGTAACGCTAGCCTTGCCCTATTATAGGGCTTGCTTACAAGGCGAAAGTAAGGCCTACGCGCGCGCGCGCAGGCTAGCTCTCTTCTAGTTATAATTATAGCTATTAAGCGCGATTAATATTGTGTTTATTCTAACACTAGGAACTCTCTCTTTTAATATAACTATTAACGTATAATATTAATCTAAAAAGAGAAAAGAAAATAATAATAATATAGCTTATATATTAATATAAAAAAGGAAAGAAAGAATAAGGGCTATAAATACCTATAGTAGTAAGAAAAGAAGGAAAAGACTAGTTTTTCTCTAATAACCCTTTAAAAGGATAAGTAAGCCTCCCCCTAATCCCTTTTGCCTCTTAATATTATTAATAATATTTACATAGCTACCCTCTAAATTCCTCCCCCTTACGTGGCTACTTTCTAACTCTCCTCTCCTCCTCTTATTATTTACTATTACTATCTATTGAAAATGGAAAGGAATCTAGCTAAAGGGATAGGAAGACCTCCCTAGTAGATTCTAATGCGGTGGCTTCTAGATTTACTAGATTACAGCAGTATTCTTTAAGATAGAGAGCTTTAATAGTTAAATATAGTTAATTCCTAGCTAACGGATAGTCTAATAAGCAATAAGAGAATTTCTAAGTCCCCTTATAGACTTACTAACTATATTAGAGGATCTAGGTTACTAGAGAGCTCTTAGGAGCTACTTTTTATTTTTCGTAAAACGTTTTTATATAGGAAAAATAAAAAATCAACTTATAGCCATACAAACTAGCTGCCTAGGTGGCCTAACTAAGCACTTTAATATATAACCCTATTAATAAAATATACTATTAAATCTAGAAAAATTTAAGGATTCGAACAGTATACTTCAGCCTTTTATATAACTACTAGTTGCCTAGTTATAGTCGATTTTAGCTTCCCTATAGGGTAGCCTAGTTAGCTTAGTTATACAAGCCTATGGGTTAGTTATAAGAACAACGCAGGTTATAATAGAAAACGCTGCAAGCAACGCTTGTAACTAACGTTGCAATAACGTAATAAGGCAACTAGTGGGCCTATAAAATAGTGCTATAAATAGCATTATTTTAACACTCCCTCTACAAAAGTATGAGGTAACTAATTTAATACCTAGACTTAGCTCTTTAATAGATATCTAAGTTAACTATAAATTTAATAATAAATCCAATAACTTTTAAACTAATAACAGTAACCCTTTTTAAATTAATAACTTTCAGGCGTAATTCTAGTGTTTTTGTTGATTTTTGGTTTTTTGACTTTTTAGTTAATTTTATTAGTTTAGATTAAGCCTTTGTATTCGTAAGGCCTAATAGTTAGATAAATTGTTGAAATTTATTATTAGGCAAGGGCTTAGTTAAACTATTTGCAAGCATCTCTTTAGTGTTTATGTAGATAACCTTAGCTCTACCCTTCTATACCTTTTCTGTAGTATAGTTAAATTTTAGTAGGGTATGCTTTATTTTACTATAAAGAGCAAAGTTATTAGCGGTTATAATAGTGCCTTAGTTATTACTAAAAATTAGTACTAGAGGTGCTATAGGTAGCTTTATCTCTTTAAAAAGACTATAAAGCCACTCTAGCTTCCTAATAGCTTTATATAAGGCATTAGATTTAGCCTCTAATGTAAATAAAGCTATTATAGTTACTTTCTTTAATTTCTAGCTAATAGGTCCTTAAGCTAGCTTATAGAGATAAGCATAGGTTAATTTAGAGGACTTATTACCCGCGAAGTTACTATTACAGAAGCTAATAAGAGTTACAGTAGCTATAGCGAATTTAGACTTTCTATAAGTTATAGAATAACCTATAGAGCCTAAAAGGTACCTAAGTAGGTGTTTAGAAGCATTAAGGTGCTCTATAAATAGCTTAGATAGCGCTATAGAAAGCCACTAAACTAGAAAGGTAATATTAGGTCTTATAAGGAGCATTAGGTATATAATAGTCCCTATAATACTCTAATATAGCTTATGATTAGGGGGGGAAAGAGGTTTAGTTAGGTAGTTTACCTATTTTATAATTCTAGGTTATAGAGGAATTTTAATAGGTCTAGCATTCTTTATATTAAATCTTTCTAAGGCTTTAGAAATATACTAGGACTAGTGGATAGTTAGGGTCCCTTTCTTTTAATTTCTAGTGATTTAAACGCCTAGGAAAAATTCTGCTAGCCCACGGTCTTCTATAGGATAAGCTTTATAAAGTAGCTTCTTTAGCCTATTAATATAAGCTAGATCTAGTCCTTTAGAAGGCAGTTATCTATATAAGTTACTATATATGTAAATATAGTTAGGTTAAAGAAGATAGCTAGGTTAGATATAAGGGGTTAAAAACCTAGCTTTTAAAGAAGGTCTTTTAAAACCTATTACTACTCTCTAGAGCTCTGTTTTAATCTATATAAAGCTTTTTATAGGAAGATAACCTGCTTTTAAGAGGGTTTATAGCTATACTTCTTAAGTAACTTAGCTACTTTAGGTGTAAAAGACTTAGCAAATTTAGTGAATCCATTAGGGATTTGCATATAAATAGCTTCCTTTAGTGGACTGTTTAGAAAGGCCCCTATAAAATTAACCTATTTAACTTCCTAGTTATTATAAGCCACTAGGGCTAGTAAAATCAGCTAACTAGGGGGAATGCTAGTTATAGCGTAGGTTTTGATATAATCTTAACCTTCTATTTGCATAAACCCTTTAGTAATAAGTGAGGCCTTATACTTTAGAGGATTATTTTCTTTATCCTTTTAAAGCTTATAAACAAGCTGTGAAAATAATGCTATTTATAGCACTATTTTATAGGCCTACTAGTTGCCTTATTGCGTTGTTGCAACGTTAGTTACAAGCGTTACTTGCAGCGTATGTTATGACTTGCGTTCCCACAACCAACCCATAGGCTTGTATGACTAAGCCGACTAGGTTACCCTATAGGGAAGCTAAAATCGACTGTAACTAGGCAACTAGTAGTTATACAAAAGGCTAAAGTATACTATTTAAATCCTTAATTCTTTCTAGATTTAATAGTATATTTTATTAATAGGGTTATATATTAAAATCCTTAGTTAGACTACCTAGGCATCTAGTTTGTATGGCTATAAGTTAATTTTTTATTTTTCCTATACAAAAATGTTTTACGAAAAATAAAAAGTAGCTCCTAAGACCTCTCTAGCGATCTAGATCCCCTAATATAGTTAGTAGGTCTATAAGGGGACTAGAAATCCTCTTATTGCTTATTAGACTATTCGTTAGCTAGGAATTAACTATATTTAACTATTAAAGCTCTCTATCTTAAAGAATACTACTATAATCTAGTAAATCTAGAAGCCGCCGCATTAGAATCTACTAGGGAGGTCTTCCTATCCCTCTAGCTAGATTCCCTTCTATTTTCAATAGGTTATAAGCCTAGAAGGCCTATAGATAACTACATTACTGCGTTATTTTACTATAATTACTGCTTGATTTTAGGTACTAGTTACCACCTACTATACCTATAGGCTCTTAAGATTACAAAGGAAACCACTAGAATTTAAAGCTCTTTATTTACTAGCGCCACGCATTATAATATTAGACCCTTAGTGTTAAAAATTATCTACAGCCATAACCCGTAACTATCTAGTTATAACCACAACCTTTTTTAGTGATTCTATTTACTACTATGACTATTATATTTAATATTATCTATAATAGTAAATACGCTACTCCCTTTAAAATTATTAGACATCTAGTATATCTATACTAGGCTTTTTAACCTATTACATTACGTTACACGCACTATACATTGCGTTACGTTACGTTATAGCTTCTATAATACCTATTATCTACGATTCCTATCCTTAGTGTTAAGAAATTTTCTTAGAGATTCTTCTCCGCTATTTTTCTGCTTGCATATACTAAAGACCCACTTTTTAGACTTAAGGGCTACCCTTTTAAATAGCTTTGCCACATAATTTACGTACGTAACTAGATTGTAATATAAGCAATTTCTAGCGTGCGTTATTTATAACTAGAATAAATTTAGAGCTTTTGCATAGGGATTCTTTCTAAGATTAGAGAATAGCACCACCTAGTTATAAGGGTAAGGGCCCTGCTATAGGCCTTTCTAGCCCCCCTAGGGACCCTAGTAGGATAGATATAGAAGGTTAACTAGCTATTTAGGCTAGTGCTTTATAGCTATAGATATAAAGCTAGATTAAATAATAAGGCAAGACCTTAACTAAATTTATTAGGTATAGCAAGGATAATTATATTAAAAACAAGGCTAGTATTAATAATCTTCTAGAGAAATTAACGTAAACTATAACTATTATGTAAGGTCTTTAGGCTTCTAATAGACCTAAGGAAGAAAATACTAAGGTTCTAGAAGAAGACCTAGCTACTACTTCTGCAAGCATACCTTCTAGTAACTTATAAGCTACCTTTAATATAGGTGCTATAAAGAAACTAAATAAGAAGGTTTACTTTATTTTAGAGGGAGCTAGGCTAAAAGGCCCTAAAAATTATAATTAGTGAAAACAAGCCCTAAGCATTTAATTTAGAGCCCTAGGATTACCTAAATTTATAGATAATCTAAGCCTAGCAAGCCATCTAGCTAACTATAACTAAGCTATTCTTTTAATAATATTAAGAGATAGCTATTAACTAGGACTATAGGCTACTATATGTTAGTAGAAATCCCCTAAAGAAGCCTATAAAGTCCTTATTAGGCAGTATTTATAGAGTGCTAAAATCTAGTGTGGTACGCTATACGCTAGCTACTACTCCCTAAACTTTTTAAGTTATAAGGGATCTTTAGAGGCTTTTAATACTAATTTTAATAATTTACTAGCTAGACTATAGCTTTGTAGTATAGAGATTGCCCCTATTAATTAAGTAAATTATTATATTAATGCATTAAAGCAGACCTTTCCTAGTTAGGCTAAGAGACAAAGATTTACTATTAGAGCTTCTAGGGCATAAGGACTGCCTATAAATACCCTAAATTTACAGTTCCTTATAGCGGATTTATTAGAAGAATAAAGGGATAAGACCTCCCCTATAGCTAAAGCCCTTAGCTATAAGGCTTCTAATAATAAGGGAAATTCTAAGGACTAGGAAAAGAATTCTTCTAATCCTAACCCTAAGAAGGACTCTTATGCCACTAAAGAGTAGGATAAGAAGGATTTAAACCCTTCTAAGGCCTCTAAAAAGAAGAAAAAGAAGAAGAGTAGTAATAGGCAAAAATAGAAAGGAAAAGAAGCTGCTTTTGCTTTAGGCTATACTCTAGCTATAGGATATGTTAAAGAACTAGATTCTAATAAATCTAGTAGTAATAATAGTAGTAATTCTAATTCTAATTTAGATACTTCTAGTGCCTCTACCACTAGTAACACTACTAGCAAGCCTACTTTTAGCTACTCTAACAATATAGTTAAAAACTCCCTTTTATATAATATAGGTTTTTCCTATTACATTTGTAATAATAGGGCTTCTTTTAGGGACTTTAAACCTCTAAAGAAAGGTAAAACTAGCGCTATAATTACAGCAGGAGGACCTATTTACCCTAAAGGAAGAGGTATAGCTATTTTTAATGTTCTAGTTAAGAAAAATCCACTAGAATATAGGCCCTTAGCTTTGCTAGATGCTCTATATTTCCTAGGCATAAATACTAACCTAGTTAGTGGGTTATCTTACTATCTAAAGGGAGGTTATCTAGCTAAAGACTAGCTATTCCTAGCCAATAAAAGCCCCTGTGAGTTACTAAAACCTGCTAAACATGGCTTTTTTCTACAGATTAAGGGGTAACCTACTCCTATAATTTGCAAGCATTTAACCCACCTCTCCTTTATAGGCTCTTAATATTGTAACTAATAACGATAACTAAGAGCTTATAAGACCAAATTAGGGCTTTCCTACCCTATAGAGGTTTAAATTCCGCAACTAGCTTTTAATCCCAAGGAATATTAACGAATTAAAGAGCTAGAAGACAATGATTTAGCCCTATGTCCTACTGAAGCTTCTCCTAGTTAGGTATCTTTTATAGGGGGTTTAGAAGGTCTATACCCTAATGACTTAGGTGATAATAGTGGCTGTCTACTGCCCCTAGAGGCCTGTGATTCTTAAGAGGCCTAGAAACAGAGGGAGCTAGGGGATAATAGCCCTAAATCTAATCTAGATTCTAGTGATAAGAAGTTACTAGATTTAGCCCTTCTTTAGTATATTTAATTAGGCTATATAGGCCTCCCTTTACTAAAGAAGTTATTAAAATTAGCTAAAGGGATTCCTAATTTTTCCGCTATTAAAGAAAAGGATTTTAACTGCATAGCCTATATGCAATCTAAAGCTATTAGAAGACTAACTAAACAACCTATTTAGGACCCCCCTAGAGTTCTAGATATTCTAGAGGGAGATATAGTTAAAATTAAACCTATACTATATAATAAGAAGGCAGTAGTCCTTATCCTTATTAATTAAAAATCCCAGTATAAATAGTGCTTTTTATTAGCTAATAAAGAAGGCTTAACCCTTTCTTTAGCTATTAAGGGCTTCTTTAGGGCCCTGAAAAACTAATATAACGCGTATCCTAGGCACTGTGAGAACAATAGTAGCTAGGCAAGAGGTATAGGGGCTTCCGTATATTTACTAAAGCTTGCTAGGTCTAAGTGTGTTATGTGTGTAATCTAGGAGCTTATAGCTAGTGGCTTGCTAGTGTCACGTGGACCTAGCCCTAGGGCCTAACCTACTATGTAATGCGCGTTAGCGTTCTAGGTGTTATTATTATAAGTAAGGCCTTATAATTATCCCCCTACTTTTAGCTAGGCTTCTAAATAGCTTTTGCTAGCTATCCTATAGCTATTTACTAAGTAGTAAATATATTAAAATAATAATAAATAATAAGTAATACTTAGGTATAAATTTATCTATAACTCTCCCTTTTATTATAGCCTTTTTCTCCCCTTAACACTAGTAATTTATTTTTCTAAATACTATTATACCTTACACTACCCTAACTTTTGCCTTATTACTTACTACTCTCTTACTATAGATAAGGAGACTATTCTATATTATTTATACACTAAGTATACTAACTTTAAGAAGCACTTACTAGCTAAGCTATAATTACTATAGATTAACTATTAATTCCCTTAGTATTTATTTACTATTACTTTATAAATAAAGCATTCTAAGCGCTATATCTAATGCTATAAACATAGCAATACTTATAACACTATAACTATACTACTTTTCCTTAGTCTCTTAGTAGCTTATTACTAATGCTTTTATATAAGTAATACCTATAATATAGGGAGATTTTTATAATCTCCTAGCTTATCTTAACTAGGTTTAGGCGCTTATAAATGCCTATAGTAATAAGGATCTAGAAAACCCTAAGGATCCTATGTTTTTAGAGGTAACTTATTACTATTTTAGCACCTATTACCTTTATTTAATAATAGGTTTTAACTATGCTAATATAGCGTATTATATTGCGTTTAGTTTAATAAGGGCTACTAAAGTCTATTAAGTTTATATTTTTATTACCTATTTACTAGCTTATTGCTTATATTTCTAGGTAAGATACCTTTATCTTATACTAGTAATATATTATTTCCTACTAATAATTATTAGTGTTTATATTCCTAGCTTTAGTTCCTAGGGTAGTAAGTTAAATTCTAGTCTAGTTTTACTATCTATTTAGTAATATTTTAGTAGCTAAACTACTTATAGCTTATATTCGCGTAAAATACGCGTATAGTTTTGTGTTTGCGTTTAACTAACCTAGGTTTTATGCCTTAGGCTATAGTAGTCTATTGCTTTTACCTAGTAATAGAGAGAGTAGTTATAGAGAATAAGAGTAAGGCTAAGTACCTTATTTTAAATAGGGAAAATTTAACTTATAATAGGGCTATAATAAAGGGGTTTCCCCTAACTCTCCCCTAGTTATAGGCATAGTTTCTTTTATTATTTAGTAAATAGTCTAAGTTACTTTTTTTATAAAGTGTAATAGTAGCTAATAAGGCTAGGCCTTTTCTATAAGAATCTTATATCTCTTTGCTTATAACTTACTTATATCTTACTATCTTTCTTCCTTAATTTACTTTAGTGAAATTTTTAAATTATATATTAAGCGCCTTCTATATCTTCTACTAGAATCTATTAGTTATATTTACTAGGCTAACCCTTCTATTTCACTAGGTATTTATTGCCTTTATAAGTCTTCCTGTAGTCCTTAACTTCCTTACCTTTATACTTATTATCCTTATCCTTAAGGTCTAGTATTAGTATATCTTCTTCTATAGCCTCTTTATAATAGTTCTATAGTTCTAGCAAGCTAATGTAAAATACATTATATAATTAACTATACTTTTTAGGTAATGCAAGTTAATACGCTTATTTGCCTATAGTATTAAGTATTTAAAATAGCCTAATAAACCTAGGGGTTAGCTTTTATTTTGCCTCCTTAAGCCTAATGTTTTTTATTAATAGTAGTACTAGGTTGCCCCTTTATAGGGTTAGTAGCTAGTAATATTTATTATAGTACTTTACCTATACTTTAGTGGCTTTTACCTAGTTTTGCTTTAGTTACTCCCTAACTTTATATAGCTTTATAATATAAGCATAGGCCTCTAGCACCTCCCTTTCTATAATCTTATCCCTAAGAGCTAGGCAAAACTTAGGGGAATAGCCTATAAGAGAGTAGTTTAAAAAGTAGCCTATAGTTTTATTTACTATATTATTATAGGCAAATTACGCTATTAGGAGTAGCTTAGGCTATATTTACTAATTTTCTATAATAAAGCATTATAAATAATACTTAAGTACCTAGTTTATTCTCTCTATTTACCTATTAGTTTAGGGGTAAAACGCTATAGAAAGCCTATATTTTATGTAAGATAGGTAGTATAAGTCTAACTAGAATTAGCTTATAAAGACAAATCCCTTATTAGATATAATGCCTATTAGTGCCCTAAATTGTAGTTTAATTTCTTTATAGAAAAGCTTTGCTAATTTAGCTATGTTAATTATAGTAGTTACTAGTAGGAAAATAAAGTACTTAGTAAATTAGTCTATAATTACTAGGATTGCATTAGCTTCTTGCTTACCTATTTGCATAATAGGTAGCCTTATAATAAAATCTATTAAGATTTCTACCTATAGTTACCTTAGTATTAGTAAGGATTTAAGGCTTCTATATAGGCAATGCCTTCTAGCCACTACCTATTAGCAAGTTACATAGCTTATAATATAGTCTAATATAGACTTACTTATAGCTAGCCACTAGAAGTGGCGCTTTAATAGCTTAAGAGTATGCTTAGTCTTAAAGTAACCTACTAGTAAATTATTATAATATAGCTATAGAAGCTTCTATTATAAGATAGGCTTTTAGGGAATAACTACTTAGTCTTAGTATATTAGGAGACCCCTTATGCTATATAACTATAGACTAGCTTTTCCCTTCCCTTTTGCTAGGGAGTTAATCTTACTACTTTATCTTTATAAATCTAGGTCTTAATCCTATGCCTTCTATAGTAGTTATACTAATAGTTTATTTAGCCTAGATTAGTAGGGATTTAGTAATATAATAGCCCCCTAGATCTCTTATACTATACTAGTGTCCTAGACACACGCTACCTTCTCCTAGAAATCCCCTTTATTTAGCTAACCTTTTACTAGATTTATAGTAGTTAACTAGCCTTCTAACTAGGCTATATAAGCCTTTACTATAGGGGCTAGGATATTTTCCTTCCCTAAAGGCATCTTACTATACCTCTTTACTAAGACTAAGGCATTTTCCTCCCCTAAAGGTATCTTACTATATTTTCTTTAATATATTAGTATCTTTACTTCTATTAGTTCTTTAGTAGCTACTATCTTTTTCTTAAGTTTTAGTAGTAGTACCCTATTTATTAGGGGTTTACTCTTATAATTAGACCTTCTTAATAGCGTATTTATAGGGTTACTCTTCCCTAGTCTATGCTTAATTATAAAGTAAAAGGGGCAAAGGAATATACACTATCTAGCCTACCTTCTATTTAACTTTTACTACCTTATAAAGGTCTATAAATTATAGTAGTCTAATAGAACCTTTACTAGGGTTACTATACCTTTAATGTAATATTACTAGTATTTAAATAACTTTACTATAGTAAGTAACTCTTAATTAGCTATACTATAGTTATATTTAGTGTTTATAAACTTCTATAACTAAAAGGCTATAGAATACTAGTAACCCTTATTATCCTATTAAGATAAGATTCCTACTATTATAAAAACTAAAGCATCTATCTTAATGCACACTAGCTAACTTAGGTTATAATAATAGAGAAAAGGTACTTACTAAAAAGCGTCTTTTAGCTAGTAAAACGCTAGCTATTCCTTTACTCTAAATATAAACTTCCTAGTCTAGATACTATTTTAACTACCTTTTATTAATATATATAGGGGTGCTATAATCCTAGAGTATCTATAGATAAATTACTAGTAGAAGTTATAGAACCCTAGGAAGGATTATATATCCTTAAAGCTTATTAGCTCCTTTTAGTCCTAGATTATAGTAACCCTCTATATATCTATTAAAATCCTATTAACTAATAGGATAAACCCTAGGAATTTTACTAATTTCTAGTAAAATAAACACTTTAAGGGCTTTATATATAACTTTACTAACCTTATGCATTCTAGAACTTCCTTAATATATATAGTATGCTTCTCCTATATTTTAGAAAAGATAAGGATATTATCTAGATACACTACGTAAATAGTGTTAACTAGCCTATAAAGCGCTTTATAGATATAGTTCTAGAAAGTAGCTAGGGTACTAGTTAGCCTAAAAGGCATTATAAGGTATTTATAGTGTCTATATTATATATAAAAAGCAGTCTTTTACTTATTACCCCCTTTAATTTAAATTTAATAGTAAGTATTCTTAATATTAATCTTTAAGAAAAAATAAGCCCCTTAGCACTAGTTTAGGATCTCTAAAATTAGGGGGAGGGTATAGTAATTCTTTTATATTACCCTATTAAGTCCCCTATAGTCTATATATAGCTAAAGTGTCCTATCCTTCTTTAGTATAAATAGAATAGGTATGCTTATAAGGCTCTTAGAGAGTTTTATCTAGCCTTTCTATAGGTTTTTATTAATATATTTATAAAGCTCCTTTAGCTTGCCTTAGGAAAGGGGGTAAATTAGCCTATATAGAGGCATAGCCCCTAGTATTAGGTTAATTATATAGTTAGTTATTTTTCTAGAGGGCAGGCTCCTTGCCTTATCTAATATAAATATATCTTTAAACTTATATAGTTCCTTAGGGATATCTTTAATAGTTTTATATGCTTTTGCTTTCTCTTTATCTTTAAGGGCAATAAACTTATCTTCTATAACCCTTATAATAGCGTATATAATAGTCTTATTACGCATTACCCTTATAAACTTATAGGGAGTTATAAGTAAAAAGGCTATTTTCTATTTCTTAAACCACTACTCTTTAGAGAGTAAATAAAGATATACATGCTTTTCTATAAGTATATGTATTCTAATTAATATAAGGCTTCTCCTTAGTCTTAGGTCTTTATCTATAGCTATATATAGTAGCTTAAGGTTCTTTTATTTTTCTCTAGAGTCTTTAATAGTAATAGATACCTTATAGACACTATATTAAGGGACTATAAGGGCCCTTACTACCTTAATAATAGGTGCTATAGCCTTAGCCTAATTGAGCTTATAGGTCTAGGTAAACTTAGCGCTAATAATATTAATCTTAGCGTAACTATTAAGATTCGCTACTATTTTAATATCTTTATGCCTATAAATAGTAACTAGTATATAAAATTAATACCCTATTAGTACCTTAGTGTTAGAGGCAAAGGTAAGGGTATTTACTTTTGCCTTAGGAAGTTTTCCTAGCCCCTTTAGTATTCTTTCTTTAGCTTATTATAATTATTTGCAAGGTACTCTATGCTATTATAATTAAAACATTGCCTTTTATACCTAGGTTTGCTATTATTTAGGTAAGTAGCTAGCGTTTTCTCCTAGTCTTTATTTCTCTAATCTTTATAAGGTCTATAGCCTTATAGGGAGTATATCTTTAGTATTAGGGAGCCTTATATAGGCCTTTATTTTCTAAGTACTTAGGCCTTTGCTTACTCTTTAGTATTGCCTTCTAAAATCACTAGGTAAGTTATATAACCTTTTCTTAAGTCTTTTTAGTAATAGAGGTATATAGGTTAATATAGTCCTATAATTTAGGGAGTAGTTTTATAAAGAATATAAGAGTATATAACTTTTTAGTGGCTCTTTCTAGGTGTTTCTTAAGCGAATCTAGGAAGATACTAAATTTAATAGGACTCTAGCCTTTACGTTATTTTGTGTTTTCTAGCTATATAGCTATTTAGGTATTATAGTTAGTGGTGTCTTAGAGTAGCGTAAGTGTCTAGGTCTTAAATTTATTCTAGTTATCTTTAAGGTTATCCTAGCTATTAGCCTATTATTTCTTAAGGTATTAGTCCTATCTTGCCCTATAGTTACTATATATATAGTTAAGTGTAAATAGGATCTTTTGTTATGAACTAGCCTTATGGCTGCTGCACATAAGCGTTTAGAGTGTGATTAATATTCTTACAGAAGAAAAAGAAAACTAAGCTTAGGGTTACATAGCATCCCCCTTTATAGGGGTTACACCTAGTCTATGCGCAAGGCGCGCATAGACTAGTGTTCTTCCGCGTATAGCCTACTTACTTTACAGAGCCTCTTTAGATCCCCCTTTTCTTTACTAAAGACCTAAGCTTATAGCTTAAGTCTATAATATACCCCCCTTACTTATCCCCTCCTATTCTCTCCTTATCTAGCTAAACTAAATATAAATATATATTATTAACTTATAGGGTATAGCTTTAGTGTGTATAAAGCCTACCCTACTACGCATAGGTTAAAGGTAGATCCTAGACTTAACTAAGTGAAGTTAAAAAATTTTCGCTATAGACTTACCTTACTCCTAACTATCTCTATTACACTACTACCCTATATATCCTAATTTTTACTATAGGTTTACCTTACTCCTAACTATCTTTATTATACCACTACCCTATATATACTAACTTTACTTATAAAAAACACTAGCCTATCCTTTTTTTAGTCTATTACTAACTACTTTTAATGCTTTATATTATTACCTATTTCTTACCTTTTGCCTATTACTACCTAAATGCTAACTTTACTTTAGCTTTCCCCTTAACTCTAACTACTATAACCCTATTATTATAATATATTACCCCTATCTAATACTAGCCCTTCTCTAGCTATATATTTATTCTAGTCTCTAGTTAGAGCCTATAAGCATTCTCTAAGGAATATAAATACTCCCTTTCTTTCCCCCTAAAAATTTAATCTTTTTTTTTTATAATATTACCACTCCCCCTTAAAATCCCTTATTATTTTCTCTTTTTAAATCCTTTTATCTTACTATTAGCCCCTATTTCAGTGCTATTATATCTAATATTACCACTGCCCTTACTAGTGCTATATCTATACTACCTTTACCTCTTTCTCCTCCTCCTTTTAGTTTACTAAAGGGCATATACCTTAGTAAGTATATCCTTAAGGGTAACTCTAATAATAAAGCCCTCTCTAATAAAGAGAAGTATAAGTTCCCTTACACGCTATATATTAATAACCTTTACACTAAGGGTACACACGCCTATATACTAGGCATAAACTAGGCCTATGCTCCCTACTATGCTACCTATTATTTATATGTCTAGGAGATACACTTATACTATATAGACCTAAAATTATATTATATATTTAAGCACCTTAATACCCTTATAGGTACTAATAAAGCTATTAAGACTTTAGCTATAAAGCAAACTGCCTCTAAAAAGGGGCGTTATGCTATTCTTACTAAAACCTTTATCTACCACTAAAAATGTTTTAATAGTATACTTACTACTACCTAAATTAATCCCACTAAAGCTATACCTTTAGCTACTTCCCTTATAGGTATAGCCTATGCCTAAGGCACTACTAAAGCGTAAGCCCTTATGCTTACTTAAACTATACTTACTTAATAAGGCTTTAACTCTCTTACTACTAAATTTTCCTATAGTATATCTAATATAAATAAGACCCTCTAGTAGTCTATCTAAGCCTAGGAGTAGGCTATAGAGGAATCCTATAACCTAACTATAGCTATTATATAGTTAACTAAAAAGGTTACTTAAGACTATTACCCTTACCCTTACTCTTCTCCTCCTCCTTAATTTTATTTTTTTAGTTTTTATCTTTTCCTTTATTATAGAATAGTAGCACTATATTACGCGTAAGCTAGAGAATAGCTATATTAATAGTTTTTAGTAGTTAAATTAAATTATACCCTTTATAAACTATTATTTATCTATATATCCCCCTATTATAACTTAAACCTATCTAGTGCCTCTATATCTAAGACGCTTTCTAATAGCTCTTATATTAGCTATATATAACCTTTCTATTTCACTAATATATTATAATTTAACCCCTAACCTTATGCGTTTTTAGCTATAAGAATCTCCTTAACCTAGTACTTAGTAAGGTTATTATTAGTATCTATTATAATTAGCTCTAGGGGTAGGCGTTTATTAGCTAACTTTTAGCTTAGTAATGGATTATTTGCTACCCTTTGTATTAAGTTAATATAAAATATAGGGTATATCCCCCTTAGCATATCTAATTTAACTATTAGTAGTATTAGGACCTTAAGTACCTTATACTTTACTATTACCTAATCTAGTTTCTTATATAGGCAGTTTATCTTAATATTTTAGAGACTTAGCTATATATAGTCTCCTACTTAGAACTATTTCGCTAGCCTATACCTACTATTTGTGTTCTCCTACTGCTATTATTAAACAAAAGCTATAGTAGCCTATGTTAGGTCTATGCTATCTTTTAAATATTTTAAGAATACCTAGGCCCTCCCCTTTGCTAAAGTTACTAAGGTGCCTATATGTAACGCTTCCTAGATAGTTAGCATATTAAATCTATATAGTGCTATGTTTACGCTTACTTCTATTACTAATAAGTCCTTATTATTTAACGCTAGTTAATAAGCTAGTAAATAATCTAGCTAGTTAAACTAAGAGAAGGATAGTAATACCTATAAAACCATAAGCACTTTCTAATTAGCTTATTCTATTCCGCTATTAGTTTAGGGATAATATAATGTTAATAGGAGTTATTCTATGCCTACCTTCTAGTAAAGCTCTATCTAGAAGCTACTTAACTAGTCTAATCCTTAATCTATAATAATTTAATTTAGGAAACCATAGAAACGCTACTAGCAGTGTTTAAACTATTTTGCGCACGCTTTAGCCCCTATTAATATTATAGCTTTAAGCTATATATATTTAGACAGTTAGTCTATAATAACTATAAGGAACTATAGGTTATCTAGCTTCTCTACTAGAAGGTTAGTTATAAAGTCTATTAAAATTTATAACTAATATCTATTAGGCAATAGTATTAGTTTTAATAAGCCTTGCCTTAGTTAGTAGCTTTTCCTTCCCCTATAGTAGTAATAATTATAGACTACCTACGCTATATCCTATAATATGCTATCCTAATAAAAGTCCCTATAGAGCGCCTTAAAAGTGGTGTTCCGCCCTAGATAACCTAGTAAGGGAGAGTTATAGGCCTATTAAATTAGAGTTATAGTTAGAGGCTCTTACTTTAGAACCTATATCTAGCCCTAAAATTAAAGCGCTTCTCCTACGCTAATCTAGCAGTCTATAATCTATTCTCTTATACTTACTACTTCTAGGAACTTTTATTCTCCTAACTTTACTATATTTAGCTATGCCCTATATGTTTTATCTTAAACTATAGCTTAGTCCTAAAGCAACTATAGGTAAGTATTTGCAAACATTACTATGCCCTTAGGTAAGTCTGCATTATAACTAGGATTCTCCCCTATTTACATGCTTTCCGCTACCTTAACTAGTTATATGCTTACGCTTAATATCCCTTTCCTAAAGGTATAACCTATTAGTATTAAAGCTAATTATACTATTAATGCTATTAGTCTACTTGCTTATAGATCTTCTTAATATTATCTTAATAGCGTATCTAGCTATCCTACTTACATGCTAGGTCTATAATATAAATAGAAGTTAAAGAGTGTAAGAGTCTTTGCCTATCTAGCCTAGCGTTCTAATATCTCCCTTAGTGTAGTAAAGTACTCTAGGTTCTTATAGTCTATTAGGATTATAAATAGTTTGCTAACACTTTATAGCTTTACTAACCACGCTTTAAGGCAAGAGATAATTACAAGTAACTCTTTATTATAGATTATATAGTTCCTTTTCGCTAGCTATAAGTAAGCTAAGTAATACGCCACTAGATATAATATACTACTATTACTAGCCTATAAGAGATAACTACCTAATGCTATTCTAGAGTAATCTGCCTTAACTACTATGTCTTTCTTAGGATCCTATTACATAAGGATAGGATATAATATAAAAGCTAGCTTTAAAGCTTTAAACGCTTTTTTACACTTCTCTATCTAATAGAATAGTACGCCCTTCTTTATTAAGTCTAATAGGGGTCCTATAACTTCTAAAAATTAGGATATAAAGTTATAATAGAAGTTAGTAAAGCCTAGAAACCTGTGTACTCCCTATATCCTTATTAGTGCCTTCTAGTCCCTAATTACTGTAATCTTCTTAAGGTCTAGATAAATCTCTTTTCCTATATAGATAATAAACCTAAGATATTTAACTTCTTTTGTTATAAACACACACTTCTTAATATCTAGGTTTAAGCTAGCCTAGCGTAGCCTAGCTAGCACCCCCTAGACTTTCTCTATATAGTCTTTTTATAAACCCCCTAAGTAAACTAACACGTTATTAAGATATGCTATTACATAGTCTCTAAGAATCCCACTAAGTGCCCTATTAATATACCTTTAAAAGGTTATAGGGGCGCCTACTAGACTAAACAGGCAAATAAGCCACTTAAATAATCTAAATTATATATAGAATGCTATCTAGTGTTCCTTGCCTTTTATAATCTATATATAGTAAAACGCTACTCTTATATCTAGTTTAGTAAACTACTTTACCTCTAATAATAACCGTAATGTTTCCTTAACTAGCAGTAAGGGGTAATAGTCTTATTCTATAATCTTATTTAACGCGTAATAGTTTACATAGAACCTCTATCCACCCCCTAGCTTCTTAACTAATAGCACTAGTGCTACTACTAATAATAAGCTTGCCTAAATCTAACCCTTATCTATAAGGTTAGTGACTTGCTTCCTAATCTTAAGCAGGTATTAGCAGGGCATGCTATATAATAGTGCCTATAGTAAGTCTAGTGTGTTCCCTTTTACATCCTTCTTAAGGTAAATATAGTAATCTAACTTCCCTTAATATAAGGGCAAAATATTTGCCTTACTCTCTAGGAATAGGTCCTTAAAGTCCTATAATGTTTCTAGTAAGGAAGCTAGGAGCTCTTATTCTAATGCCTTTAGCATTGCATTAATCTATAAGACAGACGTTATTTCTCGCAGACTTATAGCTAAAAGCTAGATATATTACTTCTATTACTTTGCCCTATATACTATCCCTATAAACATTAATCTAAGGACTACTACTATAGGGTATTCTATCTTTCTATCTATAGAAGCCTATATAATTAGGTTATTTACTAAACTAATGCTTAGTTAACATTATTTTATCTATAGGGTTATGTCATAACGCGTTATCTATAGCGTCCCTAGGATTAACTCTTTAGTTAATCCTAGGATTAAGTATGCTATAATTAGTGTCCCCTATCTATCTATATCTATCTAAAAGCATATAATATATAATATAAATAAATGCTTTTCCTATCTCTCCTTTCCCCCTTTTTTTATACTAACCATAGTGTGTACTAACCTCCTAAATAGTAAGGGAATGCGTTCTAGTTAAAGCTTTTAGATAAGGCGCTTACTTATAGTAGCATAGTAGTTATAACCTATATTAATCTAAGTATCTGTAAAGGTAGTCTTATTAATTAATACTAGGACTAAAAAGGGTATTAAATCTATGTTATCCTAAATCTATTAAAAGTCCTTATCTATAATAACTATATGCTATAATACCCCCTCCTACTCCCTTCTCTTAACCTCTCTTAAATAACTTAATAAAGGGGTTATTCTTTTCCTAACTACTCCTTAGAATTACTCCCTAGCTCTTTAGGCTTAGTCTTTGATAAATTACATATATTAATAGATAATTTTCCCTATAGGGGAATAGTAGTATATATTGAAAATGGGAAGGGAATCTAACTAGAGGGATAGGAAGACCTCCCTAGTAGATTCTAACGCAGCGGCTTCTAAATTCACTAGATTATAGCTTATTCTTTAAGATTAGGAGCTTTTAATAGTTAAATACAGTTAATTCCTAGCTAACGGATGGTCTGACAAGCAATGAGAGGATTTCTAGTCCCCTTATAGACCTACCGACCGTATCAAAGGATCTAGGTCGCTAGAGAGGTCTTAGGAGCTACTTTTTATTTTCCGCAAAACTCATTTGTATGGGAAAAATAAAAAATCAACTTATAGCCATACAAACTAGCTACCTAGGTGGCCTAACTAAGCACTTTAGTATACAACCCTATTAATAAAATATACCATTAAATCCAGAAAAATTCAAGGATTTGAACAGTATACGTTAGCCTTTTATACAACTACTAGTTGCCTAGTTACAGTCAATTTTAGCTTCCCTATAGGGTAACCTAGTTAGCTTAGTTATACAAGCCCGTGGGTTAGTTGTGGGAACGTAAGTCACAACAGACGCTGCAAGCAACACTCGTAACTAACGTTGCAACAACGCAACAAGGCAACTAGTGGGCCTATAAAATAGTGCTATAAATAGCATTATTTTAACACTCCCTTTAGAAAAGTATGAGGTAACTAATTCAATACCTAGACTTAGCTCTTTAATAGATATCTAAGTTAACTATAAATTTAATAATAAATCTAATAACTTTTAAATAGCAAAATCAATAACTTTTAGGCGTAATTCCAGTGTTTTTATTGATTTTTCGGTTTTTTGACTTTTTAGTTGATTTTGTTAGTTTAGATTAAGCCTTTGTATTTGTAAGGCCTAATAGTTAGATAAATTATTGAAATTTATCATTAGGCAGGGGCTTAGTTAAACTATCTGCAGGCATCTCTTTAGTGTTAATATAGATAACCTTAGCTATACCCTTCTGTACCTTTTCTCTAGTATAGTTGAATTTTAGTAGGGTATGCTTTGTTTTGCTATAAAGAGCAGGGTTATTAGCGGTTGTAATAGCGCCTTAGTTATTACTAAAAATTAGTACTAGAGGTGCTATAGGTAGCTTTATCTCTTTAAAGAGACCGTAAAGCCACTCTAGCTCCCTAATAGCTTCACATAAGGCGTCAGATTTAGCCTCTAATGTAAATAAAGCTATTGTAGTTGCTTTCTTTGATTTCTAGCTAATAGGTCCTTTAGCTAGCTTATAGAGATAAGCATAGGTTAATTTAGAGGACTTATCACCCGTGAAGTCGCTATCACAGAAGCTAATAAGGGTTGCAGAAGCTATAACAGCAGATTTAGACCTTCTATAAGTTATAGAATAACCTATAGAGCCTAAAAGGTACCTAAGCAGATATTTAGAAGCATTAAGATGCTCTATAAACGGCTTAGCTAGCGCTATGGAAAGCCACTAAACCGGAAAGGCAATATTAGGTCTTGTAAGGAGCATTAGGTATATAATAGTCCTTATAATACTCTAATATAGCTTGTGATTAGAGGGGGAAAGAGGTTTAGTTAAGTGGTCTACCTGCTTTATAATTCCTAGTTGTAAAGGAATTTTAATAGGTCTAGTATCCTTTATATTAAATCTTTCTAGGGCTTTAGAAATGTACTAGGACTGGTGGATAGTTAGGGTCCCTTTCTTTCGATTTCTAGTGATTTAAACGCCTAGGAAAAATTCAGCTAGCCCACGGTCTTCTATAGGATAAGCTTTATGAAGTAGCTTCTTTAGCCTATTAATATAAGCTAGGTCTGGTCCTATTAGAAGGCAGTTATCCATATAAGTCACTATATATGTAGATGTAGTTAGGTTAAAGAAGATAGCTAGGTTAGATATAAGGGGTTAAAAGCCTAGCTTCTAAAGAAGGTCTTTTAAAACCTGCTGCCACTCTCTAGAGCTTTGTTTTAATCTATATAAAGCTTTTTGTAGGAAAATAACCTGCTTTTAAGAGGGTTTGTAGCTATACTTCTTAAGTAACTTAGCTACTTTAGGTGTAAAAGACTTAGCAAACTTAGTAAATCTATTAGGAATTTGCATATAAATAGCTTCCTTTAGTAGACTGTTTAGAAAGGCCCCTATAAAATCAACCTGTTTAACTTCCTAGTTATTACAAGCCACTAGGGCTAGTAAAATCCGCTAACTAGGGGGAATGCTAGTTATAGCGTAGGTTTTAATATAATCTTAACCTTCTATCTGCATAAACCCTTTAGCAATGAGTCAGGCCTTATACTTTAGAGGATTATTTTCTTTATCCTTTTTAAGCTTGTAAACAAGCCTATTCTTTAGAACCCTCTGGCCCTTAGGAATTTGGTCTATCCCTATAAATTTAAAGGTTCTGGCAGCTAGAAGCTGTTTAAATTCGTTAAATATTGTATCTATCTATTTTTAACTATCCTTGCTTTTTAAAGCTTGTTTCTAGGTCTTAGGGGTGTCCGAATCGTTGTTATTAGTGGATAATTTAGCCTTTTGTTGTGCCTTAAAGCATATCTCCTTAACGTATAAAGATATATTAAAATCATTAATATCTATAGAATCAGAATTAATTAAAGAATCCAAATCTAAAAACGGTTTTTCGATAGCACCCTTATTAGGGGCGCTAAAGCTAGGGCTCTCTAGGGGTAGCGCTAGAGGCGTTGCAGGCGCTATTGTGGGCGCTGTATTAGTCACCCCAGGGGCTGTTATTACAGGCGCTGCGGGCGCTAGGCTTTTAGGAGGCTTTAGGTAACTATCCTGAATTTCTAGATTATCTCGTGAGATATTAGCTTCTCCCTCTAAAGGATTAGTCCCTAAAGGCTTAGGGGACCCTACAGAGCCTATATCCTCTATAATTTTAACAAAGCTAGTCTTTATAACTAACCTTTTAGAGGGAATATAAACAAGATAAATAGTAGAACCTAGAGTAGCTAGTAACCAACTAGGAATAGTCCTAGGGGCTAGCTTTTAAAGCTTAGATCTTTGCTCCAGAGGTATTAGGACCTCACAATAAGACCCTATAGCCCTAATTTTCAAGAAGTTAGGCTTATAGGAAGTCTTAGGCTCTAAATTAGCTAGAAATAGCTGCTTAGGGGTTAAAGGTTTAGTTGTATTAGCTATGATATTAACTAATTTTACTATAGCTAGAAGGATATAAGACTATAGATATAAGGGTAGCTTAGACCACTAAAGTGTAGCCCTAAGCTAGTTAAGGATAACCCTAATAGCCCTCTTAACTAGCCTATTCTGTTTGTGAATATAGGGGCAAGAGGTACTAAAGCAAATTCCCTTAGAAGATAACTATAACTAAAGTTTGTTATTAATTTTAGTACCTCTGTTAAAGTAAAGGTGCCTAGGATACGCGTTATATTAATTTTTTAGGGCCCTAAAGAAGCCCTTAATAGCTAAAGAAAAGGTTAAACCTTCTTTATTAGCTAATAAAAAGCACCATTTATACCGGGATTTTTGATTAATAAGTATAAGGACTGTGGCCTTCTTATTATGCAGTATAGGTTTGATTTTAACTGTATCTCCCTCTAAAATATCTAGAACTCTAGGGGGGTCCTAAATAGGTTATTTAGTTAGTCTTCTAATAGCTTTAAATTGCATATAGGCTATGCAGTTAAAATCCTTTTCTTTAATAGCGGAAAAATCAGGGATCCCTTTAGCTAATTTTGATGATTTCTTTAGTAAAGGGAGGCCTATGTGGCCTAATTAAATATGCTAAAGAAGGGCTAAATCTAGTAACTTCTTATAACTAGAATCTAGCTTTTTAGGGCTATTATCCCCTAGCTCCCTCTGTTGCTAGGCCTCTTGAGAATTATAGGCCTCTGGGGGCAGTAGATGGCCACTATTGTTACCTAAGTTATTAGGGTATAGACCTTCTAAACCCCCTGTAGAAGATGCCTAGCTAGGAGCTTCGGTGGGATATAGGGCTAAATCATTGTCTTCTAGCTCTTTGATTCGTTAATATTCCTTGGGATTAAAAGCTAGTTGCGGAATTTGAACCTCTATAGGGTAGGAAAACCCTAATTTAGTCTTATAAGCCCTTAGTTGTTGTTGCCGTTGTTGGTTATAATATTAAGAGCCTATAAAGGAGAGGTGGGTTAAATGCTTACAGATTGTGGGAGTAGGTTGCCCCTTAATCTGTAAAAAGAAGCTATATGTTTAGCAGGTTCTAATAACCTATAGGGGCTTTTATTGGCTAGGAATAGCTAGTCTTTAGCTAGATAACCTCCCTTTAGATAGTGAGATAACCCACTAACTAGGTTAGTATCTATACCTAGGAAATATAGGGCATCTAGCAGAGCTAAAGGCCTATATTCTAGTGGATTTTTCTTACTAGAACGTTAAAAGCTATGCCTCTTCCTTTAGGAAAAATAGGTCCTCCTACTGTAATTATAGCGCTAGTTTTACCTTTCTTTAGAGGTTTAAAGTCCCTAAAAGAAGCCCTATTATTACAAATAATAGGAAGAACCTATTTATACAAAAGGGAGTTTTTAACTACATTATTAGAGTAGCTAAAAGTAGGCTTGCTAGTAGTGTTACTAGTGGTAGAGGCACTAGAACTATCTAAATTAGAATTAGAATCACTACTATTATTACTGCTAGATTTATTAGAATCTAATTCTTTAACGTATCCTGGCTAGGGTATAGCCTAAAGCAAAAGCAGCTTCTTTTCCTTTCTGTTTTTCCCTGTTACTACTCTTTTTCTTCTTCTGCTTCTTTTTAGAGGCCTTAGAAGGGTTTAAATCCTTCTTATCCTACTCTTTAGTGGCGTTAGAGTCCTTCTTAGGGTTAGGATTAGAAGACTTCTTTTCCTAGTCCTTAGAATTTCCCTTATTATTATTAGAAGCCTTATAGCTAAGGGCTTTAGCTATAGGGGAGGTTTTGTCCCTCTATTCTTCTAATAAATCTGCTATAAGGAACTGTAAATTTAGGGTATTTATAGGCAGTCCTTATGCCCTAGAAGCTCTAATAGTAAATCTTTGTCTCTTAGCCTAACTAGGAAAGGTCTGCTTTAATGCATTAATATAGTGATTTACTTAATTAATAGGGGCGATCTCTACACTACAAAGTTATAGTCTAGCTAGTAAATTATTAAAATTAGCATTAAAAGCCTCTAAAGATCCCTTATAACTTAAAAAGTTTAGGGAGTGGTAGCTAGCGTATAGTGTACTACGCTAGATTTTAGCACTCTACGAATACTACCTAATAAGGACTTTATAGGCTTCTTTAGGGGATTTTTGCTAATATATAGTAGCCTATAGTCTAGGTTAGCAGCTATCTCTTAATATTATTAAAAGAATAGCTTAGTTATAGTTAGCTAGATAGCCTGCTAGGCTTGGATTATCTATAAATTTAGGTAATCCTAGGGCTCTAAATTATATACTTAGGGCTTACTTCCACTGATTATAATTTTTAGGGCCTTTTAGCTTAGCTCCCTCTAGAATAGAGTGAACCTTCTTGTTTAGTTCCTTTATAGCACCTATATTAAAGGCAGCTTATAAGTTACTAGAAGGTACGCTTATAGAAGTAGTAGCTATTAGGTCTTCTTCTAAAACCTTAGTATTTTCTTCCTTAGGTCTATTAGAAGCCTAAAGACCTTGCATAATAGTTATAGTTTGCGTTAATTTCTCTAGTAGATTATTAATGCTAGCCTTATTTTTAATATGATTTTCCTCGCTATGCCTAATAAAATTAGATAAGGTCTTGCCTTATTGTTTAATTTGGCTTTGCATCTATAGCTATAGAGCACTAGCCTAAATAGCTAGTTAACCTTCTATATCCATCCTACTAGGGTCCCTAGGGGGGCTAGAAGACCCTATAGCAAGGGCCTTACCCTTATAACTAGGTGGTGCTATCTTCTAAAAGTCCCTAAAAAAGGAAAAGAATCCCTATGTAAAAGCTCTAAATTTGTTCCTATTGTAAATAATGCGCGCTAGAAATTACTTATGTTATAATCTAGTCACGTATGTAAATTATGTGGTAGGACTGTTTAAGAGGGCAGCCCTTAGGTCTAAAAAGTGGGTCTTTAGTATGCGTAGGCAGAAAAATAGCAGAGAGAGGTCTCTAAGAAAATTTTCTTAATACTAAGGATAGGAATTATAGATAATAGGTATTATAGAAGCCATAATGCAACGCAACGTAATGTATAGTGCGTGCAATGTAATATAATAGGTTAAAAAGCCTAGTATAGATATACTAGATATCTAATGATTTTAAAGGATATAGCGTATCTACTATTATAGATAATATCAAATATAATGGTTGCAGTAGTGAATAGGATTACTAAAAAGGTTGTGGTTATAACTAGGTAGTTATAGGTTGCAATATAGTTGATTTTTAACACTAAAGGTCTAATATTGCGATGCGTGGCGCTAGTAAATAAAGAGCTTTAAATTCTAGTGGTTCCCTTTGTAATCTTAAGAGCCTATAGGTATAGTAGGTAGTAACTATACCTAAAATTAAGCAGTAATCGCAGTAGAATAACGTAGTAATGTAGTAATCTATAGGCCTTCCAGGCTTATAACCTATTAAAAATAGGAAGGGAATCTAACTAGAGGGATAGGAAGACCTCCCTAGTAGATTCTAACGCAGTGGCTTCTAAATTCACTAGATTATAGCTTATTCTTTAAGATTAGGAGCTTTTAATAGTTAAATATAGTTAATTCCTAGCTAACGGACAGTCTAATAAGCAATGAGAGGATTTCTAGTCCCCTCATAGACCTACTAACTATATCAAAGGATTTAGGTCGCTAGAGAGGTCTTAGGAGCTACTTTTTATTTTCCGCAAAACTTATTTATATAGGAAAAATAAAAAATCGACTTATGGCTATATAAACTAGCTACCTAGGTAGCCTAACTAAGCACTTTAGTATATAACCCTTTTAATAAAATATACCATTAAATTCAGAAAAATTTAAGGATTCGAACAGTATACGTTAGCCTTTTATACGACTACTAGTTGCCTAGTTACAGTCGATTTTAGCTTCCCTATAGGGTAACCTAGTTGGCTTAGTCATACAAGCCCGTGGGTTGGTTGTGGGAACGCAAGTCACAACAGACGCTGCAAGCAACACTCGTAACCAACGTTGCAACAACGCAACAAGGCAACTAGTGGGCCTATAAAATAGTGCTATAAATAGCATTATTTTAACAGTATATAATATATATCCTAAGATAAAGTACTTAGTAAATCTATAACACATACACTTACCCTTCTCTTATTATACTACTAGCACTGCTTCTAAGACTTACTTAGCTTACTTCTTTAGCTAAGAGAACTATCCTAAGGACTAGCTAGATTTTTTTTAGGTGCTAGCTATACCTATAGATTATATATCTATTATTAGTGTATCCTTATTGCGTGCCTATTGCTTAGCTACGCTAGCTATAGGTAAGGTAAACTTTTAAACCTAATGTTTTTCCTCTAATTAATAGGACTTAATATCTAGCGTAATAGCGCAGTATTAAGCCACCGCTAACACATAATCTATATAAGGCATATCCCTACCCACACTATAGTCCCTTATTTACTTATTAAGTGCTATATATAACTTAGCTAGCTTTATAGCGCTAGCCTATCCTAACCCTCTTATAAAAGCTAATTTTTATTTAAATTAAATATAAAAGTTACTAAAACACTTATTCTATTATTATATAAGCTAGTTAAGTTTCGTAATAGCTATTTCCTATTAATAAGGGTTATTAAATATTTCCCTAAGGTAGTTAAGAAACTAATCTAAATAGTAGTTAAGTAAGTAACTCTTTTTAAAAAAGGGAGCTATATATGCCTAGACTTTTAGAGATAGGTTCTAGAAAATATAGAACTACTAGTCCTATATAGTGCTAATAAAGTCCTAGTCTAAAACTAGCTTATATATTATAAGACCTTTTTATACTAAGAATAATACCTTATCCCTATTAAATAGAGGACCTATAGGGATTAGTTTTTGTTTTAGTTAAGCTATATATAGATATGCCTCTAGCTACTTAATAAGTTAATTTATCTATATAGTTTACTTAGTAACTACCTTATATAGTCCTAATACTTTATCTGTTTTTATTTCTAGGGGTAATAGTATATTTACTAGTGTCTAAGTGCTTATAGTAAAGAATATTAAATATTATAAACTAGCCTTATAGCTACTATATATAAGCATTTAGAGTGTAATTAATATTCTTATAAAAGAAAAAGAAGACTAAGCTTAGGGTTACATAGCATCCCCCTTTATAGGGGTTGCACCTAGTTTATGCGTAGGGCGCGTATAGACTAGTGTTCTTCCGCGTGTAGCCCGCTTACTTTACGGAGCCTCTTTGGATCCCCCTTTCCTCCGCCAAAGACCCGAGCTCGTAGCTCGAGTCTATAACATCTTTTAGTAATTACGCTAATACTTTTGCTTTGCCTTATTAAAGGCATAGTTTAGGTTATTAATCTAGATCTTATACTTCTATAGGTTTATAGGGTAGTGAAGGTTAGTAATATTCTAGACTTTTACCTCTTAGCTACTATAGCTTAAGGAGGTGCTAGCTTTTTACTATCTTTTTATCTTATCTTCCCTTATATTTAGTTATAGTAAGCTAATAAGCTCTTATTCCCTCTCCTATAGCTTCTAGAGTTTCTTAAGCTAAGTAATTCGCTTAGTTATTACTATAGTTTTAGCCCTAAGGTTAGAGGGTACTAGTTTAGTTCTAGTCTTAGTAAAACATAGTGTATTATTAGCTATAGTGCTGCCCTTATTTAATTAGGTCTAGTTATTATCTAATATTACTCTAGTAAATTAGGTAGTTCTCCCCCCTATATTGCTCTTAGGTAGCTAGTAAGTAAAGCTTTAGAATTATAAGAATAATAGTAGCTAGGCAAGAGGTATAGGGGCTTTTGTGTATTTACTAAAGCTTGCTAGGTCTAAGTGTGTTATATGTGTAAGCTAGGAGCTTATAGCTAGTGGCTTGCTAGTGTCACGTGGACCTAGCCCTAGGGCCTAACCCGCCGTGGGATGCGCGTTAGCGTTCCGGGTGTTGTTGTTATGAGTGGGGCCTCACATCTAGATCCCCTAATACGGTTAGTAGGTCTATGAGGGGACTAGAAATCCTCTTATTGCTTGTTAGACTATCCATTAGCTAGGAATTAACTATATTTAACTATCAAAGCTCTCTATCTTAAAGAATATTGCTATAATCTAGTGAATCTAGAAGCCGTGACATTAGAATCTACTAGGGAGGTCTTCCTATCCCTCTAGCTAGATTCCCTTCCATTTTCAATAATAGGGAGAGACCAGATTCCTAAGGGCCGGAGGGTTCTAAAGAATAGGCTTGTTTACAAGCTTAAAAAGGATAAAGAAAATAATCCTCTAAAGTACAAGGCCTAACTCGTTGCTAAAGGTTTTATGCAGATAGAAGGTCAAGATTATATTGAAACCTACGCTGCAACTAGTATTCCCCCTAGTTAGCGGATTTTACTAGCCCTAGCGGCTTGTAATAACTAGGAAGTTAAATAGGTTGATTTTATAGGGGCCTTTTTAAACAGTCCACTAAAGGAATCTATCTATATGCAAATCCCTAATGGATTCACTGAATTTGCTAAGTCTACACCTGAAGTAGCTAAGTTACTTAAGAAAGAGTGGCAGCAGGTTTTAAAGGACCTTCTTCGAAAGCTAGGCTTTTAACCCCTTATATTAGACCTAGCCGTCTTCTTTAACCTAACTACATCTACATATATAGCGACTTATGTGGATGACTGCCTTCTAATAGGACTGGATCTAGCTTATATTAATAGGCTAAAGAAGCTACTTTATAAAGCTTATCCTATAGAAGACCGTGGGCTAGCAGAATTTTTCCTAGGCGTTTAAATCACTAGAAATTGAAAGAAAGGGACCCTAACTATTTACTAGTCCTAGTACATTTCTAAAGCCCTAGAAAGATTTAATATAAAGGATGCTAGACCTATTAAAATTCCTCTGCAACTAGGAATTATAAAATAGGTAGACTACCTAACTAAACCTCTTTCCCCCCCTAATTATAAGCTATATTAGAGTATTATAGGGACTATTATGTACCTAATGCTCCTTATAAGACCTAATATTGCCTTTCTAGTTTAGTGGCTTTTTACAGCGCTATCTAAGCCGTTTATAGAGTATCTTAATGCTTCTAAACATCTGCTTAGGTACCTTTTAGGCTCTATGGGTTATTCTATAACTTATAGAAGGTCTAAATCCGCTATAGCTTCTGCAACCCTTATTGGCTTCTGTGATAGCGACTTCGTAGGTGATAAGTCCTCTAAATTAACTTATGCTTATCTCTATAAGCTAGCTTAAGGACCTATTAGCTAGAAATCAAAGAAAGCAACTATAATAGCTTTATTTACATTAGAGGCTAAATCTAATGCCTTATGTGAAGCTATTAGGGAGCTAGAGTGGCTTTACGGTCTCTTTAAAGAGATAAAGCTACCTATAGCACCTCTAGTACTAATTTTTAGTAATAACTAAGGCGCTATTATAACCGCTAATAATCCTGCTCTTTATAGCAGAATAAAGCATACCTTACTAAAATTTAACTATACTAGAGAAAAGGTATAGAAGGGTATAGCTTAGGTTATCTATATTAACACTAAAAAGATGCCTGCAGATAGTTTAACTAAACCCCTGCCTAATGATAAATTTTAATAATTTATCTAACTATTAGGTCTTACGAATACAAAGGCCTAGTTTAAAACCAACTAAAAAGTTAAAAAACCGAAAAATCAACAAAAACACTGGAATTATGCCTAAAAGTTATTAATTTTACTGTTTTTTAGTTTAAAAGTTATTAGATTTATTATTGAATTTATAGTTAACTTAGATATCTATTAAAGAGCTAAGTCTAGGTATTGAATTAGTTACCTTATACTTTTCTAGAGGGAGTGTTAAAATAATGCTATTTATAGCACTATTTTATAGGCCTACTAGTTGCCTTATTGCATTGTTGCAACGTTAGTTACAGGCGTTGCTCGCAGCGTTCTATTATAACCTACGTTGTTTCCATAACTAACCCATAGGCTTATATAACTAAGCTAACTAGGTTACCCTATAGGGAAGCCAAAATTAACGATAACTAGGCAACTAGTAGTTATATAAAAGGCTAAAGTATACTATTTGAATCCTTGATTTTTTTCTGGATTTAATGGTATATTTTATTAATAGGGTTATATATTAAAATCCTTAGTTAGACTACCTAGGCAGCTAGTTTATATAGCTATGAGTTAATTTTTTATTTTTCCTATATAAAAACGTTTTGCGAAAAATAAAAAGTAGCTCCTAAGACCTCTCTAGCGATCTAGATCCCCTAATATAGTTAGTAAGTCTATAAGAGGACTAGAAATCCTCTTATTGCTCGTTAGACTATTCGTTAGCTAGGAATTAACTATATTTAACTATTAAAGCTCTCTATCTTAAAGAATACTGCAGTAATCTAGTGAATCTAGAAGCCGCCGCATTAGAATCTACTAGGGAGGTCTTCCTATCCCTCTAGCTAGATTCCCTTCCATTTTCAATAGTTACCTAAAGCCTCCTAAAGGTCTAGCGCCCGCAGCGCCCACAGCGCCTGTACTAACAGCCCCTAGGACAACTAATACAGCGCCCGCGACAGCGCCTATAGCACCTATAACAGCGCCTGCAACGCCTCTAGCGCTACCCCTAGAGAGCCCTAGCTCTAGCGCCCCTAATAAGGGTGCTATCGAAAAGCCGTTTTTAGATTTAGATTCTTTAATTAATTCTCATTCTATAGATATTAATAATTTCAATATATCTTTATACGTTAAGGAGATATGCTTTAAGGCATAATAAAGGGCTAAATTATCCACTAATAATAATGATTTAGATACCCCTAAGACCTGGAAATAAGCTTTAAAAAGCAAGGATAGTTAAAAATAGATAGATGCAACTTTTAACGAATTTAAATAGCTTCTAGCTACTAGAACCTTTAAATTTATAGGGATAGACTAGATTCCTAAGGGCTAGAGGGTTCTAAAGAATAGGCTTATTTATAAGCTTAAAAAGGATAAAGAAAATAATCCTCTGAAATATAAGGCCTAACTCATTGCTAAAGGGTTTATGTAGATAGAAGGTTAAGATTATATTAAAACCTACGCTATAACTAGCATTCCCCCTAGTTAGCGGATTTTACTAGCCCTAGCGGCTTGTAATAACTAGGAAGTTAAATAGGTTAATTTTATAGGGGCCTTTTTAAATAGTCTACTAAAGGAAGCTATCTATATGCAAATCTGTTAGGGTCGTGGAGGCTACGGAGCGACACGGGCGATAAAGGCAATGGTATTATATATAGAAGGACCTACTTAAGGCTTATAGCACCCTAGCTATAAGGCTACTATAAGCTAGTTATATACGCGCAAAGGGAGTATTTAAGCAAAGGTCACACATATAGAATATAAGAGGCTAGAGATTAAAACCCTTAAGCATTACTACTTACCTTTAGTAATCTAGCTACTACTTATTTATACTATTACCCTATTCTTTCTATTCTAGCCTAGAAGCCTTAATAAGTTAATCTCTCTTTTCTATTAGGGTAATAGGCTATTAGTAAGTTAAGAATATTAGCACTATAAAGAATAAATACCTACTTAAGGGGTACTAATAACTCTAGAGTAAACACACTATATAAAGGTATACTTATAGATTAGAACTTACTTCTAAAGCCTAAGTCTTCTTATCTAACCACACTAGAGAATTCCTATATATTAGAACCTATTATTAATAGTAAAGAAGCTATATTAAACTATAGCCTTATATAAGCAAAGACATAGCTATAAATTACTTAAAAAAAGTAAAAACTTAAATAGCTATAGAAAAATTTGCAAGAAGTAAATACCTCTCTTTAATAAGTTAATACTAATAAAGGCCTTACTCCTACCCTATAAATACCTTTTACTTAAGACTTTACCCCTATTCCCTAGGAAGCACTACCCTTACTAGGACTTTATAAATATAGTATAGTAAAGACATAGCTTAAAGCTCCTATATATAAGGGGGATACCTATAAGAACCTATAGATATTTTTAGTAAATTTAAATATAACCTTTACTATAGATTAAAACATATTTACTAGTAATATAATAAAAGTTATATATACTAGTAGCTACCTAGTAAATAAGGCAAAGTAATAGTAGATACGCTTTACTACTATAGATAGCTATATAAATTACTAAAGCTACACTTAGGTAGAGTTTATCTAATAGCTAAAAACTAAAGGAATAGATAAAGATAGTTATTACTTAGAAGCTATAGGAACACTACTAACCCTTTACTAAGGTAAGGATTAGTTATTCTAGATATTTATTAAAATCTAGGGAAAGGCAAAAGTAAAATTACCTAAACCTATGCTTAAACCTCTAAGAATTACCTAGTTTATATAGTGCCTAAATAGCACTATAAAAAAGCAGGTATTTAGCTAAGAGTACCCTATAAGTTAGAACTACCTTATTAGCTAAGGAAAGAAGGCAAAAGTAGTAACTAAGAAAAAGAAAGGGATTCCCTATAAAGGCTACTAAGGAGGTAACTAGTAAAAGAGAAGGAATTACTTAGTGTCTCTAGAAAAAGAGCTATAGGAAAAACACTATATAAGAGTAAGGGGCTTACTAGTTTATTATAAGTGTAGGAAACTAGGCTATCTCTTAACTAGGTACACTAAACTAGACTATAGTATTTACTAGAAAAACACCTATACTACTAAGTAGCACTAAGCTAGCACTAAGTAGGCTAGGAGTTACTTAAACCTAAATAAGACCCTAATTAGCTTAGTTTAACCTTAGGAAAACGCTCTTAATATAACTTAACTTAATAAGAATAGTCTTTTAGACCTATAAATTTATATAGATATTAAGTTATATTAAGATAACCACTAGGTAGTAGTGCTAATGCTATTTAACCCTAGCGCTATATATTCCTTAATTTACCCTAATATACTAATAGACCTTAATTAGTTAAAAGTGTAACCTTATAATAATACACTTAAAAGTGCATTAGGTAATATTATACTATATTAAGGGATTTTAAGGAAAATAGTGTTAGTTAGGGATAGTATAGGCTATATAAAGATATGCTAACTTAGCTACTATATTATAGATAGTAGTAAAAAATTAGTTTTAGGAGTTAATTAGGTAAGAGAGTATAAGCCTATAATAATATTATAGAAAGATAGACTTTAAAGATACCTAGTAATAAAGGGTTATATCTTATTAGTAGTAAGGTTATAGGATAGTTAGAAAGTAGCGAAATATGCATTAGTTATAGTAGTACTTAACCTATAGGTAATGCATATAATTAGATATATAGCTACTATTAGGCCTATAGTAAATAAGGAGGGAGGAAGTAGTAATAATATAGTAATAGAACTAACTAATAAACCTAAGAAAGTAAAACTTCTAGAAGCTTATAAGGAGTTTAAAGATATATTTTTAAATAAAAAGGCTAGCACCTTTCCTAGCTTAGGTAGTTAGACTTATGCTATTAAATTAGAAGAAGGAAAAGCATTACTATAGGGTCTAATATATAACCTAGCTAAGAAAGAGTTATAGGTGCTTTATAAGTACCTAGTAACTATATAGGAATGTAAATAAATCTAAAGATCTATTAGCCTAGCAAGAGCCCTAATTCTTTTTATGCTAAAGAAAGGGGAAAAGCTATAACTATATATAGATTATAAGGGCCTTAATAAGATTATAGTTAAAGACAAGGCCCCTTTGCCCCTAATATTAGAAATCTTAGATTAACTAGGGGGTGTAAAGATTTTTATAAAGTTAGACCTTAAAGATACGTACTATTAGCTATGTATCTATAAGGGTAATAAGTGGAAAATAGCCTTTTAGTGTAGATATAGTTACTTTAAGTATCTTATAATGCTATTTAGGCTTATTAATATGCTATTATCCTTCTAAGAGTATATTAATAAAGCTTTAGAAAGCCTTAATAATCTTATTTACATTATCTACCTTAATAACACCCTAATATTTAGCTATAAGATCTTAAAGCATAAGGGTAATATTAAAAAGATCCTTAAGAGATTTTAAAAGGCTAACCTTTTTATTAACTTAGATAAGTGCTAATTCTCTATTAAGGAGGTTAAATTCCTTAGTTATATAATCTTACTAAAAGGAATCTTAATAGACCTAAGTAAGGTAAAGGTAATTATAACATAGCTAATACCTATCTACGTGTTTAAAATCTAATCTTTCCTTAGGTTTACTAGATTTTATAAGCGCTTTATTAAGTTATATAGTAAAATAGTTATCCTATTAATAAACTACCTATAAGGGAACTAACTAGTAAAGTTTAAGCTAAATAATAGTAAGCTAGTAGTGTTTAAAGAACTATAAAAGCTATTTTAGGAAGCGCTAATTTTAGTCTATTTTAACCTAAGGCTACTACTATAAGTAAAGACTAATACCTCTAGATATGTAATTAGAGCTATCCTTATAATATTAGTGCTAGGTTACTAGCACCCTATAGTGTTTATATTAAGGAAGTTAAAGGACGCTAAATTACACTATATAACACTAGACGTAAAGCTACTAGCGATTTAGGAGGCCTTTTAGACTTAGAGGCACTACCTTGCTTACTTAATATACCTAGTTATAGTAATTATAGATTACTTAAACTATAAGTACCTTATAATAAAGCTAAAGCTAACTAGTTACTAGGTTACTATATTAGATAAGCTATACCTATTTAACTTTACTATTAAACACTAGGTAGGGAAACTAAATCCTACTAACCCTTTATTATAAAGACTAGACTATATTAGTAAGGAAAGGAAGGCTAAGGCTTTTATATCTTAGTTACTAACCTTCCTTACTAAGTTTACTACTATTAGGCTATAGGGATGCTATATTAGTAATAGCTTAACTACTAGTTAGGCGTGTCTATAGTGTATTAGGTTTATAGTTAAGGAGTAGTGTAAGAGTAATAGTAACTTAGTAAGTACCCTATGTCTATATTTACTACCCCTTAATAGTAAAGTAAGAACCCTAATAGTAGGTAGGAGAACCTTTTCTATATTAATCTTTACTACGCTAAGTAAAGAGTCTAAGAGCATTACTAAGGAGCTATATACTTATAGTAGTATTAAGGTAAATCCCCTAATAGTAGGTAAGAGAACCTTTTCTATATTAATCTTTACTATATTTGCGGAAGTAATAGTAATATTGAAAATGGGAAGGGAATCTAGCTAGAGGGATAGGAAGACCTCCCTACTAGATTCTGATGCGGCGGCTTCTAGATTCACTAGATTATAGCGTATTCTGCAAGATAGAGAGCTTTGATAGTTGAATACAGTTGATTCCTAGCTAAACGGACAGTCTAACGAGCAATGAGAGGATTTCTAGTCCCCTCATAGACCTACTAACCGTATCGAAGGATCTAGGTCGCTAGAGAGGTCTTAGGAGCTACTTTTTATTTTCCGCAAAACTCATTTGTATAGGAAAAATAAAAAATCGACTCACAGCCATACAAACTAGCTGCCTAGGTGGTCTAACTAAGCATTTTTAATAGACAACCCTATTAGCAAAATATACCATTAAATCCAGAAAAATTCAAGGATTCGAACAGTATACGTTAGTCTTTTATACGACTACTAGTTGCCTAGTTACAGTCGATTTTAGCTTCCCTATAGGGTAACCTAGTCGGCTTAGTCATACAAGCCCGCGGGTTGGTTGTGGAACAACGCAGGTCACAACAGAAATAACGCTGCAAGCAACGCTCGTAACTAACGTTGCAACAACGCAACAAGGCAACTAGTGGGCCTATAAAATAGTGCTATAAATAGCATTATTTTAACAGATTGTAACACAAGCAATTTCTAGCGTGCGTTATTTGCAATAGGAATAAATTTAGAGATTTAACACAGGGACTTTTAGAAGATAGCACTACCTAATTATAAGGGTAAGGCCCTTGCCACAGGGTCTTCTAGCCCCCCTAGGGACCCTAGTAGGATAGATATAGAAGGTTAACTAGCTGTTTAGGCTAGTACTTTACACCTACAAAGTCAAATTAAACAATAAGGCAAGACCTTAGCTAATTTTATTAGGCATAGTAAGGATAATTATATTAAAAACAAGGCTAGCATTAATAATCTTCTAGAGAAATTAACGCAAACTATAACTATTATGCAAGGTCTTTAGGCTTCTAATAGACCTAAGGAAGAAAATACTAAGGTTCTAGAAAAAGACCTAGCTACTACTTCTATAAGCGTACCTTCTAGTAACTTATAAGCTGCCTTTAACATAGGTGCTATAAAGAAACTAAATAAGAAGGTTTACTCTATTCCAGAGGGAGCTAAGCTAAAAGGCCCTAAAAACTATGATCAGTGAAAGCAAGCCCTAAGCATATAATTTAGAGCCCTAGGATTACCTGAATTTATAGATAATCCAAGCCTAACAAGCTATCTAGCTAACTATAACTAAGCTATTCTTTTAATAATATTAAGAGATAGTTATTAACTAGGACTATAGGCTGCTATATGTTAGCAAAAATCCCCTAAAGAAGCCTATAAAGTCCTTATTAGGCAGTATTTGCAGAGTGCTAAAATCCAGCGTGGTACGCTATATACTAGCTACCACTCTCTAAACTTTTCAAGTTATAAGGGATCTTTAGAGGCTTTTAATGCTAATTTTAATAATTTACTAGCTAGACTATAGCTTTGTAGTGTAGAGATCGCCCCTATTAATTAAGTAAATTATTATATTAATGCATTAAAGCAGACCTTTCCTAGTTAGGCTAAGAGATAAAGATTTACTATCAGAGCTTCTAGGGCATAAGGACTGCCTATAAATACCCTAAATTTACAGTTTGTTATAGCGGACTTATTAGAAGAATAGAGGGACAAGACCTCCCCTATAGCTAAAGCCCTTAGCTATAAGGCTTCTAATAATAACAAGGGAAATTCTAAGGACTAGGAAAAGAAGTCTTCTAATCCTAACCCTAAGAAGGACTCTAATACCACTAAAGAGTAGGATAAGAAGGATTTAAACCCTTCTAAGGCCTCTAAAAAGAAGAAGAAGAAGAAAAGTAGTAATAGGGAAAAACAGAAAGGAAAAGAAGCTGCTTTTGCTTTAGGCTATACTCTAGCCACGAGATACGTTAAAGAATTAGATTCTAATAAATCTAGTAATAATAATAGTAGTGATTCTAATTCTAATTCAGATAGTTCTAGTGCCTCTACCACTAGTAACACTACTAGCAAGCCTACTTTTAGCTACTCTAACGATGTGGTTAAAAACTCCCTTTTGTATAATACGGGTTCTTCCTATTATATTTATAATAATAGGGCTTCTTTTAGGGACTTTAAACCTCTAAAGAAAGGTAAAACTAGCGCTATAATTACAGTAGGAGAACCTATTTATCCTAAAGGAAGAGGCATAGCTGTTTTTAACATTCTAGTTAAGAAAAATCCACTAGAATATAGGCCTTTAGCTTTGCTAGATGCCCTATATTTCCTAGGCATAGATACTAACCTAGTTAGTGGTTATCTTACTATCTAAAGGGAGGTTATCTAGCTAAAGACTAGCTATTCCTAGCTAATAAAAGCCCCTATGGGTTACTAGAACCTGCTAAACACGGCTTTTTTCTATAGATTAAGGGGCAACCTACTCCTATAATCTATAAGCATTTAACCTACCTCTCCTTTATAGGCTCTTAATATTGCAACTAACAATGATAACCAAGAGCTTATAAGACTAAATTAGGGTTTTCCTACCCTATAGAGGTTCAAATTCCACAACTAGCTTTTAATCCTAAGGAATATTAATAAATCAAAGAGCTAGAAGACGATGATTTAGATAATTTAGCCCTATGTCCCACTAAAGCTCCTCCTAGTTAGGCACCTTCTATAGGGGGTTTAGAAGGTCCATACCCTAATAACTTAGGTAACGATAGTGGCCGTCTATTACCCCCAGAGGCCTGTGATTCTCAAGAGGCCTAGCAACAGAGGGAGCTAGGGGATAATAGCCCTAAAAAGCTAGATTCTAGTTACAAGAAGTTACTAGATTTAGCCCTTCTTTAGCACATTTGATTAGGCTATATAGGCCTCTCTTTACTAAAGAAGTTATCGAAATTAGCTAAAGGGATCCCTGATTTTTCCGCCATTAAAGACAAGGATTTTAACTACATATCCTATATGCAATCTAAAGCTATTAGAAGACTAACTAAATGACTTATTTAGGACCCCCCTAGAGTTCTAGATATTCTAGAGGGAGATATAGTTAAAATCAAACCTATACCGCATAATAAGAAGGCAGTAGTCCTTATTCTTATTAATTGAAAATCCTAGTATAAATGGTGCTTTTTATTAGCTAATAAAGAAGGTTTAACCCTTTCTTTAGCTATTAAGGGCTTCTTTAGGGCCCTGAAAAATCAATATAACGCGTATCCTAGGCACCTTTACTTTAACGGAGGTACTAAAATTAACAACAAACTTTAGTTATAGTTATCTTCTAAAGGAATTTACTTTAGCACCTCTTGCCCTTATATTCACGAACAAAATAGGCTAGTTAAGAGGGCTATTAGGGTTATCCTAGACTGGCTTAGGGCTACACTTTAGTGGTCTAAGCTACCCTTATATCTATAGTCTTATATCCTTCTAGCTATAGTGGAATTAGTTAATATTATAGCTAATATAACTAAACCTTTAACCCCTAAGTAGCTATTTCTAGCTAATTTAGAGCCTAAGACTTCCTATAAGCCTAATTTCTTGAAAATTAGGGCTATAGGGTCTTATTGTGAGGTTCTAATACCTCCGGAGCAGAGATCTAAGCTTTAAAAGCTAGCCCCTAGGACTATTCCTAGTCTATTACTAGCTACTCTAGGTTCTACTGTTTATCTTGTTTATATTCCCTCTAAAAGGTTAGTTATAAAGACTAGCTTTATTAAAATTATAGAGGATATAGGCTCTGTAAGGTCCCCTAAGCCTTTAGGGACTAATCCTTTAGAGGGAGTGTTAAAATAATGCTATTTATAGCACTATTTTATAGGCCCACTAGTTGCCTTGTTGCGTTGTTGCAACGTTGGTTACGAGTGTTGCTTGCAGCGTCTGTTATGACTTGCGTTCCCACAACTAACCCACGGGCTTGTATGACTAAGCTAACTAGGTTACCCTATAGGGAAGCTAAAATCGACTGTAACTAGGCAACTAGTAGTTGTATAAAAGGCTAACGTATACTGTTTAAATCCTTAAATTTTTCTGGATTTAATGGTATATTTTATTAATAAGGTTGTATACTAAAGTGCTTAGTTAGGCCACCTAGGTAGCTAGTTTGTATGGCTATAAGTTGATTTTTTATTTTTCCTATATAAATGAGTTTTGCGAAAAATAAAAAGTAGCTCCTAAGACCTCTCTAGCGATCTAGATCCTTTAATACGGTTAGTAGGTCTATAAGGGGACTAGAAATCCTCTTATTGCTTGTTAGACTATCCGTTAGCTAGGAATTAACTGTATTTAACTATTAAAAGCTCCTAATCTTAAAGAATAAGCTATAATCTAGTGAATTTAGAAGCCACTGCGTTAGAATCTACTAGGGAGGTCTTCCTATCCCTCTAGTTAGATTCCCTTCCTATTTTTAATAGGTTATAAGCCTAGAAGGCCTATAGATTACTACATTACTGCGTTATTCTACTGTAATTACTGCTTAATTTTAGGTATAGTTACTACCTACTATACTTATAGGCTCTTAAGATTACAAAGGAAACCACTAGAATTTAAAGCTCTTTATTTACTAGCGCTACGTATTGTAATATTAGACCTTTAGTGTTAAAAATTAACTATATTGTAACCTATAACTACCTAGTTATAACCACAACCTTTTTAGTAATCCTATTCACTACTATGACCGTTATATTTAATATTATCTATAATAGTAGATATACTATATCCTTTAAAATCATTAGATATCTAGTATATCTATACTAGGCTTTTTAACCTATTACATTACGTTACACGCACTATACATTACGTTATGTTGCGTTATGGCTTCTGTAATACCTATTATTTACAATTCCTATCCTTAGTGTTAAGAAAATTTTCTTAGAGACCCCTCTCTGCTATTTTTCTGCCTGCGTATACTAAAGACCTACTTTTTAGACCTAAGGGCTGCCCTCTTAAACAGTCCTGCTATATAATTTACATGCAACTAGATTGCAACACAAGCAATTTCTAGCGCGCGTTATTTGCAATAGGAATAAATTTAGAGCTTTTACATAGGGATTCTTTTCCTTTTTTAGGGACTTTTAGAAGATAGCACTACCTAGTTATAAGGGTAAGGCCCTTGCTATAGGGTCTTCTAGCCCCCCCTAGGGACCCTAGTAGGATAGATATAGAAGGTTAACTAGCTATTTAGGCTAGTGCTCTATAGCTATAGATGCAAAGCTAAATTAAATAATAAGGCAAGACCTTATCTAATTTTATTAGGTATAGTAAGGAAAATTGTATTAAAAATGAGGCTAGTATTAATAATTTACTAGAGAAATTAACGTAAACTATAACTATTATGCAAGGTCTTTAGGCTTCTAATAGACCTAAGGAAGAAAATACTAAGGTTCTAGAAGAAGACCTAATAGGTACTACTTCTACGAGCGTACCTTTTAGTAACTTATAAGCTACCTTTAATATAGGTGCTATAAAGGAACTAAATAAGAAGGTTCACTCTATTCTAGAGGGAGCTAAGCTAAAAGGCCCTAAAAATTATAATTAGTAAAAGCAAGCCCTAAGCATATAATTTAGAGCCCTAGGATTACCTAAATTTATAGATAATCCAAGCCTAGCAGGCTATCTAGCTAACTATAACTAAGCTATTCTTTTAATAATATTAAGAGATAGCTGCTAACCTAGACTATAGGCTACTATATATTAGCAAAAATCCCCTAAAAAAGCCTATAAAGTCCTTATTAGGTAGTATTCGTAGAGTGCTAAAATCTAGCGTGGTACACTATACGCTAGCTACCACTCCCTAAACTTTTTAAGTTATAAGGGATTTTTAGAGGCTTTTAATGCTAATTTTAATAATTTACTAGCTAGACTATAACTTTATAGTGTAGAGATCGCCCCTATTAATTAAGTAAATTACTATATTAATGCATTAAAGTAGACCTTTCCTAGTTAGGCTAAGAGATAAAGATTTACTATTAGAGCTTCTAGGGCATAAGGACTGCCTATAAATACCCTAAATTTATAGTTCCTTATAGCGGATTTATTAGAAGAATAGAGGGACAAAACCTCCCCTATAGCTAAAGCCCTTAGCTATAAGGCTTCTAATAATAATAAGGGAAATTCTAAGGACTAGGAAAAGAAGTCTTCTAATCCTAACCCTAAGAAGGACTCTAATGCCACTAAAGAGTAGGATAAGAAGGATTTAAACCCTTCTAAGGCCTCTAAAAAGAAGCAGAAGAAGAAAAAGAGTAGTAATAGGGAAAAATAGAAAGGAAAAGAAGCTGCTTTTGCTTTAGGCTATACCCTAGCTATAGGATATGTTAAAGAATTAGATTCTAATGAATCTAGTAGTGATAATAGTAGTGATTCTAATTCTAATTTAGATAGTTCTAGTGCCTCTATCACTAGTAACACTACTAGCAAGCCTACTTTTAGCTACTCTAACGATGTGGTTAAAAACTCCCTTTTATATAATATAGGTTCTTCCTGTTATATTTGTAATAATAGGGCTTCTTTTAGGGACTTTAAACCTCTAAAAAAAGGTGAAACTAGCGCTATAATTATAGCAGGAGGACCTATTTTTCCTAAAGGAAAAGGCACAGCTATTTTTAACGTTTTGGTCAAGAAAAATCCACTAGAATATAGGCCTTTAGCTTTGCTAGATGCCCTATATTTCCTAGGTATAGATACTAACCTAGTTAGTGGGTTATCTCACTATCTAAAGGGAGGTTATCTAGCTAAAGACTAGCTATTCCTAGCTAATAAAAGCCCCTATGGGTTATTAGAACCTGCTAAACATAGCTTCTTTTTATAGATTAAGGGGTAACCTACTCCTATAATCTGTAAGCATTTAACCTACCTCTCCTTTATAGGCTCTTAATATTGCAACTAATAACGGCAACGATAACTAAGGGCTTATAAGACTAAATTAGGGTTTTCCTACCCTATAGAGGTTTAAATTCCGTAACTAGCTTTTAATCCCGAGGAATATTAACGAATCGAAGAGCTAGAAGATAATGATTTAGCCCTATATCCCACTAAAGCTCCTAGCTAGGCATCTTCTATAGGGGGTTTAGAAGGTCTATACCCTAATGACTTAGGTGACGATAGTGGCTGTCTACTGCCCCTAGAGGCCTGTGATTCTTAAGAGGCCTAGCAATAGAGGGAGCTAGGGGATAATAGCCCTAAAAAGCTAGATTCTAGTTACAAGAAGTTACTAGATTTAGCCCTTCTTTGGCATATTTGATTAGGCTATATAGGCCTCCCTTTACTAAAGAAATTATTAAAATTAGCTAAAGGGATTCCTGATTTTTCCGCTATTAAAGAAAAGGATTTTAATTGCATAGCCTGTATGCAATCTAAAGCTGTTAGAAGACTAACTAAACGACCTATTTAGGACCCCCCTAGAGTTCTAGATATTTTAGAGGGAGATATAGTTAAAATTGAACCTATACTGCATAATAAGAAGGCCATAGTCCTTATACTTATTAATCGAAAATCCCAGTATAAATAGTGCTTTTTATTAGCTAATAAAGAAGGTTTAACCTTTTCTTTAGCTATTAAGGGCTTCTTTAGGGCCCTGAAAAATTAATATAACGCGTATCCTAGGCACCTTCACTTTAACAGAGGTACTAAAATTAACAACGAACTTTAGTTATAGTTATCTTCTAAGGGAATTTGCTTTAGTACCTCTTGCCCCTATATTCACAAACAGAATAGGCTAGTTAAGAGGGCTATTAGGGTTATCCTTAACTGGCTTAGGGCTACACTTTAGTGGTCTAAGCTACCCTTATATCTATAGTCTTATATCCTTCTAGCCATAGTGGAATTAGTTAACATCACAGCTAATATAACTAAACCTTTAACCCCTAAGCAGCTATTTCTAGCTAATTTAGAGCCTAAGACTTCCTATAAGCCTAACTTCTTGAAAATTAGGGCTATAGGGTCTTATTATAAGGTCCTAATACCTTCGGAGCAAAGATCTAAGCTTTAAAAGCTAGCCCCTAGGACTATTCCTAGTTAGTTGCTAGCTACTCTAGGTTCTACTGTTTATCTTGTTTATATTCCCTCTAAAAGGTTAGTTATAAAAACTAGCTTTATTAAAATTATAGAGGATATAGGCTCTGTAAGGTCCCCTAAGCCTTTAGGGACTAATCCTTTAGAGGGAGAAGCTAATATCTCACAAGATAATCTAGAAATTCAGGATAGTTACCTAAAGCCTCCTAAAAGCCTAGCGCCCGCAGCGCCTGTAATAATAGCCCCCAGGGCGACCAATACAGCGCCCATGATAGCGCCTGCAACGCCTCTAGCGCTACCCCTAGAGAGCCCTAGCTCTAGCGCCCCTAATAAGGGTGCTATTAAAAAACCGTTTTTAGATTTAGATTCTTTAATTAATTCTAATTCTATAGATATTAATAATTTTAATATATCTTTATACGTTAAGGAGATATGCTTTAAGGCATAACAAAAGGCTAAATTATCCACTAATAACAATAATTTAGACACCCCTAAGACCTAGAAACAAGCTTTAAAAAGCAAGGATAGTTAAAAATAGATAGATGCAATATTTAACGAATTTAAATAGCTTCTAGCTACTAGAACCTTTAAATTTATAGGGATAGACCAAATTCCTAAGGGCTAGAGGGTTCTAAAGAATAGGCTTATTTACAAGCTTAAAAAGGATAAAGAAAATAATCCTCTAAAGTATAAGGCCTAACTTATTGCTAAAGGGTTTATGTCAATAGAAGGTTAAGATTATATTAAAACCTACGCTATAACTAGCATTCCCCCTAGTTAGCGGATTTTACTAGCCCTAGCGGCTTATAATAACTAGGAAGTTAAACAGGTTAATTTTATAGGGGCCTTTCTAAACAGTCCACTAAAGGAAGCTATCTATATGCAAATTCCTAATGGATTTACTAAGTTTGCTAAGTCTTCTACACCTAAAGTAGCTAAGTTACTTAAGAAGTATAGCTATAAACCCTCTTAAAAGCAGGTTATTTTCCTACAAAAAGCTTTATATAGATTAAAACAAAGCTCTAGAGAGTAGCAGCAGGTTTTAAAAGACCTTCTTTAGAAGCTAGGCTTTTAACCCCTTATATCCAACCTAGCTATCTTCTTTAACCTAACTACATCTACATATATAGTGACTTATATAAATAACTGCCTTCTAATAGGACTAGACCTAGCTTATATTAATAGGCTAAAGAAGCTACTTTATAAAGCTTATCCTATAGAAGACTAGGCTAGCCGAATTTTTCCTAGGCGTTTAAATCACTAGAAATTAAAAGAAAGGGACCCTAACTATTCACTAGTCCTAGTATATTTCTAAAGCCCTAGAAAGATTTAATATAAAGGATGCTAGACCTATTAAAATTCCTCTATAACTAGGAATTATAAAGCAGGTAGACTACCTAACTAAACCTCTTTCCCCCTCTAATCACAAGCTATATTAGAGTATTATAGGGACTATTATATACCTAATGCTCCTTATAAGACCTAATATTGCCTTTCCGGTTTAGTGGCTTTCTATAGCGCTAGCTAAGCTATTTATAGAGTATCTTAATGCTTCTAAATATTTGCTTAGGTACCTTTTAGGCTCTATAGGTTATTCTATAACTTATAGAAGGTCTAAATCTGCTATTATAGCTTCTGCAACCCTTATTAGCTTCTATAATAGCGACTTCGCGGGTAATAAGTCCTCTAAATTAACCTATGCTTATCTCTATAAGCTAGCTAAAGGACCTATTAGCTAGAAATTAAAGAAAGTAACTATAATAGCTTTATCTATATTAGAGGCTAAATCTAACGCCTTATATAAAGCTATTAGGGAGCTAGAGTGGCTTTATAGTCTCTTTAAAGAGATAAAGCTACCTATAGCACCTCTAGTACTAATTTTTAGTAATAACTAAGGCGCTATTACAACCGCTAATAACCCTACTCTTTATAGCAAAACAAAGCATACCCTGCTAAAATTTAACTATACTAGAGAAAAGGTATAGAAGGGTATAGCTAAGGTTATTTACATTAACACTAAAGAGATGCCTGCAGATAGTTTAACTAAGCCCCTGCCTAATAATAAATTTTAATAATTTATCTAACTATTAGGCCTTATAAATACAAAGGCTTAATCTAAACTAATAAAATTAACTAAAAAGTTAAAAAACCGAAAAATCAATAAAAACACTAGAATTACGCCTAAAAGTTATTAATTTTGCTATTTAAAAGTTATTAGATTTATTATTGAATTTATAGTTAACTTAGATATCTATTAAAGAGCTAAGTCTAGGTATTAATTAGTTACCTTATACTTTTCTAGAGGGAGTGTTAAAATAATGCTATTTATAGCACTATTTTATAGGCCCACTAGTTGCCTTGTTGCGTTATTGTAACATTAGTTACGAGTGTTGCTTGCAGCGTCTGTTATGACTTGCGTTCCCACAACTAACCCACAGGCTTATATAACTAAGCTAACTAGGTTACCCTATAGGGAAGCTAAAATCAACTGTAACTAGGTAACTAGTAGTTGTATAAAAGGCTAATGTATACTGTTCAAATCCTTGAATTTTTCTAGATTTAATGGTATATTTTATTAATAGGGTTGTATACTAAAGTGCTTAGTTAGGCCACCTAGGTAGCTAGTTTGTATAGCCGTGAGTTAATTTTTTATTTTTCCTATATAAATGAGTTTTGCGGAAAATAAAAAGTAGCTCCTAAGACCTCTCTAGTAACCTAGATCCTTCAATATGGTTAGTAGGTCTATGAGGGGACTAGAAATCCTCTCATTGCTTGTTAGACCGTCCGTTAGCTAGGAATCAACTGTATTTAACTATTAAAAGCTCCTAATCTTGAAGAATAAGCTATAATCTAGTGAATTTAGAAGCCGCTGCGTTAGAATCTACTAGGGAGGTCTTCCTATCCCTCTAGTTAGATTCCCTTCCCATTTTCAATAGGGAGAAACCGATATCTCACGAGATAATCTAGAAGTTTAGGATAGTTATCTAAAGCCTAAAAGTCTAGCGCTCGCAGCGCCCGCGACAACGCCTATAGCGCCCACAACAGCGCCTACAACGCCTCTAGCGCTACCCCTAGAGAGCCCTAGCTCTAGCGCCCCTAATAAGGGTGCTATTAAAAAACCGTTTTTAGATTTGGAATTCTTTAATTAATTCTGATTCTATGGATATCGATGATTTCAATATATCTATTGAAAATGGGAAGGGAATCTAACTAGAGGGATAGGAAGACCTCCCTAGTAGATTCTAACGCAGCGGCTTCTAAATTCACTAGATTATAGCTTATTCTTTAAGATTAGGAGCTTTTAATAGTTAAATACAGTTGATTCCTAGCTAACAGACAGTCTAACAAGCAATAAGAGGATTTCTAGTCCCCTCATAGACCTACTAACCATATCAAAGGATCTAGGTTGCTAGAGAGGTCTTAGGAGCTACTTTTTATTTTCCATAAAACTCATTTATATAGGAAAAATAAAAAATCGACTCATAGCCATATAAACTAGCTACCTAGGTAGCCTAACTAAGCACTTTAGTATACAACCCTATTAATAAAATATACTATTAAATCCAGAAAAATTCAAGGATTTAAACAGTATACGTTAGCCTTTTATACGACTACTAGTTACCTAGTTATAGTTAATTTTAGCTTCCCTATAGGGTAACCTAGTTAGCTTAGTTATATAAGCCTATGGGTTAGTTATGGGAACGCAAGTTATAACAGACGCTGCAAGCAACACTTGTAACTAACGTTGCAATAACGTAACAAGGCAACTAGTGGGCCTATAAAATAGTGCTATAAATAGCATTATTTTAACACTCCCTCTAGAAAAGTATAAGGTAACTAATTCAATACCTAGACTTAGCTCTTTAATAGATATCTAAGTTAACTATAAATTTAATAATAAATCTAATAACTTTTAAATAGCAAAATCAATAACTTTTAGGCGTAATTCCAGTGTTTTTATTGATTTTTCGGTTTTTTAACTTTTTAGTTAATTTTGTTGGTTTAGATTAAGCCTTTGTATTTGTAAGGCCTAATAGTTAGATAAATTATTAAAATTTATCATTAGGCAGGGGCTTGGTTAAACCATCTGCAGGCATCTCTTTAGTGTTAATGTAAATAACCTTAGCTATACCCTTCTATACCTTTTCTCTAGTATAGTTGAATTTTAGTAGGGTATGCTTTGTTTTGCTATAAAGAGCAGGGTTATTAGCGGTTATAATAGCGCCTTAGTTATCACTAAAAATTGGTACTAGAGGTGCTATAGGTAGCTTTATCTCTCTAAAGAGACTATAAAGCCACTCTAGCTCCCTAATAGCTTTATATAAGGCGTTAGATTTAGCCTCTAATATAGATAAAGCTATTGTAGTTGCTTTCTTTAATTTCTAGCTAATAGGTTCTTTAGCTAGCTTATAGAGATAAGCATAGGTTAATTTAGAGGACTTATTACCCGCGAAGTTGCTATCACAGAAGCCAATAAGGGTTACAGAAGCTGTAATAGTAGATTTAGACCTTTTATAAGTTATAGAATAACCTATAGAGCCTAAAAGGTACCTAAGTAGATGTTTAGAAGCATTAAGATGCTCTATAAATGGCTTAGCTAGCGCTGTGGAAAGCCACTAAACTAGAAAGGCAATATTAGGTCTTATAAGGAGCATTAGGTATATAATAGTCCCTATAATACTCTAATATAGCTTGTGATTAGAGGGGGAAAGAGGTTTAGTTAGGTGGTCTACCTGCTTTATAATTCCTAGTTATAGAGGAATTTTAATAGGTCTAGCATCCTTTATGTTAAATCTTTCTAGGGCTTTAGAAATATACTAGGACTAGTGGATAGTTAGGGTCCCTTTCTTTTAATTTCTAGTGATTTAAACGCCTAGGAAAAATTTGGCTAGCCTACGGTCTTCTATAGGATAAGCTTTATAAAGTAGCTTCTTTAGCCTATTAATATAAGCTAGGTCTAGTTCTATTAGAAGGCAGTTATTTATATAAGTCGCTATATATGTAGATATAGTTAGGTTAAAGAAGATAGCTAGGTTGGATATAAGGGGTTAAAAGCCTAGCTTCTAAAGAAGGTCTTTTAAAACCTGCTGCTACTCTCTAGAGCTTTGTTTTAATCTATATAAAGCTTTTTGTAGGAAAATAACCTGCTTTTAAGAGGGTTTATAGCTATACTTCTTAAGTAACTTAGCTACTTTAGGTGTAGAAGACTTAGCAAACTTAGTAAATCCATTAGGAATTTGCATATAGATAGCTTCCTTTAGTGGACTGTTTAGAAAGGCCCCTATAAAATTAACCTGTTTAACTTCCTAGTTATTATAAGCCGCTAGGGCTAGTAAAATCCGCTAACTAGGGGGAATGCTAGTTATAGCGTAGGTTTTGATATAATCTTAACCTTCTATTTGCATAAACCCTTTAGCAATGAGTTAGGCCTTATACTTTAGAGGATTATTTTCTTTATCCTTTTTAAGCTTGTAAATAAGCCTATTCTTTAGAACCCTCTAGCCCTTAGGAATTTAGTCTATCCCTATAAATTTAAAGGTTCTAGTAGCTAGAAGCTATTTAAATTCGTTAAATATTGCATCTATCTATTTTTAACTATCCTTGCTTTTTAAAGCTTGTTTCTAGGTCTTAGGGGTGTCTAAATTATTGTTATTAGTGGATAATTTAGCCTTTTATTATGCCTTAAAGCATATCTCCTTAACGTATAAAGATATATTAAAATTATTAATATCTATAGAATTAGAATTAATTAAAGAATCTAAATCTAAAAACGGTTTTTTAATAGCACCCTTATTAGGGGCGCTAGAGCTAGGGCTCTCTAGGGGTAGCGCTAGAGGCGTTGCAGGCGCTATCGTGGGCGCTGTATTAGTCGCCCCGGGGGCTATTATTACAGGCGCTGCGGGCGCTAGGCTTTTAGGAGGCTTTAGGTAACTATCCTGAATTTCTAGATTATCTTGTGAGATATTAGCTTCTCCCTCTAAAGGATTAGTCCCTAAAGGCTTAGGGGACCTTACAAAGCCTATATCCTCTATAATTTTAATAAAGCTAGTTTTTATAACTAACCTTTTAGAGGGGAATATAAACAAGATAAATAGTAGAACCTAGAGTAGCTAGCAACTAACTAGGAATAGTCCTAGGGGCTAGCTTTTAAAGCTTAGATCTTTGCTCCGAAGGTATTAGGACCTTATAATAAGACCCTATAGCCCTAATTTTCAAGAAGTTAGGCTTATAGGAAGTCTTAGGCTCTAAATTAGCTAGAAATAGCTGCTTAGGGGTTAAAGGTTTAGTTGTATTAGCTGTGATGTTAACTAATTCCACTATGGCTAGAAGGATATAAGACTATAGATATAAGGGTAGCTTAGACCACTAAAGTGTAGCCCTAAGCTAGTTAAGGATAACCCTAATAGCCCTCTTAACTAGCCTATTCTGTTTGTGAATATAGGGGCAAGAGGTACTAAAGCAAATTCCCTTAGAAGATAACTATAACTAAAGTTCGTTGTTGATTTTAGTACCTCTGTTGAAGTGAAGGTGCCTAGGATACGCGTTATATTGATTTTTTAGGGCCCTAAAGAAGCCCTTAATAGCTAAAGAAAAGGTTAAACCTTCTTTATTAGCTAATGAAAAGCACTATTTATACTGGGATTTTCGATTAATAAGTATAAGGACTGTGGCCTTCTTATTATGCGGTATAGGTTTAATTTTAACCGTATCTCCCTCTAAAATATCTAGAACTCTAGGGGGGGTCCTAAATAGGTTGTTTAGTTAGTCTTCTAACAGCTTTAGATTGCATATAGGCTATGCAGTTAAAATCCTTTTCTTTAATGGCGGAAAAATTAGGGATCCCTTTAGCTAATTTTAATGATTTCTTTAGTAAAGGGAGGCCTATATGGCCTAATTAAATATGCTAAAGAAGGGCTAAATCTAGTAACTTCTTGTAACTAGAATCTAGCTTTTTAGGGCTATTATCCCCTAGCTCCCTCTGTTGCTAGGCCTCTTAAGAATTATAGGCCTCTGGGGGCAGTAGACGGCCACTATCGTCACCTAAGTTATTAGGGTATGGACCTTCTAAACCCCCTATAGAAGATGCCTAGCTAGGAGCTTTGGTGGGATATAGGGCTAAATCATTGTCTTCTAGCTCTTTGATTTATTGATATTCCTTGGGATTAAAAGCTAGTTGCGGAATTTAAACCTCTATAGGGTAGGAAAACCCTAATTTAGTCTTATAAGCCCTTGGTTATTGTTGCTATTGTTAGTTATAATATTGAGAGCCTATAAAGGAGAGGTGGGTTAAATGCTTATAGATTATGGGAGTAGGTTGCCCCTTAATCTGTAAAAAGAAGCCGTGTTTAGTAGGTTCTAATAACCCATAGGGGCTTTTATTGGCTAGGAATAGCTAGTCTTTAGCTAGATAACCTCCCTTTAGATAGTGAGATAACCCACTAACTAGGTTAGTATCTATGCCTAGGAAATATAGGGCATCTAGCAGAGCTAAAGGCCTATATTCTGGTGGATTTTTCTTAACTAGAACGTTAAAAACAGCTATGCCTCTTCCTTTAGGAAAAATAGGTCCTCCTACTGTAATTATAGCGCTAGTTTTACCTTTTTTTAGAGGTTTAAAGTCCCTAAAAGAAGCCCTATTATTACAAATGTGATAGGAAGAACCTATATTATATAAAAGGGAGTTTTTAACTATATTATTAGAGTAGCTAAAAGTAGGCTTGCTAGTAGTGTTACTAGTGGTAGAGGCACTAGAACTATCTAAATTAGAATTAGAATCACTACTATTATTACTACTAGATTTATTAGAATCTAATTCTTTAACGTATCCTATGGCTAGGGTATAGCCTAAAGCAAAAGTAGCTTTTTTTCCTTTCTGTTTTTCCCTATTGCTACTCTTTCTTCTTCTGCTTCTTTTTAGAGCCTTAGAAGGGTTTAAATCCTTCTTATCCTGCTCTTTAGTAGCGTTAGAGTCCTTCTTAGGGTTAGGATTAGAAGACTTCTTTTCCTAGTTTAGAATTTCCCTTGTTATTATTAGAAGCCTTATAGCTAAGGGCTTTAGCTATAGGGGAGGTTTTATCCCTCTGTTCTTCTAATAAATCCGCTATAAGGAACTATAAATTTAGGGTATTTATAGGCAGTCCTTGTGCCCTAGAAGCTCTAATAGTAAATCTTTGTCTCTTAGCCTAACTAGGAAAGGTTTGCTTTAATGCATTAATATAGTGATTTACTTGATTAATAGGGGTGATCTCTACACTATAAAGTTGTAGTCTAGCTAGTAAATTATTAAAATTAGCATTAAAAGCCTCTAAAGATCCCTTATAACTTAAAAAGTTTAGGGAGTGGTAGCTAGCGTATAGTGTACTACGCTGGATTTTAGCACTCTACGAATACTGCCTAATAAGGACTTTATAGGCTTCTTTAGGGGATTTTTGCTAATATATAGCAGCCTATAGTCTAGGTTAGTAGCTATCTCTTAATATTATTAAAAGAATAGCTTAGTTACAGTTAGCTAGATAGCCTGCTAGGCTTAGATTATCTATAAATTTAGGTAATCCTAGGGCTCTAAATTATATGCTTAGGGCTTGCTTCCACTAATTATAATTTTTAAGGCCTTTTAGCTTAGCTCCCTCTAGAATAGAGTAAACCTTCTTGTTTAGTTCCTTTATAGTACTTATATTAAAGGCAGCTTATAAGTTACTAGAAGGTACGCTTATAGAAGTAGTACCTATTAGGTCTTCTTCTAGAACCTTAGTATTTTCTTCCTTAGGTCTATTAGAAGCCTAAAGACCTTGCATAATAGTCATAGTTTGCGTTAATTTCTCTAGTAGATTATTAATGCTAGCCTTGTTTTTAATATGATTTTCCTCGCTATGCCTAATAAAATTAGATAAGGTCTTGCCTTATTATTTAATTTAGCTCTGTATCTATAGCTATAAAGCACTAGCCTAAATAGCTAGTTAACCTTCTATATCTATCTTACTAGGGTCCCTAGGGGGGCTAGAAAACCCTATAGCAGGGGCCTTACCCTTATAACTAGGTAGTGCTATCTTCTAAAAGTCCCTAAAAAAGGAAAAGAATCCCTATGTAAAAGCTCTAAATTTGTTCCTATTATAAATAACGCGCGCTAGAAATTGCTTATGTTGCAATCTAGTTACGTATGTAAATTGTGTGGCAGGACTGTTTAAGAGGGTAGCCCTTAGGTCTAAAAAGTGGGTCTTTAGTATGCGCGGGCAGAAAAATAGCAGAGAGGGGTCTCTAAGAAAATTTTCTTAACACTAAGGATAGGAATTATAGATAATAGGTATTACAGAAGCTATAATACAATGTAACGTAATGTATAGTGCGTGTAATGTAATGTAATAGGTTAAAAAGCCTAGTATAGATATACTAGATATCTAATGATTTTAAAGGATGTAGCGTATTTACTATTGTAAATAATATTAAATATAATGGTTATAGTAGTAAATAGGATTACTAAAAAGGTTATGGTTATAACTAGGTAGTTATAGGTTGTAATGTAGTTGATTTTTAACACTAAAGGTCTGATGTTGTGATGCGTAGCGCTAGTAAATAAAGAGCTTTAAATTCTAGTGGTTTCCTTTGTAATCTTAAGAGCCTATAGGTATAGTAGGTAGTAACTATACCTAAAATTAAGCAGTAATCGCAGTAGAATAACGCAGTAATGTAGTAATCTATAGGCCTTCCGGGCTTATAACCTATTAAAAATAGGAAGGGAATCTAACTAGAGGGATAGGAAGACCTCCCTAGTAGATTCTAACGCAGTGGCTTCTAAATTCACTAGATTATAGCTTATTCTTTAAGATTAGGAGCTTTTAATAGTTAAATACAGTTAATTCCTAGCTAATGGACAGTCTAATAAGCAATGAGAGGATTTCTAGTCCCCTTATAGACCTACTAACTATATTAAAGGATCTAGGTCACTAGAGAGGTCTTAGGAGCTACTTTTTATTTTTCGCAAAACTTATTTATATAGGAAAAATAAAAAATCGACTCATAGCTATATAAACTAGCTACCTAGGTGGCCTAACTAAGCACTTTAGTATATAACCCTATTAATAAAATATACTATTAAATCTAGAAAAATTCAAGGATTCGAACAGTATACGTTAGCCTTTTATACGACTACTAGTTGCCTAGTTACAGTCGATTTTAGCTTCCCTATAGGGTAACCTAGTTAGCTTAGTCATACAAGCCCGTGGGTTAGTTGTGGGAACGCAAGTCACAACAGACACTGCAAGCAACACTCGTAACCAACGTTGCAACAACGCAACAAGGCAACTAGTGGGCCTATAAAATAGTGCTATAAATAGCATTATTTTAACAATATCTTTATACGTTAAGGAGATATGCTTTAAGGCATAACAAAGGGCTAAATCATCCACTAATAACAACGATTCGGATACCCCTAAGACCTAGAAACAAGCTTTAAAAAGCAAGGATAGTCAAAAATGGATAGATATAACCTTTAACGAATTTAAACAGCTTCTAGCTGCTAGAACCTTTAAATTTATAGGGATAGACTAAATTCCTAAGGGCTAGAGGGTTCTAAAGAATAGGCTTGTTTATAAGCTTAAAAAGGATAAAGAAAATAATCCTCTAAAATACAAGGCCTAACTCGTTGCTAAAGGGTTTATGCAGATAGAAGGTTAAGATTATATTGAAACCTACGCTACAACTAGCATTCCCCCTAGTTAGCGGATTTTACTAGCCCTAGCGGCTTGTAATAACTAGGAAGTTAAATAGGTTGATTTTATAGGGGCCTTTTTAAATAGTCCACTAAAGGAATCTATCTATATGCAAATACCTAATGGATTTACTAAATTTGCTAAGTCTTCTACACCTAAAGTAGCTAAGTTACTTAAGAAGTATGGCTATAAACCCTCTTAAAAGCAGGTTATTTTCCTATAAAAAGCTTTATATAGATTAAAACAAAGCTCTAGAGAGTGGCAGCAGGTTTTAAAGGACCTTCTTCGGAAGCTAGGCTTTTAACCCCTTATATCCGACCTAGCCGTCTTCTTTAACCTAACTATATCTATATATATAGCAACTTATGTGGATAACTGTCTTCTAATAGGACCGGATCTAGCTTATATTAATAGGCTAAAGAAGCTACTTTATAAAGCTTATCCTATAGAAGATCATAGGCTAGCCGAATTTTTCCTAGGCGTTTAAATCACTAGAAATCGAAAGAAAGGGACCCTAACTATTCACTAGTCCTAGTACATTTCTAAAGCCCTAGAAAGATTTAACATAAAAGATGCTAGACCTGTTAAAATTCCCCTATAACCTAGAATTATAAAACAGGTAGACCACCTAACTAAACCTCTTTCCCCCCCTGATCACAAGCTATATCAGAGTATTATAGGGACTATTATGTACCTAATGCTCCTTATAAGACCTAATATTGCCTTTCCGGTTTAGTGGCTTTTCATATTGCTAGCTAAGCTATTTATAGAGCACCTTAATGCTTCTAAACATTTGCTTAGGTACCTTTTAGGCTCTATAGGTTATTCTATAACTTATAGAAGGTCTAAATTTGCTGTTATAGCTTCTGCAACCCTTATTAGCTTCTGTAATAGTGACTTCGCGGGTGATAAGTCCTCTAAATTAACCTATGCTTATCTCTATAAGCTAGCTAAAGGACCTATTAGCTGGAAATCGAAGAAAGCAACTACAATAGCTTTATCCACATTAGAGGCTAAATCTAATGCCTTATGTAAAGCTATTAGGGAGCTAGAGTGGCTTTATAGTCTCTTTAAAGAGATAAAGCTACCTATAGCACCTCTAGTACTAATTTTTAGTGATAACTAAGGCGCTATTACAACCGCTAATAACCCTGCTCTTCATAGCAAAACAAAGTATACCCTGCTAAAATTTAACTATACTAGAGAAAAGGTATAGAAGGGTATAGCTAAGGTTATCTATATTAACACTAAAGAGATGCCTGTAGATAGTTTAACTAAGCCCCTGCCTAATGATAAATTTCAACAATTTATCTAACTATTAGGTCTTATGAATACAAAGGCCTAGTTTAAAAATCAACTAAAAAGTCGAAAAACCCGAAAAATCAACAAAAACACTGGAATTACGCCTAAAAGTTATCGATTTTACTGTTTTTAGTCTAAAAGTTATTGGATTTATTATTGGATTTATAGTTAACTTAGATATCTATTAAAGAGCTAAGTTTAGGTATTAAATTAGTTACCTCATACTTTTCTAGAGGGAGTGTTAAAATAATGCTATTTATAGCACTATTTTATAGGCCCACTAGTTGCCTTATTGCGTTGTTGCAACGTTAGTTACGAGCGTTGCTTGCAGCGTCTGTTGTGACTTGCGTTCCCATAACTAACCCACGGGCTTGTATAACTAAGCCAACTAGGCTACCCTATAGGGAAGCTAAAATCGACTGTAACTAGGCAACTAGTAGTCGTATAAAAGGCTGACGTATACTGTTTGAATCCTTGAATTTTTCTGGATTTAATGGTATATTTTGTTAATAGGGTTATCTATTAAAATACTTAGTTAGGCTACCTAGGCAGCTAGTTTGTATGGCCGTGAGTTGATTTTTTATTTTTCCTATATAAATGAGTTTTGCGGAAAATAAAAAGTAGCTCCTAAGACCTCTCTAGCAACCTAGATCCTCCGATACAGTCAGTAGGTCTATAAGGGGACTAGAAATCCTCTTATTGCTTGCTAGACTGTCCGTACTAGCTAGGAATCAACTATATTCAACCATTAAAGCTCTCTATCTTGCAGAATACGCTATAATCTAGTGAATCTAGAAGCCGCCGCATTAGAATCTAGTAGGGAGGTCTTCCTATCCCTCTAGCTAGATTCCCTTCCCATTTTCAATACTACCTTTAGGAACTTTCTTTATAATCTTAAAGAATTTATAATAAAGAGTTATAATTCTTACTAAACACTAGTAATAGGTTAGCTAGCTAAAAGTAATATTTATTAAAGAGGCACTTATACTAATATATATTTTATTATTTTTTATATAATAAGTGTATTTTAAGAAATTACCTAACCTAAGTTAGTAATAAAAGAGTAGTAAAAAAGTAGCTTAGTTATACTAGAAAAGTAGTAATATTTATTAGAAAAGTAGTAATATTTATTAGGAACTAGTTTCCTATTAATAATATATTAGGGTTTAGTACTATTATTCTTAGGTATAATCTACTAAATTACTACTTACTAACTATAATAAAGGTATAGAATTTTAATAGTATTACTTAGTAAGTTAGTAACTATAATACTATAAGTAAGAGGTAAACTTATATAGTGGTTTTCAAGGCTTATAATACCCTTTTCTAAGAAGACCTTTTAGGAGTAAGTATAAATATACTAGGAGTTATAGGGTAAATAAATAATATTATAACCTAGCTATAAGTTAGTAATAAGTAAGTAGGAAGTAAGGTAGTAAGAAAGAATACTACTATAAGGCTAGTAAGGCTAACTTATAAATTTAGTAAGGAAAATTAAGAGAGATAAGGAGAAAAGAAAGAGAAAAAGAAGGGGAAATTTAGTCTTTTTTATATTAACTATAGCTATTATAGACTCGAGCTACGAGCTCGGGTCTTTAGCGGAGGAAAGGGGGATCTAAAGAGGCTCCGTAAAGTAAGCGGGCTACACGCAGAAGAACACTAGTTAGTGCGCGCTTCGCGTATAGACTAGGTGTAACCCTTATAAAGGGGGATGCTATGTAACCCTAAGCTTAGTTTTCTTTTCCTTCTATAAGAATATTGATTACACTCTAAACGCTTATGTGCAGTAGCTATAAGGCTAGTTTATAACAATAGCCCCCTTAAGTAATTTATATAGGTAGTAAAAGTAAGCTATAGGTTAAAAGGCTAGTGTTATAGCTATTAATAGCTTAAGTTATAGCTAACTATATATACCTAGTAAGCTTATAGTAGCTTTACTAAAACTTATAATTAAATATACTCTAATATATAGTATCTAATACCCTATCCCTTTTACCTAATTAGAAAATATAATATAGGGTATTTACTTTTATAAAACTAGTAAGAATAAGGATATAAGTATTTATAAAGTAACTCTATAGCTATAACTATGTTATAACTAAGAGCTTATAAGTAAGGTAAGGAATAATAACTAAACCTATTATTAATAAGGCTATTATTGTGAGAACAATAGTAGCTAGGCAAGAGGTATAGGGGCTTTCGTATATTTACTAAAGCTTGCTAGGTCTAAGTGTGTTATATGTGTAAGCTAGGAGCTTATAGCTAGTGGCTCGCTAGTGTTACATAGACCTAGCCCTAGGGCCTAACCTACCACGTAGTGCGCATTAGTGTTCTAGGTGTTATTATTATAAGTAAGGCCTTATAATTATCCCCCCACTTTTAGCTAGGCTTCTAAAAAGCTTTTACTAGCTATCCTATAGCTATTTACTAAGTAGTAAACATATTAAAATAATAATAAATAATAAGTAATGCTTAGGTATAAATTTATCCCTAACTTTTCTCTTTATTATAGCCTTTTCCTCCCCTTAATATTAGTAATTATTTTTCTAAATACTATTATACCTTCTATTACCCTAACTTTTACCTTATTATTTACTATACTCTTACTATAGATAAGAAGACTATTCCCTTTAAGCGCTACTCTTATATACACTATTTACACACTAGGTGCGCTAACTTTAAGAAACACTTACTAGCTAAGCTATAATTACTATAGATAAACTATTAATTCCCTTACTATCTATTTACTATTACTTTATAAATAAAGTATTCTAAGCGCTATATCTAATGCTATAAATATAGCAATACTTATAACACTATAACTATATTACTTTTCCTTAGTTTCTTAGTAGCTTATTACTAATATTTAATATAGGTAATACCTATAATATAAGGAGATTTTTATAATCTCCTAGCTTATCTTAATTAGATCTAGGCGCTTATAGATGCCTATAGTAATAAGGATCTAGAAAACCCTAAGGATCCTATATTCTTAGAGGTAACTTACTACTATTTTAGCACCTACTACCTCTATCTAATAATAGGTTTTAACTATGCTAATATAGCTTACTATATTATATTTAGTTTAATAGGGGCTATAAAGGTCTATTAAGTTTATATTTTTACTACCTATTTACTAGCTTCTTACTTATATTTCTAGGTAGGATACCTTTATCTTATACTAGTAGTATATAGTTTCCTACTAATAATTATTAGTGTCTATATTCCTAGCTTTGCTTCCTAGGGTAGTAAGTTATATTCTAGTCTAGTTTTGCTATCTATTTACTAATATTTTAGTAGCTAAACTACTTATAGCTTATGTTTACGTAAAACGCGCGTATAGTTTTATATCTATATTTAACTAACCTAGGTTTTATACCTTAGGCTATAGTAGTCTATTGCTTTTACCTAGTAATAGAGAGAGTAGTTATAAAGGATAAGAGTAAGGCTAAGTACCTTATTTTAAATAGGGAAATTTTAACTTATAATAGGGCTATAATAGAGGGGTTTCCCCTTACTCTCCCCTAGTTATAAGCGTGTTTTCTTTTATTATTTAGTAAATAGTCTAAGTTACTTTTTTTATAAAGTGTAATAGTAGCTAATAAGGCTAGGCCTTTTCTATAGGAACCTTATATCTCTTTACTTATAACTTACTTATATCTCACTACCTTTCTTCCTTAATTTACTTTAGTGAAATTTTTAAATTATATATTAAGCGCCTTTTATATCTTTTACTAGAATCTACTAGTTATATTTGCTAGGCTAACCCTTTTACTTTACTAGGTATTTATTACCTTTATAGGTCTTCCTATAGTCCTTAACTTCCTTAACTTTATACTTATTATCTTTATCCTTAAGGTCTAGTATTAGTATATCTTCTTTTATAGCCTCTTTATAATAGTTCTATAGCTTTAGTAAGCTAATATAAAATACATTATATAATTAGCTATACTTTTTAGGTAACACAAGTTAAGACGCTTATTTGCTTATAGTGTTAAGTATTTAAAATAGCCTAATAAACCTAGGGGTTAGCTTTTGTTTTGCCTCCTTAAGCCTAATATTTTTTATTAATAGTAATACTTAGTTACCTCTTTATAGGGTTAGTAGCTAGTAATATTTATTATAGTACTTTACCTATATTTTAGTGGCTTTTACCTAGTTTTACTTTAGTTACTCTCTAACTTTATATAGCTTTATAATATAGGCATAGGCCTCTAGCACCTCCCCTTCTATAGTCTTATCCCTAAGAGCTAGGTAAAACTTAGGGGAATAGCCTATAAGAGAGTAGTTTAAAGAGTAGCCTATGGTTTTATTTACTATATTATTACAGGCAAATTACGCTATTAGGAGTAGCTTAGGCTATATTTACTAATTTTCTATAATAAAGCATTATAAATAATGCTTAAGCACCTAGTTTATTCTCTTTATTTGCCTATTAGTTTAGGGGTAAAACGCTATAAAAAGCCTATATTTTACGTAGGATAGGTAGCATAAGTCTAACTAGAATTAGCTTATAAAGACAGACCTTCTATTAGATATAATGCCTATTAGTGCCCTAAATTATAGTTTAATTTCTTTATAGAAAAGCTTTGCTAATTTAGCTACGTTAATTATAGTAGTTACTAGTAGGAAGATAGAGTACTTAGTAAATTAGTTTATAATTACTAGAATTACATTAGCTTCTTGCTTACCTATCTATATAATAAGTAGCCTTATAATAAAATCTATTAAGATTTTTGCCTATAGTTACCTTAGTATTAGTAAGGATTTAAGGCTTCTATATAGGCAATGCCTTCTAGCCACTACCTATTAGTAAGTTATATAGCTTATAACATAGTCTAATATAGACTTACTTATAGCTAGCCACTAAAAGTAGCGCTTTAATAGCTTAAGAGTGCGCTTAGTCCTAAAGTAACCTACTAGCGGATTATTATAGTGTAGCTATAGAAGCTTCTATTATAAGATAGGCTCTTAGGGAATAACTACTTAGTCTTAGTATATTAGAAGACCCCTTATGCTATGTAACTATAGACTAGCTTTTCCCTTCCCTTTTGCTAAGGAGTTAATCTTACTACTTTATCTCTATAAATCTAGGTCTTAATCCTATGCCTTCTATAGTAATTACGCTAATAGTTTATTTAGCCTAGATTAGTAAGGATCTAGTAATGTAATAGCCCCCTAAATCTCTTATGCTATGCTAGCGTCCTAGATACACGTTACCTTCTCCTAGAAATCCCCTTTATTTAGCTAACCTTTTACTAAATCTATAGTAGCTAACTAGCCTTCTAACTAGGCTATATAAGCCTTTACTATAGGGGCTAGGATATTTTCCTTCCCTAAAGGCATCTTACTATACCTCTTTACTAAAACTAGGGCATTTTCCTCCCCTAAAGGTATCTTACTATATCTTCTTTAATATATTAGTATCTTTACTTTTATTAGTTCTTTAGTAGCTACTATCTTTTTCTTAAGTTCTAGTAGTAATACCCTATTTATTAGGGGTTTGCTCTTATAATTAGACCTTCTTAATAGCGTATTTATAGGGTTACTTTTCCCTAGTCTATGCTTAATTATAAAGTAAAAGGGGTAAAGGAATATATACTATCTAGCCTACCTTCTATTTAACTTCTACTGCCTTATAAAGGTTTATAGATTATAGTGCTCTAATAGGACCTTTACTAGGGTTACTATACCTTTAACGTAATATTACTAGTGTTTAAATAACTTTACTATAGTAAGTAACTCTTAATTAGCTATACTATAGTTATATTTAGTATCTATAAACTTCCTTAACTAAAAGGCTATAGAATACTAGTAACCCTTATTATCCTATTAAGATAAGATTCCCACTATTATAAAGACTAAAGCATTTATCTTAATACGCACTAGCTAACTTAGGTTATAATAATAAAGAAAAGGTGCTTACTAAAAGGCGTCTTTTAGCTAGCGAAACGCTAGCTATTCCTTTGCTCTAAATATAAACTTCCTAGTCTAAATGCTATTTTAACTACCCTTTATTAATATATATAAGGGTACTATAATCCTAGAGTATTTATAAATAAATTATTAGTAAAAGTTATAAAACCCTAGGAAGGATTAAATATCCTTAAAGCTTATTAGCTTCTTTTAGTCTTAGATTATAGTAACCCTCTATATATCCATTAAAATCCTATTAACTAATAGAATAAACCCTAGTAATTTCACTAATTCCTAGTAAAATAAACACTTTAAGGGCTTTATATATAACTTTACTAACCTTATATATTCTAAAACTTCCTTAATATATATAGTATACTTCTCCTATGTTTTAGAAAAGATAAGGATATTATCTAGATATACCACGCAAATAGTGTTAACTAGCTTATAAAGCGCTTTATAAATATAGTTCTAGAAAGTAGCTAGGGTATTAGTTAGCCTAAAAGGCATTATAAGGTATTTATAGTGTCTATATTATATATAAAAAGCAGTCTTTTACTTATTACCCCCTTTAATTTAGATTTAATAGTAAGTATCCTTAATATTAATCTTTAAGAAAAAATAAGCCCCTTAGCACTAGTCTAGGATCTCTAAAATTAACGGGAGGGTATAGTAATTCTTTTATATTACCCTATTAAGTCCCCTATAGTTTATATATAGCTAAAGTATCCTATCTTTCTTTAGTATAAATAGGATAGGCATACATATAGGGCTCTTAGAGAGTCTTATCTAGCCTTTTTATAGGTTTTTATTAATATATTTATAGAGTTTCTTTAGCTTACCTTAGGAGAGGGGGTAAATTAGCCTATATAAAGGTATAGCCCCTAGTATTAGGTTAATTACGTGGTTAGTTATTTTTCTAGAAGGCAGGCTCCTTACCTTATCTAATATAAATATATCTTTAAACTTATATAGTTCCTTAGGGATATTTTTAATAGTTCTATATACTTTTGCTTTCTCTTTATCTTTAAAGGTAATAAACTTATCTTCTATAACCCCTATAATAGCGTATATAATAGTCTTATTATATATTACCCTTATAAACTTATAGGGAGTTATAAGTAAAAAGGCTTTTTCTATTTCTTAAACCACTACTCTCTAGAGTATAAATAAAGATATATATACTCTTCTATAAGTGTATATATTCTAATTAATATAAGGCTTCCCCTTAGTCTTAGGTCTTTATCTATAGCTATATATAGTAGCTTAAGGTTCTTTTCTTTTTCTCTAGAGTCTTTAATAGTAATAGGTACCTTATAGACACTATATTAAGGGATTATAAGGGCCCCTACTACCTTAATAATATTTGCTATAGCCTTAGCCTAATTAAGCTTATAGGTCTAGGTAAACTTAGTGCTAATAATATTAATCTTAGCATAACTATTAAGATCCGCTACTATTTTAATGTCTTTTTGCCTATAAATAGTAACTAGTGTATAAAATTAATACTCTATTAGTATCTTAGCATTAGAGGTAGAGGTAAGGGCATTTACTTCTACCTTAGGAAGTTTTCCTAGCCCCTTTAGTATTCTTTCTTTAGCTTATTATAATTATTTATAAAGTGCTCTATGCTATTATAATTAAAATATTACCTTTTATACCTAGGTTTACTATTATTTAGGTAGGTAGCTAGTATTTTCTCCTAATCTTTATTTCTCTAATCTTTATAAGGTTTATAGCCTTATAAGGAGTTATATCTTTAGTGTTAGGGAGCCTTATATAAGCCTTTATTTTCTAAGTACTTAGGCCTTTGCTTACTCTTTAGTATTACCTCCTAAAATCACTAGGCAAGTTATATAACCTTTTCTTAAGTCTTTCTAGTAATAGAGGCATATAGGTTAATATAGTCTTATAATTTAGGGAGTAGTTTTATAAAGAATAAAAGAGTATATAACTTTTTAGTAGCTCTTTCTAGGTATTTCTTAAGCAAATCTAGGAAAATACTAAATTTAATAGGACTTTAGCCTTTGCGTTATTTTATGTTTTCTAGCTATATAGCTATTTAAGCGTTATAGTTAGCAGTATCTTAGAGTAGCGTAAGTATCTAGGTCTTAAATTTATCCTAGTTATCTTTAAGGTTATCCTAGCTATTAGCCTATTATTCCTTAAGGTATTAGTCCTATCTTACCCTATAGTTACTATATATATAGTTAAGTGTAAATAGGATCTTTTAGTAATTACGCTAATACTTGTTATGGACTGGCCCCTAGGCTGCTGCGATAGGGCGTTAATATAGTATTAAGAAACTTAAGGAGAGGAAAGAGGAAGGTAGGAAACCTATTCTCACTAGGGCCCCTTATACCCCCTAACTACCTTATATAAGCCCCCTTTTCTATGTCCTTGCCTATGCGGGACTATCCCTACTTACGTGCGCTATGTAAATGCTTAGGTAAAGCCTAAGCCCTTATATATACCCTTACTCCTCCCCTTCTTTTTTCCCTTACCTATAGTTAATATAAGTGCTTACCCTTTGTAATGTATTATAAGTGCTTATTATTTTAACCTAGGTCTAGGTAGGACGCGTAACGCATGCTTCTAGCTACTACGTTATTATTATAATAATACTAGCCTTACCCTTACTTATTTATCCCCTTACTTACTACCTATTATTTATTTTTATCCTATAGTCTTAACTTCCTTATACTAAAAACATTTTTTAAATATTATAACCCTATTACTCCTTCCTATCCTATTATTCTAAATAATTATTATTACCCTATTAGACTTATAATAAATATACCTTATTATAAAATAAATACTTATAGGTTTACTTAAGCTCTAGCTACTGCTACTATATCCCCTACTACTACTACCACATCCCCTACTACCCCTATTACGCTAATAGCTAGGTCTATTAGTAAGTTCCTTATAGAGAGGGACTTAGATAATAATAAGCATACTATGCCTTACGCGCTTTTTTAGCCCTATAGGCCTTATATTAAATAATACCTTACTATAGGCATGTTAAACTATTGCCCCCCTAAAAGTAGTAAGTCCTATCCCTTATATTAGTAATAACACATAACCTATATCTAGTTAACTAGGTACCTATTCGCTAACCTATAGCTTTATTATTGCCTTAAGGATCTTAAGGCTCTAATTACTATAAGTATATATATTATTATACCTAGGGTTAAAAGGACTCTAACTACTAAAAAGAAAATACTAGTTCTCTCCTAATAGTTTCGCGCCCTTATAAGCTAATAGAATACGCTCCTAAATTAGGCTTAATTTAATCTAGTACCTATTTACTTTACCCTTAGGCCCCCCCCCTTTTATAATGCTCCTACTATAAATATAACTAGGCTTAAGGTTATCCCCCTTAGTAGTAGTAGTCCTACTAGTAGCTATAGCATAGGTAGCTCTATATAGTAAGTCGCTAGCATTCTATTCTAATAAAACTAATAGATTATTAGCGGACTAAACTCTATATAATAAGAATTCTATAATTAGTCTACGCGCCTCCTTAAGGCACTCTCCCCCTATTACTATAGTAGCACCTAGGGCTACTAGTAGCTTATTAAAGCTAGTAATAATTTGCCCTTATATTAGCGCTAGAAGCGCTCCTAATCTAGGTCTATCCTAGGTCTAACTAATTACTATGCTAATTACACTATAGGTAGTAGCTATCCCTCTATAACTATTATTATCTACTAGTCCTCCCCTAATAAAAGTTAATCTAATAATAAGCTACCCCTATACTACACTTACTTTACGCTCCCTAACTACTATTTCGCTCCTATTATCTAAAACTATAGTAGTAGCTATAGTAGCTATAGTGCTAGCTATAGTAGCTATAGCACCTAACGTAACATAGGTTATGTCCCTATTAGACATAAGGTAACACTAGTTACTATCTTATCTAATAATAATAGCCTTACTAATAGCCTAACTAACCCCTAGTCTAAGTAACCCCTACACTATAGGGGATAAGGGGGTCTAAATACATTTTAGTAGCTATAAGGAATTAGCTAAGTTTAGGATAGGTGCGCCTTATACGCTAGAAAATATCTCCTTTAATAGATATATAATCTATAATTAATTTAGTCTATTATTATAATGTGTATCTCCTTACTTTGCTTTAAACTTATTAAGGGCTTATATCTATGTTATACTTTCTAGCGGCTCCTATGTTAGCTATATGTAACCTACTTACTTAACTAGGATATTACGCCTCCTACCTTAGCCTAGGGTATTTTAAGCCGCTAAGATTTGCTTAACTTAGTATTCCTCTATAAGTTTATTATTATCCTTTGCTAGGACCTATTCTAGCCCTAGATAGGAGTCCTAGAGCTTCTAACTAGGAAAAGGGTCCTTTGTGGCCTATTTAATAAGGTTTACGTGGAAAACTAGGTAGATACCCCTTAGGATATCTAACTATACTATAAGTAGCGTTAGTATATTAATAACTATATACTTTGCTATAACCTAGTTAAGTTTCTATAAGGGGTGGTTTATCTTAATATTCTTAAGTAAAAGCTATACCTTATCTCTAACCTAAAACCATTTTACTAGACATTAAGAAGCTAAGGTTATGTCCTACTGCCTTTATTAAACGTAGGCTATTATAGCTTATGCTAGAAGGGTACCCTCTTATAAGTGCTCTAGGAAACATATAGCCTGCCCCTTAGGTAATGTTATAGAAGCAGAATAGTCTAGTTATAACTAAATTAGTTCTAAGTTATATCTATGTAGTAATTTATTTAGGCTTACCCCTATTACTAAAGAAGACCTATTGTTAATTATAAGCTAGCAAGTGGCTAGATATTCTAGCTAATTAAACTATAAGAAGGAGACTATTACATGTAATATTGCCTACACTTCCTAGTTTGCCCGCTCTATACTACTATTAGTCTATAGGTAATATAACGTGAAAAGTAACTAATTAATCCTAACTAGGGAGTATAATATTATCTAGAATTTCCCTAGCTAGTCTAACCCCTAGTCTATAATAATAAATTAGGGAAATCCTTAGAACCTTTACTAGACTATTTTAAATTGTTTTACGCACTCCTTAGCCCTAATAAAGGTTATAGCTTTTAGCTATATAAACTTTAAGAGTCTATTAGTAATAACTATAAGGTATTATAGCTTCTCTAGGGACACTACTAGTAAGTCTATTATAAAGTTAATAGAAATCTAAGACTAAAACTAATTAGGGATTAGTAGGGGTTTTAGTAAGCCTTACTACTATTAGTAACTCTTATAGCTACTAAAGCAGTGATAGTTATAAATAAACTAAGCAATATCCTATAATATCCTATCCTAATAGAACTGTTATTATAGAATCTAAAACATAGTGTTATAGCCTAGGTATCCTACTACTAGTAAGTTATAGCATTATTATATAAGGGTTATTATAAGGGGTTCCTAAGCTAGGATCTAAGTATAGCCCTAAAACTAAAGCGCCTTATATGCGCTTATAGAGTAATCCGCAACCTATTCCCTTATTAGTGTATTAGGGGGAAACTTCTAAGCCCCTTCCTATATAGCTTTTAGTTAAATACTATACATAGGGTCTAATACTATAGCCTAGTCCTATAGGGTCTAGAGGTGTTTTAAGGTAAAGAGGGCCTCTCCTACTAGTAGTAGTATATATAGTGCTAGTTTAGAGCTATCCCCTTATGTAACTAGTAATAGTAAGAGTTATATAATAGTAATAGGTTATAAGATCCGCCCTATCCTTAAGGCTAACTTACTTTAATCCTATTCCCTTTAGAAAAGGGTATCTAGGCATTAAGCTTACGCACTAGGCCTATAGTAAAGGTAAAAGTTAAATAGCGTAAGTGTATTTGCCCACTAGGCCTGCCTTTCTAATATAAGTTAAGGAGTTATAAAGTATTCTAGGTTCTTATAATTAGTGTAGATTATAAACGGATAGGATACACCCTAAAGCTTTACTAACTATGCCTTAAGACATAAGATAATAGCTAATAGTTTCTTATTATAAATTATGTAGTTCTTTTACAAGGGCGTAAGACTAGCGGAATAGTATGTAACTAGATATAAGACGTTATTAGGGCCTTATTATAAGAGGCATCCCCTAAGAGCTATGCCTAAATAATTAGCCTCTACTACTATAGGGCAGTCTAGGTCTTATTATGCTAGCACTAGATATATAATAAATATGGCTTTTAACCTCTTAAAGGCCTTATTCTTTTCTAGTCCCTATTAAAAAGGGACATTCTTCTTTATAAGCTATATAAGTAGGGTAGCTAGCTTAAAAAAGTCCCTAATAAAGTTATAGTAAAAGTTTATAAATCCTAAGAAGCTACAAACCCCTTGTAATTTTATAGGTGCTACCTATTCCCTTATAGCTATAACCTTTGTAGGATCTAGGCAAACTAAGCGTCCCGCTATAATAATGTATCCTAGGTACTAGACTTCTTTTATAGTAAATATTAACTTATTAAGATCTAGGTATAAGCCTATAGCCCTTAGGTAGCCTAGAACTAACTAAACCTTAGCTATATAGTCTTTTCTTAACCCCCCTAAGTAAACTAGGATATTATTAAGGTAAGCTATAATAAAGTCCCCTAACGCATTCCCTAAGGATTAGTTAATATAGCGCTAAAAGGTCGCTAGGGCGCTAGCTAGGCTAAAGGGGTAAACTAGCCACTTAAATAGGCTAAACCTTATATAAAACGCTATAAGGTGCTCCTCTCCCTTAGCTATCTATAGTTTATAAAACGCTATGTAAATATTTACTTTAGTAAACTAGTGTGCCTAGGATAGGGATTATAGTGTCTCTTTAATTAGTAAGAGAGAGTAATAATCCTATACTATTATCTTATTAAGAGCGTAGTAGTCTATATAAAAACGCTAACCCCTATTAGCCTTTTTAATAAGGAGGATAGGGGCTATAGCTAATAAGAAGCTAGCATAAATCTAGCCCTTATTTATTAAGTCTATAATCTAGCGCTAGACCTCTAGGAGCTAGTCCTATAGTATATTATATAATAGTCCCTATAGGAGTGCTAGCTTAAAGCTATCTAGGTTCTTATAAAGGCATATATAGTAATTAAGAGAGCCCCTATAGGGGGGTAGTCTATTAGCCTTAGCCTTATTAAAGAGGTTTACAAAGTCTAATAACTCCTTAGGCAATGTTAATGTGTTAGGACTAGCTAGATCTATCTTAGGTGCTATAATCTATAGCACTATTATTATCTCTCTTAGGCTTATAGCAATAAACCTTATAGTAGTATCCTTATTCTATTATGCCCTATAAGCCTTAGTGGCGTAAAGGGATCTAATAATTCCCTATATAGGTGCCTTTACCTTATAAGTAGTAGCCTTAGAGACACAAAGGCCCTCCACTACTCTAATAACTAATTATTGTTTTGCTATGTAAATTACTACGTTACATTACTCTAACTAAGGCATTCTAAATATTATATCCTAGGTAAGACCTAGGATAACATATAAGTACATAAATAACTCCTAGCTATCTATGTTAATTCCTATGCGTATTATATAAGTAATAGAAGAGAAGTCTTCCTTAACTCGCTTCCCCCTCTATTTTACTTTTACTATAGTGCAAACACGCCTCCGTTTTAGTAACTATATAAGCTCTAGGCTAAGCTATCTTATTGCTAATTCGCTTACTACACTATAGTAATTATAACTATAATTAATCTAGATATTAATATAATAATATATATTAAAGAGTATAGGAATTAAGAAAGGTAGTTAGTCTATATATTATACTATATCCTATTCTATCTCTATATAGTGGTTATAATTATCTTATAGTATAGTGGTTAGCTAGCCTCTTTGCCCCTATGTAAGACTTTACTTAGGGGCTACTTATTTTCTATAGGGGGAACGTTTACTTTCTTATTTACACTTTCCTTATCTACCCTATATAAGTTAATACTAACCTTTAGGCAGTGGGCTAGGAGGGTAATGCACTCCTAGATAAAGTAGTCCTTAGATACACACTATAGGCAGTGTCCCTCTTAGCAGTGTTTAGCTAATTTTACCTCTAATACCTATTTTGCTTATTCTATGTTTAAGGTAGCCTTTATCCCCTTCTCCTTTTTAGCTAACTTATTTAGCTACCCTAGGCAAGTCCTAGCCACGTAAACCCTAGTTATTAGTGTGTTACCCTTATAGTTAACCTAGGCTACTAGTTTTACTAGTTAGAGTCTATAATAAGTCTAGTACTTATCCTCTAGGGCAAGGGCTTCTATATTAACTATAATCTTGTGATATTACCTAATAGCTATATACTAATTGCTCTAGCTAATACCCTATCCCACGCTAATCTCTCTTAGATGCTTATTAAGCGTATGTTAGAGCTTTGCTAGCTTTACCTTACTTATCTAGCGTTCCTCTCCTACTAGTAAGAGCTTCTTAGAAAAGCAAATAAAGAATATAAAAAATATCTCCCTTAGACCCTACTCTATCTAGTTAAGCTCTATAAGGGCTATCTCCTATCTATAGGGGTTAGAGAATATAGTCCCTAAGTAATCTAGAAAGTAAGCAGGGTTAAATCTAATAGCACTACCCTATTTAAAGTAAGTAGCTACCTAGGACTAAACCTTAGAAAAAAGGTTTTAATAAATAAGTATCTATCTATCCTTATTAGAACTAATAAAGCCTTAGTTTACCTATAACTTATATTTTATTAGGAGCCTTTATATAGTAAATAAGGCTTTATTACTATTATATAGGTTACCTAAGGGGATTAGCTTTTATTTTATTCTAAGTATAGGAAGGACTAGGTTAGAGGCGCTAGGCTAGTTAGGGGCGCTAGGCTAAGCTAGAGAGGGTGCCTAGGCTAAGGGTCCTAAGGCATTTACATATATATGCTCCTAAAGGCGTTTAAGCTTTGCTACTTATTTACATAGCATAAGTTAAAGCGTCTTAAATTAGGCTTATTAGGCTACCTATAGTACTATAGCGTTAGATAGGGGCGTTACTATCCTATAGCTAGGTTAGTCTTGTAGGTAAAGCGTGTCTATTATGTCTATTAATATATTTATTAGTGTATTTATTATAAATTTTAGTAGCTATTATAAAGGACTAAAGGAAGTTTCTTAATTATTATAGACTAGCCCCTAGGCTACTATAATAGGGCGTTAATATAGTATTAAGAAACTTAAGGAGAGGAAAGAGAAAGGTAGGAAACCTATCCTTACTAGGGCCCCTTATACCCCCTAACTACCTTATATAAGCCCCCTTTTCTGCGTCCTTGCCTATGCAGGACTATCCCTACCCGCGTGCGCTATGTGAATGCTTAGGCAAAGCCCAAGCCCTTACAATACTTTTGCTTTGCCCTATTAAAGGCATAGTTTAGGTTATTAATCTAAATCTTATGCTTCTATAGGTTTATAGGGTAGCGGAGGTTAGTAATATTCTAGACTTTTATCTCTTAGCTACTATAGCTTAAGGAGGTACTAGCTCTTTACTATCTTTTTATCTTATCTTCCCTTATGTTTAGTTATAGTAAGCTAATAAGCTCTTATTCCCTTTTTTATAGCTTCTAGAGTTTCTTAAGCTAAGTAATTCGCTTAGTTATTACTATAGTTTTAGCCCTAAGATTAGAGAGTACTAGTTTAGTTCTAGTCTTAGTAAAATATAGTGTATTATTAGCTATAGTGTTACCCTTATTTAATTAGGTCTAGTTATTATCTAATATTACTCTAGCGGATTAGGTAGTTCTCCCCCCTATATTACTCTTAGGTAGCTAGTAAGTAAAGCTTTAGAATTATAAGAATAATAGTAGCTAGGTAAAAGATATAGGGGCTTTTATATATTTACTAAAGCTTACTAGGTCTAAGTGTGTTATATATGTAAGCTAGGAGCTTATAGCTAGTGGCTCGCTAGTGTCACGTGGACCTAGCCCTAGGGCCTAACCCGCCGCGCAGTGCGCGTTAGCGTTCTGGGTGTTGTTGTTGTGAGTGGGGCCTCACAATTATCTTCTTATGCCTTATATTATAATATATAAGGTAAGAGTTATATAGGAAAATTAGAATAGTAAGTTTATACTAACTAGGTAGTAAGTATAATTAAGGGTAATTATAAAGTAAAGGGGGAACTATATTAGGGTTATAAAGGCTATAGAGTAATATAAGTAATAGAGGTAATAGCATTATATATAGTAAGACTTACTTAGGGCTTATAGTGCCCTAGCTATAAGGCTACTATAAGCTAGTTATATATATATAAAGGGGGTATTTAGGCAAAGGTTACATATATAGAATATAGGAGGCTAGAGATTAAAACCCTTAAGTATTACTACTTACCTTTAGCAATATAGCTACTACTTATTTATACTATCACCCTGTTATATCTATTCTAGCCTAGAAGCCTTAACAAATATACCCTATATTTTATATTTATTTAGTATAGAGAGTAATAAATAATCTATTAACCTTTGCATACTTTTCCGCACTAACCTAAAGGTACGGAATCGCCTCTAAAATACAAACTAAGTTAATATTTAAATTCCTTATTATTAATTACCCCCTTCTATAATGTTATATTGCAATAGATCTGGAGGCAGGTGTGAGGATAAGGTGCTAATAGTTATTAATAAAGGAGAAAGGGGGCTAGCATAAAGCTACTCCTACCCTAACGCTAGCATAGGATAGTTTAATGTCCATAGGAGTAATAATAGACCTATAGTAGGATAGATTTAATTTAACTACCCTAAAGAAAAGAAATTTTATAAAGAAATAGCTAGTCTTATCCCTAGTAATAAGGTAGCTAAAGTCTAGTGTATTACTAAGGCTATAACCCTTCTAATAGTAAACTATATCTAAGCTAAACTTAAATAGAAAAACAATAATAATAGTAATATTTATATAACTAAAGAAACACTCTTATAAGTCCTTAAGAAGGTAATTAAGGAAGTAACTAAGGGTAGCACTACTATAACCTAGGTAAGCATTACTATAGGACTTACTTTGCTAAAATAACTTAATACTACTCTACCCCCCCTATAAATCCTAGGTAAATAGGATAGAGAAGTCCTTATTAAGGGGAATACTATATAGGAATTACTTTAGTCTAAAACTACTAAAGATATAGTAATAGTAGTAAATAAGGCTATAGGCTAAGCTATAGTAGTTATAGCTAGAAGACTCCTAAGTAAAGATATAATTATTATATTTAAAGGGACCACTACCTAGTATAAAGATAACTAGAAATAGATTCCTATTGCCTTTAAACTAGAGGTAGCCCTTTACTACTATGTCCTTAGTATTATAGTTAAGGGCTTCCCTATAAAGTATACCTTTATTAAGAACCTAGTAGTAAAGCTAGGTAAAGCGAATAAAGTTAATGTAATTAAGGTAATAGTAAGGCACCCCTAATATAAAGGAGCCCTAAGAACTACCCTTATCCTTAGACTAGCTAAAGTTAAAGATACTAATAAGATTTATAAAGATAGAATAGTCTTTAAAGTAAAGCTATTTTACACTAAACTATATAATAAGACCCTATAGCCCTAATAATACTATAACTACTTCTAAATAGGATATATTATAAAGTACTATAAGGTAGCCCTAAAGTGTAAGAGGTGTAAAGCTAGCTATTATAAGGGTAAAGAAATAACTTACCTAACTACTAATAGAAAAGTATAGGAGAAATATATCCTATGTTCTAGCCCTTACTTAGCCTAGTCTAAGGACTACCTAGTTTTAAAAGAGAAATAGAATATAGTAAAGGTAGGATACTTAGAGTAACTAGTATACTTTATTACTTACCTCTTAAATAGAAGCCTATCCCTAAGCTAGGAGAGACTTACTATAGCCTAGGCACTAACTACTATAGTAGGAAAGAAGAGAGGCTACCTAACCCTAGCTAAGCAAAGCGTGAAATAGCCTAAAGCTATAAGGGTAAATAGCATTAGATAATACATAAAGCGAATTAGGGCTAGTATAAAACTAGCGTAAGATAGAGAAAACCCCTAACCCCCCTAACTAACATAGTAATATTATAAGTCCTCTATTAGAATGTAAATAAGAAGGATAACCTTATATATATAGCGCTCTAGCACCACACTAATATAGATATAATAGTAATCTAAGAATAGGAATAAATAAAAAACCCCTAGCCCTTAGCTCTAAGCCTTACTTACTTCTAACTTACACACTATAATAGATATAACACTATATATATTAATAAGAAGCACGCTATAGGGTTATAGGTAGCCTAGGGAGAAACTAACTAGTCCCTAGTGGAAATATATAGCGTAAATATTTACTCTCTTTACTTAGAAAACTATAGTAATAATTAGAACACCCCTATCTATACTATTAATATAGAAAAGCCTTATAACTAAAGCGTATTTATTAGGGACTTTAACTAGAAGTATTTACTATAGGATAGATTTAATAGGACTAGTAATAGGGTAGAAAAACTACTAGAGTTTATAGGCTAGTAAAGGCTTAGACTAGTAATACTATAAGGCAAACTTACTAGATAAAATAAAGGTAATAGAGATAGCACTATAGATTTAGCGTAGGTAACTCCTAATATCTAAGTATATTATAATAAAGCTAATAACCTAATAGGGTCTAACTATATACTATAACTAATTTATATCTTTACTAACCCTTAGGAGGCTACCCCCCTAACCCTTAGACACACTTAGAGCGCTATAGATAAAGGAGCTATAAAGGTAAAGGTAATTAACTAACTACTACTAGAAAATACCCTAGACCTATGTAATAAGGAAGGTATTAATGCCTATACTATATAGTTAATTATAAATCTCTAGGAAATAGCTAAGATAGTAGCCCCCTAAAAACCTAGGGGCTTACCTAGACTAGAAGTATAGTAGTCTAAAAGGGCTAAAGAGTTAGTTACTAAAGCTAATTAGGCTAAGAGATAATAGAGGTGCTAAAGGACTAAAGTAAATTAGTAAGTATATACTAATATAAATAAGAACTAGGAAAGAGTTATTAGAGAAGAGAGAAGAAATGCATAGAGGGATACGCTAAGGCAAGCTAATACTAATAGTAAGGACAGAGTAGTTTAGAGGCTAGAAAGATAGGCTAGGCTTTAGAGCTAGGCTCCCCTAAAGCTCCCTAGGCTACTAAAGCTTAAGAGGTTTAATAATAACCCTAACCTAGCTACTACATATAAAGATAAGGCAAGTATGCTTACATAAAGATTCTTCCCTAAACCTATAGTAAACCTATTTTATATCCTAGACCTATCTTTCCCTAAGCTTAATAATATACTAGTTTTAGACCTAGACTTATTTGCCCCCTAGGAGATTAGTAATATTCTCTTAGATATAAGCAATTAGAAAGCCCTAGGTAATAATAAACTCCTTATAGGATTTATTAAGGCTTATAGCAAACTAGCCTATTTTATAATAACTAGGCTACTAAACGTAGCTATTATAGTTAGCTATTTCCTAGCCTACTTCCGCACTACTAAAGTAGTAGTAATTAGGAAACTAGGAAAAATAACTAAAGAAATAAGATATACTAATGCCTAAAGACTAATCTTACTACTTAATATAGTAGGAAAGGTTATAGAAGTAGTAATAGTAAGGTAGCTTATAACCTACGCTAAGATAAATAGCCTTCTCCCTAAGCTCTAAATAGGAAATAAGGTTAATAGATTAATAGAGACTATAATAAAAGCCCTAATAGAGTGCATTAGAGAGGCCTAGGGGAGGGGCAAATTAGCCTTACTTATATAGATAGATATCTTATTAGTATTTAATAGGGTTAGCTACCTATACCTTATAGCTTTCCTTATTAAGATAGGTATCTTATAATAGCTAGTAGTAATTATTGAAAATGGGAAGGGAATCTAACTAGAGGGATAGGAAGACCTCCCTAGTAGATTCTAACGCAGCGGCTTCTAAATTCACTAGATTATAGCTTATTCTTTAAGATTAGGAGCTTTTGATAGTTGAATACAGTTGATTCCTAGCTAACGGACAGTCTAACGAGCAATGAGAGGATTTCTAGTCCCCTCATAGACCTACCAACCGTATCGAAGGATCTAGGTCGCTAGAGAGGTCTTAGGAGCTACTTTTTATTTTTCGCAAAACTCATTTATATGGGAAAAATAAAAAATCAACTTATAGCCATATAAACTAGCTACCTAGGTGGCCTAACTAAGCACTTTAGTATACAACCCTATTAATAAAATATACCATTAAATCCAGAAAAATTCAAGGATTTAAACAGTATACGTCAGCCTTTTATATAACTACTAGTTGCCTAGTTATAGTTGATTTTAGCTTCCCTATAGGGTAACCTAGTTAGCTTAGTTATACAAGCCCGTGGGTTAGTTGTGGGAACGCAAGTCACAACAGACGCTGCAAGCAACACTTGTAACTAACGTTGCAACAACGCAATAAGGTAACTAGTGGGCCTATAAAATAGTGCTATAAATAGCATTATTTTAACACTCCCTCTAGAAAAGTATAAGGTAACTAATTCAATACCTAGACTTAGCTCTTTAATAGATATCTAAGTTAACTATAAATTTAATAATAAATCTAATAACTTTTAAATAGCAAAATCAATAACTTTTAGGCGTAATTCCAGTGTTTTTGTTGATTTTTTGGTTTTTCGACTTTTTAGTTAATTTTATTAGTTTAGATTAAGCCTTTGTATTTATAAGGCCTAATAGTTAGATAAATTATTGAAATTTATTATTAGGCAGGGGCTTAGTTAAACTATCTGTAAGCATCTCTTTAGTGTTAATGTAAATAACCTTAGCTATACCCTTCTGTACCTTTTCTCTAGTATAGTTAAATTTTAGCAGGGTATGCTTTGTTTTACTATAAAGAGCAGGGTTATTAGCGGTTATAATAGCGCCTTAGTTATTACTAAAAATTAGTACTAAAGGTGCTATAGGTAGCTTTATCTCTTTAAAGAGACTATAAAGCCACTCTAGCTCCCTAATAGCTTTATATAAGGCATTAGATTTAGCCTCTAATATAGATAAAGCTATTATAGTTACTTTCTTTGATTTCTAGCTAATAGGTCCTTTAGCTAGCTTATAGAGATAAGCATAGGTTAATTTAGAGGACTTATCACCCGCGAAGTCACTATCACAGAAGCTAATAAGAGTTGCAGAAGCTGTAACAGTAGATTTAGACCTTCTATAAGTTATAGAATAACCTATAGAGCCTAAAAGGTACCTAAGCAAATGTTTAGAAGCATTAAGATGCTCTATAAACGGCTTAGCTAGCGCTGTGGAAAGCCACTAAACTAGAAAGGCAATATTAGGTCTTATAAGGAGCATTAGGTATATAATAGTCCCTATAATACTCTAATATAGCTTATAATTAGAGGGGGAAAGAGGTTTAGTTAGGTGGTCTACCTACTTTATAATTCCTAGTTATAGAGGAATTTTAATAGGTCTAGCATCCTTTATATTAAATCTTTCTAGGGCTTTAGAAATGTACTAGGACTAGTGGATAGTTAGGGTCCCTTTCTTTCGATTTCTAGTGATTTAAACGCCTAGGAAAAATTCAGCTAGCCTATGGTCTTCTATAGGATAAGCTTTATAAAGTAGCTTCTTTAGCCTATTAATATAAGCTAGGTCTAGTCCTATTAGAAGGCAGTTATCCACATAAGTCACTATATATATAGATATAGTTAGGTTAAAGAAGACAGCTAGGTTAGATATAAGGGGTTGAAAGCCTAGCTTCTAAAGAAGGTCTTTTAAAACCTACTGCCACTCTCTAGAGCTTTGTTTTAATCCATATAAAGCTTTTTATAGGAAAATAACCTGCTTTTAAGAGGGTTTGTAGCTATACTTCTTAAGTAACTTAGCTACTTTAGGTGTAGAAGACTTAGCAAACTTAGTAAATCTATTAGGAATTTGCATATAGATAGCTTCCTTTAGTGGACTGTTTAGAAAGGCCCCTATAAAATTAACCTGTTTAACTTCCTAGTTATTATAAGCCGCTAGGGCTAGTAAAATCCGCTAACTAGGGGGAATGCTAGTTATAGCGTAGGTTTTAATATAATCTTGACCTTCTATCTGCATAAACCCTTTAGCAACGAGTTAGGCCTTATACTTTAGAGGATTATTTTCTTTATCCTTTTTAAGCTTATAAACAAGCCTATTCTTTAGAACCCTCTAGCCCTTAGGAATTTAGTCTATCCCTATAAATTTAAAGGTTCTAGTAGCTAGAAGCTGTTTAAATTCGTTAAATATTGCATCTATCTATTTTTGACTATCCTTGCTTTTTAAAGCTTGTTTCTAGGTCTTAGGGGTGTCTGAATTATTATTATTAGTGGATAATTTAGCCTTTTGTTATGCCTTAAAGTATATCTCCTTAACGTATGAAGATATATTGAAATTATTAATATCTATAGAATTAGAATTAATTAAAGAATCCAAATCTAAAAACGGTTTTTCAATAGCACCCTTATTAGGGGCGCTAGAGCTAGGGCTCTCTAGGGGTAGCGCTGGAGGCGTTGTAGGCGCTATTGTGAGCGCTGTATTGGTTGCCCCGGGGGCTGTTGTTATAGGCGCTGCGGGCGCTAGGCTTTTAGGAGGCTTTAGGTAACTATCCTAAATTTCTAGATTATCTCGTGAGATATTGGCTTCTCCCTCTAAAGGATTAGTCCTTAAAGGCTTAGGGGACCCTATAGAGCCTATATCCTCTATAATTTTAACAAAGCTAGTCTTTATAACTAACCTTTTAGAGGGAATATAAACAAGATAAATAGTAGAACCTAGAGTAGCTAGTAACTGACTAGGAATAGTCCTAGGGGCTAGCTTTTGAAGCTTAGATCTCTGCTCTGGAGGTATTAGGACCTCACAATAAGACCCTATAGCCCTAATTTTCGAGAAGTTAGGCTTATAGGAAGTCTTAGGCTTTAAATTAGCTAGAAATAGCTGCTTAGGGGTTAAAGGTTTAGTTATATTAGCTATAATATTAACTAATTCCACTATGGCTAGAAGGATATAAGACTATAGATATAAGGGTAGCTTAGACCACTAAAGTGTAGCCCTAAGCTGGTTAAGGATAACCCTAATAGCCCTCTTAACTAGCCTATTTTGTTTGTGAATATAGGGGCAAGAGGTACTAAAGCAAATTCCCTTAGAAGATAACTATGACTGAAGTTCGTTGTTAATTTTAGTACCTCCGTTAAAGTAAAGGTGCCTAGGATACGCGTTATATTGATTTTTTAGGGCCCTAAAGAAGCCCTTAATAGCTAAAGAAAAGGTTAAACCTTCTTTATTAGCTAATGAAAAGCACTATTTATACTAGGATTTTCGATTAATAAGTATAAGGACTGTGGCCTTCTTATTATGCGGTATAGGTTTGATTTTAACCGTATCTCCCTCTAAAATATCTAGAACTCTAGGGGGGTCCTAAATAGGTCGTTTAGTTAGTCTTCTAATAGCTTTAGATTGCATATAGGCTATGCAGTTAAAATCCTTTTCTTTGATAGCGGAAAAATCAGGGATCCCTTTAGCTAATTTTAATGATTTCTTTAGTAAAGGGAGGCCTATGTGGCCTAATTGAATATGCTAAAGAAGGGCTAAATCTAGTAACTTCTTGTAACTAGAATCTAGCTTTTTAGGGCTATTATCCCCTAGCTCCCTCTGTTACTAGGCCTCTTAAGAATCATAGGCCTCTGGGGGCAGTAGACAGCCACTATTGTTACCTAAGTCATTAGGGTATAGACCTTCTAAACCCCCTGTAAAAGATGCCTAGCTAGGAGCTTTGGTGGGATATAGGGCTAAATCATTGTCTTCTAGCTCTTTGATTCGTTAATATTCCTTAGGATTAAAAGCTAGTTGCGGAATTTAAACCTCTATAGGGTAGGAAAACCCTAATTTAGTCTTATAAGCCCTTGGTTATCGTTGCTATTGTTAGTTGCAATATTAAGAGCCTATAAAGGAGAGGTGGGTTAAATGCTTACAGATTATGGGAGTAGGTTGCCCCTTAATCTATAAAAAGAAGCTATGTTTAGCAGGTTCTAATAACCCACAGGGGCTTTTATCGGCTAGGAATAGCTAGTCTTTAGCTAGATAACCTCCCTTTAGATAGTGAGATAACCCACTAACTAGGTTAGTATCTATGCCTAGGAAATATAGGGCATCTAGCAGAGCTAAAGGCCTATATTCTAGTGGATTTTTCTTAACTAAAACGTTAAAAACAGCTATGCCTCTTCCTTTAGGAAAAATAGGTCCTCTTGCTATAATTATAGCGCTAGTTTTACCTTTTTTTAGAGGTTTAAAGTCCCTAAAAGAAGCCTTATTATTACAAATATAATAGGAAGAACCTGTATTATACAAAAGGGAGTTTTTAACCACATCGTTAGAGTAGCTAAAAGTAGGCTTGCTAGTAGTATTACTAGTGGTAGAGGCACTAGAACTATCTAAATCAGAATTAGAATCACTACTATTATTACTGCTAGATTCATTAGAATCTAATTCTTTAACGTATCCTATGGCTAGGGTATAGCCTAAAGCAAAAGCAGCTTCTTTTCCTTTCTATTTTTCCTTGTTACTACTCTTTTTCTTTTTTCTGCTTCTTTTTAGAGGCCTTAGAAGGGTTTAAATCCTTCTTATCCTACTCTTTAGTGGCATTAGAGTCCTTCTTAGGGTTAGGATTAGAAGACTTCTTTTCCTAGTCCTTAGAATTTCCCTTATTATTATTAGAAGCCTTATAGCTAAGGGCTTTAGCTATAGGGGAGGTTTTGTCCCTCTATTCTTCTAATAAATCCGCCATAAGGAACTGTAAATTTAGGGTATTTACAGGCAGTCCTTATGCCCTAGAAGCTCTAATAGTAAATCTTTGTCTCTTAGCCTAACTAGGAAAGGTCTGCTTTAATGCATTAATATAGTGATTTACTTAATTAATAGGGGCGATCTTTACACTACAAAGTTGTAGTCTAGCTAGTAAATTATTAAAATTAGCATTAAAAGCCTCTAAAGATCCCTTATAACTTAAAAAGTTTAGGGAGTGGTAGCTAGCGTATAGTGTACCACGCTAGATTTTAGCACTCTGCGAATACTGCCTAATAAGGACTTTATAGGCTTCTTTAGGGGATTTTTGCTAACATATAGCAGCCTATAGTCTAGGTTAGTAGCTATCTCTTAATATTATTAAAAGAATAGCTTAGTCACAGTTAGCTAGATAGCCTGCTAGGCTTGGATTATCTATAAATTTAGGTAATCCTAGGGCTTTAAATTGTATGCTTAGGGCTTGCTTCCACTAATTATAATTTTCAGGGCCTTTTAGCTTAGCTCCCTTTGGAATAGAGTAAACCTTCTTATTTAGTTCCTTTATAGCACCTATATTAAAGGCAGCTTATAAGTTACTAAAAGGTACGCTCGCAGAAGTAGTAGCTATTAGGTCTTCTTCTAGAACCTTAGTATTTTCTTCCTTAGGTCTATTAGAAGCCTAAAGACCTTATATAATAGTTATAGTTTACGTTAATTTCTCTAGTAAATTATTAATGCTAGCCTTGTTTTTAATACAATTTTCCTCGCTATGCCTAATAAAATTAGATAAGGTCTTGCCTTATTATTTAATTTAGCTCTGCATCTATAGCTATAGAGCACTAGCCTAAATAGCTAGTTAACCTTCTATATCTATCCTACTAGGGTCCCTAGGGGGGCTAGAAAACCCTATAGCAAGGGCCTTACCCTTATAACTAGGTAGTGCTATCTTCTAAAAGTCCCTAAAAAAGGAAAAGAATCCCTATGTAAAAGCTCTAAATTTATTCCTATTATAAATAACACGCGCTAGAAATTGCTTATGTTATAATCTAGTTACATACGTAAATTATGTGGCGGGACTGTTTAAGAGGGCAGCCCTTAGGTCTAAAAAGTGGGTCTTTAGTATGCATAGGCAGAAAAATAGCAGAGAGGGGTCTCTAAGAAAATTTTCTTAACACTAAGGATAGGAATTGTAAATAATAGGTATTACAGAAGCCACAACGTAACGCAACGTAATATATAGTGCGTGTAACGTAATGTAATAGGTTAAAAAGCCTAGTATAGATATACTAGATATCTAATGATTTCAAAGGATATAGCGTATCTACTATTATAAATAATATTAAATATAACGGTCGCAGTAGTGAATAGGATCACTAAAAAGGTTATAGTTATAACTAGGTAGTTACGGGTTGCAATATAGTTGATTTTTAACACCAAAGGTCTAATGTTGCGATGCGTGGCGCTAGTAAATAAAGAGCTTTAAATTCTAGTGGTTTCCTTCGTAATCTTAAGAGCCTATAGGTATAGTAGGTAGTAACTATACCTAAAATTAAGCAGTAATTGCAGTAGAATAACGCAGTAATGTAGTAATCTATAGGCCTTCTAGGCTTATAACCTATTAAAAATAGGAAGGGAATCTAACTAGAGGGATAGGAAGACCTCCCTAGTAGATTCTAACGCAGTGGCTTCTAAATTCACTAGATTATAGCTTATTCTTTAAGATTAGGAGCTTTTAATAGTTAATTCCTTAGCTAACAGACAGTCTAACAAGCAATAAGAGGATTTCTAGTCCCCTTATAGACCTACTAACTATATTAAAGAATCTAGGTCGCTAGAGAGGTCTTAGGAGCTACTTTTTATTTTCCGTAAAACTCATTTGTATAGGAAAAATAAAAAATTAACTCATAGCCATACAAACTAGCTACCTAGGTGGCCTAACTAAGCACTTTAGTATACAACCCTATTAATAAAATATACCATTAAATCCAGAAAAATTCAAGGATTCGAACAGTATACGTTAGCCTTTTATACAACTACTAGTTACCTAGTTACAGTCGATTTTAGCTTCCCTATAGGGTAACCTAGTTGGCTTAGTCATACAAGCCCGTGGGTTAGTTGTGGGAACGCAAGTCATAACAGACGCTGCAAGCAACACTCGTAACCAACGTTGCAACAACGCAACAAGGCAACTAGTGGGCCTATAAAATAGTGCTATAAATAGCATTATTTTAACAGTAATAATATATAGCTTCCTTATAGGGAGAATAAGCTAGCTTAGCTTTAATAAAGAACTCTTAAGACCTTTTAAAATTAAGGCTAGCACCCTATAGGGATCCCCTCTCTCCCCTATTCTCTTTTTTCTATACTTAGTAAAACTTTATATCTATCTTAAAGCTATACTAGGCATAGTAGTAATAGGCTTTGCTAATAATATAAATATTATAGCTTTTAGAAAAAATATAGCTTAGACTTAGAGAAGACTTAAGGCTATATAAAAGATCTATAAAGACTAGGCTAAGGAAGTAAGAGTAAAGTTTAACCTAGCTAAGATAGAACTCATACACTTTAGCAAATCCTATTAACCCCCCTAGACTAGAGTCTAGCTTAGAGTAAAAGAGATAGCGCCTATAGAGGCTTACTAGTTCCTTAGAATTTAGGTAAATAGGAAACTTACCTAGGGCGCTTATAAGAAGATTATTAAAGGGAAATTAGCCTAGTAGTAACTTACACTTACCTTACTAGTGGCATTAGTATAAGGCTATAGTTTTAGGGATATATGCCTTCTATATATATAGGTAGTTTACCCTATAATTACCTATAGAGTAAGCGCTTACTATATACTAACTAAGAAAGGAGGGAAACTAAAAGGCATAGTTAAGAGCTTTATAACTAACTAGTTAGCCTACCTCTAAGTTATTATAGGGGCATTTAAGGCTACCCTAATTATATAGCTAGAAGCTAAAACTAAAGTCCTACTACTTAACCTATACCTAAACTACCTAAAAAAGAGGTTTAAGGATAGAACTATTAATAGTAGGATAGTAAAGGTAATTAGGACTATAGCTAGGTTAGTAGTAACTATCTTACCCTAGAGAAGGCTACTAAGGAGATATAATAATAAGGAGGATAAACCTAACATAGACCTATATAATAAGTAAAAAAGCTACTAGGAAGCATAGTATAATAAAGAGAGACTAGGTTAGGACTAGTGTATTAGAGAACTAACTAAGGACTAACCACTAAGCTACCTAAAAGATATCTAGAGATTTTATAATAACCTAGATAAGCATGTCTTCTCTATAATTATATAATTACAAATAGGAAAGATTAGCCTTAATAAGTTCCTTTTTCTCTAGAATATCCCTAGGGTAGCTTTGCCTCTATATAACTATAGCTAAGCAAAAGAAGACTAGTACTATATAATAGTTAATTACTATAGATATAGTTATATATAACCCTAATAATATTAGCCTATAGACATATAGGAAGCAAGGCTAGCCCTAAATAATCCCTAGTAGGCGAAAGTTATAGCTAAATGGTTTCTAGCTATAAAGAGACTATAATATTACACACTAGCATATAACCTAGCCACTAAGTTAAGAGCTCTAAAGCTAAAACTAAGGCATGCCTAATGCAAAGGGCTAGAACTAAGGACTATAGAAATAATAACTAGTAAGGATAGCGAAAACTAGGAACTAATATAGATAATTTAGGGGCAGAAATAGGCTAGAGGCAAAGCAACTATAATACACATAAGGAAAGAAATATGCTCTAGAACTTATTATTAGATTTATATAAACTAACTACTAAACGCTAGGTATATTAACCCCCTTTCTAGGCTATTTCTAATCTAATTACGCCCCTATGCTAATGTAAAATAATATAAAGAAACTACTTCTCTTTAGGGATAGGAATAGTATTCTCTAGGATTTTAGCCTACCTCTTAGTAAGAAGGGAGGTGCCTAGGAGATAGTTTATCTTTACTATTTGCGTATCTAGTTAATATAGCTAAAAGATAGTCTTATTATAATAGTCCCTAGTAGACCTAGAACTAGAGTAGTTAAGGCTTACTACTAACGCAAACTATTTCTTCTTACTTTAATTTTTAGTGTATAACTTCTTAACATAGGCATTAAAATCTTTAGGGACCTAGGAAAATAGATAAATTAGCACTAGTATAGGGCTAGAATTAAACCGCTAGAGAAGCACTTACCTTAGCCTTACCTGTAATTTTAGCTAATATCTTAGTTAGCTACTAATATTTTACCTAATATCTAGCAATCTTAACCTATTAAATAATTTAGCAGTGGCTCTAGGCTAGAAATAGCGGTATAAACCTTTTTATAACTATTATTCCTAACCTAGTAATTAAAACACACGTTAGTTATAGCCCCTATTTAAATAGATTAGCCTTACTACTATAGCGAAATTAAAGGAAAACATACTAATAATATTATAACACTAATAGCCTAGATTTTTAATAGACTACGCGTAATAGGAGATACACTAAAACTATTAAGGCTTGCCTAACTAAACTAAATTAGCATTAAAATAGGCCTAGCGCTAGAGTAAAAGAGATATACCTAAAGCTTATAATTAAGAGCTTACTATAGCTACTTTAGGGTAAGTAGCTTTTTTAGATAATATAGCAAAAGCATAGGCTCCTAGGCAAATTAGCACCTAAATTACATAGAAATAAAGGCAGACTTACTAGTAATAAGGAGTAAGAGAGAGATATTTTTATAACTATAGTAATAAGCGCATAAAACTATAGTAATTATTAGCTTCTAGACTAGCACTAACCTAGGATAGGGCCTATAGGTTCTTAAAAGAAAAAGAGAAAAAGAACCTATAAGAAAGTATAATATAAGAGAAAGGAAAGAGGTTAGGATCCTAAGGTAGGAAAAACTTCTTTTATAGCCCCTAGGGGGGGGGGGGCTATAAGTTATTATTATAAATATAAAGATAATACACTAATATTATAAATAAACAAAAACTCTAATAATAGGAGAGCGCTAACACTAAGGTAGCTATAGACTAGCCCTACCCTCCCTCTTTAGAAGTTTTATAAAACTAGGTGCTCTAAGTTTATAAATAACCTAGGCTAGTAAAGAGGTAGATTTAGCTAAAAAGTAAGGTAATAATAGAGTTAGTAATACTATAAAAGAAAAGTAAATTATTATTATAAACTTAAATTTACTTTATAGGTAGTAATATTAATTAGGTTAGCACTAGCTTAGAGATAGGCTAGGACCTAGGCAAAGGAAGAGAGTTAGTAGTCCTTCTAACTTTAAAAAAAACTTAGATAAAGGGATAAGGCTAGCGTAAGCTAGTAATAAATAACTATAACTAGCCACATTAATAGTAGCGCTAACCTAGCCTAAGGCTAGCGCTAGACTAAATAAAGACATAAGGGGGTTTTTTATCCTTCTAAAGGTTTTCCTCTTTAACTAATCTATAGGAGTACTAGAAATAGCCAGGGAAGGCTAACTAGCGTAATTAAATAAATAAATAAATAAAATAAATAATAAGCTAAAAGCTAGCTAATAAACGCTTACCCTTAGAGCTAATTATAATAAACACTAATAATAACCTTACTAAGTATTAGGTTAAGAATATTCTTATAGCTAAAAACACATAAGGTTAGGGGTTAAATCATAATATATTAGTAAAATAGAAAGGGTATATATAGCTAATATAGGAACTACTAGAAAGCATTTTAGATATAAAAGCACTAGATAGGTTTAAGTTATAATAGGGGGATATATAAATAAATAATAGTTTATAAAGGGTATAATTTAATTTAGCTAGGTATAGAGAGAATAGAAGGGGATAAGCAAGGGGGTATATTATAGACTTAAGCTATAAGCTAAGGTCTTTAGCAAAGGAAAGGGGGACTTAAAGAGGCTTTATAAAGTAAGTAAGCTATATGCGAAAGAATACTAGTTAGTGCACGCCTATGCATAGACTAAGTGTAACCCCTATAAAGGGGGAGGCTAGGTAACCCTAGGCCTAGTTTTCTTTTTCTTTCTTTTCTTCTTTTGTAAGAATATTAATCTCACTCTAAACGCTTATATGCAGCAGCTATAAGGCCAGTTTATAACATTCGCTCTTTTTCCCCTGTAAGCCTAGGAAGAACCCTATCATGACCCTTTGCACGTAGCCGATTTAAACCTATGACCTTAGGTGACTTGTACAATTGTCATAGTCTAGCCCAAAGGGCTAATCGCGGGTGCCTGCGCCACCACGTGGGTTTAAACCTAATCCCTCCGTTGCGCCATAGGAAGCAATAACAAAAGAATACGCATTATACAAGTCCCTTGTGACTGTACAATTGACACCTATATTACTAGGACCTAGGGCTAGAGCCCTAGACTATCACAGTAGCTTACTTATTTTATTATTTTTCTTAATATAATAAATAGAAGCCTAAACCTTAAAGAAAAGTTTAACTCTAGTAGCTTATCCTATCCTATTATTCTTCTCCTTAGTGTATTTTATTACGTAATAAAGCTAACTACCTAGCCTTATAATCCTTTAAATTCCCTTACCTAAAAACTATCCCCTCTAAAGCCTATAAACTATTACAGTTAATAAGTAAATAACGCGTATAGCCTAATTTACACATAGATCTATGTACTTCTAATGCACTTTCATCTGATTGGATACAGACCCTAGTTAACGGGACTCCACAAGGCTTATGACCTCTAAGGAGATATAAACTACTACACCACACTTTCGCGTACTTACGCAGTCACTGACCTTGTGGCAGGGGGCCTGTGGGGCCCCCACTAAACCACAAGGTGGACTAAGTCCAAGGAGATACTCCTAGCCTAATAATAACATGAAACACTTCCCTAGTAGGCTTCCGGACATTCCGTTTCGCAAGTATAATATATAAAGGCAGCTTGCTAGTATATTTAACTAGCTTGAAAAAAACTAGTAAAACTCCTTCTCACCTACGAATCCAATCTAACTCGTACTAGACGGCCGAAATGAAGCTCCTCTTTCTTCTCTTGATCCCAGTGGCCATAGCCTACCCACCACCACCAGCGGGATATCAATACCTATGGTGCCATCCCGACTCAGTTTATCTTAACACTGGTGATCATTGCAAAGAAGAGGGCCTGAGTCCCTATTGCGTAAGATAGCCATAACGCATATATATTGTTCTTACCCTTTTTAGGAGTCTCAATGCTAACTGCTCTCTAGTGTCAAGAATCGCCGACTCTAGCATCTGATCAGGAACAAAAAAATTATTTTAACACGCATAGATATGTATCGGATAGGCTCACGACGAGCCATACTCCTCCTGTTCCTATATGTGGACCACTACCAACCGGGTCGCCTCGGGAGCTGTCGCCTGGGTCGCCTGCGGGGTCCGGGTGGCTTTACTGCTCGTATGACAAACAAAGGGAGATCCATGGATGAGAAAATGACGATAATCCTTTAAATGGGCTCTTTTTTTATTTAGGCAATATGTATGAACTAGCTCAGATGAGTTATTTCTGGTTATTTCGCGCATTTCGTTTTAACCACCTAACTATATGTGTACATCTCCTTAGAGGTCGTAAGCTTGTGAATAAATTTAGCCCCCCAACGCCCTGTTTAACGACGTCTTCGTACTCCGTTACTCCGTACGGACTAATGATAAATCGTACGATAAAACTTTTGAAGAACGCAAAACACTTCCTAGCAGGCTTCCGGAGATTCCGTTTCGCGAGTTATATACAAGGGTAACCTGCCAGCACATTTAACCGCCGGGGGGGGGGGGGGTAAAAAAAAAAGAAGGAGAAAGAAAGAAAGGGAACCAGCATTCACTACATATAAAAAGACAAACAGCAAACCTCATCCTTCCCACCTGCGAATCCAATCCGATCCGATCCGTATCACCAGACGGCCGAAATGAAGCTCCTCTTTCTTCTCTCGATCCCGGCGGCCCTGGCCCTTGATGGTCGCCGCCCCGAGGCCCGCCAGCTTACACAACCATTCGATCCGAGGCCGCGGGTACCCAATGATTTGTGGTGCTACCAGGAAAAACTCGACGGCAATAGAGCTTGCGAAGACAAGAGGCTTCATAGATACTGCGTAAGATTGACCGTGACGCATACATGTTATTCCTTTTGATACTAACTGCGCTCTAGTGTTCTTCTTCTACTGCGGCAACTGTAGATTATAACGTCTTTATACGTGTAACTGAGCTCGCGAAAAACGAGAATGGTTATAATGAGTGTGGGCCATATCCTGGAAGGGGGTGGAGGTACTGCGGGCTCCCGACGAAGTGAGCAAGCGGAGGAGGGAGGCGTCAAGTCACGTCAAGTCTGTCGATCATGCCAGATACACTCCGTGAGGTAGCCTGTACAGGGGACGGATCTTGTAGAGAAGCCAACAGTCCCTTCGATGAAAACAAACGGTTGCGAATTGCAAATGTCAAGTGTCTGCTTTCCTTGGTGCGGCGCCTCAACCATGCATTTCGCCTCCTCCCAAGTTGAGTCCAAGACGACCCCTCGGCTAATACGTTGTCGCCAATAACATGCTGCTTCGAGCCGGCACCGGGCCCGCCATGGTTTGATTCTGCATCATTGGTTCACTCGTGGCAGTACATGTCTCCCCTGTGAGAGGGAATGTGGCAAAGAGCGATGAGAAGAGAAGAGGATGTAGAATTGCTATCTAGGAATTCGGAATCTAGCAGAGAAAAGAGAAGCTTATAAGCTTTAAGTCCACTGATCCGATAAATCTAGGAATCTAAGAAGAACTCTAAACAGAGCCTACGATGAATCGTAATAGCAAACGCGATACGGGAGGCTGCATCGTCGGATGACGAGGCTGATGCCTGAGGCTGCGATGTGAGGCTGTGAATATCCTCAACATCCCCCACCAACCGTCTTTTGGGAACCCTCAACCACCCTCAACGCGATTGCTCTATCCCAGCCCTAGCCACGGCAGTCGATGCCATTGGCGTCCGTCATCGAATTATTTGGGGCCACCCCTCGTCTCATTCGTACGTCATTCTCATCCCGATAGCCATGGCGCTGTCCATCTGCCTCCGGTGGTTGCGCGGCGATCAATAGACTACTACGGCGGACGGTCGTTTACTCTTTGTATATTGTCGAACAAGAAACACTTCTCAACGGGGCAAAAGAAGTATGAGAAATTTCATCTGTACATTTGCGCTGCGCGTCCAAACCTTTTTGTATTAATGTTTCATCTACATGTTTAACCTTCGTAACGGCACCTGGACCGTAAATTAATTGCTGCTTTTTTCTTTTGCTAGTCCCACGATGCAATCTCTAAAAATATCAACCAAAAGACAAAATAGACACAGGAAACATCTTTCAAAGTATTCGCCTGTTTCTGGCATGTTTCTCATTCTTTTCTTCGCCTTCTCCCTCTCCCGCGCTCTGCTAGACGTTGACAGTGTAGTGCGACTCGGACTCAAACGTTGTGGTCGCCTGTTTGGGTAGTTTGGATGTTGTTTTGCTCCAAGCGATTCGTCCGCCATTCAAAGGTTTTGTTCGGCTTGGTTCTGATGGCTTCTCGAAGTTTTTCCTCACTTCTCTGCATCCAAACACCTGCAGAAGCCGTGCTGACAGGGTAGAGCGGCATGTTGTTGCCATTGGTAAAGAATCCATACGGGTTCTCCATGTCGTAAGAAGCGATAATATCCAACTCTGCAGCGATCTGCTCACAGTAGCCGTCCAGCGGCAAATCATTGACATCTTGTCCGAAAGGGTTCTCAATCTCTCGGCCGATGAACAGCAGCCCCAGAATAATGTAAGCCGCTGCGATTGTGGCAGGGACCGAGATCCACGCCAGCTTGCCAACCAATTGGAAGGGAAGCAACACAACATACACCCAAGTAATTTGGCTGATGGAGATTGTGTATGCAATGGGAAGAGGTGTATTCAGCACTCGCTCGCAGCCTGTCATGACATCGTTCAGAGCGCTCAGGTTGTTGTAGGCCAAGGTTTGCTGCATGGGGACTTTGAGCTGGTCATTCCTGATCATGTAGTCTATGGTGACGGCAATGTGGTTCAGAATCTCCAATGGAAGATTGCCGAGAGGACGGGATGCCTTCTTGAGTGTCTTGCGAGGATTACTGGCAGCAAAAGAGACACCAAGATATTCCCCCACCCCTTTGAAGAAGTTCTTCCTTGGTTTATTGAACGAGGCGGCGTCCACCTCTGTGGCCTCCTTGGCAAATGTATGCAAATGGCCGACCAGGTTCTGTAGATCCGGGTAGGCCGTGTAGGGCTCAAATCGAAGAGAGTGTTTGAGCGAGACGGCAAAAGCAACAAGCAGGTTCATGGAGCTAAGCTTCTTCAACACCGACTCTCGAGGATCCACATCGCTTCGGTCTAATCCATGGATCCAAAAGACACGACCGAGGACCTGCGATGAAAGCACGAGCATAGCCCAGTATTTCCGACCTTCGGCGTATCGCTCGTAGGCAGTCGAGTTCCTGAAGGAAAGACCCAAACCAACCACGAAACCAAGAACGGTTAGGAGCACCGAGTCGACTGCAACAGGTGACACTTTTACATGGATCAGCATGATTGCAGTTGACCACATGCCGACGAAAATCAAGGGCAGAACCATCTTGGGCAAGATGCTGCCGTGCATCTGGAGGAAGAGCGGCCATTTCGAGTGCTTTGTAATATCACGTGGGCCGGTAAAGTAGTCGTCGATCTCGAGAGACGTGCGGCGTTGAAACGGGAGGGGAGCGGGTGGGAATCTTGGAGAAGTGGGAGACTGTCCCGATGTTCGATGCCTTTTCTCGTCACCGTGCACGTTTGGGTGGAATGCGGCCTTGGACGGCTCAAAAGCCGATGTTTCTGGTCCATCGTCGGCCATCTTTATTCGGGATGGAACAGTGCAAGTATTGTTCAGGTTCAGGACGCTGCTGGACAGTCCGAAGAAGCGGACGGAGAGGCGCAAGGAAGGGAAAGAAGTGTTGATGGAGAAGAAGGAATGCAGGATCTAGGAGCAGGCCATCATGAGATAATGAGAGTATGGGACCTGAGTAGGTCTCTAGGAAGGAGAAGGAAGAAAGACGCAAAGTGAAAATAAAGTGAAATAAAGTGAGAAATACTTGGCAAGATTGCTATACCTTGTCGGCCTCGTTGCAAAGGTGTCAGCCAGTGTCGGTGTGTAGGGGGTTTTCTCCGTAAGTCTGCATTAGGGGCTGTCAGCTGCGCCTTCCTAATCAAATCGCAATCTACTTTCGGCTTGGTCCAACATCAAAATGGGAATGCTTAGATGCTTAGATGCTTAGATGCTTAGTACGGAGTACGGACGTATCATGACCAACCCAACCCAGCTCCTGAAACGGGAGTCTGTGCCTTGTTGACAATCACCATCGCCACGCCAGCCAGACCCGCACCGCAATGCAGCTCTTTCGCCTCCCAAGAAAAATGGAAAGAAAGAAAGAAAGAAAAAGCGCCACCTGTCCCAGCAATGCGACCGTTTCAAAACGACTTGACGTCGTTAGGGTCAACTTCCGATGCCATCCAGCACAAGCACAAGGTGACAAGAAAAATCCAACGTGGCCGTGGGTCGTTGCCTTCCACCACCGCATAAAAGCAGCATCAGAATTTTCTACGAAGTTGGACGCCTCCTGAGTCCTGAGACATTGGTGGTGCTAAGCCAATGCCCGCTACCAAAGCTGATGCCGCCCCGCCCGTGCTCCGTGCTGCCGGGGGAATAGGAAAATAAGCCCTTGGTGCCTTTTTCCTCCGTACGGATTACCACCTTATTAACCCCCGTGCGCCTGACGGAAAAGCGGTGGTGCCTGGTCGTCTTCGGCCGGTCCCGCGTCGAAGGATTTGACCGGTCTAGACCTCCTCCCATTGGGTTGGTCTCATTCTCCTTGCCCAGGGCAATCATTACAGAACGCAGCAAGAATGCGCATCAGAACTGACATGTCACCGAAAGAGCTGCAGAATGCCGTGTTACCTCTTTGTAACCCATCGCGGGGGGGGGGCGCATCATTAAATGCCACTTTTTCAACATCTTGATAAGAGGGATTCTGGACTTGACCATCAAGCCCACCATAAGCCGCAATGATGCGAGTTGAGCCACAAAGCCCCACCAGCAACATGCGCCACGTTTCCCGTCCCAGGCTTTTCCAACTCCGTGTTCCCATCCAATACTGCATTTGCATTTGCATATTTGTTATGGTGCGATGCCATCACCAGCGTCACTTTCATCATGGACAGGACGCAGCAGACAGCCTTTAATCTATGGGGTACGTGCAACTTCACTTCCACTCCCCCCCCCCCCCCTTCGCCCCCGCCGCTCTCTCTCTTCATCAAAAGCCAGAACTTGTTTCCAGTCACCCGTCCACCTGCATGCGCATCAATCCCAGCTGCCTCACTACAACCTGAATAGCATCCATGTGCATTCATTCATACATATCTGGCGAGGGACCTAACAAGATAGACAACCACAACCGTCTCGTGGCCGACATTCTCACCCGCTACCGCACCCTCATGATGCATGCGACGGTCCAAGCAGAGGGAGAGCACAACAACGCCACGCCAGAGACTATGGCTGTGACGGGCATATCAATGAGGATGGAGTTTGAAGGACTCGTAAGTTTTTCCTTCTCACTTTCTCTTCATTCCCTCGTGGTTTGACAGGAATGGCCAATACGTACACGTGGTTTCCGTCCCGTGCTCATACGTGGCAGAACTCCTCCATCAAAGAACTCCTCACGCTGTCTCGTAAAATCAAAGAGCTGTGGGTCTTTGGACCTCTTGGCCAGGGTAACCCGGAGAAGAAGGCCAAGGAGGCGCAGATTGACGAGGATGTTGCGCAGGTCGCGGCCTTGTTGAACGGGCTGGAGGGGAGGAGGATGGCTGCGTTGGCGGAGCGGTGTGGTGGTTCGTGGGAGGTGTTGAGTTGAGAGGATGCGAGCAAATCAAGTTCTACGCGATTGCCTGTGGGGTTCACGGACTGGACTGGCGATATTTGGGGGGGGGATATATTTGATAGGCAATGGCGTTAATATAGGTCCGAGTCTTTTGCAGAATGGGAATTAATCGACATGGGTTCCGACGAGGTATGCTCCGTCATGTTATCATGTCATGGGCATGCTAAAAGTGGTGGAGGTCAACCCTCACCACCCTCGGGGTCCTCTTCATCCTCATCGCCAAGTGCCTTGTCCACGTCTTGCTGGGACTTTGCTGCATCCGTCTCCTTGTTCAGCTCAGCAACCTTCAATCCTCCGGCTGTCAGCCACAAGAAATGATTTGATTTGAATTGATCAATCTGATTGTAGAAGCCGTGGAAACTGTGGCGCATTCAAAGGTCAGTAACTGTCACGTGCATCATGGCATTTAAATCGCAATGCAGGAAATGCAGGAACAAGAGAGCAAACTCACGTGTTCTCCTTCTCCTCCACCTCAAAGATTCTGCTGTAGATGTGCTTCTCTTTGAACGCCAATAGTTTCTCCTCGTAATTGCCAAAGTCAATCTGGGGCTTGCCCAAGGTATCCTTCGCACGGCGGTTGTAGTTCTCAAATACGGGCCGCTCCAGCAGTAGCCCCAGTCCGGGAGCTTTGGGGATAGCCATTTTCTGCGCCTGGTAGCTCTCGGTGACGCGATCGAGCGTCGTGCCACAGCGGACCATGAGAGATGCTAAACCAACCATTTTTCGAATCTGATGCATCATGAACGACTGCCCGTGGACTTTGAGGGACAGCCATTCTGTGTTGCCGATGATGATGGGCTGCGGGTTCACGACGAATGACTTGATGTGTCGGCGGGCGGAAGGGTCGGAGTATGTTTTCTGGACCGTGTAGTTGTGGAAGTTGTTCGTGCCCGTATACTTGTCCAGAACAGACTGGAGGCGCTGGAGGCGTTCGTGGGATATGCGGTATCGGCGCTTGGCAGCAATGTAGGTGGCCTTGATGTCGCGGAGGGCAAAGTCTACGGGGCCGAGATCGCGATGCTTGGGCTTGTGAGATTCGAGATGAGCTTTCTTGGTTTGCCCTGCGGTCGGCTCGTTGCTGTCGTCGGCGACAGTGGATTCGGCAGCATCTTCAGAGGGCGCTGCAGCCCCTGAGGCTTCCGCCTCCTTCTTTTCGGCTTCAGCTGCGGCTCTGGCATTATCGTATTCCTCCGCTTCCTGAGCATGGACTCTCTCCATCACAACGGCCCTGAGCTCAGGCTCCAGGCTTGCGAGAATAGGCTTGATCTCCTTCTCTTCAACTTCGGCCCAGAAACTCTTGACATCGGACATTCTGGAGCTTACGTCTTCCTCGGCATCATATTCTTTGGTGAGCTCCTCCACCTTCTTGCCAAGATAGGTTTGCGGATGGGGTGGCAGAAGACAATAGCTCGGCAAGAGGTACTCGTACCAACGTGAGTCGCAGTATTGGTAGCAATTGAAGCTGTTGTTCGTTCTCTGGATGCCCCATACACGAATCTGCTCTGGCAAGTGGGCATTGATCTTTTCCACAATGTCCTCCTCCTCGATGATCAGCTTCAAACTAATCACGTTGCCAGCAGCGTGAACACCTTTATCTGTGCGGGCGCATCGCGCGAGACTCGACTTGCGAGGGTCATCAGCATTTGCCTTCGATATAGCCTTGGCATCGATGAAGGCCTTGAAAAGGTCTCTCTCGATCGTTGCCTCATCCCCATTCACTTGCATGCCCTTGTATCCCGTTCCAGAGTACCCAATCATGACCGCAACCTTGCGCTTCGGTCTTCGCTCTTCCAAAGCAATTTCTTCTTTGGAAAACGGGTTCTTCTTATCGGACTCGACAGCTTCACCCGGTCTTGTCGCTTATCTTACGACGCTTGAACTCACGCCAGTCATCATTCTTCTGGCGCTTCTTATCGTTCATTTGCTGACGGCTACGGTCTGGTCAGTGTCAGGGCCAATGCTTGCGAGTATAAGCGTACTGAAGCCCAATGAGTCACTCACTTCCGCTCTGCTCGTCCCCTCTCTTTATTTCTCTTTCCATTCCCGTTTCGGTCATGAGACTTCTTGCTCTCGGCGGGGAGTGACAGATGAGGCGGCAGAATCGGGCTTGCTCTCACTTGCAGAAGCCATATGTTCCGCAGCAGATGCTTTGGTCTCAGCAGAAGAGTCGTCGCCGGCCGCCATGGTTGCATCGAGTATGGCAATCTCGTGTGGTTTGTAAAGTAAGTTAAGCTCAATCTTGCGAAGCTGCTATCAATGGCAATTGGCAAATGGAGAATTTTCGATTTTCCAAGTGGGGCGTTTGATAAGATAGGCTAGCTAATACTCCGCACCAGCCTCATGGAGCCATGGTCAACCAACCGCTCTACTTCATTTTCGCATGTTGCAACGGATCTGGGCAAATTGAACGAAACTCGACAACCATGACCATCGGGCTACTACAAATCAGCAGGCACTTTCCATTGGCTCGATCAGTTTGATGATACTTGCTTGAGCGACATGGGCGTTTTCCAATACATCTTCCAATACATCTTCCAATACATCCAGCAACCACCGTCAAGTATCCCACTTCAGGTACGAACGTCTGAGATTTGCGGCAGACGTCACCTCAAATTTTGAGTTCTCGTTTTGGGACAAGTGGAATATGGACACGAATTTGAATGGCTCTCAAAATATATTATGAAGATATGCCTACACACACATTTTTTTCGCCTTTGAAGGAGACGTCCATACGCGTTTTAATCTATATTGTTTCCGCTCATCTCACGTCAAGCCGCTTTTATATGCCCATGGCCCAAAACAAAAATCTGATGAAAATTCAAGTGGTTTTTTTTTTCCATCTTTTTGTTGTAAAGCACGGCCTCAGAAGATAAAGTACATCGAGAACCAACACGCCTTTCGTGCAAGAGAAACCCAAGCAAAGCCTTTTCAACTACTCGGCCTGGTCAAAGCCTGGTCACAAAGAGAACCTAACCACAAGCACCCCACTCGTCTGTCACGACATGACGGGCCTGGTTCGTCTCCAACTTCTTATCCGGACACATCATGGTGCACTTGTGAACGAGATCCCCGATCCCGGAACCCTTGTAGGTAGAACGAGCCAAGAGACAACCCTTGAGGGTATATATCGACATACCAATCATTTCATCATCTTCGTGCTTCGCCGGCTGTTGACTGCTCCGAACACGTTTCGACATGGGCTTGCCCGTTGCCGCGGGCGTTGTGTCCGTAATGAGGGAGGCATCGGCAAATAGATCGGGCGATGCGCAATCCACGGTTCGCACTTCGTTTGCAGCTGTTGTGCTGGCGCTGGCTTCCAATGTCGCCGTTGGCTCTGCTGCCTCTGCCACCACTTCTGTCTTCATATGCTGCAGTAAATTGGCCGTGGCCGTCATCACAGGCTGTGTTGGAGTCGACTTTTCGCTCGAACTCATCGTAAAACTTGTTCCATTCGATCTATGAATGTGGAGCATGGAGCTATGATTAGGTCAAATCTCAATGCGGCTCATGACTTTCAACAGACTTACGTGTGGTCATGGTCTGTGACGGTCTGATTGCTGCTCCAATCGGTATTTATCTGGCTGTCATGTATCCTTGCCACGACTGCCGCAACGATGAGTGACACCAGTACTGTGATGAATATCGATGTCATGAGCCGGATGCACAGTGTCTTCTTGACCTTGCGTCTCGCCTTGACATCCTCCTCGTTGTTGAATCCTTCCTGGTACCGCGGCGGTGCTCGCTCGTCACCGTACGCCGGGGGTTGTCTAATGCTCGGTGAAATATTCTCACTCTCTGCAATGGTGGTGTCGTCGGAGGCACGAAAAGAAGATTCGGTCTCGTTGTCGCTATCGTGGGTGATGATACGTGGAGGATAGCGAATGGGTGGCTCGATGTCCATCGTAAAGGGGCCACAGGCCGCTCTACACCGATGGATGTTGCAAGTAAAGTAAAAAGAGACAGATTCTTCGCCTACTTTTCAAGTTTCACTGCACAGGGTTCTTCATGTAGCGCTGTGCATTACATGATTGCACGTTCACAGTCGGGCCAGATTGACGATGATGACGATGCAGTGCTGAAGCGTGAAACAAAGGGAGGAAGATGAAGACATGAACGGGCAAAGCTTTTCTCTCTGCTTTGCAGAAGAGCTCCTGAGGCAGAGCTCCAATTCACATCGTCACTTGTTCGTGGTCCTGGGGCTGGCCTCACCTCACACTGGAATGCGACATCTCGAGGAATGGGGCATGCCGACCGGCCACTGCATTCTCACCAACCACAGTGGGCAAACGAAGACATTTGTGACAAATTAGGCAAGAGTCGTGTTGTTAGTGCTGCGGTCGAAAATTCATTTCAACCAGTCAGTCAAAAAGTCACTTAACGTCAACGAAGGGGCTGAGGCACACACACCACTTGGCTGGTCTGGCGGACGTGATTGCCGTCATCCACCTTGCTGCCCAGAAGAGTCCGTCCAGACCTGGTCCGACCTCGTGCATGCTGGAAACTTTATTTTTCATGACTGATTTTGTTTCATCGCGACGAGAAGAAAGATGGCTGTGAGGCCCAGCTGTACCGTGTGTCGTGTGCTGCCAGAAGGACAGTCAATTATACTTTATGTCTTTCGACAATTACGGGCGCCATTCTCAGCTTCTCACACTAGTTTGAACTTGCTGCAGCCAAAGTAAATCTCTCACTCATTATAGTTCACTCGAATCGCGGCTCAAAGCATTTCTTGCACGATTTGTCGTGCTGTGAAAGGTTCTTTCTGAATGCCTGGCACGTCTCATCATGAAGCAGCAGGGCTCTTGGCGGAGCCAGAAGTCCACGGCACTCCGAGGCATTTACCATAAGAGAGGCCCTGGATTTCCTGGGATAATGGACATCGTACCATCGGATCCTTGTCGGTGTATACCATTCAATGAATCATGGATACACAAGAGTTGCCCTGGTCGCCGTCGAGAGTGGCTCATCCATCCAGCGCGTTCGAAGAGAGGGCTCATCGTCGGCATCGTCGGGATGTCAACAAAGCCACGAAATATTCCTCCAAGACAATAAAGTTTTCAAAGAACAGCATCCAGATGAACACGATCCAAGTCTTGAGCCGAAATGCTGGGCAATGTTGATGGCAAAAACATGAAAGCAGTTGAGGGCACAAGGGCTTCGAGTTCGAGTCGATGCGGACATCGAAAAATTTGATTGGCTGTGCTGGCGGGAGCCCGCCAGCCACTCGAATTGCGTGCGGGCAAGTCATGGCAATGGCGCAATCCTGCAAGCACTAGAAGTCAATTCGCACGTCATTTGCTAGCCTTCTTTCGACGTTGTCTCCCAAACTTCGACAGGCAGGCACAGACAGCTTCTAGCGTCCAATGTGTACATACATGACGAGGCAGCAGGGCAGCAGGGCAGCAGGCAGCCAGAGGCGAGACAAGGGGTGGAAAAGGTTCCTCAATTCAGGTAGAATCAGGTAGAACCATGATGGCGAACAGGGCCAAGCAAACGAAAGGCGAAAGGAGGATTTCCGGCTCCCAAGACGGCTCGGTAAAAGTGGAGGCAGAGTGGAGAAGGCAACCGACAGCCGTTTGTCCCCTCGCCATCGACTTTTTCTTGTCAGGCACTCACTCTGAGAGTCACTCACGCACTCAGGGTCCCCGATTCCCCGATTCCCCGACTCCCCGCGCTGCCGCAGCTTCGGCCGCAAACTGATACCGTCGAGCTGTCAAGTTCTGGTCCATGCTCGCCTTCGATGTCTTCCGCGCTGCCCTGGCCGTCACTTTCTGTTGACGAGACTCCCCCGGAGAGCACGCCATCATTGGACCAGCTCGCATCAGGAGCGTGAATGTGAATCAGGAAGACCCGTCCCATGCTCTCTTCTCCTCGACCCTACATAACCACTTACCCTGCGCGAGTTGCCTTCGCCGCTATGGAGCAAACACTTGCGAACCTCCACGGCCACCGCCAGCATGAGTCTGCGGCGATAAGATCGAACAATGGCCATGGCCAGAACATCTTCTCTCCGTCCAATACGCAGGGCGACATCCCGTCTGAATCTTCCCACCAACAACCGATCGTACCATCATCACCTTCGGCTGAATCGTTCGCCACCCAACAACAGCTGTCTCGCGACAACTGCGATCGGAGGCGACCTCAAGAGGAAGACAACACACGACTCAAGAAGATGGCGTCGCAGCTCGTGGTCAAGACGGTGAGCCCTTTCCTGAAGGAACACATTCCTGGGCTATATGCCCCCATTGGCAAAGGCAACATCAAAGTCGACTCAACAAGCCCGGCGACTTGGGCTCGTACCAAGGATCCTAACACCAAGTTCTGCTACCGCCATCGTCCAGACTCCAAGTGTAGACGAGCCGCAGACGAATCAAAAATGGGCTTCATTCAAAGCGTAAGTATTCATGGCTGCATGCCCGCAGTTTAGGTTTTTTCGAGACCCGGCACGTGTACTAACAGAACGTGTCAGGAACTCAACAGCTTGCCTAATGCCGACCAAGAGGCCATTACGCACGTTTGGTCGTTGTTCTCTGCGGCACCGTCCAAGCAGCGAGAGCTGATGTTGCAGGGTATCATCACGCAATGTTGCTTCCCTCAGCTGTCGACCGTCTCACGTGAAGTTCAGGAACAGCTCAAGATTGACTTTCTCGCTGCGTTGCCGACCGAGTTGTCTTATAAAATCCTCTCCCATCTCGACACCGTATCACTGTGCAAGGCTGCTCAAGTCAGTCGGCGCTGGCGCAGCTTAGCCGACGACGACGTTGTCTGGCACAGAATGTGCGAACAGCACATTGATAGAAAATGTACCAAATGCGGATGGGGGCTGCCGCTCCTAGAAAAGAAGAAGCTTATGGCATGGAGCCGGCATCAATCATCACATCACCGCCATGAGCACGACCATACTGACAGTGCCGAGCCATCCATCGAGACACATGCGCATAGCCCTGGATCTCCAGCCGAGTCCAACAAACGGTCTAGCAGCAGCGGCGCCGAAGAGGCTTCCGCCAAACGACCACGACTACACGGACCTAGTCACTCTCGATCACATCTTGACGCCGAGCGCAAGTTCCGCCCATGGAAAGACGTATACCGTGATCGCTTCAAAGTGGGCTTCAACTGGAAGACGGGTCGCTGCACGATCAGAACCTTCAAGGGCCACGAGAATGGCGTCACTTGCCTCCAGTTTGACCACAACATTCTGGCCACGGGCTCCTACGACACCACCATCAAGATCTGGAACATTGAAACAGGCGAGGTCATTCGAACCCTCCGCGGCCACACATCGACTGTCCGAACCCTTCAATTTGACGATTCCAAATTGATCAGCGGAAGCTTTGACAAGACGATCAAGATCTGGAACTGGCAGACGGGCGAGTGTCTCAGCACCCTGCAATGTCACACCGAAGGCGTTCTGTCCGTCCACTTTGACGGCTGCACTCTCGCATCGGGTTCCATCGACAAGACGGTCAAAATTTTCAGTTTCAAGAACAAGCAAACCTTTTCTCTGCGCGGGCACACCGACTGGGTGAACCACGTCCGCATTGACTCTCCGTCGCGGACTGTCTTCTCTGCTTCTGACGATATGACGATCAAGCTCTGGGACCTTGACTCGAAGCAATGTATCAAGACGTTTCGAGGACACGTTGGACAGGTGCAACAGGTGCTCCTCATGCCGCCGGACTTTGAGCCGGATGAGCTACCGAGTGAAGACCGGACCGATGCGGTTTCCGTGCACAGTGACAGAAGCACCACGCCGACGCCGACGCCGATGCCCGAGCAATCTGCGGACACACGCGCCTCGTTTGGATATGGCTTCACCCATAACACGTCCCGGCCACTTCCTCCTCGCTACATGCTGACCGGTGGCCTGGACAACACTGTTCGCCTCTGGGATATCACCACTGGTAAATGCATGCGGAGCATGTTTGGTCACGTAGAAGGCATCTGGGGCCTTGTTGGCGATACTCTGCGCGTCGTCACCGGCGCCAACGACTCCATGACAAAAATCTGGGAGCCTCGCTCGGGCAAATGCGAGCGGAGCTTCACTGGACACGCCGGCCCAGTTACATGCGTGGGACTCAGCGACAGCAGAATGGCCAGTGGAAGCGAGGACGGCGAAGTGCGCCTGTATAGCTTTGAAGGCGAGACGCTGGAAGAGCGAGGAACGCCGTCGTAGTCATCTTGGTGACAGCAAATTACGTTGCACTTGTACGATACGACAATCTCCACGAACGAGCAAGGGGACCACCGACCACATGATGTTTCGCTGGTCCCATATTACTCGAAGCTGCTCCTCCATTTTCTTCTTCTTCTTCTTCTTCTTCTTTTTTTTTCCGCGCTTTGTTCTGGCGTGTTTAAACAAAGATACCACACTACTTGGGGGGGAATCTATCCCACGGATCGGGTCATCATTTCATCAACGTAATGTCGAATTGGCAATATGTACTACTCTTGTTTCACATGGGGACATTGGAAACATACAAAAATAGATTTTATTTTCTATCGCCACTGGAGCTGGGATGGGGGTTTTTTTTTGGTTTTTTTTTGGGGGGGAGGGCTTTTTGGCTGGTAGGGCCGGACCGACATAGATGGATTCGCAGCAATGAAAATTCTTGCTTTCACGTTTTGTTGGTGCGTCTGTGATTGATGGCCATGTACCTGCGCCGGTCGATGCATGATGAGCGTGCCCATCCCATCTAGGCTCAACGTGATTGCAAGTTGTGAGTGGTGGCGTCGGAGGCTCCAAGAATATTCAGATTCACACACGGGCGATGTCATCTATTCAGATGCGGCCAGCGTACTTGTACATGGGTTCTCCGAAGCATAGCCGAGCATCCATTATCAATCTTCCCATTGCTTTTCGTGCCTCGGCAAAGGGCGGGGAACCCCCGATCCCTCCCGGGGATGGCTTCTTGCATGGATGGGCGGTGATGGATGGGCGGTGGTGTGCTCTGCGATGTGTGAGGTGCAACTGCGGTCCGTCATGTAGAAAAGTCAGCAGCAGCCGCGGGACAGTCAGTAGAAACGACCCAACGTAACGTACGTCAATGAAGGGTTCTTGACGTTCTTGACTTGAAATTCATCAGATGTCAGCCACCAAGGCGCCGCGCCGCCCACCCGATCGCGCCCGCCCGGGTACGTACAGTACATAATACAACAACACGTCCGGGGCCCCAGAATCATATGTCAAAAAAAGCGATAAACTAAAGCCCTCCCCCCCCCTCCCCTCTCTTTGCCCAGTGGTCGTCCCGATGTCGCAAGTCTTCCTTTGACTCATTTTCCGAGACCCATTGTTGTCGCTGTTTTTTTTTTTTTTTACTCACACGAAAAAGAAGAACAGCTTCGAGTGAATAGCTCCGTCTTGATCTCGGGTTCTCGAGTACGCACGACGGGGCATCCGCCTGGCCGGCTCTGACTGAATTGGCACGTGCAAGCTTCTAGCTGTGACGTCCGGACGCGAACGAGCCAGCCCAAGGGCAACAAACTGCAATTGGCGCCGGAAAAAGGGAAAGGAAGTAGAAGGAAAAGGGCTTCGATTGCTTCCTGGAGATACAGAGTACACACGCCATGCCTCCCAGCGAGAATAACAAGAAACCGCCCACGGCGGCCGTCAACCTCATCGGTTCGTTTTTGGCCCCCTTCCCCCCCCCCCTCGGGTGAAAAAAACCACACCACCACCGCCATGGAGCAGTTGAAGCTGACGTTGAAACAGCCGGAGGCGGTGCTGGTATGATGGAGGCTCTCGTTTGTCATCCCCTCGGTAAGTCATTTCGCCCCCCCCCCCCCCCCCCCCTGCCTCATGCCATTGTCATGGCCATGTATGTTCTGCTCCCCGGCAAACATGCCAAAAAAGAGGAAGAAGGAAGAAGGAAGAAGAAGCTCGTATTGACAGATCGACATCGGTCTGTCTTGTCCGTTGTGTTCAGACACAATCAAGGTCAGGATGCAGCTCTCCAGACGGGCCCGCCAGCCCGGCGCCCCCAAGCGCGGCTTCATCAAGACGGGCGTGGAAATCGTCAAGAAGGAGACCCCCCTCGGCCTCTACAAGGGCCTCGGCGCCGTCCTCACGGGAATCGTGCCCAAGATGGCCATCCGCTTCACCTCCTTCGAGGCATACAAGCAGGTCCTCGCCGACGACGGGGCCGCCGGCAGGGTCTCCGGCCAGGCGACCTTCCTTGCCGGCCTCGCCGCCGGCGTGACCGAGGCCGTCGCCGTCGTCACCCCCATGGAGGTCATCAAGATCCGCCTCCAGGCCCAGCACCACTCCATGGCCGACCCCCTCGACGTGCCCAAGTACCGCAACGCCGCCCACGCCCTGTACACGGTCGTCCGCGAGGAGGGCTTCGGCGCCCTCTACAGGGGCGTCAGCCTGACGGCCCTCAGGCAGGGCACCAACCAGGCCGTCAACTTCACTGCCTACTCGTACTTCAAGGAGTGGCTGAAGCGGTGGCAGCCCGAGTTCGAGGCCAGGAACCTGCCCGGCTGGCAGACTACCCTCATCGGCCTCGTCTCCGGTGCCATGGGCCCCCTGAGCAACGCCCCCATCGACACCATCAAGACGAGGCTGCAGAAGACGCCTGCCCGGCCTGGCGTGAGTGCGTGGGCGAGGATCACTCACATCTCGGCCGACATGTTCAAGTGAGTTTCGCGCGCGCCCTGTTTCTCTCGTGCTCGCTCATGAGGCAAGGCAAGGGGAAAGGGGAAAAGGGAAAGGGAAATGGTCCGCGCATCTTTGCTTTGCTAACCAACCCTCTTTCTTTGCATCAGACAAGAAGGGTTCCATGCCTTCTACAAGGGCATCACCCCCCGTATCATGCGTGTTGCTCCCGGCCAAGCCGTTACCTTCACCGTCTACGAGTACTTGAGATCAAAGCTCGAGAAGAGCAATCTGTCCTTTGTCGGCGGCAGATTCGAGGAGTAGTGCGCATCAAGGGATGAGCCTCTTCTTTTCGCCCCTCCGACGATTCTTCTTCTGTAACAAGACCACATTGGGGCCACGGCCAGTCCTCTGACGACAAAACGCTGGAGCGCCTGCCCTACCCTTCCCTACCCTGGGCACGGAATTCCCGATTCAATCGAGACAATTGCATCTTGCGAGTCACTTGGACATTAGGTCACGTCGTTTTATTTTCTTCTTATTTTATTTCCAATGTTCTCATCGAATCTTCCTGTGGTTGGTAGTCCGCAACCCAAAGTTGGCATTGCATAGAACTAGGCTACGACCGAGCTTTGTTTGTCAATTTTTTTTTTGGGACATCACAAGTGGAGAATCTTGCCATCTCTCACGTCTTGTTTATTTTATAGCCATGAAATAAATGATACTGTACTTGTGTGTTCATCATCTTCGTCATTGCCCCATGAATGTCATGCGCATCGTAGCTCATCGACCAGGGCGCTTCGGCCTGTTGAACCCAGTCCTCGTTGTAATCTTGGGATGAAGATCATCCATGACCGATTGCTCCGTTATTTCTTTTGGCTCTTCGACTTCGAATTTCTTCTCCAACGTCAACCCTGCCTCCCTGTCGGCGATATCGAGTACGGCTCGCTTCATCAAAGGGTACAGCATGCGCTTCTTGATGGATCTATTACCCGGTGTAACGGGGCAAGTGTAGAAAAAAAGTACAGGCGATTGCTCTGTGCCGTTGTGAGTGTGGTTGTATCGGTAGAATGTGAATCGGGGCTCGGTACTGGAAATCGCGTGGGACAGCTCAGTGATTGATGATGGTCGCGGCGATTCGTCAACCAGCTCGACCGACTCCTTTTCGGCATTAATCTTCTGCGCCTTCTTAGCAGAGGTCTCAAGGTGCTTGTTATTCTTCTAACATGACACTGTTGCGCTTACCAGCATTGTAACCGATCGTCCGCCATCTTGTTTCAGCTCTTTGAGGGCAGCGATGGCGTCTTCAGCCATTGGCATGGCGAAGCTCTTGCTGAGGTGAATCTCTCGCGTGCCCGTTCCAGAGCCGGCCTCCTGTTCAGCACGCTTGACTTCGCCAAGGGACTGCTCCTCTTCTGTCAACGGAGCAGCCAGCTTGCTGTGGGCGTCGTGCTTCTTGAAGCCGCTTTCAGTCAGCTCGTCGGCTGAGTTGGCGAATATTGTCTCTCGGAAGTGCTCGGAACCCAGTTCGCGGACTAGAGTCAACCTTGTAGATGCAAACAACATCTTCTGCCTCACAGGTGCAGAGTCCGGAACATATGTGACCGCGGCCAGACGTGGCTCATCCTCGTGGCGTTTCAGGAGGAGGTAGAGGGCGACATTGGGTTGCAGATGGTTTTTGAAACTTGCAAGGTTGCCATAGAACGAGGGCGAATTCGAAGGAAGGGTAGTCATCGGGACGAGGGATTCTTTTTCGATGCCAACGATGAGCCCAAACGTTGATGATGATGATGAGAGCAGCGAGTTGAACTCGGCCTGGAGCTCTTGCGACGCTGCAGAGCATATACAGTCAATAATCGATATCAAATACCAAGGAGCAGGAGACCTTACCAGAAATGCCAGACTGCATCTTGAAGGGCAATTGCAAAACCCTCACGCCCTACCAATAGACAACAAGATCACGATTCCTCAACGGAATGGCAAGGTTGAGGAAGTAAACAACCCATTACGTACATACCTAGAGAGGTGGGGTGGGGTGGGGCTCGCGAGCCGTTGCCCCGCCTGGCGCTGGCTGGGTAGTAGGTACCAGTCATCATCACATTACTGACATATATCATCACAATGTTTCTGGAGTATCGCGACTTCTTGGTTAAGAATACTTCTTTTAAATTACAACTTTTGACAAGCATTAGGTTACAGGGTCTATGAACATTCCTTCGACCACTTTGAGGTACTACGTAGCTTACCATCTTCACACCAGCTATCAACTGACTTCCAAAACTGTCCCAAAAAAACTCAACAAGATACCCCCCTATGGCTTAACTTGCCCCAATAAAACGGTACGGCGTGATCTGCACCTCAGCAGTCTTTACACGATGATTGCTGCAATCAAAGCTAGCCCTCCAATAGTCGCCAGCGGCGGAATCATGCCGTGTGTAGAATCTGACCCAGTCACCTGAACAGGCACAGGGGGTTGTCCAGTTGGCCTAACAGTATCAGAAGGAAGAGGCCACAGTGTGCTTGCAGATATATAAGTCGGAACATCTGGAGTTTGGTCCGAGTTGCTGTTGGCCGTTTCAGTTGCCTGCTGCCCCGACATCTGTGGGTCTGAGTAAGTCTGGGGAGCTGGGGCAGGCTTTGTTTCTGATGTGTACATCGAGGGAGCCGTTGTGGTAGGATTTTCAGGAGCGGAAGAAACTGATGCCTTGTTGGTGCTCGTGGTATAACCACTTGGGTCTTCGTTGCATGTTTCCGTGGCTGGTGGGACCGTCACTCCAGGCGGCATCTCCAGATTGGAAGAGCCCTCCAATGGGCATGGGGTAGTAAGCTCCCCTGGAGACGTTGGAACTGTGGTCAATGGCGCTGAAGTCTGAGCTCTGGAAGAGGTGAGGGCGAACGTGAAAGTACTTGGAGCTTCAGGCGCTGGACCAAGCGGTGACATTGAGCTACCAGGCTGCTCGGTCTCTGTGGCCGGGGATTGTTCCAGGGAAGTGCACGGCTCTGTAGTTGTCGACACTGCGGATGGAGCTTCAGGCGCTGGACCAAGCGGTGAGATTAAGCTACCAGGCTGCTCGGTCTCTGTTGCTGGGGATTGTCCCAGAGAAGTGCATGGCTCTGTGGCTGTCGACACTGCGGATGGTGTCAACGTAGAAGTTGCTTGCAGTGTCAAAACCTGAGGCTGCTGACTCGCAGCATCGGTTTTCGTGTACACGTTGGCGATGCCAGGCCCTTCAACTGTGCAAACGCTCCCACACATGCCACGAGATGGATCTCCGTTACAGGCAACGTTGCAAACACTTTCATCGAGTGGCTTGATGGCGTTGGCATCGTCTCCGCAGCGGCACTCACTGAATGAAGTTAAAATGGTGCATATAACAACAAAGCTCATGGGGAAAGACTCACGTTGGAAAAAGAGCAGCGAATCGATGACCCTGACAAGCTTGCTGACATAACTCCGGAGCCAGAGGGCGACCGTTCAGATCAACAGGCGAAGAAAAGCAAGACAAGTCGATGGAAGAGCAACCTTGATACGCAAATGAGTCGGCAGCATGGTTGAACTGACCCAGCACCGTGGCGATGCCGCAGGTCACAAGCAGCACTAGAACACGCATTGTAGGTTCGTCGTAGAGGAAGAACAGTTTGAGAGACGAGGGCGTGAAAGAGGGAGTTGAGTGCTTGTCCGATGTACTGGAGGAAAGATGGCTATAAATAAGAACCTAAATGAAGGACAAGAGTTGGAGAGGTTGAAAGGATACAGAATGGGGAAGGATTGAGATTCATGCCCAAAATCTTTCTTAGGCGAACGGCTTGTTACAGTGTTGGATCACGTTCCTGCTTGTTTAGAGACGACGAATCTGAAAAATCCGCTTCCTTAGAACTGGAAGGAAAGAGCAAGATGCTGGTACTCTCAACACCCCCGTGCTGACAGCTGCCAGGACTAAAAGACCAGCCGGCACTTGCCATGTCAACTGGGGTTGTGGCACCGCGAACAGAGAGAAGAAAAAGCATAGGACCAGAGACTTCAATCTACGAGCAGTGCACCATGGACCATGAAAAAAACTAGTAAGAAACAAAGCAGTATCGCTTGACGGTGCACGACCTCAGTTTCTAGTGCACGGATTACCGACTTCCACAATGCGAGACTGAATTTGGTTGATGTTGGAATGATACGGTTCATAAAACAAAGAACTGAACCAGGCGTGGTCTATGGCTGACCAATTGAGCAGCACATACGATGTTGAATCTTGCTTCTTCGTTCGACGGTTTCTTTGTCTGGTGACCGACGCCTAGGGAGTTGGAATTCAGGAATCAGGGATCTGCGTGACAACTGGTCTCGGCATGGAGCAAACCAGGCAAGAAGTGCGTGGTCTGTCAAAGCACGTGATGCGTCGCGTGATGCTCTGGGCCCGCATTTATCGATAAGTCGTCCCACACCCATCAGGGCACGCAAGCCCCAATCTAGCGACCCGCTGGTAATTGCGCAAAACTTCACAAAGCCTCTCTCACCATTTGCTGCTGCACACACCATCACCGTTTGTGCACCACCAGTCAAGATGAGCGCCCAGGCCTTGAACAAGATCGCCGCCAACAGCCCTTCGCGGCAGAACCCATCAGAGCTTGAGCAGCAAATCGCTCAGGCTCTCCACGATCTCGAGACCAACACTGCCGACCTCAAGGTTGCCCTGCGACCTCTGCAGTTCGTCTCTGCCCGCGAGGTGAGAACATGAAATAAAGAAACCTAGATTCCCGGCCTAGGGCGCCTTTCGAGATCCTGTTCCCAAAAGGAAACTATACAATGGCTACGACAAGCGTCCCCTAATAGAAAACGGCAATGCGAAACACTTGGCTTCGATGACGAGAAGGAATTTTGAAGCACGAGACAATTCAAAGGAGAAAAAAAAAGTTCCTTCGCGCTCGTTTGGGGACGCAAGCCGAGCCTGCGTACAATTGACTTCTGGAACAGGACGGGAAGCGGTCCAAGGCTATGTCCTGGAGCTCGCATGCTGACTTTGGGTCTTGATTAGATCGAAGTTGGCCACGGCAAGAAGGCTATCGTCATCTTTGTCCCCGTCCCTTCCCTGCAGGGTTTCCACCGTGCTCAGCAGCGGTAAGTTAACTACTTACCCAATAGGCCAAATCTGATCCAAATGGACGGACATGCGTACTGACAGCCCTCACAGCCTGACCCGCGAGCTCGAGAAGAAGTTCTCTGACCGCCATGTGTTGATCCTCGCCTCGCGCCGCATCTTGCCCCGCCCCAAGCGATCTGCCCGCTCTCGCAACGCCCAGAAGCAGAAGCGCCCTCGCTCCCGCACCCTGACTGCCGTTCACGACGCCATCTTGGCCGATCTCTGCTTCCCTGTCGAAATTGTTGGCAAGCGTATTCGCACCAAGGAAGACGGCAGCAAGATCCTCAAGGTTGTCCTCGATGAGAAGGAGCGTGTTGGTGTTGACTACAGACTCGACACCTACGCCGAGGTCTACCGCCGCCTTACTGGCCGCAACGTCAACTTCGAGTTCCCCCTGAGCGGCAACACCGAGTAAAAGAGTGGAACTTTGAGCATGGCATGGCATGGCAATTTTTCTGGGCATGGAGTGCTTGGCATTTCATCTGTCACATCCGATGATGATTGGTCAAATAAAAATGGGCTTGGGCGTCTTATGAGTTAAGGTAGCTTGATAATGATACGGGCTGCCACATGATTATTTGAATCTATTCACTCGGCCACATCTGTTGTCACGCCCGTCAAAATTCACTTTTCCAGGGTATCTCCTTGAATGTCCCAATTCCTCTTGCGTGAATCTAGTCGTGGCTGATGCGTCCCACCCCGAGAACACACCAATATGCCAGCTCTCTCTTCTCGCGAGGAGTCTCCCTGTCCCTTCCAGGCGCCGTGCCCATGTCATTCTGGGCCTCGGCCTCCCATTCCATTCTCACAAACATGGGTATCTCTAGAATGTCTTCGTCCTCCTTGAGCGGGCTGCCGTCGCCATCAGCCTCGCCTTTGCCCAGAATATTCCGATTCTCTGGTCGCAGAGACGCTGGTATTACTTCAAGCACGATGCTGACCCAATTGCGACCTCTTTCCCAGATCTTAGCGGCATCTCCTTGGCCGGCGCCGTCTCCCTTTTGTCTCCCATCTCTACCGGCGTCCTTCAGAGCATCGTCCCACATGTCGATATTTGCGTCGACCTCGAATTCAGGGCACAGTACGGTGACTTTGCTGGCGAACCGCCCGGGGGTAGTGTTCGGTGTGGCGAGAGTAACCTTGATGCTGTCAAAGAGCGGGTTTTTGAACGTCACGATGTATTGACAGGGCTTCAACGGTGCCAGAGGAGCTTCCTCATTCGAAGCCGGTCTTGAGGTGACGGGTACTGGTGCAGCAGTTGGCTGCATCGGCCGAATAGTGATGGTGGGTATGTAGGCTTTGGCTACTAGGCGGATTTTGAATCTCGTTGAAGTGACCTTGTTCTCTGGTTTCGTAATGATGTGCCGACAAGCGGGACACCGCTTTGAACGCTTCGTACGAAGAAGATACGGAATAGGTCTCAGCTCGTCTTGGAATCGCGATGATGAACATGTCTGATTCAGACGTTGGCCTGTAGATGCTGTGGTACTCCACCCTTCATTCATCATCTTCTTCACACTGGCAGATTCGTCAAGCAGGGCCAGTTTCAACCCTTGCTCTGTATTGGATGCCTCGCGCATCACATCTGCTGCACCTTGCTGCAGCCTTCCCGCATGGCCCCGACCTGTATATAGGGACATGATCCTGGACAAAGCCGCCGGCGATGAGAAGCCAACGCCGTCATGCAACGGCACGCCGCCCAACGAGGCATGTGCATCTGTGAGCTGCTCCTGGTAGAAAAGTCTCAGACTGGCAAATTGCAAGTCTCGGTCGACCTGCTCGTCCGGTATTGGTGGCTCTTCCGGATTCTCCTTGCGTCTCTCCTTGATGTCCTTGAGTGTGATTTTCCGTGTGCCGCCATTGTCCAGCTTGGTGAGCTGCGAGTGTATGCCGCTCGGGCGATCGAATTCTACGCCAATCTCGGTAGACGACCAGTTGCAGTACTGGCAGAAGAGTGCATACGGACCGCCAGTGGGATTCTGTTGACCCTCGGGTGCAAGTGTGTTCGCATCAGAGGCGGGCTGCAGAGACGCGACTTGCAGCGGGCCAATGCAGACCGGGCATTGATAGCAGCTCCGCGTACACCTTGTTTTTCGCGTCAGCCGGCCTTCGTTTGATGAAGCACGGGCTCGATTCTGGGCAGACGTACCTGTTGCCCTCACTGCGCAAGTTGCTGCTTGGAACCTCGAACAAGCAATTTGGACAGTAGTAGGTAACAATCTCCTCTGTGACGCATCTCGGACAGCGTATCTGCTGGCAATCCTCGCAGTACAAAAGATGTTCGAGGGGATATAGGCTGTAGTTGGAACGCGGAGCACGAGGGTCGAACGTTCGCTCACCATTCTCCTCCAGCTCTTCACTCCCGGAGGAGGTATTGCCATTTTCAGCAGCAGATAGATCTGAGCAGGGACATTGGATGAACGTGTATGGAACTGGAAGCGCCATTTCTGACCCTCATCTCCGACCGTCTGCTCGGTGTTGCTTTGTCGTCGTGCCCTTTGTTTGCCCTGGAACCCTGACACGGGGCGGCCTTTACAAGCTTGCCGTGTGTGTGTGTACCTGACCTGGCCCCGACCAAGGGAAAGCTCCGGACAGGTGAGGGTAAGCTTCGGCGAGCTGCCAGTCAGGTGACTGCACTTGCTTTTGTGCTTTCCGAGCAGTCTGGGGATCTCGATCCTAGCTGGCCTGGCGCTCCGAAGGCTCGCTCTCCGCACGGAGCCACGGTAACCAGGAACCAAGGCAGGCAGGAATGGTTAGACACCACCTGGTCCAATTCCTTGACTGACTGACTTGCTTCGGAGGGTGGGTTGTGGGTTGTCTCTTCTTCTTCGTCTTTTTTTTTTCTCTTTTTTTTTTTGGCTTGCGTTCTCCGGCACCCCGTGGTTATGTCAAACGGCAACCCGACAATGTGGCTGTTGTGGCTCAAGGCAGCCGGGAATCCGCGATTTGGCGAGTGGCTCCGCGTCTCACATTGGCCGGGCTAATCCGCCCTTGGCCTTGGTGCAAGGTTGGGCGAGGCTGGGGGTAGTTGGGTAGCTGGGGGCAAGTTGGGGATAAGCTGGGGGGGTGTACTCCGTACTTGCAGCCTTTTTTTTTCATTGGCACCGCCGCCCTCGAAACCCCTCAAAGAGGGGGCTCAAAGAGGGGGGGGCCCAGAGGGGGCTCTATTGGCAGAATTCGGAAGGGCTGTAATAAGTTTTCGTCTATTCGTCGTTATGAAGAAACTCCATGTGCTCCGTAACAACGGCCACAATCCATGCCATCCGTGCGGCAAGGACACAACGCATAATCATGTCGAAGCAGAGAGCGCCGTTATTAGTTGTGCTTCCGCTTGGAGTGAGCTGAGCTCATCCCTGGCTCTGTTGTAATCTCCATAATGCAGCCACCCACCGCCCTGGTTAATGGTTAATCGGATGAAATGTTGGGAGGAGCTGATTGCTAGCCTTACCCCCTGTCACACACACCAGGTACCAGGCCAAGGTGGCTTGATGCCTCGACGGGGAGCGTGAGCCGCTTCTTGTTTACTCGTCAGATTTTCTCGACAAACCTACAAGGCCGCACTGGGGCCTACTTCACTTGCTCCGTACGGCAAAGACGTCATGTATGGACGAGCGCAAGAGCAAATCTTCTGCTGCTGCAACAGAGAATGCGTGACCGAACGAACCGCATCCCTTGATTCTGAGCGTTGTGCTTTCAACAAGCGTTCCTGGGTTCACCATCTTAGCCGCCCGTCGCACGCTAAAAAAAATAAGACAACGTGGACCAGCAACCTCAGACCTGCTTATCACTACATACTTACTGTACATGGATGGCTGGGGCTAAATATCTCGATTGCCCTGGTCTGCGAATAACGAATTCCGACCCACTGAGAAGTTCCCTCCGGAGAATGCGGCCTGCATGGATGGCAAACCTCATGAATATATATTAGAGGGACCTGCCTGCCCTGTTCTGCGGCCCAGCCGTCGCCCTGTGGCCCTGTGGAGCTGAATTTTTCGTCGTCGTGGACTCGTGGTACTCCGTCCTCCGTCCTCCGTCCGTACTCGCTGTCTATTTTCTATTTTGCAGGCGTTGCTGTCACCGCGCTTCCGACGTCGAGAAAACCAGACGGGAGCCCCTTGGCGCCCCGAGGCAACCCGTGGAGGAGCATAGCGGGAACGTTCTGGTTTCCCGGAAAGACAAACCACCGAAATGGCAGTGTGGCGGGAAGTCTTGATGTTGCAACTCTTCCAGTAGCTCTCTGGCTTGATGACGTTGGCTTGATGCTACCATCACCACCACCACCACCAACAACAACAACAACAACCACAGCAGCAGCAGTAGCAGCAGCTTGGTGAATTCGTTTTCAAGCATGAGGCTTAAGCGGTGGGATGGAGCGAGGCGAATATGCACAAGCTGGGACAAATCGAAAAAGGTAATTTCTGAATACCCCAAAGCCTGTGAAAGCCCTGTCATGTTCTGCATCACTTCACTTGCTCAATTCTGGGCCTCCATCGTCCATAGCCTCAATCTTGTGTGACTGACTGTGTCTCGTGCCATGATAGGATCCCGAACTTTATACACACAATGGCACCTGCTTGATTCATCTCCACAGCTACAACGACGTTTGCAATGGACAGGACATCAAGTGCACTCCTTCATTCAAACTGCCCTTCTCACTTCTTCTCTCAACTAGGTGTGACCCCCTGATAGAAAGATTTCTGGTCATACGCTCTGCCGACATGACCCCTACACCTTGGCGCAGTCCTGGCGATGTCCAGAAATGGTATCGGTCCAATCCCAAACGAACGGTTGAGCTCTTCATTCCGCCGCCACAGAATGCTAGCGACAGGCAACGTCAACGTCACCACGTGTTGATGAGAAACTTCTTCGCATGGGTCCTGGGGAAGTCGCTGGTTGGAGAAACCCTGGGAGAAGCATTGGTCGGACTGCTTGAATGCATGCATGAGTATCGGCCTGGTGGTGCAGTCGACAACGTTGCGGATCTGATCCGCTATCTCGAAGAAGAGGGCTACTTGTGCCTCGCGGGTCAGCCAGATCATGCATTGGCTATATTACGCCTTGCAGAGACTTTTCGCCTCAAGGACCTTTATTTGCAGGCCTTGGCTCACTGTGTGGGAATGGGTGACATGACGATTTCTGGCAAAGCAGACTTCCAAGTAGGTTCAACTTCAAAAAGCTCCGAAACAATAACGAAAGAAAACTGACACAGGCATGTACAGCATATGAGTTTAGCGACTCGGAGACTCATGCACGATTGCAAGGATGAGCTGGACCTGCGGCTGAAGAAGACGACGGATATGCTCAAAAGTTTCCTAGATCAGGAGCTCTCAGAGTCGGAGTTGGGCATTCCAACTGGCATTCGTGTTCATTTAGAGCGCTTTCGAAGCTTCCTGCTCTCTTTTTACAGTACCAAGCTGGGCTACTATCCGCCGGTCCGTTTTGACGGATGCATCTACCGCGCCATGGCACGAGATTTCACGGCACTGTATAATCTCCTGGTTGACGACGGCTATAATTCTTCAGAGGCGATGCCGTCTGTCGCTGTCGGCGGCATCTGCACATTGCAGCTCGTTCAGTCTTTCGACACACGGAACGGATTCGACTCGATGAAGCACCCGCTCCCCAAGCTGCCGCATCAAGATCAACGGATTGAGTCGAGGCGCTCGGCATGGCTTCTGCGAAGACTCAAGCAGCGCAACAACGACCGCCAATTGAACCACGTGTCTCTTGTGCAAGCGTCAAACTGGAACAAGGAATCGTTTGAGAACAGTCTTGTCAAGGCCTACCGAAGATTCGAAGAAGAGTGCGCAACGTCACCAAGAAAGCTTGACAGACGTGAAAGAATATCTCTGGTTGATGGACGCAAGATCCGCTGGATACTCATTTACGCAGTGCATCAAACTCTGCAAAATGCCGCCCAACGCCCGCCAGGCGTGCCAGACGACCCGAAGGCGGCGTATGTCGTCTCTGTTGCCAGACACACGAAAGTTCCATGGCAAGATGATAGACTCCCGGGCGGGATACCCCGGAGTCAAACCGAGCCCGCCTTGACTCGTCTGACTGAGCAGCTCGAAGCGCAGAAGTCAGACTGTGCCGCGGCCGAGAATGAGAGGTTTGAGATCAAGCCCGACATTGACTACTTTGCCCTCACGCACAAAGAGGATGCGTCCATTCCGTCAAGGTCGAGGAGAGCTTCCCTGCCGGCGGACAGCCACGTCGTGTTGCAACGAACCAACTCGACCAAGCAAGCACTGAATCGAAGCTCCAACATTCGAAGATCAATGCGGCGACTGCAGAAGACATCACCACCTCCCGCACCGTTGGCACCCGCGGCGATTCATTCCCATCACGAGATTGTGGTCCACGGCTACGGCAACGGCACCAATCAAGTATACATGGAGTCGGACGTGGTGGTGATGCAACCCGAGCGGCCCAGGCCCACGGTACTCGCAAGCCGGAGCGCCTCGACGGCCTCGGAGACAGGGTCAAGCAATATAAGCACGGTACCAAGCTCGGCCAGCATGGCGGACACTCTTGAATCATCACTCAACTCCCCCATCCTGTCGGAATCGCCCCTCGAAATGCCGACCTACACCCGTCGACGGAGCCACCAGGACTCTAGCAGCGTCGTCTTCCACACCACGGCCAGCTCACCCCCGTCGATCAAGCGGCGGCCCATGAGCACCGCGCTGGACGGCGGCTACAACTACGCCGCCAGAGCCTTTGGCCAGCTCATGGACCAGGATCGTCGCGGCATGTTCGGACCCAATCGACAGAGCGGCGCATCCGACCTCGAGCGATCTGGCTCGTTCGCCCGGAGCCGGCCCATTCCTTTGCCGATCCAGGAAGACGGCATCAATGAGGAGCCGCATGTCGTGCGTAGGGACTCGGGTGATTGGTCTGCCATGCAAGCATTTCTCGATGGCAAGGGGACCGACGAGGCGGGCGACGGCATCAGTGATGCCTGGGCGCAATATGCCGACCTGGGTGGTCTGACTGAAATGAGATGATGGACTCGATTCATCACCACGGAGCAGGACCAAATCTTGCTTGTCAAAAATCATCATGTATCTATTATCTACTCGGCGATGTACACAGAACCCCCCCCCCCCCCGTTTTTTTTTTTCCATTGCAGTTTCCAAAACCTCCACCTCGACAATTTTCCCCTTTTCACACCGCGTCATGGAATTTAGTCTCAGATGATACCCTCCTCGGCGTGCTGCGCATGCTTGATTCACGACTTGCGCGATGCATCTTCTCATATGTATATTTCAGGAATTTGCAAGGGGGAATAGATGTATGCTTACCTATTACCTAGTAGTTGGTGCATGCTTACCTAGGTAGTTGAATGCAATGCAATGGTGTCATGTCATCAGTTCGAGATCTGTTTTGTTTACATGGCACCTCATGCGGCTCCAGTTTCATAACTTGCAATGACCAACGCCGGCGATGCGTTGTTGTACTCAATCGAATGTCCAAGTCCAACATGTAAAATTTAAAATTTAAAATGTATAAAAAAAACATACGGGGTATTCTGTGATCAACATGATGATACTTGATCATCATCGCCAACACCTCGGGCACGTATTGAAAAAAACGTACGTGGTATTCTGTGATCAACATGATGATACTTGATCATCATCGCCAACACCTCGGGCACCTCGATCGACAGGCCCCACTCACTCACTGAGCCCTACCATGCCCATCATTATAAATTCTTACTCGTTCTTGGCGTGGGCCGTACCCCCGAGGTTGTCGACGATTTCGGTACCCATGGACACAATCATGTACGTCGGGCCGACGAGCCACGCGCCGCTGTTCATGTCAGCAGGGGGGAGGGGGGGGGGGGGGTTGGGGACAGATGACGACACGACGAGTCGAAGACTGGTCGAGGAAAATAGTCGAGAAGAAGAAGGGGGGGTGTCGACATACTTGGGGATGATCCACAGGAAGAGCACGGTCAAAAAGTCATTATGCCCAATATTAGCAAAGCCGGAAAAGTACTCGTGGCACCCTATGTATGTATCGTCATCAGCCAAGCGCAAGCGCAAGCCCCCCCCCCCCAACCAACCAAGAGAGAGATTGGGAATAACGACCAGAAAGGAGAAGAAAAAAAAAACTCACAGTAAAGAATCGTCTTGCTCAGCGTCATGACGGCCGCACTGAAGCCCACCACCACGGCCAGGGCCCCGGCCCGTCCGGAAACAACCCTGCCCCTGCCCCCGCCGAGCGTCGCTTCCGCCCGCGCGCGCCGCAGCCACAAGGACAAGTACCCAGCGTACATGGCCGTCTCGACGAGGTTGAGCAGCGCCTGGGCGGCGGTGAAGCCGCTGCCTTGCCGCACCGCCTTCCACCCGTACACGTGGTCGACCTCCCCGTAGAGCTTGTAGGGCGACCACAGCGGCCAGTGGGCGAGCCCGCCCTCCATGGTGTGCGGCCGGCCGAGCACGTAGCCCGTGTCCCAGATGACGAGGGGGAGGGAGACGCCCAGCCAGAGGAGGGTCCACGGGGTGGGCGCGTGTCGGAAGGGCTGCCTGATTCTGCTGGTGGGCTTGTTGTCGCGCGATGATGGTGTCGGCCGGGACGGCCGGGACGACCGTGGTGGGGGCGGGGGCGGGGGCGGAGACGGGGAACGGGGTGGGGAGTCGGCGCGGGAGGAGGAGCGGGTGCTGACCATTTTCTGTTTGGTTTGGGGGCGGGGGGGGGGGGGGGGTAAGTGTGAGCGCTAGAGTCGAAAACGAGGGAGAGGGAGAGGAAGAGGAAGAGGGAAGGGAAAATTGAGACGAGGATGCGCGATGATATAAGGGATCGGGTGCGCGTCGAGGGGGGGAGGGGTCGTCGTTTTAACGGCATCCGGCACGGCCGAACTGGGGGGAGGGGCGGGGGAAACTGAACCGCCGGCAACGGAACAAGGTTCTTTACATGGTTTTTTTCTTTAGCTTTTAGAACCAAGATACTTTGGCTCCTTTTTCTGCGATACGTCACGCGGCATACGACTCTCTCTCCTCGTCGGAAGCTTCCCCCGCGCACGACTCCCCCCACCCCTGGCGCGGTATTTCGCATCGCCTCCGGGCATCAGCGCCAAGCAGAACCAGCTGCGTTGAGCAGACTGCCAGCGTTATCTAGGGCGTGGTATCCGGAATGCCTCTCGGAGGCATTCCACTCGCCAGTCACGGACTTTATTAAAGAGGGGTGAATCCTGTGCATGCTTTGTGCATCGCACGTGATTGAAAAAAAAAAAAAAAAAAAACAGGGCACACCATGCTTGCGACTACGTCTCAGCGTGATTTCCAGCAAAAAGTGAATAAAAGAGATGCATCGCCGCCCTTTCAGACAATGACATCGTGAAACAAGGTGTGCATCAAACAGACCTGACTGTAGTCCGTACATTCAAAGTGATTAAGGTTTTAATTATATAAAAGATATCATAATTACCTAAATTATGACAATAATATGTATTAACATCAATCCGTACAACACCCATCTGCTCGGGCAAGACAAAAAACAAAAAAAAAAAAAAAAAAGAGAGAAAGAAGAAAAGAAACGTCCCCATTTCCCCCACAAGTCGAGAAACCGAACCAGAATCCCCCCGTTTGAGAAGAGCAGTCGTGTGACGCCAAAGTCCAGAAGTTGGTCGGACCACCGCTTTCCCACGCGAGCCTGCGACGTGAGCAGCCGCACCCATGACGGCCGCCCCCTGTTTTTGTAACGGGGTTCAACGACCCAGTGTGCGGAGGACCGTAAGTGGTGATGGATATGGGAATCATTCAAATACGGACGCGACAGGACGGGATTCCCACCCGGTGGTTCTGCCTCCCGTCCAAGGGGTTTTTTTTTCAATTAATCAGTTTCGGTTTTTTTTTTCTTCTAATCTGCCGGTTTTTTCTAGGTTTGTTCGGGAAGAGAATTGGTGGTAATCCAGTCCCTTCATCATCGGGGGTTGTCTTTTTTTTTTTTTTTTTTTGCATCGGAACCTCACCTTCTTTCAAACTCGCTGGCGAGACGATAACACGGGCACATTGCTGGTCAATCACGTACACTCTCATTCGCAACGCTCCATTTTAGCATCTTCGTCACGATACACGCATTTCATTTGGCGCTGCATTCGAATCCACGGTTCACAAGGAGGCCATCGTTCCACACCATGGGCAACAATCTATCGTCGACGCTTGTCCCCGACACATCCAGGGTCGTTCTTAGTCCCACCGATCGCTTCGCCGACATTGTGCTCGTTGTCGTCTGGGGATGCGCCATCTACTCCTTCGCCATGATATTTACGACCTGCGCGCTCATAGATCGCTGGAAGGGCCCGGCGGACAAGATACGGGTCGGGGGAGGGTCGGTGGTGCTGGCTTTGTTGCTGTCGACGGCGTGGCCGCTTGTCATGGCCTACATCATCGCCGGCAGGTGATGTGGAGAAGGGGGGGGGGGGGGGGCTGTTGAGGGTGAGATGACGTGGAAACAGATGCAAATGGCGTGGAAGAATCGGGGGTATCCGGTCTCGTAGTAGACCTGCGATTTTGTACATGGTTCATTCTGTATCGACTGCGATGCGATTCTCCTGCGCGGTGAATCAAGTCAACGAGCGTTTCCACATTGTACGAGGCAAACACAGTGAATGAAATACGGATGGACATTTCCGCATTTCTTCTTCCCCTCGCACAAGCCAGGTTTATTCATGCCAGCGCTCCATCAACCAACAAGTGTGTTTCTGCGGCTCCTGTCCGCCCTGCCATCTTTCCTACCGACAATCGTCTCGAGCGTCTGCCCCAGCGCCGCGGCATCATACCTGCCCACGCGGCCGTTCTCGTCCTTTGGTCCATATAGACGCACCGTATCGATGCCCAGCTCCGTAAACTTGGTCTTGTCCACCCTGGGAGACGCCAGTGCCTCGAGATGGATAACGTGCGTGACGTAAAGCGAGTACTCATTCTCATCCGGCGCCCGCCAGCCTCTCGAGCTGGCGCAGGCGTCAGCGATGGCGGCCACGAAATCAAGTGCCGACAAGGGATTCTCCGAGGGCCCTGTTTCGCGGTCCGTTGTGCCGTTCAGGAGGAGGATCTTGTTTCGGATCATGGGGCCGGCAATGGCTTCGCCCACGCCCTTGAGAACCAGGCTCGGTATCAGCGATGTGAACAGGGAGCCTATGCTGTAGATGATGGTGTTGGAGTTCTGGACGGCATCCAGAACGCGAGGGTTGGCAGGGATGCGGATCTCTTGCCCATAGGGGTTGATGTACCATATCCTGCTGATGCGCGACGGGAGGTCCTCATCTTCCTCCTTGGAGAAGGCAATCGCCGGCCTTCTGAGGGCAGGCAGCGACCCGGGCAAGTTTGCGTCCTCGATCTGGTCGTGCTCCTCCGTCTCCTGCCCGATCGACATGGCGGGCGTCGTCTGCGTGCCGGTGGTGGTGGTGGTGGTGGTGGTGGAGGCGACGACCCCGACGCCAGGAACCGCGGCCGTCGGGCAGCTTGGATGGGAAATGTCATTCTGCCCTGTGATGACGGCTCCGTCCTGCAGTCCTGCAGCGATGTGATGGGCGAAATTGGTGTTGATGGCTGGCAGGACGGAGATGCGGTCGGGAACCGCGCAGATGGAGCTCAACAGGTAGATGGCTGCCTCGAAACTGCCCGTGAACAGGCGCGCGCCGGTGAGGAAGAGGTTGCCGATGCTGGCATTGGAAAAGTCGAAGCGGCTGCTTGGTCGCATGCGCTTGATGACGTCCAGGTTGAAGCTGTTCAGGTACGATCGAATGAGCTCCCTCTTGGGCGATGAGATGTCGGTCCATAGCGGGTGGGTTGCCTCGAGGATCTCGAGCCATTCCGCCCTCGCTGCTTGATAGGTGCTGGCAAGACGATGATTGAACATGTGCTTGATGGCAATGGTTTCCGGGACGTTGTTGTCCGGGATGAGCCTTACGAGTCGCGATCGCACATCGCCAATTCCTGTTCGCGCAAGTCAGCTGTCTCGTCTTGTTTGGGATCATGTCTGGGATCATGTCTGTTTGCCATACCTGGCCCGCCAAACACACGGATGATCTCGCTGGTGCTGCCGCCATTGTCGGAGATGGGAATCACGTAGCTGAGAGTCGTCTTGTTGGCCTCGCGCACGCGCTCGAAAACGTCGACGAGGTTGTTGGCAGCGCTGCCTCCTGAGAAGACTACGATGCCGGTGCGGCAGGCGGATGCGGAACGGGACGCTGGTGCGTCTGAGCTGGACATTACTGTGACCTGGAGTGCGTTGGGCGATGTGGTACTGGATGCCATTGAACGAATGTGTTTGTCGTGGGTTGTCGTGGGTTGTCGTGGGCGTGCGTCGTCCTCATGCTCGATTCTGCCACGGCACCAATATACTCCAGCCCCGATTCAATTGTTGGCGGGTCTCGGCGCCGCACCCGCCAATGTGGGCCCAAAGGACAACTCCGAATGCCGTCACTTTGCCACCGTACATTGTACTTCGCCACTACTCCCCAATCGCAATCGAATCCCGAAATACATGTACGTACGAGAACGGGCTAGTGCCCCAACTCACCCTCAATGGACGACATCATAAGACGTTGGACCCACGCCATACGTCAGAGAAGGAGTGCCGGCGAGTATAAAAAACAGAAACCCCCTCTCCAACATGTCTCCAAAGCTGCACACATTGTCCCATCCGCGTGGCCATAATAACAAATCATGACGCACGAAATCCCCAAGACCACCAAGCAATGGAACGTCTCTTCCCACGATGGCTCAGAGGGTTTTGACGCGCTCAAGTTTTCAGAGCAGGAGATCCCCGAGCTGGGACACAGCGAGGTCCTAGTAAAGCGTATGTTTTCCCGTCCGATGCCTCCTACCAAAAAAAAAAAACAGCCTCGACTCTCGGCCGCTAATCTGCTTTTTGCGAAACAAGTCCACGCCGCTTCTCTCAATGTGAGTCTTGGCCCCGTTTCGTCATCCGTCTCAAACAAACCTCGGCGGCGGCCGAACTGGGGCGCGAACACAAGAAAAAATAAAATTGCACTGACGTCTGCCGGTAGTATCGCGATCTCATCATCCCAAAGGGCAAATACCCCTTCCCCGTCAGAGAAAACGTCATCCCCGGATCCGACGGTGCGGGGACAGTCATGGCCGTCGGCAAGCAAGTGACTCGTTTCAAGCCCGGCGACAAGGTCGTCACCGTCTTCAGCCAAGAACATATCGGCGGGCCCCTGACCCAGACCAATGCCGCGTCCGGACTCGGCGGCCCTCGGCATGGCACTCTTCGATCCGTGGGCGCCTTCAACGAGCAGGGCCTCGTTCTTCAGCCGTCCGACCTCACGGCCGTCGAGGCGTCCACCCTGTCCTGCGCCGGCGTCACCGCCTGGAACGCCCTGTACGGCGCGTCCGATCACCAGGTCGCGCCGGGGCAATGGGTTCTCACCCAGGGAACAGGCGGCGTGAGCATCTTTGCCCTCCAGTTCGCCAAGGCGGCTGGTGCCAGGGTCATCGCGACGACAGGGTCCAGCCGCAAGGTCGAGGTGCTCAAGAAGCTTGGCGCCGACCACGTCATCGACTACAGGGAGAATCCCCGATGGGGCGAGGAGGCGCGGAAACTGACGGGGGGAGTCGGCGTCGACCACGTCGTCGAGGTCGCGGGCCCCAAGTCCATGGAGCAGAGCTTGAAAGCCATCAGGGTCTCCGGCATCATTACCATTATCGGCTTTGTCGGTGGCTTCACCAAGGACCAGCCTGGTTTCATTGAGTGCCTGAACAACTTTTGCACTACTCGCGGTATTCTGGTCGGCAGCAGGCAGCAGATGGAGGACATGTGCCGGGCCATCGAGGCGAATCCTGACAAGCTCAGGCCCGTGGTGGATGCCAAGTTGTTTGACCTGGACCGCGTCAAGGAGGCCTACGAGTATCAGTGGTCGGGTCAGCACTTTGGAAAGGTGTGTGTGCAAATCGCCTGATTCATGTGCGACGCAGACTGGCAGTCGGGCGCCGATGAAGAGTAGAGCGGGAGTCACATTCAATTTACTTGATGAATTAGATCGAAACAATTGAAAATCAATTGCCCGTTACCCTTTCCATATGTTCAACAGGGACTTAGGCGTATTGTGCATAGAAATAGACGGAGAAAGTGACCATCACGCTCGTTCGCTCACAGGCACAACCGTCAGTCTCGTATCAGAACAACCGGGGCAGGGCACACGAGAGTTGTGAATGATTTGCACATTTGATAATGTGCCACTTCATTCTATAGCAATTCCTTCCCTCGGACCAACATGTCTCATCCATCCCCCCCTCTCACAAGCACAGCCACGTCGAACTTGAACGAGAAAAAAAAAAAAGGTCGACCACCCCGGATTCCCAATCACGCGAAAGAAGCCAAAGCAGCGAGCAAGCCGTCCAAAACACCAGAGACGGGCCACCCCATGAAAAGCAGCACCGGCAATGACAGTGGCGGGAGAGCTCGAGGTCGGAACAGTGCCGGTGGCAGTGGACGTTGCATTGGGAAACCACGTGGCGGTCGTGATGGTGGCGGGGACAGAGACAGAATCCTTCGGCACACCTGAGGAAGGACGAACGTTCCATAATCATTGGTGTACGCAGTCTCAATCTTAGCACATGTGTAGCTTGTGTACCAGAAGCGACCCATTCTGTTTCGTCGTGAGGAAATAGCTCCTAGGCAAATAGATGTAATTTATGTTAGTTTACTAATTTGCCAAGGAGCTATTTCCTCACGACAAAACAGGAGGGTCGCTTCTGGCGCACAAGCTACACATGTGCTGGGATTAAGACTTGCCCCTCTATTAGCCCTATGCTTATTGAGTATAATGAGCAGTGGAACAACGAGTTTGATGCGAAGCTCATCGGTAACATGAGAAAGTAAGACAAACGTGGCGACTGCCTCGGCCGTGGAAGTAGGCTGAGATACGGTCACTGTGTCGGTCTGCACGGCGGTCTCGTCGGCGACGGCGGTGGTGACATCGCCTCGGGCGAGGACCAGAAAGCCTGTGGCGACGGCGAGGATGACGGAGCTTTTCGTGATAATAAAAAAAAACCCAGGGGATAAAATATTAGCATACACGTTGCAGCCAACTCCGGAATAAATGCATCGTTTCGAGCTCGTAGTCAATACGCCTTAGCACACCATGGACCAGGCTTTCCAATCCTGCAAGTTGTTGCAGCATTCGCCCGGTGGACAGTCCCTCTTGCTAGCCTTTGTGCAGGCCTCGTCTGCGTAAAGGGAGACTATGTCGGAAATTAGCATTCGCGGCTTCGGCTCAGAGTCCTGTTTTCTGTGATTTCTGGGTGACGCTTACAAGTGCATCCCTTGTTGGTGTCTATGTTTAGGATTGACCTGGCTGGGCTTCCCTGGAGACTCTTGCACTCATTCGGCTTGAAGTCTACATCTATCACCGTCCAGACACCCTGGTTCTGTTTCGAGCAACCTTGCTCCCCAAAAAGGCGAAAGTCGGCAACGTGCTTGTTTCGAATTGTGAGGGCACTGGCTGAGCTGGCGAGAGCGACCACACTGGCGATGAACAGGCTGGCGTGCATGGGGTAGGGAGTAGATGGGTGCGAAAGCAACTGGCTCGATGTGTAGAGCGCGTGGGAAAATGAAAATGTAACGGTGCTGTTCCGAATGAACTGAAGCAGGTCTGTTGGTGAAGAAGGGAGTCTATACCGAGAATTTGTGTCTTGGAAGGTTGAAAGTACTATTTATACAAGTAGCTTCGAGTCCAGATCACTTGCTGCATGAAACATCACATCGATACCACTTGCCACTTACCACTTGCCACTTACCACTTGCCAGTTCACAGAAAGCGATGAAAGAGAAAATACGAAGCCATTGCCAGTCACACTTGCAGCGTCGCACCCGCAAATACGAAGTCTCCAGCCTTCGGCACTGACCGTCTGGCAGTCTTTTCGAGCATTCTCGACATGGCAGCAGAAAACTCGGTCCCCATTCCCGCATCGCCGCATGCTTGCTAGAATTCAAAACACCCTGGCTCGTGCGATGGTCGACACGGGGCGCCCTTTGGGACAAGGCCGGTCGATGCTCGTGCTTTGCATGGGCAGACTCAAGGCCAAGAAAGTGCCCGAGCATCGGCCGTACCGCTGGCCTGAAAACATGGCACGGAGGGCTGGAAGGTTGATGCTGTGTGACGCTAATTGCTTCGACGGCATCTTTCACACGAATCTCAAGGATGCGTGGCCTATTAAAGTGATGGATATTGTGAGACGGTGTGGAAATGATGATGAATTCAGATATTTATATAACGAGGGCAAAGAGGGTCTCTGCCCTAAGTGCCGAGGTCTCGCAATCAGCGCGGGAAAGTTATCGCGAGGAAGTGATGCCTAAGATGTGAGGCTTCTTCATTCGACCGGGATGGATGCCTGCCTGAAGACCGCTGATGAAGACGACGCCCCACCCACCTTGCCTTGTATCTTCCCGCGTGGTGTGGTGTGCCAAGAATTGCTTCGGAAAAAAGAAAACAAACCAACCAGACAAGCACCATGTACGTGCAATGGCCTTATCACCTCGAGGCTTGCCGTCAAGATCACGCGAAAGCTTATTGGGATGTATTCCGGATCCCACCCATGGTAATTACTAGGCTGGCTGCATCTGTTCTGTGTGTCGCGTGCCACTTGCTTCGAGCTTCCTTGCTGACATGAAGGTGCAGGTCCTTGAAGCGCCACCAGCCATCCAGCCATCATCAGCACTCCTCCTGGCTCTTCCCACCGAGATTCTGCTGCTCATCATCAACAATGCCCGCTCAGTTGATCAGCTGTTTCTGGCCCTCACATGCAAGCACATGCTAGTCATTTCATCCATGGCCGCCATAATGATTCCCAGTGCGCCCAAACACCGTGCTTCCCGCCTGAGCTGTTCCGCAATGCTTGCGATCCTACGCGTCGTCCAACCTCGGGGCGCGCGGGGCCGTCCACTGAAGACATTGGCTCCTTGCTGTGTCTGCTATCGGTATAGGCCAAAGAGGAAAGGCTACTGGAAGGGAATAGGAAAGCGCTATCGAGAGGAGCATGCCTATGGAATACTTGGAGATTACGACTACGTGGTAGACTCATGGAGCCACAGGATGTCATCCTCCTACGAATGCCCTGAATGCTGGTGTGAGGAGCGAGTGAGAACATATGGGCATCTGAAGCCCAAAGCTGCCAATACTAATTAATGGGGTTTGATATAGGCTAAATAGACATGCCTGGCCTGAGAATTCAAGTTGGACAGTCGAGCAAGTTAAGTGGGTAATACAGAAGGAAGGAAGGAAGGAAAGAAGGAAGGGAGGAAGGCTGGATGGATGGATTGATACTCCGTGAATTTATACGGATCCGTACTACATACAGTCTAATCCCTGTTTGTTTTTACATGAGGTACAGAGCTAGGGGTAGTAGGCTAATAATAGATATTTCTGTGGCCGAAGTGAGGTAATAAGAGGTACTTTTTATTGTATATTTTACTATTTGTAGTTACGAAGATGACAATTTTTGGGTTTAGGCAGTCGTGGCTATAGTCTTTCATACTATAGGTAGTAAGTACAGTCTAACCCCTGAATGATTTTACACTAACTACAAGCCCCACGCGGGGCAGCTACTATTAGCTCTACGTAAGTGGCTATAGTGAGTGGATCTATTAGGGATTTAATAGGGGTCTAAAGGTACTAAGTGGTCCTAGTAAAATACACGTAATCTAAAGTATTTTTACCTTACTTAGTGCGAAAAAAAAAGATTTGTCATTAGCCTGCTACCCCTAGTCATGTACCTCGTGTAAAATCATACAGGGGTTAGACTATCTCCTTAGAGGTCATAAGCCTTGTGGAGTCATGTTAACTAGGGTTTGTATGTATCCAATAAGATAAAAGTATACTAGAGATACATACAATTTGCGGGTCCCATAGACCCACAAGGCTTATGACCTCTAAGGAGATCTCCTTGGACTCGGTCCACCTTATGAGTCAGCGGGGGCCCCACAGGCCCCTTGCCACAAGGTTAGTGACCGCGTAACCACGCGAAAGTGTGGTGTAGTAACTTATAAAGGGAAAATTGGCAGTATATTTATTATTAGCCTATTTATATGTAAGCAAATGTACCTCTAATTCACTTCTATCTAATTAGATACAGACCCTAGTTAACGTGACTCCACAAGGTGGATCGAGTCCAAGGAGATATGCCTTATTATAGCGGTATAATCTAGCATATTGTCATGGTCTAGCCCTAAGGGCTAATCGCGGGTGCCTGCGCCACCATGTGGGTTTAACCCCAATCTAATCGCGCCATAGCAAAAGAATACGCATTGTACAAGTCCCTATGACTTGTGCAATTGACACCTTGTGAGAACAATAGTAGCTAGGCAAGAGGTATAGGGGCATTCGTATATTTACTAAAGCTTGCTAGGTATAAGTGTGTTATATATATAAGCTAGGAGCTTATAGCTAGTGGCTTGCTAGTGTTACGTAAACCTAGCCCTAGGGCCTAACTTACTATATAGTACATGTTAGTGTTCTAAGTATTATTATTATAAGTAAGGCCTTATAATTATCCCCTTACTTTTAGCTAGGCTTTTAAATAGCTTTTACTAGCTATCCTATAGCTATTTACTAAGTAGTAAATATATTAAAATAATAATAAATAATAAGTAATGCTTAGGTATAAATATATCTATAACTCTTCCCTTTATTATAGCCTTTTCCTTCTCTTAATACTAGTAATTTATTTTTCTAAATACTATTATACCTTACGCTACCCTAACTTTTACCTTATTACTTACTACTCTTTTACTATAGATAAGAAAACTATTCCCTTTAAGCGCTACTCTTATATATATTATTTACACACTAGGTATACTAACTTTAAAAAGCACTTACTAGCTAAGCTATAATTACTATAAATTAACTATTAATTCCCTTAGTATTTATTTACTATTACTTTATAAATAAAGTATTTTAAGCGCTATATCTAATGCTATAAATATAGTAATACTTATAACACTATAACTATACTACTTTTCCTTAGTCTTTTAGTACCTTATTACTAATGCTTTTATATAAGTAATGCCTATAATATAGGGAGATTTTTATAATCTCCTAGCTTATCTTAACTAGGTCTAGGCGCTTATAAATACCTATAGTAATAAGGATCTAGAAAACCCTAATAATCCTATGTTTTTAAAGGTAACTTATTACTATTTTAGCACCTACTACCTCTATCTAATAATAGGTTTTAACTATACTAATATAGCTTACTATATTATATTTAGTTTAATAGGGGTTACTAAGGTCTATTAAGTTTATATTTTTATTACTTATTTGCTAGCTTTTTGCTTATATTTCTAGGCAAAATACCTCTATTTTATACTAGTAGTATATTATTTCCTACTAATAATTATTAGTGTTTATATTCCTAGCTTTAGTTCCTAGGGTAGTAAGTTACATTCTAGTCTAGTTTTACTATCTATTTACTAATATTTTAGTAGCTAAACTACTTATAGCTTATATTTATGTAAAATATATGTATAGTTTTGCGTTTATATTTAACTAACCTAGGTTTTATACCTTAGGCTATAGTAGTCTATTACTTTTACCTAGTAATAGAGAGGGTAGTTATAGAGAATAAGAGTAAGGCTAAGTATCTTATTTTAAATAGTGAAATTTTAACTTATAATAAGGCTATAATAAAGGGGTTTCCCCTAACTCTCCCTTAGTTATAAGTATATTTTCTTTTATTATTTAGTAAATAGTCTAAGTTACTTTTTCTATAGAGTGTAATAGTAGCTAATAAGGCTAGGCCTTTTCTATAGGAACCTTATATCTCTTTACTTATAACTTACCTATGTTTCACTACCTTTTTTCTTTAATTTACTTTAGTAAAGTTTTTAAATTACGTGTTAAGTGCCTTCTATATCTTTTACTTATATCTTACTACCTTTCTTTCTTAATTTGCTTTAGTGGAATTTTTAAATTATATATTAAGCGCCTTCTATATTTTTTGCTAGAATTTACTAGTTATATTTGCTAGGTTAACCCTTTTATTTTACTAGGTATTTATTGCCTTTATAGGTCTTCCTATAGTCCTTAACTTCCTTAATTTTATACTTATTATCTTTATCCTTAAGGTCTAGCATTAGTATATTTTTTTCTATAGCTTCTTTATAATAGTTTTATAGCTTTAGTAAGCTAATATAAAATACATTATGTAATTTACTATACTTTTTAGGTAATATAAGTTAATACGCTTATTTGCCTATAGTATTAAGTATTTAAAATAGCCTAATAAACCTAGGGGTTAGCTTTTGTTTTGCCTCCTTAAGCCTAATATTTTTTATTAATAGTAGTACTAGGTTACCTCTTTATAGGGTTAGTAGCTAGTGATATTTATTATAGTACTTTACCTATATTTTAGTGGCTTTTGCCTAGTTTTACTTTAGTTACTCCCTAACTTTATATAGCTTTATAATATAGGCATAGGCCTCTAGCACCTCCCTTTTTATAATCTTATCCCTAAGAGCTAGGTAAAATTTAGGGGAATAGCCTATAAGAGAGTAGTTTAGAGAGTAGCCTATAGTTTTATTTACTATATTATTATAAGTAAATTATACTATTAGGAGTAGCTTAGGCTATATTTGCTAATTTTCTATAATAAAGTATTATAAATAATGCTTAAGTACCTAGTTTATTCTCTCTATTTACTTATTAGTTTAGGGGTAAAATACTATAGAAAGCCTATGTTTTACATAAGATAGGTAGCATAAGTCTAACTAGAATTAGCTTATAAAGACAAATCCCCTATTAGATATAATACCTATTAGTGCCCTAAATTATAGTTTAATTTCTTTATAGAAAAGCTTTGCTAATTTAGCTATGTTAATTATAGTAGTTACTAGTAGGAAGACAAAATACTTAGTAAATTAGTCTATAATTACTAGGATTATATTAGCTTCTTGCTTACCTATTTGCGTAATAGGTAGCCCTATAATAAAATCTATTAAGATTTTTGCTTATAGTTACCCTAGTATTAGTAAGGATTTAAGGCTTTTATATAAGTAATGCCTTCTAGCTACTACTTATTAGTAAGTCCTATAGCTTATAATATAGTCTAATATAGACTTACTTATAGCTAGCTACTAAAAGTAGCGCTTTAATAGCTTAAAAGTGCGCTTAGTTCTAAAGTAACTTACTAGTAAATTATTATAGTGTAGCTATAGAAGCTCCTATTATAAGATAGGCTCCTAGGGAATAACTACCTAGTCTTAGTATATTAGAAGGCCCCTTATACTATGTAACTATAGACTAGCTTTTCCCTTCCCTTTTACTAGGGAGTTAATTTTATTACTTTATCTCTATAGATCTAGGTCTTAATCCTATGCCTTTTATAGTAGTTATACTAATAGTTTATTTAGCTTAGATTAGTAAGGATTTAGTAATATAATAGCCCCCTAAATCTCTTATACTATACTAGCGTCCTAGATATATACTACTTTCTCCTAGAAATCCCCTTTATTTAGCTAACCTTTTACTAGATTTATAGTAGCTAACTAGCCTTCTAACTAGGCTATGTAAGCCTTTACTATAAGGGCTAGGATATTTTCCTTCCCTAAAGGTATCTTACTATGCCTCTTTACTAAGACTAGGGTATTTTCCTCCCCTAAAGGCATCTTACTATGTTTTCTTTAATATATTAATATCTTTACTTTTACTAGTTCTTTAGTAACTACTATCTTTTTCTTAAGCTTTAGTAGTAGTACCTTATTTATTAGGGGTTTGCTCTTATAATTAGACCTTCTTAATAGTATATTTATAGGGTTACTTTTCCCTAGTCTATGCTTAATTATAAAGTAAAAGGGGTAAAGGAATATATACTATCTAGCCTACCTTCTATTTAACTTCTACTGCCTTATAAAGGTTTATAAATTATAGTAGTTTAATAGGACCTTTACTAGGGTTACTACGCCTTTAATATAGTATTGCTAATGTTTAAATAACTTTACTATAGTAAGTAACTCTTAATTAGCTATGCTATAGTTATATTTAGTGTTTATAAACTTCCTTAACTAAAAGGCTATAGAATACTAGTAACCCTTATTATCCTATTAAGATAAGATTCCTACTATTATAAAGACTAAAGTATTTATCTTAATATACACTAGCTAACTTAGGTTATAATAATAGAGAAGAGGTGCCTACTAAAAGGTATCTTTTAGCTAGCAAAACGCTAGCTATTCCTTTACTTTAAATATAAACTTCCTAGTCTAAATGCTATTTTAACTACCTTTTATTAATATATATAGGGGTGCTATAATCCTAGAGTATTTATATTGAAAATGGGGAGGGAATCTAACTAGAGGGATAGGAAGACCTCCCTAGTAGATTCTGACGCGGCGGCTTCTAGATTCACTAGATTATAGCTTATTCTTTAAGATATAGAGCTTTAATAGTTAAATACAGTTGATTCCTAACTAGTACGGACGATCTAACAAGCAATAAGAGGATTTCTAGTCCCCTCATAGACCTACCAACCGTATCGGAGGATCTAGACCGCTAGAGAGGTCTTAGGAGCTACTTTTTATTTTCCGCAAAACCTATTTATATAGGAAAAATAAAAAATCAACTCATAGCCATACAAACTAGCTGCCTAGGTGCACTAACTAAGCATTTTTAATAGGCAACCCTATTAACAAAATATACCATTAAATCCAGAAAAATTCAAGGATTCGAACAGTATACGTCAGCCTTTTATACGACTACTAGTTGCCTAGTTACAGTCGATTTCAGCTTCCCTATAGGGTAACCTAGTCGGCTTAGTCATACAAGCCCGTGGGTTGGTTGTGGGAACGTAGGTCACAACAAACAACGCTGCAAGCAACGCTCGTAACTAACGTTATAACAACGCAATAAGGCAACTAGTGGGCCTATAAAATAGTGCTATAAATAGCATTATTTTAACACTCCCTCTAGAAAAGTATAAGGTAACTAATTCAATACCTAGACTTAGCTCTTTAATAGATATCTAAGTTAACTATAAATCCAATAATAAATCTAATAATAAATCCAATAACTTTTAGACTAAAAACAGTAAAATCAATAACTTTTAGGCGTAATTCTAGTGTTTTTGTTGATTTTTGGGGTTTTTCGACTTTTTAGTTAATTTTATTAGTTTAGATTAAGCCTTTGTATTTGTAAGGCCTAATAGTTGGATAAATTATTAAAATTTATTATTAGGCAGGGGCTTGGTTAAACTATCTACAGGCATCTCTTTAGTATTAATGTAGATAACCTTAGCTATACCCTTCTATACCTTTTCTCTAGTATAGTTGAATTTTAGCAGGGTATGCTTTATTTTGCTATAAAGAGCAGGGTTATTAGTAGTTGTAATAGCGCCTTAGTTATCACTAAAAATTAGTACTAGAGGTGCTATAGGCAGCTTTATCTCTTTAAAGAGACTATAAAGCCACTCTAGCTCCCTAATAGCTTCACATAAGGCATTAGATTTAGCCTCTAATGTTAATAAAGCTATCGTAGTTACTTTCTTTGATTTCTAGCTAATAGGTCCTTTAGCTAGCTTATAGAGATAAGCATAGGTTAATTTAGAGGACTTATCACCCGCGAAGTCGCTATCACAGAAGCCAATAAGGGTTGCAGAAGCTATAGTAACTTTAGACCTTCTATAAGTTATAGAATAACCCATAGAGCCTAAAAGGTACCTAAGCAAATGTTTAGAAGCATTAAGATACTCTATAAACAGCTTAGATAGCGCTGTGGAAAGCCACTAAACTAGAAAGGCAATATTAGGTCTTGTAAGGAGCATTAGGTACATAATAGTCCCTATAATACTCTAATATAGCTTGTGATTAAGGGGGGAAAGAGGTTTAGTTAGGTGGTCTACCTGTTTTATAATTCCTAGTTATAGAGGAATTTTAATAGGTCTAGCATCTTTTATGTTAAATCTTTCTAGGGCTTTAGAAATGTACTAGGACTAGTGGATAGTTAAGGTCCCTTTCTTTCGATTTCTAGTGATTTAAACGCCTAGGAAAAATTCTGCTAGCCTATGATCTTCTATAGGATAAGCTTTATAAAGTAGCTTCTTTAACCTATTAATATAAGCTAGATCCGGTCCTATTAGAAGGCAGTTATTCACATAAGTCGCTATATATGTAGATATAGTTAGGTTAAAGAAGACAGCTAGGTCAGATATAAGGGGTTAAAAGCCTAGCTTCCGAAGAAGGTCTTTTAAAACCTATTGCCACTCTCTAGAGCTCTGTTTTAATCCATATAGAGCTTTTTATAGGAAGATAACCTGCTTTTAAGAGGGTTTGTAGCCATACTTCTTAAGTAACTTAGCTACTTTAGGTGTAGACTTGGCAAATTCAGTAAATCTATTAGGAATTTGCATATAGATAGCTTCCTTTAGTGGACTATTTAGAAAGGCCCCTATAAAATCAACCTATTTAACTTCCTAGTTATTATAAGCCGCTAGGGCTAGTAAAATCCGCTAACTAGGGGGAATGCTAGTTACAGCGTAGGTTTCGATATAATCTTGACCTTTTATTTGCATAAACCCTTTAGCAACGAGTTAGGCCTTATACTTTAGAGGATTATTTTCTTTATCCTTTTTAAGCTTATAAACAAGCCTATTCTTTAGAACCCTCTAGCCCTTAGGAATTTAGTCTATCCCTATAAATTTAAAGGTTCTAGTAGCTAGAAGCTATTTAAATTCGTTAAATGTTGCATCTATCTATTTTCGACTATCCTTGCTTTTTAAAGCTTGTTTCTAGGTCTTAGGGGTGTCCAAATCGTTATTATTAGTGGATAATTTAGCCTTTTATTATGCCTTAAAGCATATCTCCTTAACGTATAAAGATATATTAAAATTATTGATATCCATAGAATTAGAATTAATTAAAGAATCTAAATCTAAAAACGGTTTTTTAATAGCACCCTTATTAGGGGCGCTAGAGCTAGGGCTCTCTAGGGGTAGCGCTAGAGGCGTTGCAGGCGCTGTAGGCGTTGTCGCGGGCGCTGTATTAGTCGCCCTAGGGGCTATTAGCATAGGCGCTGCGGGCGCTGCGGGCGCTAGGCCTTTAGGAGGCTTTAGGTAACTATCCTAAATTTCTAGATTATCTTATGAGATATTAGCTTCTCCCTCTAAAGGATTAGTCCCTAAAGGCTTAGGGGACCCTACAGAGCCTATATTCTCTATAATTTTAATAAAGCTAGTCTTTATAACTAACCTTTTAGAGGGAATATAAATAAGATAAACAGTAAAACCTAGAGTAGCTAGCAACTAACTAGGAATAGTCCTAGGGGCTAGCTTTTAAAGCTTAGATCTCTGCTCTAGAGGTATTAGAACCTTATAATAAGACCCTATAGCCCTAATTTTCAAGAAATCAGGCTTATAGGAAGTCTTAGGCTCTAAGTTAGCTAGAAATAGCTGCTTAGGGGTTAAAGGTTTAGTTATATTAGCTATGATATTAACTAATTTCACTATAGCTAGGAGGATGTAAGACTATAGATATAAGGGTAGCTTAGACCACTAAAGTGTAGCCCTAAGCTAGTTAAGGATAACCCTAATAGCCCTCTTAACTAGCCCATTCTGTTCGTAAATATAGGGGCAAGAGGTGCTAAAGCAAATTCCCTTAGAAGATAACTATAACTAAAGTTCGTTGTTAATTTCAGTACCTTTGTCAAAGTGAAGGTGCCTAGGATACGCGTTATATCGATTTTTCAGGGCTCTAAAGAAGCCCTTAATAGCTAAAGAAAGGGTTAAACCTTCTTTATTAGCTAATAAAAAGCACCATTTATACCGGGATTTTCAATCAATAAGGATAAGGACTGTTGCCTTCTTATTATGCGGTATAGGTTTAATTTTAACTATATCTCCCTCTAGAATATCTAGAACTCTAGGGGGGTCCTAAATAGGTCATTTAGTCAGTCTTCTAACAGCTTTAGATTGCATACAGGCTATGCATTTAAAATCCTTTTCTTTAATAGCGGAAAAATCAGGGATCCCTTTAGCTAATTTCAATAACTTCTTTAGTAAAGGGAGGCCTATATGGCCTAGTCGAATGTGCCAAAGAAGGGCTAAATCTAGTAACTTCTTGTAACTAGAATCTAGCTTTTTAGGGCTATTATCCCCTAGCTCCCTCTGTTGCCAGGCCTCTTGAGAATCACAGGCCTCTGGGGGCAATAGACGGCCACTATCGTCACCCAAGTCATTAGGGTATAGACCTTCTTGTTAAAATAATGCTATTTATAGCACTATTTTATAGGCCCCACTAGTTGCGTTGTTGCGTTGTTGCAACGTTGGTTACGAGCGTTGCTTGCAGCGTTGTTTGTTATGACCTGCGTTCCCACAACCAACCCACGGGCTTGTATGACTAAGCCAACTAGGTTACCCTATAGGGAAGCTGAAATCGACTGTAACTAGGCAACTAGTAGTTGTATAAAAGGCTAACGTATACTGTTCAAATCCTTGAATTTTTCTGGATTTAATAGTATATTTTGTTAATAGGGTTGCCTATTAAAAATGCTTAGTTAGTGCACCTAGGCAGCTAGTTTGTATAGCTATGAGTTGATTTTTTATTTTTCCCATACAAATAGGTTTTGCGGAAAATAAAAAGTAGCTTCTAAGACCTCTCTAGCGGTCTAGATCCTCCGATACGGTTAGTAGGTCTATGAGGGGACTAGAAATCCTCTTATTGCTTATTAGACTATCCGTACTAGCTAGGAATTAACTATATTTAACTATTAAAGCTCTCTATCTTGTAGAATACGTTATAATCTAGTGAATCTAGAAGCCACCGCATTAGAATCTAGTAGGGAGGTCTTCCTATCCCTCTAGCTAGATTCCCTTCTAATTTTTAAAAGGTTATAAGCCTAGAAGGCCTATAGATTACTACATTACTGCGTTATTCTACTACGATTACTGCTTGATTTTAGGTATAGTTACTACCTACTATACCTATAGGCTCTTAAGATTACAAAGGAAACCACTAGAATTTAAAGCTCTTTATTTACTAGTACCACGCATTGCAACATCAGACCTTTAGTGTTAAAAATTAACTATAGCCACAACCCGTAACCACCACATTACAACCTGTAACTACCTAGTTACAACTATAACCTTTTTAGTAATCCTATTCACTACTATAACTATTATATTTAATATTATCTACAATAGTAAATACGCTACATCCTTTAAAATCATTAGACATTTAGTATATCTATACTAGGCTTTTTAACCTATTACATTACGTTGCACGCACTATACATTACGTTGCGTTGCGTTGTGGCTTCTATAATACCTATTATCTACGATTCCTATCCTTAGTGTTAAGAAAATTTTCTTAGAGACCCCTCTCTGCTATTTTTCTACCTACGCATACTAAAGACCTACTTTTTAGACCTAAGGGCTACCCTCTTAAACGGCCCTGCCACACAATTTACGTACGCAACTAGATTGTAACACAAGCAATTTCTAGCGCGCGTTATTTACAATAGGAACCAAATTTAGAGCTTTTACATAGGGATTCTTTTCCTTTTTTAGGGACTTTTAGAAGATAGCACTATCTAGTTATAAGGGTAAGGCCCCTGCTATAGGGTCTTCTAGCCCCCCTAGGGACCCTAGTAGGATAGATATAGAAGGTTAACTAGCTGTTTAGGCTAGTGCTCTATAGCTATAGATGCAGAGCCAAATTAAACAATAAGGCAAGACCTTATCTGATTTTATTAGGCATAGCGAGGAAAATCGTATTAAAAACAAGGCTAGCATTAATAATCTTCTAGAGAAATTAACGCAAACCATAACTATTATGCAAGGTCTTTAGGCTTCTAATAGACCTAAGGAAGAAAATACTAAGGTTCTAGAAGAAGACCTAGCTACTACTTTTGCGAGCGTACCTTCTAGTAACTTATAAGCTGCCTTTAACATAGGTGCTATAAAGGAACTAAATAAGAAGGTTCACTTTATTCTAGAGGGAGCTAAGCTAAAAGGCCCTAAAAACTATAATTAGTGGAAGCAAGCCCTAAGCATACAATTTAGAGCCCTAGGATTACCTAAATTTATAGATAATCTAAGCCTAGCAGGCTATCTAGCTAACTATAACTAAGCTATTCTTTTAATGATATTAAGAGATAGCTACTAACCTAGACTATAGGCTACTATATATTAGCAAAAATCCCCCGAAGAAGCCTATAAAGTCCTTATTAGGCAGTATTCGCAAAGTGCTAAAATCTAGCGTGGTACACTATACGCTAGCTACCACTCCCTAAACTTTTTAAGTTATAAGGGATCTTTAGAGGCTTTTAATGCTAATTTTAATAATTTACTAGCTAGACTACAACTTTATAGTGTAGAGATTGCCCTTATTGATTAAGTAAATCATTATATTAATGCATTAAAGCAAACCTTTCCTAGTTAGGCTAAGAGACAAAGATTTACTATTAGAGCTTCTAGGGCATAAGGACTGCCTGTAAATACCCTAAATTTACAGTTCCTTATGGCGGATTTATTAGAAGAATAGAGGGACAAAACCTCCCCTATAGCTAAAGCACTTAGTTATAAGGCTTCTAATAATAAGGGAAATTCTAAGGACTAGGAAAAGAAGTCTTCTAACCCTAACCCTAAGAAGGACTCTAACGCCACTAAAGAGCAGGATAAGAAGGATTTAAACCCTTCTAAAGCCTCTAAAAAGAAGCAGAAGAAGAAAAAGAGTAGCAATAGGGAAAAACAGAAAGGAAAAGAAGCTGCTTTTACTTTAGGCTATACCCTAGCTACAGGATACGTTAAAGAATTAGATTCTAATAAATCTAGCAGTGATAATAGTAGTGATTCTAAGTCTGACTTAGATACCTCTAGTACTACTAGTAACACTACTAGTAAGCCTACTTTTAGCTACTCTAATAATGTAGTTAAAAACTCTCTTTTATATGATATAGGTTCTTCCTATTATATTTATAATAATAGGGCTTCTTTTAGGGACTTTAAACCTCTAAAGAAAGGTAAAACTAGCGCTATAATTACAGTAGGAGGACTTATTTATCCTAAAGGAAGAGGCATAGCTGTTTTTAACGTTCTAGTCAAGAAAAATCCACTAGAATATAGGCCTTTAGCTTTGCTAGATGCCCTATATTTCCTAGGCATAGATACTAACCTAGTTAGTGGGTTATCTCACTATCTAAAGGGAGGTTATCTAGCTAAAGACTAGCTATTCCTAGCCAATAAAAGCCCCTATGGGTTATTAGAACCTGCTAAACACGGCTTTTTTCTACAGATTAAGGGGCAACCCACGCCTATAATCTGTAAGCATTTAACCCACCTCTCCTTTATAGGCTCTCAATATTGCAACTAACAACGGCAACGACAACTAAGAGCTTATAAGAACAAATTAGGGTTTTCCTACCCTATAGAGGTTCAAATTTCGTAACTAGCTTTTAATCCCGAAGAATATTAACGAATCGAAGAGCTAGAAGACGATGATTTAGAAGATTTAGCCCTATGTCCCACTAAAGCTCCTCCTAGTTAGGCACCTTCTATAGGGGGTTTAGAAGGTCTATACCCTAATGACTTAGGTAACGATAGTGGCTGTCTATTGCCCCTAGAGGCCTGTGATTCTTAAGAGGCCTAGCAATAGAGGGAGCTAGGGGATAATAGCCCTGAAAAGCTAGATTCTAGTTACAAGAAGTTACTAGATTTAGCCCTTCTTTGGCACATTTGACTAGGCCATATAGGCCTCCCTTTACTAAAGAAGTCATTGAAATTAGCTAAAGGGATCCCTGATTTTTCCGCTATTAAAGAAAAGGATTTCAAATGCATAGCCTGTATGCAATCTAAAGCTATTAGAAGACTAACTAAACAACCTATTTAGGACCCCCCTAGAGTTCTAGATATTCTAGAGGGAGATACAGTTAAAATCAAACCTATACTGCATAATAAGAAGGCAACAGTCCTTATCCTTATTGATCGAAAATCCCGGTATAAATGGTGCTTTTTATTAGCTAATAAAGAAGGTTTAACCCTTTCTTTAGCTATTAAGGGCTTCTTTAGAGCCCTAAAAAATCAATATAACGCGTATCCTAGGCACCTTCACTTTAACGGAGGTACTGAAATTAACAACGAACTTTAGTTATAGTTATCTTCTAAGGGAATTTGCTTTAGCACCTCTTACCCCTATATTCACGAACAGAATAGGCTAGTTAAGAGGGCTATTAGGGTTATCCTTAACTAGCTTAGGGCTACACTTTAGTGGTCTAAGCTACCCTTATATCTATAGTCTTACATCCTCCTAGCCATAGTGGAATTAGTTAATATCATAGCTAATACGACTAAACCTTTAACCCCTAAGCAGCTATTTCTAGCTAACTTAGAGCCTAAGACTTCCTATAAGCCTAATTTCTTAAAAATTAGGGCTATAGGGTCTTATTATAAGGTTCTAATACCTCCGGAGCAGAGATCTAAGCTTTAAAAGCTAGCCCCTAGGACTATTCCTAGTTAGTTACTAGCTACTCTAGGTTCTACTATTTATCTTATTTATATTCCCTCTAAAAGGTTAGTTATAAAGACTAGCTTTATTAAAATTATAGAGGATATAGGCTCTGTAAGGTCCCCTAAGCCTTTAGGGACTAATCCTTTAGAGGGAGAAGCTAATATCTCATAAGATAATCTAGAAATTTAGGATAGTTACCTAAAGCCTCCTAAAGGCCTAGCGCTCGCAGCGCCCGCAGCGCCTATGCTAATAGCCCCTAGGGCGACTAATACAGCGCCCGCGACAACGCCTATAGCGCTTGCAACGCCTCTAGCGCTACCCCTAGAGAGCCCTAGCTCTAGCGCCCCTAATAAGGGTGCTATTAAAAAACCGTTTTTAGATTTGGATTCTTTAATTAATTCTAATTCTATAGATATTAATAATTTTAATATATCTTTATACGTTAAGGAGATATGCTTTAAGGCATAACAAAAGGCTAAATTATCCACTAATAATAATGATTCGGACACCCCTAAGACCTAGAAACAAGCTTTAAAAAGCAAGGATAGTTAAAAATAGATAGATGTAACATTTAACAAATTTAAACAGCTTCTAGCTGCTAGAACCTTTAAATTTATAGGGATAGACTAAATTCCTAAGGGCTAGAGGGTTCTAAAGAATAGGCTTATTTACAAGCTTAAAAAGGATAAAGAAAATAATCCTCTAAAGTATAAGGCCTAACTCGTTGCTAAAGGGTTTATATAGATAGAAGGTTAAGATTATATCAAAACCTACGCTATAACTAGCATTCCCCCTAGTTAGCGGATTTTACTAGCCCTAGTGGCTTGTAATAACTAGGAAGTTAAATAGGTTGATTTTATAGGGGCCTTTCTAAACAGTCCACTAAAGGAAGCTATCTATATGCAAATTCCTAATGGATTTACTAAATTTGCCAAGTCTACACCTGAAGTAGCTAAGTTACTTAAGAAGTATAGCTACAAACCCTCTTAAAAGCAGGTTATCTTCCTACAAAAAGCTCTATATGGATTAAAATAGAGCTCTAGAGAGTGGCAACAGGTTTTAAAAGACCTTCTTCGGAAGCTAGGCTTTTAACCCCTTATATCCGACCTAGCTGTCTTCTTTAACCTAACTACATTTACATATATAGCGACTTATATGGATAACTGCCTTCTAATAGGACTAGATCTAGCTTATATTAATAGGCTAAAGAAGCTACTTTATAAAGCTTATCCTATAGAAGATCATGGGCTAGCAGAATTTTTCCTAGGCGTTTAAATCACTAGAAATCGAAAGAAAGGGACCTTAACTATCCACTAGTCCTAGTACATTTCTAAAGCCCTAGAAAGATTTAACATAAAAGATACTAGACCTATTAAAATTCCTCTATAACTAGGAATTATAAAACAGGTAGACCACCTAACTAAACCTCTTTCCCCCCTTAATCACAAGCTATATCAGAGTATTATAGGGACTATTATATACCTAATGCTCCTTACAAGACCTAATATTGCCTTTCTGGTTTAGTGGCTTTCCACAGCGCTATCTAAGCCATTTATAGAGCATCTTAATGCTTCTAAACATTTGCTTAGGTACCTTTTAGGCTCTATGGGTTATTCTATAACTTATAGAAGGTCTAAAGTTACTATAGCTTCTACAACCCTTATTAGCTTCTATGATAGCGACTTCGCGGGTGATAAGTCCTCTAAATTAACCTATGCTTATCTCTATAAGCTAGCTAAAGGACCTATTAGCTAGAAATTAAAGAAAGCAACTACAATAGCTTTATTAACATTAGAGGCTAAATCTAATGCCTTATGTGAAGCTATTAGGGAGCTAGAGTGGCTTTATAGTCTCTTTAAAGAGATAAAGCTACCTATAGCACCTCTAGTACTGATTTTTAGTAATAACTAAGGCGCTATTACAACCGCTAATAACCCTGCTCTTTATAGCAAAACAAAGCATACCCTACTAAAATTCAACTATACCAGAGAAAAGGTACAGAAGGGTATAGCTAAGGTTATCTACATTAATACTAAAGAGATGCCTGCAGATAGTTTAACCAAGCCCCTGCCTAATGATAAATTTCAACAATTTATCTAACTATTAGGCCTTACAAATACAAAGGCTTAATCTAAACTAACAAAATCAACTAAAAAGTCGAAAAACCCCAAAAATCAACAAAAACACTGGAATTACGCCTAAAAGTTATTGATTTTACTGTTTTTAGTCTAAAAGTTATTGGATTTATTATTAGATTTATTATTGGATTTATAGTTAACTTAGATATCTATTAAAGAGCTAAGTCTAGGTATCGAATTAGTTACCTCATACTTTTCTAGAGGGAGTGTTAAAATAATGCTATTTATAGCACTATTTTATAGGCCCACTAGTTGCCTTGTTGCGTTGTTACAACGTTGGTTACGAGCGTTGCTTACAGCGTTGTTTGTTATAACCTGCGTTCCCACAACCAACCCACAGGCTTGTATGACTAAGCCAACTAGGTTACCCTATAGGGAAGCTGAAATCAACTGTAACTAGGCAACTAGTAGTCGTATAAAAGGCTAACGTATACTATTCGAATTCTTGAATTTTTCTGGATTTAATGGTATATTTTATTAATAGGGTTGCCTATTAAAAATGCTTAGTTAGTGCACCTAGGCAGCTAGTTTGTATGGCTGTGAGTCGATTTTTTATTTTTCCTATACAAATAGGTTTTGCGGAAAATAAAAAGTAGCTCCTAAGACCTCTCTAGCGGTCTAGATCCTCCGATACGGTCGGTAGGTCTATGAGGGGACTAGAAATCCTCTCATTGCTCGTTAGACTATCCGTACTAGCTAGGAATTAACTATATTTAACTATTAAAGCTCTCTATCTTGCAGAATACGTTATAATCTAGTGAATCTAGAAGCCGCCGCATTAGAATCTAGTAGGGAGGTCTTCCTATCCCTCTAGCTAGATTCCCTTCCAATTTTCAAAACTTCTAAACCCCCTATAGAAGGTGCCTGACTAGGAGGAGCTTCGGTGGGACATAGGGCTGAATCTTCTAAATCATCGTCTTCTAGCTCTTCGATTCGTTGATATTCTTCGGGATTAAAAGCTGGTTGCGGAATTTGAACCTCTATAGGGTAGGAAAACCCTAATTTGTTCTTATAAGCTCTTGGTTGTCGTTGCCATTGTTGGTTGCAATATTAAGAGCCCATAAAGGAGAGGTAGGTTAAATGCTTATAGATTATAGGCGTGGGTTGCCCCTTAATCTGTAGAAAAAAGCCGTGTTTAGCAGGTTCTAATAACCCACAGGGGCTTTTATTAGCTAGGAATAGCTAGTCTTTAGCTAGATAACCTCCCTTTAGATAGTGAGATAACCCACTAACTAGGTTAGTATCTATACCTAGGAAATATAGGGCATCTAGCAGAGCTAAAGGCCTATATTCTAGTGGATTTTTCTTGACTAGAACGTTAAAAACAGCTATGCCTCTTCCTTTAGGATAAATAGGTCCTCCTACTGTAATTATAGCGCCGGTTTTACCTTTCTTTAGAGGTTTAAAGTCCCTAAAAGAAGCCCTATTATTACAAATATGATAGGAAGAACCTATATTATACAAAAGAGAGTTTTTAACTACATTATTAGAGTAGCTAAAAGTAGGCTTACTAGTAGTGTTACTAGTAGTACTAGAGGTATCTAAGTCAGACTTAGAATCACTACTATTATCACTGCTAGATTTATCAGAATCTAATTCTTTAACGTATCCCGTGGCTAGGGTATAGCCTAAAGCAAAAGCAGCTTCTTTTCCTTTCTGTTTTTCCCTATTGCTACTCTTTTTCTTCTTTTGCTTCTTTTTAGAGGCTTTAGAAGGGTTTAAATCCTTCTTATCCTACTCTTTAGTGGCGTTAGAGTCCTTCTTAGGGTTAGGGTTAGAAGACTTCTTTTCCTAGTCCTTAGAATTTCCCTTATTATTAGAAGCCTTATAACTAAGTGCTTTAGCTATAGGGGAGGTTTTATCCCTCTGTTCTTCTAATAAATCCGCTATAAGGAACTGTAAATTTAGGGTATTTATAGGCAGTCCTTATGCCCTAGAAGCTCTAATAGTAAATCTTTGTCTCTTAGCCTAACTAGGAAAGGTCTGCTTTAATGCATTAATATAATGATTTACTTAATCAATAGGGGCGATCTCTACACTACAAAGTTATAGTCTAGCTAGTAAATTATTAAAATTAGCATTAAAAGCCTCTAAAGATCCCTTATAACTTAAAAAGTTTAGGGAGTGGTAGCTAGCGTATAGTGTACCACGCTAGATTTTAGCACTCTACGAATACTGCCTAATAAGGACTTTATAGGCTTCTTCGGGGGATTTTTACTAACATATAGCAGCCTATAGTCTAGGTTAGTAGCTATCTCTTAATATTATTAAAAGAATAGCTTAGTCACAGTTAGCTAGATAGCCTGCTAGGCTTAGATTATCTATAAATTCAGGTAATCCTAGGGCTCTAAATTATATGCTTAGGGCTTGCTTCCACTAATCATAGTTTTCAGGGCCTTTTAGCTTAGCTCCCTCTGGAATAAAGTGAACCTTCTTATTTAGTTCCTTTATAGCACCTGTGTTAAAGGCAGCTTGTAAGTTACTAGAAGGTACGCTCGCAGAAGTGGTAGCTAGGTCTTCTTCTAGAACCTTAGTATTTTCTTCCTTAGGTCTATTAGAAGCCTAAAGACCTTACATAATAGTCATGGTTTGCGTTAACTTCTCTAGAAGATTATTAATGCTAGCCTCGTTTTTAATACGATTTTCCTCGCTATGCCTAATAAAATTAGATAAGGTCTTGCCTTGTTGTTTAATTTGACTTTGTAGGTGCAAAGTACTAGCCTAAATAGCTAGTTGACCTTCTATATCTATCCTACTAGGGTCCCTAGGGGGGCTAGAAGACCCCATAGCAGGGGCCTTACCCTTATAACTAGGTGGTGCTATCTTCTAAAAGTCCCTGTGTTAAATCTCCAAATTTATTCCTGTTGTAAATAACGCGCGCTAGAAATTGCTTGTGTTGCAATCTGGTTGCGTACGTAAAATGTGTGGAGGGGCCGTTTAAGAGGGCAGCCCTTAGGTCTAAAAAGTAGGTCTTCTGTATGCGCGGGCAGAAAAATGGCAGAGAAGAATCTCCGCGAGGAAAATTTCTTAACACTAAGGATAGGAATCGTAGATAATAGGTATTACAGAAGCCACAACGCAACGCAACGTAATGTATAGGTTAAAAAGCCTAGTATAGGTATACTAGATATCCAATGATTTCAAAGAATGTAGCGTATCTACTGTTGTAGATAATATTAAATATGACGGTCGCAGTAGTGAATAGAATCACAAGAGGTTATGGTTGTAACTAGGTAGTTACGGGTTGCAATGTGGTGGTTGCGGGTGCGGCTGTAGTTGATTTTCAACACTAAAGGTCTGATGTTGCAATGCGTGGTACTAGTAAATGAAGAGCTTTAAATTCTAGTGGTTTCCTTCGTAATCTTAAGAGCCTATAGGTATAGTAGGTAGTAACTGTACCCAAAATTAAGCAGTAATCGCAGTAGAATAGCGCAGTAATATAGTAATCTATAGGCCTTCCGGGCTTATAACCTATTGAAAATAGGGAGGGAATCTAACTAGAGGGATAGGAAGACCTCCCTAGTAGATTCTGACGCGGCGGCTTCTAGATTCACTAGATTATAGCTTATTCTTTAAGATATAGAGCTTTAATAGTTAAATACAGTTGATTCCTAACTAGTACGGACAATCTAACAAGCAATGAGAGGATTTCTAGTCCCCTCATAGACCTACTGACTGTATCGGAGGATCTAGACCGCTAGAGAGGTCTTAGGAGCTACTTTTTATTTTCCGCAAAACCTATTTATATAGGAAAAATAAAAAATCAACTCATAGCCATACAAACTAGCTGCCTAGGTGCACTAACTAAGCATTTTTAATAGGCAACCCTATTAACAAAATATACCATTAAATCCAGAAAAATTCAAGGATTCGAACAGTATACGTCAGCCTTTTATACGACTACTAGTTGCCTAGTTACAGTCGATTTCAGCTTCCCTATAGGGTAACCTAGTCGGCTTAGTCATACAAGCCCGTGGGTTGGTTGTGGGAACGTAGGTCACAACAAACAACGCTGCAAGCAACGCTCGTAACTAACGTTGCAACAACGCAACAAGGCAACTAGTGGGCCTATAAAATAGTGCTATAAATAGCATTATTTTAACAATTTATAAATAAATTATTAGTAAAAGTTATAGAACCTTAGGAAGGATTATATATCCTTAAAGCTTATTAGCTCCTTCTAGTCCTAGATTATAGTAACCCTTTATATATCTATTAAAATCCTATTAACTAATAGGATAAACCCTAGGAATTTTACTAATTCCTAGTAAAATAAACACTTTAAGGGCTTTATATATAACTTTACTAACCTTATATATTCTAGAACTTCCTTAATATATATAGTGTGCTTCTCCTATGTTTTAGAAAAAATAAGGATATTATCTAAATACACTATGTAAATAGTGTTAACTAGCCTATAAAGCGCTTTATAAATATAGTTCTAAAAAGTAGCTAGGGTATTAGTTAGCCTAAAAGGCATTATAAGGTATTTATAGTGTCTATAATATATATAAAAAGCAATCTTTTACTTATTACCCCCTTTAATTTAAATTTAATAGTAAGTATCCTTAATATTAATCTTTAAGAAAAAATAAGCCTCTTAGTACTAGTCTAGGATCTCTAAAATTAGAGGGAGGGCGTAGTAATTTTTCTATATTACTTTATTAAGTCCCCTATAGTCTATATATAGCTAGAGTATCCTATCCTTCTTTAGTATAAATAGGATAGGTATACCTATAGGGCTCTTAAAGGGTCTTATCTAGCCTTTCTATAGGTTTTTATTAATGTATTTGCGAAGTTTCTTTAGCTTGCCTTAGGAAAGGGGGTAAATTAGCCTATATAGAGGTATAGCCCCTAGTATTAGGTTAATTACATAGTTAGTTATTTTTCTAGAAGGCAGGCTCCTTACCTTATCTAATATAAATATGTCTTTAAACTTATATAGTTCCTTAGGGATATCTTTAATAGTTCTATATACTTTTGCTTTCTCTTTATCTTTAAAGGTAATAAACTTATTTTCTATAACACTTATAATAGCGTATATAATAGTCTTATTATATATTACCCTTATAAACTTATAGGGAGTTATAAGTAAAAAGGCTATTTTCTATTTCTTAAACTACTACTCTCTAGAGTGTAAATAAAGATATATATGCTTTTCTATAAGTGTATGTATTCTAATTAATATAAGGCTTCCCCTAGGTCTTAGGTCTCTATCTATAGTAATATATAGTAGCTTAAGGTTCTTTTCTTTTTCTCTAAAGTCTTTAATAGTAATAAGTACCTTATAGACACTATATTAAGGGACTATAAGGGCCCCTACTACCTTAATAATAGGTACTATAGCCTTAGCCTAATTAAGCTTATAAGTTTAGGTAAACTTAGCGCTAATAATATTAATCTTAGCGTAACTATTAAGGTCTACTGCTATTTTAATGTCTTTATGCCTATAAATAGTAACTAGTGTATAAAATTAATACGCTATTAGTACCTTAGTATTAGAGGTAAAGGTAAGGGCATTTACTTTTGCCTTAGGAAGTTTTCTATTAAAAATGGAAGGGAATCTAGCTAGAGGGATAGGAAGACCTCCCTAGTAGATTCTGATGCGGCGGCTTCTAGATTCACTAGATTATAGTGTATTCTTCAAGATAGAGAGCTTTAATAGTTAAATATAGTTAATTCCTAGCTAACGGATGGTCTAACAAGTAATGAGAGGATTTCTAGTCCCCTTATAGACCTACTAACCGTATTAAGGGATTTAGATCGCTAGAGAGGTCTTAGGAGCTACTTTTTATTTTCCGCAAAACGTTTTTGTATAGGAAAAATAAAAAATTGACTCACAGCTATACAAACTAGCTGCCTAGGTGGTCTAACTAAGGATTTTAATATACAACCCTATTAAATCCAGAAAAAATCAAGGATTCGAACAGTATACTTCAGCCTTTTATACGACTACTAGTTACCTAGTTACAGTCAATTTTGGCTTCCCTATAGGGTAACCTAGTCGGCTTAGTCATACAAGCCCGTGGGTTGGTTGTGGGAACAACGTAGGTCACAACAGACGCTGCAAGCAACGCTCGTAACTAACGTTATAACAACGCAATAAGGTAACTAGTAGGCCTATAAAATAGTGCTATAAATAGCATTATTTTAACACTCCCTCTAGAAAAGTATAAGGTAACTAATTTAATACCTAGACTTAGCTCTTTAATAGATATCTAAGTTAACCGTAAATTCAATAATAAATCCAATAACTTTTAAACTAAAAACAGCAAAATCGATAACTTTTAGGCGTAATTCTAGTGTTTTTGTTAATCTTTTTTCGGTTTTTTGACTTTTTTAGTTGATTTTGTTAGTTTAGATTAAGCCTTTGTATTCGTAAGGCCTAATAGTTAGATAAATTGTTGAAATTTATTATTAGGCAGGGGCTTAGTTAAACTATCTGCAGGCATCTCTTTAGTGTTAATATAGATAACCTTAGCTATACCCTTCTATACATTTTCTCTAGTATAGTTAAATTTTAGTAAGGTATGCTTTGTTTTGCTATAAAGAGCAGGGTTATTAGCGGTTATAATAGCGCCTTAGTTATTACTAAAAATTAGTACTAGAGGTGCTATAGGTAGCTTTATCTCTTTAAAGAGACTATAAAGCTACTCTAGCTCCCTAATAGCTTTATATAAGGCATTAGATTTAGCCTCTAATGTAATAAAGCTATTATAGTTGCTTTCTTTAATTTCTAGCTAATAGGTCCTTAAGCTAGCTTATAGAGATAAGCATAGGTTAATTTAGAGGACTTATTACCTGTAAAGTCGCTATTATAGAAGCTAATAAGGGTTATAGAAGCTGTAATAGTAGATTTAGACCTCCTATAAGTTATAGAATAACTTATAGAGCCTAAAAGGTACCTAAGCAAATATTTAGAAGCATTAAGATGCTCTATAAATAGCTTAGATAGCGCTGTGGAAAGCCACTAAACTAGAAAGGCAATATTAGGTCTTATAAGGAGCATTAGGTATATAATAGTCCCTATAATACTCTAATATAGCTTGTGATTAGGGGGGGAAAGAGGTTTAGTTAGGTAGTCTACTTGCTTTATAATTCTAGGTTATAGAGGAATTTTAATAGGTCTAGTATCCTTTATATTAAATCTTTCTAGGGCTTTAGAAATGTACTAGGACTAGTGGATAGTTAGGGTCCCTTTCTTTTAATTTCTAGTGATTTAAATGCCTAGGAAAAATTTAGCTAGCCTACGGTCTTCTATAGGATAAGCTTTATAAAGTAGCTTCTTTAGCCTATTAATATAAGCTAGATCTAGTCCTATTAGAAGGCAGTTATTCACATAAGTTACTATATATATAGATATAGTTAGGTTAAAGAAGATAGCTAGGTTAGATATAAGGGGTTAAAAGCCTAGCTTCTAAAGAAGGTCCTTTAAAACCTGCTGCCACTCTCTAGAGCTTTGTTTTAATCTATATAAAGCTTTTTATAGGAAAATAACTTGCTTTTAAGAGGGTTTGTAGCTATACTTCTTAAGTAACTTAGCTACTTTAGGTGTAGACTTAGCAAATTTAGTAAATCCATTAGGAATTTGCATATAGATAGCTTCCTTTAGTAGACTATTTAGAAAGGCCCCTATAAAATTAACCTATTTAACTTCCTAGTTATTATAAGCCGCTAGGGCTAGTAAAATCCGCTAACTAGGGGGAATGCTAGTTATAGCGTAGGTTTTAATGTAATCTTAACCTTCTATCTGCATAAACCCTTTAGCAACGAGTTAGGCCTTATACTTTAGAGGATTATTTTCTTTATCCTTTTTAAGCTTATAAACAAGCCTATTCTTTAGAACCCTCTAGCCCTTAGGAATTTGGTCTATCCCTATAAATTTAAAGGTTCTAGTAGCTAGAAGCTGTTTAAATTCGTTAAATGTTATATCTATCTATTTTTAACTATCCTTGCTTTTTAAAGCTTATTTCTAGGTCTTAGGGGTATCCGAATTGTTGTTATTAGTGGATGATTTAGCCCTTTATTATGCCTTAAAGCATATCTCCTTAATGTATAAAGATATATTAAAATCATTAATATCCATAGAATTAGAATTAATTAAAGAATCTAAATCTAAAAACGGTTTTTTAATAGCACCCTTATTAGGGGCGCTAGAGCTAGGGCTCTCGAGGGGTAGCGCTAGAGGCGTTACAGGCGCTGTATTAGTCGCTGTATTAGTTGCCCTAGGGGATGTTAGTACAGGCGCTACGGGCGCTGCGGGCGCTAGGCTTTTAGGAGGCTTTAGGTAACTATCCTAAATTTCTAGATTATCTTATAAGATATTAGCTTCTCCCTCTAAAGGATTAGTCCCTAAAGGCTTAGGGGACCCTATAGAGCCTATATTCTCTATAATTTTAATAAAGCTAGTCTTTATAACTAACCTTTTAGAGGGAATATAAACAAGATAAACAGTAAAACCTAGAGTAGCTAGTAACTAGCTAGGAATAGTCCTAGGGGCTAGCTTTTAAAGCTTAGATCTTTGCTCTAGAGGTATTAGAACCTTATAATAAGACCCTATAGCCCTAATTTTTAAGAAATTAGGCTTATAGGAAGTCTTAGGCTCTAAGTTAGCTAGATATAACTACTTAGGGGTTAAAGGTTTAGTTATATTAGCTATAATATTAACTAATTCCACTATGGCTAGAAGGATGTAAGACTATAGGTATAGGGGCAGCTTAGACCACTAAAGTGTAGCCCTAAGCCAGTCTAGGATAACCCTAATAGCCCTCTTAACTAGCCTATTCTGTTTGTAAATATAGGGGCAAGAGGTGCTAAAACAAATTCCTTTAGAAGATAACTATAACTAAAGGTTATTATTAATTTTAGTACCTCCGTTAAAGTGAAGGTGCCTAGGATACGCGTTATATCGGTTTTTTAGGGCCCTAAAGAAACCCTTAATAGCTAAAGAAAGGGTTAAACCTTCTTTATTAGCTAATAAAAAGCACTATTTATACTAGGATTTTTAATTAATAAGAATAAGGACTATTACCTTCTTATTATATAGTATAGGTTTAATTTTAACTATATCTCCCTCTAGAATATCTAGAACTCTAGGGGGGTCCTAAATAGGTTATTTAGTTAGTCTTCTAATAGCTTTAGATTACATATAGGCTATGCAGTTAAAATCCTTTTCTTTAACAGCGGAAAAATTAGGAATCCCTTTAGCTAATTTCAATGACTTCTTTAGTAAAGGGAGGCCTATATAGCCTAATTGAATGTGCTAAAGAAGGGCTAAATCTAGTAACTTCTTATAACTAGAATCTAGCTTTTTAGGGCTATTATCCCCTAGCTCCCTCTGTTGCTAGGCCTCTTAAGAATCACAGGCCTCTAGGGGCAGTAGACGGCCACTATTATCACCTAAGTTATTAGGGTATAGACCTTCTAAACCCCCTATAGAAGGTGCCTAACTAGGAGGAGCTTTAGTAGGACATAGGGCTAAATCATTATCTTCTAGCTCTTTAATTCGTTAATATTCCTCTGGATTAAAAGCTAGTTACGGAATTTAAACCTCTATAGGGTAGGAAAACCCTAATTTGTTCTTATAAGCTCTTAGTTATCGTTGTTAGTTGCAATATTAAGAGCCTATAAAGGAGAGGTAGGTTAAATGCTTACAGATTGTAGGAGTAGGTTGCCCCTTAATCTATAGAAAAAAGCCGTGTTTAGTAGGTTCTAATAACCCATAGGGGCTTTTATTAGCTAGGAATAGCTAGTCTTTAGCTAGATAACCTCCCTTTAGATAGTAAGATAACCCACTAATAAGGTTAGTATCTATGCCTAGGAAATATAGAGCATCTAGCAAAGCTAAGGGCCTATATTCTAGTGGATTTTTCTTGACTAGAACGTTAAAAACAGCTATGCCTCTTCCTTTAGGATAAATAGGTCCTCCTACTGTAATTATAGCGCTAGTTTCACCTTTCTTTAGAGGTTTAAAGTCCCTAAAAGAAGCCCTATTATTACAAATATAATAGGAAGAACCTGTATCATATAAAAGGGAGTTTTTAACCACATCGTTAGAGTAGCTAAAAGTAGGCTTGCTAGTAGTGTTACTAGAAGAGGTACTAGAGGTATCTAAGTTAGACTCAGAATCACTACTATTATCGCGCTGCTAGATTCATTAGAATCTAATTCTTTAACGTATCCCATAGCTAGAGTATAGCCTAAAGCAAAAGCAGCTTCTTTTCCTTTCTGTTTTTCCCCATTACTACTCTTCTTCTTCTTCTTTTTAGAGGCCTTAGAAGGGTTTAAATCCTTCTTATCCTGCTCTTTAGTGGCGTTAGAGTCCTTCTTAGGGCTAGGATTAGATAATTTCTTCTCTCCTAATCCTTAGAATTTCCCTTATTATTAGAAGCCTTATAGCTAAGGGCTTTAGCTATAGGGGAGGTCTTATCCCTCTATTCTTCTAATAAATCCGCTATAAGGAACTGTAAATTTAGGGTATTTATAGGCAGTCCTTATGCCCTAGAAGCTCTGATAGTAAATCTTTGTCTCTTAGCCTAACTAGGAAAGGTCTGCTTTAATGCATTAATATAATAGTTTACTTAATTAATAGCGGCAATCTCTACACTACAAAGCTATAGTCTAGCTAGTAAATTATTAAAATTAGCATTAAAAGCCTCTAAAGATCCCTTATAACTTAAAATGTTTAGGGAATAGTAGCTAGTGTATAGCGTACCACGCTAGATTTTAGCACTCTACGAATACTGCCTAATAAGGACTTTATAGGCTTCTTTAGGGGATTTTTACTAATATATAGCAGCCTATAGTCCTAGTTAATAACTATCTCTTAATATTATTAAAAGAATAGCTTAATCACAGTTAGCTAGATAGCTTACTAGGCTTAGATTATCTATAAATTTAGGTAATCCTAGGGCTCTAAATTAAATGCTTAGGGCTTGCTTCCACTAATTATAGTTTTTAGGGCCTTTTAGCTTAGCTCCCTTTAGAATAGAGTGAACCTTCTTATTTAGTTCCTTTATAGCACCTGTATTAAAGGTAGCTTATAAGTTACTAGAAGGTATACTTGTAGAAGTAGTAGCTAGGTCTTTTTCTAGAACCTTAGTATTTTCTTCCTTAGGTCTATTAGAAGCCTAAAGACCTTGCATAATAGTTATAGTTTGCGTTAATTTCTCTAGAAGATTATTAATACTAGCCTCGTTTTTAATACAATTATCCTTGCTATACCTAATAAAATTAGCTAAGGTCTTGCCTTATTGTTTAATTTGACTTTGTAGGTGCAAAGTACTAGCCTAAATAGCTAATTAACTTTCTATATCTATCCTACTAGGGTCCCTAGGGGGGCTAGAAGAGCCTATGGCAGGGGCCTTACCCTTATAACTAGGTAGTGCTATCCTCTAAATCTTAAAAGAATCCCTATGTAAAAGCTCTAAATTTATTCCTGTTGTAAATAACGCACGCTAGAAATTGCTTGTGTTGCAATCTAGTTACGTACGCAAATTATGTGGCGGGACCGTTTAAAAGGGTAGCCCTTAGGTCTAAAAAGTAGGTCTTTAGTATGCGCGGGCAGAAAAATAGCGGAGAAGGGTCTCTAAGAAAATTTTCTTAACACTAAGTAATAGGAATCGTAGATAATAGGTATTACAGAAGCTATAACACAACGCAACGTGATGTATAGTGCGTATAACGTAATGTAATAGGTTAAAAAGCCTAGTATAGATATACTAGATATCTAATAATTTCAAAGGGTGTAGCGTATTTACTATTATAGATAAAATATAACGGTCGCAATAATGAATAGAATCACTAAAAAGAGGTTATGGTTATAACTAGATAGTTACGGGTTGCAATGTGGTGGTTACGGGTGCGGCTATAGATGATTTTCAACACCAATAGTCTAATGTTGCAATGCGTGGCGCTAGTAGATAAAAAGCTTTAACTTCTAGTGGTTTCCTTCGTAATCTTAAGAGCCTATAGGTATAGTAGGTGTTAAAATAATGCTATTTATAGCACTATTTTATAGGCCCACTAGTTGCCTTGTTGCGTTGTTGCAACGTTGGTTACGAGCGTTGCTTGCAGCGTTGTTCTATTGTGACCTGCGTTGTTCCACAACCAACCCGCGGGCTTGTATGACTAAGCCGACTAGGTTACCCTATAGGGAAGCTAAAATCGACTGTAACTAGGCAACTAGTAGTCGTATAAAAGGCTGACGTATACTGTTCGAATCCTTGAATTTTTCTGGATTTAATGGTATATTTTGTTAATAGGGTTATCTATTAAAAATGCTTAGTTAGACCACCTAGGTAGCTAGTTTGTATGGCTATAAGTCGATTTTTTATTTTTCTTATACAAATGAGTTTTACGGAAAATAAAAAGTAGCTCCTAAGACCTCTCTAGCGACCTAGATCCTTCGATACGGTCGGTAGGTCTATGAGGGGACTAGAAATCCTCTCATTGCTTGTTAGACTGTCCGTACTAGCTAGGAATTAACTATATTTAACTATCAAAGCTCTCTATCTTGCAGAATACGTTATAATCTAGTGAATCTAGAAGCCGCCGCATTAGAATCTAGTAGGGAGGTCTTCCTATCCCTCTAGCTAGATTCCCTTCCAATTTTCAAAAGTAGGTAATAACTAGTACCTAAAATCAAGCAGTAATCGCAGTAGAATAACGCAGTAATGTAGTAATCTATAGGCCTTCTAGGCTCATAACCTATTGAAAATAGAAGGGAATTTAGCTAGAGGGATAGGAAGACCTCCCTAGTAGATTCTAATGCGGCAGCTTCTAGATTCACTAGATTACAGTGTATTCTTTAAGATAGAGAGCTTTAATAGTTAAATATAGTTAATTTCTAGCTAACGGATAGTCTAACAAGCAATGAGAGGATTTCTAGTCCCCTTATAGACCTACTAACTGTATTAGGGGATCTAGATCGCTAGAGAGGTCTTAGGAGCTACTTTTTATTTTCCGCAAAACGTTTTTATATAGGAAAAATAAAAAATCAACTCACGGCCATATAAACTAGCTGCCTAGGTGGTCTAACTAAGGATTTTAATATATAACCCTATTAATAAAATATACTATTAAATCCAGAAAAAATCAAGGATTTAAACAGTATACTTTAGCCTTTTATACAACTACTAGTTACCTAGTTACAGTCGATTTTGGCTTCCCTATAGGGTAACCTAGTCGGCTTAGTCATACAAGCCCGTGGGTTGGTTGTGGGAACAACGCAGGTCACAACAGACGCTGCAAGCAACGCTTGTAACTAACGTTGCAACAACGCAACAAGGCAACTAGTGGGCCTATAAAATAGTGCTATAAATAGCATTATTTTAACATTTTCTTAGCCCCTTTAGTATTCTTTCTTTAGCTTATTATAATTATATATAAGGTGCTCTATACTATTATAATTAAAATATTACCTTTTATACCTAGGTTTGCTATTATTTAGGTAGGTAGCTAGTGTTTTCTCCTAGTCTTTATTTCTCTAATCTTTATAAGGTCTATAGCCTTATAAGGAGTTATATCTTTAGTGTTAGGGAGCCTTATATAGGCCTTTATTTTCTAAGTACTTAGGCTTTTACTTGCTCTTTAGCATTGCCTTCTAAAATCACTAGGTAAGTTATATAACCTTTTCTTAAGTCTTTCTAGTAATAGAGGTATATAGGTTAATATAGTTCTATAATTTAGGGAGTAGTTTTATAAAGAATATAAAAGCATATGACTTTTTAGTGGCTCTTTCTAGGTGTTTCTTAAGTAAATCTAGGAAAATACTAAATTTAATAGGACTCTAGCCTTTGCGTTATTTTGCGTTTTCTAGTTTGTTAAGCGGAAAACAACACCCTAAAAGACACGATGCTAGTCCACGGTTACAAGTAGTACTATATCCTACACATAACAAGAGGGGTTAATTGTCTTAACAATATTAATTATAATAATAGCTAGAGATATCTTATTATATAAAGATACTCTAGATTAAATAGTCTATTAGATTAGAAGTGCTATCTTAATTAAATAAGGGGAAATAATCTTAGTTTATCTTATTATAAGCTTAAGTATTTTCTTAATAAAACTTAGTAAAACTTAAGGGTTAACTTAAGAATCTTATAGTGTATAGTTTATATAAAAAGAATCTAGCTATAGGCAGTCTCTTTATAAATTAAATAGTCCCCTTACTTAGATAACTAATATTATTATCCCTTATTATGTTATCTATCTTAATAATCCCTAACGCTTATTATTATAATTACGTGTTTTCTAGGCATATATCTTATAGTATATAACACCTCCCTAGGTATATACTAGTTATCCCTAACTAAGCATACACACTAATAACTAAAGTGCCCTATAAGTGCGGTTAGTAACTAATACCTAATGCTAAAGGAGGGTATTATTTAATCTAGTATATTTAAGTAAAAGAAGAGGTAAATAAGGAAGGAAAAAGGGAAAAGAGTAAAAGAAAAGAAGGAGAAAGAAAGAGAAAAGGGAAGAAAAGAAAAAAAAAAATCTATATAACACCTCCCTAGCTAGAGACCTAAATTCCTTATCTCCTAAGAGAGCTTTAGTGTCTTTAGCGTTTAAGGTTATGTAGTTAGTGACATTAGCAAGGGAGTGCGAATTATAGGTTACTTAGCTTCTTATTAAGTTACTCTCTTTTTATAGTTCTTACGCTAATTAATTAATCCTTAAGCGTGCTTCTCTTCTTACTAGTAAGCTTTAATAATCTTAACCTATATTCTATAAGGCACTAAACTAGGTAGTACTATAAACATATATATAGATAATGTTAGTAAGTATATAATAGTTTCTCTTTACGCTACTCCCTATGCTTTAAGGAATAGGAGGAGATTAATTATTATAGCTTAACCTATATCTCTAAGAGGCTATTAGATTATCCTGTCTTCTACCTATCTAAGTAAGGTCTTATAGTTATATGCTTGCTCCTATCTAATAACTCTATAGATCCTTAGTAATCTTAGCTATTCCCTAATATCTATCTAAAAAAGTGCGTTTATTACCACTTACTATATTTAAAGAGCCTTCCCTATAGTAGTAGGTATTTAATCCTCCTTACTGCGTTAAAGTGCTTTAAGCTTTATAGTTAAAGATAGTAGCATTACCTTATATCTAATAATAGATATTTATTTATTTATTTATTTAATTACGCTAGTTAGCCTTCCCTGGCTATTTCTAGTACTCCTATAGATTAGTCAAAGAGGAAAACCTTTAGAAGGACAAAAAACCCCCTTGTATCTTTGTTTAGTCTAGCGCTAACCCTAGGCTAGGTTAGCGCCGCTATTAGTGTAGCTATTTGTAGTTATTTGTTACTAGCTTACGCTAGCCTTATCCCTTTATCTAAGTTTTTAAAGTTAGAAGGACTACTAACTCTCCTCCTTTGCCTAGGTCCTAGCCTGCCTCTAAGCTAGTGCTAGCCTAATTAATATTACCGCCTGCAAAGTGAATTCGAGTTTGTAATAATAATTCACTTTTCTCTCATAGTATCGCTAACTCTTTCGTTGCCTCACTTTTCAGCTAAATCTAATAATAGATAATAACATAGATAAAGATATAAGTAATATCTAATAACTTTTCCTTCCACTTAATCTCTATTTTTCTATATTAATTAAGGGTGGTTTATCTTTAGCTTCCTATTATATTTATCTTTCTTAATCTTATAGTACCTCTTATATGCTAATATTAAAGACCTTAGGGTTATTAGTAAAAACATAGGCTATAGACTACTAAAAGTCCTAAACGCAGAGATTATTATTTTATGCTATATTAGTATACTATTTGTTAAAATAATGCTATTTATAGCACTATTTTATAGGCCCACTAGTTGCCTTGTTGAGTTGTTGCAACGTTGGTTACGGGCGTTGCTTGCAGCGTTTTCCGTTGTGACCTGCGTTGTTCCCACAACCAACCCACGGGCTTGTATGACTAAGCCGACTAGGTTACCCTATAGGGAAGCTAAAATCGACTGTAACTAGGCAACTAGTAGTCGTATAAAAGGCTAACGTATACTATTTGAATCCTTGAATTTTTCTGGATTTAATGGTATATTTTATTAATAGGGTTGTATATTAAAGTGCTTAGTTAGGCTACCTAGGTAGCTAGTTTGTATGGCTATGAGTTGATTTTTTATTTTCCTATACAAATAGGTTTTGCGGAAAATAAAAAGTAGCTCCTAAGACCTCTCTAGTGATCTAGATCCTCTAATATAGTTAGTAGGTCTATAAGGGGACTAGAAATCCTCTTATTGCTTGTTAGACTATCCGTTAGCTAGGAATTAACTATATTTAACTATTAAAAGCTTCTAATCTTAAAGAATACGCTGTAATCTAGTGAATCTAGAAGCCGCCGCATTAGAATCTACTAGGGAGGTCTTCCTATCCCTCTAGCTAGATTCCCTTCTATTTTTAATAGGTTATGAGCCTAGAAGGCCTATAGATTACTACATTACTGCGTTATTTTACTGCGATTACTGCTTGATTTTAGGTACTAGTTACTACCTACTATACCTATGGGCTCTTAAGATTACAAAGGAAACCACTAGAAGTTAAAGCTAAAGCTTTTCATTTACTAGCGCCACGCATCGCAACATTAGACCCTTAGTGTTGAAAATCATTTACAGCCGCACCCGTAACCACCACATTGCAACCGTAACTATCTAGTTATAACCACAACCTCTTTTTAGTGATTCTATTCACTATTGTGACCGTTATATTTGATATTATCTACAACAGTAGATATGCTGCATCCTTTAAAATCATTGGATATCTAGTATATTTATACTAGGCTTTTTAACCTATTACATTACGTTGCACGCACTATACATTACGTTGCGTTACGTTATAGCTTCTGTAATTCCTATTATCTACGATATCCTTGGTGTTAAGAAAAAATTTTCCTCGCGGAGATTCTTCTCCGCCATTTTTCTGCCCGCGTATACCAAAGACCCACTTTTTAGACCTAAGGGCTGCCCTCTTAAACGGCTTTGCCACACATTTTGCGTGCGTAACTAGATTGCAACACAAGTAATTTCTAGCGTGCGTTATTTGCAATAGGAATAAATTTAGAGATTTAACATAGGGACTTTTAGAAGATAGCACTACCTAATTATAAGGGTAAGGCACCTGCTACAGGGCCTTCTAGCCCCCCTAGGGACCCTAGTAGGATGGATATAGAAGGTTAACTAGCTGTTTAGGCTAGTGCTTTATAGCTATAGATACAGAGCCAAATTAAATAACAAGGCAAGACCTTAACTAATTTTATTAGGCATAGTGAGGATAATTGTATTAAAAACGAGGCTAGTATTAATAATTTTCTAGAGAAATTAACGCAAACTATAACTGTTATGTAAGGTCTTTAGGCTTCTAATAGACCTAAGGAAGAAAATACTAAGGTTCTAGAAGAAGACCTAATAGCTACTACTTCTGTAAGCGTACCTTCTAGTATTATAAGCTGCCTTTAATATAGGTGCTATAAAGAAACTAAATAAGAAGGTTTACTCTATTCTAGAGGGAGCTAAGCTAAAAGGCCCTAAAAACTATAATTAGTGAAAGCAAGCCCTAAGCATATAATTTAGAGCCCTAGGATTACCTAAATTTATAGATAATCTAAGCCTAGTAAGCTATCTAGCTAACTATAACTAAGCTATTCTTTTAATAATATTAAGAGATAGCTGCTAACCTAGACCACAGGCTACTATATGTTAGCAAAAATCCCCTAAAGAAGCCTATAAAGTCCTTATTAGGCAGTATTCGCAGAGTGCTAAAATCTAGCGTGGTACGCTATACGCTAGCTACTATTCCCTAAACTTTTTAAGTTATAAGGGATCTTTAGAGGCTTTTAATGCTAATTTTAATAATTTACTAGCTAAACTATAACTTTGTAGTGTAGAGATCGCCCCTATTAATTAAGTAAATTATTATATTAATGCATTAAAGCAAACCTTCCCTAGTTAGGCTAAGAGACAAAGATTTACTATTAGAGCTTCTAGGGCATAAGGACTGCCTGTAAATACCCTAAATTTACAGTTCCTTATGGCAGACTTATTAGAAGAACAGAGGGACAAGACCTCCCCTATAGCTAAAGCCCTTAGCTATAAGGCTTCTAATAATAACAAGGGAAATTCTAAGGACTAGGAAAAGAATTCTTCTAATCCTAACCCTAAGAAGGACTCTAACGCTACTAAAGAGCAGGATAAGAAGGATTTAAACCCTTCTAAGGCCTCTAAAAAGAAGAAGAAGAAGAAGAGTAGTAACGGGGAAAAACAGAAAGGAAAAGAAGTTGCTTTTGCTTTAGGCTATACTCTAGCTATAGGATACATTAAAGAATTAGATTCTAATAAATCTAGCAGTAATAATAGTAGTGATTCTAATTCTGATTTAGATAGTTCTAGTGCCTTTACCACTAGTAACACTACTAGTAAGCCTACTTTTAGCTACTCTAATAATGTGGTTAAAAACTCCCTTTTATATAATACGGGTTCTTCCTGTTATATTTGTAATAATAGGGCTTCTTTTAGGGACTTTAAACCTCTAAAGAAAGGTAAAACTAGCGCTATAATTACAGCAGGAGGACCTATTTATCCTAAAGAAAGAGGCATAGCTGTTTTTAATGTTCTAGTTAAGAAAAATCCACTAGAATATAGGCCCTTAGCTCTGTTAGATGCTCTATATTTCCTAGGCATAGATACTAACCTAGTTAGTGGGTTATCTCACTATCTAAAGGGAGGTTATCTAGCTAAAGACTAGCTATTCCTAGCTAATAAAAGCCCCTGTGGGTTACTAGAACCTGCTAAACATAGCTTTTTTCTATAGATTAAGGGGCAACCTACTCCTACAATCTGTAAGCATTTAACTTACCTCTCCTTTATAGGCTCTTAATATTGCAACTAATAACAGCAATAACAACCAAGAGCTTATAAGACTAAATTAGGGTTTTCCTACCCTATAGAGGTTTAAATTCCGTAACTAGCTTTTAATCCTAAGGAATATTAATGACTTAAAGAACTAGAAGATAATGATTTAGCCCTATGTCCCACTAAAGCTCCTCCTAGTTAGGCACCTTCTATAGGGGGTTTAGACAGTCTATACCCGAATAACTTAGGTGACAATAGTGGCCGTCTACTGCCCCCAGAGGCCTGTGATTCTTAAGAGGCCTAGTAACAGAGGGAGCTAGGGGATAATAGCCCTAAAAAGCTAGATTCTAGTTACAAGAAGTTACTAGATTTAGCCCTTCTTTAGCATATTCGTTTAGGCTATATAGGCCTCCCTTTACTAAAGAAGTCATTGAAATTAGCTAAAGGGATCCCTGATTTTTCTGCCATTAAAGAAAAGGATTTTAACTGCATAGCCTATATGCAATCTAAAGCTATTAGAAGACTAACCAAACGACCTATTTAGGACCCCCCTAGAGTTCTAGATATTCTAGAGGGAGATACGGTTAAAATTAAACCTATACCGCATAATAAGAAGGCAGTAGTCCTTATTCTTATTAATTAAAAATCCTAGTATAAATAGTGCTTTTTATTAGCTAATAAAGAAGGTTTAACCCTTTCTTTAGCTATTAAGGGCTTTTTTAGGGCCCTAAAAAATTAATATAACGCGTATCCTAGGCACCTTTACTTTAACGGAGGTACTAAAATTAATAACAAACTTTAGTTATAGTTATCTTCTAAAGGAATTTGCTTTAGCACCTCTTGCCCTTATATTCACAAATAGAATAGGCTAGTTAAGAGGGCTATTAGGGTTATCCTAGACTAGCTTAGGGCTACACTTTAGTGGTCTAAGCTACCTTTATATCTATAGTCTTATATCCTTCTAGCTATAGTGGAATTAGTTAATATTATAGCTAATACTACTAAACCTTTAACCCCTAAGCAGCTATATCTAGCTAATTTAGAGCCTAAGACTTCCTATAAGCCTAATTTCTCGAAGATTAGGGCTATAGGGTCTTATTATAAGGTTCTAATACCTCCGGAGCAGAGATCTAAGCTTTAAAAGCTAGCCCCTAGGACTATTCCTAGCTAGTTACTAGCTACTCTAGGTTCTACTATTTATCTTATTTATATTCCCTTTAAAAGGTTAGTTATAAAGACTAGCTTTATTAAAATTATAGAGGATATAGGCTTTGTAGGGTCCCCTAAGCCTTTAGGGACTAATCCTTCAGAGGGAGAAGCTAATATCTCACGAGATAATCTAGAAGTTTAGGATAGTTATCTAAAGCCTAAAAGCCTAGCGCCCGCAGCGCCCGCAGCGCCTATACTAATAGTCCCTAGGGCAACCAATACAGCGCCCGTAACAGCGCCTGCAATGCCTCTAGCGCTACCCCTAGAGAGCCCTAGCTCTAGCGCCCCTAGTAAGGGGGCTATTAAAAAACCGTTTTTAGATTTGGATTCTTTAATTAATTTTAATTCTATGGATATCGATAATTTTAATATATCTTTATACGTTAAGGAGATATGCTTTAAGGTATAATAAAGGGCTAAATCATCCACTAATAATAATAATTCGGATACCCCTAAGACCTAGAAACAAGCTTTAAAAAGCAAGGATAGTTAAAAATGGATAGATATAACATTTAACGAATTTAAACAGCTTCTAGCTGCCGGAACCTTTAAATTTATAAGGATAGACTAGATTCCTAAGGGCTAGAGGGTTCTAAAGAATAGGCTTATTTATAAGCTTAAAAAGGATAAAGAAAATAATCCTCTAAAGTATAAGGCCTAACTCGTTGCTAAAGGGTTTATGCAGATAGAAGGTTAAGATTATATTGAAACCTATGCTATAACTAGCATTCCCCCTAGTTAGCGGATTTTACTAGCCTTAGCTACTTGTAATAACTAGGAAGTTAAATAGGTTAATTTTATAGGGGCCTTTCTAAATAGTCTACTAAAGGAAGCTATTTATATGCAAATCCCTAATAGATTCACTGAATTTGCTAAGTCTTTTATACCTAAAGTAGCTAAGTTACTTAAGAAATATAGCTATAAACCCTCTTAAAAGCAGGTTATCTTCCTATAAAAAGCTTTATATAGATTAAAACAAAGCTCTAGAGAGTGGCAATAGGTTTTAAAGGACCTTCTTTAGAAGCTAGGCTTTTAACCCCTTATATCTAACCTAGCTATCTTCTTTAACCTAACTATATCTATATATATAGTGACTTATATGGATAACTGCCTTCTAATAGGACTAGATCTAGCTTATATTAATAGGCTAAAGAAGCTACTTTATAAAGCTTATCCTATAGAAGACCGTGAGCTAGCTAAATTTTTCCTAGGCGTTTAAATTACTAGAAATTAAAAGAAAGGGACCCTAACTATCCACTAGTCCTAGTACATTTCTAAAGCCCTAGAAAGATTTAATATAAAGGATGCTAAACCTATTAAAATTCCTCTATAACTAGGAATTATAAAGCAGGTAGACTACCTAACTAAACCTCTTTCCCCCCCTAATTATAAGCTATATTAGAGTATTATAGGGATTATTATATACCTAATGCTCCTTTTAAGACCTAATATTGCCTTTCTAGTTTAGTGGCTTTCCACAGCGCTATCTAAGCTATTTATAGAGCACCTTAATGCTTCTAAACACCTGCTTAGATACCTTTTAGGCTCTATAAGTTATTCTATAACTTATAGAAGGTCTAAATCTACTATTATAGCTTTTGCAACCCTTATTAGCTTCTGTGATAGTGACTTTGCGGGTGATAAGTCCTCTAAATTAACCTATGCTTATCTCTATAAGCTAGCTAAAGGACCTATTAGCTAGAAATCAAAGAAAGTAACTATAATAGCTTTATCTACATTAGAGGCTAAATCTAATGCCTTATGTGAAGCTATTAGGGAGCTAGAGTGGCTTTACAGTCTCTTTAAAGAGATAAAGCTACCTATAGCACCTCTAGTACTAATTTTTAGTGATAACTAAGGCGCTATTATAACCGCTAATAACCCTACTCTTTATAGTAAAACAAAGCATACCTTACTAAAATTCAACTATACTAGAGAAAAGGTATAGAAGGGTATAGCTAAGGTTATTTATATTAACACTAAAGAGATGCCTGCAGATAGTTTAACTAAACCCCTGCCTAATAATAAATTTTAACAATTTATCTAACTATTAGGCCTTACAAATACAAAGGCTTAATCTAAACTAATAAAATTAACTAAAAAGTCAAAAAACCAAAAAAGATTAACAAAAACACTGGAATTACGCCTAAAAGTTATTGATTTTGCTATTTTTAGTTTAAAAGTTATTGGATTTATTATTGAATTTATAGTTAACTTAGATATCTATTAAAGAGCTAAGTCTAGGTATTGAATTAGTTACCTCATACTTTTCTAGAGGGAGTGTTAAAATAATGCTATTTATAGCACTATTTTATAGGCCCACTAGTTGCCTTGTTGCGTTATTGCAACGTTAGTTACAGGCGTTGCTTGCAGCGTTTTCCGTTGTGACCTGCGTTATTCCCACAACTAACCCACGGGCTTGTATAACTAAGCTAACTAGGTTACCCTATAGGGAAGCTAAAATCGACTGTAACTAGGCAACTAGTAGTCGTATAAAAGGCTAACATATACTATTTAAATCCTTGAATTTTTCTAGATTTAATGGTATATTTTATTAATAGGGTTATATATTAAAGTGCTTAGTTAGGCCACCTAGGTAGCTAGTTTGTATAGCTATAAGTTGATTTTTTATTTTTCCTATATAAATAGGTTTTGCGGAAAATAAAAAGTAGCTCCTAAGACCTCTCTAGCGATCTAAATCCTCCGATACAGTTAGTAGGTCTATAAGGGGACTAGAAATCCTCTCATTGCTTATTAGACTATCCGTTAGCTAGGAATTAACTATATTTAACTATTAAAAGCTTCTAATCTTGAAGAATACGCTGTAATCTAGTGAATCTAGAAGCCGCCGCATCAGAATCTACTAGGGAGGTCTTCCTATCCCTCTAGCTAGATTCCCTTCCATTTTCAATACTATTTAATTAGGCAATTCTTATTAGTAATCTAAAGTTTCTAGGGCATTACTACTATACTAATAGGCAACCCTCCACTAACTATCTAGGTTATAAAGCGTAGTATTAAGCACTTTATTATGTTTTATACTAGATATTAAAGGTTAAAATCTTTCTAGTACTCTAATTCCCTTAGTAACTAATCTCCTATTATAAGCTTGTTTATAGCTATTGTTAAAATAATGCTATTTATAGCACTATTTTATAGGCCCACTAGTTGCCTTGTTGCGTTGTTGCAACGTTGGTTACGAGCGTTGCTTGCAGCGTCTGTTGTGACTTGCGTTCCCACAACCAACCCACGGGCTTGTATGACTAAGCCGACTAGGTTACCCTATAGGGAAGCTAAAATCGACTGTAACTAGGCAACTAGTAGTCGTATAAAAGGCTAACGTATACTGTTTAAATCCTTAAATTTTTCTGGATTTAATGGTATATTTTGTTAATAGGGTTGTCTATTAAAATACTTAGTTAGACTACCTAGGTAGCTAGTTTGTATGGCTATAAGTCGATTTTTTATTTTCCTATACAAATGAGTTTTGCGGAAAATAAAAAGTAGCTCCTAAGACCTCTCTAGCAACCTAGATCCTCCGATACAGTTAGTAGGTCTATAAGGGGACTAGAAATCCTCTCATTGCTTATTAGATTGTCTATACTAGCTAGGAATCAACTATATTTAACTATCAAAGCTTTCTATCTTGCAGAATACGCTATAATCTAGTGAATCTAGAAGCCGCCGCATTAGAATCTAGTAGGGAGGTCTTCCTATCCCTCTAGCTAGATTCCCTTCCCATTTTCAATAGCTATATCTTATAGCACCCTAATAGTTCTCTTAAGTGCTTTAATATAGCTATATTTTAGGTCTAGGATATTATTAGATATTATCTAATCCTTAAGATATAACTTAAACTATTAACTAATAATAAAATCCCTACTAAAAGTATATAATTATTTAAACTTAATATTATACTTATTTACTGTGTTTTAGTCCTTTGTAATTAGATTAAGTGCTTAGTAACTAACTTAGTAGCGAATTATCTAGAGAAGAAACCCTAGGCATATATATCTATATTCCTAGTTTCCTTTTTACTCTATTACTAGAACTATAATTACCTTAAAATTATAGGGATAGTTTATAAGTTATATAATCTATCCCTACCTACCTATAAAGTCTATAAAATAAGTTATTCTTCCTTTATCTATACTATTAAAATAGTATAGGTATTCTTACTTTTTATTAAATATAAAGGTAGTCTAGTAATTTATAAAGTAAGTAAACCCTATAATAAGGCACTAATTACTTATATCTAAGTAAAGGTTAATAGGGTTATACTTAATGCTATACTTAATATTAATAGGCTAATAGGTAGTATAAAGCCTTCTAGCCTTTAGTCTAATTAATCTTTATAATGTTTTTACATTAAAGTCTTCTATATTATTAATTTTAAATGCTTATAGTAGCACTACTACTATTACTTTAAGACCTTATTCTATAATCTTCCCTATTACTATTAGCTTAAACTAATTAAGCTAGTCCTTACTTAGTGTTCTATAAGCCTTTCTTAGGAATTTGTAAATATCTAGTAAATAACTATGCTATTATATAGTAGTCTATCCTAGTCTAATTAGCATTACTAGATTAAAATTATTGCTATCTTAATAGACTTTAAACCTTAATAAAGGCTATGGCTAGTCTCTTTATAAGTAAAATAGAGGTAGCTACTATCTATAGAGATTAGCTAGATTAATCTTAATAGTATCTCCCTCTCCCTCTCTAAAAAAGGAGTTTTCTATCCTATATATTAAAATATAAATATAGTATATAGTAAGATATTTACTATAAGGGAAGTAAGTAATAGTGTTACTATTAACCTTAGTATAATCTCCTTTATTTATAATAGACTACTTATACTACTCTATTTTCTAGGTAAGATTAAATAATGTTTATTAGTTTTAGCTTAATATAGCTAGAGAGGAGGGAGAAATAAGAGAAGATAGGTAAGGGATAGTAAGGTTAAAGATTTTAAGAGTTAGGGAGATATATACTAGTGCAAGAAGTAGGTTAGATTAAATAGTTCCTATAGCCCTAATCTCTCTTTTTATGCCTTTTTCTAGATCTAGGGGCGGTTATTAGTAGGTAGCACTAGTTACCCTTATAAGGCAGCTATCTATTAGGATTAAGTAGCTCCTATAATTTAGACTTTTAGTATTATAAGTTACTTATAGGCAGCCGCTTGCTTATTAGTTATTAATACTTATTCTAGGTGTTATCTTATAACTTAAGACTTTTTAACCCTTTTTTGCTCCTTCTCTTTATATACCTAGCCTTGCTATCTCTTACTTTATCTCCTAATTAATTAATTATAGCTAAATTTCTTAATATAACTTATTAAAAGCTCCCTAATATTACCACTATTATAAGGGTAAGTATCCCTAAAGGCAAGCTTTTAGTAATAAAGACTATAGACTAGTCTAACCACGCTAAGTTTTTCCTATCTTTCTTTAGAAAAGACTATATTAGTCTTATATAAATTATTTAATCTTGTTTTTAAGTTAATGCTAATAGCTTTTGTTTTATAGTATAAGTTCCTTTTTGCCTTCTAGGTTTAAAGCGGGATTAATATTAGTAATAGTAGCGTTTTATTATACACAGAGATTTCTCTTTATTTATCTAAGAATCCCCTAGAGGGAGCACCTCCCTATCTTATTAAGACTATAAAAGGGACTAAATTATTAAAGGAATTTATATAAAGCTATATTAAATTAGATAGTGCCTTAGCCCTTACTATTAAAAATAATTATTATTCTCTAGTTCTTATACTTACTAAGATAGCTTATCCTAATAGGTACTTTTTACACGCCCTCTTATAATGTCCTAAATGCTATTAAGCTTTGCTAGTGTCTATATTTAGTAGATTAAATAGTATATTCTATACTTATTGCTTAAACTTATATATATAGTATATTACCTTCTTTAATAAGCATGTATGCTTCCCTTTTTATAGATATGTCTTGCTTTCTAGGGTTAGCAATAGCGTATGTAGTAACTGCATTTAGAATAGATCTTATGCGGTAAGCTACAATTGCACAAGTCACCTAAGGTCATAGGTTCGAATCGCCTGCGTGTAAGAAAGGTCACGACAGGATTCTTCCTAGGCTTACAGGGGAAAAAGAGCGGCCCTAGGGGATGTGTGGTATTACTACTTAAGATAAGAGGTCACGTGGGGAAGAAGCCTATGTGATGGTCTAGGCTTAGCCTAGACCTTAGTAATATAGGTGTTAATTGCAGAAGTCATAGGGACTTGTGCAATGCGTATCCTTTTGCCTTCTATGGCGCAATTGGATTGGGGTCAAACCCACGTGGTGGCGCAGGCACCCGCGATTAGCCCTTAGGGCTAGACCATGACACTATAGTAGAGATTATAGTTATATCCCTACTCCTTTCCGCTAGTTTTACTTAGTTATATCCTAATAGCAGATTAATAATAGACAAAATTTTACATATTACAAAGCTCTTACTAAATGCCTCCGCTCCTTAGGGAATTAGAGCGTTACGTATTATTACTTTGTTATATTTAGTGGCTAAGAGGATTAGGCAAATCCCTCTATCCTTCTTTATAATAAGGAAATACAAATTCCTATAGGAGCTATAGCTTTCCTCTAGGTATCTATATTTTAGCTTTTTCTTTAGTAAATTAACTAGTCTTCCTTATAACCTAAGAGGTATTAGGATAAAACTAGCTTGCTATGCCTTATACTTAATAACCTTTATAACCTATAGTAATGCGACTAGTGGGTTAACTTTCCTATATTCTAATAAGTCCTACACTAGCGCTGCTTCTTAGTTACAAAGGATTTCTTTAAAAACATTAACCTCTTCTTATATTAGATATTCTTATACCCCTTTAACTATCTAATCTAATTATTCCTAGGTTATTCTAAAGCCTTAGGGGTTTTTGCTAAACTCCCTAGTAATAAACTTACTATACTTTCTAGATATATCTAAACGTAACTTTGCTTCTTCCTATTTCTTTGTCTTCTATTTTAGGTCTCCTTCTAGGGTTAACCTATTAGAAGGTATATTATTACATAGATAAATCTTATTAGCTTTGTGTTTATATATTATATTTATTATAAGATTAGGTGGTTTTAGTTACTATAGGGGTTAGAAATCCTTTATAACTGCTTTAAGTTATTAGGAGTAGTTTATTATTATATCCTAAACCACTTCCTATAGGATACCTATTCCCTCCCTAGTTATAATAGGGACTAGCTACTTATCCTTATTTAGTTTTACTTCTAGTCCTTTATAAACTATTTAATCCTTCTCTTCCTTAACTATAGGATAGCTAAATATAATAATATTAATTATAGGTTACTAGGCTAGTTACTTACTAGTGTATTACTACTAAATGCTCCCTATAACCCTTAAGATAATAACTATATCCCTAAAGTAACACTAAGTAAAGAGCTTGCTGCTTCTTAAATAGTTAAACTATATTTATAATAGCCTAAAGAATAGTATCCCTAGAATTAAGCTTATATTAACTAAATCTAGACTAATATAGAAGTTAGTAAGTATCTAAACATTCCCTAGATAAAGCTTTATTTAGACCTTCCTAATTATCTTAATCCTATGTAATAAAAATAATATAGTGTTTATTACATTTATAAGATAGATCCTAAGCCCTAAGCGCCTAGTAGTGCTCTTAGTAATTATATTCCCTTAAGAACCTATGTTAATAAGTCTAGGGAGAAGCTCCCCTTTAGGGTTATCTAGGCGGACCTATAAGTATAGCAAATCCTATAATTAATTAACTATAGCCTATAGCTTTATAATTATATTTAGCATAAAGCTTGCTTTAGAAAGCTTACTTTAAACTTATTATAGCTTTTCCTATTAAACTTAGGCCTTTAGTTATTCCTAGATTTATTCCTATAAGGCAGCGTTAATCTTAGGTAGCTAAGCTAAGGCTATCTTTAGTGGTTTTTTCTTAGCCTTTGCTTTATTCTTTTTATTCTCTTAAAGGGCTTCCTTTATTATTTAGATAATAGAATTAATCTAGTGCTTATAATTAATTAGTCTTAAGCTTATTTTTACTCTAAATATCTTTAAAGGAGGCATAAGCCCTAGTGTATCCCTATTATAATAATAGATATCCTTTACACCCTTCGCTTACAAAAGGCATTTATTACTAACTACCTTTGCTAGCGTTAGTATAATATAATAAATATCCCTAAAGGGCACCCTAAGCTTCTTTTAGAAAACCTTATTATATAGTTAGTCTAGAATTCTTTAGCCTACCTTACCTAATAAGTCTTTCTTCCCCTTTACTAAGGTCTCTTTATCTTTATTAAGCTACTCTTAAACCTAATAATCCTATTTATTATCTTCTATAATTTCTTTAACGTATGCTTATTTTATTACCCTTTCCCTAAGGGTTATAACCTTTATAATATAAGTATTTACCTCTTTATTCTTTATGCTTAATTTCTTAAACTTAATAGCTAAGACTACTTCTAATAGACTCTTTAAGATTAAGGTTACCTAGTTTACCCTTTCTAGGTGGTATTTAGTAGGATTAAACTAGTTTTTTATTTAATTAAAAATATCCTACTTCTCTAGAGTTATATCCTAATCCTTTTCTTTATAAGGTTTATATTTCTTAATCTAAGGTATTATATAGGTAATTTTACTATCTAGGAAGTATTTAACCTAAAATATAGCTAGCCTTTATATGTAGCTACTAATAGCAAGAAACTTTAAAAGTAAGATAAGTAGTATTATCTAATGTTTTATGTTATCTCTAATTGCTAAAATGCGAATAGCTAGGTTATAGATAGCGAATTTTAATATTTTATTAAATCCTAGTGTGTTACACTTTATAGCTATATAAGAGTTAGTATTATAATAATAACATTAGTTTAACTATTATCCCCTCCTAGCTATTACATTAATATTAAAGACATGCTTATTATTCTAATTAAATAATCTAATGCTATTTAGCTAGTAAGTATATTATTATAGGTTAATATTATACTTTTGCTTAAGCTACTTTATAATGTTAATCTCCTTACCTACCTAAGCTATAACTATAATTTTTAACTTAGCTAATTATTTTATTAAATTATCTATTTAATCTAAACCTTTGCATACTTTTCCGCACTAACCTAAAGGTACGGAATCGCCTCTAAAATACAAACTAAGTTAATATTTAAATTCCTTATTATTAATTACCCCCTTCTATAATATTATATTACAATAGATCTAGAGGTAGGTGTAAGGATAAGGTGCTAATAGTTATTAATAAAGAAAAAAGAGGGCTAGTATAAAGCTACTACTACCCTAACGCTAGTATAGGATAGTTTAATATCTATAGGAGTAATAATAAACCTATAGTAGGATAGATTTAATTTAATTATCCTAAAGAAAAGAAATTCTATAAAGAGATAGCTAGTCTTATCCCTAGTAATAAGGTAGCTAAAGTCTAGTGTATTACTAAGGCTATAACCCTCCTAATAGTAAACTATATCTAAGCTAAACTAGAATAGAAAAATAATAATAGTAGTAATATCTATATAACTAAAGAAGCACTCTTATAAGTCCTTAAGGAGGTAATTAAGGAAGTAACTAAGGGTAGCATTACTCTAACCTAGGTAAGCGTTACTATAGGACTTACTTTGCTAAAATAACTTAATACTACTCTACCCCCCTTATAAATCCTAGGTAAATAGGATAGAGAAGTCCTTATTAAGGGGAATACTATATAGAAATTACTTTAGTCTAGGACTACTAAAGATATAGTAATAGTAGTAAATAAGGCTATAGGCTAAGCTATAGTAGTTATAGCTAGAAGACTCCTAAGTAAGGATATAATTATTATATTTAAAGGGACTATTACCTAGTATAAAGATAACTAGAAATAGATTCCTACTACCTTTAGACTAGAGATAGCCCTTTACTACTATATCCTTAGTATTATAGTTAAGGGCTTCCCTATAAAGCATACCTTTACTAAGAACCTAGTAGTAAAGCTAGGTAAAGCAAATAAAGTTAATATAATTAAGGTAATAGTAAGGCGCCCTTAATATAAAGAAGCCCTAAGAACTACCCTTATCCTTAGATTAGCTAAAGTTAAAGATACTAATAAGATTTTGTTATGGACTGGCCCCTAGGCTGCTGCGATAGGGCGTTAATATAGTATTAAGAAACTTAAGGAGAGGAAAGAGAAAGGTAGGAAACCTATCCTTACTAGGGCCCCTTATACCCCCTAACTACCTTATATAAGCCCCCTTTTCTATGTCCTTACCTATATAGGACTATCCCTACTTACATACGCTATATAAATACTTAGGTAAAGCCTAAGCCCTTATATATACCCTTACTCCTCCCTTTCTTTTTTCCCTTACCTATAGTTAATATAGGTGCTTACCCTTTATAACGCATTATAAGTGCTTATTATTTTAACCTAAGTCTAGGTAGGACACGTAACACATGCTTCTAGCTACTATGTTATTATTATAATAACACTAGCCCCTACCCCCACTTATTTATCCCCTTACCTACTACCTATTATTTATTTTTATCCTATAGTCTTACTTTCTTACACTAAAAATATTTTTTAAATATTATAACCCTATTACTCCTTCCTATCCTATTATTCTAAATAATTATTATTTCCCTATTAGACTTATAATAAATATGCCTTATTATAAAATAAATACTTATAGGTTTACTTAAGCTCTAGCTACTACTACTATATCCCCTACTACTACTACTATATCCCTTACTACCCCTATTACGCTAATAGCTAGGTTTATTAGCAAGTTCCTTATAGAGAGGGACTTAGATAATAATAAGCATACTATACCTTATATGCTTTTTTAGCCCTATAGGCCTTATATTAAATAATGCCTTACTATAGGCATATTAAACTATTACCCCCCTAAAAGTAGTAAGTCCTATCCCCTATATTAGTAGTAATATATAACCTATATCTAGTTAACTAGGTACCTATTTGCTAACCTATAGCTTTATTATTACCTTAAGGATCTTAAGGCTTTAATTACTATAGGTATATATATTATTATACCTAGGGTTAAAAGGACTCTAACTACTAAAAAGAAAATACTAATTCTCTCCTAATAGTTCCACGCCCTTATAAGCTAATAGAATACACTCCTAAATTAGGCTTAATTTAATCTAGCACCTATTTGCTTTACCCTTAAGCCCCCCCCCTTCTATAACGCTCCTACTATAAATATAACTAGGCTTAAGGTTATCCCCCTTAGTAGTAGTAGTCCTACTAGTAGCTATAGTATAGGTAGCTTTATATAGTAAGTTACTAGCGTTCTATTCTAATAAAACTAATAGATTATTAGCAAACTAAATTCTATATAATAAAAATTCTATAATTAATCTATATGCCTCCTTAAGGCACTCTCCCCTTATTACTATAGTAGCACCTAGGGCTACTAGTGGCTTATTAAAGCTAGTAATAATTTGCCCTTATATTAGCGCTAGGAGCGCTCCTAACCTAGGTCTATCCTAGGTCTAACTAATTACTATGCTAATTACACTATAGGTAGTAGCTATCCCTTTATAACTATTATTATTTACTAGTCCTCCCCTAATAAAAGTTAATCTAATAATAAGCTACCCCTATGCTACACTTACTTTACGCTCCCTAATCACTATTTTACTTTTACTATCTAGAACTATAGTAGTAGCTATAGTAGCTATAGTGCTAGCTATAGTAGCTATAGCACTTAACGTAGTATAGGTTATATCCCTATTAGATATAAGGTAACACTAGTTACTATTTTATCTAATAATAATAGCCTTACTAATAGCCTAACTAACCCCTAGTCTAAGTATTGAAAATGGGAAGGGAATCTAGCTAGAGGGATAGGAAGACCTCCCTACTAGATTCTAATGCGGCGGCTTCTAGATTCACTAGATTATAGCGTATTCTGCAAGATAGAGAGCTTTAATAGTTGAATACAGTTAATTCCTAGCTAAACGGACAGTCTAAAGAGCAATGAGAGGATTTCTAGTCCCCTCATAGACCTACTAACCGTATCGAAGGATCTAGGTCGCTAGAGAGGTCTTAGGAGCTACTTTTTATTTTCCGCAAAACTCATTTGTATAGGAAAAATAAAAAATCAACTCATAGCTATATAAACTAGCTGCCTAGGTAGTCTAACTAGGTATTTTAATAGACAACCCTATTAACAAAATATACCATTAAATCCAGAAAAAATCAAGGATTCGAACAGTATACGTTAGCCTTTTATACGACTACTAGTTGCCTAGTTACAGTCGATTTCAGCTTCCCTATAGGGTAACCTAGTTGGCTTAGTTATACAAGCCCGTGGGTTGGTTGTGGGAACGCAAGTCACAACAGACGCTGCAAGCAACGCTCGTAACTAACGTTATAACAACGCAACAAGGCAACTAGTGGGCCTATAAAATAGTGCTATAAATAGCATTATTTTAACACTCCCTCTAGAAAAGTATGAGGTAACTAATTCAATACCTAGACTTAGCTCTTTAATAGATATCTAAGTTAACCATAAATTCAATAATAAATCCAATAACTTTTAAACTAAAAACAACAGTAAAATCGATAACTTTTAGGCGTAATTCCAATGTTTTTGTTGATTTTTCGGTTTTTCGACTTTTTAGTTAATTTTATTGGTTTAGATTAAGCCTTTGTATTCGTAAGGCCTAATAGTTAGATAAATTGTTGAAATTTATCATTAGGCAGGGGCTTAGTTAAACCATTTGCAGGCATCTCTTTAGTGTTAATGTAAATAACCTTAGCTATACCCTTCTGTACCTTTTCTCTAGTATAGTTAAATTTTAGCAGGGTATGCTTTGTTCTGCTATAAAGAGCAGGGTTATTAGCGGTTGTAATAGCGCCTTGGTTATCACTAAAAATCAGTACTAGAGGTGCTATAGGTAGCTTTATCTCTTTAAAGAGACCATAAAGCCACTCTAGCTCCCTAATAGCTTTATATAAGGCATTAGATTTAGCCTCTAATGTTAATAAAGCTATCGTAGTTGCTTTCTTTGATTTCTAGCTAATAGGTCCTTTAGCTAGCTTATAGAGATAAGCATAGGTTAATTTAGAGGACTTATCACCCGCGAAGTCGCTATCACAGAAGCCAATAAGGGTTGCAGAAGCTGTAGTAACTTTAGACCTTCTATAAGTTATAGAATAACCCATAGAGCCTAAAAGGTACCTAAGCAGATGTTTAGAAGCATTAAGATGCTCTATAAACGGCTTAGCTAGCGCTGTGGAAAGCCACTAAACCAGAAAGGCAATATTAGGTCTTATAAGAAGCATTAGGTATATAATAGTCCCTATAATACTCTGATATAGCTTGTGATTAAGGGGGGAAAGAGGTTTAGTTAGGTAGTCTACCTGTTTTATAATTCCAGGTTGTAGAGGAATTTTAATAGGTCTAGTATCTTTTATATTAAATCTTTCTAGGGCTTTAGAAATAAACTAGGACTAGTGGATAGTTAGGGTCCCTTTCTTTCGATTTCTAGTGATTTAAACGCCTAAGAAAAATTCTGCTAGCCCACGATCTTCTATAGGATAAGCTTTATAAAGTAGCTTCTTTAGCCTATTAATATAAGCTAGATCTAGTCCTATTAGAAGGCAGTTATTTACATAAGTCGCTATATATGTAGATGTAGTTAGGTTAAAGAAGACAGCTAGGTTGGATATAAGGGGTTAAAAGCCTAGCTTCCAAAGAAGGTCCTTTAAAACCTGCTGCCACTCTCTAGAGCTCTGTTTTAATCCATATAAAGCTTTTTATAGGAAAATAACCTGCTTTTAAGAGGGTTTGTAGCTATACTTCTTAAGTAACTTAGCTACTTTAGGTATAGAAGACTTAGCAAACTTAGTAAATCCATTAGGTATTTGCATATAGATAGATTCCTTTAGTGGACTATTTAGAAAGGCCCCTATAAAATCAACCTATTTAACTTCCTAGTTATTACAAGCCGCTAGGGCTAGTAAAATCCGCTAACTAGGGGGAATGCTAGTTACAGCGTAGGTTTCGATATAATCTTAACCTTCTATCTGCATAAACCCTTTAGCAATGAGTCGGGCCTTGTACTTTAGAGGATTATTTTCTTTATCCTTTTTAAGCTTATAAACAAGCCTATTCTTTAGAACCCTCTAGCCCTTAGGAATTTGGTCTATCCCTATAAATTTAAAGGTTCTAGCAGCTAGAAGCTATTTAAATTCATTGAAAGTTACATCCATCCATTTTTAACTATCCTTACTTTTTAAAGCTTGTTTCTAGGTCTTAGGGGTATCCGAATCGTTGTTTTTAGTGGATAATTTAGCCCTTTGTTATGCCTTAAAGCATATCTCCTTGACGTATGAAGATATATTGAAATCATTAATATCTATAGAATCAGAATTAATTAAAGAATCTAAATCTGAAAACGGTTTTTCGATAGCTCCCTTATTAGGGGCGCTAGAGCTAGGGCTCTCTAGGGGTAGCGCTAGAGGCATTGCAGGCGCTGTTATAGGCGCTGTATTGGTCGCCCTAGGGGCTGTTAGTACAGGCGCTGCGGGCGCTGTGGGCGCTAAGCTTTTAGGAGGCTTTGGGTAACTATCCTAAACTTCTAGATTATCTCGTGAGAAATCGGCTTCTCCCTCTAAAGGATTAGTCCCTAAAGGCTTAGGGGACCCTATAGAGCCTATATCCTCTATAATTTTAATAAAGCTAGTCTTTATAACTAACCTTTTAGAGGGAATATAAATAAGATAAACAGTAGAACCTAGAGTAGCTAGTAACTGACTAGGAATAGTCCTAGGGGCTAGCTTTTGAAGCTTAGATCTCTGCTCCGGAGGTATTAGGGCCTCACAATAAGACCCTATAGCCCTAATTTTTGAGAAATTAGGCTTATAGGAAGTCTTAGGCTCTAAATTAGCTAGAAATAGCTGCTTAGGGGTTAAAGGTTTAGTCATATTAGCTATGATATTAACTAATTCCACTATGGCTAGAAGGATATAAGACCATAGATATAAGGGTAGCTTAGACCACTAAAGTGTAGCCCTAAGCCGGTTAAGGATAACCCTAATAGCCCTCTTAACTAGCCTATTCTGTTCGTGAATATAGGGGCAAGAGGTGCTAAAGCAAATTCCCTTAGAAGATAACTATAACTAAAGTTCGTTGTTAATTTCAGTACCTCCGTCGAAGTGAAGGTGCCTAGGATACGCGTTATATTGATTTTTTAGGGCCCTAAAGAAGCCCTTAATAGCTAAAGAAAGAGTTAAACCTTCTTTATTAGCTAATGAAAAGCACTATTTATACCGGGATTTTCGATCAATAAGTATAAGGACTGTGGCCTTCTTATTATTGAAAATGGGGAGGGAATCTAACTAGAGGGATAGGAAGACCTCCCTAGTAGATTCTGACGCGGCGGCTTCTAGATTCACTAGATTATAGCTTATTCTTCAAGATATAGAGCTTTGATAGTTAAATACAGTTGATTCCTAACTAGTACGGACGATCTAACGAGCAATAAGAGGATTTCTAGTCCCCTCATAGACCTACTGACCGTATCGGAGGATCTAGACCGCTAGAGAGGTCTTAGGAGCTACTTTTTATTTTCCGCAAAACCTATTTGTATGGGAAAAATAAAAAATCGACTCACAGCCATACAAACTAGCTGCCTAGGTGCACTAACTAAGCATTTTTAATAGGCAACCCTATTAACAAAATATACCATTAAATCCAGAAAAATTCAAGGATTCGAACAGTATACGTCAGCCTTTTATACGACTACTAGTTGCCTAGTTACAGTTGATTTCAGCTTCCCTATAGGGTAACCTAGTCGGCTTAGTCATACAAGCCCGTGGGTTAGTTGTGGGAACGCAGGTCACAACAAACAACGCTGCAAGCAACGCTCGTAACTAACGTTGCAACAACGCAACAAGGCAACTAGTGGGCCTATAAAATAGTGCTATAAATAGCATTATTTTAACACTTATTATGCGGTATAGGTTTGATTTTAACCGTATCTCCCTCTAAAATATCTAGAACTCTAGGGGGGTCCTAAATAGGTCGTTTAGTTGGTCTTCTAATAGCTTTAGATTGCATACAGGCTATGCAGTTAAAATCCTTTTCTTTAATGGCGGAAAAATTAGGGATCCCTTTAGCTAATTTCGATGATTTCTTTAGTAAAGGGAGGCCTATGTGGCCTAATCGAATATGCCAAAGAAGGGCTAAATCTAGTAACTTCTTGTAACTAGAATCTAGCTTTTTAGGGCTATTATCCCCTAGCTCCCTCTATTACTAGGCCTCTTAAGAATCATAGGCCTCTGGGGGCAATAGACGGCCACTATTGTCACCTAAGTTATTAGGGTATGGACCTTCTAAACCCCCTATAGAAGGTGCCTAACTAGGAGGAGCTTTGGTGGGACATAGGGCTAAATCATTGTCTTCTAGCTCTTTGATTCGTTAATATTCCTTAGGATTAAAAGCTAGTTGCGGAATTTGAACCTCTATAGGGTAGGAAAACCCTAACTTGTTCTTATAAGCTCTTGGTTATCGTTGCTGTTGTTGGTTGCAATATTGAGAGCCTATAAAGGAGAGGTGGGTTAAATGCTTACAGATTATAGGAGTAGGTTGCCCCTTAATCTATAGAAAAAAGCCATGTTTAGCAGGTTTTAGTAACCCATAGAGGCTTTTATTAGCTAGGAATAGCTAGTCTTTAGCTAGATAACCTCCCTTTAGATAGTAAGATAACCCACTAACTAGGTTAGTATCTATGCCTAGGAAATATAGGGCATCTAGCAGAGCTAAAGGCCTATATTCTAGTGGATTTTTCTTAACTAGAACGTTAAAAATAGCTATGCCTCTTCCTTTAGGAAAAATAGGTCCTCCTGCTGTAATTATAGCGCTAGTTTTACCTTTCTTTAGAGGTTTAAAGTCCCTAAAAGAAGCCCTATTATTACAAATGTAATAGGAAGAACCTATATTATACAAAAGGGAGTTTTTAACTATATTATTAGAGTAGCTAAAAGTAGGCTTGCTAGTAGTGTTACTAGTGGTACTAGAGGTATCCGAGTTAGACTTAGAATCACTACTATTATCACTGCTAGATTTATTAGAATCTAATTCTTTAACATATCCTATGGCTAGGGTATAGCCTAAAGCAAAAGCAGCTTCTTTTCCTTTTTATTTTTCCCTATTACTACTCTTTTTCTTCTTTTGCTTCTTTTTAGAGGCTTTAGAAGGGTTTAAATCCTTCTTATCCTACTCTTTAGTAGCATTAGAGTCCTTCTTAGGGTTAGGGTTAGAAGACTTCTTTTCCTAGTCCTTAGAATTTCCCTTATTATTAGAAGCCTTATAACTAAGTGCTTTAGCTATAGGGGAGGTTTTGTCCCTCTATTCTTCTAATAAATCCGCCATAAGGAACTGTAAATTTAGGGTATTTACAGGTAGTCCTTATGCCCTAGAAGCTCTGATAGTAAATCTTTGTCTCTTAGCCTAACTAGGAAAGGTTTGCTTTAATGCATTAATATAATGATTTACTTAATTAATAGGGGCAATCTCTACACTATAAAGTTATAGTCTAGCTAGTAAATTATTAAAATTAGCATTAAAAGCCTCTAAAGATCCCTTATAACTTAAAAAGTTTAGGGAGTGGTAGCTAGCGTATAGTGTACCACGCTAGATTTTAGCACTCTACAAATACTGCCTAATAAGGACTTTATAGGCTTCTTTAGGGGATTTTTGCTAACATATAGTAGCCTATAGTCTAGGTTAGTAGCTATCTCTTAATATTATTAAAAGAATAGCTTAGTTATAGTTAGCTAGATAGCCTGCTAGGCTTAGATTATCTATAAATTTAGGTAATCCTAGGGCTCTAAATTATATGCTTAGGGCTTGCTTCCACTAATTATAGTTTTTAGGGCCTTTTAGCTTAGCTCCCTCTAGAATAGAGTGAACCTTCTTATTTAGTTCCTTTATAGCACCTATATTAAAGGCAGCTTGTAAGTTACTAGAAGGTACGCTTATAGAAGTAGTAGCTAAGTCTTCTTCTAGAACCTTAGTATTTTCTTCCTTAGGTCTATTAGAAGCCTAAAGACCTTGCATAATAGTTATAGTTTGCGTTAATTTCTCTAGAAGATTATTAATGCTAGCCTTGTTTTTAATATGATTTTCCTTGCTATGCCTAATAAAATTAGATAAGGTCTTGCCTTATTATTTAATTTAGCTCTGCATCTATAGCTATAAAGCACTAGCCTAAATAGCTAGTTAACCTTCTATATCTATCCTACTAGGGTCCCTAGGGGGGCTAGAAGACCCTATAGCAGGGGCCTTACCCTTATAACTAGGTGGTACTATCTTCTAAAAGTCCTTAAAAAAGGAAAAGAATCCCTATGTAAAAGCTCTAAATTTGTTCCTATTGCAAATAACGCGCGCTAGAAATTGCTTATGTTATAATTTAGTTACGTACGTAAATTATATAGCAGGGCTGTTTAAGAGGGCAGCCCTTAGGTCTAAAAAGTGGGTCTTTAGTATGCGCGGGCAGAAAAATAGCAAAGAGGGGTCTCTAAGAAAATTTTCTTAACACTAAGGATAGGAATTATAGATAATAGGTATTATAGAAGCTATAACGCAACGTAACGTAATGTATAGTGCGTGTAACGTAATGTAATAGGTTAAAAAGCCTAGTATAGATATACTAGATATCTAATGATTTTAAAGGATATAGCGTATTTACTATTATAAATAATATTAAATATAACGGTTATAGTAGTAAATAGGATTACTAAAAAGGTTATAGTTATAACTAGGTAGTTACGGGTTACAATGTAGTGGTTGCGGGTTATGGCTATAGTTGATTTTTAACACTAAAGGTCTAATATTACGATGCGTGGTACTAGTAAATAAAGAGCTTTAAATTCTAGTGGTTTCCTTTGTAATCTTAAGAGCCTATAGGTATAGTAGGTAGTAACTATACTAAAAATTAAGCAGTAATCACAGTAGAATAACACAGTAATGTAGTAATCTATAGGCCTTCTAGGCTTATAACCTATTGAAAATAGGAAGGGAATCTAGCTAGAGGGATAGGAAGACCTCCCTACTAGATTCTAATGCGGCGGCTTCTAGATTCACTAGATTATAGCGTATTCTACAAGATAGAGAGCTTTAATAGTTAAATATAGTTAATTCCTAGCTAAACAGACAGTCTAAAGAGCAATAAGAGGATTTCTAGTCCCCTTATAGACCTACTAACTGTATTAAAGAATCTAGGTCGCTAGAGAGGTCTTAGGAGCTACTTTTTATTTTCCGTAAAACTCATTTATATAGGAAAAATAAAAAATCAACTCACGGCTATACAAACTAGCTGCCTAGGTAGTCTAACTAAGTATTTTAATAGACAACCCTATTAACAAAATAAACTATTAAATCCAGAAAAAATCAAGGATTCGAATAGTATACGTTAGCCTTTTATACGACTACTAGTTGCCTAGTTACAGTCGATTTTAGCTTCCCTATAGGGTAACCTAGTTGGCTTAGTCATACAAGCCCGTGGGTTAGTTGTGGGAACGTAAGTCATAACAGACGCTGCAAGCAACGCTCGTAACCAACGTTGCAACAACGCAACAAGGCAACTAGTGGGCCTATAAAATAGTGCTATAAATAGCATTATTTTAACACTAAGTAACCCCTATGCTATAGGGGGTAAGGGGATTTAAATATATTTTAGTAGCTATAAGGAATTAGCTAAGTTTAGGATAGGTATATCTTATACGCTAGAAAATATCTTCTTTAATAGATATATAGTCTGTAATTAATTTAGTCTATTATTATAATATATATCTCCTTACTTTGCTTTAAACTTATTAAGGGCTTATATCTATATTATACTTTTTAGCAGTTTTTATATTAGCTATATATAACCCGCTTACTTAACTAGGATATTATGCCTCTTACCTTAGCCTAGGGCATTTTAAGCTACTAAGATTTATTTAACTTAGTATTTCTCTATAAGTTTATTATTATCCTTTGCTAGGACCTATTCTAGCCTTAGATAGGAGTCCTAGAGCTTCTAACTAGGAAGAGGGTTTTCTATAGCCTATTTAATAAGGTTTACGTGGAAAACTAGGTAGATACCCCTTAGGATATCTAACTATACTATAAGTAGTATTAGTATATTAATAACTATATACTTTACTATAACCTAGTTAAGTTTCTATAAGGGGTGGTTATCTTAATATTCTTAAGTAAAAGCTATACCTTATCTCTAACCTAAAACTATTTTACTAGACATTAAGAAGCTAAGGTTATATCCTACTACCTTTGTTAAATATAGGCTATTACAGCTTATACTAGAAGGGTACCCTCTTATAAGTGCTCTAGGAAATATATAGCCTACCCCTTAGGTAATGTTATAGAAGCAGAATAGTCTAGTTATAACTAAATTAGTTCTAAGTTATATCTATGTAGTAATTTGTTTAGGCTTACCCTTATTACTAAAGAGAACCTATTATTAATTATAAGCTAGTAAGTGGCTAGATATTCTAGCTAATTAAACTGTAAGAAGGAGACTATTATATATAATATTACTTACACTTCCTAGTTTACTTACTCTATGCTACTATTAGTCTATAGGTAATATAATATGAAAAGTAACTAATTAATCCTAACTAGGGAGCATAATATTATCTAGAATTTCCCTAGCTAGTCTAACCCCTAGTCTATAATAATAGATTAGGGAAATCCTTAGAACCTTTACTAGACTATTTTAAATTATTTTACACACTCCTTAGCCCTAATAAAGGTTATAGCTTCTAGCTATATAAACTTTAAGAGTCTATTAGTAATAACTATAAGGTATTATAGCTTCTCTAAAGACACTGCTAGTAAGTCTATTATAAAGTTAATAAAAAATCTAAGACTAAAACTAATTAGGGATTAGTAAGGGTTTTAGTAAGCCTTACTACTATTAGTAGCTCTTATAGCTACTAAAGCAGTAATAGTTATAAATAAACTAAGCAATATCCTATAACATCCTATCCTAATAGAACTATTATTATAGAATCTAAAACATAGTGTTATAGCCTAGGTGTCCTACTACTAGTAAGTCATAGCATTATTATATAAGGGTTATTATAAGGGGTTCCTAAGCTAGGATCTAAGTATAGCCCTAAAACTAAAGCGCCCTATATACGCTTATAAAGTAATCCGTAACCTATTCCCTTATTAGTGTATTAGGGGGAAACTTCTAAGCCCCTTCTTATATAGCTTTTAGTTAAATACTATATATAGGGTCTAATGCAATAGCCTAGTCCTATAGGGTCTAAAGGTATTTTAAGGTAAAGAGGGCCTCTCCTACTAGTAGTAATATATATAGTGCTAGTTTAAAGCTATCTCCTTATATAACTAGTAATAGTAAGAGTTATATAATAGTAATAGGTTATAAGATTTACCCTATCCTTAAGGCTAACTTACTTTAATCCTATTCCCTTTAGGAAAGGGTATTTAGGTATTAAGCTTATATACTAGGCTTATAGCAAAGGTAAAAGTTAAATAGCATAAGTGTATTTGCCCACTAGGCCTACCTCTCTAATATAAGTTAAGGAGTTATAAAGTATTCTAGGTTTTTATAATTAGTGTAGATTATAAATAGATAGGATACACCCTAAAGCTTTGCTAACTATGCCTTAAGATATAAGATAATAGCTAATAGTTCCTTATTATAAATTATATAGTTCTTTTGTAAGGGCGTAAGACTAGCGAAATAGTATATAACTAGATATAAGACATTATTAGGGCCTTGTTATAAGAGGCATCCCCTAAGAGCTATGCCTAAATAATTAGCCCTCTACTACTATAGGGCAGTCTAGGTCCTATTATACTAGCACTAGATACATAATAAACATAGCTTTTAACCTCTTAAAGGCCTTATTCTCTTCTAGTCCCTATTAGAAAGGGATATTCTTCTTTATAAGTTATATAAGTAAGGTAGCTAGCTTAGAGAAGTCCCTAATAAAGTTATAGTAAAAGTTTATAAATCCTAAGAAGCTATAAACCCCTTATAATTTCATAGGTGCTACCTATTCCCTTATAGCTATAACCTTTACAGGATCTAGGCAAACTAAGCGTCCTGCTATAATAATATATCCTAGGTACTAGACTTCTTTTATAGCAAATATTAACTTATTAAGATCTAGGTATAAGCCTATAGCCCTTAGGCAGCCTAGAACTAACTAAACCTTAGCTATATAGTCTTTTCTTAACCCCCCTAAGTAAACTAGGATATTATTAAGGTAAGCTATAATAAAGTCCCCTAACGTATCCCCTAAGGATTAGTTAATATAGCGCTAAAAGGTTACTAAGGCACTAGCTAGGCTAAAGGGGCAAACTAGCTACTTAAATAAAGCTAAACCTTATATAAAACACTATAAGGTGCTCCTTTCCCTTAGCTATCTATAGTTTATAAAACACTATATAAATATTTACTTTAGTAAACTAGCGTGCCTAGGATAGGGATTATAGTGTCTCCTTAATTAGTAAGAGAGGGTAATAATCCTATGCTATTATCTTATTAAGAGCGTAGTAGTCTACGTAAAAACGCTAACCCCTATTAGCCTTTTTAATAAGGAGGATAGGGGCTATAGCTAATAAGAAGCTAGCATAAATCTAGCCCTTATTTATTAAGTCTATAATCTAGCGCTAGACCTCTAGGAGCTAGTCCTATAGTATGTTATATAATAGTCCCTATAGGAGTGCTAGCTTAGAGCTATCTAGGTTCTTATAAAGGCATATATAGTAATTAAGAGAGCCCCTATAGGGGGGCAGTTTATTAGCCTTAGCCTTATTAAAGAGGTTTGTAAAGTCTAATAACTCCTTAGGTAATATTAATATATTAGGACTAGCTAGATCTATCTTAGGTGCTATAATCTATAGCACTATTATTATCTCTCTTAGGCTTATAGCAATAAACCTTATAGTAGTATTCTTATTTTATTATACCCTATAAGCCTTAGTAATGTAAAGGGATCTAATAATTCCTTATATAGGTGCCTTTACCTTATAAGTAATAGCCTTAGAGATATAAAGGCCCTCTGCTACCCTAATAACTAATTATTGTTTTGCTATATAAATTACTATATTACGTTACTCTAACTAAGGCATTCTAAATATTATATCCTAGGTAAGACCTAGGATAATATATAAGTATATAAATAACTCCTAGCTATCTATATTAATTCCTATGCGTATTATATAGGTAATAGAAGAGGAGTCTTCCTTAACTTACTTCCCCCTTTGTTTTACTTTTACTATAGTGCAAATATGCCTTTGTTTTAGTAACTATATAAGCTCTAGGCTAAGCTATCTTACTGCTAATTTGCTTACTACACTATAGCAATCACAACTATAATTAATCTAGATATTAATATAATAATATATATTAAAAAGTATAGGAATTAAGAAAGGTAGTTAGTCTATATATTATACTATATCCTATTCTATCTCTATATAGTAGTTATAATTATCTTATAGTGTAGTGGTTAGCTAGCCTCTTTGCCCCTATATAAGACTTTGCTTAAGGGCTACTTATTTTCTATAAAGGGAATATTTACTTCCTTATCTATGCTTTCCTTATCTACCCTATATAAGTTAATGCTAACCTTTAGGCAGTAGGCTAGGAGAGTAGTACACTCCTAGATAAAGTAGTCCTTAGACACACACTATAGGTAGCGTCCCTCTTAGTAGTGTTTAGCTAATTTTGCCTCTAATACCTATTTTACTTATTCTATGTTTAAGGTAGCCTTTATCCCCTTCTCTTTCTTAGCTAACTTATTTAGCTACCCTAGGCAAGTCCTAGCTATGCAAACCCTAGTTATTAGTATATTACCCTTATAGTTAACCTAGGCTACTAGTTTTACTAGTTAGGGTTTATAATAAGTCTAGTACTTATTCTCTAGGGTAAGGGCTTCTATATTAACTATAATCTTATAATATTACCTAATAGCTATATACTAATTACTCTAGCTAACACCCTATCCTATGCTAATCTCTCTTAGGCGCTTATTAAGTATATATTAGAGCTTTGCTAGCTTTACCTTACTTATCTAGCGTTCCCCTCCTACTAGTAAGAGCTTCTTAGAAAAGCAAATAAAGAACATAGAAAATATCTCCCCTAGACCTTACTTTATCTAGTTAAGCTTTATAAGGGCTATCTTTTATCTATAGGGGTTAGAGAATATAGTCCCTAGGTAATCCAAAAAGTAAGTAGGGTTAAATCTAATAGCATTGCCTTATTTAAAGTAAGTAGCTACCTAGGACTAGACCTTAGAAGAAAGGTTTTAATAAATAAGTATCTATCTATCCTTATTAAAACTAATAAAGCCTTAGTTTACTTATAATTTATATTCTATTAAAAGCCTCTATGTAGTAAATAAGGCTTTATTACTATTATATAAGTTACCTAAGGGGATTAGCTTTTATTTTATTCTAGGTATAGGAAGGACTAGGTTAGAGGCACTAGGCTAGTTAGGGGCGCTAGGCTAAGCTAGAGGGGGTGCCTAGGCTAAGGGTCCTAAGGCATTTGCGTGTATATGCTCCTAAAGGCGTTTAAGCTCTGCTACTTATTTATATAGTATAAGTTAAAGCGTCTTGAATTAGGCTTATTAGGCTACCTATAGTACTATAGCGTTAGATAGGGGCATTACTATCCTATAGCTAGGTTAGTCTTATAGGTAAAGCATGTCTATTATATCTATTAATATATCTATTAGTGTATCTATTATAAATTTTAGTAGCTATTATAAAGGACTAAAGGAAGTTTCTTAATTATTATAGACTAGCCCCTAGGCTACTATAATAAGGCATTAATATAGTATTAAGAAACTTAAGGAGAGGAAAGAGAAAGGTAGGAAACCTATTCTTACTAGGGCCCCTTATACCCCCTAACTACCTTATAGAAGCCCCCTTTTCTACGTCCTTGCCTATGCGGGACTATCCTTACCTGCGTGCGCTATGTGAATGCTTAGGCAAAGCCCAAGCCCTTACAGATTTATAGAGATAGAATAGTCTTTAAAGTAAAGCTATTTTACACTAAACTATATAATAAGACCCTATAACCCTAATAATACTATAACTACTTCTAAATAGAATATATTATAAAGTACTATAAGGCAGCCCTAAAGTGTAAGAGATATAAAGCTAGCTATTATAAGGGTAAAGAAATAACTTACCTAACCACTAATAGATAAGTATAGGAGAAATATATCCTATATTCTAGCCCTTACCTAGCCTAGTCTAGGGATTACCTAGTCCTAAAAGAGAAATAAAATATAGTAAAAGTAAGATACCTAGAGTAGCTAGTATACTTTACTACCTACCCCTTAAATAGAAGCCTATCCCTAAGCTAGGAGAGACTTACTATAGCCTAGGTACTAACTACTATAGTAGGAAAGAAAAGAGGCTACCTAACCCTAGCAAAGTAAAGCGCAAAATAGCCTAGAGCTATAAGGGCAAATAGCATTAAATAATACGCAAAGCAAATTAGGTCTAGTATAAAACTAGTGTAAGATAGAGAAGACCCCTAACCCCCCTAACTAATATAGTAATATTATAAGTCCTCTATTAGAATATAAATAAGAAGGATAATCTTATATATATAGCGCTTTAATACTACACTAATATAGATATAATAGTAATCTAAGAATAGGAATATATAAAAAACCCTTAGCCCCTAGCCCTAAGCCTTACTTACTTCTAACTTATATACTATAATAAATATAATACTATATATATTAATAAGAAGCATACTATAGGGTTATAGGTAGCCTAGGGAGGAACTAACTAGTCCCTAGTGAAAATATATAGTGTAAATATTTACTCTCTTTACTTAGAAAATTATAGTAATAATTAAAACACCTTTATTTGCACTATTAATGTAAAAGAGCCTTATAACTAAAGCATATTTATTAGGGACTTTAACTAGAAGTATTTACTATAGGATAGATTTAATAGAACTAGTAATAGGGCAGAAAAACTACTAGAGTTTATAGGCTAGTAAAGGCTTAGATTAGTAATACTATAGGGTAAACCTACTAGATAGAATAAAGGTAATAGAGATAGCACTATAGATTTAGCGTAGGTAACTCCTAATATCTAAGTATATTATAATAAAGCTAATAACCTAATAGGGTCTAACTATATACTATAACTAATTTATATCTTTACTAACCCTTAGGAGGCTACCCCCCTAACCCTTAGGCACACTTAAAGCGCTATAGATAAAGGAACTATAAAGGCAAAGGTAATTAACTAACTACTACTAGAAAACGCCCTAGACTTATATAATAAGGAAGGTATTAATACTTACACTATATAGTTAATTATAAATCTCTAGGAAATAGCTAAGATAGTAGCCCCCTAAAAACCTAGGGGCTTACCTAGACTAAAAGCGTAATAGTCTAAAAGGGCTAAAGAGTTAGTTACTAAAGCTAATTAGGCTAAGAGATAATAAAGGCACTAGAGAACTAAAGTAAATTAGTAAGTATATGCTAACGCAAATAAGAACTAGGAAAGAGTTATTAGAGAAGAAAGAAAAAACATATAGAGGGATATGCTAAGGTAAGCTAATACTAAAGGTAAGGATAGAGGAGTATAGAGGCTAGAAAGATAGGCTAGGCTTTAGAGCTAGGCTCCCCTAGAGCTCCCTAGGCTACTAGAGCTTAAGAGGTCTAATAATAACCCTAACCTAGCTACTATATATAAAGATAAGGTAAGCGTGCTAGCATAAAGATTCTTCCCTAAACCTATAGTAAACCTATCCTATATCCTAGACCTATCTTTCCCTAAGCTTAATAATATACTAGTCCTAGACCTAGACCTATTTGCCCCCTAGGAGATTAGGAATATCCTTGCAAATATAAGCAATTAAAAGGCCCTAGGTAATAATAAACTCCCTATAGGATTTATTAAGGCTTATAGTAAACTAGCCTATCTTCTAATAACTAGGCTACTAAATATAGCTATTATAGTTAGCTATTTCCTAGCCTGCTTCTATACTACTAGAGTAGTAATAATTAGGAAACTAGGAAAAATAACTAAAGAAATAAAACACGCTAATGCCTAGAGACCTATCTTACTACTTAATATAGTAGGAAAAGTTATAGAAGTAGTAATAGTAAGGTAGCTTATAACCTACGCTAAGATAAATAGCCTTCTCCCTAAGCTCTAAATAGGAAATAGAGTTAATAGATTAATAGAGACTATAATAAAAGCCCTAATAAAGTATATTAGAGAGGCCTAAGGGAGGGGCAAATTAGCCTTACTTATATAGATAGATATTTTATTAGTATTTAATAGGGTTAGCTACCTATACCTTATAGCTTTCCTTATTAAGATAGGTATCTTATAATAGCTAGTTATAATAATATATAGCTTTCTTATAAGGAGAATAAGCTAGCTTAGCTTTAATAAAGGACTTTTAAAACCCTTTAAAATTAAGGCTAGTACCCTATAGGGATTCTCTCTCTCCCTTATTCTCTTTCTCCTATACTTAGTAAAACTCTATATCTATCTTAAAGCTATACTAGGTATAGTAGTAATAGGCTTTGCTAATAATATAAATATTATAGCCTTTAGAAAGAATATAGCTTAGACTTAGAAAAGGCTTAAGACTATATAAAAGATCTATAAGGACTAGGTAAAGGAAGTAGGAGTAAAGTTTAACCTAGCTAAGATAAAACTTATATACTTTAGCAAATCCTACTAACCCCCCTAGACTAGAGTCTAGCTTAGAGTAAAGGAGATAGCGCTTATAAAGGCTTACTATTTCCTTAGAATCTAGGTTAATAGGAAACTTACCTAGGGCACTTATAAGAAGATTATTAAAGGGAAATTAGCCTAGTAGTAACTTATACTTACCTTACTAGTAGTGTTAGCATAGGGTTATAGCTTTAGGGATATATGCCTTCTATATACCTAGGTAGTCTGCCTTATAATTACCTATAAAGTAAGCGCTTACTATATACTAACTAAGAAAGGAGGGAAACTAAAGGGTATAGTTAAGAGCTTTATAACTAACTAGTTAGCCTACCTTTAAGTTATTATAAAGGCATTTAAGGCTACCCTAATTATATAGCTAGAAGCTAAAACTAAAGTCCTACTACTTAACCTATACCTAAACTACTTAAAAAAGAGGTTTAAGGAGAGAACTATTAAGAGTGGGATAGTAAAGGTAATTAGGACTATAGCTAGGTTAGTAGTAACTATCTTACCCTAGAGAAGGCTATAGAGAAGATATAATAATAAGGAAGATAAACCTAATATAAACCTATATAATAAGTAAAAAAGCTACTAGGAAGTATAGCATAATAAAGAAAGACTAGGTTAGGACTAGCGTATTAGAGAACTAGCTAAGGACTAACCACTAAGCTACCTAAAAGATATCTAGAAATTCCACACTAACCTAGATAAGTATATCTCCTCTATAATTATATAATTATAAATAGGAAAGATTAGCCTTAATAAGTTCCTTTTTCTCTAGAATATCTTTAAGGTAGCTTTGCCTCTATGTAGCTATAGCTAAGCAAAAGAAGACTAGTACTATATAATAGTTAATTGCTATAAATATAGTTATATATAACCCTAATAATATTAGCCTATAGACGCATAGGAAGCAAGGCTAGCCCTAAATAATCCCTAGTAGGCAAAAGTTATAGCTAAATAGTTTCTAGCTATAAAAAGACTATAATATTACACGCTAGTATATAACCTAGCTACTAAGTTAAGAGCTTTAAAGCTAGAACTAGAGCGCGTTAGACATAGGAGACTAAAACTAAGGGCTATAGAAATAATAACTAGTAAGAATAGTGAAAACTAAGATTTAGTGTAGATAACTTAGAGGTAAAGATAGACTAGAGGCAAGGCTACTATAATACATATAAGGAAAGAAATACGCTCTAGAACTTTTTATTAAATTAAAAATAACTAACTATTAAACGCTAGGTATATTAGCCCCCCCTTAGGCTACCTTTAAACTAATTACGCCCTTACACTAACTTAAAATAAAAGAAAATAAATAAAAAACCTATTCCTTCTCTAGGATAGGAACTATATTTTCTATAATTTTAGCCTAGCCCTTAGCTAGTAAGGAGGCAACTAGAAGCTAGTTTATTTCCGCTATTTATACATCTAGATAACATAGCTAAAAGATAGTCTTATTATATTAGTCCCTAGTAAACCTAGAACTGCCTTAGTTAAGGCCTAATGCTAATGCAAACTATTTCTTTTTACTTTAATTTTTAGCATATAATTTCTTAATATAAGCGTTAAAGTCTTTAGGGACCTAAAGAAATAGATAAATTAGCACTAATTTAGAGCTAGAATAGACCCGCTAGAGAAGCACTTACTTTAGCATTGCTAGTAATCTTAGCTAATATTTTAGTTAGCTACTAATGCTTTACCTAATATCTAGTGATTTTAACCTATTAAACGGATTAGTAGCGGCGCTAGCCTAGAAGTAGCAATATTAAACCTTTTTATAACTACTATTCCTAACCTAATAATTAAAATAGGCATTAGTTATAGCCCCTAACTAGATAGATTAGCCTTGCTACTACGCTAGAACTAAAGAGAAAATATATTAATAATATTATAGCACTAATAGCCTAGAGTTTTAATAGATTACGTATAATAAGATATACACTAGAATTATTAAGGCTTGCCTAACTATACTAAATTAGCGTTAAAATAGGCTTAGCGCTAGAGCAAAGGAGACTTACCTAGAGCTTATATTTAAGCGCTTACTATAACTGCTTTAAAGTAAGTAGCTTTTTTAGATAATAAAGAGAAAGCTTAGGTTCCTAGGCAAATTAGCACTTAGTTTATATAGAAATAGAAGCGGACTTACTAGTAACGCGAATTAAGAAGGGGATATTATTATAATAGTAAGAATATATATATAAAACTACTATAATTATTAGCTTCTAAACTAGCACTAACCTAGGATAGGGCCTATAGGTTCTTAAAAGAAAAAGAGAAAAAGAACCTATAAGAAAGTGTAATATAAGAGGAAGGAAAAAGGTTAGGATTCTAAGGGGGGGAGAACTTCTCTTATAATCCCTAGGGGGGGGGGGCTATAAGTTATTATTATAAATGTAAAGATAATACACTAATATTATAAATAAATAAAAACTCTAATAATAGAGGAGCACTAACACTAAGGTAACTATAAGCTAGCCTTACCCTCCCTCTCTAGAAGTTCTATAAAACTAGGTGCTTTAAGTTTATAAATAACCTAGGTTAGGGAAGAGGTAGATTTAGCTAAAAAGTGGGGTAATAAAAGAGTTAGTAATACTATAAGAGAAAAGTGAATTATTATTATAAACTTAAATTCACTTTATAAGTAGCAATATTAATTAGGCTAGCACTAGCTTAGAGGTAAGCTAGGACCTAGGTAAAGAAGGAGGGTTAGTAGTTCTCCTAACTTTAAAAACTTAGATAAAGGGATAAGGCTAGCGTAAGCTAGTAATAAATAACTACGAATAGCTACACTAATAGCAGCGCTAACCTAGCCTAGGGTTAGCGCTAGACTAAACAAAGATACAAGGGGGTTTTTTATCCTTCTAAAGGTTTTTCTCTTTAACTAATCTATAGGAGTACTAGAAATAGCTAGGGAAGGCTAACTAGCGTAATTAAATAAATAAATATCTATTTAATCTTAGTATTCCACTAGTCTAGGAGTTCTATCTTTCTTTATTTTATTATAAGAAGTATCAGTTCCCCTTTTTTATTTAGAAGGCTTTGCTACTACTATATAGTTTCTCTAGTTAGCCTAGCAAACACTAAGCACTGCTTAATTAAGTAGTCTCTAGCTTCTTAGGTTTAGTTTAGTATTATCTAGATAATACCCTCTTAAGTTAGAGATCTTAGGGTCCTTATTTTTAAGCTCTAGTTATATTTAAATATACGCGTTAAGTGCTATCTAAAGTGTTTTATATTATATAACTAGAACTTCCTTATATATATACCCTTTTTAATCTATAAAGCTTAAGATTAAATAGTTAGGGAGGGCCTTATAAATATAGTTTAACTAGGCTATTATTATTCACTATCCTATTAGGTTTATATTAGATATTAAAGCTTAATACTTCTATAGCTAGTAGTAAGTTTCTTTAATAGATTTTAGTTATATAAGATTAAGGTCCTTAAGTTATTCCCTAGTGCTTTCTATTTAGTCCTAACTTATAGCATTAAACTAAAGGAGCATTTCTTCCTTTAATTTCGCCTAAGTGCGTAATACTATTAATATCTTAACTACTTATTAAATCTAGGGGTTAATATTATGCTTAAGTATCTTATGCTAATCCTTCTTAGGAATATATATTGCCTTTATCTTAGCCTTAAAGTCTTTAATAAAATTAGTAATATTTTCTCCTATAAAATACTAAATATTATACCTATTTTACATAGTAATAAGAGATAATTAGCAAGCTATTATTTCCCTAAGGATCTTTATAAAGGTCTTTGCATTAAGCCCTTTAAGGGGTCTAAAGGCTTTCCCTTTAACATTAGGGTCCTTCCCTAATAGCCTATTAGCATAGGTATAAGTTAGTATTAAAACTATCTTAGGGTTAGATAGTTTCTTATTTATAATTAGGGTGCTTAGTAATAGCAAATCCTATAACTCTTTTAGATAGCTTAGCTACTTAGCAAATCCTACTTTACTTAATTAGTAGGAATAAGATAAGGTAAAATAATTAGATATAGAGTTAGATAATAGTGCTTTTAATTAATCTTATAAGAGAGTAACTATTTAACTAAAAGCTTTAATTCTAGAGAGAACTTTATAGGAAAGAGCTTTCTATAAGGTAGTATTTATAAATATAAATAATCTATAAGTAAGGACTACTAACATAATTACATAGCTCCTTATAATTACCTATAAGATCCTAATGCATAGCTAAATTATTATAAAATTAGCTATAAGTCCTAAGATTAAATAGTTTATAACGCTAAATAGCGGTTTTTGCTTTAGATCCTTATGTTTAGAGAGTCTTAGTAAGGGTGTAATAGCTTAGCTAGTGTTTGTAAGGTATTGTCAGGGTCGTGGAGGCTACGGAGCGACACAGGCGATAGAGGCAATAGCATTATGTACAGTAGGACCCACTTAGGGCTTGCAGCGCCCTAGCTATAAGGTTGCCACAAGCTAGTTACGTAAGCGCAAAGGGGGTATTTAGGCAAAGGTTACACACATAGAATGTAGGAGGCTAGAGATTAAAACCCTTAAGCATTACTACTTACCTTTAGCTATTTAGCTACTACTTATCTATACTATTACCCTATTTTATCTATTTTAGCCCTAAAGCCTTAATAAGTTAATCTCTCTTCCTATTAGGGTAATAGGCTATTAGTAAGGTAAGAATATTAGCACTATAAAGAATAAACACTTACTTAAGGGGTACTAATAACTTTAGAGTAAACACGCTATATAAAGGTATACCTATAGATTAAAACCTATTTCTAGAATATAAGTCCTCTTATCTAACTATACTAGAGAATTCCTATGTATTAAAACCTATTATTAATAGTAAGGAAGCTATATTAAACCATAGCCTTATATAAGCAAAGACATAGCTATAAATTACTTAAAAGAGGTAAAAACTTAAATAGCTATAGAAAAATTTATAGGAAGTAAATACCCCTCCCTAATTAGTTAATGCTAATAAAGGCCTTACTCCTACCCTATAAACACCCTTTACCTAAGACACTACCCCTATTCCCTAGGAAGCATTACCCTTACTTAGACTTTATAAATATAGCATAGCAAAAACATAGCTAAAAGCTCCTATATATAAGGGGGATACCTATAAGAACTTATAAATATTCTTAGTGAATTTAAATATAACCTTTACTATAGATTAAAACATATTTACTAATAATATAATAAAAGTTATATACACTAGTAGTTACCTAGTAAATAAGGTAAAGTAATAGTAAATACGCTTTACTACTATAGATAGTTATATAGATTACTAAAGCTACACTTAGGCAGAGTTTATCTAATAGCTAAAAACCAGAGAAATAGATAAAGATAGTCACTGCCTAGAAGCTATAGGAATGCTACTAACCCTTTATTAAGGCAAGAATTAGTTATTCTAGACTTTTATTAAAGTCTAGGGGAAGGTAAAGGCAGAATTACCTAAGCCTATACCTAAACCTCTAAGAATTACTTAGTTTATATAGTGCCTAAATAGCACTATAAAGAAGTAGGTATTTAGCTAAGAGTACCCTATAAGTTAGAACTACCTTATTAGCTAAGGAAAAAAGGTAGAAGTAGTAACTAGGGAAGAGAAAGGGATCCCCTATAAAGGCTACTAAGAAAGTAACTAAGAAGGTAACTAATAAAAGAGAAGGAACTGCTTAGTGTCCCTAGAAAAAGAGCTATAGGAAGGACGCTATATAAAAGTAAGGGGCTTGCTAGTCTATTATAAGTATAGGAAACTAGGCTACCTATTAACTAGGTACACTAAACTAGACTATAGTATTTATAGGAAAAACACCTATACTACTAAGACACACTAAGCTAGCACTAAATAGGCTAGGAGTTACTTAAACACAAATAAGACCCTAATTAGTATAGTAAAACCCTAGGAAGACACTTTTAATATAACTTAACTTAATAAGAATAGTCTTTTAGACCTATAAATTTATATAGATATTAAGTTACATTAAGATAACCACTAGGTAGTAATACTAACGCTATTTAACCCTAGCGCTATATATTCCCTAATCCACCCTAATATACTAATAGACCTTAATTAGTTAAAAGTGTAACCTTATAATAATACACTTAAGAGTATATTAGGTAATATTATGCTATATTAAGGGATTTTAAAGAAAATAGTGTTAGTTAGGGATAGCATAGGCTATATAAAAATATACTAACTTAGCTACTATATTACTAATAGTAGTAAAAAATTAGTTTTAGGAGTTAATTAGGTAAGAGAGTATAAGCCTATAATAATATCTTAGAAAGATAGACTTTAGAGACACCCTATAATAAAGAAACATATCTTATTAGTAGTAGGGTTATAGGATAGTTAAAAAGTAGCAAAATATATATCTATTATAGTAGTACTTAACCTATAGGTAATATATATAATTAGACGCATAGCTACTATTAGACTTATAGCAAATAAAGATAAAGGAAGTAGTAATAGCGTAATAATAGAACTAGCTAATAAACCTAAGAAAGTGAAACTTTTAGAAGCTTATAAGGAGTTTAAAGATATATTTTTAAATAAAGAGGCTAGCACCCTTCCTAGCTTAGGTAACTATATATATACTATTAAATTAGAAAAAGGAAAAGCATTGCTATAGGGTCTAATATATAACCTAGCTAAGAAAGAGTTATAGGTGCTCTATAAGTACCTAGTAACTACGTAGGAACGTAAGTAGATCTAAAGATCCGTTAGCCTAGCAAGCGCCCTAATCCTTTTTATGCTAAAAAAAGGGGGAAAGCTATAACTATATATAGATTATAGGGGCCTTAATAAGATTATAGTTAAAGACAAGGCCCCTTTACCCCTAATATTAGAAATCTTAGATTAACTAGGGGGTGTAAAGATTTTCACGAAGTTAGACCTTAAAGATATATACTATTAGCTACATATTCGCGAGGGTAATAAGTGGAAAATAGCCTTCTAGTGTAAATATAGTTACTTTAAGTATCTTATAATGCTATTTAGGCTTATTAACACGCTAGTATCCTTCTAAGAGTATATTAATAAAGCTTTAGAAGGCCTTAATAATCTTATCTACATTATTTACCTTAATAATACCCTAATATTTAGCTATAAGATCTTAGAGCATAAGGGCAATATTAAAAAGATCCTTAAGAGATTTTAGAAGGCTAACCTTTTTATTAATTTAGATAAGTGCTAATTCTCTATTAAGGAGGTTAAATTCCTTAGTTATATAATCTTACTAAAAGGAATCTTAATAGACCTAAGCAAGGTAAAGGCAATTATAACGTAGCTAATACCTATTTATGTGTTTAATATCTAATCTTTCCTTAGGTTTACTAGATTCTATAGGCGTTTTATTAAGTTATATAGCAAAATAGTTATCCTATTAATAAACCGCCTATATAGGAACTAACTAGTAAAGTTTAAGCTAAACAATAGCAAGCTAGTAGCGTTTAGGGAACTATAAAAGTTATTTTAAGAGGCTTTAATTTTAGTTTACTTTAACCTAATATTACTACTATAAGTGGAGACTAATGCCTCTAGATACGTAATTAGAGCTATCCTTATAATGTTAGTGCTAGGTTACTAGCACCCTATAGCATTTATATTAAGAAAGTTAAAGGATGCTAAATTACGCTATGTAACACTAGATATAGAGCTACTAGCGATTTAGGAGGCTTTTTAGACTTAGAGGCACTACCTTACTTACTTAGCGCACCTAGTTACTATAATTACGGATTACCTAAACTATAAGTACCTTATAATAAAGCCTAAGCTAACTAGTCACTAGGTTACTGCGTTAGATAAGCTATGCCTATTTAACTTTACTATTAAATACTAGGTAAGGAAGCTAAATCCTACTAATCCTTTATTATAAAGGTTAGACTATATTAGTAAGGAAAGGAAGGCTAAGGCTTTTATGTCTTAGTTACTAACCTTTCTTGCTAAGTTTACTACTATTAGGCCGCAGGGGCGCTATATTAGTAATAGCTTAACTACTAGTTAGGTATGTCTATAGTATATTAGGTTTATAGTTAAGGAGTAGTGTAAGAGCAATAGTGACTTAGTAAGTACCCTATATTTACGCTTACTACCCCTTAATAGTAAAGTAATAACCCTAATAGTAAGTAAGAGAACCTTTACTATATTAATCTCTACTAGGCTAGGTAAAAGGCCTAAGCATATAGTAATAGAGCTATAGGATTATAGTAATTAAACCCTACTAGCTAGTTTAAGAACCTTTTCTATATTAATCTCTACTAGGCCTATAGAAGCAATAGTAAGTAAGTTAACCTTTGCTATATTAACCTTTACTACTAGTTAAAAAGTCTAAGAGCGCTACTAGGGAGCTATATACTTATAGTAGTATTAAGGCAAATTACCTAATAGTAAGTAGAGAACCTCTTCTATATTAATCTCTATATTTATAAAGTAATAGTAAGTAAGAGAACCTTTACTATATTAATCTTTACTAGGTTAGTTAATTTATCTAAGAGCGCTACTAGAGAGCTACTAGGCTATAGTAGTGTTATAATAAGAATCTTAGTGGTTTAGAGAACCTTTCTAAGTTTAACTCTAATATTAGGAGTAAGGCAGCGAATTAGAAGCCCTAATTTAAGTCTTATTATTAGAAGCGTAGTAAGGGGATGCCTTTATTATAGGAAGTTATTACTAATAAGTAGTAACTCTAGTGCGTTAGGACTATAGTTAATTAGTCCCTCTAAGCTAGAGGCTAGAGAGCTATAGACATAGACTATAAGATCCTCTAAGTTACTAATATATAAAATCATGTTTTTATTCGCTAGGATTACAAAAAGAAATTTTACTATTAACCTATAATAATCCTAGTAGTTATTAGGGGGTTAGTAAGACCTCTATTATATTATAGGCTAATATTACTAGCTATTAATAAAGAAAGACATTAAGGCATATATCTAGTCTTACGTTAATTATTAAGTTTTAAAGCTAAGGTTATATAAGCCTTATAGTAAGTTAGCTATATTACTAGTGCCTAATTGCCCCTTCTAAGAATTATTAATAGACTTTATTATAGGCTTGCTACTAGTAAAGGATTAGAAGTTTTAGTTATATAACGTGATTTTAGTTATTATAGACTAATTCTTAAAGTATAGTATTTACATACTAGTGTTCACATAACTAACTAGTAATAGCCTTACTATAGTGTTCCTTAAGAATATTTTTAAAGACTATAGCGCCCTAGAAGGTATTATTATAGACTATAGGTTAATATTTACTAGTGAATTCTAGAGGACTTTTTGCTACCTTATTATAATAAAGTCGTAACTAAGCACTATATTTTACCCTTAGATAGATAGGCAAATAAAGTAATTAAACTAGGTTCTTAAGCATTATCTAAGAGCCTATATATACGCTAAATAGGATAATTAGGTAAAATATTTGCTAATAGCATAGTTTACCTATAATATAAGTAAGTATAGTAGTTATAGCCTAACGCTAGCAAAGGCGCTATAAGGGTATAACCTAAGGGGACCTTATTAGGCTATCCTAATGCCTAACTTAGTAAATAACTAGGTAAAAAACAAAGTCTTAGAATTAAGATAAAGATACTTAGAGATTAAGCGGTTACTTTATAATATATAAGTATAGCAAAAGAAGTATTATAATTATAAGAGAATACTAATAGAGTTTAAGGTTAGGGACTATATTTTACTATTTACTAAGAATATTAACCTAAGATAACTAAGCTAAAAGCTTATAGCTAAGTACCTAGGGCCCTATAAAATTAAGAAGGTAGTTAGTAATTATAGCTTAGCCTATTAATTATAATTACTAGCTAGCTTAAGACTTTATAATGTGTTTAATATTATAAGCCTTAAACTATTTAGAGGGGATCCTACTAGCTATATAATATCCTTACTATAAGATAATATTAAGGATAATAAAGAAGAGTTTAAGGTTAAGAGAATTATCTTATATTAGTATAATAGAAAACAGCGGAAATTCTTAGTAAAATAGAAGGGCTATAATAGCTTAGAGAATTTATAGGTATTAAAAAGAGATTTTATATAAGGGATATTATAAATAATTATAAGTAGTAATTAAGTAGCTAGTTTATAGAGATATTATTACTTTAGTAATTTAATATAAAATTTTATAGAAAAAGTTATATTCTCTTAAAGCAAACTACTATATAGCTACTAAGCACCTATTACTCTATTATTACATTTGCTACCGTATTTTCCTCTATAGTAGCTATAGGAGCTTTATTATTAGAGAACCCCTCCTTATCCCTATAAATAAAGGAATAGAGCTCTTTAGGGAGCTTAGAGAGGCTAATATAAGTAGGAAGCTATAAAGCATAGGCTATAAACTAGCTATAAGTTAGTAAAGTAAAAGCTACGCTATATATAATAGGACTTACTATAGGAGCATTTTAAGCTATAAAGCGTAGGCTATTAGCAATATTAATCTAGACCTTAAGGTAAGTAGCATTAAATAGCTATAATATTACTACGTGCTTATTAGCGTTTACCTTATAAGTAGCTTTAGTGGTTAGATAGGCCTAATAAACTCTCTTATAGTAATCTGTATTCTTTATAGTAAGGAGAGCATTATATAATTTACGTTTTACGCGCACTAGAGCCTAGTAATAAGTTAGCTCTAACTAAGTTACTAGAATTAATAATCTTACTAGGATAGATAGTAATAGGTCTATTAGGAACCTCCTTTATAACCTTAAAGAACTTATAATAAAGTATTATAATTCTTATAGGATACTAATAATAGGTTAGCTAGCTAAGAGCAATAGCCTTAAAGGGGCACTTATACTAGCATATGTTTTATTATTTTTCGTGTAGTAAGCATACTTTAAGGAATTACCTATCCTAAGTTAGTATTATAAGAGTAAGGGAGGAGTAGCTTAGTTATACTAGGGGAATAATAGCACTTATTAGGAATTAGCTTTCTATCTATAATATACTAAGGTTTAGCTCTGTTATCTTTAGGGGTAATTTACTAGATTACTACTTACTAACTATAGTAAAGGTAAGGAATTTTAATTATACTACTTAGTAAGTTAGTAGCTATAATACTATAAATAAGAGGTAAACTTATATAGATATTTTTAAAGTATATAAAGCCCTCTTATAAGGGGATTTTTCTAGGGTAGGCGCTAAGGGTCCTAGAGTTATTAGGTAAATAGAAGATATTATAACCTATCTATAAGTTAGTAGTAAGTAAGTAAAAAGCAAAGTAGTAAGATATAAACTATAATACTAACTATAAGAAGCAAAGAGATAATAAGATAATAAGGAGAAAGACTCTAAATAACATTAGTAACTACTAGGTAGTAGTAGTAAGAATGCTACTATAAGGCTAGTAAGGCTAACTTATAAATTTAATATTAAAAAGTAAGAGGGATAAGAAGGAAAGGAAGAGAAAAAGGAGGGGAAATTTAGTCTTTTTTATATTAACTATAAACCCCTTAAGTGATTTATATAGGTAGCAAAAGTAAGCTATAGGTTAAAAAGCTAGCGTTATAGCTATTAATAGCTAAAGTTATAGCTAACTATATATACCTAGTAAGCTTATAGTAACTTCGCTAGAACTTATAATTAAATACACCCTAATGTATAGTGTCTAATACCCTATCCTATTTAGCTAATAAGAAAATATAACATAAGGTGTTTACTTTTGTGTAAAACTAGTAGGAATAAGGATATAAGCATTTATAAAGTAACTCTATAGCTATAACTATATTATAACTAAGAGCTTATAGGTAAGGTAAGGAATAATAGCTAGACCTATTATTAATAGGGCTATTATCTCCCTATATCTTACGTTAGGATGCGTAAGGTAAGAATTATATAGGAAGTTTAAAATAGCAAGTTTACACTAACTAGGTAGCAAGTATAATTAAGGGTAATTATAAAGTAAAGGGGGTACTATATTAGGGTTATAAAGGCTATAAAGTAATATAGGCAATAGAGGCAATAGCATTATGTATAGTGGGACCCACTTAGGGCTTGTAGCGCCCTAGCTATAAGGTTACTATAAGCTAGTTACATAAGCATAAAGGGGGTATTTAGGCGAAGGTTACACACATAGAATGTGGGAGGCTAGAGATTAAAACCCTTAAGCATCACTACCTACCTTTAGCTATTTAGCTGCTACTTATCTATACTATCACCCTGTTCTATCCATTTCGGCCCCGAAGCCTTAACAGGTATGTTCCTAAGCTAGTTAGCCTTATATCTAATGTCTCCTTATAACGTAATTTCCTTTCCTTATCCTATCTTAGTTTCTCTAGATTAGCTAGCCTTTAACTAGTGCCTTAGCTTCTCTAGGGCCTAGGTTTAGGTTTTTAATTTATATTATAGTGTAAGGAAAATAAAATAAAGGGGTCTTTATATAATCTAGTTTAGTGTTAGCTAAGAACTATAGCTAAAAGTGCGCTTCTAATTAATCTTAGTCTATAGCAAATTAAATAGAAAACGGAAGTCCTAGGGGTTTAAGACCGCGTTTCTCTACTAGTTTTGTTAAGCAAAAAACAACACCCTAAAAGACATAATACTAGCCTATAGTTATAAGTAGCACTATATCCTATATATAATAAGAGAGGTTAATTATCTTAATAATATTAATTATAATAATAGCTAGAGATATCTTATTATACAAAGATACTCTAGATTAAATAGTCTATTAGATTAGAAGTGCTATCTTAATTAAATAAGGGGAAATAATCTTAGTTTATCTTATTATAAGCTTAAGTATTTTCTTAATAAAACTTAGTAAAACTTAAGGGTTAACTTAAGAATCTTATAGTGCGTGGTTTATGCAAAAAGAATCTAGCTATAGGCAGTCTCTTTATAAATCAAATAGTCCCCTTACTTAGATAACTAATATTATTATCCCTTATTATGTTATCTATCTTAATAATCCCTAGCGCTTGTCATTGTGATCGCGTGTTTTCTAGGCGCGCATCTTATAGCACACACTAGCTATATAGCTATTTAAGCGTTATAGTTAGTAGTGTCTTAGAGTAGTGTAAGTGTCTAGGTCTTAAATTTATTCTAGTTATCTTTAAAGTTATCCTAGCTATTAGCCTATTATTTCTTAAGGTATTAGTCTTATCTTACCTTATAGTTACTATACATATAGTTAAGTGTAAATAGGATCTTTTAGTAGTTATACTAATACTTTTACTTTACCTTATTAAAGGTATAGTTTAGGTTATTAATCTAGATCTTATACTTCTATAGGTTTATAGGGTAGTAAAGGTTAGTAATATTCTAGACTTTTACCTCTTAGCTACTATAGCTTAAGAAAGTACTAGCTTTTTACTATTTTTTTATTTTATCTTCCCTTATATTTAGTTATAGTAAGCTAATAAGCTCTTATTCCCTTTTCTATAGCTTCTAGAGTTTCTTAAGCTAAGTAATTTACTTAGTTATTACTATAGTTTTAGCCCTAAGATTAGAGAGTACTAGTTTAGTCCTAGTCTTAGTAAAATATAGTATATTATTAGCTATAGTGCTACCCTTATTTAATTAGGTCTAGTTATTATCTAATATTACTCTAGTAAATTAGGTAGTTTTTCTCCCTATATTACTCTTAGGTAGCTAGTAAGTAAAGCTTTAGAATTATAAGAATAATAGTAACTAGGTAAGAGTGTTAAGGCTTCTGGGCCGAAATGGATAGAACAGGGTGATGGTATAGATAAGTAGTAGCTAAATAGCTAAAGGTAGGTAGTGATACTTAAGGGTTTTAATCTCTAGCCTCCTATATTCTATGTGTGTGACCTTCGCCTAAATACCCCCTTTACGCTTACATAACTAGCTTATAGCAACCTTGTAGCTAGGGCGCTACAAGCCCTAAGTGGGTCCTACTATACATAATGCTATTGCCTCTATTGCCTATGTCACTCTATAGCCTCTATAACCCTAATATAGTACCCCCTTTACTTTATAATTACCCTTAATTATACTTACTACCTAGTTAGTGTAAACTTGCTATTTTAAACTTCCTATGTAATTCTTACCTTACACGTTCTAATGTAAGACATAGGGAGATAATAGCCCTATTAATAATAGGTCTAGCTATTATTCCTTACCTTACCTATAAGCTCTTAGTTATAATATAGTTATAGCTATAGAGTTACTTTATAAATACTTATATCCTTATTCCTACTAGTTTTACAAAAGTAAACACCCTATATTATATTTTCTTATTAGCTAAAAGGGATAGGGTATTAGACATTATATATTAGGGTGCATTTAATTATGAGTTCTAGCGAAGTTACTATAAGCTTACTAGGTGTGCGTAGTTAGCTATAACTTTAGCTATTAATAGCTATAACGCTAGCTTTTTAACCTATAGCTTACTTTTACTACCTATATAAATCACTTAAGGGGTCTATAGTTAATATAAAAAAGACTAAATTTCCCCTCTTTCTTCTCTTCCTTTTCTCCTTATCCCTCTTACTTTTTAATATTAAATTTATAAGTTAGCCTTACTAGCCCTATAGTAGTATTCTTACTACTACTACCTAGTAGTTACTAATATTATTTATAGTCTTCCTCCTTATTATCTTATTATCTCTTTGCTTCTTATAGTTAGTATTATAGTTTATATCTTACTACTTTACTTCCTGCTTACTTACTACTAACTTATAGATAGGTTATAATGTCTTCTATTTGCCTAATAACTCTAGGACCCTTAGTGCCTACCTTAGAGAAATCCCCTTATAAGAGAGCTTTATATGCTTTAAAAACATCTATATAAGTTTACCTCTTATTTATAGTATTATAGCTACTAACTCACTAAGTAGTATAATTAAAATTCCTTACCTTTGCTATAGTTAGTAGGTAGTAATCTAGTAGATTACCTCTAAAGATAATAGAGCTAAACCTTAGTATATTATAAATAGGAAGCTAATTCCTAATAAGTGTTATTATTCCCCTAGTATAACTAAGCTACTCCTTTCCTACTCTTATAATGCTAACTTAGATTAGGTAATTCCTTAAAGTGCGCTTACTACGCGAAAAATAATAAAACATATGCTAGCGTAAGTGCCCCTTTAAGGCTACTGCTTTTAGCTAGCTAACCTATTATTAGTGTCTTATAAGAATTATAATACTCTATTATAAGTTTTTTAAGGTTATAAAGGAGGTTCCTAATAGTACCTATTACTATCTATCCCTAGTAAGATTATTAGTTTTAGTAACTTAGTTAGAGCTAACTTATTGCTAGGCTTTAGTGCGTGTGAAATGTAAATTATATAATACTCTCCTTACTATAAAGAATATAGATTGCTATAGGAGAGTTTATTAGGCCTATCTAACTATAGAAGCTACTTATAAGGTAAACGCTAATAAGCGCGCAGTAATGTTATAGCTATTTAATACTACTAACCTTAAGGTCTAGATTAATATTGCTAATAGCCTGCGCTTTATAGCTTAAAATACTCCTATAGTAAGTCCTATTATCCCTAGCATAGCTTTTACTTTACTAACTTATAGCTAGTTTATAGCCTATGCTTTATAGCTTCTTGCTTGCATTAGCCTCTCTAAGCTCCCTAAAGAGCTTTATTCCTTTATTTATAAGGATAAGGAGGGGTTCTCTAATAATAAAGCTCCTATAGCTACTATAAAGGAAAATATAGCAATAGATATAATAATAGAGTAATAGGTGCTTAGTAGCTATGTAGTAGTTTGCTTTAAGAGAATATAACTTTTTATGCTATAAAATTTCATATATTAAATTACTAAAGTAATAATATCTTTATAAACTAGCTACTTAATTGCTACTTATAATCGTTTATAATATCCCTTATAACAAAATCTCTTTTTAATACCTATAAATTCTCTAAGCTATTATAGCCCTTCTATTTCACTAAGAATTTCCGCTGTTTTCTATTATACTAATGTGAGATAATTCTCTTAACCTTAAACTCTTCTTTATTATCCTTAACGTTATCTTATAGTAAGGACGTATTTGCGTAGCTAGTGGGATCCCCTCTAAATAATTTAAGGCTTATAATATTAAACATATTATAAAGTCTTAAGCTAGCTAGTAATTATAATTAATAGGCTAAGCTATAATTACTAACTACCTTCTTAATTTTATAGGGCCTTAGGTACTTAGCTATAAGCTTTTAGCTTAGTTATCTTAGGTTAATATTCTTAGTAAATAGCAAAATATAGTCCCTAACCTTAAACTCTATTAGCATTCTCTTATAATTATAATACTTCTTTTACTATACTTATATATTATAGAGTAGCTACTTAATCTCTAAGTATCTTTATCTTAATTCTAAGACTTTATTTTCTACTTAGTTATTTACTAAGTTAGGCATTAGGATAGCCTAATAAGGTCCCCTTAAGTTATACCCTTATAGCGCCTTCGCTAGCGTTAGGCTATAACTACTATGCTTGCTTATATTATAGGCAAACTATGCTATTAGCAAATATTCTACCTAATTATCCTATTTAGCGTATGTATAGGCTCTTAAATAATGCTTAAGAACCTAGTTTAATTACTCTATTTGCCTATCTATTTAGGGGTAAAATGCAATGCTTAGTTACTACTTTATTATAATAAGGTAGCAGAAAGTCCTCTAGAATTCACTAGTAAATATTAACCTATAGTCTATAATAATACTTTCTAGGGCGCTATAGTCTTTAAAAACGTTCTTAAGGAACACTATAGTAAGGCTATTACTAGTTAGTTATATAGATACTAGTATATAAATACTATATTTTAAGAATTAGTCTATAATAACTAAAATTATATTATATAACTAAAACTTCTAATCCTTTACTAGTAGTAAGCCTATAATAAAGTCTATTAATAATTCTTAAAAGGGGCAATTAGGCACTAGTAACGTAGCTAACTTGCTATAAGGCTTATATAACCTTAGCTTTAAAACTTAATAATTAACGTAAGACTAGATATATACCTTAATGTCTTTCTTTATTAATAGCTAGTAATATTAGCCTATAATATAATAAAGGGTCCTACTAACCCCCTAATAGCCTGCTGCAGGATTATTATAGGTTAATAGCAAAATTTCTTTTTATAATCCTAGCAAAATAAAAACACGATTTTTATACATTAGTAACTTAGAGGATCTTATAGTCTATGTCTATAGCTCTCTAGCCTCTAGCTTAGAGGGACTAATTAACTATAGTCCTAACGCACTAGAGTTACCCACTTATTAGCAATAACTTCTGCTATGTAATAAAGGCATCCCCTTACTACGCTTCTAATAATAAGACTTAAATTAGGGCTTCTAATTCCACTACCTTACTCCTAACGTTAGAGTTAAACTTAGAAGAGGTTCTCTAAACCACTAAGATTCTTATTATAACACTACTATAGCCTAGTAGCTCTCTAGCAGCGCTCTTAGATAAATTAACTAACCTAGTAGAGATTAATATAGTAAAGGTTCTCTTACTTACTATTACTTTTATAGATATAGCAAAGATTAATATAAAAGAGGTTCTCCTACTTGCTATTAGGTAATTTACCTTAATGTTACTATAAGCACGTAGCTCCTTAGCAACGCTCTTAGACTTTTTAACTAGCATAGTAAAGGTTAATATAGCAGAGGTTAACTTACTTACTATTGCTTCTATAAGCCTAGCGGAGATTAATATAGAAGAGGTTCTTAAACTAGCTAGTAAGGTTTAATTACTATAATCCTATAGCTTTATTACTACGCGCTTAGGCCTTTTACCTAGCCTAGTAAAGATTAATATAGTAAAGGTTCTCTTACTTACTATTAGGGTTATTACTTTACTATTAAGGGGTAGTAAGCATAGATATAAGGTACTTACTAAGTTACTATTACTCTTATGCTACTTCTTAACTATAAACCTAACACGCGCTATAGATATGCCTAACTAGTAGTTAAGCTATTACTAACGTAGCGCCCCTATAGCCTAATAGCAGTAAACTTAGTAAGAAAGGTTAGTAACTAAGATATAAAAGCCTTAGCCTTCCTTTCCTTACTAATATAGTCTAACCTTTATAACAAAGGATTAGTAGGATTTAGCTTCCTTACCTAGTGTTTAATAGTAAAGTTAAATAGGCATAGCTTATCTAATATAGTAACCTAGTGACTAGTTAGCTTAGGCTTTATTATAAGGTACTTATAGTTTAGGTAATCTATAATTATAGTAACTAGGTACGCTAAGTAAGTAAGGTAGTGCCTCTAAGTCTAAAAAGCCTCCTAAATTACTAGTAGCTTTACGTCTAGTGTTATATAGCGTAATTTAGCGTCCTTTAACTTTCTTAATATAAACACTATAGGGTGCTAGCGACCTAGCACTAATATTATAAGGATAGCTCTAATTATATATCTAAAGGCATTAGTCTTTACTTATAGTAGTAATATTAGGTTAAAGTAAACTAAAATTAGAGCCTCTTAAAATAACTTTTATAATTCCCTAAACGCTACTAGCTTACTATTATTTAGCTTAAACTTTACTAGTTAGTTCCTATATAGGTAGTTTATTAATAGGATAACTATTTTACTATATAACTTAATAAAACGCCTATAGAATCTAGTAAACCTAAGGAAAGATTAGATATTAAACACGCAGATAGGTATTAGCTATGTCGCAATTGCCTCTATCTTGCTTAGGTTTATTAAGATTCCTTTTAGTGAGATTATGTAACTAAGGAATTTAACCTTCTTAATAGAGAATTAGCACTTATCTAAATTAATAAAAAGGTTAGCCTTCTAAAATCTCTTAAGGATCTTTTTAATATTGCCCTTATGCTCTAAGATCTTATAGCTAAATATTAGGGTGTTATTAAGGTAGATAATGCAAATAAGATTATTAAGGCTTTCTAAAGCTTTATTAATATACTCTTAGAAGGATGCTAGTGTATTAATAAGCCTAAATAGCATTATAAGATACTTAAAGTAACTATATTTACACTAGAAGGCTATTTTCTACTTATTACCCTTATAAATACGTAGCTAATAGTATGTATCTTTAAGGTCTAACTTTATAAAAATCTTTACACCCCCTAGTTAATCTAAGATTTCTAATATTAGGGGCAAAGGGGCCTTATCTTTAACTATAATCTTATTAAGGCCCCTATAATCTATATATAGTTATAGCTTTCCCCCTTTTTTTAGCATAAAAAGGATTAGGGCGCTTGCTAGGCTAACAGATCTTTAGATCTACCCGCGTTCCTATATAGTTACTAGGTACTTACAAAGCACCTATAACTCTTTCTTAGCTAGGTTATATATTAGACCCTATAGCAATGCTTTTCCTTTTTCTAATTTAATAGTATATATATAGCTACCTAAGCTAGGAAGGGTGCTAGCCTTTTTATTTAAAAATATATCTTTAAACTCCTTATAAGCTTCTAAAAGTTCCACTTTCTTAGGTTTATTAGCTAGTTTTATTATTACACTATTACTACTTCCTTTATTTATCTTTATTTACTATAGGTCTAATAGTAGCTATATATCTAATTATATATATTACCTATAGGTTAAGTATTACTATAATAGATATATATTTTGCTACTTTTTAACTATCCTATAACCCTACTACTAATAAGATATATTCCTTTATTATAGGGTATCTCTAAAGTCTATCTTTCTAAGATATTATTATAGGCTTATACTCTCTTGCCTAATTAACTCCTAAAACTAATTTTTCGCTACTATTAGTAATATAGTAGCTAAGTTAGTATATCTTTATATAGTCTATGCTATCCCTAACTAATACTATTTTCTTTAAAATCCCTTAATATAGCATAATATTACCTAATATACTCTTAAGTGTATTATTATAAGGTTATACTTTTAACTAATTAAGGTCTATTAGCATATTAGGGTGGATTAGGGAATATATAGCGCTAGGGTTAAATAGCATTAGCACTACTACCTAGTGGTTATCTTAATATAACTTAATATCTATGCAAATTTATAGGTCTAGAAAACTATTCTTATTAAGTTAAGTTATATTAAGAGCGTTTTCCTAGGGTTTTACTACACTAATTAGGGTCTTATTTATATTTAAGTAACTCCTAGCCTATTTAGTGCTAGCTTAGTGTATCTTAGTAATATAAGTGTTTTTCCTATAAATACTATAGTCTAGTTTAGTATACCTAGTTAATAGGTAGCCTAGTTTCCTATACTTATAATAGACTAGTAAGCCCCTTACTCCTATATAGTATCCTTCCTATAGCTCTTTTTCTAAGGATACTAAGTGGTTCCTTCTCTTCTATTAGTTACCTCCTTAGTTACCTTCTTAGTAGCCTCTATAGGGAATCCCTTTCTCTTCCCTAGTTACTACTTTTACCTTCTTTCCTTAGCTAATAAGGTAGTTCTAACTTATAGGGTACTCTTAGCTAAATACCTGCTTCTTTATAGTGCTATTTAGGCACTATATAAACTAAGTAATTCTTAGAGGTTTTAGTATAGGCTTAGGTAATTCTGCCTTTACCTTCCCCTAGACTTTAATAAAAGTCTAGAATAACTAATCCTTACCTTAATAGAGGGTTAGTAGCATTCCTATAGCTTCTAGGTAGTAACTATCTTTATCTATTCCTTTAGTTTTTAGCTATTAGATAAACTTTACCTAAGTGTAGCTCTAGTAATTTATATAACTATCTATAGTAGTAAAGTATATTTACTATTACTTTGCCTTATTTACTAGGTAGCTACTAGTATATATAACTTTTATTATGTTATTAGTAAACGTGTTTTAATCTATAGTAAAGGTTATATTTAAATTTGCTAAGAATATCTATAGGTTCTTATAGGTATCCCCCTTATATATAGGAGCTTTTAGCTATATCTTTACTATGCTATATCTATAAAGTCTAAGTAAGGGTAGTGCTTCCTAGGGAATAGGGGTAATGTCTTAGGCAAAGGGTGTTTATAGGGTAGGAGTAAGGCCTTTATTAGTATTAACTAATTAGGGAGGGGTATTCACTTCCTATAAATTTTTCTATAGCTATTTAAGTTTTTACCTCTTTTAAGTAATTTATAGCTATATCTTTACTTATATAAGGCTATAGTTTAATATAGCTTCCTTACTATTAATAATAGGTTTTAATATATAGGAATTCTCTAGTATAGTTAGATAAGAGGACTTATATTCTAGAAATAGGTTCTAATCTATAGGTATACCTTTATATAGTGTGTTTGCTCTAGAGTTATTAGTACCCCTTAAGTAAGTGTTTATTCTTTATAGTGCTAATATTCTTACCTTACTAATAGCCTATTACCCTAATAGAAAGAGAGATTAACTTATTAAGGCTTCTAGGCTAAAATAGATAGAATAAGGTAATAGTATAGATAAGTAGTAGCTAAATAGCTAAAGGTAGGTAGTAATACTTAAGGGTTTTAATCTCTAGCCTCCTATATTCTATATATGTAACCTTTGCCTAAATACCCCCTTTGCGCTTATATAACTAGCTTATGGTAACCTCGTAGCTAGGGCGCTGCGAGCCCTAAGTGGGTCCCACTATATATAATGCTATTGCCTCTATCGCCTATGTCGCTCCGTAGCCTCCACGACCCTAACAAAGAGGTATAAGGGTATTTATATATTTACTAAAGCTTACTAGATATAAGTGTGTTATATATATAAGCTAGGAGCTTATAGCTAGTGGCTTGCTAGTGTTACGTGGACCTAGCCCTAGGGCCTAACTTGCTATGTGGTGCGCGTTAGCGTTCCAGGTGTTGTTGTTATGAGTGGGGCCTCACACACCTATATTGCCCTATATAATCCATACAGTATACGTAGGCATATGGCCACTACGAATTACATTGCCAAGCATACGCCATTCTGCCAGTCAAAAGGCTCCACCCTAGATATACAGTCTAACCCCTGTATGATTTTACACAAGGTATATAACTAGGGGTAGTAAGCTAATAATTAATCACTAAGTAAGGCAAATAGTACCTTAGATTATATGTGTTTTTCTAGCATTACTTAGTACCTTTATATCCCTAAAAAATCCCTAATAGCTTTACTTTCTATAGCTATTTAAAGCTTATAGTAACTGCCCTGCGTGGTCAGCGGTTAGACTGTATGCGAACTTTGTCAGAGTGCCCCACTTTGGGTACCTTGTTACCACTTCATATTCACATCTTTCTTTTTGCTTACGGATTTAATATCAGCCTCTGCCAGGTACAAAATCATGCATCTAGCAACCTCCATTGTAGCCCTCAAAGACGAATGGCACTTCGGGACACTCATTCCCGCCCTTTGTCCATCGCCCGTGGACACAAAGCCGACCCTCTGACTCCTCCCGGTTACCTTGACTTGTCGCATATCGCTGGGCGGCATCTCCATTGGCACACCCGATCTTTGCACCGTCGCCGTCGTTGAACAGTCCCATTATCTAACCTTTCGTGAATCACACCCTAGCTACCGGGCGGAAGCAGAGAGGGTCGGCAATTGTCCATGACAAGCTTACTGGGCACATGGCCCGGCCACTTCCATTTTGAATGCGTTTGACAACAGCATAACATGTAGCAGCACCGTACCCCTGCACAGCCAAGGTATATAAAAGCTTGGAAGGCGCTCTGTACTGTATGTAATAAAGGGGCTAGAGGAGCTACAGGAGCTACTTGTAGCTCCTCCAGAGGTCTCAGGCAGAGGCTTAATCAATTCATCATGTTATTTTCAATCTTGACCACAGCGGTGACTCTCGCCAGCATACCCGCGGCACTTGCAGACATTCTCATCATCACCATCGAGCCCTCTTTCAAATGGGGAACTTGGGAAGGCTGGGGCACCTCTCTTGCCTGGTGGGCAAAGGCATTTGGTGATCGCGACGACCTGGCCACCGCTTTCTTCGGCACCGAATGGCAGATGTTTCAGGGCAATGAGATTCCAGGTCTGGGATTCAACATTGCGCGATACAATGCCGGCGCTTCGAGCCACAGGAGTCACAAGGGCATGGCTGTTTCGCCCAACATGAAGCCTTCTCGTCGAATCGAGGGCTTCTGGCAGGACGGGGCAAGCTCCAACCCCTCATCTTCTAGTTGGGACTGGTCTGTCGATGTAAAGCAACGCGCGATGCTGCACAAGGCCAAGAGAAGAGGGGCGAGCATTTTTGAGCTCTTCTCCAATTCCCCAATGTGGTGGATGTGTGGCAACCATAATCCCTCCGGAAACGGCCGTCAGGACAATCTGCTACCTGGGAACCACGCGAACCATGCCATATACTTGGCCAGCATTGAGCAGCACGCTCGCCAGAATTGGGGCATCGAATTTCAGTCCGTTGCGCCCTTCAATGGGCCTTCGTCCTCGTGGGGTGCCGACGGCACACAAGAGGGCTGCCACTTCGAGGTCGGCGCGATGGACCAGGTGACTGCTTTGTTGAAGGCCGAGCTGAGCAAGCGGGGCTCGAGAAGCTTCATCGCGGCCTCTGATGAAACAAGCTACGACGCAGCAATCTCGACCTGGGAAAAAATGGCAAGGACATCCAAGGCGGCAGTTAACCGCATCAACGTCCACGGCTACCAGGGCGGAGGAGGTGGCCGTCGCCATACGCTCTATAACTTGGCCCAGCAATACAACAAGGCCTTGTGGAACAGCGAATACGGAGACAAAGATGGCACTGGGAAGCAAATGGCCATGAATTTGCTGATGGACTTTTTCTCTCTCCATCCCACTGCCTGGTCTTACTGGCAGGCCGTTGACGGCGGTGGCCGGGGTCTGATTGCGGGTGATAATGATGCAAAGTCGCTCACAAATGTGAACACAAAGTACTTTATGCTGGCACAGTTTTCTCGCCATATTCGACCGGGAATGACGATTTTAGGCAGCACAAGCATGTACACCGTCGCGGCATGGAATCCCAAGCACGGAGTTCTCGCCATTGTCGCGGGTAACTGGGGCCCAGCCCAGGCTCACGTATTTGATCTTTCTGGATTCAAACAGACTTGGAATGATGGTGACCTAGTGAAGAAATGGGTCACGATGGTTGATGGAAGCAAGAAGTATCATCAGGAGACCAGTTTCCCCATTCATGGAACACGGTTCCGGTCGTGGCTTGAGAAGGATTCCGTGCAGACTTTTGAGATTCGCGGCGTCAAGTTGTAAAATTAGACGAGATGGATTATTTTGATACTCTAGGTAGCTCTCTGAAAGGCTATTTACTAGTACTCCTACTGGTTCGTCAACAGGGAAAACCCTCGAATTGGGAATTTAAAAAAAAAAAAAAACCCATTGCCTCTATTTCGTGGCGGCACCGGGAGTGAATACTATTGTTTCGCGGCGAAAGACGCACGTTCGAACATGTACGTGGCATGATCTTTGCAGTTGTTCGCCATGCTGCATGCCGAAAAGGTACCTTTTATCACTAGTAGCCTATATTAGAAACGGATTCATTCTTCTCCACTGCACTGCATACGGAGCAGTGCTACATATCCCATGTATTTTCCTCATAGCTCTGTAATAATGGTATTGCTTCTGCCTAATTACGGCTGTTGGAGAGAAACGAGAAAAAAAAATGGTCCGCGGGGCATGTAGATTTGTAACATAGTTCAGGGGGCAGAGCGTATGTAGTGCCTTTTCGCATATCCGATGTACCCGGAATGACGTGATTGCCAGGCATCTTGAAACGGCGACTGACCCCAAGTTCTTTCCCACGTGGGCGTGGTCCGGCAGATTCTCACCGATGGCCTGGTGTTTGTCATTTGTCGAGAACTTGGTCCGTAGGATCAACTCACTCGTATTTGCTGCAGCAAGGGCGGGCGGAAGAAAGGCGACTCGACTTCCCCCTTGCGCATATGCGGATAAAGTCCGTTGCTCCGCACTCCCTTGTCTACCCGAGTTCGTCTCTAATAAAGTTCGTCTCGTATCCAGGTGTGGAGCCTCTGGATCCTAATTAGGTAAGCGGTGAAACATCGCTGCATATCTAAGCATATGCTGTGCGACCGTTAACCCCCCGCTGCGCTGCGCCCAGGCGGCTTCGCAAGCGCTTCTCCGCCAAACTTGTTGTGTCGTGCATCTCGTTTCATTCATTCATTTATTCACAGTATGATGGAACATGGCCGTCTCGGATCCGCCGTACACAACATCGCTTCGAGTCCTCCCATCCGGTGCCGGCCATGCTTTTGAACGACGAAGACCCATCGGCCGGATTGCTCGCGCGACCCTGGGGTCTCATTGCACAAAAGAACATTGACTAGTACACCAGAGTGACCAAGTTGATGCGAATGCACGACTCCATCGCGGAGACTAAACAAAACTCTGCAGTACGGGAGTCACATCTTGACGTCGCCTCTTGAATCATTTCTACTTGTGGCATGCGGTTGCGCCATTACCAAGATGCATGTATGCTTTAGTGAAACCCATCAGAGCTTCCACACAGGACATTGAAGACATGCACAAATATTCATCAGGGCAAGAATTTCATTCGCCACCATACATGACTCGATTCTGTGGGAGCACAACTAAAAAAAAAAACAAAGGCGTCCCGTCCTCATCATCAGTTTCGTGGCCATAAGACACCAGACCTGGACTATCGGGGTTATAACAGGTCCTAGCGCAACACACGAATGGTGTTCAGAAGAGCGGCATATATGCCTGATTGACATAATCGATGTTGGCGTCGAAGCTTTCGACACGCTCACCACAGGTGCCGAAGAGCCTGTCCCAGACACGCGTCTGCTTGCCATAGTTTTGGCTCCTTCTCCAGCCCTTGCGGTGATGCATGTCGTGATCCTCCACGCATAGCTCCATGTTCAGGGCGTCAAGCAACCAGCTCAGCGTCGAGGGAGCGGACAGATGGACGCGGACGCCACTGTGGCCCCAGATTTCGGTGTAGACGATGTACTGCTGGCACATCCACCACTCGTAGAAGCCAAGAGGCATGCCGGCGGCCCAGAAGGTGGACCAGGTCAGAAAGGGAATGACGACCATGTCGAAGAACTCCTGCTCCTCGTCGGCATACGCAGTCAGCAAGGGGTTGGGGTGCTTGGTGAGATGGTGGGTGCGGTGGAATCGCCACAGGAAGGGAACGTCGTGCATGGCGCGGTGGTAGACGTAGAACCAAAAGTCGAGAACGACGCCGTACAGGCCCGTCTGCAGAGGGAGCAGCGCCCACCACTTCCAGCTGCTCATGACATCCAGGGGGCTGTTGTCGGGGTTGTAGGCGAACCACACCATCATGGCCAGGCGCGCACCGACCGTCTTGTACAGAGACCAGACGACCTTGCCGGCGCCGTGGTCGGGGACGCCGTCTCGGTCGTGGACATCGCCGTCGAGGAACCCGTGCTTGTGGCCGAGGCGGCGAAGAATGTGGACCTCTCTCAGGATGGCGAAGTTGAAGAGATTCATGTAGAAGTGGAAGGCGAAGTGCCTGCTGATTCTCCATCCGGTCAACGAGACGAAGAGCTGGTGCAAGACCAGAGGAATGAATGCGTGGAATAGAATCCACTTGTGCTGCGAGATTTGCCCCAAGTGAGGGACCTTGTCGGTTTTGGCGTGCCTGGGCACGGCTTGATCCAGGGCGACGTGGTAAACACCCAATTTATCGATGATCTTATGATAGATGTTCCACTCGCTGCGGTCCTTGGTCCGCCAAGTGGATTTCATGGAATCCTTGCGGCTGGCTTGTTCGGCGGCGGCGGCCTTGTTTGACGGCTGGTCCGTCGATGTGAGTGCCGCCGCCGCCTGTGCAGCCCGGCTGCGTTGGGTTTGTGTCTGGGTGACTGCCATGGCGTGGTTTGCTGTCAAAGGCGAGGCGTCTGTTGGTTGAAGGAGAAAAGCGCAGCCCTCTACAGATCCATCAACGATTCCTCTTATATATGTTCCAGTCTAGTCGGCGGTCGGCGGTCGGTCGATCACCAGTCACCGGTCAGTCAGAGAAACAAGCTTTCTTTTGGGGGGGGGGGGGGGGTGGCAAATCGTCCACGGTGGCGAATGCGCCTCTCATGGCAAGTCGAGGACTCGTGGCAAGTCGTAGTAGTTGGTCATGGTAGTCGAAAGCAGCGCGGTCGACACGGACGAGCTGGTTCCTCCGATGGGCCGGCATGAGTCTTCTCGGCTTCTTCGTCTTGATACTCCCCCGCAATTTGCCACAAGGGCCTTGCCGGAAAAGCGTGTGAAAGCAAGCCCAAGTGTGTACAAGTGTCCAGGAGTCAGGACCGATCCAATCTAATCTAGATCCACGTCCAACGCGCGGCGCACATGTGCTCGTCCTCACCTGCGCTCTTCCCTGCCACCTGCCAACTCGGGAAACCCCCCCCTTCCTTCCCTCTTCCTTCTCCCTTCCTTCCCCCCCACCGGTCCAAGAACCAGCACAAGCACAAGCACAAGCACAAGCCATCGAACTGGCCTCAATGGTTGAAGCTTGCGAGCACGAGGCCCGTCAACCGAGGCAGGCGGGACCCACACGGCTGGCCAGGGGCAAATCTACCCCAAGCTGTCTTGGATTGTACATGTACTGTGTTGTATGATATTCATATGAAACATAGAGCAAGCCGTCTTAGTAAAAACCTAGAATAAAATAAGACTTCAAAGGTGCCCCCTCCAGAACCGATGGGATTCTGCTCTCGTCGATCCTCTCTTTGACTGCAACTCACACACACACGCACACACGCACACACTGGAAGCGAAGCAGCGAGGACGAGAACGGCACGGCATCACGCACCACACATCATGTCTCTGCTCAAGGTGATCGAATCCGCGCCCTTCCGCGGCCTGCAGAGCCTCAGCGCCGGCATCCAGTCCCCGTTGTTCTCCGGGCCGCTCCTCGCGGCGCTGACGTATGCCCCGGATGAGCTCAAGCAGGAGCTCCTGAAGCACCTCCCCGCCGGCTTCAACGTCGAGATGGTCCAGAAAGCCCTGCAGGTCCTCCTGGGCATCGGCATCTTGAAGACCATCAACAGCGGCCTCAGCGCCATGGCCGCCAATGTCTGGCGCGTGTCGCCCGCCAAGGGATGGGACTGGCCCCGGGAGATCGCCGTCGTGACGGGCGGGTGCAGCGGCATCGGGTACTGCATCGTCAAGCGCCTGGTTGCCCTCAAGGTCAAGGTCGCCATCCTCGACGTCCAAGCTGCGCCCAAGGACCTCGCCGGCAACCCCCTCGTCCATTACTACGAGTGCGACATCACCTCGCCCGACGCCGTGGCCAAGGCTGCCGATGCCATCCGGCGCGACGTGGGCCACCCGACCATTCTCGTCAACAACGCCGGCATCACTCGCCCCATGCCCATCCTCGAGATGCCCCAGGAGTTCCTGCGCAAAATCTTCGCCGTCAACACCATGTGCCACTGGACGCTGGTCCAGCAGTTCCTCCCTCACATGATCAGCATCAACAAGGGTCACGTCATGACCGTCGCCAGCATCGCTTCCTTTGTCGCCCTCCCCAAGGGCGCCGACTATTCCGCCACAAAGGCCGCGGCACTGTCCTTCCACGAGTCGCTGGCCGTCGAGCTCAAGCACCTGTACAAGGCCGACGGCGTCCTGACCTCGGTCGCTCACCCCAACTTTGTGCGGACGCCCTTGGTCCAGGACTTCGGACACCAGCTCGAAGAGGGTGGTGTCCGAATGCTTACCCCCGACGGCGTGGCCGCCACCATCACAGAACAGATCTTTCGCAGGAGAAGTGCACAGCTCATCATTCCAGAGCAGCAGGCCATCATTTCTGGCATCCGAGGCTGGCCCACGTGGCTGCAGATCTTCATGCGTGACCAAATGGGTGCCAACGCCAGCAAGATTGCTATTTGAAAGAATTTTGTTGGGTCCGACTGAGCGTGTGTAATCGGGGGATCATCAATATGATTAGATGACATGATTCGATGGGGGGGGGGGGGGGGTGGTGTACTTGTTGTCCGCATGTAGCTAGATCCGGGGGGGGGATACTTGATACCAAAATATGACACTGATGAATCAAAATGATTGGCCCAGGGGCATCTATCCATGCCCCCCTTCGCCGCGACTCCGGAACAATAAACCATGGTCGAGTTGCGCCGCCCTTCCGCTTCGCGACAAATTCGCAAGCCCGCCGCGACGAACGTCCAAGTCTGAATTCATACCCGATTCGGAAATCCCCCACCCCCAGGCTGCCAGGGGACCCCTGCCGCCCTCCCTTGCCGGCCGTGCCCTGCCAAGCCGACCGACCGTCCACTCCACGCGCCACATGTGATGAATAGCAGGCAGCACACGGACTACGCATTACTGCTCGTCAATTGAAGCCCTCCGTGCCGAGGTCCACGGCCGGCTCAAACCTCAACATCCGTAGTCAACGCCTCGTCATCCCATCGTCATCCCATCGTCATCCCATTCCATCAAACATAATGTCATCCTTGGACCTCTCCCGGAACCTCTCCCTCTTCAGTCAGTCCCCGTCCCCGTCCCCACCCCCACGCCCATTAACACCCCAGGTCCCCGCCGCCTTCGCCCTCTCCCTCCCGCACCTCTACGCCGTCTCCTCCGCAGGCTTCACCATCTACGACAACGCGTACCCTCGCGCCTATCGACACCCTCGAGGGACACCTCTGTTCCCAAAGTCGTAGGTCCAGCATTCATCCAGACGGAGAAAAACAATGGACTCATTTTAACAAAAAAAAAAAAAAAAAGAGCGGGACCCGAGACGTCAGCTAACGAAACGACTGATAGCGAAAACAAAGGATTCTCCGCGCCGAAGCCGCGTCCCTGAATGGTCTGGAAACAATCGGTCTCTTCGCTGCTTCTGTCCTGGCGGGCAACTACGCCCGACTTGACGCGGCCACGCTCAATCATCTTTCCATCGGGTATTTGCTGTCGCGGGTGGCATACACGCTGGCCTACGTTCTCGTTCAGAACCGGAGATTGTCGTGGCTGAGAACGGCCATCTGGCAGGTGACGGGTATTTACATCGCCCTGTTCTGGATCAAAGCGGGCAACAAACTTCTCCAAGACCAAGCGCCGGATGCCACGTAGAATGAGCAAGAGACTTGTAAGGTTCACATCCGCCGTTGTTGCCAACTATTTGGCAAAGCTTCAGATGCCGCAAACGTCATGATATCACCGAGTCTTCTTGTGTGAACTATGGTATTTATTGTATTTATTATTACATGTCTCTTGTCAACTCTGGTTCTATACATGCGTGTGTGCATCACTTGTGTGGTGCGTTTTTTGTTTTCGTCTTTATTTTCATGTGAAGCCCATGTTTACTTTGATTATTATTCGTCCGCTTTGACCCATCCTTTGCACGGCAATAGCCATGCCTCTCCTCAGTTCAGGTCAGCGCTGAGGGGCAGGTTTCTTGAGCTGCTGCCGACCCAAACCTTCTTGGGAGCCTTGGTGATGACCCAGTTCTGGGAAGCAGAATCCCAGTTGCTGATCTCGCGACGAGTAAGCTCATGTCGGAAGACAACACTCTGTCCGGGAGCAATACGCTCAATACGCTCAAAGCCACGCAAAACACGGACGGGCTCCTTCTCTCCACCGAGACTGACATAGAGCTGAGGTACTTCATCCGTCATGGTCTTGCCAGTATTGGTAATGGTGGCGGTGATTGTGTACAAGACATCCCACAGCTGTTGGTTGCCACCAGGTTGTCCAGACGAAGCCAGACGGGGCTGAGGGGAGCCGTCAGTGGCACCAGGGGGGCAAGAACTCCTCGGCCGTCTTGCCGTAGTCAGGATCGCGTGACGCCTCCTTGCCGGATGACGTAGTATTCAACCAGGGGTAAATGAACGTGGAGATGTAGCGAATGTACGAAGGGAATGCATAGTCTTTGAGGTTGGTGCTGTAGTGACCAAAGGTAGGGGCGGCGATAGTCTTGTCCTGAGGTGGCGACATAGGACGAACATTGTGCTTCTGGACAACGAGGTTGGAGTACTCAAAGGTAGACCATGAGAGACCATGCCCGAACTCGTAGATAGGAGCCCCAGGGCTGTTCTTTTCGGGGGCCGTCTTGTCAAAGTGGCGGTAGTCAATGAAGCCCCCTTCCTTGAAGTCCTGTTGGGGTGCGCCTTTGCCGTTGTTGGGCTTGGACAAGACTTTTGTTCCGTAGCTCTCCAGACTCGGTCCCCAGGTGAAAGGTGATCGACCAGGGCTTGTCTTGCCGTAGAGAATGTCGGTAATAGAGTTGCCAGATTCCTGTCCAGGGAGACCAGCCCAAACGATGGCCGAGATGTTGGGGTTTTGATACCAATCCGTGATGACAACTGGGCCAACGCTGTGGATGACGACAATGGTGTTCTTGCATTTGGAAGAAACGTTCTTGACCAAATCATCACCATGCTTCCACAGATTGAGATTCTTGCGGTCGCCCTGGTTGCCATCTACCTCAATGTAGCCCTCCCCGCCGTCAGCGTTGACAAAAACGACCGACGTCACATTGGGCTGGCGGATGATATTGTGGGTGGCTGGCCAATCGCGGTTGCTGAGAACACTCTCATATCGCGAACCGTCCTCGATTGCCTGGCGCTGAAGCGCACTGTCCGGGGTGATCAGATAGGGGAACTGCGCCGTGCCTGAGCCCCAGAGCATGGCCAGGGTGCCATCGTCGCATCCACGGTCGGGGCACCCATTGGGACCCTTGGGATTCGGACCAGCATCCTCGCCAATGACGGCAAGAAACTTTGGCTTATTCAGGGGGAGTGAACCGGTGTTTTTGAGGATGACAGTTCCCTTGGCAGCAGACTCGCGGATATGGGCAGCGTGGTCTCGACGAACATCAACTTGGAAGTTGAGCTGTTCCCAGTTCTCCTCGGCAGCTGCTTGGCGGTAGCCGTACGTATCGCGGGTCCACGAGCTGAAGCTTGTGGGAACCTGGTTGCCGACAGTGTTCCCAACCTTGAACCAGGCGGCCATGATACGCATTGCCATGTCGTCGATTCGGTAGGCAGGCACAGTGCCGTTGATGACGGCCAGCGTGAGGTTTGCGCCCCAGAAGCTGTCGCCAGTGGTAAAAAGCGTGTCGCCGGGCATGCTCATGTCGAGCCCAGCAACTGCAGTGGCGGCACCCGCATGCTGAGCCTGCCAGTCGCTCATGACGAATCCCTGGAAGCCCAATTCGCCCTTGAGGATGCCATTGAGCATTTTGGAGTTCTGGCAGCTGTACGAGTTGTTGACTTGGTTGTAAGCACACATGATGGAGCCTACACCAGCCTTGACGGCGTCGGCGAAAGGCCAAACATACTCCTCATGCATCGTCTTGTCATCCACGTTTGATGAGATGGCTTCAGAAACATCGAATCCGTAGCCAGTTGCCTCCGGGGCTTGTCTGAAGCGTTCTGCAGGCCACGCGTTAGTAACACGAGCGAAATGGACATCTGATACTGGACATTTTAAAATGGCTGACTAACCTTGCTCGTTGGCGATGAAATGCTTTGCACAAGCAACGACACCGGCCTCCTGTATGCCAATCACGGTATTGGCCAGGCCCTTGCCTTGAAGGTAGGGATCGGTGCCGTAACCTTCAGCATTGCGACCTCCGGTGGGAGTGCGACCGAGGGGGCCACTGAGAGGAGCCAAAGAGACATCAATGCCCTTGGCTTTGTTCTCGGCACCCATGGCCTTGCCGCGATCTCTCCAAAGGCGTTCGGACCATGTAGCTCCAGCGGTCAGTCCGGCGGGGAAGGCGCTGTTATAGTCGCTAAGTCGAATGCCCAACGGACCATCTTGCATGCAGAGGGATCTCAGGCCTAACCGCGGAACTGATCCTACATTGCCAACACAGACGTCGCTCATCCAACTAGAATTTCCATCGTCAGCCGTGATACCCTCCGCGTTGTCGCATCGAGATGCTCACCCAGTACCAGAGGTCAAGTTGACTTTCTCAACGAGGGTCATCTGGGACACGAAGGCCTTGGCCTTGGCATAGGCCTCCTCCCAGCCCGAAGCCTGAGGGTCCATCCATGGCGAGGGATAATGAGGAGGAGAATAGGATATCGAGCCTTTTGAATCAACGGCCTGTAAAGGGATTTGCGCGTTAGAAGAGCCATGGGAAAGCGGGTTTTGAGCAATGGAAGACGCGGTAGAAAACCCTCCCCAGAGTGACGCCGTCGCCAGGGAACCCTCCATCGGTGTTTATTGCCTCGTTTCGGGATGACGAAGAACAGGCTGGCGCACACCAATGCCACGTGCAAGGGCTGATATCGTGCCTTGGCGTTCAGAATGTTCGTGTTCAAGCTCAGGTGGGGGGGAGGGGGGGGTTCTAGGCGTGCAGCGCGCCATTCTGTTTTGGGGTAAAAAATCTTGGGGAACGCAGATTCCGCTTGGACGCGCCGTGGCGCCGTAAGATCCACCAGACAAGCCAAGCCGCACGGCAGGAAGGAAGCGAGAGGAAGTGAGATATGGGGAGAAATTCGCAGCAGCGCGGGACGAGAAAATCCATGAGAAAAAAGTCGACTTGGACCTCGTTCTTGCCTCGCCAATTGCTCTTGGTTCGGGTGTTGAGTTGCATGGGAGAGCAGACAGGGAAGGAGCTTACCTTGGAGGAAACATCGGCGTCATGAGGAGAGCCTTGTACCACGGCTGTGAGCAAAGCCGCGGCGAATACAGATAACGACTTCATCGTCATGGAGTCTGTCCTCGCAGTGGTCTTTTCGCTGTACTGGCCGGCGTGCTTGACAGGAGAAGAAAATCTGTCGCAGGTTCGAAGGCTCGACAACAACGACAACGACGACAACAAACGGGGTCTCTGAGGGCCAGCTCAGAAACGTGACGGGCAGCCGGGCCTAGTTATAAAATAAGACTCCTATGCATGTACACACATTTTAGCCCGAGGTCTCAGTTGATCGGCAAGTCGGTCTGGCTTCAGGCAGGTGCCGGGGGCGTCGAGACACTTGGTGAATGGACAGGTTTTGTCGTCTTGGCCCGGGAGTGAGTCTGACGACTATGTACTGTTACGTACGGATTAGGTGTGCGTGCGACTTGCCCACTCGACTTGCCCACTCCCCGGCTGGTGGGGGAATCAAATTTGTCAACAGCAGGCATGGAGGTGGAAGAACTCTCAAAGACCACTAGCCGGAAACAAAAGCATGGAGCCTGGCCGCAGTCGAGAGCAAACATCATCCCAGCTATCCCATCTTGAACCGGGGTGGGGCCACTAGCCCCGTCCCAGCCTGTGGGCCTGGCATGGCTGGCATAATCGTACGCAGTGAGGCCCCGTAGTGAGGGACCGTCTGGCCTGACGCTATTACGTTGATCAATGCTACGTGAGGGTGGCGTTGGCCCAATACCAGCCTACCAGCCTACTGGGCGCATCCAACCAACCTAGAACTGTCCTACTATTTCAACTCCAAGTGTATTTCTTAACAAGTCGACGGCTGCAGGCCAAGAGCGCCCTCGCCGCAAATCGCCCGGTGGCGTCGGGCTGATGACCCTGATAGGCACCTGATAGGCACCTGATAGGCACCTGATAGGCACCTGATAGGCACCCGAGCTGCATGAGCAGCTGGCTGGCCATGACCAAGATCCAACTCGATCCAGGCTTGCTTGCTTCCATGCTAGCGCGACGGTTTTTTCTTCAATTACGACCGACGCTACGGAGTAATTCTAATTCTGTATCATCACTGCTTAGGATGCGTGCAGTTTCGCAGTTTCCCCAGACCAAGCCGACAGCGACTACCGAGTACATTGCCTCTGGTTATTATTAAGTCACCAAATCCAAATTGAATCTGCGTTATCCTAGCTGACTGAACGTAGTTTGCGCCTTGTTTGACTGGCCCTCTCGCCATCAGTGCATTCATTTCCGTTACGAGATCACAGTACGGAGTAGCCTCTCGACTGATCCGTACTGGTGGCAACTACGGACGGGCATTGCTGAATGAAGAGAAGGTACGTTATAATCCGTACTCCATTACGGATTATACATGGCACAAACAAATGATAAAAATAAAACAGTGCGTGAGTTTGCCTGTCACTTATGAGCCACCCATGTCTGAGCTCGGCACAAAATCCTATTGTGGAGGGTGAGCATCACCAACAGTGTGGCAGCCAACACGCTCTCGGAGCACACACACACACACCCACGTCACAGTTATTGTGTCCAGATACAATGGCCCAACAGAGGTCAAGAATATTGCGCGGGGGAAAGAAGATGGATCTCATCTCGCTCTGCTCCGTATTGCTATGAAACTTCACAACGTCGAGACGTTGGTTACTTCATCGCGAGCCAACAACAACGGAGTGCGTTTGCCAAATCCCATTGCCAGGAGTCAATCGGGTTCATTCCGAACGACCTGTGTGCAGCCGTGCAGGACTCTGGACCCCTGGTCTGACAAATACTACAGTGTACACTCTGCCCCCCTGAATCTTGTTCACAAATCTAGTCCGTACATGCCCCAGTGTACAGACGTACATCATTAGCTATAAGTGTTGAGGGTATTCACAGCCTCACATCGCAGCCTCAGGCATCAGCCTCGTCATCCGACGATGCAGCCTCCCGTGCCGCGTTTAATATCGCGTTTGATGTTACGATTCATCGTAACCTCTGTTTAGAGGCTTTGTTTAGATATCTAGATTCATTGGATTAGTAGATTTAAAGCTTATAAGCTTCTCTTTTCTCTGCTAGATTCCGAATTCCTAGATAGCAATTTTACATTATCTTCCTTCTTCTCTCTTTGCCTCCTCTCCTTCCACAGGTTATAAGCCTAGCGCTTATAATCGCGCCCTTTCTTTTATTTTCTTTTTTATCTAACTGTTGCATTATTATGTATAATTACACATGTTTTCCTAATAACTAGTTAAAGCAAAGTTACTTAACTAGTAGGGCAGCATAAAGACCTTTTCCCTTACCTAAAACTAACAACAGTAATGTCATATAAGTTAAGGTTAAATTGATTGCAAAATCGTCTTATATGTACCATATAAAACTAAAAATTACATATTAGGGAATTAAACGCATAACCTTTATTATATTGTTTCCTATTCTATAGTTATAGTAACCTTATTATAACATTATAAATTTAAAACACTATAAATTCCGTAATATACGCAAAAAGTTAATCCCTTCTAGGCAAATCTTAGTGGATAGTAGGCTAGGATAAGATATTCCTTATAGAACTGCCTTAGGCACCTAAAACTAATAATCTAGATCTATAGCTATTTAGGTAAAGTAAGTATTATAGGTATAATAATATAAGGTAAAGTAGGTAAAGTAGGTATAGTAGTTACCCTCTAACTAGGCTAAGGTAAAACTCTAAGGGAGCGCTTAAGAACGCTTATTACTCTTAACTTTATAACTCTATATATTAGTGGCTATATAGTAATTTAATTAATTAAGAGCTACTGCTATAACTCCTGCTTAACTAAACTAATGTTAATTAGTATTAAGTTATAGTAATAGGTATACGTGAATTTTAATATATAACCCTACCCTTCTTTTTATCCTTTTCTCTTAATATAAGTAATAACCCTAGGGGTGCTTCTAGTACTATTCTAGCTACCTAACCTAACTTAATAGAACTTAATAATATTATAAAAGCATAGTACACTAGAATAGTAGTTATTATGCCTCTTAAGGGAGCAAAGAACTTTAAAGAATAGGAGATTTCTATATAAATGTAAGTTTATATTATATAGCTTATATAACATTTAACTAGCGAAATCGCTTAGTTATAGGAAACAGATAAGTACTATACTATCTTTTTATCTATTATTTAGCAAAGCCTCTCTTTACAAATCTAAAAGAATTTAACGCATATAGGATAAACTAATATAATGCTAGTTACTAAAATAATGTAGTTAATTAAAAGCAATTGCGGTTTTAAGGCTAATTTAGCTATTATTAAGCTACTTTAATAGTTCTCTAAATTAAGAAGAGCTAATTTCTTAATAACCTAAGCCTAGCTAGATTATTACTAGAACCTTTAGAACCAAATCTATAAGATTAAAAGGATCCCTAATATTATCTAGGTATTGCAAACAATTAAAGCTATTAAAGGCTTAATGCCTAAGATTTATAACGCATAGAAAATCAAGGGATTCTCTAAGGCTAAATTAAAGAAAGATAACATGCTTACGTACCTAACATACAAAGCTAATAAGCTATAGAAGGACTAAAAGGTTAACTTTAACACTTAATAAAAGAATAATAATAAGGATAATTCTAACGCAAAAGGCAAGGGTAAGGCACTAAAGAACAAGACATCTAACACTATAAAGCTTAACTATAGTTATTTAATTTCACTAGGAAGAACTATTTATATAAAGGATAACTACTAGAAGCTTTATCCTAAAAAGAAGCCTAATTTAATAAAGAAGAAAGGCAAATAAACTATAATAAAAATAACTGCTTCTCCTAATATTATATTAGCTAGAAGCAATCTCGCTTTAATAGCAATTAACAGGGACTATTTATTCTAAACTCTTGCGAATTAGCTTATAAAGGAAGATTATATTCTTAACACTAGTTGTAATATATATACCTTTAATTTAATAAGATAGTTTACTTATTTAAACACTAATGTTAACGCTAAGCTAATAATAGCTAGTAACGAAGAAGAACTCTATGTTAAAGGGATTAGTAACATTAAAATCCCTATTAGATAAGGATATCTAGAACTTCTAAACGCTTAATACGCACTAAAGGCTAAAGTTAATATAATTTCACTAGGACTTCTTAAGCAAGGGGGAGTTATTATAGATAGTTTTAAGGACTAATTAATCTTATTACCTTTAGGTAAGGTAATTAGTAACTACACCTAGAAAGCGAATGTTTCCACACTAAATCTTTAAGATAAAAAACCTTAATATAACTTTATAGCCTTAATAAGTAAGTCTATTACTAAGAAGGTTAAATTTAGACTTTTATATAAGAGACTTAGCTACGCAAGGAAGGAATAAATCCTACTTATATATAAAGAAGCAGGAATTATAGTTAATCCTACCTCTATAGCTAATTTTCACTGCTTAGCATGCCTCTTATTAAAGGCCCCCTAGGTAATTTATAGGGAGAAATCTAATAATATAATAAACTTCCTTTCTTATATCTTCTAGAACTATATTAAACATAAACCTAAAGGCTTTAGAGGGAAGAAGCATACGCTACACGCTATTAATATTTATATATAATTTCACTAGGTAATCCTAACTATTAATAGGTCTAGCATAGTTAAAGCTATATAGGCTTAGAAGGCTACTATTAAAAACATAAGCAGCGGATTTACTATTAAATGCTTCTATATAGATAATATAACTAAATTCCTTAGAGAGAAGTTTAAGACTTTCTATTAGAAAGAAGGCATTATTTATTAGACTAGCGCTCCTTACATTCTAGCCTATTAGGGCATTATAGAACGCGCTAGCTAAACCCTTATAAAGATAGCAAGAGCCTTAATAATTAAAGCAGAATTACTAGAGCTCCTTTAGCTATACACAATAAAGCACGTAGCTAAAATCACTAACTTATTGCCTACATATAGTAATAAGAATAACTAGTTACCTTAATAGGCTTTATTTAATACTTTAGGTCTTAATAACACCGCGTTAATCTAACATTTGCGTACGTAAGGATATATTATATACATATAAATTCCTAATAAACACTATATTTAGTTATAAAAGATAGCACTAAGGGCTAAGAAAGGCTAACTTATAGGCATAGATAGCCTTAAATATTACCTTTATAAGGTCTAGATCCCTAAGGAGCAAAGAGTTATTTAAGCATAAGATATTTATTTTAATAAGACTAACTTACCTATGCCTCTTAAAGATAATAAAGTTATTTATATTGCAAATCTAATTAATTCTTCCTTTACTAAAGAAGGCTGCTAAATTATAGATATTCTAACTGCTAGTTAGGAGAAACCTTAATTATAGGAGAAGGAAACTCTAGGTAAGAAAGTAATTTGCTTTAAGGAAAGCTTATTAAGTATCTTAGAAATAGATAAGAATTACCACTCTTTTAAGGAAGAGGATAATCCTCCCCTCCTAGAGAAGCCTAAAACCTACCTTCTAACACTATCTAAGAGTCCTTTATAATAAGAGAAATAGCGTTAACCTAGGGCCTTCCTAGATAAGGAAGCTAAAGATAATAATAACTAGGAGGTTTGCTAATAACTTAAATCCAAAGCTATGCTAAGATAATTGCTCTAAAAAGATATATAATAAGACTATCTTAAAATTTAGACCTTAGGGAAGAAGAAAGCTCTTCCTTAGGGCTCCTGTTAATTAAACCTAGCGATTTGCTACTATAATAATAACCTAGATAATAACAAAGTAAAGGAAATTCACTAATTATACGCCTTTCTAATAATAGAAGTAGCTAATATAGCTAATATAAAGATTAACATTCTGTCTAATTAGTATAAGGCAAAAGCTATAAATAACTACCACATATTTTAGAGACTTACTAAGAAGAAGGAACTCCTTAAGATCTATAAAAAGGACTGCTAGGATCTTGTTTTTCCTATAAAAGATATAAAGGTCTTTAATAGTTAGTAGGTTTATACTATAAAGCATCTAATTAATTAAGAACTGTTAAAATAATGCTATTTATAGCACTATTTTATAGGCCCACTAGTTGCCTTGTTGCGTTGTTGCAACGTTGGTTACGAGCGTTGCTTGCAGCGTTGTTTGTTGTGACCTGCGTTCCCACAACTAACCCACGGGCTTGTATGACTAAGCCAACTAGGTTACCCTATAGGGAAGCTGAAATCAACTGTAACTAGGCAACTAGTAGTCGTATAAAAGGCTGACATATACTGTTCGAATCCTTGAATTTTTCTGGATTTAATGGTATATTTTGTTAATAGGGTTGCCTATTAAAAATGCTTAGTTAGTGCACCTAGGTAGCTAGTTTATATGGCTATGAGTCGATTTTTTATTTTTCCCATATAAATAGGTTTTGCGGAAAATAAAAAGTAGCTCCTAAGACCTCTCTAGCGGTCTAGATCCTCTGATATGGTTAGTAAGTCTATAAGGGGACTAGAAATCCTCTTATTGCTTGTTAGACTGTCTGTTAGCTAGGAATTAACTGTATTTAACTATTAAAAGCTCCTAATCTTAAAGAATAAGCTATAATCTAGTGAATCTAGAAGCCGCCGCGTTAGAATCTACTAGGGAGGTCTTCCTATCCCTCTAGTTAGATTCCCTCCCTATTTTCAATAGGTTATAAGCCCGGAAGGCCTATAGATTACTACATTACTGCGTTATTTTACTGCGATTACTGCTTGATTTTAGGTATAGTTACTACCTACTATACCTATAGGCTCTTAAGATTACGAAGGAAACCACTAGAATTTAAAGCTCTTTATTTACTAGCGCTACGCATTGCAATATCAGACCTTTAGTGTTAAAAATTAACTATAGCCGCAACCTGCAACTACTACATTACAACCCGTAACTACCTAGTTATAACCACAACCTTTTTAGTGATCCTATTCACTACTACAACTGTTATATTTAATATTATTTACAATAGTAGATACGCTGCATCCTTTGAAATCATTAGACATCTAGTATATTATATACTAGGCTTTTTAACCTATTACATTACGTTGCACGCACTATACATTACGTTGCGTTACGTTATGGCTTCTGTAATACTTATTATCTACGATTCCTATCCTTAGTGTTAAGAAATTTTCTTAGAGATTTTTCTCCGCTATTTTTCTGCCCGCGCATACTAAAGACCCACTTTTTAGACCTAAGGGCTGCCCTCTTAAACAGCCCCGCCACACAAATTACGTACGTAACTAGATTATAACATAATTAATTTCTAGCGCGCGTTATTTGCAATAGGAACGAATTTGGAGCTTTTACATGGGGATTCTTTTTAAGATTTAGAAGATAGCACCACCTAGTTATAAGGGTAAGGCCCCTGCTATAGGGTCTTCTAGCCCCCCTAGGGACCCTAGTAGGATAGATATAGAAGGTTAACTAGCTGTTTAGGCTAGTACTTTGCACCTATAAAGTTAAATTAAATAACAAGGCAAGACCTTATCTGATTTTATTAGGCATAGCGAAGAAAATCGTATTAAAAACGAGGCTAGCATTAATAATCTTCTAGAGAAGTTAATGCAAACTATAACTATTATGCAAGGTCTTTAGGCTTCTAATAGACCTAAGGAAGAAAATACTAAGGTTCTAGAAGAAGACCTAGCTACTACTTCTGCGAGCGTACCTTCTAGTAACTTATAAGCTACCTTTAATACAGGTGCTATAAAGGAACTAAATAAGAAGGTTTACTCTATTCCAGAGGGAGCTAAGCTAAAAGGCCCTAAAAACTATAATTAGTGGAAGCAAGCCCTAAGCATACAATTTAGAGCCCTAGGATTACCTAAATTTATAGATAATCCAAGCCTAGCAAGCCATCTAGCTAACTATAACCAAGCTATTCTTTTAATAATATTAAGAGATAGTTATTAACCTAGACTATAGGCTGCTATATGTTAGTAAAAATCCCCTAAAGAAGCCTATAAAGTCCTTATTAGGTAGTATTCATAGAGTGCTAAAATCCAGCGTGGTACACTATACGCTAGCTACCACTCCCTAAACTTTTTAAGTTATAAGGGATCTTTAGAGGCTTTTAATACTGATTTTAATAATTTACTAGCTAGACTATAACTTTATAGTGTAGAGATCGCCCCTATTAATTAAGTAAATTATTATATTAATGCATTAAAGCAGACCTTTCCTAGTTAGGCTAAGAGACAAAGATTTACTATTAGAGCTTCTAGGGCATAAGGACTGCCTATAAATACCCTAAATTTACAGTTCCTTATGGCAGACTTATTAGAAGAACAGAGGGACAAAACCTCCCCTATAGCTAAAGCCCTTAGTTATAAGGCTTCTAATAATAACAAGGGAAATTCTAAGGACTAGGAAAAGAAGTCTTCTAATCCTACCCCTAAGAAGGACTCTAACGCCACTAAAGAGCAGGATAAGAAGGATTTAAACCCTTCTAAGGCCTCTAAAAAGAAGCAGAAGAAGAAAAAGAGTAGCAACGGGGAAAAACAGAAAGGAAAAGAAGCTGCTTTTGCTTTAGGCTATACCCTAGCCATAGGATACGTTAAAGAATTAGATTCTAATAAATCTAGCAGTGATAATAGTAGTGATTCTAATTCTAATTCAGATAGTTCTAGTGCCTCTACCACTAGTAACACTACTAGCAAGCCTACTTTTAGCTACTCTAATAATGTAGTTAAAAACTCCCTTTTGTATGATATAGGTTCTTCCTGTTATATTTGTAATAATAGGGCTTCTTTTAGGGACTTTAAACCTCTAAAGAAAGGTGAAACTAGCGCTATAATTACAGCAGGAGGACCTATTTATCCTAAAGGAAGAGGCATAGCTGTTTTTAACGTTCTAGTTAAAAAAAATCCACTAGAATATAGGCCCTTAGCTTTGCTAGATGCCCTATATTTCCCGGGCATAGATACTAACCTAGTTAGTGGGTTATCTCACTATCTAAAGGGAGGTTATCTAGCTAAAGACTAGCTATTCCTAGCCAATAAAAGCCCCTGTGGGTTACTAGAACCTGCTAAACATAGCTTTTTTCTACAGATTAAGGGGCAACCTACTCCTACAATCTGTAAGCATTTAACCCACCTCTCCTTTATAGGCTCTTAGTATTGCAACTAACAACAATAACCAAGAGCTTATAAGACTAAATTAGGGTTCTCCTACCCTATAGAGGTTTAAATTCCGTAACTAGCTTTTAATCCTAAGGAATATTAACGAATTAAAGAGCTAGAAGATAATGATTTAGAAGATTTAGCCCTATGTCCCACTAAAGCTCCTCCTAGTTAGGCATCTTCTATAGGGGGTTTAGAAGGTCTATACCCTAATAACTTAGGTGATAATAGTAGCCATCTACTGCCCCTAGAGGCCTGTGATTCTTAAGAGGCCTAGCAATAGAGGGAGCTAGGGGATAATAGCCCTAAATCTAACCTAGATCCTAGTTACAAGAAGTTACTAGATCTAGCCCTTCTTTGGCACATTTGATTAGGCTATATAGGCCTCCCTTTACTAAAGAAATTATTGAAATTAGCTAAAGGGATCCCTGATTTTTCCGCCGTTAAAGAAAAGGATTTTAACTGCATAGCCTGTATACAATCTAAAGCTATTAGAAGACTAACTAAACGACCTATTTAGGACCCCCCTAGAGTTCTAGATATTCTAGAGGGAGATACGGTTAAAATCAAACCTATACCGCATAATAAGAAGGCTACAGTCCTTATCCTTATTAATCGAAAATCCCGGTATAAATGGTGCTTTTTATTAGCTAATAAAGAAGGTTTAACCCTTTCTTTAGCTATTAAGGGCTTCTTTAGAGCCCTAAAAAACCGATATAACGCGTATCCTAGGCACCTTTACTTTAACGAAGGTACTGAAATTAATAACAAACTTCAGTTATGGTTATCTTCTAAAGGAATCTGTTTTAGTACCTCTTGCCCCTATATTCACGAATAGAATGGGCTAGTTAAGAGGGCTATTAGGGTTATCCTTAACTAGCTTAGGGCTACACTTTAGTGGTCTAAGCTACCCTTATATCTATAGTCTTATATCCTTCTAGCTATAGTGGAATTAGTTAACATCATAGCTAATACGACTAAACCTTTGACCCCTAAGCAGCTATTTCTAGCTGATTTAGAGCCTAAGACTTCCTATAAACCTGACTTCTTTGAAGATTAGGGCTATAGGGTCTTATTATAAGGTCCTAATACCTCCGGAGCAGAGATCTAAGCTTTAAAAGCTAGCCCCTAGGACTATTCCTAGTCGGTTGCTAGCTACTCTAGGTTCTACTGTTTATCTTGTTTATATTCCCTCTAAAAGGTTAGTTATAAAGACTAGCTTTATTAAAATTATAGAGGATATAGGCTCTGTAAGGTCCCCTAAGTCTTTAGGGAGCAATCCTTTAGAGGGAGAAGCCGATATCTCACGAGATAATCTAGAAATTTAGGATAATTACCCAAAGCCTCCTAAAAGCTTAGCGCCCGCAGCGCCCGCAGCGCCTATACTAACAGCCCCCGGGGCAACTAACACAGCGCCTGCAACCCCTACAACGCCTGCAACGCCTCTAGCGCTACCCCTAGAGAGCCCTAGCTCTAGCGCCCCTAATAAGGGTGCTATTAAAAAACCGTTTTCAGATTTAGATTCTTTAATCAATTCTAATTCTATAGATATTAATAATTTTAATATATCTTTATACGTTAAGGAGATATGCTTTAAGGCATAACAAAAAGGCTAAATTATCCACTAATAACGATTCGGATACCCCTAAGACCTGGAAACAAGCTTTAAAAAGCAAGGATAGTTAAAAATGGATAGATGCAACATTTAACGAATTTAAATAGCTTCTAGCTGCTAGAACCTTTAAATTTATAGGGATAGACTAAATTCCTAAGGGCTAGAGGGTTCTAAAGAATAGGCTTGTTTATAAGCTTAAAAAGGATAAAGAAAATAATCCTCTAAAGTATAAGACCTAACTTATTGCTAAAGGGTTTATGTAGATAGAAGGTTAAGATTATATTGAAACCTACGCTGTAACTAGCATTCCCCCTAGTTAGCGGATCTTACTAGCCCTAGCGGCTTGTAATAACTAGGAAGTTAAATAGGTTGATTTTATAGGGGCCTTTCTAAACAGTCCACTAAAGGAATCTATCTATATGCAAATACCTAATGGATTTACTGAGTTTGCTAAGTCTTCTATACCTAAAGTAGCTAAGTTACTTAAGAAGTATAGCTACAAACCCTCTTAAAAGCAGGTTATTTTCCTATAAAAGGCTTTATATAGATTAAAACAGAGCTCTAGAGAGTGGCAACAGGTTTTAAAAGACCTTCTTCGGAAGCTAGGCTTTTAACCCCTTATATCCGACCTAGCTATCTTCTTTAACCTAACTACATCTATATATATAGCGACTTATGTAAATGACTGCCTTCTAATAGGACTGGATCTAGCTTATATTAATAGGCTAAAGAAGCTACTTTATAAAGCTTATCCTATAGAAGACCGTGGGCTAGCCGAATTTTTCCTAGGCGTTTAAATCACTAGAAATCGAAAGAAAGGGACCCTAACTATCCACTAGTCCTAGTACATTTCTAAAGCCCTAGAAAGATTTAATATAAAGGATGCTAGACCTATTAAAATTCCTCTACAACCTAGAATTATAAAACAGGTAGACTACCTAACTAAACCTCTTTCCCCCCCTAATCACAAGCTATATCAGAGTATTATAGGGACTATTATATACCTAATGCTCCTTATAAGACTTGATATTGCCTTTCCGGTTTAGTGGCTTTCCATAGCGCTAGCTAAGCTGTTTATAGAGCATCTTAATGCTTCAAAACATTTGCTTAGGTACCTTTTAGGCTCTATGGGTTATTCTATAACTTATAGAAGGTCTAAATCTGCTGTTACAGCTTCTGTAACCCTTATTGGCTTCTGTGATAGTGACTTTGCGGGTGATAAGTCCTCTAAATTAACCTATGCTTATCTCTATAAGCTAGCTAAAGGACCTATTAGCTAGAAATCAAAGAAAGCAACTACAATAGCTTTATCCATATTAGAGGCTAAATCTAATGCCTTATATAAAGCTATTAGGGAGCTAGAGTGGCTTTACGGTCTCTTTAAAGAGATAAAGCTACCTATATCACCTCTAGTACTAATTTTTAGTGATAACTAAGGCGCTATTATAACCGCTAATAACCCTGCTCTCTATAGCAGAATAAAGCATACCCTGCTAAAATTTAACTATACTAGAGAAAAGGTACAGAAGGGTATAGCTAAGGTTATCTACATTAATACTAAAGAGATGCCTGCAGATGGTTTAACTAAGCCCCTGCCTAATAATAAATTTCAACAATTTATCTAACTATTAGGCCTTACGAATACAAAGGCTTAATCTAAACTAATAAAATCAACTAAAAAGTCGAAAAACCCTAAAAATTAACAAAAACACTGGAATTACGCCTAAAAGTTATCGATTTTACTGTTTTTAGTCTAAAAGTTATTGGATTTATTATTGGATTTATTATTAGATTTATAGTTAACTTAGATATCTATTAAAGAGCTAAGTCTAGGTATTGAATTAGTTACCTTATACTTTTCTAGAGGGAGTGTTAAAATAATGCTATTTATAGCACTATTTTATAGGCCTACTAGTTGCCTTATTGCGTTATTGCAACGTTAGTTACAAGCGTTGCTTGCAGCGTTGTTTGTTGTGACCTGCGTTCCCATAACTAACCCACGGGCTTGTATGACTAAGCTAACTAGGTTACCCTATAGGGAAGCTAAAATTAACTATAACTAGGTAACTAGTAGTTATATAAAAGGCTAACGTATACTATTCAAATCCTTAAATTTTTCTGGATTTAATAGTATATTTTGTTAATAGGGTTGCCTATTAAAAATGCTTAGTTAGTGCACCTAGGTAGCTAGTTTGTATGGCCGTGAGTTGATTTTTTATTTTTCCTATATAAATAGGTTTTGCGGAAAATAAAAAGTAGCTCCTAAGACCTCTCTAGTGGTCTAGATCCTCCGATACGGTTAGTAGGTCTATGAGGGGACTAGAAATCCTCTCATTGCTTGTCAGACCGTCCGTTAGCTAGGAATCAACTGTATTTAACTATCAAAAGCTCCTAATCTTGAAGAATAAGCTATAATCTAGTGAATCTAGAAGCCGCTGCGTCAGAATCTACTAGGGAGGTCTTCCTATCCCTCTAGTTAGATTCCCTCCCCATTTTCAATAAGAACTATATGCTAAAGCGAGGTAGGTTACTTAAGGGGATTAAAATCTAGAAGTTTTTAATAATAAAGACCTCTATATAGCAGTGGCTTACTTAGTTTTACTATAAGTGTTCTATACACTTATTATAGCCTTTAACTATAAATAGTAGTAATGTAATATTATAAATGCCTTCCTTAATACTAAAGCGTAAGGAGATATCTATGTTAAATAACTACATAGCTATACTAATAGTACTAGTAGGGTTTATAAGCTTAAAAGAGCTCTCTATAGTTTACTTATTTCTCCTCTTTAGTGGTTAGAAGATATTACTAAGGAACTTAAAAAGCAGGGCTTTTATTAATTAATAAGTAAGCTCTATATCTTTTAACGTAATAATATTATACTTCTTCTTTATATAAATAACATAATTATTATAGGAAAGACCCTAGCGATTATTAAAGATATTATTAAGCAACTAGAGAAATACTACAAATTAAAGCAACTAGGCAAGGTTAAGCTATTCCTTAGCATTAAATTCGTATATAATTATGCTAACTAAACTATCCTTCTTTACTAAAAGCTCTACATATAGAGTATTATAAAGAAATTTAATATTAAGAATATTAATGCTTTAAATATTCTATAGCTTCTAAAGACTATAATCCTATTAGACTAGAAAGAGCTTAATATAGCCTTTAATCTTTCTAACTAGGTAAAACACATAGAAAGCTTTAATTAGCTCTTTATATTTACAAGACCTAATATTATGTTTATTGTTAAAATAATGCTATTTATAGCACTATTTTATAGGCCCACTAGTTGCCTTGTTGCGTTGTTGCAACGTTAGTTACGGGCGTTGCTTGCAGCGTTCAGTTGTGACTCGCGTTGTTCCCACAACCAACCCACGGGCTTGTATGACTAAGCCAACTAGGTTACCCTATAGGGAAGCTGAAATCGACTGTAACTAGGCAACTAGTAGTCGTATAAAAGGCTGACGTATACTGTTCAAATCCTTGAATTTTTCTGGATTTAATAGTATATTTTATTAATAGGGTTGTCTATTAAAAATGCTTAGTTAGTGCACCTAGGCAGCTAGTTTGTATGGCTGTGAGTCGATTTTTTATTTTTCCTATACAAATAGGTTTTGCGGAAAATAAAAAGTAGCTCCTAAGACCTCTCTAGCGGTCTAGATCCTCCGATACGGTTAGTAGGTCTATGAGGGGACTAGAAATCCTCTCATTGCTTGTTAGATTGTCCGTTTAGCTAGGAATCAACTGTATTTAACTATTAAAGCTCTCTATCTTGCAGAATACGCTATAATCTAGTGAATCTAGAAGCCGCCGCATTAGAATCTAGTAGGGAGGTCTTCCTATCCCTCTAGCTAGATTCCCTTCCTATTTTCAATAGGTTATGAGCCCGGAAGGCCTATAGATTACTACATTACTGCGTTATTCTACTGCGATTACTGCTTGATTTTGGGTACTGTTACTACCTACTATACCTGTGAGCTCTTAAGATTACGAAGGAAACCACTAGAATTTGAAGCTCTTTATTTACTAGTACCACGCATTGCAACATCAGACCTTTGGTGTTAAAAATCAACTACAGCCGCACCCGTAACCACCACATTGCAACCCTGTAACTATCTAGTTACAACCATAACCTCTTGTGATTCTATTCACTACTGCGACCGTTATATTTAATATTATCTATAATAGTAGATACGCTACATCCTTTAAAATCATTGGACATCTAGTATATCTATACTAGGCTTTTTGACCTATTACATTACGTTGCACGCACTATACATTACGTTACGTTGCGTTGTGGCTTCTGTAATACCTATTATCTACGATTCCTATCCTTGGTGTTGAGAAATTTTCCTCGCGGAGATTCTTCTCTGCCATTTTTCTGCCCGCGCATACTAAAGATCCACTTTTTAGACCTAAGGGCTACCCTCTTAAACGGCCCCGCCACACAATTTACGTACGCAACTAGATTGCAACACAAGCAATTTCTAGCGCGTGTTATTTGTAACAGAAATAAATTTGGAGATTTAACACAGCGACCAGAAGATGGCACCACCTAGTTATAAGGGTAAGGCCCCTGCTATGGGGCCTTCTAGCCCCCCTAGGGACCCTAGTAGGATGGATATAGAAGGTTAACCGGCTATTTAGGCCAGTGCTCTACAGCTACAGATGCAGAGCCAAATTAAACAATAAGGCAAGACCTTATCTGATTTTATTAGGTATAGCGAGGAAAATCGTATTAAAAACGAGGCTAGCATTAATGATCTTCTAGAGAAGTTAACGCAAACCATGATTGTTATGCAAGGTCTTTAGGCTTCTAATAGACCTAAGGAAGAAAATACTAAGGTTCTAGAAGAAGACCTGGCTACTACTTCTGTGAGCGTACCTTCTAGTAACTTACAAGCTGCCTTTAACATAGGTGCTATAAAGGAACTAAATAAGAAGGTTCACTCTATTCCAGAGGGAGCTAAGCTAAAAGGCCCTAAAAACTATGATCAGTGGAAGCAAGCCCTAAGCATATAATTTAGAGCCCTAGGATTACCTGAATTTATAGATAATCCAAGCCTAGCAGGCCATCTAGCTGACTGTGACTAAGCTATTCTTTTAATGATATTAAGAGATAGCTGCTAACCTGGACTATAGGCTGCTATATATTAGCAAAAATCCCCCGAAGAAGCCTATAAAGTCCTTATTAGGCAGTATTCGCAGAGTGCTAAAATCCAGCGTGGTACACTATACGCTAGCTACCACTCCCTAAACTTTTTAAGTTATAAGGGATCTTTAGAGGCTTTTAATGCTAATTTTAATAATTTACTAGCTAGACTATAGCTTTGTAGTGTAGAGATCGCCCCTATTAATTAAGTAAATCATTATATTAATGCATTAAAGCAGACCTTTCCTAGTTAGGCTAAGAGACAAAGATTTACTATCAGAGCTTCTAGGGCACAAGGACTGCCTGTAAATACCCTAAATTTACAGTTCCTTATAGCGGACTTATTAGAAGAACAGAGGGACAAAACCTCCCCTATAGCTAAAGCCCTTAGTTATAAGGCTTCTAATAACAACAAGGGAAATTCTAAGGATTAGGAGAAGAAATCAACTAATCCTACCCCTAAGAAGGACTCTAACGCCACTAAAGAGCAGGATAAGAAGGATTCAAACCCTTCTAAGGCCTCTAAAAAGAAGAAGAAGAAGAGTAGTAACGGGGAAAAACAGAAAGGAAAAGAAGCTGCTTTTGCTTTAGGCTATACCCTAGCCACGGGATACTTTGAAGAATTAGATTCTGATGAATCTAGTAGTGATAATAGTAGTGATTCTGATTCTGATTTAGATAGTTCTAGTGCCTCTACCACTAGTAACACTACTAGCAAGCCTACTTTTAGCTACTCTAACAAGGTGGTTAAAAACTCCCTTTTGTATGATACAGGTTCTTCCTGTCATATTTGTAATAATAGGGCTTCTTTTAGGGACTTTAAACCTCTAAAGAAAGGTGAAACTAGCGCTATAATTACAGCAGGAGGACCTATTTATCCTAAAGGAAGAGGCACAGCTGTTTTCAACGTTCTGGTTAAGAAAAATCCACCAGAATATAGGCCCTTAGCTCTGCTAGATGCCCTATATTTCCCGGGCATAGATACTAACCTAGTTAGTGGGTTATCTCACTATCTAAAGGGAGGTTATCTAGCTAAAGATCAGCTTTTCCTAGCCGATAAAAGCCCCTGTGGGTTATTAGAACCTGCTAAACACGGCTTTTTTCTACAGATTAAGGGGCAACCCACGCCTACAATCTGTAAGCATTCAACCCACCTCTCCTTTATAGGCTCTCAATACTGCAACCAACGGCAACGACAACCAAGAGCTTATAAGACTAAATTAGGGTTTTCCTACCCTATAGAGGTTCAAATTCCGCAACTAGCTTTTAATCCCGAGGAATATCAACGAATCGAAGAGCTAGAAGACGATGATTTAGAAGATTTAGCCCTATGTCCCCACCAAAGCTCCTCCTAGTTAGGCACCTTCTATAGGGGGTTTAGAAGGTCTATACCCTAATGACTTAGGTGACAATAGTGGCCGTCTATTGCCCCCAGAGGCCTGTGATTCTTAAGAGGCCTAGCAACAGAGGGAGCTAGGGGATAATAGCCCTGAAAAGCTAGATTCTAGTTATAAGAAGTTACTAGATTTAGCCCTTCTTTGGCACATTCAAATTAGGCTATATAGGCCTCCCTTTACTAAAGAAATCATCGAAATTAGCTAAAGGGATCCCTGATTTTTCCGCTATTAAAGAAAAGGATTTTAACTGCATAGCCTGTATGTAATCTAAAGCTATTAGAAGACTAACTAAACGACCTATTCAGGACCCCCCTAGAGTTTTAGATATTCTAGAGGGAGATATGGTTAAAATCGAACCTATACCGCATAATAAGAAGGCTATAGTCCTTATACTTATTAATCGAAAATCCCGGTATAAATAGTGCTTTTTATTAGCTAATAAAGAAGGTTTAACCCTTTCTTTAGCTATTAAGGGCTTCTTTAGGGCCCTGAAAAACCGATATAACGCGTATCCTAGGCACCTTTACTTTGACGGAGGTACTGAAATCAATAACGAACTTTAGTCATAGTTATCTTCTAAAGGAATTTATTTTAGCACCTCTTGCCCCTATATTCACGAACAGAATGGGCTAGTTAAGAGGGCTATTAGGGTTATCCTAGACTGGCTTAGGGCTACACTTTAGTGGTCTAAGCTGCCCTTATATCTATAGTCTTATATCCTTCTAGCCATAGTGGAATTAGTTAATATCACAGCTAATATAACTAAACCTTTGACCCCTAAGCAGCTATTTCTAGCTGATTTAGAGCCTAAGACTTCCTATAAGCCTAACTTCTCGAAAATTAGGGCTATAGGGTCTTATTGTAAGGTCCTAATACCTCCGGAGCAGAGATCTAAGCTTCAAAAGCTAGCCCCTAGGACTATTCCTGGTCGGTTGCTAGCTACTCTAGGTTCTACTGTCTATCTTGTTTATATTCCCTCTAAAAGGTTAGTCATAAAGACTAGCTTTGTTAAAATTATAGAGGATATAGGCTCTGTAGGGTCCCCTAAGCCTTTAGGGACTAATCCTTCAGAGGGAGAAGCCGATATCTCACGAGATAATCTAGAAATTCAGGATAGTTACCCAAAGCCTCCTGAAAGCTTAGCGCCCGCAGCGCCCACAGCGCCCACGACAGCGCCTGCAACGCCTCCAGCGCTACCCCTAGAGAGCCCTAGCTCTAGCGCCCCCAATAAGGGAGCTATCGAAAAACCGTTTTCAGATTTAGATTCTTTAATTAATTCTGATTCTATGGATATCGATGATTTCAATATATCTTCATACGTCAAGGAGATATGCTTCAAGGCACAACAAAGGGCTAAATCATCCACTAAAAACAACGATTTGGATACCCCTAAGACCTGGAAACAAGCTTTAAAAAGCAAGGATAGTCGAAAATGGATGGATGCAACTTTTAACGAATTTAAATAGCTTCTAGCTGCCGGAACCTTTAAATTTATAGGGATAGACTAAATTCCTAAGGGCTGGAGGGTTCTAAAGAATAGGCTTGTTTACAAGCTTAAAAAGGATAAAGAAAATAATCCTCTAAAATACAAGGCCTGACTCGTTGCTAAAGGGTTTATGCAGATAGAAGGTTAAGATTATATTGAAACCTACGCTGTAACTAGCATTCCCCCTAGTTAGCGGATTTTACTAGCCCTAGCGGCTTGTAATGACTGGGAAGTTAAATAGGTTGATTTTATAGGGGCCTTTTTAAACAGTCCACTAAAGGAATCCATCTATATGCAAATACCTGACGGATTTACTGAATTTGCCGAGTCTACACCTGAAGTAGCTAAGTTACTTAAGAAGTATGGCTACAAACCCTCTCAAAAGCAGGTTATTTTCCTATAAAAAGCTTTATATAGATTAAAACAAAGCTCTAGAGAGTGGCAGCAGGTTTTAAAAGACCTTCTTCGGAAGCTAGGCTTTTAACCCCTTATATCTAACCTAGCTGTCTTCTTTAACCTAACTACATCTACATATATAGCGACTTATGTGGATGACTGCCTTCTAATAGGACCGGATCTAGCTTATATTAATAGGCTAAAGAAGCTACTTCATAAAGCTTATCCTATAGAAGACTGTGGGCTAGCCGAATTTTTCCTAGGCGTTTAAATCACTAGAAATCGAAAGAAAGGGACCCTAACTATCCACTAGTCCTAGTACATTTCTGAAGCCCTAGAAAGATTCAATATGAAGGATGCTAGACTTGTTAAAATTCCTTTATAACCTGGAATTATAAAACAGGTAGACTACCTAACTAAACCTCTTTCCCCCCTTAATCACAAGCTATATTAGAGTATTATAGGGACTATTATGTACCTAATGCTCCTTATAAGACCTAATATTGCCTTTCCGGTTTAGTGGCTTTCCACAGCGCTATCTAAGCCGTTTATAGAGTACCTTAATGCTTCTAAACATCTGCTTAGGTACCTTTTAGGTTCTATGGGTTATTCTATAACTTATAGAAGGTCTAAAGCTACTATAGCTTCTGCAACCCTTATTGGCTTCTGTGATAGCGACTTCGCGGGTGATAAGTCCTCTAAATTAACCTATGCTTATCTCTATAAGCTAGCTAAAGGACCTATTAGCTAGAAATCGAAGAAAGCAACTACAATAGCTTTATCCATATTAGAGGCTGAATCTGATGCCTTATGTGAAGCTATTAGGGAGCTAGAGTGGCTTTATAGTCTCTTTAAAGAGATAAAGCTACCTATAGCACCTCTAGTACTAATTTTTAGTGATAACTAAGGCGCTATTACAACCGCTAATAACCCTGCTCTTCATAGCAAAACAAAGCATACCTTGCTAAAATTCAACTATACTAGAGAAAAGGTATAGAAGGGTATAGCTAAGGTTATCTATATTAACACTAAAGAGATGCCTGCAGATGGTTTAACTAAGCCCCTGCCCTATGATAAATTTCAACAATTTATCCAACTATTAGGTCTTACGAATACAAAGGCCTAGTTTAAAACCAACTAAAAAGTCGAAAAACCCGAAAAATCAACAAAAACACTGGAATTACGCCTAAAAGTTATTGATTTTACTGTTTTTAGTCTAAAAGTTATTGGATTTATTATTAAATTTATGGTTAACTTAGATATCTATTAAAGAGCTAAGTCTAGGTATTGAATTAGTTACCTCATACTTTTCTAGAGGGAGTGTTAAAATAATGCTATTTATAGCACTATTTTATAGGCCCACTAGTTGCCTTGTTGCGTTGTTACAACGTTAGTTACGGGCGTTGCTTGCAGCGTTCAGTTGTGACTCGCGTTGTTCCCACAACCAACCCACGGGCTTGTATGACTAAGCCAACTAGGTTACCCTATAGGGAAGCTGAAATTGACTGTAACTAGGCAACTAGTAGTCGTATAAAAGGCTGACATATACTGTTCGAATCCTTGAATTTTTCTGGATTTAATAGTATATTTTATTAATAGGGTTATCTATTAAAAATGCTTAGTTAGTGCACCTAGGCAGCTAGTTTGTATAGCTATGAGTCGATTTTTTATTTTTCCTATATAAATAGGTTTTGCGGAAAATAAAAAGTAGCTCCTAAGACCTCTCTAGTGGTCTAGATCCTCCGATACGGTCGGTAGGTCTATAAGGGGACTAGAAATCCTCTTATTGCTTGTCAGATCGTCCGTTTAGCTAGGAATTAACTGTATTTAACTATCAAAGCTCTCTATCTTGCAGAATACGCTATAATCTAGTGAATCTAGAAGCCGCCGCATCAGAATCTAGTAGGGAGGTCTTCCTATCCCTCTAGCTAGATTCCCTTCCCATTTTCAATATTTATAATAAATTAACTCTATAGTGTGAATTCTACACTAAAGCAGGTTTATATAGATCTTTAGAAGTATCTTTAAAGATACCTTTATAGCTTAGAGGATTTAGGGATTATTCTTAGAGAAAGAGACCTTTTAGACCCTAAAGCAGTCCTCTAGGTTAAGGGATTTAGTAATACTTTACTTACTAATAACTTAGATATAAGATATTTAACTATAGGGTATATTATAATACTAGCTAGAGGATTAATCCTTTAGTAATTAAAGAAGCAAACTCTTATAGCCCTTAGCTTAACTAAAGCAGAATTTATTAACCTTATGCTAACTAGGTTATCTATGCTTTAGGTAGCATATTTACTTAAGGACTTTAGGATTAAGTAATTATAACTATTACTATTATTTACTAATAGCTAGAACGCGAAAGCTAATATGCTTAATAAGAAGCATAAGGGATATACGCATTATATTAATTTGCAATATAAATAGATTATATAGAAGGCATAAGAATAGGAATTCTAACTTTAATAGATTAGAATAGACTAAATAATAGCTAATAGCTTTATAAAGGGCCTAGAACGCATTAAACACGCTAATTTTATATGCCTTCTTTATATAATAAAGGCTAGGGACTTTAAGAAGGGTTATGTTTTAAAAGAGGCCTTAAAGGCCTAATCTTATATAATTATTTTCTCTCTTTTCTTTCCTTTCTTATAGTAGCTAGATATGCTACTAGGGGCAGTGTTAAGGGTATTCATAGCCTTACATCATAGCCTTAGGCATTAGCCTCGTTATCTAACAATGTAGCCTCCTATGCCGCGTTTAATATCGCGTTTAATATTACGATTTATTGTAACCTCTGTTTAGAGGCTTTGTTTAGATATCTAGATTTATTAGATTAGTAGATTTAAAGCTTATAAGCTTCTCTTTTCTCTGCTAGATTCTGAATTCCTAGATAGCAATTCTACATCATCTTCCTTCTTCTCTCTTTGCCTCCTCTCCTTCCACAATAAGTAATCTATTATTAGAGAGATATAAGGAAACTCAGTTGCACACAAGGTATATAGTGGCACAAAAGAATACATCTATTTACATATAGGCTACTAGTAATAAGAGATATTTCTCATCCTAGCCCCTGTCTCCCTTGTGTATTTCCTTCCTACGGATCCGTAGTCCGTCATACACAGCTAATTAGCGCAATTGCCCCTGCGCACTCCGCAATCCGTAGGCAGGTAGGTATTATACGCACTTTCCAGGGCACAAACACTGAATCATGACGAGCAGGGGCAACAAACGAATTGCTAGCAGCCTCTTCTTCTGTGCGTCCGATGCAATGAATGGTCCCTGCATTTGTTTCCGAGAATCATTGAAGCTAATAAAGGATGCGGACATGGCAAGCCCGAGTTGGTGCAAACTAGATGATAGAAGTTCCGCTGGATCAAAAACAATGACCGACCACCTTCGTGGCTTGATCCGGATCGATCTACAACACGTTTGCGTGAGCACACGTCAAGCGGCACGCTCTGACACTGTGCGGAGTACGGGCGACCATTCCTTCTCGAAAGGAGGGATGGCTGGCCTTTTCATTGGAACGCAAAAAGTGTCTTCACCCCATTGTAGCATCTCGCCCTTGAGCATTGCACGAGAGACATCTTCTCCAATCATCGGCGTTCGCGAAACTCGGGACCCTCCCCTCGTGAGTCAGCCTGGAGCTGAGTCGAGAGACATTTGACGCGGCGACGAACAACCCCGCGCATCAAACACCTCTGTGCGGATCTCACCCGTGGACGACAACGACAAAAAGCACCGAGAGGGAAAGAGGGAAAGGCCGGAACCAAATCCGTACGAACTACGGACTAGTCCTGTTATCGTCTTGCCGTGAACGGGGTGAGCACCAGCCGTCCCGGGAGCTTATTAGCGCGTTGGCGCGCACTGGCTGGCCAGCAGCAGCAGCAGCAGCAGCAGCAGCGACGAGATGATGATTCCCGGTAGAATCTCGGCAAATGACTCGAACGCCCATTATATCTCGGCAATGCGCAGAGGCATCTCGAGACCCCCCCCCGTTCCGATGGCCCGTAACAGCCCACAGAAACTCCTGTCGGGCAGCCCGCCCTGTCATCATCCCCCCTTCCACGGGGCGCAGTGATGAGGACACGGAACAATGACGACTTCTTTACTCCGTATTATAGACCTCGTCCACTCAACTCAACGGGCATGCAATGCAACCTCTCGCTTTGTACCGTCCGTCAAGGCGCCACGAGATGACAGGATTCTTTTCCGACACTTGCCTCAATGGCCCGCCCATCTGAGTGAGCCGTGAGAGCTTGCTCTCTACGGAGTAAACGTCAATCATGATTGCGCGTGCTCTAGAAGTCACCGTTCCGGAGGTCCGTACCCGCGGATAAATAAAGCCTCGGCCATCTCACGAATAACATCCCAGACTTGTGAGGTTTGGTGACACTGCGTTTCTGTGCATGGTTCTCCTGGGAAAGTAATACGAGGACCACCACGCAAGACACCTTCTCCACGCTACAGGTGCCTGCGGGTAGTTTCCTCAGTAGGTTTCTGTACGGATTAGGTGAGGCAATTAATGAATCGAAGCTACCCTAGACGAATGACACTGTCTCAAGTATCAACGCCAATGCCACTCGCAGTTCCTTGTGTAGATTATAAAAATTCGACAAGTGTATGATCACTTTCTTGGCATGTTGACCGGCTTTGCACAATGCTTCATAATGTCTGCGCACTTTGTAAGCTCATAGCAGAAGATCGAACTCATTCCCCCAACATTGGGGCATTACTATTATTCCATCCGGATCGCGAAAATTCTTCCTTTGCTCAGAGTCCGACTCTAATAGGGCACACAAAGGATATTGAAAACGTGTTAAATTCTCAGAAATGATCCTTCTGTCTTGAATAATTAATTACTAGTACGGAGTACAGTGGCGTTGACTCTCTGTAGCTCGTCGTTGTACAACTCTGTTGGCGAACCCAAACCAAGGTAGCAGCACGCCTCCCAGCCTCTCTACACGTGGTCCGCGACCCCTCCCGAGAACCCGACATCGCATCGTTTAGTAAATACCGGGGATAATTCTGTACCGGACAATCTGCTTGTACTTCTCCCAGTCATCGCCGTACTTGCGGTGGCACTTCTCATCATCGCGACGGTCACGGTGAATGAGCAACACAGCAAAGTAAACAACATAGAAGTAAGTGATCGGCATTGCCCAACCACGGGCGCTGCCTTGAATGACCTCACGGCCATCCCTCATGATGAAGGCACCTTCGCTGGCCGCACCAGCACCAGCAGCCAGAATTTGGTAGCCTGCGAGACCAGTGGGGAGACTGTAGGGCCAAGATTGAATCCAGTCACCCAGGTAGTTGATGTGACGAGCGATGCCCCACCAGCCAGAGATGAGAAGCTTGCTTCCAGTCTTGGTCTCAATGTACTTGAGGTGGGCGACCCTGGGGTCCTTGGGGTTGGTGCGGAACGCGTTCTTCTGGCTATTGGCGGAACGGAAGATGTAGAAGCCAAGGACGATGAGGGAAATGATGCCAGCCAAGCCAGCAGGACCAAGAGATAGAGGATGTACAGAGAGATATCGAGTTTGCATGGAGTAGACGAAAGGGACCCAAACTAGGTCACCAAACGCAAGCATCATTCCAAAGCCGTCGGTGGTGATGTCCATCGTCGTCAGAATCGCTGGCTCAAACCACCAAGAATCAATAATGTACACTGCCTGCACGACAGTAATGCAGATGATGCTATCAGTGACAAACCCAAAGTTGCGGTACTGCTGAGCGCACCATGCACAGTTGAGGATGATCCAGCCCATCATACCGGGGCGCAACTCACACCATTCCTTCAAATCAACTTCGCCGATAAGGGGAATGGTCACTCGCGGATTAAGCTCACGGCCGATGAACCAGTCATAGAGCAGGTTGCCGGAGTGGCCACCTGCAGCAAGCTCGCGAAGCTCGGTGTTGCCGGACTTGACACTGAAGCTGCGGACATAGACGAATGTAGCGATAGCATAAGAGATGCCGATACTAGCCGTGAGAATCTGCAAATAGTTCTCGCTGATGAACGTCCAAACGGGAAACTCGGCCCCTTGGGCCACGGTCCCGGCAGCCAACGCAGCGAGAGTAGCTGTGTTGGAGTAGAGAGCTGCACAGTTTTATTTATTCATTAGCCCCTGTTGTCATCACGGTAGATGTGACCAGAAAACAATACGTACTGTTGAATCTGTACTTGAGGCGTCCACCAGAGCTCAACACCGTTCCCTCCACCTCGGTCGCGGGCAAAACTCGATACAGAATCAGGTTCAGAAGGTAGTATGCCAGAACGGCACCGGTGGCCTTCCAGCTGGCGAGTCCCGAAAGTCCACCACGCGGCCAGCCGACCTCGAGCTTCAGCTGGTCCAAGGTCAAGGAGCGCGGGCTAAGAAGCGACGGCGCGGGGCATCCCGATATATCGTTGCAGACGAAGGTGAAGACGTAGACGAGGAGAGGTAGACCGAAGGAGATGGCAAAGGCACCAGGGCTAATGGAGCAAAGCGGGATTGATCAGCAATTAATTATTCCTCACGGAGACTGTGAATGCAGAGGATCGCGGAAATTCGGTGTACTCACGGCCCGAAAAACTCGTAGCCATGCTCAGCTGGAGCGGCTGCACCCTTGACGGGCGATTTGGTTTTTGATGGCATGGTCTGCATGTATTGCCAACACGCGAGTAACTAGACGCGCTTTTCAAATTCGAGTCCAGAGTCGGTCGACAAGCCAGCCGCCTATTTAAAAAGAATCGACGGTCGCAAACAACTCCAGCACGTCACGACTGTGAGAAGGGGGGCGGTGGACGATGCGACAAAGGATCTTACGGCTGCTCCTGAATCCGAAGAGGGGAACATTCTCAAAATTTATTATTTATTTCGGCGAGCTGAGCACCCGGATCGTCTCATCAACGTCACTAGGGTGGTCAGAATGGCTCAAAGTGGCTTAGCGCTGGTTGCGAGGAGAATGAATAACTGGATCTTGCGGATAAACTGTTTTGCCTGGCTGATGGCTTCGCGCTTGGTGGCGCGAGTTCCACAGCGGCGGATCTGCCCATGCAATCGTGGTCAGTGTCGTCGCAAGTAGCTGTATTATGCGGATGCTCGTGCCACGTCCCGCTTTTTAGGTCAATGATTTCAAGGTAGTGCTTATTATTAGCAAAACAGCGTGTTTGAAAAAATTAGAATGTGGTGAATAGCAAAAGTACATAAACGCCGTGTTAAAGCAATAAAAATCAATATAAAAGCCTGTTTAAAATAGGCACTGTCATATCTCAATCACAATCCGCATATTTCTTAAAGTGGCCGTTTTGCCAATGTGGCAATTAGAAAAGTGGGGCATGGCACGAGCTACTGATGACTGGGCTACATAGAGACTTCCGCAAAAAAAAGCAACCATTTCTCTTTAGAGAGTAGAGAGTTGTCGTGCCCACGTCCCTTCTGAGTATCACATTGATGGTAAGAGCACGATACTTGACCATATCCGCTTGTTGCCGCAGTGCCCTCCCCACCCGAATCGGCGTTACCACTCCGACCAACGGCCCATACACGATAACACGTTGTCACAATGCGGCCAAGTCTTTGGAGCGCGGCGTTCCTCGCCGCTTCCCTCGCCAGTGCAAAAGAGGAGCCGTCGTCGACTACACGTGTCCCGGAATGTACGGCAACGGCATCGTCAGGCACCGGGGGCTTCTTCGACCTGCGACCTGTCGTGGCGCATCCTCAACACAAGGGCAAGCAGCACAACACGGGCGTAACGAAAGACTATCACTCGAGGGGCTATGATTATGGCAAGAATTTCACGCTCAACATCTGCGGAGCGGTTGTCGATCCGGTGGCGGACGTGAGGGGAGTGCCGCAGAGCTCATGGAGCAATGTGAGCGCTTACTACACGTCGCATGGAAGCATATACTCTATAGGGTTTGTTTGGCGTTCTGCTGGCTATCTTCTCGGGTGCCTGGGTACTGACTTTCTTACAAGCTCCGAGTCAATGGATTTGGTTAGTCGTGGTCGCAAGCTGGTCTTGCAATACACGGGCGGGTCGCCTTGCGGATCGACGAAGTCGAGTAAAAGCAGGCGGGATGCGTCCTCTCACCCGCCCAAGTATAGCCGGGGAAGCAAGGAATCGACCTCGACGGGCCAGCCTCACGTTGTGGATTCGCTCGCGAAGGACGACGATGACAAGGACACAGCTACGAAACGGAAATCCACGACCATCTCCTTTCTCTGCGACCGAGACCCTAGTAACGCTCAGGCCGCGTTCTCCTTTGTTGGCGTGTCGCCAGATGAGTGTTCCTATTTCTTCGAGGCTCGTTCAGTCCATGCCTGTGCTGGAGCCGAGCCTCACAAGCCCGGCAGTGTTGGGCCAGGAAGTGTGTTTGGCATCATCCTGTTGATCGCCATCTTAGTGTACGCTCTGGGTGGTGTATTCTACAACCGAACCGTTACAAATGCTCGCGGTTGGCGGCAACTGCCAAACTATAGTTTGTGGGCTGGTATCTGGAACTTCTTCAGCGTATGTGTAATGCAACCCGAAAATGACAGCTCACAGAACGCGAGACTCATTAACATTGACAGGACATATTCATCATATTGTTTTCCTCATGCGCAAGATGCCTCCCTGGACGAAGAGGCTATAGCCACTTGAACACGAGTTCAAGACATGGAAATTCTGACGCGGAAAATCGCCTTATTGACCAGCTTGACGAGGAATGGGACGATTGAGAAAGAGTCAAAGTCGATTCGAAATATTTCCATTCTTGGAGGTCCAAAATGCTTTGTATCGGCCAATTTTGTGCTGGGAAATAAGCTTTCTTCCTTTGTGTGTATACGTATTCTACGATGGCATTTCCGGTGTGTCGGCGTTGGAGGGTATGAAATTGACGAATTGGAATGGTTCAAGACAAAGTTTGTTGATTTCACTGCGACGATGGTCCATGTTCGACGGAAAATGTCAGCCTGCGTCCCGCAAAAGAGTTATTGGTTTATGAAGGGGCTGAGCTGTGATACTGACACGTTCTGCCACATGCTTTCCTGCTGCTGCCTTTCACCCATCGCGCGATGATACCAAACAGCTAGCCTGCACGCTACCTAGTCATGCAATCCAAAAAGCCGGGATTTGTGGCGCATCAGCACCGATGCCGTCTGACAAGTGACGCGAAGGATCGCCAACTGCCCCGACCGCTTGACAGCATGCAGGCGTCCCTTGGCCCATACAACGACTTCTGCTTCCAAGAAAGCACCCACGTCTTGCCTGTGTCCCAAAACAGACGCACCGGCTCCCGAAAGGCCATGGCTTCCCTTCCTGTATGCCAACTATATTCCCAGCCCAGTATGGCTTGCATATTCCCCAGCGGGCCTCGGCAAGCCGTTGGAGGAGCACAGTTCGCTTCTTGACTGGGGCTGCCCCTACTTTCCCTCAGAACTTGCACGTCATCTCCAACTTGCACAGTCTGGTTCTCCCCCTTGTCCCTTGTGGTGTCTTGCGTGTTCTCACTGTTGGTTTCTGGGGCTTGTGGCACGTTGTGTGACCGGCAGATCCGGGCGGGCTGTTTCGCGGGCTGTGTCGCGGGCTCTTTCGCAGTGGGTGGTGCTTTCTGGAAGCTTTGTCGCGGGATGCAGTTCTCCTTCTCCGTCTTCTTCCTCTTCTTCTTCTCTGGATAAGAGCGTTTGTCGTATGCGTTTTGCTGCGGGACGGCCAAACAACGAATGTGGACCAACTTGCTGGAAATTGGTGGTTTGCCCTTGCCTGGAAAGAAAATTCTGTAACTAAGCTTGGCTTGTGCGAGCTCCTTTGGTGATTTCCTGTTGCGTGCTGACGCATTCCCGACGGCTTCAGCCACACGAAACGTGCATGTGGCCCTGCGCGTGTAGTCGATGATCGGTAGACGACCCGAAAGACTTTTGAGGTAGGTGAATTATGATGGGAATTTATTCCATGTCATGCACGACACTGGGTGTTGTGGAGCCGCGTTGAGCAGAAAGCCGGGCTGAAGGCTTGAGGTCCATGCCGTCTGTCAGTCTGTCAGTCTGTCAGTCTGTCTGTCTGTGCATGTAGTTGTACAGAAAGCTCGCTTTCCGCGAGGCAGTCTACTTGTCCTTTCGTCGGTTCTTTTCGCGTTTTTCTTTTGATGGCAAGTGAGCCCGATCGATGATGAAGAGAGAAGCGATGGATGAGAAGCCGTTGTGAAGCCGTTGTGCGAAGTATACACCTGCGGTAGGATGTCAGACACATGGGATCAGGGCTCAGCACCATACAGCCGATATGGTCTACAATACGGTGTCCGTAGTGTTCCATGGCATCGAGTCCTCTTCACACAACCTGCAAACAACGCGGGCCTGAGAAGTGCACCTCGAGCCAAAAGACCACTCGGTGCTCAAGTACAACCCCCTGCATGCCAGTTCGATAACCAGAACCTGAACTCAATCCAACGTCCAACGTCCAACGTCCAACGTCCAACAGGGATGGCAACTACCTGCACGCACGTGAGGGACACTCTTGGCGAATGTGGTATCTTCTGCAAGAGTCCAAAAATGACAGTTTTCGGAACATCCCTGCCTCACAAGCGAACATACCGTCCCAGGAGTCAGGACCAACTATCAATCTGCTGCCAGAGCGGAGGTTTGTTTCTTGTTATGAATTAGAAAAGGGGCTGGAATAGAAATGGACAGAAAAACGTGTTGTTCCAGGTAATGATAAAAAGACCAAGCCCCTCCTGGACACGTTCCTGTAAAGCATTCTTGGTGCTCGGAACAATGACGAGGTGGTTGTGCCTCATCAACTCAGATCCCGCTCACTTTTGCAAAACGCCCCTGCGCTGCCGCTTCCAGTCACTGTCAAGCCGACCACGCTATTCTTGACGGCCCGCTGGCAGTCTTCTCCAGCTGGCAGAGCCCGAGCAGTGAGAGAAGTTCTTTTGGTATTTTGCGATTATAAATATTGCATCTTGTTTCTTCCCCCCCTGTCCCCATCCCACACCCCCTCACTATTATCCCACCTTTGGCTATCATTTGTTATTGGTCTCTTTCATCATTATCGACACTCACTACCTTTAATGCAATTCATCATCTCAGGCAAGAGACGAAGGGTAAACCCGTCTTTGCTTTTCGCTTCTTTTGGCTAAAACCGAACATCGACTGCTTGCTTGGGAGACCTTGCCGTTTAATTTGAAAAGCAAGACTTCTCACATATCTTCACACAAATTTGGCTTGTTGCACGCTTCTCAAGGGGAGAAATAAAAAAAATAAAAAGCCAAAGGGACAAACTTCACCATCCGAGACGGCATATCCTCATCCTTCATCATCATACTGAAGCTGCCGTCGTCTGTCAGCCATGATGCGTAATCCCTTTCTGCCGCACCAGGCTGTGGATGGAAACGCACAACTTCCGATCCAGGAATCTCAGGGGTTCTCAGTCAGCATGGGCTTAACAATGGTACGTGTTGTTCCTGCACATGGGTAAACTAAACTAATGTGCGGAAAAAGACCAACTTCAACTCGGCGTACCCAGCGCTGCCACCTACCAACATCAACTCAAGTCTCTCGACTTTGCACCATCCTCCCGGCTTGGCAACGGCGACATCACCCGACTTCATAGAGACGCCACATCCTCCTGTGCGGAGCAGAAACAGTGCTGGTCTTGATTCAACGTTATGCTTGGACGAATGCTATAACATGAGGCCCTGGAATCCAAACTACTGCCCGGCATTTGACAATCTCAGCTTATTCGATGCCGCCTTCATGGCATCGCCCGTTCCGCAGGATGGGCATGGGCAGTGGGAGTCCCAATCAGCAAAATGCCACTCGGAATGCCACCTTGGAGAGTGGTCAGGTTACCTACCGAATCATGCCTTCGACAACATCTACGAGTGGCGGCTCAACGGCCACGGCGTAGCTCTCTCCCCACCAGCCACCACGTCGTCTCAGCCCAACACACCCTTCGACATGGCCGAACCTTTCGCGTCCCCAGTCCCCTCCCTTACGTCCCCATTGCCACATCAGGTGCCGCCATGCCTTGAGCTTCACCCCAAGGATGACTTCACCGCCACCAGGTTCGATGGCAAGCCGCCACGTGCCGGCCGCCGGCAGAGTACAAGAAAGCCCACTCCGCGTCAGCGCCCTTCGGCCGAAGTCGAACTCAGGACATACGAGGACATAGTTCTGGTGGAGTCTCGCAAGGAAGGCAAGTCGTACAAGCGGATTCTCCAAGAAAACAATTTCCAAGTCAAAGAATCGACTCTCCGCGGCCGACACAGGGCCCTCACAAAGCATAGCTCCCAGCGCCCTCGCAAGCCACAATGGACGCAGAAAGACGTAAGTGATTGTTGTTGTTGTTGTTGTCGCGAGTCAAGACAGATTTTTACTGACTTGGGAAACCCGTCGTCTTGCCACAGATTGATCTGCTTCAAGAGGCAGTTCGCCTTCACACTAGCAAAGGAGCCCGACCAAAGGTGTCCTGGAAGGGGGTCTCGGAGTACATCCGGGATGAGGGGGGGTCCCATGCATTCGCGTATACCACCTGTCGTAAGAAGTGGTGCGAGGTCACCGGGCAGAAGTTCTAGACGCCCTGGCTAGTAGATGAAGATTTAGGAGATTTTTCTTACCTGCAAAAAAAAAAAAAACTAAAAAAAAAACTGCATAAACTCTTCTCCTGGGTGCCACCCACCCACCCACCCAGGTTGCATCATCGCATCGGTAATTCAAACATGGCAGCAACAACATGTGCCTTTTCTATAATCCACCATGTTCGATGCCCTCGCGCCGCAGCCCAATCCTCTTCAGCACATTTACCAGCGCACCAGGCTTCTTCCTCAACGCATCCCACTCTTCCTCGTTCTTTACCAACGCCGTGCCAGCCAGCAACGTCCCGTTCAAGGCCAGCGTCCCAACTTCCCGACCATCCTCACCGTATACGGGTCCACCTTGCGCAAGTCTCGGACAGATGACCAGTTTGTTCCTGGTCAAGGCCATGTTGTAGCTGATCAGCGCAGGCCCATCCGCCGGGGCATCATCATCATCATCATCATCCTCCGCCGCCGCCGCCGCCGCCGCCGCCGCCGCCGCCGACCCGTTCCCACTGCGCCCGCGCGCCTCAACTGCCCGGCATGCCTCGCGGTACAAACGAAGATAGATGCCGTGCAGTTCGGAAGCCGGCATCCCCAGCCGGATGGCTTCCGAGAAGACCACAAACGGCGCCTCGTCGAGACCTGGTCCATCCGCCAGCACGCTCCATTCCGACCCGGGCCCAAGACCGTCTCTCATCCCGTCCACGGGCAGTAGCTGGACATGCCTGTGCGGCTGGCTCGCCCCAGAATGCTCGCCGCAGTTGAAGAAGGCGAACAACGGCCCGTCGTGGTCATCCTCCCCCTCCCCCTCCCCCTCCCCCTCGGCGCTGCCACGCGCCCGCTCGTACGCCTCGATGCAGGACAGCGTCGACTCCAGATCCGACTGGTCCAGAACGTGAGCCTGCTCCTTGAAGTCCCTGGTGGCGAGGATGAAGTGCCCGGGCACAACGGCAAACTTGTTGAGCACGAGGTAGTGGGACGGGCCAAGGTCCGTTATGAACAAGGGTGGCGCGGGGTGCGCAAACGGATCGACGGGTTTCTGGCGGCGCGAAGGGTTGTCGTTGCCGTTGCCGGGCGGCTGCGGACCCTTGGGCTTGTTGGCCAGAGCTGGTGCGAAGCGCAGTTGAAACTATGTGTCCTGTGAATATGAATTTCTAAAAAAAAAAAGGGGGGGGGGGGGGGGGGGGCGCCCCCCTGACGTGGTTGGAAAAGAAAAGACAAACTGGGACGGTCCCGACGGATAGCAGGGTGACCTGGGTCGGGAAGTAATGTAGCTCTCCATCTGCGCGGGCTTTGGCAAACGCCGTCTTGACGAGCTCGGGAAGATTGGCCGGGGGGGTCGTTGCCCGCGCTGCCATGGCTACAGGAGAACGTGTGGACGTGTGGACGTGTGGACGTGTGGACGTGCCTGGACGCACAACCCGATTCAATGTGATGAGTATGAAGGTGGATTTGATGAGGGTGCGTGTGTGTGCAGAACAGATTCCCCCCCCCCTGCCGCCGCAGAAGCTGATTGGGCGGACGTGCATCGAGGAGCTTTGAAGAAATTCACTGCGACGACGTACCTGGACGCCGTTTAAAGACGAATGACCTCGCGTGCAGTGAGTCGCTTGAAGCGCGTTTGATTTGCAATTCATTCATCAAAGTTTATCTAACCCCCGCCACCACTAAGCCCGTCTCACCTCCGCCGTGCATTGCAAGACTTGTGTGTTATGCTCATTTCTACATAGAATCCGGACTCCAAGCCAAGACAGACAGAGAGCGTCATTCCGCAATCACTCTCGAATATCAAGCTTCTAGATCCCGGGTAGCCCGATAATGCCCCTCACGACAGGGACGAATCGAGGTACGATATACACCAAGTAGATACCGGTGAGTGCCGTCAGCAGCCCGGTGAGCTACATCACATTCCCGTTAGCGCCAGCCGCATCGGGCTCGTTCATTGTTCAAGGAGAAGATACCTTTTCAAACCACGTATGGAAGTAAATGGCCGTCATCAGCAGCATCCACGCATTGAGAGCCGCCATCGCCGCCGCAGTCTTGCCACCAACGCCCAGCGAGCACTGACCCTGTCCCTGGCCGGCATCCATCTCGGCGACGACGTTGGCACCCTTCAGTGCTCCGTCGGGCATCACGACACACCTCTCTTCCGTAGATCTACTTGCCCACCGGCCCACAGACCATCCAACCTCTTGCAGCAGGAAGGAAGTGCCCAGCACGAGCAGGAATACATGTCCCGAGATGTCGTGGCCACCGCTCCACTTGCCACCAACGGCCTTGCAAGCCACGGCGGTGAAAACGTCCCCGATGCCACTGGGCTCGCCCGGCTTGACCTCTGGCTGTGCCAAGTCGCATTTTCCGCCGGTCCATCGGAACCCACGATCAATGAGGGGGGGGCCGAAGAACCACTGCGTCACAAGGAACCACCATCCCGTCACGGCGACCCAACGTAGAATCGCTCGAAACCGTCTTGGCGTAATGTCGAGACCGCCCGCGCCGCCGCTAGGATGCGTCAGAAGAAAGAAATAGAACCCAAGGGTGGTCCATCCCCAGCCGCGCTTGACAAACACGACATTGAAGATGTTGGACTTGCGGGCAAAATAGCTGGGTGCGAGACTAGGGTCCTGAGAGTGTGATTGCGTCGTCGGGTCGTAGTACGCAGAGCGCGTCTGCGGCGAGACGACGGAGAAGATGGCCCCGAAGATTAGGAGAAGCGGGAATATGGCAACGATGAGGCTTTCGGTCGGGGTAGGGAGGAATGGCGAGTTGCGAGGCGGCGAGGAGGTCGCTGGTCGCGGGGGCTCATGCGCCATGTCGTCCACGTCTTTGGCGCCGAGGTTGGCGCTGCGGCGGGGCGTCGCCATGGGGAGGGAGGGGGGCGAATGGGTGAGATGAATAGGATTGAGGTTGAGGGATAGTCAGAGTCAGGAGTCGGCGTCAGCTCATTGCATATGAAGGAGCTGTGAGGGAGTTTGAGCGGTGCGGAATGTGGGCAAGCAAAGGTGGTGAAGAATCGTGGCGAGATGTTTCTTCAAGATTGGTGACGTCGTTTTGGTTGGCTCTCGACTTTCGCGAGCTCGCACCACTCTCAAAGTACCAGCACCAGCCACGCGTCACATGTCTCGGCGTGGCCCCCCCCCCAGCGGCGGTGGCGGTGCCATCTAGAAGCTTCCCTCCCTCACTCGAGGGACTCGACGTCCAAGTTCTTCCAGGCACAGCCAGCGAGCGCGCGCACCGTCGTACTCGGTGCATCGGATACAACAAGCAAGACGATACGCCGGCAGCCTCCCTTAGTATCACGACGACCCGGAAAGACTGGCCGTGGCCAAGTTCTCTACCACTACGAGGTTCTTCTCGGGTGGGCTTCCCCAACTCGTCCTGCTAGCCTTTTACTGCATTTAAGGACTACCGCCTTGCTTTCGTTTATTCCCCCCCCCCCCCCCTCCCCCCCCCCTTTTTTTTTTTCAAGATTCATGTTATGCCTGCGCTGTGTTTGGTCCGTATCGCTCTGAACAGAAACAGCGCGGAGCTGAAAATGCAGGTAGGGAGAACCAAAACATGGCGCAAGACGCACAAGCAAGTCTCGCCCTAGACCCCTAAACAAAGTGCTGCAAATGCAAGTCATTGCCCATGTCTCTCGGCAATCTCAACAGTCTCTCCGAATTCCCGAGTCAAATCCATCCCCCCCCCTGCTTCTACCACGATCGCACTGATCCACGGTGTAAAACCCACTCTCAAATGGATGGCGCTTTCGTTCCACAAGACAAACCGGCGATCCGATCCGATTTGAGCACGGCATATTGTCTTACCTTTGCGGCATCAATCAGACTTGCAGGCAGCGAGCCGTAGGCTGCCTGTCGCGTTTCCTTTTGGGACGCACTTGTTGCGCCGTCGGGGCGCCGCACAGAAAAGGAATGATTGAAACTCGTCGTATTACACTACACTGCGTTTTTTTTTTTGAGCACGGGCGGCAATGGGTCGAGAAGAATCGTATAATGGAGGCGGTGTCAGCTCGTGGGGAGCAGTGTCCCGTTGCGAAAGAGAAACAATGACTTGATGTGCTGCTCTTCAATCTCGTATCCCTTACAAATTTTTTTTTAAAGAAGAAAATTAGTGTATATGAAATAATAATTGGTCACCAGGTTTTAGTATGGCCCTGGTCATGAATTATGTACATGGGAATGAATTAATGAAACGAAATGGCAAGGTTCTCCATCCAGGGGCCGCTCAGATGTTGGCATGGAGGAAGTCGGTGATGGCCTTGTAAGTGTAGGGGGCAGAGTACCCGAAGTTCAAACCGTGGCCGGCCTCGGGCACGACGGTGGCGTTGAAGACCTTTGCCTTGCTGAAGCTGCCCTTGGATTTCTCAATCAGGTTGGGGGCGGAGCCGTTGATGGCCATGGTGTTCATGCAGTTGCCGCCGCAGAAGGGGATATCGTGGTCTACCAAGGAACAGTTAGACTGGTGATGCCCCAATTGTCAATAGACTCGGAAACAGAGTGTTTTACTCACCACCAGTGATGATCATGACGGGGCCGGCAAACTCGCTCGTCGTGGGACCAGATCCGACGGTCAGCAATTCTCCGACTGTGGCCGGTTGGCCGGTCGCGGTGGCGACCTCGAGGAGCTTGGGGTCGAAGTCGCCGGGGCCGAAGAAGTCGATGTGCACGCCGATGCTGGACTTGGGAGCGATGTACCCGACGTCGTACTGGTCGGCGAGCGACTCGATCTCCTTGACCGGGGCGAAGTTGGCGCCGAGAGCAAAGTAGGCCATGAACTGGGGGACTTGGCTGAAGCCGGTGAGGACGATTCCGTCCGTCACGTTGGGGTACATGGCGGAGAGGCCGAACGTCATGGCAGATCCGAACGAGTGGCCCAGGTGGACCGTCTTTTCGTACTTGTGAGGCACGCCGCAGAGGAGTCCGGCGCGAGCCTTATCGGTGAGGGCCTTGAGAGCGGCGATTTCGAGGAAGATCTGGATCTCGTTGACGGGCTCGCCGTGCGAGGAGTGGCCGAGGCCGAGGCGGTCCCACGACAGGGTCGAGTAGCCGGCACCGACGGCGCGGGCGACATAGCTGTAGTTGTAGTTGTTGTAGGGGAAGTCCCAGTAGCTGCGGTCGAACCCGATCCCATGAGTGAGGATCTGGAGCGCGTGGCCGGCACCGTCGTCGGGCTCGCAGTATGTGGCCGCGAGCTGGTAGTCTCCCGAAATCGTCTTGTACTACATGTGGTCCCATCGAGACAAGTTGGGTTAGCTCTCTGATTGTTTTCGCGTTGTATATTTGTTGTTTCCATTTCTAATTTCGGGAACCAGAAAAAAAAAAGAGAAAAAAAAGAAAAAAAAATAAAGAGAGAGAGGCCTGTGCTTACGCCCTTGAGGTATTGTGCCGTCACATTGTTTCCAGGTCGGCTCATGACCAAGGACAAGTCGGTGACTTCGATCTCGGTAGCGGGTGCTTTCAGGTCGAAGTCGCCATTTCGGGCGCTGAGAGACACGGGAACTGTGAGGTTTCTACATTGCATCGCTGTTGCCACTGCGGCATAGCCGAATAGAAGCGCCGATGTGAACATGGTGTTGTCGTGTAATTGTCGTGTAATTGTTGTGTAAGCAACGGAGGGGGCAATAGAGAATAGAGATGGAAGGGGAAAAGGTAATAAAACAAACGGCCGGCATGGTCTTCTTTAAATCCAGATTCCGGGACCATTTCCTCGGGAAACTACAGTCCCCGTCCTGGTGGGTTGTCCAGATGCCTCGCATTGTTACCCGCATCGTCTTCTGTTTCCTACCATGATGTCTTCGACATGAGACCCCCCCCCCACAATTCTCTTAGTCGAGAGATGAGGCCGATAATTCTCTGCGGTTAGCTCTGCGTACTAAACTAGTTTCAATTGCGCCAAACTAGATACATTCTCCATCACCAAAGCCAAAGGACAACCATGCCATGCCAACTAGTTTTCCCTCGTTCTTCATTCTTGTTCCTCGGAGCCCTTCACATCCCACGAGGTTGTTGACAGCCGTGCTTTCAACATCAACAACAAGATGGCATACGTAGGAGAGAGGGTGTTTTCACTAATACGCAAGGGACATGGTATACCCAACGTACGCCTTGTGACGAGAGTGATAAAACATTGACCAGGAGCGCCAATTGGTTCATGCTGGCGGGCGGGTTGTCTTTGCGGGCATCGCCCATCGGCTCGGCCGGTAGATCGGCTGAAAAAGCTACCGCTGGGCGAATACGGGACGAGGAGGTGGAGAGAACGCCACTTGCTCACGAGAGCTCGGCACCGGGGATGCTCCGTTCGAGCTCAAACAATAGAGAAAGCATGGACATGGTACAAGACACGGATCCTGCGCTGGCTCAAGCAGGGGTAGGATGTAAGATTGCTCTGCGCGGGACCTTCAGCCACTCATTGGCCCATGAGGGAAATCTCAACAAGGGTCATGCCAGCATTGTCTCAGTCGCTTGAATTGCGCTCTTGCAAAAAAAAAAAAAAAAAAAAAAAAAAAAAAAAAAGCAAGCGTGCATTGCGTAGCCGAATTGTCATTCTTCCGGCAATGGCTTGAAGAAAAAAAGCTGGGCTAGCTCTAGCTCCCACACTAGGGCGATTCCAAATATCCGTAGCTCTCTGCCGGCTTGGGTAGTAACAGTAGTAACACATCATGGTCTTGCCGTCTTGCGTCCGTGAAGATGATGTGCTCAACTTCCGAGCCACGCCGCGAGCTGAAAGAAACGTTGCGCGCCGACGTAATGCAACGGACATGCTATGATGCCCGATGATGCCTCACTTTTTCAGTTCCATAAAAAGTAGTTCGGCTAGGTTCCTAGCGCCGGCATCCTCTTTTGAGCCCCTTTTTTTCATTTCTTCCGAGTGTTTTGTCGTCATGGATGATGGAAATACAGAAGTTGCGACTGAGTGACCCACTGTACTAAACGATGAGCAGCGACCCGACTAGCAAAACCGTCTCATGTCCATGAGGTCACGGAGACAAGTCGTCTGGCATGTCGATGATCCAGAGGATCAGGCAGGCTTCGGTAGCAGCTCAATAGCCTGCGGACCAGATGCAGACAGCATCGAAGTGGTCCACGAACTCCTGTAAGATGGAGGGGTGCTCTTGCTTCGCTGCATTTGGGCAAAGTCGCGAAAGGGACATTGGCATTTTGTCTCCATCTTCATAGCATACTTTTCGTATGCAAGCGTTTATTTTCATTTTTGCCTGCCTTGTTCTTCCCCCCCCGCGACGTTGCCGCAGTGATCGGGCTTTTGTTATCGCCCACTGGGTGGCCAACTGGGTGAGCGGTTTAGGGGCTCTGCAAGATACAGACAGATCTCGGCTGATTGAGAATCATTCCTCCGTTATACCTCGATTGGATGAATGACTTGTCATGTCACGAGGCTCCCGGAGCATTGCTGCGAGACAATAACGCGCCTTACGCCTTGCGCCCGCGCTGACCAGGCCGGGTTTGGAGCCTGGCGTCGTCCAAAATGGAAGACGTCAATTTCGAAATTTCATCGTTTCCCCACTTTCATCTGCCTCGGTCTGGGTTGGCGTTCATCCTTTCGTCCTGGCCCTGGCACTGCAACGGCAAGTCACTGCGGGCGCCCGCAATTTCAGATGGGCTTCGATCAAGACGCCATCATCAATTGTCGGAGGAAAAATCATCGATAAGCTGAAGACCCCTGAACGATATCCCAGCGACGTGTTGCGACAGACAGGCCTCGCTCCGATTTGCTCTCGGGAGAGTTTTGTCGCACGCTCACAGGGCTCGAGGCTGAAACTTCTGATACCAACCGATTGGCGCCTGTGCCTCAGTAGCTTGATAGTTAGAACGGAGTTGCCACTCCGTACAAGTGACGATATGAAGCCTCCATCACCTTCGACGCCGTTGTCGCCGCCACGCTTCCAGGTCGTTAGCGGTGCGGATCAATGGGCGGATTTGATGCGAACCGTCTCACGGCCGGTCCTAGTACATCTCAATGCGGATACAACATGGCTCCTTCAATTGCCGTATCCACCAAATGCGAATGTGCCCCTGGGCCGTTCGCGATTCAACATCCTCATCGACCCATGGCTGCAGGGACCTCAGTCCGACGTCCATTCGCTATTCAGCACGCAGTGGCACGTTGTTTCCCCCTGTGTTGCAACGATCAACGGCCTGAATCAGGTCCTTCGAGACATTGAAAGCAGTCCCACTGGCGCTACACTCAACGGCCACGGTAAACTGCCCGGGACGGAATCATCTCCGCCGTACCGACCACAAACGGTGTCGGAACCTTCAACGCTTGACTCGTCCGTGTCTATGATCGACGCGGTGATCATTTCCCACGAGTTCACTGACCATTGTCATCAAAACACGCTGCTTGAGCTTCCCCGCTCAACACCCGTGTATGCTTCAGACGTCGCGGCTGACCTGGTACGAAACTGGAGCTATTTCAATCAAGTCATCACCACACCCGCCCTAGGCGCGGGCGTCGAATGGTCACGGTTGACTGTCGGCCCATTGCCAGACTGGCTGGCCATGGGCCGGGTCATCACACCCGGAAATGCGCTGTATTATCATGCAGCTTCACTCATCGCGTTCAATCTTGGCCGAGGTGATGGGGGCGAAGCCGTCGTCTATTCCCCCCACGGTATTGAGAGCAAAGACTTGGCAGGCATCGAATCGTCAGGCCTCAAGACCTTGGCTCTTCTGCACGGCCTCGACGACGTGCGCATCTGGATGACCAAGCAGCTCAACCTTGGCGCGTTGAACGGCATCAAAGCCGCCAAGGTCTGCAAAGCCAAGTTCTGGGTAGCGACTCATGATGAAGTGAAAAGGGGGGGCGGGTTCATCGCCCCTCTATTACAACGAACTAGGCACTCCTTCGAAGAGGCTGTGAAGCATGAGGAAGAGCTGGTTAAACAATCAGCAAGTGAATCTTCGCCATCCTATCAGTTTTTGGAACTCGCATCGGGGGACGGTGTTGTGCTGCTTGCGTGACTGTGACTTTGTCTTGGCTTTCTGACGAATTTCTGAGTCGTCGAATTTTTCTGGTAGTCGGCTACACTGAGTATGGTGGCTGGCCGGTGTTGAGAGTGGTGAAGTGGAAAAGTCTGGACTGAGGTGAGGGGAGGTGAAGTTGACCAAGTCGGCGGTTGTGCTGAGTCATCGCGGCGAGAACTCTTGTGTTTAAGGTCAGTCATTTTGTGCATGCTGCAGATGCCCGGAGTGCGTCCAAATATTGTACCTACTCGATTGTGAGTCCCAATTCCGTTCTATCATGAGCTAGATAACGCGAGCCGGCGTCAGCCTCTGGAGGCGTCACATAGATTGAGTTTACTAAAACAGCCTCAAAGGCGGGCAAAGAGCCTACTTAGCTCCTGCATACGCTCAGGAATTGAAGGTTAATCGCTGCTTCGCACATTTCCACGTGACAAGTACGGGCTATAAAAGCTTAAATTTTTTTTTCTCATTCACTGCACGCCTTGCTCGTGCCAGCAGTACAAAAACGATGATGAAGCATTTTTGAATTGCTCGCTTTTGATCTTTAGGAAGTCAGAAAATGCAGCAAAGGCTCTGAGTTCATTCAATTTCATCCCCCTCTCGTCTCTCTACACGTCACTGGTACACTAAGTGGTGATGGCTGATGGATCATAAGATACGCGAAAACTCTTGTTTGGTTGCCTCTTTCGTCTCCATTTCTTTTATTTTGTGGCTGCCTACGTGGTTCCCTTATCCCCTGCCACGTGGGTGCAGAAATGACTGGATATGTTGTATCGAATACGCGACATCAGTGAGAAATTTAGCATAGTGGAACTGATGAAAAATAGGTTTCTTTGAAGATGGTTTCTGCCTGCTTCTAATAATCCTTTTTGTGTCTGCTAAATCCCCTGTTTTCTGCCCTCTTGATACCACCCCTTAAAGTCAGGGGATAGCGGGCCCTAACCTCGCTAACTACTAATAATGATCTTTGAAGGTCCTTTGGTTAAGCTTAGATTAAACCTTTGTAATGCTTACTATATTATACTACATGTGACCTAGATAGCTACTGAACCTTAAGAAAAGCCTATAGCTAGTCTAATCCCCACTGATTAATTGACTCCATAACTCCATAATCTCCTGACTCCCTGACTGAATCGCGCTGCTAATAGAGTGAGTTAGTAATGGTAATTGAAGAAATCTTGTAAAGTTAGTCAATGTTCACTCGGCCAGGTATAGTTAGCATCTATGGTGTAGAAACAAACCTTGGCAATAATAAAAACCAGAAACATGAACTAATTGAAGGAAAATGCTAAGATCCTCTCCTAAGGAGGTCGAAGCTCCTAACATGGAGTCTATTAATGAGCTTGTCACAAAAATATACTTTGCTAACTAATCTTTGTCTTAGTGATAAGCTTTATAAGCGCAGCGAATGGCTTTTTTATCACAAATATAGAGAAAAATTTGCTTTAATAAAGTTCCATGTTAGATATAAAAGAGCATCTTCGCTAGAGCAAGCGAGATCCCTTTTCATTCTTCTCTCGATCCACCTTCATCGCACAATCAGAAATCGAAAGAATCAATACCTGCACCATTCACGCAAACAATCTCAGTGGTCTTCCTTGCATTCCACAAGAGCTATCTGCCTGCCCCCTTGTCCACGAAACTGACAACAACGAATCTTAACGATTCAAAAAACGGCCTGCGCAAAGATTGACTTGGCAAAAACTTTTTTTTACAACAGCACTAGCCAGACATCTTGTATCGCAAAATCATGGGTGCCATTTGGTTTCTTGGAATGGCTGCCTACATAGTCGCCGTCTACAAAATCAAGGATAGATACGCTGATTTGATAGAACAAGCTCCCGCATCGTTCGATCGTTTGGCACGATTTGGTTACTACGCCTCACATACTTTCACTTGGTTGGCGTATTGCGGTACGATGGGATCCATCATGATCGATTGGGCGTTGACTTGCATTGAGAACCGGAGATGGACAAAGTTTTCCTTGCGACGTTTCCTTATATGGTCTCCTTTCGTGTGGCTCTCGGCACTTGGCGCCACGAGATGGCACGCGCTTGTGAACGAGCTTTGCCGTAGACTAAAGCGCGGTGTTTAGTGATATCCACCATTTCGCCAATATCTCTTTCGGCGCAATTCATCCACAAGTCGATGAGAGCTGGCGCTGTGAGCAAGTAGGAGCTTGCGTCAAAGTTTTGATCATTGGCTCGTCTACGTAGCTTGGGCAAGCTCCTGCCTAGGTAGTGGCCCGCGTTCGCTTGTCAAGATGGAAAGTGCGCAGAGCAGGAAGGTGCGCGGAGGGAGGAAGGCGACTCATATTTATCCTCTCTTCGGAGTCTCCTCGCGATCTTGATCCTTTTCTGTCCTTCATCCGCTACCTACAGTCGCCGACATAATTTTTTTTAAATTTTGGATAATTTTTTACACTTTAATTTTTTTATCGCTGTTTTTTTTTTAAAAAAAAAAAATTATGTCGGCGACTGTAGGTTTTTTTAAAACAAATGCCAGGTGTAAGGCCTCACAACTGTTCGCTTCTGTCTCACTGCTGACATTAGTTTGGAATAGATACTGGCAAGTGTTGGGGAAAGTGGTGCCTGGCACCTGCTGTCACCTGTTGTGGTCTCAGGCTCCACCACAGCAAATATCTTTCCTGACCCCGAGGTGCAGATTTTTCTTTCCTTTCCTTCCAGCTACATCATCACGAAGCTTAGAAAAGTTCATCAATCGAAGTCTCGCTTTCTATCTAATTCTTTCGTTCCGATCGTTGCATCATCTTGCAAGAAGTTGGGAGTACGTCCTGACCAACGGCTGGACCATTGCTAGGTATGTTGCGGTTATGGCGGCGATTGGGACGTTCACGCTGGAGCAGCGACGGGGCCTGTTAGAGGCTCTGAAGCTTGCGATGGATTACGAACCGTTTCGGCGGTTCGTGATTGACGCCCTTTTCGGCTTCCTAGCTTAACGCAGCCATTCACAATGGCCCTGGCAGTTGGGATGACGGAACGGAAACCACCACAGCCCCGGTACCCTCGCCTTGGTCCAGCCGGGGACCACGACAACTCCGGCACCCTCGCCTTGGTCCAGCCGGGGACCACGACAACCCAGGTACCCTTGCCTAGGTCCAGCCGGGACCCCCTCGCAATCTATGGGCCTTCGTGGTCCAGTCGACGACAACCCAGGTATCCTTGCCTTGGTCCAGCCGGGGACCCCCTCGCAATCTATGGGGCTTCCTGGTCCAGTCGTTAACTTTCCGACACAAGAAGTACAAAGGGCTTCCTGGTCCAGTCAATAACTTCCCGACATAAGTAATACTCATGAGGCCCCTCTCGCAGTCGATCTGGTCTTCTTAACAATCGCACCACAAGGGTACCACCCGGTTAGTATGCAATCCCGATGGTCATTGTCTATCGAACCTGTTGGCATACACTATTGCAGCCACCACCTGGCGGCATTGAGTGATGGATGCAGGCTGACAAGCAGCTAGGCCACTGCGCTGTGCCATACTAGGCGCTACCATATCACACTGTGATATTATCGCCTCCACGCTTCTGACACCCGTGCCCAAGCGCACGAATAACAGCCGGACTCTCCATGCTCCAATAGAAAATCTTCGGTATACGGGGATCAACCAAGAAATGAAACATCGGTCTCCAGGCAGTGTGAGTGCTACGCTCCGCATTGCAACCTCAAGTCCGGGGTAAAGCTGCAATGCCATGACTCATGGGCGTCCTTTACTCTGACCCCCGTGGCAATACTACCTCGCCCACGTTTTCTTAATATAAGCTTGACGGAGCGTCGGAGCGACATGCGCTCTACCGCTGCGCAAGTTGGTCTTCGGAATGCGGAGTCGATCAAGTGCACGCCGTGCTGATCGGCAGCTAGTGGCCGTGTGGCCTTGGATTTTGTTTCAAGTGCTCTCCCTTCTCGAGTTGGAGTGAGGTCAATCTGGCTGGTTTTGTAGTCTCAATGGTATAGGCATTCCTGAAGCAAAAAAAAAAATGTATTTAAGAAACAACAGCTATATACGAAGTAAATGGATGGTTGATGCGAGCAAGATGGCACAGTAGAACCAGAGGATATGTATGTACTTCAACTGCTGGGCGCTCAGTAGAGGAGGAACTGAAGCGAGCCAAGTGACCGGCTCCATTGTCCTCGACCGTGACGTGACGTAAGCCCAAATCCAACTCCCTTCCTCAATTGCTTCCGCATCCTCCGACTTGTGTCAGCAAAGCAAGCTTCCATGCCGCGTTGTTGTAGTTGCCATGTTCTCTGGGGTCCACTCCTTGATACAGATATTCTATTCCGCAGGGATTGATTGTCATGGTCTGATCAACGTTTGTGCGGACAGCCTCTCCATGACTGAAGCTCATGGTCCATGGGGCTCCGGAGAACTTGACATTGGTGTGGCCAGCGAACGGGTTCTGTTCAGTACTAGCCAAGGGCTTCCACTGGCCCGACAAGCTGTCGGAGATCCATGATTTGAAGTAGCGATATCCGTCGTAGATGCCAGCGGCCTCGACGATGAGGAGGTAAGAACCGCCGATGTTGTACACGTTGGAAGCCTCGAAAAGCGCAAACTTGGAGTCCTTCAAGGCAACGACAGGCTCGCCCATGCCACGGGGGAAGTCGGTAATGGACGTCTGGGCGCGGTACAAGTAACCGTTGTCGCCGGTGGAAAACAAATGACAGTCGGCATCGTCGCAGATGACCCACATGTCTACCCAAGCGCCATCGCCAAGGGTCTTCTTGATCAGGGCCGGCACGCTGTTGTAGAAGTGCTTGGGGGCCGTCCATCCGGAAGGGTCGCTGATGTCGGGGTTGGTAGAGTATGCCGCGAGGCCATCGTGATAGATGAGGTACCAGAGCTGCTGGGACGCCATGTAGAAGACCTGCGGAGCGGCACGATAGCCTATCCCCTTGCCATCGAGGTAATGGAAGGTGGCCTTTTGCGCCTGCGCCCAGTCGGTGAAGCTCAGGTACACTAGGCCGGAGCCGGCGATCTGGACCGTGCTGGCGAATACGTGGTAGTTGCCGCCATGATGGACCACCGAGGGATCCTTGATGCCCCTGATGCCGCGGCCGTCGTTCTTGGCACTGATGAGCGGGCCGCTTGACGTCCAGGAGAACTTGTTGGGGATGTCGGCTCTGGGCGCGACGGATGAGGAGCCTGCGCTGGCGGCGGCCGCGACGACCCAGACCCAGGCCAGAGATGTGAACTTCATGGAGTCGAGGGGAAGGTGTTTGAGGCGACGGATGGCAAGGGGGGGGGGGCGGTGTTTGAATTTATTTCTTCTTGCGCTCGCTCTGGGGGGAGAAGAAGATATGGACTGTCCGCTTACATGGTGGCGGGGGAGTTTTTTCGGCTTTCTTATGAAGAATGTCGCTGGGAAAACTATTGGTTGAATGGGACTCCTTCTGGCTCGATTAGGCAGAAACGAGAACTGGGTGCGGATCCATCGGTTTCACGTTCGTGGATTTAGCCTTCTGGAATTCTGAAACAACGAAACGCGCAATCCGTCAGATTGGCCGTGGTCCGTCGGAACGACCCACCCATAGGATGAGCTGATGTCATGTCGCATTTGTGTATGCAGATGAAGGAGTTTCAGTGGCCCCCGTAATGTGCCAAACATAGGACGGCTGTAATCCGTATTCGGGCTAAAACGTAGAAATATTGTTTCCAAATGACGAGGGCTGCACTGGCGTATTATAAGAGGCGTGCATAGTCGGCACGTGCTAACCTTGTAGTATAAGTAGATTTTAATAAGGTAATTACAGTTTAACCCCTGAATGATTTTACAACGACTACAAGCCCCACGCGGGGGGGGGGCTCCTAGTGGCTATACATGTGGTGAGTAAAGGTGTTATGTAGGTGGTATCTCACGGACTATGCTAGTAGGAGATACTAAATAGTCTTGGTGAAATACACGTAAATTTAAAGTATCTTTTACCCCACCTAGTGCTATTATAGAAAGATCTGTTATTAGCCTGCTGCCCCAAGTCATGTACCTCCTGTAAGACCAAACAGGGATTAGACTGTACTCCGTATAGCTCCCTGACTTCCCTGACTAATTGTTGACTATTTGACTACTTGATATGAAAGTGACTTGCATTGATTCTCTCCAGCAGAAGCCGAGGCATCAAAAGGTCATGAGCTTGCAACACGACCGACCCTCTGACGAACCCGTCCGAACATCAGGCAAGGCCTGAGCTTCCTTCGCGCAAGTCATTGTCCCGAGCGAATTGTTTCACTCGACATGACATGCCGAGCCATGATCAGACCATTCCATCTGACACAAGGCGAGGACTTTGCGCGCGTTGACCGGTGGAGAAGGGCGACATGAATCAACGGCATTGCCATATTGCCATATTTCCCCGTCATACCGCCTAATGAGGACGTTGTGAAACTCGGCAATTCGACAGAATCACCTACGCGTCACGGGCACGGGCACTCATTCGTCTTCAGAAGCTGGCAAGCGGGAGCAAGCCCAATACGCGAACACGGCCAGTGAGGGCAGGTATTATGCTTCAAAGCAGAGCCCGATTTTCTCCATTTGCTCCGCGATGTCAATTGTCACCCCAGTCTTTGTACAACCATTTTTTTTTTTTGCCGGAGCCGGCAGAACCATGTATCGTCGACTACTTGTCGTGATAGCTTGGCCTTGCCAGACGAACCGCTTCTACAGGTCAGACGCCCACGCCAAGCGGCCTCACTGACACCCTTTGCGCTTCCGCATTCAGCGCCTCAATCTCGGCTTGCACCAGTGGGATTCCCGTCTTGGCCCGGTCTCGCTCGGTGAGCTGCTCCATCTCCCCGGGGAAATAGATCCTGTCCACGCCCGCTGCCTTTTCCGCCCCGACCACCCTCTCATACAAATACCTCATTCGATCTCTGAACTCTTCCAGATCCATGAACAGGTCAGGTCTGACGGCGACCAAGAAGTGGCCCACGTCTGCCGGCTTGGAGGGGTCATACGGCCCGGTGACATGTCCCGCGAACGCTGATCCGGAAAGGACCCCCGAGAACACGTCCATCATGACGGACAATGCCGAGCCTTTCGGCCCCCCCATGGGCAGCATGACACCTCCCAAGGCTGCCTCCGGATCGTCCGTAGGACGGCCTTGGGCGTCGAGAGCCCAGCCCAAGGGAATCCTTTCGCCTCGCCGCTTGGCTTTGTAAATCTTGCCCCGGGCCGCAACAGATGGCGCCATGTCGAGGATGAAGTCGGGCATGGCGCCGGTTCCCCCGGGTGCGCCGCAAGCAATAGGAGACGCGCCCATCAGTCTGCCCTTGCCTCCGTGCGGCGGGAGCGCGGGGCTGGAATTGGTGAAGACGAGGCTCATCATGTTCGCGTCCAGGGCCTGCTGGACGACCCACGCAGACATGCCGAAATGGTTTGAGCGCCTCACGCTGGCCATGCCGATGCCGTATGTCTTGGCGGACTCGATCGCTGCCGCCATGGCCGTCTGCGCGGCTACGAAGCCGAAACCGTCATGGCCGTCGACGAGGGCGACTACCGGGGTGACTTGGCTGACCTCTGGCTGCGCAGAGGGGTTCAGCACGCCCTGTCTGATTCTCTCAATGTACGAGGGGATTCTGTTTATCCCGTGTGTGTCGACGCCTCGGAGATCCGCGGCGACCAGGCATTTTGCGATAATACCCGCGTTGCCGGTCGGGACACCGTTTCCCTCGAGTATGTCAGCTGCCAGTCGCTCGGCTTCGCTGGGCGAGACATTTATGCGCAGCTGCTCAGGAGCCTCTGGTGACATTATGATGAAACAACTTGAGATGGGAGATGAGAAAGTCGGCAATCTTTTTTTTTTCTTCACCGCTCAACGGCTTTCTTGCTGAAGAAAGGTGGCGTGGTGGAAATTGTCAACGGCCTTTCTCCGCTCGGCCTAAAAGTGGTTGAGTGGGGTGGGTGAGTGGGTGTCGGGGGCCCTTTTTGCCGTCAGCAATTCCACACTTGCGCCATCATGTCTGAATCAGTGAAAAATAACAATCACGTCTGCCGCGGTCCAACCAGTGTAAAACCGTGTTTCATTTCATGAATCTCATGCCCGCAGACCCCCTAGATATGTCACCGCTCTCACAGACCGCGTCAAGTGGCTTGAAGACATTGTCCGCGCCCTCGAGATGCCAAGTTTTTCTGTCCTCGCTGTTGGAGAGTACATGCCATTACATTTCACCATCATAACTCACCAATCAGGCACGCAGGCGCCTTCCGAATTCACGAACCCCCGGATAATACGGCCGGCCCAGTCCCCCTCACAAACTTGGTATGCTGCGCCAAGGTGACGGGCTTCTCCGTCCCGTCCCCAGCCAACTTGTTGATGCGGACGGTCACGAACGCCAGGTTGCCACCCACTCTCTCCGCCGTGCCGTGGATCGCCACCGTGTCATCCGCCTGCGCGGCTGACAAGAAACTCAAATGCATGTCGACTGACGCGCCGGTGCTCTCGCGCAGGTCGTGCGAGCAGATGGCCAGCCCCGTGACGAAATCGACGATTGTTGCGCTGACGGCCCCGTGGAGCCCTCCTTTGCTGTTGAGGTGCGTCGCCGTGAGCTTGAGGCGGAGCGTGACGGTGCCGGGGATGACGTTTGCGAGTTTGATGTCGGAGAGGATGAGGCCGTAGACGGGTGATCTGGCAAGGAGGGTGCGCATGAGAGATTGGACTTTTGTGGTCCTCGTTTCGGCGGCGGAGTCGTCGTTGAGTGAGGATTCGGGCTTTGCTGAGTCTAGAGTCATTGTATTGTTTGCGCATGTTGTGAATGTGCGTGGGGATGGCGGGTGTGAATGTGAATCGGAAAAGCGGAAAAAAAAAAAAGGAAACAAAAAGAGTGGTCTCTGGGATCCACAAGGCGCGGAGCCGGTGTCCGTGGTGGTACTGGAGAGGGCAAGCCACCGGGAGGGTTGCGAGAGAGGACCTGTGGGGTTCAACTACTGTGGCGCAGCCAAGTCCAAGTTCGGAAAGTGTTGCACCTACTACTGCACGATTATCCCTACGCCACATGATAGTCTCACTGCTTAACTAGCTAAGATAAGAGACTACCCTAGTTATTTTCTAAGATCTCTATAACTTTATAGTATATTTTAGTACTATATAAGTACCTTACCCTTAGTAAAGGTACTTATATATTTAAACTATAGTTTGCGCCCTCTTATAGTGTTAGATAACTTAATAGATGCGATCACATTGAACCCTAGCTACGCGGTCTAACAGAAAGTGACCCAGGGCTTATCCGTTGGCGCCAAGGCGGGCATCGGAGCGGGAATTGGCGTTGCACCCACGAGAACCAGGAGAGGTTTCCGGCACGGCTGTCGGCTACAGGCTTGCTGATGTGAACACTGGCTTCCTTTTCAGGCAGATGCTGTCCATTTTTTTCAATCTCACACCGGACGGTGAAGCTTGAGGGAGCAAATGTCTCCAAGGTCGATGCTTGAAACATGCTGTCCCGGTTCGATGAAGACTATATCCTGAAATGGTGGGTGTTACTTCTCTCTGCGACTGATGGAACTCCGCTGCTTTGACATCGTACCGAAACGAATGTCATTCATTCTCACGATCCCCTTTACAAGGCCAGTACAGCAAACCCTGGCATATCTGCATTTGTGATTGAAGCCTCTAAAGCCCCACGAAACACTTGGACCAGGAAAAAACCAAGCCTCGAACTGATTATTGGTAGATTTGCTTCAGCACTGCTTGCCTGGGCATTTAGCGGCTTCAATCGAATAAAGTAGCTATTTCCAATAGTAGACGATAAAGGTATATGGACATATCAATCTCTCGCAGGACTTGTCGTGACCAGGTAGATCCAGCTTGTGAAATTTCCGCCGAAAAGCGTCTTCCTTGTGGATCATTGACCAGAAAAGTGATCAGTGCAGGTAACTCCTCCATAGTCATACTTACCGGAATATAATGAGCCCATGGGACAAGCCGCTCATCATGCCATTCTTGAAACCAGGTTTGCTTCAAGACCACTGCCTGTTGAGATATAAGGTGATAAAATCTTGTGCTCATGCTGTTTCCATCGATATCGTAGAGGAATTGATAGTCCGATGATGTATATTCGGGCTCAACATCTGAAGGCCCCAGCACTCGTTCCATGTCCTTACAAGACTCTGCGTCACACTGAATATAGGAGCCGATATGAACGTCAAAAGCATCCCTCAGTACTCTTGTTCGCTTCTTATTGAGGTCGTCCGTCTTCAATCCGAAAAATCGACCGGTGTCAAGTATGTTGGCTGTATTTTGAAGTGACTGGACAAATGCGACGAAACGCTCCCTGTGTCCGTGTTTCCATGTAAATCGGGAAGCTTGACCTCCTGTGGTCGATCCTCGCCAATACACTATAGGTTTCTTCTCTGAAAATGCGATGGAATCTTCTTGTACAAGAGGATGCGCTGCGTAACATGGGCAAGGAATCAGAATATCTCGAAAGGCTGTCATACGACCAAAGCTCAGAATCGGAACGAGCGAGTGAGTATATGAGAAAGTGCTGGGCGAGCTTATGAGAGCATGAAGGTCTGCAGGATGCGGGTACTGGCAGACGTCTTTGTATTTGCCCTGGGCGCTGACTGGCTGCGGAGTACCCTGAGCGCATGACTCCAGTATCAAATCCTCAATCGACTCTCCGGGGCGATCCGTAAATTCTGCCACTGCTGGGGGTGCAGAAGTACTCAAGATTCTCGGTTCATCAATGGCGTTCAGGTAGAAAAGGCTGTCGGGCAATGCATGAAGAAATGGCTCCACTAATCTCTTCCATTCTTTGTCATACAAATATGCACTGGACATAGCCATAGTTCCGTTTCGAATCGTGATGCGAGATGTACGAGGACAATGTTTAGACTGGCTTTGAAGCACCGAGAAAGCTTGTCGAGCTTCCGGTGTACGGTATGGCTCGAGATCTCGGTCGATTTGGTCGAAATTATCAATGATTTTGGATCCATGACTCAAAGCAAACTTCACCCAGTCCTCAAAGCCCTTGGGGGGGCTTCTGTGGTACCGTCGTTTATACTCGACAACTGCTTCTGCTGCACTTGTTGACTGGACCCTGCCATAAGATCGTGCCTTTTCCTGTGCTGATAGTATTTGACAGAGAAATCCAGTCGGGGTAATATCACTCAAGGCTTCTGGTGAACAAGCTTTCAAAGAAGCATGAGCGTGTTTAGTCGTGTCTTTGAAACTGGAATGCGATCGAAATGACGCATAGCACAGGGTGACTGTGAAGAGGAGGATCGTAAAAGTGACGACAGCCTTCAGACTCCGCACGAAGAGCGCGGGGTTGAGTTGATGGAGGAATACCATACCACCGAGAGAAGACGAGAAGCTATCTCATGACGGAGGATGTATTGTAATAACAAAATTCGTTTGTGCAAGGAAACATTTGCACGCCCAGATCACGTTGGCCTAGCTTTCAAGGAGTTACAATGCCCCCCTCCCCTCTCCCCTGAATTGTTTTCAAATCTATGCCTCAGTTATTCGTTCCTCTCTAAAAGGCATAATTAGCTTGTACATGAGTAATACTAGGGTTAGAGAGATAAGGAAAATACGCAGGGTATATGTAGTGCCACAAAAAGCGCTACAAAAGAGTACATCTATTTCTATGCAAATCACTAGTACTAAAATGTACTAACCCCTGTCTCCTTTATTTTCTAGCTAACATCTGATTGGCTTAATTACCCCTGTCATGTAGATTTGTAAAATGATTCAAGGGGCGTATTGTTGTAGTTCTCTAGGCACGGGCCACTGACTATTTTCTCACAGTGCGAAGTACGGTCCGTAAGAAATGACCAATGGGCTACACCAACGTCGGTTTAGGCGCTTGCACCTTGACAAGCGGCATAAATCGTGGACTTAGTAATCCGGATTACTGTAATCGATTGGGCCTTGGACGGATCGAGCCGGCTGGCCTCCAAATTTTGGCACCTCAAGCTCTCTGCCACCCCTGAGCGTGGCGTGACAACCGCTGAAGACAATGCGAGCATGCCTGAACGTGAAATAAAAAGCGCTGACTGAACAGTCGTTGGGCTTGTGCATGAGCGTGCTTCATACGCCAACCGAAAATCCAGGCGTAAGTTGGCATATTCGAACGAGGAATATGGCGAGGAGGATTTGTATGTACTGTTTCTGGGCATACTGTGTTAAAAAAAATGCGGGGTTGCATTATTAGGCAACGTTTAGCCTAGAGCCACACTTTAGCATTAGCTGAGGAAGGTGGACCCGGATCAGTTGATTGGGAAAGGGGCGTTCCGTGAGCACTACTCCAATTCACTAACGCAAAAAAGTGGATCGGTACGCGAGTTGTAGTCTTTAGTCTTACGGTCCTCAAGGAGATAAGTCAGGCCAATCCCCAAAGATAAGGCCATGCCTGCCGCCTGCGTACGGCCGTTTCCGCGCCGCTATCAACGACGAACGGCGGGGCAGGCGGGAAAATAGCTGCATCGGGCGTGTGTACGGAGTACTCCGTATATATGTTCTCATGATAATGTTGCGGGGGGGGGGGGGGGAGAGGGCTCTGAAAGAGAGAGAGAGAGAGAGAGAGAGAGACAGATTATTCCCAAAACCCACACGGTCGCCAATGATACTCTCCATCCCCAGCTCATCCCCAGGAGTCCAGGACGTCCGACGGCCCATGATGAGATTCGCCCTTATTACCGGCGTCCCCACCAACTCCGTCGCCATCGTGGCCCTCCTCATCGCCGTCAACCTCGTCGTGTGGGCCGCCATCGCCATCGTCCTCCACTTCCACCCGGCGCTCATCTCGGCCGCCGCCCTGTCGTACAGCCTCGGTCTGCGCCATGCCCTCGACGCAGATCACATCTCGGCCATTGATCTCATGACCAGACGGCTCGTCAGTTCGGGCCAACGACCTGCCACCGTGGGCACCTTCTTCTCCTTGGGCCACTCGACCATTGTCATTGTTACGTGCGTGGTTGTGGCGGCCACGAGCGGTGCTTTGCGCGACCGATTCGACGGTGAGTTGTTTTGTCTCAATACTTGAATAACATGTATATGCGAATGGTTTCACTAACCCCCCCCCCCCCCCTCCCAGGATTCACCCGCATAGGCAACATCATCGGCACCGCCGTCAGCGCAACCGTCCTCATTATCCTGTGCGTCGCCAACGCCTGGATCCTCTACACCCTCGTCAAGAAACTCCAAACCGAACTCGCCCGCCGCCGCAACGGCCACGAAGAAACAGAAACTTACTTCAACGACCTCTCCAACACGCATCACCTCGGGGCCGAAGGCCGCGGCGGCGGCGGCGGCGGCGTAATGACCCGCATCTTCGACTTCCTTCTCAAGGCAGTTGACCGGCCGTGGAAAGTGTATCCCCTCGGCGTCGTCTTCGGCCTCGGCTTCGACACTTCTTCCGAGGTCGCTATTCTGGGCATCTCTAGTCTGCAGGCTCTTCGGGGCACGAGCATCTGGTTGATACTCATCTTTCCGGTCCTGTTTACGTGTGAGTTGTTCCTTTCCTTTCACCGCTTCAATTTTTGTGATTCTCTCTCTCTCTCTCTCTCTTGCTCTCCTTCCCCTTCCCGTCATCTCCTTTTTCGATTCTTCGACAATACTCGGAGTCGGGCTGATTTGGAACAGCGGGCATGTGTCTAATCGATACCCTCGATGGTGCGTCCATGCTCGCGTTGTACACGTCCAAGGCCTTCTCGAGAGACACGGTTGCACTGCTGTACTACCAAACAGTGCTCAGTGGAATCACCGTCGTCGTGTCCGCATTCATCGGTGTCGTTCAGGTGCTGTCGCTGATCCAGAACGTTGCTGGGCCGGAAGGCCCCGTGTGGGATGGAGTCTCTGCCATAGGCCATCATTTTGACATTATTGGCGGTAGCATATGCGGCCTCTTCCTCCTAGTGGGAATCGTTGCCGTCATCTTATACCGACCCTGGAGAAGACGAATGGACCGCCGGGACCACGGCTTGGCCACGGCCGAGGAGGAGACCATCCATGATTCCGAGGATCCTGCCTCGCCGTTTGGCCAGCCAGAGGTACCGCAGCCTTCTGCCATCACAAAATAGCCGTCGTCCGCTGGTATCATAGAACACATGTGAGATATCAACGGACCTAGTTCTCCAAGAAGGAAAGAAATCCACGCTTTGTATAGCAATGCTACAGGCTAGGTCACATGCTGTGAATCAGAAACTGCCACCCTAATTTATGCAGGCATCTTCACGCTTCAGGGTTCTGCCACGTTCTGCTCCCGCCACTTGCTCCACCTCGGAAAACTTGAACAGTTTACAAAATGCATGCCTTGTACAGGAAGCACATCGCCTCTGCAATATGCCCTTCGCCTCCACTCTCTCCGACGGTAGCTGTATTTGAAGCGTTTTGCAGACCCGGTGCATATTTTCATCCTGCCTGACTGAGTCGACTTCCAGGTGATCCTCGCAACAATGACATAGCCATACTCCAGATTCTTTGAGAGTCTCTCTTTTCCAGGGTCGAGTCCATTCCGACTTGCACTAGGTCGGGATATCACCTGCGCTGAACGTGCTAGTGTCGCTGCTGTTGAAACTGAGGTTGGACTCGTCATCATCATCAATCGACGGCCTTCTTACCACAGCCGGCTTGACAGGCGCAGCTGTTCCCAAGGTGACTGTAGCTGTGTCCGAGATGATTGAGTCAATCGATGGAAATTGGCGTCTCTCACGAGATAGACCTGCCGTGGGGCTAAAACGCGTTGGCGCGCGCCGGGGCGCGCGCCACGGCAGCTGCAATTTGTTTCCGTCCTTTACAAACCCAACGACGCTAGTGCTGAGATACTCGTTGTATTGACCGTAAACATCTTCGTCGTCTTCATAGTCGTCGTCGTCGTCGTCGTCGTCGTCGTCGTCATAAAATTCTTCATCATCTCCAGCGACTTTTTCTTCCTCCTGGGTGTGATCCACAGCCTCGTCTTGTGGAGGTTTTGGAAGACGGGCAGACAATCCAGCTTGAGAGCGTGGTACTGATGGGCCCAAAGAAGGCTCGTGATGTTCGCTCGGCTTTGCAGAGAACAGTGAAGGCTCATTTGAAGACTTTGGAGGTGTCGTAGGCTCTCCAGAAACACCGCCAATCGCTAGCAAAGCGGCCGTTCTCCATCCCTCGCTCCAGCTCTCATTCTGTGCAGGGTTGCTAAGCCTTGCAGGAGTGAAATATTTGGCTGGCGATACTCCTCCAGTCAAGCGCATCAAATCCTCGTCAGCATCAGCTGGGTCAAAACCGGGGCTGATCACTCTGGGGACATCCGGACGTGGACCAGTGTGAGATCCTCCAATATGATGATCCAAATCCATCTGTCTGGGAAATACCTCGTCACACCAAGGGCATTTAACTTGCATAGACAGTTGATGACGAGCTTCAACAGTCGCCACGTCAGTCGTGTCTTCTGATGACTCGTCTATGGATTCTAATCGAGTGCGCCGGTGAATATTCGTAAAGCCTGCTGATGACCCGCCTTTGGATTGTAATCGAGTGCGCCGGTGAACAGTCGTAGAGCTTAGGAAGCTTTGCTCGGCTCGACGCCGTTTAGTCCGCTCGCTGATGAGAGCCAGTGCAGAGGCTCTAAGTACTGTTGGACTGCCTACTGAAAGGTTTACACTAGAGTCCATAGCTCCCAATGTCCTCATCTCATCGGGCGACAGCTCCTGATCATCATTGTCGGCATTAATCTGCTCCAGGAAGCGGCTCGTAGAATGACCCCCAGAGCCTTGCTCTTGCCCCTGCTGGCCATTGTTTGATAACCGCCGACGCGTTGCCTTGAGCAAAGGCTTAATCTCCTAGGGCAACCCAAATGGCATCGTTGCGTGAAGGCGGGTGGGAGGTTGTGGAGATTGGGAGGAGAGTCGCTCAAAACGAGTGTCACAAATAATGGTTTAAATGTGTAGAGGTCCAGAATGCTATCAAGAAGGGGTAGAAGAGAAAGTGGCAAATCTAATGATGGAGTCTTTGTGTGAATAGTCAATGAACCGAAACTTGGTTTACCAAACGGCAGCCCAAAGAGGGAGTCCGATGGTTCCGAGGAAGGCGTCATCGCGCACACAGGCTACCAAGAAGGAAAGAGCTGAATTGTAATCCGTTACGGACACTGCGTGGCATGTGATGGCGAATTTGATGGCCGGATGCTGGCTGGATGGTTGCTGGATGGTTGCTGGACGATCTAAGGAGAGGATGGATGGCTTGAGCCTGGTGACTGATGACTGATGAGCGAAGATCGGAGGTGCCTTATCGCGCCTGGCCTTATCGCAGAACCCCATTGCACCGCATAACGCAGGCTGGCTGGGACGAACTAAGTTGAAACCCATCAAGCTTCGACGCTTGCATCAACAATTTGCATCAGCGCCATCCCGGCTGCCTGCCTGCCTGCCTGCCTGCCTGCCTTGCCTCACTTCGCTTTTCCTTCTGCCTCAACCGTATCTTCCTTCACCCATCCCAATACTGTCCAGCGTTCAAAATCAATTACCATGTAGCATCATCTCTTCTCCATCGTATTTCTTGTATACATCCATCACCCGTCGAACCATATATATATATATATTCATTTATTCACAGCCCATCTCGAACTGCAGCGAACCGAACCGTATCCCTGATCGAGTACTCGATTTCCACCATGGCGGCCTCGCCAGCCGCTTCCTCTCGCCGCAGCGCAGGCTCCTCGTCTGGCTCGCTGAAGCGCTCAGATGATCATCAACAAAAACCATCGTTCATTCCCATAGATACACTTGTCAATCATTTGCTTGTTGCCAAGCGTTCCCTGTCATCCGTGAATCAAGTCCTGCGAGCGAACGAACTTGCGACCTCGGCCCGCCAGTCTCACCAAGAGACGCTGCTGCTAGCTGCACAGACGACATTTGTCCGCAACTCGATGCTCGATCAAGTCACTATTCTCATGCGTGTGTGGAAAAGTCTACAATCCACCTACGAATGGGGTAAACGGGACTTCAAGAAACTTGTCAAGGCCATGGATGAAGTAGATGCGGACTTGACCGGCACCATACACATGCTGCGAGACACCCAAGTGCAAAGCATTCTACAGCCCAACGACAGAGAAAGCATGAATCTACTGGATTTCGTCGATGAGACGAGCGTGCACGGTATGCGGGAGGCCATGAAACATAGCATCCAAGATTTACAGGTAGGTTGTTCCACCGAGCTACAGCCCTTTTTGTTTTTTGTTTTACGTTTTTTTTTTTTTTTGGTTGTGATGAGACGATGCTGACCTTTCTTTCAGAGCATACAACAGTCTTTTGACGGTGATCTCCTGCGCTTCGAAACTGACATCCGAAATTTTCGAAAGACTCTTGCTGCATTACCCTCGTCGGGTGCTGACGAGGAAACACCGCTAGCGACAGTCTCATTGCTACTCAGCATGGACGACCATTCGACATTCATGGCTTCACTTCTAGCCTCTTTGACCAACCATTTCGACATGTGCGTCACCGCTATTCGGACCACTGAAGGCGCCGCAGCCCTTGCACGTCGGAAGGTAGCCGAAGCTACGCAGTCACAGGGCAGTGATGGGGTCTCAATTTCTGGGGTGATTGCCGAGCAAGAATCACACATGTCCGAGCTCGAGCCAAAGACAGCAGAAGATAGAGCAGAGATGCTCAAGGTCGTTGTTCAAGACGCGGAGGAAGTTGACGATGTTGTACAAGAAATTCAGGAGCGGCTCACGGCCATGGAGCAAGAGTCTGCTGTCATACAAGGGTTTCTGGACCACGCGACGGCAGCCTACACCGGTATGCTCGAATCCTTTACATTGTTGGGGGAAATTGGCGATCGGCTCGGCGACTATGTAGCCGCAGAAGAGGACTTTAGGCAACGCTGGGAGCTGGAGAAGGAGGGAGTGCTTGGCAAGTTGGGAGAAATGAAAGGAATGAGGGAATTCTATGAAGGATACGCAAGCGCATATGGTAGCCTTGTGTTGGAAGTTGAGAGACGGCGGGCCGTCGATGAGCGAGTCCACAGCATTTGGCGCAAGGCCCAGGAGTCGGTGGACAGGATGCTCGACGCGGATCGGGCATCTCGAGAGGCGTTCCGGCAAGACGTTGGCGAGTATCTTCCAACGGATCTGTGGGCAGGCATGCAAGGACCTGTTAGGAAATGGACTGTGGTGCAAATCAACGACGACGAATCCGGCGCAGCTAGCATGGTAGACAGAACATCAGCGCAGGGATCCGCGGACGAATAGTGATGGGAACTTCCTACCGTTGCGCTAATATTACTAAGCAGACACCACGCCAAAATGCCTCATTTCATAGCCCTATGGAGCGCTCATCCACCCAGCCAGTGAGTGTGTCTCACTGTGTACTGTGTACGGACTAGGTTGGGGTATCATGTTTCACATTTGAAGATAAATGCATCGCCACGAGTGAGCTGGACCGAGGCCAATCAAATACGGTCTATATCATCCAAGTTGGTCAGGTCGCAACCCAGCCTCACTTTTCTGGCGGACACGCATCCGGCGCGTCCGGGCCCGAAGCAATCTTCAAGTTTTTTGTCCTGAAGCAAGCGTACATCGTCACAACAACCGGCATAGGCATATATATATATATATATATATCGTCTATTTCCTGTCGTGGAAACAGCAATGCGACCGCAGCATCAGCTCCTCGTTGGCTTATCAGCCTCGGCCTCGGCCGCCGCCTCCGCGAATTACACTTTCCCCAGCTTTGAATGGAATTCGATCCGGCCTACGAAAGACCTGGAATACCATGACTGCTACACCACCTTCAAATGTGCCCGCCTCGAGCTCCCTCTGAACTGGAAGAACACGTCCGATCCCAGAACAGTCTCCATCGCCATGATCAAACTGCCCGCCAAAGTCTCCGACACTGATCCCACGTTTGGCGGCTCGGTCTTCACCAACCCCGGTGGGCCGGGCGGGTCGGGCGTGGACCTCATCCTGGCCGCTGGCCGGAACTTACAAGAATACATAGATAGCCCGGGCAAGAGACACTATGAAGTCGTGTCCTTTGATCCCCGCGGCGTCAAGAACAGTCGCCCCGTGGCAGACTGCTACCCGGAGGGCGTCCTCGCGCGAGATGCCGTGAAATTGGAGTCGAGAGGTCTGGGAAGTCTTACGCACGTTCCGGGCAAGCTGGCGTATGGCTTGGCCATGACTGACGGGTTTGGGAAGAAATGCGCGGTCGTAGACGAGCAGGGTCTCAACGGAGGAGAGATCTTTGCGTACCTGGGGACACCGAATGTGGCGCGAGATCTGGTCGAGATGGTGGACAAGATTGACGAGTTGAGGAAGAAGCGGGGGGCGAGCGGGGGCGATGAGAGACTGGAACTCAAGAAGAGAGGGCGCCGAGAAGACCATGTCGCAAGATTACAATACATTGGGTTCTCGTACGGCACGGTCCTCGGAACCTACTTCTCGTCCTTGTTCCCTGGCCGAGTCGGAAGAGTCGTCCTCGATGGTGTGTGCAACGCCGATGACTACAGCAACGGAGGGGTAAGTCACGACAGCTATTTCCGAGAAAGAAAGGTAAAGGAACAGAAGTGAGTGAGCTGACCGATTGCAAACAAAAAGGGCTGGCTTACAAACACGGTTGATGCCGACGCCGTCATTGACAAGCTCTTCACGGGCTGCTTCACGGCCGGTCCTGGACTCTGTGCCCTCGCCCGAGATTCAGACAAGTCCGCGTCCGACATCAGGGCCCGATTCTGGACCTGGCTCGAAAGACTGGATGAATCGCCCATCTCCGGCCTGTCAGCCTCCGGCAACGCCGTTGTCCTCACCGGAGCTGATATCCGCCTCCTGCTGAGCATGTCTGCGTACAAGCCCGTCACGGCATACGGGCCCCTCGCCCAGCGCCTCGACTCGGCCATGAGAGGACAAGACCTCCAGCTCTTCCTGTCGAACCTCGAAGCATCGGTTCTCGGCGGCTCCCTCCAGGATGCCTGTCCCGCCGCCAACGAAACCACGGCACCGGATCAGGGCTCAGACGCGCAGACTGCGGTGGTCTGCGGTGACGGCGACGATGTCACCTCCAAGAACATGACCTGGTGGCAGTCCTACATTGAAAAGCAAAAGGCGTCGTCGTCTGTCCTGGCCTCGTACTGGACAAGCATCCGGTTCCCCTGCGCGCGATGGCGCTTCAAGGCCAACTGGGCCTTCCGCGGCCCGTACACCACGCCCGAGCCTACCGAGTTCGGACGCGAACCTGAGAAGGGCAGACCCGCCGCTCCTCCGCTGCTTCTGACGAACCGACTGGATCCCGTAACACCCCTGTCTGCCGCGAGGGCCATGGCCAAGAACCATCCCGGGGCGGGGGTGGTCGTCCAGGAGGCCATCGGGCATTGCGCCCTTTTCGCGGCGTACAGCGAGTGTACGAAGAAGATTGTGGCCGAGTACTTTCACACGGGGAGGGTTCCTGATGGGGAGGTTGCGTGTGAGGCCGAGTGCGGGCCGTGGGACGTCGGATGCCAGGCGGGCGTGAGGACGAGTGAGCCGTGGTACGTGAGGAGGTTTCCGCTGGGTATTTAGCGACTTTTTTTTTTTTTTCGTCAAGAGAGCATCGGATTACGTGCGAGGACAATGATTGAGCGGTGGAAGTTGGAAATCCGTGTATTAAATTCGTGAAGAGTTGGATATTTACTCGTCTTTATTCGTGATGTACATATGTATGCATAAATTGAGCTTTTTTTTTTTTTTTAACAAACAGAAGAACATTAATTCTCAACATTTTGTCCTTGAACGTTGTTGAACAGCCTCTGCTTCAAATCAAGTCCGGGATCCCTCATTTCCTAATTCCATATTTCTTTGTTTCCTTTGCACATCAGGGTTCTTCCCACCGCAGCTTCCCCCGCTGGCTGGCTGGGCCGCCGCCAAATGGCATGCATGATTCGGAGAACATTTTTGCTCGACCTCGATTTCTTCCACAGTGGACCAGGGCCGTAGTAAAAGGACGACTCTGGGCCGGAAATGCACGACGGGCTGGTTTCAGGTCTCATGTAGCGACGGCCGTCTAGGATGGAACTCTTTTCATGCGCTTGGTCACTGATGGATTAAAATAATCTGAAAAATCTAGAGGTAAGAGTCGCGAGCGCGCCCAACATCAGGTGTGCGAACCTTTTCGTGCAACGACACCACTCTCATGCTTTACCATACAGGATCTAAACGGGTGACTTTCTCTTCGGGCCATCCTTGTCTGCAGCCGCTGATGCCGGAGAGAAACCCCAGCAAAATATGGTGCCTGGCATGTGAAACGCCCATTGTTCCGTCGCTTTGCACTTGAGCTTCCATTCTACGTCAGGGAGCCCGAAGAATTCCTTGCAAGAAGAAAAGAGAAAAAGAATTTATTCATGTCAAACTGGGATTCACGAGGACTAGTCCAAAGTGCCTGCAGTCATGGCTGCAAACCCCCTTCCTATCAACGATGGGTGATTTCTTGTCGAAATCCCGGCAATTCACTCGGCGGACCTGCTACAAGCCATCACCCAGTACGACCCAGGCTTCGGAGGGTGGCCCATCTGCATTTTCTTGCATCTCCCGTTGGGAGGGGGTGTCGTCGAACTCGCCATCCGAGAAACAGTCGTAGTCAGAGAGAACATCGGTGACCAAATCGGGGGGCTGCGAGGTATCAATGTCCAAGGAGGGTTCAGAGTTGGCCAGCTCGTAAATGACACGCAAGGGAGGCTGCGACTCGGCCGACTCGCGACACAAATTTTGAATGGTCTCGGCGCTGGCATTCTTGGTGTGGTCGTCGGCTTCGGGGCGGGTCAAAGCCATGAGGTACTGAGCGAGAACTTCGTCATCGCCAAGATCAGAGAAGGAGAGATCAAGATGCAAAGGCCTGTCGAAAGGCTTGCCAGCCTTCCTATGCTTCTTAGTGGGGCGGATCGAATAAAGAGGTGCCTCGTGCCTGATGCTGTTTAAGTTGAAACTGTCACTACCACGATCCTGTTCGTTATCGTACAGCAGTCCCAGGCGATAGAGATGGGCAACCTGCTGATCGTCATTGCCAGACTCGGGGCGGCGCCGAATATGGACCTTGCCCTTGGCAGTAGATGGATCCCGGAAAGCGTCTTCTCTCTCGAGCGTGGGTCGTCGCACGAGTCGATATCGGTCCGATGGGAGCTCCATGTCGCTGTAGGCGAGGTCCCTGCCATCGTCCTGACAGTCTACCTTGCGAGGGGTTTGGTCACTGTGAGCGGATCTGCCAACGTTGTTGTAGTGATTGCGCAGATCCTGCTGGACATGGGGTCTCAGGCTAGCCTTATCAATCTGACCATGGTCCTCGTGACAATCCGGGAACATGTGGTGCTGACCGTTTTCCACGAGGTGCTTTGCATTAGCGCGGACCAGGCGACTGAACGAACGATGCTGTGGTTTGATGACACGGCGGTGATATGCTCTCCGCTGTGCCAACTTGAGGTGGTCCTCTCCAGGAATGTTATCTGGGATCGTGGTCATGTTGCTGCGGCTCAGCAATAGGTACGTGGTCGGCTTTCTTAGGTGATATAATTATGGTGATGTAAGTGGCCAGTGACTGTGGATGACGGGATTGACAGCGTATTCGCGGTTCGCTATGTCGAGAAAGGGCGTGATGGCGATGCTGGTAGGGGAACAAGGCCCTGTTGTAGCATGGATGGTCCGTAGATGGGGAAGGCGTTTCTCCAAAGGGCACAGAGACGCGGGTACAGATGGAAGGGGCGAGAGTCGGAGCGAAAGTGATGGAAATGGGCCATCTCAGTCACCTGCCGTGGCCGTGGCGAGGCGACTTATATCATCAGTCATCAGCGAGGCTTCCTGTGGACGGCGCATGCTGATTGGCTGGCGGTGGAGTCATGAGGCGATGACGACAAGCCGCCTGAGGCAACGGGTGGGTGTCTTGTGACTCAACAACGCAACTGAGTCAACTCTGCTGACGATTCAGTCCCGCCACGGTCCATCATGTTTGGTGTCTGATTGACTGATTGATGACCGTCGCAAGGCTGAGAGCCGGGTTTGACATGTGTCTGCACACCCTCTTGCCTGCTTCCGTGTCTTGTCGTGTCATGTCGTGTCATGTCGTGTCATGTCGTGTCTTGTCGTGTCTTGTGACTTCTTGTCGTCGTCTTATCTGGTCCGATAGCTAGCCGCTGTTGCCACATCCGCAACTGTCTGCCTGCTGGCCAGCCAAGCATTTTCCTCCCTGCCTGCTGGCTAGTCAAGCATTTCCCGTTCTGAATTCTCAGCTCCAAGTCATGACTCATGCATATGTAGGTGTTGCAAAAGATTAGAAATAAGTGGTTCTCATTCCCCATATATACCCGTGCAACAATGGGGCATGCCCCCCCCCCCCCCTACTCGTACCACTCCGCCGTCGACAGGCAAGCCAACTTGCCAACGTCAGTATCTTACAATTTGCGCTGATGCCTTGCATCAACCATCTCCATCGCCCTCTCCCCCGCGCAAACGTATCCCGATACTTGACCCTGCATGTCATCCCCCGGATTCCCCTCCATCTGCTTCCTCGGCGCTTCCAGCACGAAGAGGCCGCGAGCTTCTCCTACTGATAGATTCTTGTGGATCGCGTTTGGGCATCTGTTTATGCCATCTAAATTTTTTGAGTGGGCGCGACGGCAAGCGCGTGCTTGAAGATTGAAAGGCTCCGGGGAAAATTATGGCATGAATCAGCCAGACTAGACAGCCATATGCCAGTCAGGCAATGTTTGACGGACAACATGTTATTATACGTTGCGCGATTCTCATTCTGCTCTCCTATATTCTCCTCAATGTTCGCTATGCCAATGCCCAGTATGCTCATTCATAGCTGCAAATCCTTGTTAGCAAGTCCGACAACCGCATCGCCATAGTCGAAAACCACAAATTGCGCCTTGAGAAAGACATCTCCGAGCACAGAGAATGGCAGGCCCGCAGACGTCTGAATGCCACCGAAGCAGTACTTAGAGTTGACTTGACCATAGTTGAGATACTGCCCGGGAAGCTTGCCGTCGTACGAGCCGATGCTGATCCAAAAGTTGGGGATCTTGGCGTCACAGGGGAATACCATCATACCCAATTTCGGATCGAGGAAAGAGCCCTCGATTTGAGCATATAAGTTGTTTACCACGCTCTGCGGGAGCAGCGCCAAGGACGTCCCGGTATCGACAATGGCGTTGATGATGTACTTGTGTTCCTTGTTGCCGATCCGGTAGCCGGTTGTCGCGATTTTCCAGAATGGACTGAATGGGTCGACCTGCGCATACCAAATATCGCCCGTATACTCGGACTCGTTGATGTATCCGAAATTGTAACTTCCCGGGGCGTGCGACCGAAGATTCGCGGTGAACAGTGGCAGCGCGAGCTGATCCTTGATGTTGTCCATGTATGTTCGTTTGGGTGTCGGGCGTACCGTGTTGGCGGCACTGTTCGCCATGCCGAGGATGCCAGACACGAAATTGTCAGATGCAATGTCTTCCGACACTGTGACAGCGGACTCGATAGCTTGAACTTTGACATATGTGTCTCCTATTCGTACCGCATCTTCATATACAATGCCAGATGCGCCAGCACCATCGCCATATTTGATAGTCCAACTCTCCCCGTCGAGTCGCTTGCATGTTGACGAGTTGTGAGGACGATATAAAGCCTGACCCCGTACCATGCTTGGATAAGTGTCTGTTGAAAATGCCCAACTGCCGCAAGTTAGCAATGACGGTGAGCATACAAAACCCCTGGTCAGGATATCAGCTTACAGATCGGCTGATCCGGTGTCTAGGTTCAAGGGAATAGGCTGAGGCGGTGTGCCAATATCAACCACGACTCCATATTCCGAGTCTACTTCCTTAGCCGGCCGGGCTTGTGCGGTTCCTGTCTGTCCTTTGTCATCTATTGAAAGAGTCAGATAAGGCTGTTTAGAAGGATGACCAACTGGCTTGATTTCCACGCGCAAATCAACCAATATCTCCTACCTTGACTGAGAGCAGCAAATTTGATGCGTAGTTCAGGGTTGATTTCAACAGCTTTCGACACCGCATCAGGCAACTTCTGCGCATACTTCATGTGAGCACGCATGAGAGCCATGGCGCCATCGCGTCCTGTGAAGTCCTTGTTCTTGATTTGATTCAAGGTAAAGGATGTACCACCCGGCCTCGGCGCTCTCGTTTCTCGCGTAGAAGAATGCTTTCGGCCAGTCGCAGCACCTTCCACCGCCAGCGCGGCCAAAACAGCGGCGGCAATTGAGGCCTTCATCGTTACACAAGCGCAAGTATAAGGGAAGATGGAATTTGAGAAAGAAAGGAGAGGAAGAGCACAAGGTCTTCTTCATCTTGTCATCCCGTGGGAGGGCACAAGCGATGATATGCTGCGATTGTGCCAGTAACATTCTAAAACAATAAAGCTTGGCTGACGGCTTCACCACGGGCGATGTCTCTGCGGGTCAAGGGATGGCATGTCGGAACAGGTGGCCACGGCTCTATTATCAACGGAGGAATGCTGCCATTTCAAGTGAGACACATTCCTTGGGGGCTGCTAGAAGAAGAAATTCCAAAAGCTGGGTGGCGCGACAATGCGAGCATAATGAGGACATGTTCAGCGGCACGGGGACGGCGTGCGTAAGACATTGAGAAGGTAAGTATGAATCCGCGTTGCCTTGCCGGACTGCCCCTGAGTGAGAACGACACGGAGGACTGCGCGACGTTACGTACGGAGCAGAGATATTGGAGAGAACAATGAATGAAATATAAATCGCATGGCGAGCTTCAGACTTGGCAAATGCCACATGAAAAGAGCAGCTTGCTAGTCCGGAATCATCGCGAGTCTTATGACAGATCTGGTGCAGGGGGGCCTGGTCTGATCTGAAAATGGAAAGAGCGGGAGGCTGAGGCTGAGGCCTGCTACCAGCGTCGAAGCCAATGACAGCTGGTCGTGGGCCTGGTACTCCACTGTAGCATGCAAGGGCGTGCAAGGACCAAGCCCCAGCGCGCGCTGCAAGTGGCAACCTGACCGGACCCAAGTGCTGCCGTGCCGCCCCTCCGTGAGTCACCACCCACTTCCATTTGCCAGAGCAAGGTGGGGTCAACTCACAAAAGTCGGCTGCCACACCAAAATAATAGCACCAATGCCACTGCTCAACCATCACGTTTTCACCGACTCATCAAACTTCAAACCCAAGCAGAGCATCATTGCAAGTGAACCCGCCGCGCAAAAAAAACCTTGCAACCATGCCCGAAGACACCACACCAGCCGCATCACCGGCTGCTCCTCATGAGCCACCCTTCACATACACAGCCAACCAAGGCTACGTCGAACCCGCGCAAGAAGATCCCTCCGACGTGCGCATGCCCCGCGGTGCCCCTCATTTAGAAGACCACAACGAAGAGGAAGACGACCTAGACGACATTTTTCAAGATGCCGACGATGCCGACGATGCCGACGAGGAAGAATGGACAGCAGACGCAAGGGACCTGACTAAAACGTATAATCGCCAGCGCCAACTTCACGACAACACCGATGGAGGCACTGCTCTCCCCCGCTCAAATCAGCAGAAGCCCACGGCAAACACATTTGCCAGTGTGGACGACCAAGTAGCTACTCTGTCGAAACACGCTGCCAAGATTCGCCTCGATTCTGTCAAGCAAAGTGAAGAGAAGGACAAGGACAAGGCCGACCGCGCCACGAACGAACAGGTGTTGGATCAACGCACTCGCATGATCTTGTTGCAAATGATCAACCGTGGGTTCGTGAGTGAGGTTCATGGTGCCATCAGCACTGGAAAGGAAGCCAACGTCTACGGCGCCATATTAGTAGACGAAAAGACAGGAGATGTGATACAAAAGGCCATCAAGGTCTACAAAACAGCCATCCTCGTCTTCAAGGATCGAGAGAGATATATCACTGGCGAGCACAGATTCAAAGGTGGCTTTGACAAGGGCAACAACCGCAAGATGGTCAAGCTTTGGGCGGAGAAGGAGTTCCGTAACCTTCGAAGAATCTATCATGCCGGCATTCCCTGCCCGGAACCCATTTCCTTGAAGTTACACGTTCTTGTCATGGGATTTCTGGGTGATAAGAAAGGCTGGGCGTATCCCCGACTTCGTGATGCCGTCCTGACAGGAGACGATGTCGAGCAGCAGTGGCGGAGTCTGTACATCCAGCTTCTAGGCATCATGCGCAAGATGTTCCAGGTTTGTCGGCTAGTGCACGCCGATTTGAGCGAGTACAACATCCTCTGCCACAAAGGTGTACTGTACATCATTGATGTGTCTCAAAGTGTGGAGCCCGACCATCCCCGGTCCCTGGAGTTTCTGCGGATGGACATCAAGAATGTGGGCGACTTCTTCCGGCGCAAGGGCGTAGACACACTCTCCGACCGCGCCATTTTCAACTTCATCACGGCCGCTGGGGGTCCCTCAGAAGAACCTGGCGTCAGCGATTCGCTCGAAAAGTTGTATGAAACCCGCGAAAATGCTGCTGATGGTGACGACGAAGCAGCTGCCGAGTTCGAAGTTGATAACGAAGTTTTCCGAAACCAGTATATCCCTCAAACGCTAGAACAAGTCTACAACATCGAAAAAGATGCTCAGAAACTCAGCCAAGGCGAGGGCAACGATCTAGTCTACAAGAATCTTCTGGCAGACCAGGTCGTTCAACCCGAGGCCCAGGGCGAACAGGGAGAAGAATCATCAGACTCGGAGGATGATTCCGATGACGGCGCCAGCTTATCCAGCGGAGAGTCTGGTGACGAGAGTCGATTTGAAAAGGGCACCCCTAGAGGTCGTAAATTTCAAGACAAGGATGAAAAGAAGGTTCGCATACGCATCTCTCCCTCTGCAGTCTCATGCTACGCCGTTTCATTACGATCATGCTAACCAGCAACAGCAACACAAGCAGGAGGTGAAAGAAGCCAAGCGCGAAAAGCGTAAGACAAAGATGCCCAAGCACTTGAAAAAGAAGCTAGTATCGAGTACCTCGAGACGTAAGAAGTAAAGAGGTTCAATGACTGAAAAAAAAAGAAAAGAAAAAAAGAGACAGATATGACCATGTTGAAGTCCGCCGCGATTGACTTGCAAAGTTGACACGACGCTCCAGCCAATGAATTGAAAAAGAATTATGCGTCATGCTTTGATCACGATTTTCAATTGATGAGCTTGATGTTAAGCCCTCCAGTCGGATGATGAGCATTGATTGTCGTACCTACTTCGGGAGTGTTTATCGCCTGTCCAAGCGGGCGTGTGTCCAAGCAGGCGTGTAACCTCTTGAATTGTGTGTGTGCGATCTGATTCGCTGTCCTCACATGAAAGGCGAAACGGATGATCAAAGAGAGCCCTGACGACTATTGATGAGAGATTGGTGGTGAAAAAATGTCAATTTCTTTCCATGGTTGTGATCGAGCATATGACTCAAATTCCATGCTCCCAACTTTGAGCAGTGGTGGTGCTTATATGAACATGATAACAACTAGGCCAAATAGCCAAAAACGCGGAGTGCGCACCCCTAACAGTGGCTGCGATAAATAAATGAGCATATCATATGCTCAACAGAACACACAATATAACGTAGAAGCGCCCGCTCCAGAACAAACCGATACCAACCCTGTCCGATCCATTTCCTATCCACGTTTCAATAAAACACTGTCGCTAAATCAAATATACGTCATTGCTAGAAGTAAAATTGTTGTTGCGGTTGTCCAGGCGGTGGCTGCGGGATAAAGTCGAAGTTCATTGCGTCCACGCTGGCGCCCCAAGGATCGGGGGATTCTAGACACCGTCATCAGTCAGTAAGTATGGGAAGTAGTCAAGTAAATGGGATATAACACGTACCACCCCAGATGGAGTCGTACAGGTCCATAGGTGCCATTAATTGAGTATGATCTACCGTCAAACCCGGCGGGCCATCAAGTCCCATATTGACTGGGAGTGGTTGAGCGTACGGCAGCCTGTCATGTTGTTAGATGGGTTGAGCTCCTGTAGACCATGCATGTACTGCTGGCTGTGAACTTGCCCTGAAATATCCTGCAACGAGGCGCCATTTTGCATCTCAGCCATGGCGAGCGCAGCATCTTTGTGGGCATCGCTGCTGGGCAGTCCACCTTGGACCTGAGAATTGAGATGCGACCCATTCTGGTTGCCCGTCATGAATGGAGGCAAAGGCGTCCGAGTACCGCTTTCTCCAGCAGAAGAGCCGCCCTCGCGGATGAGGGCCGATCCTACGACGGTCCCGTGCTCGTAAATGTTTCTGAGCGCAGTGAGTGCTCGCCAGAGCGGGCCAGATAATTCAATATCCTTGTCGCTTATGGCAATGCGAGGCTCGGGAGAAGTCGCTTCCTTTGCTGCTGTCGCAGAAAGGGCAGCGATCAAGTCTCCTTGCAACTGTCGAATTTCCGGGTCAGTCTTGGTTTCGCACAGGATGCACAAGAGAAGAGCTGACGAGAGTCCGTGATATGTAAATGCCCAGCTTCGAGTGGGAATCACGGACAATTGATGCATAGCCAGAAACATTCGAACGGTCTCGGTCAGGTTCTCCTTGCATCGGTCTGCCAGTTCCTTCTTCTGCTTGGGATCAAAATCACAGGTCCGCTTCAGCGCTGGGCGACAAGCGACCGATATGACGAAGGACGTGTGAAGCCGGATGGCGAAATACTGGAGCCGATGCAGTGCCGTTTTACATTTGTCCTTGTCTTGCATGTGTGGCAAGGACCGCCGACGGAGATTTTCGACAGCCTCACAATTGTCCATAATCTGGCCATATGATGACGTAAAGGTGGCATCGGGATTCAGACGTCGCGAACATATCTCAATGAGATGGTACATCATTTCCAAGTAGGTATGCGTGCCAGCTGCTGCCTCCAGACTAACGGGTATTTCGCAACTGGGAAAATTGGTCATTGGGCACCTTGGGAGTTTTGTCAGATTCAGCATCGGCGAGGGAGAAAACTCCAAGCAGCACTTACCGATCAAATGAGAGGGACATGAGAGTGTCATGCCAGACACATGTCCACCATAGCTTTCTTCGAATCATTTCCTTTGCCTTGGCGTCTGGCGGAAGACTGTCACGTCCCTCCAAGCTGGCCGTTGCGCGATGCAGACCCAGAGACTGTGCTAAGCGACATGTGAGCCCTGTCAATGCCCAGGAAGCTTCTGCCCTCATATCGTTCAGAAGAACAAAGCCCGTCAGAAGCAATGCTTGAATGGCGTCAAACGAGGGCCTGATGGTTTTAGCACGAAACCTCACACAATCCCAACAGCGTGTGGGGAACATACCTCAGTAAGAAATTGCCAAGCCGTAAGAAATGAAACGAGATTTGTATGTATTTTTGTGAGTCACGAGTTCGAATATGATACGGTGATTCGTGATATTGAGAGCCGACCGCCAAGACTGCAAAGAGAATGGCAAGCCAGGATGCAGTTACTGGCCGGGAGGACCGGACAGAGCTGGAGGCCTTGCGGGATCGGTCTTCGAGATATATCATGAGTTTCGATTCAAAATCATCGATGTCATATACAAAACCCCAGAATGGCTGGGGGGTCTCCTTGTACGTGCGAAATAGCCTGTTTGGGGTTAATAAATGACGCGAAGGCATGGAACTGTTTTGCCCACGTACTTCATGACTTCTCGATCAGACGGCAATTCGGCCGATATATCCTGTGCCAATTTGTGCAGATGCAGCGAAGACATGAGAGGAAATGGTGCAGAAGTATCTAGACCGAGAATCGATCGCATGTCCCGCCGAATATCAACATTATCATTCTTCTCATTGGGCGAAGATTGCTCTCGGAGCAAAGCCGGAATGCTGTTCTGGCCCAGATAACGGTCTCCAACAGATTCACTTTCATCGAGAGTAGTCGATATGCCTACCAAGCGATTGTAAGAAAATAGACATCGTGGCCATGAATACTAACAATAACATACCTATGGCCCTTGGCCAGCTGTCCCCGTGTTCGGACTTTCGGCTTTCGTCTTGACCATCGGAAAACGAACGCGCCCGCTTTCGGGGTAGACCGTTCTGGGTAGAAGGTGCATTCTTATTCGCTGAGGCGCGGTTGGGCTTATAAGAGCAGAGTTGGGGATGGTCCCTTTTGACGCAATTCTCGCATGGTTGCTTGTTGTCGCATTTCACCTTGCGCTGCCGGCAGGGCCAGCATGCAGTGCCTGTGAGTTTCATTTAACCACCCAGACAAATACTGTGCTCGCCCGAGGGGCGGATAGCCATTTACGTAATAGAAAGGACGGAGCATGATGGATTTGCAACGTACCGTATCTTACTTTGCGATGAGAGTGAATGATGCGGCTTGCCTCCTCTGGAGTCAGCTCTTCAATGGGAAATGTCTCGTCTGGTTCGGCAGACTCGGTCATGGCGCAGGCGGCCCGATGACGATTGTCGCGCGCGCACAGTGCCCCGAAGTGAGCAGAAGTGCTATTTGTTTGGGCAAATGAAACAAATAGCCACGTGTTAGTCTCGAAATACAACAACCTTTGTTTGCAGTTGGTTACGGAAACGCTGCGAAGAACGCCGAATGCCGAGAAACCGTTGATTAGGTGGGAAGGGGAATGGAGTTGGTTGCAAAGTGGAAAATCTGTGGGCGTGTGCTAATCACACTGTGACGGTGATGGGAATTGCAAGGCTGCATCACAGTGCTAGCCTAGCCTTGCCCGGCGTTTTGTCGTTGGTCCACTAATATTGAGAGCTGACAGTTGCCTGCCAGGTGCCCCGCACTGCAACCGCCGAGATGATAGGATAGCTGGCCGGGCGTCACGTGGAATGCCAAAAATTTACCAAATATCCGGATCCCCTCCACTTCTTTAGCGCCGTTCAGCCTTTCCCGTCAAAGAAGTGACGTGACGGTGGCACCAATCGTTCATCTGCTAGCCTCTACTCTACCACATCGGCAATGGATCTTGCTCAATAGTTGCTTTCTCTTTGCTCTGTGCTGCCTCAAATGTTTTACCAAAGCCGCCTCCTGCTGGTCAAATGGAACGGAAGAGGTTGTCAGCTGACAACTCTCAATACTCCAAACGAGCCAGATGCCAGTCTAGCCGGGAGCTGTCTGAGACGTACAACAACATTGACTCTGTACCCTCAAGGTCTAGGCGAAAGCTTCCGATAAGTGGTGAAAGCTTAACTGTCAACGAAGGTGATAGGGCATCGATGTTGTCCAAACTTTCAACTTCTTCTGAATTTGATTTATCCTTTGCCTCGTCAACAAGTACTCCACTTTCAACATCTCACAACTCCTCGTTTGTATCTTCCAAAAATACCTCTTTCTCAACAGATAATGCCACAAGCCCTGAAGAGAGCTCTCCGGAGTACTTCAGCTGCCCAGAAAAACTTATAGACTCGGACAAGGAATCCGAAACGGGTCTCCATTTTCCACCGAATCCTTTGGAAAAGGAATTCCATGGTGTTTTCCGTAAGGGCCTCTCGACTTCAGCCGTGTCCACCAAAACACCAAAACTGATTGATACGTTGTGAATAGCCCAATTTGGAAACGGGAGTTTTAATGATGCACCATTGGCCGTTGTCTGGGAAATAATACGAATTCATCTGCATTGCGGCGTGAAGCTGGATGAGACCAACATACAATACAGAGACTCCGGTTTGTGGGACAATCAGTCGAAACTCCGCGCTTTCCTGTCGCAGCACAAAGCGTTTAAGAACAAAGAATTACCGGAACCTGCGAGTGAGAAATGTTGGAATGTTGCATTGTCATCTTTTCAGTCTCAGCATGATGCAGTCGTGTTATCGGGTAGACTTGAACCGAATAAAGATGGTAGTGGACCACCTTTCAGCCTTAAACTTGATCCGTTACGCACCAAGAAGGGTCACCGTTTAATTCGCAGATTTGGGTCAGACAGATTCCTGGAGCTGTCAATTCCGTCCATGGGTGACCAGGAAGCCACAAAATGCACTGACGATTCGATTCCGAGGTGGATGGCTAAGAAGAAGCATTATTTCCTAGGTAGACAATGGTCCGCATTTTTTTGCAAGAGAGATGATGCAAACAACAAGAAACGCAGAGAGGAAGAGAAAGGAATGTTCTGGAATAAAATGTTCTTCTTTGCCTGCGATGGGGACAGTTTTCGCAAGACCCTCGATGGAATGCTCCCGCCACACCACGACGCCAAGATCCTGAAACGAAGGGTGAAGGTGGACCTCCATCAAGTGATAACCTGGGCTATTGGAGACTTGGAAAAAACGAATCAACAAGTTGCCAAACTGTTTTCGAGAATTGGTCTAAGTGAGACAGTTCCTCCCCTTTGTTTTTCGTTTCCCGCAAAAATGAAAGCACTAACAAAAATATCCAGATCTCACAGATACAACCGCAACAGTCGTCCTGGAGAGATATCAAATATACCATTGGCCCGAGGACATTGGTAAAATTCCAATGAATGATGGAATTGGTCAGATATCTGGAAATCTGGCAAAGAAAATTGCCTCTTGTCTAGGTCTCACAGACGTCCCAAGCGCCTTCCAGGCGCGGTTTGGAAGTGCGAAAGGGATGTGGATAGTCGATAATCACAACGCTCCACCGTTTGTTGGAGGTGATGACTGGATTATTACATACCCCTCCCAAAGGAAATGGGATTGTGATGACGAAGATGCTCATCACCGCACGTTTGAAGTTCACAAGTGGTCCCAAGAACCTAAGCCTGCGTCATTAAATCAACAGTTCATACCATTACTTGAGGCTCAGGCAATAGACCCGAAATTAATGAGGCGCACGATAGCAAATCATCTTCGCCGAGGCCTCGAAGATAACCTTGAGGAACTGAAGAATGCAATGTTTGATCCCGTGGACTTGCGGCTGTGGCTGCAGCAGGCACGCGGCTCAAGTTCAGATACAACAAGTGACGACCAAGCGACCTATCTGGGCGGTCTTCCACGGCGCACGGAAGATGTCATAGCCACGCTCGCAGACAGCGGCTTTAGCCCAAGGACCTGTAAATACCTACAGAGTCTCTGTCTAGGTCTGGGAAAGCAGCAGGCGGAAGCTCTTAAAAAGAAAATGAGCATCCAGGTGCCTTGCTCTACCTATCTGTTCATGGTTGTGGACTTCTCCTCGACATTGGCAGAGAATGAAGTCCATATATCTTTCTCATCCAAGTTTCAGGTCGAAGGTTTCTGCGACACGCTGTTAGAAAATATGGATATTCTAGTCGCGCGCGCCCCCGCGCATCTACCAACCGACATTCAAAGAGTCAAAGTTGTGTCACTTCCGCAACTTCGGCATTTGAAGGACGTAATCGTCTTCTCCACCAAAGGCGATAAACCACTTGCGGACAAACTATCTGGTGGTGATTACGACGGAGACAAGGCCTGGGTCTGCTGGGATCAGGCGATTGTTCAGAATTTTCGCAACGCTCCCACGCCAGTACATGATTTGGATCCCAAGAAATATGTTGGTAAGCTTAACTTGCCTATGGGCGAAATCCGAGCGAAAGAAAAGGATGTATCAGATATCTGCGCCGAGTTCATCAACGAGGGCATCGCCTTCAACCTGCATCAATCTCACCTGGGCATATGCACCAAGTTCAAGGAAGACTACTGTCGCAGTCGTGGGGGCGTGTCGTCGTCCCCTGAGATTCTTCTGCTCAGCGGACTACTCAGCCTTCTGGTCGACCAGATCAAGCAGGGGTACATATTCACCCAAACGCATTGGAAGATATTTCTAGACGATTTCAAGCAGCTCGGTTCTGTGCAAGGTGGGCCATGCAGTGTCGCCAATCGCAAGCAAACTCACGTTCTCGATTATCTGGTGGAAGAAGCCCAGTCAATCGTTCATGAAACCTTGACGAAGCTCAGCAACGTCTTTGAGGAATCAGAAGCGCATTGGTTCGATAAGGACTTGACCGCCAGATTCAATAAATACGATGAGGATCACAGGTCTGTTCCGGAATGGACCAAGCTCAGAGACAAGCTGCGCCACGATATCGACTCCCTCGCAGATCGATGGTTTGAAGAAATAGCGCCCGAAGATAAGAGCGGGGCCTACGTGGACAAGGTGAACAAGTTTTACCCCCAGTGGCAACGGATACAGCCTCTCGAAGAGCTGGAATCGTCCAGATTCATCCAAACCCTTTTTTGTGACGGGGCCGAGAACATTGACTCGAGCCCCTGGGAGCTGCTCAAAGCATCCTTCGCGATGAAACGACTACAGGGGCCCAGGAGCAAGTTCGTGTGGCAGATGGCAGGACGCCAGCTCGGATTGCTGAAACTATCCATGTCTCCTCGTCCTTATGCAGCAATGACATCTGAGATGTACGCGGCGATGCGATGCGACAAGAAGGTTGCAGCAAGGAGACGAGCCCGTCGCTTGGGCGATCAGGGGATGCCTTGCGACGCCTTGGGTGATGAGAACTACGAAACGATGGATGGCGACCGAAGAGCATGGGATAGCGGTTATCATCTGTAGGACTGGCATTTCGTATATCTCAGGATTCAAATTCTCATGGGCGCATGACGTGCCTAGGCTGCCCAATTCCGTGCATCGCGAGTATAGGGACAAGACGCGGTGGACTTCACGTTCGCTGCCACACGAGAAAAGATCTTCACCGCCAGCGCTTCACACTACTTTTTATTCAAGACATTAACATCGCTTTATAGCATGTGGGGGGTTTTTTTTTTTTTTGAAATCGTCAAAATCCGTTGACACGGCGCGCGACATCAGCTTCGAAATTCTACCATCTACCAAGAATGTTCTCTACTCTCGCCTCAAGACCCGCCTCCGATAGCGTGTTTGGGTTTTTCCCTTCAGAAAAGGTCTAGATGCTGACGTTCCTCGGAGTGCTAGCCTAGCGAATCTCGCGTCCACGGCGTCTCATAACGCGGCAGAGTTTTCTGCATGTGCTTAGCAACATGCCTTAGCATATAGATGGATGTGGCCACGCTTGGTGTTTTTGCGACCGAAGAGATGCCGCGCCGCAATCTGACAGACTCTCGCAAACTTGATCGGCTTGGCCGCAGTGCTCAACGCTCTTAAGAAATTTCAAGCAAGAAGATTTGAAATTGATCCATCCATAACGTACATTGCATCACAAGACGTCTGAGCCCACGCCCACACTAAACTCACTAATCATGGGGGTATCAGCTACGCCGTAACAGCAGGCTCATCCCGCGGTTCAATCAGCACCTCATTCACAGCAACGTGCTCCGGCTGCGTGACAGCATACAGTATAGCACCCGCAATATCTTCCGCGTCAAGGACCTTCGCACCCGTCGGCTCGCCGTACTTCTTGAGGGCCTCCGCATCCGTCGAGATGCTCAGGAGGCCCGTGTCCACGTTCCCGGGCTGGATGGTCGTGACGCGCAGTCCAGACCCGACGGTTTCGAGCCTCAGGCTCCGGAGGGTGGCTTCGACGAAGAACTTGCTGGCGGAGTAGACGCCCAGGCCCGGGAAGGCGGCGCGCCCGGCGTCCGAGGATATGGCGACGATGTGGCCCGTCTTTCGCTCAAGGAAGCTGGGGACGGTGGAGGACAGGCAGTGCAGCAGGCCCTTGCAGTTGACGTCGACGGTGCGCTCCCACTCGTCTGTCTGGCAGTTGGCCATCATGGTGAAGTACATTACGCCGGCGCAGCTGACGAGGATGTCAACGGGGCCGAGCTCCTCAGTAGTCGTGTCCACGAGGGATTGGACTTGTTCCTTGCTTGACACGTCTGTCTTGTGGATGAGGATCTTGCCGGCGGAGGATGAGAGCCTGGCCTTGACCTTTTCGAGCTCATCGGTTCGACGGGCTGCGAGGACGACATGGGCCCCTTCTCCTGCGAGCTTGGCCGCGACGGCGGCACCGATGCCGGAAGATGCTCCTGTGATGACGGCAACGCGACCGGCAAGACGGCCCTTCTTGGCGGCGCGGACGCCGTTGAGCTTGAGGCGAAGAGGGGGGCGCGGCAGCCAGCCGCGGGCGAAGAAGTGTCGCGCGTACGTCTCCCACAGGTTTCTGTCGATTTTCGGTCTCGAGACGCCGTAGAGGTCCAGCGCCGGTTGGGTCGCACCATCGTTGAGGATGGTCACCAACTCCAGTGTGTCAACGGTAGGCATGCCACCGCGGAGGATATCAACGGTGAATGGGTCGTCTCCGCCTCGTCCCGAACCGCGCTTCTCCTTCCATAGAGCTACCCAGTCGTCCCAGGGGAGTCTCTTCGTGGGATAGCCGAGCGCCTCCAGGTTCTCGAAGACGTTCTCGGCGGTGACGGGGTTCGGGTCGCCGAGATGGTAGACTTTCTGCTTCGTACACGGGTGGTTGGCGAGGGTGACGATGGCCCGGCTGACAAAGTCGACCGGGGTCATTTCGGCCAACCAGCCATCGACCTGAGGGGAGTACCCCAGATGAAGGGATTCAACGATCAGGGCGTTCAGAAGATCGTATGTGTTGGTAGCACCAGTCGCGCTGTGGCCACTGATGGTGCCCGGTCGATACACCTTGACATGCATACCTCGTCGCCCAGCCTCGTACACGAGCGCCTCAGCCACCCACTTGGTCTGGCCGTACCCGTCAGGAAGCTTGGTGGGCACCTCATTGATGTCGAGCATGTCTGCCTCGGTCCAGGCTGTCTTGGATGGGGGTAAAACACCATTCGTTGATACGTGGTGCACAGTGGCGCCACCACGCGCAGCCAGCCGCAGGACTTCTCGGGTACCGCCGACGTTGGCGTTTCGAAGAGCAGCATAGGGGTAGACCAAGTTGACCGTGGCGGCGGCGTGCACAACGACATCTACTCTCGAGGCGAGCTCTGAGAAAGCCTCGGGCGAGAGACCAAAGCGGTTTCGGGCCAAGTTACCGGGCACAACCTCCATTCTCTCAAGCATGGCGTCGTTCCAGATTCCCTGGTCGATCAAGTTTTTCCTAATTCGCGCAATACCGGCGGGGCGACAGTCGACATTGGGGTCGGTGAATCGGATGAGACAGAGGATCTGAGCCGAGGTGTTTTCCAAAAGTGACTTGAGGAGGAAGGCCCCCAGATAACCCGTGGCGCCGGTGAGCAGGATTGTTTCGGCGTCGCTGAGTCGACACATGGGCTTGCCATCTCCCTGGATGTCTTCGGGGAGAGCAGCATCGGCTGCAAGAACAGAAGGCAGGTCAGCCTGGACGGCAGCAGTGTGGCCATCTCGGGCGGCTCGAACGGCGTCCAAGTGGCCTTCCAAGGTTGGAGTACCAGCAAGAGGGGCGAGCGGGACAGTGAAGCCAAATGTTCGGGTCAAGCGACCAGCCAAATCGGCCAGGGTCAATGAATGACCGCCCAAGTCGAAAAATGTGTGGCTCTGTGAGATGGCGCTGGCGGGGATGTTCAGTGAAGCGGCCCACGCCTTGATGATGGTATCCATCTTAATCCTAATATCCTGCTCCTTCTTGGCTTTTACGGCGGGCGTCTTTGGTGATGGTGGCGGCGGCAGAGCCTTGAGATCAGTCTTGCCAGAGACGCCATGAGTAGGCAGCGCGTCGAGCTCGACCCATAGAGTAGGAATCATGTAGTGTGCGAGATGATCCGACAGCGCTCGACGAGCCACGGGACTGTAGCCCGACTCATCGATGACCAGGACAGTCCGGCCGCGCGCCCCAACCTTGTCGGGCACAACATACGCCACCAACTGCTTGTCCAGACCATCACCACGAGCGACGACAGCACAGGCCCGAGCAGCGAGATGCTTCACAATGGTAGTCTCGACCGCTCCGGGCTGGACCGTATATCCTCGCGTCTTGATCATGCCACCCACTCGACCCGTGATCTCAAGCAGACCTGAAGGGAGAACGCGCGCCATGTCTCCTGTCCGATACATTCGAGCATGCAGAGCAGTTGAAAAGGGATCCATCTGGAACGATTTGGCAGTCGTCTCGGGAAGATTGAGGTAGCCACGAGCCAGCATTTCACCACCGACGTAGAGCTCGCCGCTGACGCCCACATCAACTCTGTTACCCGCATCGTCGAGGATGTAGATGGAACCGGGGTCCATCGGAGGACCGACAGGGCACACGCGTGCTTCATGGTCAATGAAAGTCTTGATGTCGCCTGCAGCGACTTCGTGTGTCTCGCTGGCGCTGTACACATTCAGCAACCGGACAGCGGGCAGCGCAGCGAATGCTCTGCGGCAGAGATCCGTCGTGACAACTTCGCCATTGAGCCACAATGACTTGAGGTGAGGGAGCGTCTCGGCCAGAGATGCGTGGCGAGCCAGAACCGTAGCCAGCAGAGTCGGTGTCATCAAAGTTTCGGTGATTTTCCGAGCAGCCAGATACTCTACCAGCAGCTCGGGATCGTAGCTCGCGCTGTCTGGGACGGCAACCGTAGTAGCGCCACGGAGGAGCGGCCTCAGCATCTCCCAGGTAAAGAAGACGTTGCAGGCTACCCGGTCACCAGGTTGGAGGTCGCTCAAACCGAATCTCAGGTTGTATGAGCAAACGGAGGCTCTGTGAGGGTTAGCAATACCCTTGGGCTTGCCAGTCGTGCCGGAGGAGTATGAGACAAAGGCGAGTCTGTCGAGGTCGTCGTCGGCCGGCAAGGGAGGCTTGGGCTCTGCCAGAATCGGCTCGTGTGCGCCGACCGTCATGTCTGGCTGATCCACGACAATGACGGCAACGTTGACATGCGTCAGATTTCTTGCATGTGCTTTTTGTGTCAGAATCACGGCAGGCTTCGCGTCATCAATGACATCGCGAAGAAGAGCGGCGGGGTAGGCCAGCTCGAGCACCAGATAGGCACCGCCGGCTCGAAGGGCCGCCAGAGAAGCGACCACATTGTCCGCGCTCCTGTTCATGAGCACACCGACAAGACAGTCACGGCCGACGCCGTACCGGCGAAGGCGATCTGACAGTGCCCATGTTTCGCTGTCAAGCTCGGCGTATGTGAGGGTTCGCTTCTCATCTTCGAGGGCGATTGCCTGGGGTGTGGCCTGGGCCTGCAGCTCAAAGAGCGCAGCCAAATCTTTGGTCGTATCAATCTTGTTGGACATTTCCCTGGCTGGCTATCCGACTGAGGCTGAGTAGATGTGAATCAAGGCGCTCGTCCTTGTATGGAGCGATTCTATTTTTTTTTTTTTTTTGGTGTGCTGGTGGCGTCGTTCGCAGGCAATCCGTCACGTTTACGTCGTAGGCGGGTCAATTGAGCCTACAGCAGCTTCATACAGACCACTTGAGAATGTCAAAAATCGAGGCACCTACAGACGACTTGACACGCCGCGCCAGGGGAAGGGGACGGGGCTCGAGGGGGCGGGAGGCAGGAATTTGGGGATTGCGACATTTTTTTTTACTACGCAACGACATGTAAAGGCAATTGAGGGGCAGTCATGGATTTTCTGGGACTCGCAGTAAAAAAATCCACTTTCTGGCCCTGCAGAGGGGGGGGGGTCACGTGGGCAAATGGGTCGTCGGTCGGTCGGTCGGTCGTAGCTAGGCATTTTGCGTATCTTGAGCCAGTAGGATTCCGTAGATGGTAGATGGTTATGTTGATCGAGGCAGTTCAGTTGCTTTGTGGATTCGCCCGCCATCTAGTCCGTATTGTGACGAGAGGCAAGCAGACGACGCCCCATCATGTTGTCGGCACTGGACAGGAACAGCAAGCGGTCACATGAAACCTCGCCTAATTGGGATGGCGGTGAGGCCCCGGATACTCAACGGTGGGGGAGAGCAAAACGGCCCCGGAAGTCGATCCATCCACGTCAACAGTCTCTAGTCGTTTGGCATGTGAAAAAAACGGCCACCTGGGCAAGTTTTTTATTACCTCGCATTGCGTCTGTCCACTGGGTATCATTACTATAGACAAGACCGGTCATAACTACTACACATTTCATCGGCCCATGAGCTTCTCTAGATCATCGCCACGTATGCATGCAAACAAAAACCAAAAACGCCCCGAATGCGAATACTCCAAAAACCAAAAAGCAAAGATATACCCAATGCAAGAGTATTGTATTGAATGCAGGCCTGGCTTGCCTCAAATTTCCAAACGCCCCATCGACAGGTCAATGTCCTCCATCTTGACCATCTTGGTGCGGAAGAAGAGCTTGTGGCCGACGTAGAGCACAGCAAAGAGGAGAATGCTGACGTATGAAGCGAAAAAGTCGCTCGTGCTCCACTGGATGAAGACTGTGAATCCGCTGGTGAAGAGAATCAGAACGTTGAAGAAGAGGCCGAACCACGACAGATATGGCTGGAAGGGGGCGATGTAGGGCAGCGAGCTGCGGGGGATGCCGCGCGCGGCGAGGACCTTCATGAAGCGCAGGTGGCAGACGCATATCAGAGCCCAAACGATGAACCCAGCCACCGATGTGATGTTCAACAGCCACTTGAAGACGGTGCCTCCGCTCTGTGACAGGTTGAGGAAGGCCAGGAGGCCCAGGAGCGAGCAGAAGATGACGGACCAGTAAGGCGTGCCGTAACGGTTCGTCTTTTTGAAGACGGACGGGGCAAGGCCTTCATCAGCGAGGGCGTACAGAATTCGAGTGCTCGAGTAAATGTCGGAGCTAGCCGCCGACAGCACGGCCGTGAGCAAAACGGCGTTGATTATATCCGGCAGGATTCTGACCCCGGCGAGCTTCGCGACGATGACCAGAGGCGATGCCGAGCCATTGGTCGCGCCGCTCTTCAAGTCTTCATTGTCGAAGGGAATGTTGATGCCGATGCAGAAAACTGTCGCCACGAACAAAATGCAGATACCCCAGTAGGTAGACTTGATGGCCTTGGGGATCGCCTTGCGCGGGTTCTCCGTCTCGCCGGCACCGATGCCAACGAGCTCAGAGCCCTGGTAGCTGAAGCCCGCCGTGACAAGAACGCTCCAGAAGCCGACAAACTTGCCAATGCCACCCTCGACGAGGTACTCCCGAAAGGCGCCCGGGTACGTCCAGTACTTGAAGCCAATGTAGCCCTGCTGGCCAGCGCCGGCGTTCACGCAGATGGCGAAGATGATGAAGCCAATGACGGTAATGACCTTGACGCTGGAGAACCACATCTCCATCTCACCAAAGTACCGTACGGGGAAGAAGTTGACGGCCGTGAACATGACCCAGAAGATGGCGATCCAGACACCAATGCTGATGGAGTCGTTCCAGAGCTGGATGATGAGGCCCGCGGCCGTCAGCTCGAGGCCGAAAGTGATGGACCAACTGAACCAGTAGATCCATCCCATGGCAAATCCGAGCGTCGGGTCGACGAATCGGCTGGCGTAGACGGTAAAGGCGCCAGCCACGGGCATGTACGCGGCCATTTCACCGAGGGCAACCTGATCATGTTAGCTCTGATTCTCCTCGTCGCAGAGTCGCCGCGGCTTCATACCATGACTGAGTACACGACCAGTCCTATAAAACAGAACGCAATCAACAGAGCAGCCGGCCCAGCATTGGATAGCGCACCAGATGTCCCAATGAATAATCCCGTTCCAAAGGTGGCTCCGATGGCGATGAATTGCAAGTGACGACCTTGCAGCGATCGCGTCAGCCCCGACTGGCCCGTCTCGACGTCAGCCTCATGCTTGCCATCCTGCTCGTTGCTAACGCGCGGCGTCTTTTCGTCCGACTGCATATTTTTTTTTCCCCCCCTCTTTCTTTGTTATTCTATACGAAGGGGGCCGGTGGCGGTTTCGGACAGTGGAGAATGAGAAAAGAGGGTTTTCTTTTTCTTTTTGTTTGCGGCTCCCCGACAGAGATGCGATACGTGGGTGCGGCTTGCTTCGTGAAGGCCCAGGTCGTCAATGGAAATGCACTACGACCAGCGAAGGAAAAAAAACGAAATGGGGGAACGGGAGGCTGTGTTGTGTGTGTGGTATTGTGGACAATCGGGTCTATTATATGGATTCATGACTAGTGAAGTTTTCCGCTCATCTCAATGCAGTCGGCATAAGTTATAAGTTATCAGCCGGCGTGGGGAGTCTTTCGAAGCCTGCATGGAATCTCGCTAGCGCCATGCAGCGCTGCTCCTGGCCGCCGGGTGCAGCTTTTTCCTTATCTTTCGGCGAAACCGGGTTTGATCCGCTGCCACACCAGAACAAGCCGAAACCCGTCACCTCAACCTGTCACCACCTCAACCCGTCACCTCCTCGTTCATTGGCGGCAGCGCCAATCAATCGCAGCGAAACTGGCTCACTGGAGCCCAGAAAGGAAACTTGGGGGGAAAATCGCAGACTGGCTGGCTGGACTTTTCACCGTTGTGAAGCACACACACCTCGCTATCGATAATAGGAGGGCTTGGTAATACGCCAACACTGCGGCTACGGACCAGACTTGCTTTCCATTTCCACTGCAGTGATATCTGGGCCGTTCTCCGCAGCCATCATGCTTATTACATAATGTACATACACACATATCTTCCGTCGGACGGGATAAGACTCGGTCGAGGAGGATGCCAAGCGAATAAGACGCTTGTTCCCGCTCGCGGGGCGTCACGAAAGGGGGTCATCTTCGAAGAAAAAGCACAGAGACAAGGTACGGCGAGTCAGTCATACGACGCTACGACGCTACGACGCCACGCCCTTTGACTACACGCAACTGGTCTAGCGCTGAGATCAGCCTCGACAAAACGCTGACAACGTGGGCGGGCTGTTCTCGCTTGGCGGTGGGGCATCGCGAGTTCTTTGGATGCGCCCCGTCCGGTCCTGCAAGAACGAAGTGAGTTGTCGTGGGATGCCTTATCGTTGGTGGAGTTGTGCGCCCCCGGTAGCCCGTCGCCAGCTCGCTTCCTTCGTCTCATATATCATCAGCCTACCGACGAGCGACGCGTTACCAGATCGTAGCACTTTCACAAGTCGTGGCCATTCCTCCCGCATACTACTATCGATTTGTACATGTATGTACGGAGTATGTATGTATATATATATACGTGTGTGCTGTCTCCAATCTCAGAAACTCTCGTGCTCAAATACAAGATGCGCGAAATTGCACCGGCAAGATTCGACGCATTTGTTGTGCATGCGTCAACATGGTTCCTTTGACGTGCCAAGACGGTCTCGGCAGCGGGTGGCTTCGGGGACGACAACAGCAACCGAAGGTAGCCGAGGCGTCGCTTTGCTGCGCAATGCAAAGCTAGACGTCTTTAGAGGATCAGAGGATAGATAGCATGTAGATGCAGACAAACATCGGGTTGGAGTCGCCTCTTGCGCTTCTTGCACCTCGCGCAGGAGGAGAGCTGACGATGACTTTCTTTGAGTTTTAGGTTGGAAGCACAGCGCCAAGTGGGGCCATCAGCCATTGTTGTTTTTTTGTTGCGCGGAGACGGATAATTTCATGAACCGATCTGCGCGATTGTCCTGAGCTCATTGCCATTCGATAACTCAAAGAGCCGTCTCCGCCTCTGATTGGGCGATTCTCCATCCCAGCCCAACAACAGGGGGAGCTCTGCAAGTCCCGGCAGTGGTTGCACGGATCGGATCGGATCAGATCAGATCAGCTCCCACGTCGTCATACATTTACCATTCTCGAGGCAGCTTTGAGCTTCGAGCTTCGAGCTTCGAGCTTCGAGCTAGCCCACCTGTAGTTTGAATCACCTCTCATTTTCAAGGCTGGGGCATGTCTGAGGTGATTTATTAGGTTGCGGCTCCACACCTCTGTCTGGTTGCCTGGCAATCCGCAGCATCACATTGCACGAAAACATTGGCAGCCGTGCCCCCCCTCCCCCCCCCTTCCTTGCTGAGGCTTCCCCTTCCATCATTCCGACTTTTTGTGCATCTCCTTCGCGCTCGTGTATGGCCTTTTCGAACCCACGACAGTTTTAATTCCATCGAGTCGCGGTTGTCGTGGTGTCATCATGGCGGACTGGCAACAGCAACAGCAGCACCAGGGCTACTACAACCAAAGTCAACAACAGCCCCAGCAGTACCACCAGTATCAGCAGCCGCCTCAGGGATACTATAACCAGGGTCAAGATCAGAATGGGTATCAGCAGTATGGACAGCCGCCTACCTACTCGTACAACCCGCCAAAGGAGAACGACCCGAACTATACCTTTGATCAGGCGTTCAAGATTGAGAAGCCCAAGTACAATGATCTTTGGGCCGCTATTCTGGTATGCTGTCTGTTTCTTTTTTTTCTTCTTCTCCATGTTCTCTGGCTGGTGTCGCGCAAAGACAATGGCTAACAGTTGCCGGCGCAGCTCCTCGTTTTCCTCGCCGGATTTACTGTACTTTCTGCAATCGTTATCCGAGGCTACGTCACCGGTGCGCATGGGGGAGCAATTTATGGCGGCAACAATTCCTTCTCGCTAAACAACAACACCATCATCCTGTTTGCGTTTGGTCTCGTCGTCGCGGTGGTTTGTTCCTGGCTGTACATCAGTCTCGCTAGATTCTTCCCGAAACAGTTCATCTGGATAACTGGCATCTTGAACATTGTGTGGGGATTAGGCACTGCCATTTTCTATCTCTATAAGAAATACTGGTCTGCGGGCATCGTCTTTCTCATCTTCAGTGTGTAAGTTGGGAAGCATCTGAGGAATCCCCTGGGACGAATGGCGCTAACCGGATGTCCAGCTTCACAATCATTGCATTCATCTCGTGGATCCCTCGCATCCCCTTCTCAGCCTTGATGCTTAAGACCGCCATCAAGGTGAGCAAGAAGCATGGCCACGTGTACACGGTGTCAATGATGGGTGGTCTTATCGCTGCGGCCTTCTCTGCGTGGTTCGCTGTCACTTTAACGGCCATCTACGTCACGTACCAGCCAGATAGGAACAACCCCAAATGTGGCGCCAACGGCAGCGGTTGCAGCAAAGGCAAAGTCATTGGATTGATAGTCTTCGCCTCGTTCTGTTTCTACTGGTTCAGTGAAGTTATCAAGAACGTGATTCACACGACGATTGCAGGAGTCTACGGATCGTGGTTCTTCTCTGGTGGTGGTAATAACTTTCCCAAAGGAGCCACGCGCGGGTCCGCCAAAAGAGCTCTCACCTATTCGTTTGGAAGTATCAGCTTTGGAAGTCTGCTGGTGGCCATTGTACAGCTGTTGCGTCAGTTGTGCTCGGTTGCTCGGCAGCAGGCTGGTGACCAGGGTGGCATTGAAGGGTTCATTGGCATGGCATTCTTTTGCGTGCTGGGCTGCCTGATATCCTTGCTCGATTGGGCCCTTCAGTTTTTGAACAAATATGCCTTTTGCCATATCGCATTGTATGGCAAAGCATATATTCCTGCGGCTTCTGACACGTTTAAAATGATGAAAGACAGAGGCATTGACGCGCTCGTCAACGTAAGTGCAAATCACCCCATCATTCGTCCGGACATGCTCACGTCCCCCTTCAAAAAAAAAGAAAGAGACGGGCTTTCGATCTTGCAGCCCCACATGATGATGATATACTAAGTTTTGATACAGGACTGTCTGATCGGACCCGTTCTCAGTTTTGGGTCGCTCTTTGTTGGGTTTGCCACAGCCCTGCTCGCCTACCTGTTTCTGATCTTCACCGACCCGGCTTACAACAGAAACGGAAGTTTCACACCAGTCGTCGTTGCGTTCGCTTTCGTGATTGGTACCCAGATTGCCTTGGTTTTCACGACACCCATCTCAAGCGGTGTGGAGGCAATCTTCGTGGCGGCCGGCTGGGATCCCCAGGTGATGATTCAACAACATAGAGAGTTGTACGATGAGATGGTCAGGTTGTATCCCAAGGTGTCTCAGGCGATTCAAGTTAGGTAGAGTGGCGCCGATGTGTGAGTTGGGAGGTTTGAATGTTACGTGCTCTTGAGCACACAATACCCGCTGTACGGATTACCTATTATGCTTGAGTGTATTATAATGCTAATAGTCTCAATCATCATTCTTTCTTTTTCTTTTTCTTTTTTTTTTTTTAAAAAAAGCCCCCCTTTGGCTTCTCTACGCGCGGTCTATGCGACAGTTTGCTGTCGATTGTGGGTGATGCTGTTGTCGACTGCTTTGTCCACTGGGTTTATCAATGCCCATTCTGGTGAGCTGTGTGGCTGCAACACAGAGCGACACCCAAACTGGCAGTAAAACATTTGCGAGCGAGCACTGTCAAAACAAGTGGTGGAGTCACGGATGATACAAGAGTCATGTTCTCTGACTTGCCTACCTGCCGAATCGCTATCAATTGATGTCTGTTGACAACTTTGGGAAATTCCACGTCTTCTCTCACTGGACCATGGCTTACAGAATTGGCCGACCTAGAAGATTCTATAAACCAAGGTTGCTGATGCGAGCATGAACCTAGTGCTTCACCCATCGTGCCAGCCATATGGTTGAGGACGACCCGTACCCCAGCTTGTAAAACAGCCCAAGCTTGCTAGTTAACCAAGCAGCCCTTCCTGCTGCACTCGTTGACAGGTGATGTTGAGAGTACCACGGCAGCGATGTGGGAGAGAAGTCGAGCCTTGGAGTAGGCCGCCGCGGTATTAGTAGGCGCTGCATACCCGATATAAGGCTCAAGATTCAAAATCCATTTGATGGGTCCAGGTCTGACGACATGACGACGCGCGCCAAGGAGAGAGAGAGGCTGGACACCAGTGGCCGGCTAATATCTGCAGGCTGGCTGGCGTTGGGACTGACGGCCGCCGCCAATCAGGTGATCGCTTGGCCTCAGGGTCATTCATGCGTGTAATCGTGTCATGGCCCACTTCTTTTGATTACCGCCTGCCTCTACTCCGTAAGCACCTTCGATAACCAAAGAAGTGGGGCGTGGCACGATTATTCCGCGCCGTCTTCACATCATCCGCCCACCAATGAACATAAAGTCGTCTTTATCCAGGCCCTTCGACAAGACTTCAAACGTCACAAAAAAAGTAAGCTTTACATGTTAAAATTCAAATTCTCTCTCATCATGCACGTTCCACGCCCAAATCCCACCATGCCGTTTTCTACCCTATGCATCCCATAACCATCATGCCGCACCTTTTTGTTGACCGCCTCCGTATTACAGCATTGCCCGTCATCAACAAGCTCAGATACTCGAGCCAGTGTCAACGTTGTGGTATCCCCTGGCGCCATTCAGCAGCCTCTTCTCTCTTTCCACAAACGCCTTTGGCAAGTCGATCCCGACGCCAAAGAAGACAAAGACGGCCCACTTCCATCGGAAAGGGTTGAAGGTGACGCAGAAGACAAACCACCACACCAGCTCAAGGTAGGTGAAGAAGTCGAACGCGCCAGTGGGGCTCGTCTTCTTGAAAAACTTCGTCATGTCGATCCAGCGCTTCATCCAGAAGGGGCTAGGGCGCGTGAGAGGATCGACGAGGAACATGAGCAGGATGCGGGTGTAGATGCCAATGTGCCAGTTGCCGACGGAGCCAATCGCGGAAATGTACGTGCAGTTGATGGCCGACACGGACGGGTGGGCGGGAGGAAACGTCTGCAAGTACCAGTTTGGCGGGCCGTAGGGCTCCTCGAAGCTATCGTCGGGCAGGAAAGACAATGATGGCCTCTTGAATCCAGTTGCCATGATGACCATGTCCGCATCGATGACCTCCTGGTGGCCTGGGCCGCCCTTGGGAACGCCCTTTGCACGACGGTTCACCTGCACGCCATTCTCGACGAGGCTCTCGATGTCGCCGCGGATCCATTGGGCTTTTCCGCTGCGGAGCTTGTCCATGATGTCCGAGTTGACCATGGGCGTGTCCATGAAGAGACCCTTGTCGGTGGGAGCAATATCCTCGAGGTCGCGGTAGAACAACTTCCTCAGCAGGAATTCCGGCACGAACGACAGGAAAGTCTCCTGGCCGAAGATGTTCAGGGCAAGAAGGGTATCGACGATGATGTTCCGGGGTATGATCCACTTGTCTGATCGCGTGATGACAGAGATCTTGCCTGCGTCGGCGGCGGCGGCGAACTCAAGAGCCTCAACCGCTGATGCACCGCCTCCAATAATGGCAATGGACTTGCCCTTGGCGTCTTTACTGCTCCACACATTAGTTTCTAACATGTCCAAATGGGGGGTCCTGCCACCGTGCCACGGAGGCACTTACCCAGTCAGCTGACTGCTGTGGTAGATTTCACCCTTGAACTGCTCCGTCCCAGGTAGTTTCGGCATCTTGGGGTCACCGCACGTGCCCACTGCGGCAATCAAGCCCTCAAATCGGCCATTGGAAGGATCGTTGATGATCCAGCGACCGTCGTCATCCTGGTACGCCTTGGTGACCTTGAAGTTGAATCTCGTCTTCTTCTGGAGGCGGTAGCGCTTCCAGAGCTGCGTCACCTGCTCGATGATCTGTTTACGATCTGGGTAGCCTCTCTCCCATTGGATACTTGGGTGGAATCTGACCATCGAACGACAAGGTCAGCTACGAATACAGCAACTTCGAGGTAACGCGCAGCTTACCTGTACATGACGGAGTGTATCTGCAGCGCAGAAGTATCATTGACTTTCTGCAGTTCCCCATGTCAGCTTGAGTCTCAGAAAACAAGTTCCACATCTGGTTCAGTCCAAGGTGTTGACACTTACGCTCCAGATGCCGCCGAGGTTCTCCTTGCTCCCCGCATCGAAAATCACCACGTCGAACCCATGGCCGACACAGTGAGCTGCGCTGGTTATCCCAGTGATTCCTGTTCCATGCAAAGTCAGTCCATGCTCCTCTCGCCATGGCAGCCGGCATCTTGAGTTGCAATTGCTGCAATTGCACATTGTTGAACCCAATGCGTTGATAAGAACCGCCGAGCATGACCGTTGTTGAAAAGGGGGACCAGAAAAGTAATACCTGCGCCAACAATTGCAATCTTGGGCCTAGATAGCTCCGCATCTGCCTTGGGCGGGCTCGGAGAAAGAGCAATGTCGATTAGCCATTGCACAATCTGGTAAATAAAGAGCAACGGATGAAGAATAGGATTCACAAGCTCCGTCCGGGCCGTCATCTTGTTCAAAGTTGCCGTATTGTCCTAAAAAAAAAATTAAATTTTTTTTTAAAGAGGGTAATCAAAAGTTGCACCTTCAAACCATTCCGAGAGAAAAAAGGAATGAAGTAGCTCGTTTCATATACATGCGCAAGCCTTAGTAAGAATGGCCCCTCATGCCCCTCATGTCCCTCATGAGTCAACATGCTTTCCTATCGCAGAACAGCCCAGAACAGCCCACAAAGAGAGTCAGGTTCCGGATTCTCCAGGTACGGAGTACATGTCTCACCAATTATATCCAAAGCAAGCCGCACGATAGTCGCCCGCCCGCCTTGGCCGGACCGTGCGATCCCGGCGTGTCAGGTTAGAAATGCGAAAGGGGGGGGGCGATGACGTCAAGACATCCCTCGTTGGTTCCTTCCAAGTTCTGACATGTGATGGGGCGTTTTCGTATGGCGTTGTCATCGTGGCATGACGACAGAGGGCTTTCTTTGCATGGAAAGAGCGGAGACAGGTTGAACAAAAAAGGAGAGCTTATTGGCGGTCGATGGCGATCCGAGAAAGCCGAACTTTTTCATTGACGAAAACCTTGTGTGACGCTTCGCTTGTTTTTTTTTTTTTTTCCGTACAGTAATAACACTTTTCTTATCTCTCTCATCAACAAACCAGAAGTTGTTGACTCGGACCAACCACCAACCAACGATGGAGCACCCAGTCCGTGAAATCGCCGGCGTCATCACGGCCCTCACGACCGGCTCGCCCCAGCAACAACGGGACGCGCTCGCGGAATACTTCCTCCCCGACGCCTCCTTCACCCACCCCTTCTGCCACGTCCCGTCCTTCAACAAGGGCGCCATCCCCCTCGCTCCCAACACCGACTCGCGATGGCTCCTCCTCTGCATCTACCGCTGGTACAGGACGCTGAGTCCCGCCGTCGACGTCTCGGTTGACTCGGCCGTCTTGGACCAGAAGACGGGCCAGCTCTTCGTCAAGATCCGCCAGACCTTTGCCGTCTTCTTCATCCCCTTGTACAGGGCCCGCGTCCGCCTCGTCACCGTCCTGGACCTCGAGCAGCGCGCCTCGTCGTCGACCGACGCCGTCACCGAGAGCCGCGAGCCCGCGCCGGGCCAGGACCGCGCAAAGTATTACATCGCCGCGCAGGAGGACCTGTATCAGATGAACGACTGCGTGCAGTTCTTGGTGCCCCGCGTCGGTCAGCACGTCTGGAGGCTGTGGCAGCTGTTTAGTACCCTGTTGTGCGTGCTGGGCGCGGTCCTGTTGCTGCCTGTGTACTATTTGGTGAACGGGAGGAGGACGGCCAAGGTGGCTTAATGGCTTCACTGGCTCGAAAAAAAAAGAGCTTGAACGAGAACGTATATGGGATGAATTTTTTTTTTTTTTTTTTGTGTTTTCTTATTGCCCGGGTAGCTGTTAGCTTGAAATCAAGGGGCAGGAAGCTGTCTGATTTAGCCGCTTGTGATCCATGTTCCCCTCAGGCTTTGTTCTCCAAGTATTGGTAAAGGGGAAAAAAAAAAAAAAAAAAAGACTCGACGTTCTCCCTCCCGAGGCAAGTTTAGTTCTCATGTCACAGGAACGCACAGGTGCAAAGGCCACAGATACAACTGTATCACAACATGTGCAGCAAGCCCAATCGAATGAACGAACGCACCTACGCGCGAATCAGGCTCCAACCGTCACACCCTCAGAAAAGCTTGGCCTAATTGATGTATTCGAATCTAGTCGCTATGCTGAAATAAAAAATCGCAACTTCCCACGACTCTATCGCCTCCTCCGCATCTCCTCTTGCGCATGCTTGACAATCCCCATGGCCTCGGCCACCACGTCGTGTCCCGTCCGCCAGGTGTAAAGAACAACACCCTGGCTATCGAGCTGCTCATGAGCTCGCATGAGCCGCCTTCTCCACAGCTCCAGCTTCCTGTTGACACCTTGGGCGCCGAGCGTGGGCGAACCAGGGGGGGTGGTAGAGCTCGATCGCGAGCCCGATCGGTAATAGCTGAAGCCAAAGGAGGCAGGGGGCGCGGCCGCAGATGGCGGGAGCGGCTCAAAGTCCACGTCGGCGTTGGCGGACGATGCTCCCCGGCCGAAGAGACGGGGGCTGAGGTTCTTGAGGCCCGATCTGCGTCTAGGCAGAGGAGGCGGCACGGGATCCTGCTTGGGAGACGCAGGTTTGTGGGCTTTTTTCGGGGTGGCGTCTTGATCGTCGGCGGCGCTCGGAATCGTCGCCAGCCCTGCGAGGCCGAGACCCTGTGGCCGCTTCGGCTTTGGCGGAGGCATGTCGGCCTTTGCTCTCATCTCGGAGACGTTGACGAGGGCGGGAGTGCTTCGCAACGCGGCCGGCTTTGCGGGTCGTGGGGGAGGTGGCTTTCGAGCGCCGTGCTGCTCAGTGGCGCTGCTTGAGGAAACAGTTCGAGCAGAGTTCTGCTGCTTGATCTGTGCAAGTGCGGCCGTTTCATCAAGCTTGCCTTCCTCGGGTTCATCAGAGAAGTCAATCAAGGTGCCCATCGCAGGGCCCGTGGCAGCCTTTTCTTGAGAGACTGCACCAGGGGCAGAGTTTTGTCTCGCCGCCTGGTTCGCATGGCCTGCTCTCCCGTCGTCATCGAGCGTACTGCTCGATACTCTACGTTGAGCATAGCCAAAGGCCGGGTCAAAGTATCCGAGTGTTTCTGGGGTTGTGACATCGCGGATGAAAATAGCCATGACTCGGCCGGGATGCGCCAGCGCCAGCTCAGTATATACTTCAAGGTCAGCTTCGCCGCTGTCACCAACGAGGAGAAACTTCCTACTGGGGAAGTCCTTGATAAGTCGGTTGAGCGTCGTCTTCTTGCGCTCGGCAACGGGTTCGAATATTCCCTGGAGCATTCCGCTGTACTGCTTCAGATGTAGTGAGCCAGGTGGAAGGCCGGCAATCTTGAAGTAGCTGGCCAATACGGGAAACAGTTGCCACGGGCTGTTGGAGCAATAATGCATGCTGACGCCCATCGTGTGCATGTTAGTGTACCACTCCCGTACGCCGTCAATACAGAGGCCCCCGAGGTCCCGCACAAAGGTGTTGCGGAAGATTTCACGTGCGCCGCCTGAGATGTTGGAGCGCTTGATGGTGTCGTCAATATCACTGATCAGGCTGATGCCTGCCGGCTCTGTGATCTTGACCTCTTGCGTCGCCGACAGCTTCTCGTTTGCGAGGACCCTGACGTGGGTCGGGATGAAATCGAGCGCAGCGCGAACGTTGAAGTGGCCGGCGTCGTCAGTCAAGACGGTTTTCGACTGAGACTTGGTCTCGTTGTAGAAGAACATGGTGATGGGCATGGCGACGAGCGGATTTGTCAAGAACGGCGCGACGCGAGCCATGAGGTTTGCATTGGCGACAGCAAGCTCCGCTTCGGTGAGCTCACCAACACCAGACGGCTGTCGAGCCGAAAGGGCCGGGCTGTCTGGTGCGGAACCTGGAGTGTAGCTACCGCGTCGTCGATGTCGCGGGACGGCAGCGGCGTCAAAAACGCCGAGGTTGTTCTTATCTTTCGGCTGCTCGCTATATCCGCCAGCGTATGCCACCCGCTCTTCTTCCTGACCGCGTTTCTCAATCACAGCAGCTTCCTTGGCAATCTTCTCCTGCTCATGAACTGCCTCGTGTATGTGATGCTGGGTCCTCAGTTCGCTGACAATGCCGCCGCCGGTGGTTGATCCAGGTGCCGGGTCAGTCCTAGGGGCCGAGATGCCGCTCAACTGGCGTGCGAGACCAATGAGGATGCGGTTCCTCCTCGTCATGGGCCCGACGTGTGGCGAGTATATCCATCCTCTGGTATCGATATCAACGACTGCTTTCTCGTCTTCATGCTTCTCCCATTCCTGACGCCACCACTCCTCGTCTCTCTGCGCCGATTGATCAGACGACGCTTGGTTTCTCGCGGCCTGTGTCCAGTCTCTCTTGACGTGCCTCTTGCCGTACGAAGGGAACAAGACCATCTGCTCGTTGCCTTGGGACGTGATGGCCACGTCGGGGAATGCGCCGGGGATGTGTGTGCTCTCGTTGATTCCGAAATCATCCATGCCCCTCCCTCTCGATTGGACGTACGAGTCGCGGAGGTCCGTGACTGCTTGTTGTCCGCTTCGGTAAAAATTGCCAGCCATGGCCGCCAGCTTCCTCCGGCGATAGCCTCTCTCCCCCCTCTCCCCCCTCTCCCCGACGTCCTGCGACACATCGGCTGCGTCTTGGCCAGAGCCCGGGGCCATTCCGGCGAATGAAAGCATCTTTTTTGCCTTGGAAGATTCTGGCGGGCCCGCCTTCACATATTTGTTGAGGGATATTCTCGGTACTCTGGGAGGAGGTGTAGATGAGGGGCGGGGTGGGCGAGCGCCAAGCAGCATCTGGCGGCTGTGCCTGGCGACCGGGAAGACCGGGAATCGAAAGGGCGCCAGCTTGTCTCTCTCTTTCCTATCTTGTCTTTTTCCCTGTGAGCGTCTAGAGTATCATGCGCGGCAGATGGGCGTGTTATAGTCCGTATATATATGAATATATATATATATATATATATCCGTGGGTAGGGTAGTCGTTCGTTTGGCAGCGAGCTCAAGTGCCGGTGGTAGTGGCAGTGCACTCAGTGGGTGATGGCGGCACGGCACCTGATCGGCGCAGCAGGCGGATGGCGGATGGCGGATGGCGTCAGGCTTTTGGCCCCCAAATCCCGCCTCCTGCGCAAGTGTACAAGTGGCCCGGCCCACTCAGGATTCCGCTTTTTTTTTTCTTGTTTTTTCTTTTTCTTCTGCCATCACCTACTTTATGGCCGGGCGTAAACAGGATGCATAACTATTTACTTGTCGTCTCTTCGTGTGCAAAGACGGGGCGCACTCATGAATATGGCTGCTACAATACTTTGACATGTACATTGGGAGAGACAAAACATCAGCATGACGGGGTAGATAATCTGGCGCATCGTCTACGTCAAGCTACACCAGCCAGAGCACCAAAATCACATCAAGCCCATCTCTATACAGCCATGCTGAGTTGTATTTACAAGAAATTCTGTGTTTCTGACATCTCTTCCCACAAATCTACTTTCTTCCCTTGCCCTTCATCTTGCTACCGCCTCTGCTACCGCTCTTTCCTTTGCCCTGCCCCGGTTTAGCCTTGGCCGCGGCCGCAGCATCGCCTTTGCCTTTCTTCCAAGCCCGGCCACCGTCGACCCGTTCGGCCCTTGAGTCAAGCTTCTTCTTGTCCTTGTTGCTGAGCTTACCGCTAGCAGACTTCTTCTTGAGTCCTTCCTTGAGGCCATTCAGCTCGTCTTTGCCAGCCTGTCTTGACTTCTTCTTGTCGTGCTCTGTCTCAAACCACGTCCTCTTGGGGCGTGACTTGATTTCCGCCTCATGCTCAATCAGGTTTTCGCCCTTCTTGACTTGCATTTCCGCCTGGGCCAACTGCTTTTCTTCCTTCTCCTCTTGCATAATCTCATCAATGTCATCCTCCATGGCGTCAATCTCCTCTTGCAGCTTGTCTGCGTCTGCGGGTGCTATGATTCTGCTGGTAATCTTGGCTCCTTGGGCCTTGCCTGCCCTGACAGCAGCCTTGACAACTTTACGATCCGTCTCGGCAGCCAAGGTAACGGCTGTACCTTTTCTTCCTGCACGAGCAGTTCGGCCGACACGGTGGACGTAGATTTCGAGTGATTGTGGCGCTTCGTAGTTGATGACAGTATCGACGCCCTTGATGTCGAGACCACGCGAGGCAAGGTCTGTCGCAAGCAGATACGACACCTTGCCATCTCTGAATGATTCGACGCTGGAAATACGCTGCAGTAGACTCGTCAAAAACACCGCCTAGTCAAGAAAAGATTCGACGACGACACAGTTTTGTCAGCTTACCTGTGTTTGGTTCATGCTACCGTGTAATTCGGCACACGATAGCCCAAGCAAACCGAAAACAATGCGTGCTCGGTGGGCATCCTTCTTTTGACGGAAGAAAACAATGACTCGCTCATGGTAAAAGGTCTTGCAAATGTGTGCAAGATAGCCCATCCTCTTTTCCTCTCGCCCCGGCCTAAGACGTACAAACTCTTGCACCAGTGTAGTCACGGTCCTCTTTTGCGAGTCAACCATCAATCTTACTGGCCTGTTCAAGCCAACTCGAATAAGTCGGTCGACAGTGGATGTCATGGTGGCTGAGAAGAGCATAGTCTGGCGCGACTTGGGCAGTGTAGTGAGGATTTCGTTCAACTCATCGGCGAATCCATCCTCGAGCATACGATCAGCTTCATCAAGGACCAAGATCTCAACAGTGTCGACATTGAAACTGGCAGAGTTTCTCATGTGGTCGATGAATCGACCGGGGGTGGCAATAATTACATCGGGTCGTAGTCGAAGCTCATTTTCCTGTGCCTTTAGACTGAGACCACCCACAGCCAGCGTAAACTTGATGTCGGTATATCGAGCAAGCTTTGTGCCCACTGCATGACACTGCATTGCCAATTCACGTGTGGGGGTTAGCACTACGACACGAGTGGTGGCGATCTTGTTTGGGCGGAAGAGCAATCGTTCGAGAATGGGGACTAGGAAAGCACCAGTCTTGCCGGAGCCGGTGACTGCACCTCCGACAAGGTCCTTGCCCATGAGAGCAATGGGGATTGTCTTGCTTTGGATAGGTGTGGGTTTGTTGAAGCCCACGGCTGCGAGACCACGAAGAATTGGTCTTGAAAGAGACATCCCTTGGAAATTTGACGCGGCTGCTTTATCACCAGGCTTTCTAGCTTCTTCTGGCGCAAAAAATGCATCTCGCTTCGCTTGCTCTTCGGCATCCTCGTCGTCGCTACCATCGGAAGCATCATCAGGATGTTGGACCGGGGTGGCTACCGAGTCGTTGTCTGACGCAGGCTCATCGTCGTCATCTTCACTACCAGACGGCTTGGCTTCCCTTGACGTCTCACCGTTTTCATTGTCGTTTTCTTCTTCCTCTTCTCCTTCTTCTTCCGCCTCCGAGTCGGCATTCATACCAAAGGCGTCGTTGGCCAATACTTCATCATCGTCATCGTCCATGGCAACATCCATATCATTGTCCGCTTCAGACTCATCGTCTTCGTCTTCGTCCTCCTCATCATTATCTTGTTCTACCTCGCCGGTCTCCACCTCGTCTTTGCCGGTTTTCCTTTCCCGTCGTCGGCGAATAATGTCGTCCAGGTCAACGATCTTCTTGTCAGAAGACATTCCCTTCTTAGCCCCTTCAAACCCCCAGCCTTCGAACTCGTCCTCGCCAAATTCACCAGCGTCGTCTTCCACAAACTCAAAGTCCGAGTCCATGGCACCATCATTGTCCTCGTTGCGGCCCCAAATACCATGGGACTCCTCCTGCCCAGAGCCATCATTGTCATCTTCCTTGGCCTTTTTGGATTTCTTGCTAGTCTTTGTCTTTTTCTTCGGTGGCGGCTGAGATATGGTCTCTTCCTCGAGCGGCCCCTCCTCGTTATCGGAAAGAGTCGTGATGAATTCGTCCTCGACTGGCTTTCTCTTGTGTACAGGCGCCATGTCGGGCTGATAATAGGCAAAGGTCCGCTGTATGATCTTGTTTGGATGACAGCGTGCCTGTTTGCAAACCCAACGCAAATTCGCACCACAGTACAAAGTCTGTAACAGAAGCCCATCAAAAAGTGCTTGCGGTTGCTATTTTTCTGCCGCTAGAAATTTTGGCGGTGTACATGAAAATTCCCCATTTGGCCAATTTGCATCGACAGCATTGAGGGGTCTGGCTGCCCAAGCCCGTTGTTTTCCCGATTTGCGAGCGAGTCGCCCAGAGCCCTTCGGTTGATTGGACGACCGGTGATTCCACCAGCCTCGCCCGCCAGATCTGGGTCTGAGAGGGAGGCTCCAAAGTTCCTCATGTCAACACTTTAATTTCTTCGGCTCACCTTCCATCGCGTTCGGCTACCCACAGCACGACAGCCAGCGACATCTCCGAAGTTCATATTGCTATTCTCTTTCCTCGGTGCCCGCAGCTTTTGTCGCCGCTTGCAATCAATCAATCATTGTGCCATCTCTTGCGCGCACTAGCGACCTTTCCAGCTCTCGGCCGGCTCCCCCACGCAAAAAGAAACACCCCTTCATACCGCCGATCTCATTACACGACACGACAAAATGGGCGAATCGAGGTTGGTGTTGCCGCGCAGTGTTAAATTATTTCGACGCTTTACAAACAAAATCTGACACGCCTGGGCACAGACAAGAACTTATCCAATGGTTGAACAGCCTTTTACAGCTCAACATGACCAAGGTTGAGCAATGCGGTACTGGGTAAGTTTTAAGCGACTCCCCCACTTCCATGATGCAAGGTGTTAGGGAGACATTACAGACTGTTGTGCGGTGAATGAATGCGGTCGGGGGTTCAAACGTGGGTTGAACAAGAAATGTTTTTTTCCTGACATGTTTCGGAACAGCGCTGCTCTTTGCCAGGTATTCGACAGCATATACATGGATTTGCCAATGTCCAGGGTCAAGTTCAACGCCAACGGGGAATGGGCTTATGTGCAAAATTTCAAAGTTTTACAGAGTATGTGCGGCGCGGCTAGGTGTCTTTGAATGACTAGAGGATGCGCAATTTTTTCTAACCTGCAACTTAGATGCTTTCACCAAACACCAGATTGACAAACCTATTCCCGTCGAGGCTCTGATCAAGTGCAAGATGCAGGACAATCTGGAGTTCTTGCAGTGGACCAAAAGGTTTTGGGATCTCAACTTCCCCGATCACGACTACGATGCTGTTGCACGACGCAAAGGCGGCGCCCTTCCCGCCACTGGCGCTGCCGCTGCTACTACCAGGACTCCTGGGTCTACTGGTGCCGCCCGACGAGGCGGTGCTGCCGCAGCCGCACCCCGGGCGAAGACAGCAGGTGTCGGTCCCGGATCTGCCGCGCTGCAACAGGAAAATAGCACCCTCAAGGAAACTGTCGTTGGTCTCGAGCGCGAGCGAGACTTCTACTTCAGCAAGCTCCGTGACATCGAACTGCTTATTCAGCAGGCTGTCGATGAGGATCCAGAGCTGGAGAAGCAGGAGGATGGCTTAGTGAAGCAGATTCAACTTATCCTGTATTCTACAGAGGAAGGCTTTGAGATTCCTGAGGAAGGCGAGCCACTGGACGACCAGGAGACGTTCTAGAGTGCCATCGACGTGAAGCTGTAGAAAGTCTCTTTCCTTTGGGGTAGGTCGACCACAAAACGGTTCGAATGCATATGGAAAACCATGGGGAGGAGCGAGAAATTGGCGGCAACGCTTTTTGGCTGTCGCTGCACGACGCTTTTATGACTGGCATTGAATGAGCTGACGAAGGGGTTCTGGGTGCACAATATACGTTCTCTAGAAGAAGTTGTCAGACTGCCCGATAGATCAAAGCAATGAGTGAGGTTGGACAGCCTGGGGGTGTTCAGGTCTGGGACGTCAAGCCATGTGCCCGCGGGTCGACTCAGGCCAGATGCTGTGTGAATCATGGAGGGTGAGTCTCATCTAGGGTAGGAGGTCCTCGTCAGGCGGTTTTACGAAAATCAGCTGCTATTATGCGAAAGTGGAAATTGATCCATTATGGCATATGGTAATTTTAATACTTGCTTTCCAACATTAAGCGTGCATTGATTAAATTAAATGGAAACCCTCGCAGCTGTCAGCCTCCTCACCAGCTCCAAACAGGGCAGGCAAGGTGGAATCAACAAGCTGCTGACTGGCCAACCAGCTGTGTGGTATTGCAACCCCACACCGGCTGCTGGTCCAAAGACTGCTAGCATGGAGTAGCATCAAGTCGTCACCATTGCTGCGCCAACATTCCACCCTCGACATTTGAAAATACCCCCTCTGTACTCCGTACGCAGCGAATACTATTAGAAATCTTCCCTTTATCATATCGACGACAATCGGAACGACTGAATTGCAACGACTCAGCTATCATTCATTATTTTGGTCCTCGAGGAAGGGCGAAATCTGGAACTTCTTTTGTCCCGGGGATCACCATCGCCCTGCCTTGCAAAGCAATAGTGAATCCAACTTCTTCAATCCACGGACCAACTCTCCACCAATTAATCTTCTGTCCGAAATCTCATAGAAGCATAAAGACGGAAACGCGTTACAGTCTACGCAAGCCATAAGCACCCTGTGGCCATGGCTCCGCCACCCGAAATCGCCATCCCGTCCACGAGCGTCTCTGACGAAGGCTCATCCAAACCCTATACGCTATACAACATCACTCTTCGACTGCCTCTACGATCATTTGTCGTGCAAAAGCGGTACTCGGACTTTGCCAAACTACATAGCACACTCGTCGAGCAGGTTGGCTCGCCGCCGCCGGAGCCTCTCCCCGGCAAGCACTGGCTTAAATCCACAGTCCGGTCACCCGACTTGACGCGCGTCAGACAAGCTGGCCTGGAGAAGTATCTGCGAACGATAGCGGAAACGCCCGACCGACGGTGGCGAGACACCTTTGCGTGGAGGGCGTTTCTCAACCTCCCTAGCTCATCGAGTGCCACCAACTCGGCTGTATCGGCTTCAGGCATGGTCAGGCCAGCGGCAACGGGGGCAGCCGATCCGCAGACGTGGCTGGACATGTACAGAGAGCTCAAGCAGAACATAAATGAGGCCAGACAGCATCTCTCGCGGCGAGACGCTGCATCTGAGAGCGGGAACACCACGGCCACGGCGGAAGCAGGTTCTGCCGCAAAAAAGGTTCTCCTCAAGGCGGGCACCCTCGTTAGCGGACTGTCCGATGGCCTCCGCAAGATGCAAGAGTCAAGTCGCCTTGGAGAAGGGGAGCTCCGCCGCCGAAGAGACCTCGTGTCCACGGCACGAATGGAGCGGGACGCCCTCGATAAGCTGTGCAATAGCATGCCCACTTCGTCTGGCAGCAGCAACGCCCGCGGTAGCCAGGGCACATCATCCACAGCTACTTCCAACGCAACCGCTGAGAAAGCAGCCCTCCTGAAGGGCGGCCGTCCAGGAGGTCGTGTTCTCGGCGCACCGCTCCCCGAAACTGCCAAGACTAGGGAATTGGACAACGAGGGCGTCCTCCTCCTGCAGAAGAAAGAGCTCGCCGATCAGGATCTCAACCTCGACCAACTGACAACTATCATTCGCCGTCAAAAGGAAATGGGTCTCCAGATCAAAGACGAGGTTGATGCTCAGACGGAGATGCTGGCACAGCTAGACGAGGATGTGGATAGGGTACACAAGAAGTTGGACGTGGCGAATAACCGCATCAAGAAGCTGTGACTAGTGTTTGCGATGCTCACTGTACAGAGCATCCTGCTTCTCTTGGAAGTCGTAGTCTGGCTAGTCTGGACGGGCACTCGTGCAACTGAGGTTTTGACTCGGGTGGTAGATGTCCTGCTGCATCTTTTTGGCGTGGGACAGCAAGGGGGGCCTGCGGCGTGAAGTGACTTTGAATATTAGCGAGCTCCGGGACGGAGTGTAGTCCACGTCTATGTGTATATCTATCCTGGCATATGAGACTGATTGTTGGAGGCATGAATTGATACCCCTCTGGCGTGGCCACGTTCTGGAACTCGGAATTGTATGACATATGGATCTGCTGACGTCAATGTTAATACATGGCCAGAGGCATTGATTGATGTGCAGTTGTATTAGAAGTATATTACTACTCGTGTGATGTTTTTGTTCAAATTGGCGGGAAAGAATGGGAATATCGTCAAAAAACGTGTTTCAACCAGTCCGGGCTCTCTTTCTGCAGCCAAGCGATCGCGTGTGCCAAGTCTGAGAGCAACACACATTACTAATTGCCCTCTTACTCTGCTGCTAAATGTCATAGGTGCTCACCAGTCTTACTCGATATATTCAAAGAGTGTTACGAAAAGTCCAGGGTAGCCACTGCACTGCATTTGATGACCGGCGGTGGATTCATTGCAGAGTCTTTGGCAGCCACTGCCATCCCTGTCGAAGAACAGACTAGAAGTGGGGTCCTGGCGCTACTACGTCACCTGTCATGCACCGTTGCCAGGACAACAAATGGGGGGGGAGAGGGAGGGGGCAGCTAGAGCAACTGGGTTTCTACAAAGGGTTTGGCTCCTTTGGCAGCTTGGATGACACCACCACCATTTTGGTCCGACAGCTATCTCTGCTGGCTTGTTGGGAAATAATCGCTCCCTCACACAAACCGCATCGGTTACGGAGGTGGGAAAGGATAACAGACACCGACCGGACAAAAGCACCACACAGCACGTAGTCCGTAGAATAGTCACCATTTACCTCGTCAAGTGAAACGTCATCCTGAGTGTCACGCTTGCCTAGCCGCTGGCAAGGCTCTTGCGTGGTGGGACACGTTCTCGTTATTCACCGACTCGACCAGGGTGCTGCCAGGGTGCTGCCAGGGTGCTGTGGAGCGCAAATCCATAGCAGACAAGTTGGACGCGAAGAAGGGCCACCTGGCTTCCCTTCGTTGCGCTCATTGCACCGCGGAAGCGGAGGCGCAAGTGTTTTTTTTTTTTTTTTTTTTTTTTGTGTGTTCTGTAAGCACAGAGGAAGTCGTTTCATGTCTTTTCGGAGGAATACGGTATTTCCCTTCGTCAGCGTGCCTTGAATCATCATCATCTGGGGCGCCAGGCTGATTTGAGACACTACATGGAAACTTTTTCGTGCCCATGCCGCCACGGCATCGAAAATGGCTTCTGTGCTCCGTATGTAGTGAGCTGCATGTTTCGATGACTGTTTCGCTTCCATCCAAGGACATGCATGGGCATGGCCCAGGATGTCCCCGGGAGCGACGGGGGTGTTCTCCTGCAGAGCGTTGACAGGTTTCCCACGTTGCACAATCCCAGTCTCCTCCATCGAGTCGACAAAATACATATGTACGGAGTAGTCTGTATGGACTCCTCATTCGACAATATCGGATCGCGGGTTGTAGCGTGAGAGGCCATTTCGGGAATCGTCAGCCTTTGGTGAGTCGAGTTGACAGCTAATACCAACTGTTCCGCTGTGAACAAGATGCGTGATATTTACCTGTTCAAAAGTCTGCTCGGTGCGTGCCGTGAGCTCCTTCACAGTAGGTAAGTGCAACAAACCCGCAAGCTCTGGCGACTGACGGGACCAACCGTAGCGGCGTGGTGGCTGTCGGCATCCACTGAAACCCTCTGAAGCCCACTGGAACCACTGGAGCCCAAGGCAACTAACGCCTTTCCACATTCAGGGGCCCTGGCCTGCCTGCTCAACGTGCCCCTGTCGCCCCGCCACCCTCGTCCCGCCAATCCGCTCCCGCCGAGCCAGGAGAGAAGGAGCTGTCCTGACCCATCCCTCCAATATCACTTTTTATTTTTTTGCTCCTGGTTCGTTGGACCCCAGGTAAACAATGTGAGGCGGCACCACTCGCTCCCCAACCGGCCTCGAAAGATTCCACCAGACCAAATCTGCTTGGCGTGCGGTGATGGCAGTAAACGCTGGCTACGAATCTGGCCCAGCTCATTTCAATCGTACTTCTTGCATCAACAATTTTGTTCATACTAACCACCTGCAGTGCAGCGATATCTCGGTCCTTTTCCTCTGCCTGTCCGTTTCTAGCATCGCGAGCCACTGCGTCTTTGTTCTTCGTCGTCTTGCATCTTGTTTCGGAGCCCGGCGTTTATCATTTGCTCTGCCACGATTCCTCTTCACTCGAGCCCGTTCCTTTTGGTGAGTCTTTACCGTGTGGTGAATGGCCGACTGGTTTCCGTATACACTCGACATATCATGTCAATACCCGGCGGATTCGCTGACTCTCAGTAGCCTCTTCTCTCGACCACATCTTCTGATGGCTTCACGGAGACCCCTATAACCCAAATCGTCACCAAGTCGCACTGTTCGTCGTTCTCGCCGTGGATAGGCTGTGATTCAGTCGATTGAGCAAATAACGGAACCCCTGGAGCTGGCGACATGAGTGCACCACCACCACCACCACCGCCTCCGCCGCATGGCGAGATGCCGAGATCGTCTGGCTTACCGCCAGGCAAGTATGATATCTTCGTCATACCGGAACATTCCGCAGGCTCAGGGTTCCTGTACCTGCCATCCCTGAAACCCAACGTCAACAGCTTTTTCGCGGGATTCGCATCAGCCTTGATATTAGTCGCTCTGTTTCAGAGTATGGCTCCCGCATTCCGGGCCTGGTGGGAGAGCTTTCAAGGCTTAGGGAATATGGGCATGACTATGATCATATTCGGCGTTGGGTTTGGCGCTTGGGCTCTGGGAAGAACGCAAAAGGACGGTCCGTCAAGCTCGAGTCATCACCAGAGCTCCTCCTACAGCAGCGGAGGTGGAGCAGGGTACACACCACGCGGGTTCGGTTCTTCAACTCCTGGCGCATCACCTCCAAACGGCGGAGCTCAAGGAGGACCACCGCCGCGACCGCCGCCTCATAGCAGTCCTCCACCTCCGCCACCTCCTGGTGGTGGAGGGGGACCACCACCTCAGTCTCGACCGCAATCACCTCCTCATACCAGTCCTCCAACTCCACCTCCGCCGCCTTCCGATGAAGGGGGACCACCACCTCAGGCTCGACCGCAATCACCGTCTCCACCTCCGCCGCCTCCTGATGGAGGAAAACCACCACCTCAGTCGCGACCGCAATCACCACCGACGACATGTCCTCCCCCTCCTCGAGAGGAAAAGCCCAAGACGTCTTCGCAACGTCCAACTCCCCAGCCAAGTACGCCGAAACCACAGACGCCGAAGGGATCATGGGAGAAGGCTCGAGAAGAAACCAGGAAGAAGGAAGAAGAACGAAAAGCAAAAGAGGCCGAGCAGAAGCGTAGAGAAGAAGCTGTAAAGCGACTGGCAGAGTTGCGAGCTAAGGAAGCAAAGCAGCGACAGGAGCGAGAGAAAGAAAAGGAGCGCAAAGAAAAGGAGGAAAAGGATAAGAAACTCAAAGAGGAAGCCGAGAAACGGCGCAAAGAGCTGGCGGAGAAGTTGCGGAGAGAGAGAGAGGAGAAGGCCAAAGAGGAACAGAAGAAGACAGAAGCAGCGGCGGCGGCGGCTGCTGTCGGACAAGGCGCGACTCGTGTTGGCACATCATACGCCTACTCCAGTGTTGGCGAACGGACGAGCATGTGGCCAAATGGCCGACCACCACAAACCAAATCAGCGGGCGCATCGCCAACGAAAACCCCTCACAGTCCCGAGAAAAAACCCCCTGCCCCGACTGCGCGGACCTATGTCAGTACCACCGACGACGACGCGTTTTCATATCGACCGTATGATCATCCCAGAAAGGCACACCGCCGACCCTCCGTTTCGTCTTTCACGGGCTCCGACGCATCGTGGGCACAGTCTCACACAACATCGCGAACATCACCGCCGCCCTCAGTGCGTGGCCCTTACACAACGAAAGACCCGGACAAGATTGTTATAGAGGCTGTGTACCTTTTCATGAACCAGTACTCCAAGACGCCGGCAAGCCAACTTGTCTCGGGCATGGGCTCCGTCACGGATGGACTCATTTTGCGCATAACCAGCGAAGGCCTCTTCATCGACGACGACGTGCGCGGCGTTCCTCAGCGAGAATGGGACGTCAAGGCATGGACGCTCAAGCTAGTCGAGGTATGGTGCCCCCCGCACTGCCTGAGTTCGTCTGCTTCTGCGGCGTCCAACCCCTCGTCCGGCCCCAAGAGCGCCCCCCATTTGCTTTACAAGATGGCAACAGCCCGAAGAAACGCGGACCGTGATGGCCAAAAGGTCTTGACTGGCGACGAAGCCGACATTTATCTGACTGAGATGATGCGTGCCTGCAAGGAATGCTGTCGTCTTGGTCTGTGCGACCAAACCTTGAAGAACACCAACATCCAGTCTTCCGCCGGGCAGACCGGAGCATGGAAGCAAAAGGGCTTGCACATTCTTCGTGCCACCGTTCGTGATCAAGAAGGAAAGAGATATATGTTTGTCATGAGTGAGCAAGAAAGTTGGAAGCTTGCGTTTGGCCTGCAGCGGTTGAGAGGCGGTACTCAGGTTCGACAGCTTGGTGTGGCCGGCATGATTCCGTCGGAGGCGAGAGGGACATTGGAGATGTTGGGCTGGGCTGGTTGAGTATAATGGTTGTTTTGCGCAAGAGACTTGTTCAGGTTTCCCCTTCCCCCTTGTTTGCCAAGTCGCGAATCGGACGGACTGGCACTCTGATTTGCACAGCACATGCACATGCACGCCGCAGGATCCAGGAGCAAGGCGTGAGAGACGGCGAGAGACATGAAATTTGGCAGATGTCGCTATTTATGGGGTTTCCCACAGCCAGTCTTGAAGGACGGAGCAGCGACGACGTGCAAGCCAGAGCAAGAAAGTCAACAGGGCACTGCCATGGTATTTCGTCGCAAGAATGGAATGAACTGTGGACCTCGCATCGTGAGGTAAGACATGGATGGGCGGGATTCTGAAGCTTCAGTCGACAATGGAAGACTTCAGCTTCCGAATTGACGAGAGGGTGCGAATGCATTCCAAGCAAATGGAGGATGCACCGCGCGCGGGAGCCAATTTGAACTTTTGAGCGACGCCGGGGAAAAAGATATCTTGAGAAGACGCATGAGAAGACACCGACATATATAAGTATCCATACACAAATATCCCTTTGCATAAATCGCATTTACATCTGACCATACCTCATTTGTTTTGTTGCCTATGTTGTCATGTTGTTGCCTGGTGGGCCATGATCTGCGGAGCCTGCACATCATGCAAGTTGTCTCTGCTTTATGCAACTGAGCCGCAGTCGCAGGGGCAGCCGCGCACACTCCAACAAAGTTGATCTCGTATCCAGGGTGGAGCCTTGTGACCCTAATTAGGCAGGCGGTGAAAAATGACTGCCTATGCTAAAGACCACAGTGTATTAGTGCGAATTCGTCAATCTGTCAATTCGTCAATTTATATCAGTCAGTTAGTCAGTCAGTCAGTCAGTCAGTCGGTCAGTCGACTGGTCGGTTAGTTATAGGGGTTATAGGTAGTACATGAGCATATGCCATTCTGCCAGTCAAAGGCTCCACCCTGGACACGAGATCAACTTTTAAATCACCTGCCAGAAAGAACTTGTACCAGCAAAGGGAAAAAAAACTCCCTATGCGGCAACGAAATGTACGCCGTCCACGAGGCAAGGCAGCCCACGTCGTTGCCAAGTTTTCCCATCCATCGAAACCGACTCAAATCTGGCCGACCGTGCACGCTCGCTCCGGAGACTTTCTACATCCCGTCGGTACTCCCGGACAACCCTAACCCTCCTCCCGGACAACCCCCATCACCATCATCATAACTGCCCCCCCGGTCCCGAGCCGGCCATTCTCCTCATCTCGCCAAGAGTTCCCCATCCAGGCCCATCAGGAAAAAGCAATGCGTCAGCGTCACCGAACCATCTTCGTCCCCAGAGCTGCCAGAGTGACTCGACAAGTCCGTCCATGCCCCTTGACGAAACTTTGTGTCGACGCTGGACGTCACCTGCCCATTTACTTTGCCCTGCACTATTCGCGAACCTGATATTCTTCTTCGTCGGTCCCCGTCAAAACCATGGATTCGTTCGTGTACTACTCCCAACATTGGAAGAGACTGTTTTGTTCACGCAGTTTGCGCTTGTCATCTCCTCATCATCATCAACAGTCATCATCAAACGCTGCCCAGCAAGTAAGCGAGACGAGATTGGAGACAAGGCCACTTAGGTAGGGCGCTTAGGTAGGTAGGCAGAGGCAGGTACTTCTCGCGTCATGTAGCAAACAGGGCCACGTCACTCATTGCACACAACAAGCACAAGCCATCCACACATCATATTTATCACAGCAACGACCAGTATTGTATAAAGCTATATATCAGGGCACACCCAACGGCGTGTGCGTTTCATCTGTTACATTCTCACCCCCCTTCTCCGAGTTGCCCAACTCTGAGTCAAGGCCCTGCCCCAGCAGCAATGTATAAACAGACTGTCAAAATGTGCGCAAGCTCTCCTTTTACTTCCGGACTCCTGGTCCTAATAGATATGTACAGATTTTTACATTCATGTTCAATGAATCAAAGTGGCCATGACAAAGATCGTCGTAGTCCGAGTCACAGTGGAGACGGAGCTACAAGAGGAGTGCGGCCTCTGCATGCTCAGTGTCAAGGTCTCGTGTATCGTCCTTGTCGGTGCATGCATGCGAGCAAGGTCATCAATGGTAGCGGTGATGGTAGTTTGCGGTTTGTGCGGGCTTTCGTGAGGAGGCTCTTGTTGTTCCTCCGATGGCTGCCCCTCGTAATCACCGTCCTATGATGACTCAAAAGCGGCGATGGCTGCACAAAAGTTGTTGCGGTTGTCGACATCCTTGGCAGTCATCTGACCGTCAAGGTTCAACATGGAGACGCTGGCCTTGGTGCTGATGCCAAAGAGCCCAACCTTGGAATTCTCAATCGAAATCATGTTATCCTGGCAGTTGTTGGCGTTGACACACGGCTGTGCGTAGTTATCGTAGAAGCTGTACAGGCCACCGCCATAGACGAGAACATTGCTGGAGTTCTGGACGCGGAGACCCCAGGTTCGGGCACACTTAGCACTGGTACATTTGGAGAAGTCTGGGTCCGAGAACTTGGAGTTGACTGTGAACGGGACCTTGGCGTCAGGGTTGCCCTGCATGTAGGCAGTCTCGGTCTGGATGAGAGCCATGTAGACGTTTTGGGCACTGGTGAGCTGGTAGTTGTAGAGCTGGCTGTGCTCCGAGGAAGTCCCCCAGAGCCAAGCACCCTTGGTGCTCTCGATGAGGACGCCACGACCGTTGTAGATGTTGATTTGATTGTGGTCACCGAGGTCAAGCTCGTGGTCGGCAACCCAGAACCAGGTATTCTCAAAGTATGGGCTTGCGGACTTGGTCACATGCACCAGCATGAAGGCGCCAATGCACTGGGGGTCGGGGCTGGTCTGGACATTGGGAGTCTTGCTGCACTTGTCGGACTGGAGCTGCGTTCCAGCGGAGCCACCGACGCGGAAGTGAACATCCCAGAGAGCTGCGGAGCCCTTGGTCTGGCCAGCGACGTTGAACTGCATGAGAATGGCACCGGGCTGAGGTCCCCGAGTTTCGAACACGAGGTCTTGCATTTCAACGTTGCCAACGTCGCCAGGTTGGCCGACCTGGAAGACAGGCTTGGGATTGGACATGTCCTTGAAATTGCTGTTGCCACCCGCAAGGATAAGGGGCCAGATCTCGCCCACGACCTTGACGTTCTTGGGAACCGTCACCGTGTTGGTAATGACATAGGCGCCGTGGTCGAAATAGACAATCTCATCAGAACCGATACTGTTGAAAACGGCCTGGATGGCCGCGGTGTCGTCCGTCTTACCATCACCCTTGGCACCCTTGGACTTGACCGAGACAAATTTGGAGGCGGGGACATCGTTGTACTGAGGCTTGCTGCGGGTGACGACCTTGCCGCTGCCATCCGTCAAAGCGGCAGGCTTAGCGACGGCATTACGGGGGCCTTGAGAAGCTTTTCCGGCCGTGGTGCCACTGTACGATCGCCCTTGAGCCCAAGAGCTGACAAGCGCGTTGCCGGCGAGAATAGTCTGCTTGGTGCCACCGTTTTGAACCGCAACGGGGACGTTCTTGGTCATGTCAACATTGTCCATGATAAGAGTCCCGTTGGTGCCGGACTGCTTGGGGTTGTACAAGGTGACGATGCCGACGGGAGTGTTGCAGAAGGTGCTGTCGGCAATGATGACGGAGCCGACGGTCTGAACATTGCCTCCGTTGGCCATGTTGATACCGACGCCGCAGTTGTTGATGGAAACACCGTGAAAAGTCCACACCCAGTTCCAGTTCATGTAGATGGCAGTGTTGCAGTTGTTGAACTTGAGATTACGTGTGGTGAACTGCTGGTTACCGAGGAAGGCCCCGATGCTCCCACCATTGAACGTCAGGTCTGACATGAAGCCACCAGAACCATTGTCCATAAAAATACCCTGCTGCTTGTTGTCGCTGGAACTGTCCCGAATCATGTTGAACTCAATGTTTTGCAGCGAGGTGGCTTGGGCGACCTGCCAGTGAATGCCCGTACCCGTGGACTTGGGCAACCCGGTCAAATCAATCTTGAAGTTGCGGACTTGGCGGAAAAAGTTGTTCTGGTTGGTGTACCAGTTGTTGCCCTTGTTGTCATAAGGGTCGGAATCGATGACGGCAATACCCGCAAAGTTCGCGGCAGCTTTGATCGTGGGCACAGCAACGGCATCACCGACAAGCTGGGTGTAGTAGTAAGGAATAATGGGCTTAGAGACGACATAGGTACCGGGAGGGAAGTAGACGAGAGCGGGGGTGGTGGTGCTGGAGTCGCAGCCCTGACCACAGCGTTGACCGTCGGTGATGGCGTTGTTGATGGCGACGGTATCATCGGTGCTTCCGTCACCTTTGGCACCATAGTCTTTGACATTGCGGTACACCTTGAAGTTTGCGCCGCCGAAAGCAGGCTTGCCTTGGCGTCGGATGCTGGCCATCCACCAGTTGGAGCCGGTAGCGAGGACGTTTTGGCTGCTGGCTTCCTGGACACCAGTACTCGGTGCTGCTGAGATTGGCAGCGTGAACAGGCGCAGCGCCAAAAGGGACGCCGAAACAATTGTCGACAGCCCCATCATGAAGCCGAAGCAGCTACTTGTAGATGATCTATGGGATTCTCGTGACCGACGATCGACGCGGGTAGAATTCTACACACGACAAAGATATATATAGTCAGCGAATCTGGACCGGCCGTCTTCATGTATGATCAGGTCTCAAGTTGAAAGTCAAACGCCAGTGACGTACAAGTCAAAGCTCACGAGACGGTGCTTCGACAGTGATACACTTCACTCTGATAGAATGTCAGAATCTCGAGGGGAATGCAAGGATTAAGAAAGGAAGAAAAAGAAGGGATGAACGAGTAAGTGATTGGGAGAGCTGTTGGAAGACACATGGAACGGGCCGGCGGACACAGCCCTTTTTATGATAGCTGGTACCGCGCAAGCAATCAACGTGACAAGTTGACCAAAGCTTGAAGACGGACCATCTAACAATATGAGAATGGTCATGATCGGGCAGTTGATGCTGACTGGGACCCAGCGCGCACAAGCAGGATTTGCTTGTTGGCACCACAGATGCAACTCGGGGCACATCCGGCCCTTCTGAATGCTCCAGCACTTGCACGAGACTTGAGTGCATGACAAGACAGGCCGACGTGGACAGCAACGCCACGGGAATATCTGGTTAGGCGAAAGCCTAATGACCCTTCTGATATCGCCAAGAAACATGATCACCGAGCTGGATGTTGCTGTGACGGGGAGAGGGGGGGAATGCAGGGGGTGTGCGTAGCAAAAACGGGGTGTCAGATGAGTTTGTATCCTCGTCTCCCCACAGCCCGTTGGCTTCAATGGGTTGCATGCTTACTCCGTACACACCCCAGTCACTTCACGACTTGGCAGGGGAGACGACAAAGCTTGGTAGAGAGCGACGCACGCCGCCACGGCATTGCTAGGCTTGGTTGTGCATATGTGCATGCCCCTCCAGACGAAGACGAAGACGAAGAAATCTGATGGAAAAATAGAGGACCGAGGAATAGCGCAAATAGGGCTTGCGCGGTGACGGGTAAATGCAGCAAGAGGATTTTCCAAGCTGTGTCCTAGTGTAACTCGAGAATGCTTGCAAATCGACGTGCGTGTTGGGGGAGAGCAGAGAAAACGCTGCATACAGCGCGGAAGAAAGACGTACCGAAGGGAGCGGCAACAAAAACCAAGACAAAAGTTTTGCAGAGTCGTCGACGTTGACGAGCAAGAAGAGCGTTGAGCGGGCGTTGAGCGAGCGTTGAGCGGATGGCAAGGAAGCAGGAAAAGGGCAGATGTTGATGGAAAAAGAGAAGGTGAAAAGAAAATGGAAGAAAAAAAAAAAAGAGTCTCGACGTACGTTGAACAGAAAGCCGCTATGGGCAGATCAATGAAACAAAGAAGTTGCGGCCAGATCAATAGAAGGAAGGAATGAATGGGGTGGCTCTTCCATATAAACAGTCATCGACTTCAGAGACTTGTGACTGAGACTCAGACGCCGCCTCAGCCAGCGCTCAGCTGTGAGTGGCAGCTCGGGTTTTTGTTCTCTTCCTCTCTTGTTCGTTTGCACTTGCGTTTGGCGTCAAATGGGCAAAACAATGCAAAATGACGTACCTGGATTGTTGCGCGATGGGCGCGCCGCCCGTCGTTGGCATTTGGACCCAGCCTTTTGAAGCGGTAGCCGTAGCCGCCTCTGTCTTGCCCATTGTGCGGATTGTGCGGATTGTGCGGATTGTGCGGGCGTGGGGTCGACGTGCCTGACAGCCCTGGACGCACAGATGGCCCCTGCGGCGGCAGGAACGGAGCGCCGTCATTGGCTGGGCTCACGCCTGAGGAGTCTGTTTCAGGATCGGCCATTGCTGGTCATGATGGGAGGTGAGAGAGAGCCTCAGAGAGATGGAGGAGGGGGTCAATTTCAATGCTCGTGCGTGGTCGATGGAGGTTTAGCAATGGCAATGTGCAAAATCATACGGAGTGCACACAATGCTGGTCGATGCGATGCGATGCGCGCGGAAGGAATTTTAGGACCCGTACTCCGTACCCCCGTGCAATTTTTTTTGTCTGCAACACGATTTGGGAAAGGCAACAGTCCACGCCTTTGCCGCCTGGACCCCTCTCCATGCGCTCAGTCGCCACCTTGGAGACAAGCAGGCACCGTGGGACTGGCAACTCGGCGTCTCAGCTGAATTCCCTGGCGCTGATGGACTTGGGTGTAAATTGGTTGGCTGTTCCCGAGCACAACTCTCCCTCCCTCCGTGCACACCTTGTGGAGGAGGACCCGGTTGAAAGATGAAGGCAGAAGGATCGCGTCAACACGAACAGCACGGCGACAAATCCGCCAAGGTTTGAGCAAGCACGGGGCTAACGCTGGTTCAGCTAGATCCGAAGGGATCCTGTGTCATCTGAATAGCCGAAAAGAGGCGGGCAACCACAGAAGTCAATTGAGCATGCGGACTAGCAGAAGCAAGCCACTGATTCGGAGTCGAGTAACGTCGAGAGGGAATGTCCCAGTGCCGACCGTATGGGCGAGATCCTCAGCCGTTTCTCACGATGTGGCAGAAGAATAAGATGCTCACGCGAGAACCAGTCAGGACAAGATGGTCTTGTCGAGTCAGGTTTGTTGCCGGCGAGGTCGGCATTAAGAAGGTGACAGTCAACTTGATTCCTTGATGGCCTTTTTGGGCGGCGGGGGACGACTAGTGAAGCCTATTTCTAGGACTATTCCTAGGACTATTCCTAGGGGTCTGGAACAGGTTCGATGACCCGATGCGGCAGATACCACTTGAACGTATGTTTTTTTTATGTAGGGTGGAACTCGGACGGGCACTAGCGAACAATAAAGCGACGGCCAGATGGGAACAGGCGAGTGGCGAGTGGCTTAGGCGCGAGCACCACTAGTCGGCGTTTCAGAGGCGGACAAATGAAAAAGACTGGTTGTTCTGGTTGTCAGGAATGGATGGGTGCAGACGCAGAAAGTCTGGCCGAGAAGGAGTCAGAGGTTCGTGGAGAATGAAGAATGAAAGGGGCTTGCTTGGCCGAAGGGCCGAAGGGAGCTTGGCCGAAGGGAGCTTGACGCGACGAGTGGGGACACTTGCTGGCGCATCTATATGAGCATGATCTGGCCAATCTAGCTTTCCACGGCCGGGCCCCACATGCCCCGAACAGTAACAGCAAGTCAGTCTGCGTGTGGGTGTCGTTAGCGACGCCACCGTCCGTCTCTTTCGTCTCGGGCTCCAACTTCGGCGCGTACACCAGCATTCCTCCCCCTCTGTGAACGGAAAATCCAACGCGTCCCTCTTCCATCGTCCATTGTCCTGGTGAGAAATACGAAAAAAAAAAAAAACCATGTCCCACAAGGTATTGCCACCATCCCGAATTCCCGATGCAACAAGTCTCTCGCCGTCTCGTTTCGACAAAATCTTTGTTCTGTCCCATCTCCCAACCACGTAAAATTACACAGGACTCAACTGCAAAGCATTGCACTCGTCCGCCCGCCAGTCATTGTGCCCGAGCAAGTTCGCTTTCTCGAATGGGGGCCCACGAGCCACAATGGCGGTTTCCACGCCAAGCTAGTCAATTTTCAAAATCCTTCTATTCCTTCCCACGATCGATGCTTGCAATGGAAAATCACCTGCCTGAAATCTCATCTACATAGTAAAAACTACTACGAGACAACCCTGCCAATTCCCCCACTCACCTCACCCACGAGGCCACGCCACCTCCAACCCAGAGCAAGAATGTGACAAACACCACGCACCACGCACCGCACCCCTCCCTTCCTGCAGAAGTAATTCTCCGCCACCAACTCCCGCTGCATCGGCCCCTCCTGCCCGCCAGCACACCAGCAGGGTGTCAATTCCCCGCGTTCCTTCCCTTTCCCTTGCCAGCCAGCCAGCCAGCCAGCTGTCAGGCTCATGACCTCGGCATTTCGCAAACTAGTGTTGGGAGGTTATTTGACGAGAAATGCCCCCCCTCGTCTCATTGCCGCAGTGCCACGCCATGCCTGCTCGTGACATCCCTCCATGCAAGTAGCAAGTACGTGTTCGGGGACCACTCGTTCCAGCTGCAGTGCATCATGTGTATGGGCTTTTTCTTTTCCTTTTTCAAAACATGGCCTACGCGTACTCAAGTATAGACAATCTATTCGGACTGCTTCTCAGTCAAAACCCGTCCCCGCATGTACGTGAATGAGGCCTCCCGTCGAGCGAACAAAATGTTCCCCAAACAAATACCCATGTGGCCATGCAAAATTTGGCCTGAACCACGCACTAGTCTATGAAAATGCCAAAAAAACCCTCTCATGCCCAGGTAAAAAAAAAAAATGCACATGTAGATGCCAGTCAATGATGCAATGATGCGGAATGCATCGTGAGACCTCGCACGACAAGGCCTTGTCTCCCAACATGCTTTTGTAGCCGCCCGTTATGCAGGTTGGAGCGCAGGCCACTTGGGCACGAAATGAACTTCGCTTCCAGATGCTAATTTCCCATACGCCGAACGGAGAGGGAAAGGGGAGGAAAAATGAGACAACATCATCCCGAAAAAAAAAAAAAAAAAAAAAAACCTCAAGACGAAGACTTGTTGCTTTAATGCAAAGTTTTCGCCGCGGGCACACAGGGCGAATCCATGGCGTCCGTCTTACTCGCACAGTAACCAGCAAAGCCCAGTCAATGGGACACAAAAAAAAAACGTCAGCTTCTTTTTTGCGTCACTCTGCCTACACCATGCTACTTTCCAGCCGCTCAACACCGTCGACGTCGGCGCCAAAGTCCATGATCAGGATCTTGGGATCCTGTCCTGTGCTGACAATGCGTCGATAATCGCTCTTGGCACTGAGGACCCAGCTGGAGTGCCAGCGGGGGAAATCAAGGAGCTGATGGCCTGTTTTCATGTCCCACACTTTGATGTCGCTGTCGTAGCTACCGCTGACCAGTCGGCCGCTCACGCTGTCAATGTGCAAGCTCCGCACCAGGTTCTCATGCGCCTTCATCTGGCGCACACACTCTCCGGTGTTGGCATCCCAGATTCGTATCACCTTGTCATTGCCGGCAGACGCGACAAATCGTCCATCCTCGGAGAACTGGGAACAGGCAAGCCCCTTGGTGTGTCCAACGAATTCGCGAATGTTCTTGCCCGTGTCGATATTCCACAGCTTCACCTTGAAGTCTCCCGAGCAAGAAACAATGGTGTTGCCGCGCATCTGAACGGCATTGACTGGGCCGGCGTGGCCGCGGAGTTGACGGAGCAAGGCGCCAGTTTCTCGATCCCAGACACAGATGCTGATGTCCTTGCTGCAGGTGACGATATGCTTCTTGTCAAAGGCAAGGTCCAACACAGCCGCGGAGTGATGTCGCAAGCGCCTGATCGGTTTATACCCGGCCTTGACATCGTAAACAATGCAAGTGGCATCGGACGAGCCGGTAACCAGAATCTCATCATCGTACTGCAAGCACAAGATGGAAGCTTTGTGGTGCTCAGGGAACGACACGGTGTCTGGCACCGACGTGGCTGTGCGACTACTGTCCGGGCCAGCCGCGAAGTGTAATGCGTTTCCCTCGCCGTCTACCAGCAGACCGCTGCCGTTGACCACCTCGGGAGGGCCGATGACAAGCTTGCACTCCAATGAATGCATGTCCCAGATGCGGATGGTCTTGTCTCGCGAGCCAGACACAATCTTGAATCTGTGTACAACGAGTTTTAGCAACAAAGAAGCCCATGTTTTGAGCATGGTGTGGTCGGAGCATACTCATCGAATTGCAGACAGTAGATGCTGTCTGTGTGTCCGTTCAGGTACACAGGACGAGCCTTGCCCTCCCTCCAGCGGTGGTTCAAGTTCACCTTGGCCTGGTAGACCTTCTTCCAGTCGTTGGTGGGAAGAATCTCGGGAATGCCCATTCCCGTATTGGGCTGCACGGGCTGGCTTGTAGCGTATGTGCTCGTAGTCTCCCTCAAGCAAGACTCGCGCCAGACGTGCTGGTTGATGATGACATTGTGCCATTGCCGAGAAACGCGGCTAGACTTGGCCAGGGTGGCTGCGTCCAGATGAGCCAAGACATGAATGGCCAGTTCCGTAGGAAGCAAGGAAACGAAGTCGACGCGGCTGATGTTGGGATCCTGCTCAAAGATACTGCCACATTCTGCGCTATCCAGGTCAACGGACGGCCGGGTCACAGCGATGCCGATTCCACTTTCCCGATCATTTCCGTCTTCGCTCGAGGGGGCAGTCAACCAACGATGCCTGGCATGGAACTCGTTCTGCATGGCCGCCGAGGCTTTCGCTGCGGCTCCAGTGTGCTGTGGGATGATGGGAGGCTCGTCGCCTTGCCCTGGGACTAGAAAGTGCTGCGCATGCGCATCATGGTGTGTGTCCAGGTCGAAAAATGAGCGCGAGTGACGGAAGCCAGTTGCCTGTCGAGACCGACTCCATGGACCATGGGAAGTCGTTGACCTCTCATCATGAGGGCTTTGCTCTTGGATGGGATCTGCAGCGAGTGAGGGTCTTCGGTGGACGAAGCCTTTTAGTGACATGGATGCCCGACGAATGATGCCCTTGATATTTCCAGAGGCGCGGTGGCCTTTGGTATCACTTGATCCCGCGAGGTGCTCAGAGTCTTCGGGTGTGTCGTCGCTTGCAACATCGTGCATGTGCTGAACCAGGCCTCGGGATTCGTCGTGGCCAAAGACGGAGTGTTTGGACCTCCTCCACGGCAATGACATGCTAAGACTTCGGAATCGCCGCTGCTCGTGAGAAGCGAGTTGACTGTGGGAGCTGTTTCTGTGAGTGGGAGACGTCTTTGCCGGGTCATAATCATCATCAAAAACCACACTGTGATGGGTCAGGGCCCATTCCATCACAGGGATAGATTTCCGAGCCATTGTGTTTTTTCGTTATGTTGGTGTGTTGGCCGTCGCAGTCAAATGCCGGCGTCACGATTTTGAAATGGCCAAATGAAAAGGGCGAGCTTTGCAAAGACTGTAGGACGACAAGTGTTAGCCTCTGCTTCTATAGTATCAGAGAGAAACGTCGTGACAGCTGACAGTCCCACGAACTATCGAATGACCCTCATTGGTTAGGCGCAAACCAACGAAGTCGAAGTGGGAACCAAAGGGAGCAAACAAGTGTCACACACACATACATATATCGGGTCTGTCAAGGGAAGTAGACTTGCCCTGCGAAGGGGAACAAAATGAGGAAGATTGCCTGACACGAATTCAAAGTCTATCTTCAAGAGAATTTGCGCTGTTTTGAAGGCGCAAGGGAAATTGAAGCCGCCAAGACAAGGCAAGGGAGGCCCCAACTTGGTTTATGGCGCCCGCCCAAGTGCAGGAGTCGTGGCCGGCGACCCGCAAACCAAAGTTCAGATAAGAAAATTTTATTTCGCAGTAGAATGTCTGTTGGTGAGAGGGCGGATAGACGACACGAGCGACGTGAATAGTTGGAAGAATTGGAAAAAAAAGGGGGGGGGGGGATGGGGGATTTCGAGCCCTGGGAGGTGAAAACCACGGAGCGTTATAATGCGGGAAGGGGGCAACGGCTTGCGAGTCGAGGAATTCAAGTCCTGCGAGGCGGGCCGCTGGTGACTTGTTGAATCCCTCTTCGCTTGTTCTTCAATAACCGTGTCGGAATAAAGTATTAAAGAATATCGGGCGATGTTGCGTTGGACGGACGGGTCGGAATCGTAATTGTCGCAGAATCCGGATCCAACGTGTTGCTCGAGAGGAAACGGGAGCGCGCAAAAGAATGTCGTAGCCAAAGACAAACACACAAGGGACAGACAGGCCAATAATCCGAATAATAGAAAAGAATGAAAGCAAATGTCCAGATGCAAGGCACGAGCCAAGGGCAGAAGTGCAAAAGGGATGAGTCGAAAAGGGATGAAAAAGGTGTCGGGAATAGAATGGGGGTGGGTGGCCAAAAACGACGTCTTGAACGGATTGGTTGGTTGGATTAGTTGTGACGCTGTAACACTGTAACGGCACGGAGTCGCCAGGGCCAGGGCCAGGGCCAGGGCCAGGGCCAGTGCCAGTGCCAGTGCCAGTGCCAGTGCGCTGGTCGCAACAACAGGAACCGCCGGCACTAGAACTGGTTGGCCGCCGTTTTCTTGTGCAGTGGGGGTGGGGTCGACTGGTCGCTGCTGACAGCCTGGCACTTACTTGTATTAGTTGCAATTAGTTGCACGACACTTTGTGTCTGACATGTACATACCCTACCCCGTGCTAGTCAACAGCAGGCGACGGTCAAGAAAACAAGAAAACAAGAAAACATGAGAAAAGCAGTGAATGCGTATGCGCCCCAGGGAAGAACTCCAGAACTCGTGTAGTGAGTGACATCATGTGACCATGAACCACAGACCACAACCACAATCACCGCCGGGGTCATGAACATGGAGATTGCGGCTGGGATTCTAGCAGGTCACGCAGAAAAAAATCACTCGTCACAGGCACTCGAGTTGACCAGAGCGGGTTTGAGTTGTTCGGCAGCAGCTTTTGCTTTAGATGACACCCGCAAGGACCCACCCCCCCACCCCCCCTCACCACCACTGCCCACTACCCACTACGATTTAACGGCCACGCCGGCCGACCAGACAAAGGTCTTGCCAGCCCAGCCACGTTCAAGGGAGAAAGAAAGGGGAAGATCTTCATCTTGCGCGGCAAGTTCCTGTTGTTCCTGTTGTTCCTGTTGCCGAGGCAGGAAATGAGGAACACGGCGGTAAACGGTACACTCGGGCGCCAATATGTACTGACGCCATGTAATTCCCAGCTTTTATTGACTACACGATCCCGCCCATTGACTTGAATTCTCCACCATGTCTCCAAAACATTCCTCTCATGTTCCCTTGTTCGCCAAAAAGTCATCAACGAGAATCCTGTCAGCATCAGCATCAGCATCAGCATCAGCACAAGTAGAGAGACTCGGGAGCCACGAGGATGGAGGATGAATGGACAAGACCAACTTCTGCAACCCGATATTCGCCGATATTCGTCAGGTCCTATGAACTCCATTGCGCCCCTGCCCCAAGCTGGACGATGCCATCCTCCTCGGCATTGAACACAAGCACGCTCGCCCTGATAGCTTCTTGTTGCATCTTGGTAGATAATCGCAGATTCCTGTCCATCTCGACTAGTTCCTGCACAACCACATGGACTGCCTTCTCCTCTGGCCGGCTCGTCGCGACTTTGGGCCCCACATTTACTTGGGATGCGACCGCCGATGCGACCGCCGATGCGACCGCCGAGTTCGCGTTCGATGGTCGCAACAATTTGTGTGCCACGAGTGTGTTTTTTGGCTCCATTTCGCTCTTCTGATGGACTGTCTCGCTTGGTGGTGAATGGTGTGCAAGACCATGTGTTGATGAATTAACAAGGCGCACACGGAGCAAACGACTCCAGACGCGACTCCAGACGCGACTCCAGACGCGAAGCTGCCTGACGTCGTATCTGGCGGCCTACAGAGAACTAGGTACCACTCCGCACATTGATTGAATGACTTGGAAAAGGCCCCAGAGCCATGTTAAATATATTACCGAGATGGTCACCTCGTGAAACGCGCAACAAGTTGTCTGGCTGGGGAAAAAAAAGTCTAGACTTTCGGAGCAAAGTCGCCGGGCGCTGTCACACAAGAAGAAGGGTCCAGACTCTCCGCCATTCGTTGGCCGGCGCTTGCGTGCCATCGATTCCATCGATTCCATCATCGCTTTGTTTGCTCTCGGCTGCGGCCGAGCCGAACTTTTGTCTCGACCGCAGTCGACTTGCGGACCGAGGTAGACTTTCGTAGACTTTCCCGATGCAACGAGGCTGGGACGCCATGACCTCCATCCCCCATGGAGCTCTGGTCGCGCGTGATTCATTCATTCATTCATTCAATGCGACGAAACTGCCTTCATCGAGGCCTCCCCATGTCAGCAGAGTCAACCCCCTTTCAGCACGACAGACACATGCCACCTTCAGCCGAACTCTTGTTCCGACGCGACAAGGTTACGCATCTTTCGCCGGACCGTCTCACTTGCCAACAAGTCTATAGCCCACCTTGTGTTGGTTGGCATGACGCGTCTAGATTCTGCGTCTTCCAGTCCACAAGTCCCGCGAGCATCCCATAACTTAATAGATCTAGACTTTGATGCCTGTCCTGGACAAACGGCAATCCGTACGTTTCAATTGCATTGTGCAAACGTGCTTGGCTCTCAGTCTTGCAATGTTGCACCAGGTTAGACCATGTTGGTTTATGAGACAAATCCGTTACTATGATTCCCTTCTAGGCTGTAGAATTGGGGGGAAACAGAACTCGAATCTCGTCTAAGTGATTCTCTAGAAACTCAAAAGTCAGGCAACGTTCCTCTGTCGTCGGCCATTGCCTTCGTATTGAACAGCTCGCTTATATGTCTATCGAAGCTGCGCCATTGGTGAACGCAGCTCGTTTTGCCCAACTGGCCAGAAAACGTGCAAGTCCAGACATCGTTCTGGGGGGATTGGATTGCTGCACTTCTCGAATTGCCTGTCGAACTTGATGACCACTCACATTCCAAAATGGGGCGATGGACGAGTGAGTACATGGTGTCGAAGTTGTCAATGATTTTGGACTTGTGCTCTGGCACTTTGAATGTCGTAGGCATTAGCCAAGTATGGGAGGATCGGGACAAGCATGAATGTCCACAAAAGCTTTCTGCTTGTGGTACTTTTGAACAGAAATGTGTTTAGCTGACCAAGGGTTAAGACGCATCCCAGTATGTGCGCTATTGCTCGACTTTCGGAGGACTGTATGTACGGGTTTCGGCTGGAACAGACACCAACCATCCTTACGACCGTGACAGAAGTCTACGTTGTATTGCGAGCCTGTTTTCACCGTCAGAATGAGTCATTACACGACGAAGGAGGAACAAACCAGTTTGATGCAGAAGAAAAATCGGACCGCTTTGGTAATTCCCACCAGAGCCGTATCCGTGACGCCGAATGGTACGAACCCCAGTGCAACACCCTGGAATGCCACAGCAACCAACATGGCGGCCACTATTCGAGGTGCCAGCATCGGCAATTGAGCTTCAACATCTATGAACCGAGTTGGAAAGTGGTTGCTCGCCGACCGGGGCAGAAATGTCGCATAGACGCATACTAACCCCAGGAGCTCTAGGCAAGATATCGCCAGGGGCAAATAGTCAAAGTCAGACAATACGTAGATTTGGAGCGCGGCAACTGCGAACGAACCCCAAAGGCGCGTCCCTCCCCAGATTATGTTTGCTATTAGCGTCGCTTCGGTATTTGTATGCGCTTTGTACAGTTTTTCGCCGACCATGAGTAGAATAGGGGTCAACGCCGGCTGGGGAAATCTTAGTACACGTCCCTCATCTCCATGACACGTGTATTCATGGTACGATCTTACCACGACTCCAATAGTGCTGGTTTCCGTTGCGCATAAAGCTGAAACAGCTACTCCAACGGCCACCAGCCAACAAGCCCGGGTGCCTGCCCTGGTCGTATCTTGGAGTGATTCGTCGAGGCCATTGTCTTTTTTTGCCCATACTCTGATGTATTTCAGCAAAAAATGGCAACAAGAACCAGCTTAGTGCTTCAGAATGCATCTCCGACGACCGTTTCGTGCGCTTATGTGTAGCAACATCGGCTGCGATGGCGCCAAAGACGGCGCCGAGAGTGGCGCTACCTTGACCAGCTTCAGGTTACCACACACTCGTTCCTCTCCCCCTCGGCTCCAGACTCCAGAGGCCCCTTCTCGATTCAGCCTGATGGCGAGATCACGGTCGATCGGCAAACCCCTCCTAGTGGGACTTCCATCGTGCAGATGTTGAGAGAGTATTGAGTGACACCATCACATTTCACGCACTCATATGTGATTTATGTCTCAAAATGCATCGGGGCATGTTCGGAGTATAACTATGGTAGCAATCAACTACAAAACCCAGGATAGAAAATGCATGCACCGAATGGATTCTGTTTCCGGGTTTTAGTCCAGATGAAAGGGCAAGTAGCGCGTTGGACTGAATAATGCCCCCCCCTGAATCTTTTTACAAATCTACATGCCCCAGTCTTTTGTTCCTCTCTAACAGCTGTAATTAGCTATAAGTGTTGCTATTATTAGCAAGCTATAAGGAAAACACATAGGGTATTAGGCACTACTAAAAGATGTATTATTTTCTTTTTCAATTATCTACGATCCAAGGTTCCTATTAATCCCAGCCCCTATCTCCTTTATTTCCTAGCTAATATCTGATTCGCTTAATCACTCCTATTACGTAGATTTGTAGAATAATTCAGGGGGTGTATTGTAATACAGCATCTCTCTTGAAAACCCCGCTCGTCGTTTTGTGTAAGTCTCCAGCTGCTGTGCCATTGGTCAGGTGAGCATGTGCATTGTCAGCATGGTCAGGTCTTCAGCAGGGGGCATGGTCAGCTTGTGTGAAGTTGTGAACACTCTGAGATGCCGTGATCAGTCGGTCAGACACCTTTCTAAGTCAAGAATGCCACACGAATGCGAGCTTGACAAAGTGAGACCAAAACTTGTTGACAAGAAATTTCAGATCTTAATAGCATACAAATGAGTCCATGGTGTAAATGGTCACTGTTCATAATGAACAAGATGAACAGATTTGTTTCAGCAAGTAGACTCTCTTATGAAATGCTATGAATCCACTGCTTCGTTGCAATCTCTCCCCTTCCATAGCGAAATGCAGACACAGGTCATCGGCCTGGGGCGCGTGTTACAACGTATTCTTTCTGCAGTGAAATAGCTCTTAGAAGGCTTTATTGCGTTACACATGCAGTGGTGGCTGAAGCAGGCAAAGAGGAAAAGGGAAGGTTCAGGCCAAAGTGTGCAGAATATGTGTGATGCATCATTGCATACAACGGAACAGCATAAAAGCCTGATGGGGGCTGATAAGGCTTCAATGGCAAGAGGACGCTATCGGGCTTTCAGTACTAACTACTGAAGCTGGTATTTATTAGTCGTTCTTTTCTCCGAATTGTCTGGGTCGCGAAAACTTACTTGGCGACCTACAATTTATTCAATATCCGAATCTGTCCCTGGTCACATCAAATAGCAAATACCCCCTCACCCCCACCCACCCGCATATATATACATATATATATACATATATATATATTCAATGGCTGCCGCACCAGTCGACTTCGTGGTGGAGTTTCAGGTGTCCAGCTCCGGAGACGGATATAGAAGCTTCATCGCTCAGATCCGCACACGCGCTGCAGATCCCAACAACCTATCTCATTCACTTCCCGTTCTGTTCCCTCAAGTCAACCCACCAACACGGTTTTTTGACGTCGTACTGCGCACTGATCAGGCCGCTGTCCGGTTCAGACTTCGTAGAGACAACCTCTACCTTGAAGCATACCGCAACGAGACGGGTGAGCAATGGCATGAGTTTGCGAACGAGGAGGAACTGCATCTTGTCACCGGGTCTGAGCTCCTGAGGTTCACAGGGAGCTACACAAGCCTGACCAGGGTTGCTGGGGAACGAAGAGATCAGATCCGCCTCAGCCAGGGCCAGCTCATCTCGGCTGTCAACGATCTTGCAACTTCGGAGAATGACGGTACGAGAGCTGTAGCACTGATCATTGTTGTACAGATGGTGTGCGAGTCTGCGCGATTTTCCTTGATAAGCGACCAGATCAGCAGTACCTACACCACGGGGGGACTCATACCCAGCTCACAGATGCTGGATCTCGAGAACGGCTGGGGTCTTATTTCCAACGCAATCCTCCGTTCAGACAACTTTCCACAGGCACCATTCCAGCTGCAGGTGCCGAATAATATGCAAATCAACAATCTAGCGCAGGCCATTACTGTCATTGCCATCTTGCTGCGCCAGAACGCGGCTGGTTCAGCAAGCCCCAGGTCTCGAAGAGAAGTCGAAATGGCATCGGCATCGGTATCGGCATCCGCATCGGCATCGGCTCCAGACCCGGCTCCAGCCCCGGCTGCGGCCGCGGCTGCAGCATCGGGTGGTCCCCTGGTCCTTGATGGAAGACCTCTGGTCGAAGTCTTCTCCATACAGTGCACAAGCCTCAGTCGGGGAAGCTCAGCAGAGGCGTATGGTTCAATCATAGCAACAGATGCCTTACGAGGCTACGGTCTTTTCCAGCGTGGGCAGACAGATTATCAGCAAATCTCGGTAGGCGACCAACTGAAGTTGACCGGCCCCGAACGAGCCATATCGGCCGCTGGAGACTTTAATTTCAACTTCAACGTCCTTGACTACGACGTCTTGACCCGGGACGATCAAATCAGCGTGGGCGTGACTGAGTGGAATGCCTACGATCCAACGAATGTGTTTGGCACCGTCAAAACTGATACTGTCAGTGGTAAGGACGGGGCCCTGGCGATCAACTACGTCGTCTTGAGCAACGCTGCAGAGGCGCAGATCGAGTTGGTTCTGATCAACGGCGATGGTGAAGACCCGGCCAATGTATATGGATGGGTCTTTGCCAACTCTTCTGCCTACGACACCCAGATTGATCTTTTACACACGTCGGATTCTGAAAGCGTCAAGGTGAGCCCGAACCAGCCGATTCCTCTGGCGAGGACAAATCTGGCTGTGCCCATGGATGCAAGACTTTACATTCACGTCAATTTGTTTGATCATGATTCTGCCTCGGCCGACGACGAAATCGCCTCGGGATCTTGGGCGTTTGCTCCTCAGCTTTTTGAATCGGCGGCGTTCCAGATCGCCGGCGAATATGGCGTTGTTGAAGTCAGGGTCAGTTGGATGTGATGGTGGCACCCTAGTCGCGCTTTCGTGCTTGGATTACATATGACTGCGTTGATTGGTTTTGCCTGATATGTGCTTTCATCCGTCAGTCAGTCTGGTCTAATTGGGGGGGGGGGGGCAATGGGGTATTTTTTTTGCAGGTTGAGCTATATACAGATTGATCCTTGTGTTTTCTTATAATAAATATTGACGATACCCATCTACGTCTCCGAAATTGGAACATGGCCATTCGAATGTACAGAAGACGAGCTCAGTTTGTTTTTCCCGATGAGCCAGAAAATGTGCAAGTTCTAGATATTGCATTTACTCCAGCTGCATCCTCCAGCAACAACACATTCGACTTCTCCCCACTCCATTCTATGGAATACGTGGATGAACTGGCCTCATACACGAGAAATCGATTATGATAATGAGGATAATGTAGAGGAGGATCCGATACTCTTCATTGATGTTATGCTTTCTGACGTCGGGGGATGGCCGTCCTAGCATATTTGCGAAGAACAAAGAGTCACGTTGAAATCAAGGCAAGCAGCAGCAAAACCAAAACTGGCTGGAAAGCCTGTAAATCGAATCACCGCTAACCTGACCGAATGCGAAACTAAAGGGGCAGAAAAAAAGGGCGAAAACGGCAGCTGCAGCGTTTTATTACAATGGTGTGACAAAAGTCAAACGTGGCCGGCAAATGGCTACATACAACAGTACGGATCCGTACTACTACGTCTTTGCCGCCACGAGCAGGCAAGGCGCCACGGTCGGTCCTTGTCTCGCCCGTTTGAGATACACACTGCTCGTCACTACAGGAATGTACACTCCGAAAAGATAAAATACGAAAAATTGCGAAAAATTGGCTCAATCAATACTGAAACCAACAGTCTGCCATTACAGCAAGACGCCACCAGGTCCGATAGGTCTCCCAAGAAGGCCCGAAAACGCATCAAAAAGGGCCTTGGGGAGGCCAACAGAGCTTGGATCCGTGAGCGTCGTGGCAACAGATTTGGTGGAGCACCCTCGTGAAATTTGCTGGCCATTCATAACCCTTCTTAACCAGGGCAGCACGAATGTTATGCCCGTAACGGCAAGCCTACCGTGATCTGACGCAAAATCCCGAGTATATTCAACTGATGCGCCGTTGTCGCAGTAGTACTTGACAAGCTTATCCGAGTCCGCGACAGGAGATACCTCGTCGTTGATGGACTTGTACACGAAGAGCGGTATCGTGGGGACATGTTGGCCTTGATTGTTCTCGGCCAAGATTGCCGTGACAGGTTCCCGTTCGAAGATGCTCCTGTCCCTGACCTCGGCGTAGAAGTCGACAAAGGGGTTTTCGACAATGTTGGTGCCCAAGCACTGCGTCCTCGACTTGTAAAACTTCTCCTTGTGCTCAGGCAGGAGTTGGGCGTCTATCAGTTTCTCGAGGACGGGGTACGCATGGCTCAGGCCAACGATTCCGCCGGGGATGAGACCGGCAAACGCGCCCTTGTTGATGGCATTGACGTCGTTCAGAATGTCGGGAACCAGGCCACCGATGGCGGCGCCAGCAATCTTGAGCTCTGGGGCGTAGGTCTGGTGCTGCTCTGCGGCAAACCCCGAGGCTAGACTTCCTCCAGAGTAACCCCACATGCTTACCCTGGCGTCCTTGTTTATTCCGGTAAAGTCTGAGGAGGCCAGAGCAGCTCGGATGCCGTCGAGAACGGCGTAGCCTGCTTGTTTGTTGGCCAGGAACTCAGCTTCCGGGCCTTCGTGATCGGGGACGATGACGATCCAGCCCTCCTCGAGAAAGGTTTGCAGAATCAAAAGTTCTGCCTGGCTCTCGACTGTGCCAAAGAAGCCGCTATCATCGGATAGGAACTGCAAGGCATAGGAAGGGGCGCAGTTGGCGTAGGCAGCATCCTCTGCGTTTTGATGGGAGATGACCTTGCGATAATCGGCGTTGTGGGGAACCAAGACGGTGAGCACGGTAGCCGTGGCATTGCCAAAGTTGTCGGTCGTGCGGTACAAGATCTGGTGGCTGTCTTTGAGGTTTTGTCTGGCGAGGCGGAAAGCTGAAATGGGCGAGGGGGGTTTCCTGTGTCGCAAAATGGTTCCAGGGGCATGGTTTCCGAGGTCTTTGGGAAGCGTGTAGAACGAATCCTGGGTTGGCGGAGCTGGGACGGCCAGGTCTTGGACAGGAGCCGCCTGGGTCGCAACCGTGAGCACGGCGACGGCTGCTAACTTGACGCCCGATAGCATCACCATCGTGTGTATCTGATGAATGTGAGCTTTCGAAAGGGCCACAGGAACGGGGCGTCTCAGCTTCTCGTCTCAACTTCGCTACTTGACGGAGGCAATACATGAACGCATTCTTTTTTTTTTTTTTCTTTCTTCTTTGGGAACACCGTTTTCTTATATGCTAGACACAGCGTGGGATACCTGGTTACTTCGCTTGGGCTGTTTCAAACCCTACAACCGGTCCTCCCGAATCCCGACCATTCGGCCACTAAGGCTGTTGCTGGTTGGAATGGAGGAACGGGCTCACACATGGCTTCACACATGGCTTGGGCACGGACGCTGCCCCAGATGGCAACTAGCCTCGTGGCAGCAGCACCCAGAGAATGGAATGAACGGGTCGGCGCAAAGCTTTGACGGCGTTCCAACCGAATGTGGTAAACATCTTTGACTTTCTTTTGTTGCGGACGGACCCCACAGCATGGGATCGTGGCGTTGGCGTTGGCGTTGGCGTTGGCGTTGGGTTCGCGCCAAGCCGGTGAGCATCATTGTCCGCGTACACGGCGTAGAAGGGGGCGACGGAAGCAATCATGTCGTAGTTGAAGTAGAAACGGATCTTGTAGCGCGAGTGCGTGATTCCCCCGGAGGAGCACGGCCGTGGAAGGACGACAACACATACTCTTCAGCACCCCACCAGGCGAAACGGACCTTGTTCTTGAAGCCCTTGTACTTGGTGAAGGAGCCCATAATCTCCAGAAAAGTGGGCGTCTGTGAAGTACAATTGTTCTGTCAAGATATATACACACACGAAAGCCCCGGTAAAGATCCTCATCAAGCATTTCTTGTGCCTCGTCTTGAAGGACTTCTAAGTCGGCAACTTCCCAACGAGCCACAACTTGCCTCGCGATCCTTCCACGGCGGCTGAAATTGCCTCGGGGAGAGATTCGAGGTCACGAACTTCCCATACTGTACCCAGGACAGTTGAGCAATGTCGCCTTGCACTTACTTCCAGCTCGAGAGTCGCTCTTGGGAAGTGAATCGTTTTTCAGTTCCACCCTCTCCAAGAAGCCGTTCTCTATCGCAGCGGACACACTGCCGTTCATCATGTACTGAATGCCCAGACCGGGCTGGTCGAACCATGGCGCTATGCACCCCGCCGTGACGGGCATCTCCTTCACCACCATGTACACATGGTAATTGAACAAAGGACTGCGTTTTTTGTCAGAACATCGCATCGAGCAGGGTTTTCTGCACGGGCTCCCATATCCAAGGACCAGTCCACGCACCTATTGGGTTCTTTCCCAGTCACCAGGTTCTGTGGTGGCACCGACCTCTTCTCGTACGGCATGCCGGCCGGGGACAAGAACGAGCCTCTCTCGCCGCCGAAACGGTCGACGAGCGTGCCGGGGCAGAGAACGGCCGCCTGCTTCACGGCAGTGCGTTTCTCGTCGAGCTGAAAGCCGTCTTCGCTGGGATAGACGAAACGCCCGTCCTTGCTCGTCCATTTTTCCAACCACTTGCCGGGGCAGAGCCCGCCCAACCGGCTCCAGGCTTTCGTCATCAAGTCGATTGTCCTCGTTGCATGCACGTCGACGGGGCCTAGCCGTTGATCGCCGCAAATGACCTCCTTGACCAGCGAGCTATCGGAGATGGTTCCCTTGCAGCCGCAGTCTGGCTGGCCTGGGATGGCGGCGGCGTTTGCACCCAGCGCCCACAGGCCGAGGCAGACTCCTAAACTCTTGATCATCATCATGCTGAAGAGAAGAAAGGGGGACAAGGTTGCCGGAAAAAGCCGCTGTCTGGTCTGGAGAGATTCATTGCGAGCATACGATCTTTATATAGCGTGCGGCTGCTAGACTTGATGGATATAAATATATGAATAAATGTGTATGTGCGCGTGTGTATATGCCCGTGTCGGATAATTGTTGTGCAGAGATGGCGTTAAGAAGCCGTACGATGGGTCGCAAACAAACAGAGCGTCAGCTTTGCAGAGTACAGGGGCATGACGGGAAGAAAAAAAAAAAAAAAAAAAAAAAAAAAGGTACGGCACGGCAGCCATTGTATCACCGGCCGCAGGGAGACGGAAGCCAAGTCCCTGTCGTTTCTCAACTCATACATATAGTCCGGGGTACCAGGGTGGCGGATGCGCGAGAGTACGGACCACGGAGTAACCTTATTTTTTTGTTTCTTTTCTTGTTTTGATCTACTTGCTGCCCGCGCACCTCTTGACGGACAAGTCGGTGCCGGTGATTCGGCGAGGAAGTTCTGGTGCAAAAGGACGGATATTTCCCGAGGGGGAATAAATGAATCCAAACTGGCGTTCCAACGGGGAGCAATTAGTCCGCCAAATAAGGCAGCGGGCGGACGCCGTTCCCGTCCAAGACAATTTCAAGACATCGGGCCAGATTCGAGCAATTTTTCTTTTTGTGTCCGTCCCGCACCGCCAAGCGCATAGCTTCGGCCTGCGCAAGGCCCGCCGCGGGGAGGGGCATCACGGGCCAAGGCGGGACTGAAGAGAAAAGAAAAAAAAAAAAGAAAAAAAAAAAGGAAACCAGATTTCGGTTACAGACTTGGAACGGCGACATCCCACTTTTTGGTCTCCCTGTTCCGTTCATCACGGCCATCCAGTCCACACTTCGTCCACTTTGCATTTCTTTTTGTCTCTACACCCTGACGCGCCGCCGAAACAAACACCAAAGACGCATCGACGACAGACATGGCTGACAACGGATTGCTCCACGTCGGGCGAAAGCCCGCCACTGTGCTGTCCGCCACAGAACTGATTGGCAACACGCCGCTCGTTCGACTCAACAAGGTGCCGCAGTCGCTGGGGATCGAGTGCGACGTCTACGCCAAGACGGAGCTGTTCAACGCGGGCGGCAGTGTCAAGGATCGAATCGCGCTGCGCATGGTTGAGGAGGCTGAGAAGAGCGGGAGGATAAAGGCCGGTGATACTCTGATTGAGCCCACCAGCGGCAATACGTATGTCGTCTTACCCATCGCGAGATCCGTGGCCTCAACGGCAATACTGATGGGTTTCCTGGCAACACAGCGGTATCGGCTTGGCCCTCGTCGGCGCCATCAAGGGCTACAAGACCATCATCACCATGCCCGAAAAGATGTCCGCAGAGAAAGTGTCTGTCCTCCGCGCCCTCGGCGCCACCATCATTCGCACGCCCACCCAGGCTGCCTGGGATGCGCCCGAGTCGCACATCGGTGTTGCCCGTCGTCTCCAAAGAGAGATGCCCAACGCTCACATCCTCGACCAGTATGGCAACTTGGACAACCCGCTGGCTCACGAGCACGGCACTGCCGAAGAAATCTGGGAGCAGACTGGCGGCAAGATCACGGCCGTTGTCGCGGGCGCCGGCACTGGCGGTACCATTACTGGCATTGCGCGTGGACTAAAGAAGCATAACAAGCATGTCAAGGTTATTGCTGCCGATCCCCACGGCAGTATCTTGGCCGTGCCCGAGACGCTTAACCAGGAGCACGTGAATGAGTCGTACAAGGTTGAGGGTATCGGCTACGACTTCATCCCGGACGTGTTGGAGCGCGAGATGGTCGACAAGTGGTACAAGACGGATGACCAAGAGTCCTTCGTCCTGGCCAGGCGCCTGATCGCCGAGGAAGGTCTCCTGGTCGGCGGCAGCTCTGGCTCCGCCATGGCCGCCATGCTCAAGGCCGTCAAGGATTTCGGCTTCAGGAAGGGCGATGTCGTGGTTGTCGTCCTGCCAGACAGCATTCGAAGCTATCTCTCCAAATTCGCCGACGACGACTGGCTCGCCGCCAACGGTCTCCTCGCCGTCAATGGCGTCGAGGCGGCCTCGTCCATTTCCAAGAGCTCTGCTGATTCTGCGGACCCCTACGCCGGCGCTACCATTGCCTCGCTCCGCCTCAAGCCCGTCACCTCCGTCGTCGACACCGCCTCCTGCTCCGAGGCCATCGAGACCATGCGCGACAAGGGCTTCGACCAGCTGCCCGTCCTGTCCGCCTCGTCCAAGCTCGTCGGCCTCGTCACCCTGGGCAACCTTCTCGCCTACATCTCGCGCGGCCGCGCCACGCCCCAGAGCCCCGTCAAGGACGTCATGTTCAACTTTGGCCGCCTCGACGAGATTGTCACCGACCCTCGCCGAAGCGCCGCCGCCGCCGGCCAGCCTGCCAGCACCAAGAGAAGCTTCGTCGAGATCACCCTGGACACACCCCTCTCCGCACTCGGCAAGTTCTTCGAATGGAACAGTGCTGCCGTGGTCACCGAGCGCAGCGCCGACAAGAACTCGTTGTCCAAGCCCATTGCTGTTGTGACCAAGGTGGATTTGCTGAGCTGGATGGTGAACAAGAAATAAGCGCGCCGTTTGGTCCTCAGATCAAGAAGACGCTTGGCTCACTCGTTATCCAAGTCGACGGGTTTGCACCCTTTTTTTTTTTTTTTTTTTTTTTTTTTTCCCTCTTCTCATCGATTTCTGATGATGGCATCGAGGCACGATTAACCTTGGGCGTTTTGATTATTGCGACGTGGGTTGAAAAAGGGGTCGGTGGGAATATACGGGGGTATCTGAGCAATCAACATGGGCTAGCGGGACTGGGTTCGTAGACTCAACATCTACACAGATGCATTTTTTTTTTGGCGAGAGCACAGTACATGGCAATTTCATAGATGGAAAATATACAGTAGAACATGTTTGCATTTACTATTATGGATATTCCTCGCAAGCATTGAATACACCATCATATAGCTCTCTGATTGCCCCCCACACCCTGGCACGTCCGTCACACCCGGTTCGCCATCCACCACCACCACCCGTCTACATCAGCTGCTTCGGTCGTCACACTGCCCGGGACAACTTCCACGTCGATGCCAAACTCCATCATCTGCTGGAAAGTGAACTTCTCGGAGGCGTACTCTCCCAGCCACGAGTCCTGCTCCTCGGATCCAATCTCATCGACGCCAACACCCGAATCCAGCAGACCCTTGCTCCGCGATGACCGGATCCTGCCCAGCTCATTCTCCAACCGCGACCTGACCAGGTTGGCGGGCAAAGCAGTGAACAAATCCATCTTGTTCGCGGCGATGAGAACCGGAACCACAGCCTTGGCCTTGGCCTTGTCGCTCGCCCTTCTCTGCAGATACAGCAGCACGTCGTAAAGGTACGCCGCCGTTGGCGCGAGGGTATCCTGTTCCCCCAGCGCAGCGGCATCGACCATGAACACCACGCCTCTGAGCCTCTCTGCACGAGAGAGCTTCCCCATCGCTACGCTGCGCAGCTTCCCGTGTCCGGGGGTGTCAACCAGCAGGAATTTGGTATAGGTGCCCGTGGAGTCGGCGTGGTTTCGAAACGACCCTTTGCTCTTCGCGTCGGTGGTGGCGCTGAGCTCGACCGATTGCGAAGCTTGCGAGGTGTGCGTCTCGGCGGGCTTGGTGCCGCGCTCGAGAAGCGTGAGGAGGGACGTCTTCCCGGCGCTGTCCTGGCCGAGGAGGATGATGGTCGGGGCGGTGGTGTAGGTGGAGGATGAGGAGAGCACGATGTGCAGGAGGAGCGGGGCGCCGAGGATGACGAGAAGGCCGATGACGAGGACGGGGATGGAAGGGGTGAGGAGCTTCTCGGCGATTTGGGCGGCTGTTGCCATGGCGGGCAATGGAGCTGGCTGGAGCTGGGGAGATTTTTTGCGATGAGGATTCCGCTTTCGTGGGACGACGGGGTCTGGCAGCAGAGGTTGGCGGGTTGACCTGATCCTGGATATTTGCCAGATGTCGAGCGAGCTTTCGACAATTTGCAATTTGTTGTTGTTGGCTCCCGGCGCCACAAGTAGAATGAAAGTTGGTGGCGGGGCAGATTCCCCAGCCACAGAAGTCTGACCAGAGACGCAAGTCAATAACTTCTGCCTCTCGGTGGTCTGGATGTCAATCAATCAATGAACATGTGCAGTGCAGATGTCGTCCCGGAAGCAAATTCAGCAGAGCAAATTCAGCAGCGGTCGTCTCTTGATTTTCTCCTTTGATTCGCTCTATTTACGAGATAAATTCTCTGTACCAGACACAATGACAACAGTAAATCTTGCCGAGTCAATCCGTACAGGTTACAGTCAGGGTCTGGCTCATGATTCGTCGGCAATTTGCAGAAAACTGGAGCTTTGGATTGCGCTGTCGTCCATGTAAAATACGGAGTAGCGTGCTGAGCCTCTCAGCCTTTTTGCCGGTATTCCGACCGAATTCGTGGAACCAAGTCTCGACGACGCATCATCCTGAGTTAGACGCTCAATCGCATGAAAGTCGTTCGTGACTGCTATTTAGCCATTGTTGCGCTTGCTTGCTTGTTTTGTGAATCTGTTTCGTTTCTTTTTTTTTCTTACCTCTTTTCCTGACCGCATCGGCAGCGTCTCCCAGCTGCGCCTCCTACTTTTGCTGCTTGCTTGCTTGTGCCTGCACTTTTGTCCTCGCAAGAGCATTCGAGTCCTCGACCACTCCTCTCGGCTTGAACGGTTGCGGTTGCCTCCCAACGACGAGGATTCCACATTGGATTCCTGTTGTTCATTTTGTTACATGAGTAGCTCGAGACCAAGCAGCAAACCCGCCGTGTCCGCGAGTGCCGGTGCGCCCTCGATAAAGCTTGCAACCAAGTCTGCCGCCGCAGCCCCTAAGCTCAACAACGAGATGGAAATGGGCAGTCTGACGGCTGCTGATGCTCAGATTGACGGCGACGCAGCACCTGCTGCAGCCGTCCATCCTGAAAATGATGTTATGCAGCTCGCGCGGATAGGCGATATCGTTGCCATGGAGAAGCTGTTCGAGTCGGGCGAGTTCGATGCTACATACAGCGACGAGGAGGGCATCACACCCCTGCATGTGAGGACACCCCCCGTCAACCTAGATGCTTTCAGAGCTGTGGAGCTAGAAGAGAAGGAACAGAGAAGACATTGCGCCGGATTCTGTGAACTGACCTGCGTATTCAGTGGGCCGCTATCAACAATCAATTCGCCATGTGCAAGTTCCTCATCGAGCACGGCGCCGAGATCAACCATAAAGGCGGCGATTCTGTCGCTACTCCTCTTCAATGGGCCGCCCAGCGGTGCCATTACTATACTGTCAACCTGCTTCTTCAACACGGTGCCGATCCTCTAATCACCGATGCCCAAGGCTACAACACTCTTCACATTTCGACTTTCAATGGAAACGTCTTGCTGATTGTTCTCTTGCTGCACCAAGGCATCCCTGTTGACGTCCTCGACACGTACGGGCACACATCACTCATGTGGGCAGCATACAAAGGCTTCCCTTCATGTGTGGATATCTTCCTGCGCTGGGGTGCGAGCGTCCATGCCACCGATGAACAGGGTTTCACTGCATTACATTGGGCCTTGGTAAAGGGGAATCCTGGGTGTATCTTGAAGCTTATCGAATACGGCGCCGATCGATTTGCCAAGACGGAAAGCGGAAAGACACCGGCTGTGACAGCTGGCGAACTGAATACGCAGCCAGCGTGGCATCGAGCTTTGAGAGAATGCGGTTACGACCAGGATGGCAATTCGGCAACGCCTCCATGGCCGGGGTCCAATTACTTTTTAAAGGATAAGAGGGCATTCACGTCCAAATTCCTATTCTTCTGGCCGTGGGTGATGATCTGGGGTGTGCTCACTGTGCTGTCACACGCCCCTGTCTTCTTCGGCGTGCCTCTCGCAGCCGGCGTGGTGTATTGCTGTCACTGGTGTGCGACGCAGGTGCTGGAATATGCTCCGCCAGATATGCGCCACTTCCACAAGACGGTAAATCATTATTTGCTTTCCTCGTGACTTATTACCCAGAGTCGCTGACATTGACACACAGCCATGGATGGCTGGCATTTTTGCCGGGTCCCTTTTCCTAGTTGGTGTCAACTGGGCGACCACCGTCTCGTGGAGCACTATCGGAGGCGAGAGCTCGCACTCGTTTCTGAACCTCACTTTTGCCGCCCTGTTCGGTCTGACAACATTCTTCTATGGGGTCAGCATGCGATATGATCCTGGATTTGTCCCCAAACTAAACGGCATTGCGGAACAGCGGGCTGTGATTGGCGAGCTATTGGAGACATGGAAGTTTGATGAGTCCAATTTCTGTGTTACGTGCATGATTCGAACGCCCCTACGAAGCAAACATTGCAGACGTTGTCAACGTTGCGTGGCAAAGCACGACCAGTGAGTAACTTGCACATGATACTTGCCAGTAGAAATAGTGAACAAGTCCTAAAGCTCCCAACAGCCACTGCCCCTGGGTCTACAACTGCGTCGGCATCAATAACCATAGGCACTTTTTCTTATATCTCGTATGCCTTACATTCGGTATAGTTGCTCATGACTGGCTAGCATACTACTGTGCGTTCTTTCCTATTCCCCCCACCCTTTTTTTTTTTCCCTCCTCCTAGGCTCACATTGAACAGACTTTGGCCCGATTTCGACCAAATCTTCCGAAGCCTGCAACGTTCTTGGCCCTGGCCTATGCAAACTTATCAACGCAGATGCCTACACACTGCTGTTGACTGCCTGGGTCAGTCTCCAGCTGGTCTGGGTCACTATGCTGGTGTTCACCCAGCTGGTACAAGTCTCTCGTGCTATGACCACATTCGAAAACATGACAGGTATCCACACGCGCGAGGCCACGGCGGCGCTCACATCGACCGGGACGCCGCTTGATCCATCGCTGGCTGCAGCGGCCGCCTCTACTGCCACATCCGCAGATCATGGAGCCAAACACAAAGGTGGCATGTTGAAGCAATGGAGTCGCATTCTTGGAGTAGATCCCTTCATTGAAACCATCACGGGGTCGCGGTGCTGCCACCGGCAAGAACAGGCGGAAGAAGAAGAACCCTTACAGCCGAGGATGCGTCTCCAATTGCAGGGACTTTTGGTGTGATCCCGCCCCAGTTTTTGGCCAAAGAGAGAACGGTGCTGCTATGCTCGGCGGTGGCAAGGTCAATTACACGGACATGTACGAGAGTCCGACGCTGATGCGATTGACGGGCATGAGGACTCGCGGGGCCTACGAAGCGGTAGGAACGGAAGAAGTGTAAATACTGTACTGTTGTTTCAAGCTTCACGCACGGCATCGGCGCATGGTGTTCCTTGTTTCTGGGGCTGACGGTGCAACATGAGGAGGCAAGAAAAGGAAATGTCCTGGTAGAATGCGTATAGAAATGGGTGGCGGTCTCGCTGCTGTAGACGTAGGGGTGTCGGAGGCGTCGAAGAGCTGGGATGGTGGTGTTTTTTTGGATGTGTATTGCACGGAGTGGCAATATCCTATGATTCATGAACGTAGATGGCCTTGATTGACTCGGCTAGGCTGTAAAATACACATATGTTAATTGATGGCGGCGTTCCGGCGTTCACGACATGCTTTGAGGATTCCCCGATAAGTCATATCCCGTCTGCGTCCACCTGAACATCTTTACGTGGCCCCCATCATCCGAACTCACCTGAACTCACCTCCAAACCAGTTCGTTCGTATGAGAAAAAAAAATGGAGCCAAAGATAAAGAAAGATATCTCTCATTTCAATCGCAAGCGCCATTACACTCTGACTCATGCCGCGTCGCGTTGAGTTTCGGGTCGTGCTCTTTCCGGGCCGTGCTTTTTCCGGGTTGGTCGTGCTTCTCCGGAATCTGAGACAGAATGCAAGCGGGGGACGCGGGACAACTACTCCGTATACGCGCATCACGCGCATCCGATCAAAATTGAATGTGCATCCGCCGCTTTCCCTAGTTTGTCTACGGAACCCACTTATGTATCTTCTCACTAAGCTTTACAGATATCAAGATATATTCTTGATTTTTTACAACGCGTCATAGTCAGTTGTTGTGCTGAACTTGGTTGTGCTAAACTTAGTTAGGATTGGGCTTGGCCCGTGAAATACCTCCAAGTCTTCCCGGACTTGATAACCCCGAGCTCGACCGAACATCAGTCGAGCAAATTACGAGCCGACTGCGATGGATGGCGTTGGTGGAAACAAGAGCAGGTGCGGGCGATCTCCAGAGTCCAGACCACCGGGGAGGAAGGAACGACGGATCGGGAAGGAGCTCCAGGTCGGTTTAAATTAGTAAAGGTACGCTCCTCAGGGGCAAGGAATGCAAAAGCAAGCCATTGGTGGATTTGCCTTGCCCGATTGTTGAACCCTTACGGACTGCTCCGTGCTCCGAACGCTCTGAAAACGCTCTGAAAACGCTCTGAACAGCATTGATTGTTAGGCTCAGGGTCTCTCTCTCGTGTCCCGGGTACGAGGAACCCTTGGATTTGCTATTCTTCAATGGCGAAAACAATCGGTCCATGTTCTATCCAATGACGTCAGAGCAGCCGAACGCCACGTAGGTCCTACATGATAAAATTCTAGCACTGCAGCAAACTCTCCCGTCGAGTCGAGAATCTCTTGGAAAACCCAAAGTCGACCAGCTCAACACTGCGCCTGTGTCCCGTGTCCCGTGTCCCGTGCCCCAGGTCCCGTGTTGGCAGAGAGCGACCGCAACACCACATGTCCACCCGGTAGCCATGGATGGGGGCTCATCGAGCAGCCATGGTGTGAACAAGAAGCCGCGTTCGATTCTCCCGGCTGACATGAAAAGCAGCGACGATGACTCCGCCGATCGCATCAATCCCATCAACATCCCCGTTCGACAGAGAAAGCTGATCAAAGCAGCCTGTAAGCTTTGCCAAAGACGCAAGATCAAGGTATTATTGACAACAACAGATATATATATATATATATATATATACATATACAGCGCTCGGCCTGACACCGGCTAATGAGTTGGATTTCAGTGTAGTGGAGAGCGCCCCCAATGCGCAACATGTGCGAGGCGAGGCATAAAGTGCGAATACGATACGGTGGTGTCTGAAGAGACACATGCTCAGGCACTCAAGAGGAAGCTAAATGAGATGCAAGATGACCAAAATACCTACACAGAGATATTCGAGTCTCTACGATGCCGACCTGAAAAAGAAGCCATGGAGATCCTACACCGAATCCGGAGCGGCATCGATCCTCGGGCGATTCTCTCCCGGATCAAGGAAGGAGACCTCCTCTTGCAGGTGTCGCTAAAGCCCGAAACACGACATAGATACGTGTTCCCCTATTCAACCGAGATGCCTGCGTATCTAAGGCGCTCCAGCACCGCCTACCTCCGATCTTTACTGTACGAATGGTCTATGGATGATTCTGCAGAGTCGCTGCAAGCCATGGTAGACATGTCCGCGGAAGGTCACAGTCCATACACGAAGCCATACCATACCGCCGGCGTTGCTGATCCCTTGCTCGGTTCCGCCAAGCCGTCGGAGTGGACCTCCGTTAGTACTGATGACTCCATGATGCGCAAGATACTGCAAGTGTATTTCCTGAACGAGTACACATGGCTCAATTGCTTTCAAAAAGACTATTTTCTTGCGGATATGGCGGCGGGACGTAGTCGATTTTGCTCAGCACTGCTTGTCAACGCACTTCTCGCGAGTGCTTCGGTACGCTCCAGCCCTCCAGTCCTTAGCTGAGAATGGAACTAAACCTCGCCGTCTAGATGTCATACACCGGTGCCTGGAGTAGACATGAGTATTGGAGTCCCAACACCTTGGGGTACAGGTTTCTGACAGAGGCAAAGAGGCTCTGGGAACTGGAGATGGAGATGGAGAGAAGTAGACTCACGACTGTGCAGGCGGGGGTGCTCCTAAATATAGCGCACAGCATGTCGGGCCGTGATATAATCGGATGGTCATACACAGTTCGGGCAGCAGAGATTGCTCACACACTCGGCATTTTCACCTCGGAGAAAGCCGTCAAGAGCATGACGATGCGACGGGCCCGGGACTTTACAGCCTGGGCCTTGTTCAGCTACCAGATGTAGGTGAAACGAAATCGTGCATGAGCCCCACAAGGAACGAGGAAACGAAGCACTGATGTTATCACCACAGCCTTCACGCCTATGTTTTTCAAGATACGCCGGTGCTGGCACATCCCCCCAAAGCCCCGTTGCCGGATCCTTCACATGATCCAGCATGGTTTGGTGAAGTGTGGTTGAGGTATCTTGGTGATCGAATGGTGTATCCAACACACTTCGCTCTTCAGTTCAAGGCCACTGTTGAGCTGAGGCTTATCATGCACGCGATATGTATTCAGTGTTTCGGGGACACAATGCCCTCAGTAGTATCCCAGGACAAGATGTCCACCATCTATGCTCAGTTATGTGATTGGTATCAAAAGCTTCCTCTGCCCTTACAAGCCGAGAATATCGCACTACCAAGTCAGATTATGTTGCAGTAAGCTCAAAGAACCAGCCCTGCTGCTGCACACACACACGGATGGCGGAGCATGGAGTTTTTCTTTTCTCTTTCTTCTCTTTTTTTTGGCCACATGCGAGAATGCTGCCCGGCTCTCACTTTCATTATCAATTGCGTGCTAACGTCTTCTGCAGTATGAGCTACCACAGTGTGCTATCCGGTACCTTTTCGGCAATTCAGTCACCCCTGCTCTTGGTCAATGCCGGAGAATCGTCGACGAAGGAAGTCGTCGCCAACGCAGATGATAGTTTGGAGATGTTGATCCGCCTGTACTACCTTCGCCATGGTTTCGAGGTCGGTGACAAATTCCTCCCCTCAATCCTTAGTCAATTGGCGTTGAGGTCGCTGAACGGGCTCCGAGAGCGCGAGCCTAGTGATGTCGAGGCCGTGAAATCCACCCTCGTACTCGCCGTGAAGGGCCTGCGAGACCAGGGAGAGAGCTTCTACCTTTGTCAAGTATTGCTTCGGCTCTTGAAAAGCAAGATGGGCTCCGATGAACTGCGACTGCTCTCCCAAGTCGCAGAGCTTGATGACGCGGCGGATTGGCAAGAGAGGCAAATGAAGGAAGTTCGTGGCCGGTGGCCTCCCTTTATCGGGGTGGTGGATGACCCAGAGGCCTTTAGGCTGAGTAACCTGATCAAGGAGTACATGGACTCGCATTCGGATGAGGAAAGCACTTACACTTCTGGTAGCTCTCCGTAGTATCAATCGAGGCTCAATCGAAGTGTCATCTAGTATCCGAACACCGAGTTGTGGTGACTGACTGACTGACTGACTGTGTTGCCAGGAATGAGGATAGGCCAGCAGGGCCATCGGTGTAGGAATTGACATGTTTCTTTCCACGGATGTCGATTTGTCCTCCTAGTCAGGTATAGCTAGCAATAACGAGTGCAAATACATTACTAGAAATCCAGTGCGCTGGCCACAAGCATGAATAGAACAATAGCAAGTTTTTTTTTTTTTTTCAAAATGTCATAGTCTCTGGATTATACGTGAGAAAAGCGGCCAAAGCGTTGCTTTGTTCATTTCTCTTGATTTTTTTTTGTTGGCTAATATTCACCGACCAGTATCGCTTTAAATGACAAGATTTTCTCACCTTCAGCGATATCTCATGCTCATGTCCCATTCTTCACCCATTCAGATGCCGCCCCGTCCGCCCCGTCCGCCCTGTTCATCACTCTTCTCACCCTCGGCGTTGACCACTTCCCTTGTTTTCCCCCACTTGAAATCGTCCGCATAAAGCAAGGAATAGAAGAGCACGATAATGTTCATGAAGGGCGAGGTGAGGAAGTGGACGAAGAAGCCCGCAAAGTATTGAATCCTCTCAAGATTGTTCCGGGGCAGCCAGAATCCGATGCAAAACGAGTACAGCTTTCAGTGGCAGACGTGTTAGTCGGGTGGTGGGGGGGGGGAAGAGGTCTGTCTGTCTTGCAACACGTTTCCGAAAAAAGAAAAGAAGAGAAAACTCACGTATCTCACCCACAGGACACTGATGAGTCCCACAAAGGTCTTGTCCTCGAAGATCATGGCGCCCTTCCGGGCGAGCATGGCAATCAACTGAGCCACGGCGGCGATGATGAAGGGCGTGATCGCCCAGGTCATGACGGCGATGATGCTCTGGACGCGCTCAATCAGGATGATGCCGGGGCGGAATATCATGACAAACTCGTTCGATATGCTGCCCAGCGCCCACCGCTTGCGCTGGGACAGGAACACCTTCCACGTCTGGGGCACGACGGTAAAGGCCTTTGAGCGCAGGGCCTGCGCCGTCTGCTTCTTGGGGAAGAGGCTGAAGATGATGGACGCGTGGACGCTGTCCTCGGAGTAGCTGCCCATGATGTGCTGCGTCATGACGTCGTTTGGCTTGGGGCAGTAGCCGAATCTCTCGCGGAGGACGGCGTCGCCAAAGGTGGCCTCGTCGACCTTGATGAGCTGGCAGCACCCGGGGAGGCAGTTCACCTTGCCCGTGATCCTCGACTGGAACATGCGCCGCAGGCCCTGCGTCTGCGAGTACTCGACCGACTGGTAAAGCGACCAGAAGCCAAAGTTGCCGCCGCCGCCGCCGCCGCCGCCGTCAAAGTCGACGCACACGTGCCCGCACACCCCGACCAGTCTCGGGTTCTCCCGGATCGTCGCCACCATCTCGGCGACGCAGAACTCGTCGAAGACGGTGTCGGCGTCCATGCCCACCAGGTAGTCCACGTCGGCCAGGCCGTTCCGCACCAGGCAGCTGCCCAGGTGGCCGAACAGCTCCCTGTTGAACATGGTGACCACGTCGTCGGCCCGGTCCCCGTTCCGGTCCCCGTTCCGGTCCCCGTTCCGGTTCCGGTTCTGGTTCTTGAAGTGGTACAGGAACGACCGCGCGAAGCAGAGGCTGTCGCGCTTCCCCTGGTTGTACCGCTTCCCGACAAAGACGAACGGCACGCCCTTGTACGTGCCCACGCGCGTCGTCACCGGCATGAAGAGGCCGTCTCTCGCGCGGTACCCGTTCTCAAAGCAGCGCGTCGCCCCGTCGTCGTCATCATCATCATCATCATCACCACGCAGTATGTCCTGCAGGAGATAGTCATGCGTCGTCTTTTCCATGCCGGGCCCGCGAGCCATGCCGTCGACGATGATGAAGATCAGGCGCGGGTGCAGACTGATCCCCTTTTGCGAGACCAGGGAGTCGAGGGATCGCGATATCTCCTCCCTCGTCTCGTTGTAGCAGGGGAGCAGCATGACCATCTTCTCGGGCGGCCCCGTTGCGGGAACGGGACCGGGACCGGGAACGGCGCTCCTCCTCCTCATCCCCCCCCTTCTGCGACCGCGACACCCGCACAGGATGTTGGTCCAGATGACGTTTGCCGCGATGCAGATGACCATTCCGGCCTGCAGCATGGTGTTGCAGCTCAGCAGGACGAGGAAGAGGTAGAGTGCCTGCGGCAGGGCCAGGCTCACCGCGATGAGGGTCGAGTTCAGCACGACCAACCCGATTATCAGGGCCCATTTCTGCAGCCGCAGGAGATCCTTGGACACCCTCTTTAGTTCATCCTCTGCGTTCCATCGGAGCTTGGCTTCCTCCTGATAGACTCTTGCTATTGCGGAGCTGCTGGTGCTGGTGCTGCTGCTGGCGTGACAATCCAAGGACAAGTCCGTGGCTGTGGACCGGGGAGTAAACGATCCGGCGAAATTTGGTGTTGTCCCTCTTGTTAGTGTCTGAGTTGAACATTAGTTTCTTTCTTTTTTTTTTTTCAAATGAGCCGGGAAGTTTTGGAGACGTACCGTCTCGCTCGGGTTGGTCAAGTGCACACAGCGCGAGTCTTTCAAGACCGCCGGAGGAAGTAACTGGTCCATGGGCGGCAGCTGCGGCGGCAACACCGTACTTGATGAAACAGACTGATGGTAGTGTTGTGTCTTCATGTTTCCCCCGTGACACACTGACTGCGTGAGCATCTCCAGACTCATCTCAAGGTGGACCGCACTTTTTTTTTTTTTTTTTTTTTTAATCGAGTCAATGAGTTTACAATCTTGGGGGGTCTGGAGTGAAGGTGTCTGTGATTCATGTAGGCAGCGCTGGCTTCCAACAAGTACGCGCCATGATCAGAATACATAGACTGTAGACCGGGCATCCATCTTCCCCCGGCGAGAACTTCTCCATAGTGTCCGTCGTGAGAATAAAAAAAAAAAAACAGGCGTTTCCAGTAACTACCCGGACTTATTTTCGTCCAGCATGACTTTTCAGAAATACCTCGCAATGCCATGGTACCTCAAAATTTCAAGTCCTGTGTAAACACGACCGATTGAGTTCTCGGTGCAGGGGAGAGACTCCTAGTTTGATACGAATTGAATAAACCAGCAGTCCCATGTCCAATTAGGAGTCCTGGCTCCCGAATTCCCATTTTCGTAGCATGAATTTCAGCAATATCTCGCAATGCCATGGAACCTCAAAAGTTCAAGTCCTGTGTAAACACGACCGATTGAGTTCTCTGTGCAGGGGAAAGACTCCTAGTTTGATACGAACTGGCAAACCAGCAGTCCCACGTCCAATTAGGAATCCTGACTCCCGAACTCTCATTTTCGTCCCGCATGACTTTCGGCAATATCTCGCAATGCCATGGAACCTGAAAAGTTCAAGCCCTGTATAATCACGACTGATTGAGTTCTCGGTGCAGGGGAAAGACTCCGCGGTTTGATACGAACTGGCAGACCAGCTCTCGTCGTCCAATCAGGAGTCCTGACTCCTAAATTCTCGTAGTCAAGGGGAGAAGGGGGAGAGGGGAATAGACCTCGTGTTCTGGTGCCACGAAAGCCCTATTCTAGGTTTCCCTCGGATGCGCACGAGGCCACATGGTAGGAACGTGCCGCCGTGTTCCCCAGAGAGAAGAAGATGCTTACGCCTCCCGTCGGGACAAATTCCGAGCTCATGCAGAGATCCGGAACCCTCTTCTCTCCAAGGGAAATTTTCGCTTCCCGTATACCCGGAAAGAGCCTGCTTTGGTTTCGGGTCGTGCTTGGATCCGTCAAGTCCGTGTAACTGGTGGGTTTCGGACGTGACACACGTTTTCCTTCGGCCACCTCGTGTTCGAAAATGCCGACATTTTTTGTCCCACGACGCGGTGCGGCGCGGCGCGGCGCGGCGTAGAAGAAGGGAAAATACACGGGAAGGTGGTTTCAGTGGGCTTGCTGCTCCGTTTCGGAATTTCGGGCGCTCAATTTGATCATCATCTCGCCCCATCTCTGGCGATCACGACACGATTCACTCTTACGTAAAAGTTTGGGAGAATGGAAACCAAAACAGAGATTCAAGATCAAGCGTTCCATTACATCGAAAAAAAACCAATGCATGGAATCCCTCCTCTGCACGTCCCACGTCCCACGTCCCACCGTGATAAAATATGCAATCATGCCTCGTCTGACAAGCTGTGTAACCGCGGCAACCTGCCCGCCAATTCATTCATTCAACGGCCCAACGCATCAAGCAGGTCGATACCAGTTCTCCCTTGGGTCCCCGAGGCACTCTCCCACCGGAACAAGCCTGTACCCTCTCTCCCTGGCAAGATTCACGACAAAGCTCGTCAGATTGTGAACCGTCTGCTCATGGACGTCGTGGCAGAGTATAATGTACGAGTTCGTGCCAGCATCCGACGACAACCCGCTCGCAATGCGATCTTTGGACTGCTGGATCAGAGCCGGATCGTCATACATGAAGTCCTTCGAGTCCAAGTTGGTCGAGATGGAATGATATCCCGCCGCCTCGACAGCACCTTCGCAGGCGGATCCCGCACCGCAATCCAGAAAAGGGGCTCGGAAATAGGTGGGGATCCAGCCAAAGATGTTGCGCAGGGCCATCTCGTTGTTGTAGATTTCCGCATGACGAGCGGCATCACTGATCTGGTTCAGGTCGCGATGAGTCCACGTGTGACTGCCGATGTGGTGACCTGCGCGATGCATGCGACGCAGGATGCCAGGCCACGGGCTGGTGGCACTGTCGATGTGGCCCTTGGCGTAATTGTTCCCCGTGATGAAGAACGTGGCTTTTGCGTTGGCCTTGTCCAGGATATCCAGCAGGTCGCTGGTGAAATTGTAGGGGCCGTCGTCGAACGTGAGAGCCACCATCCCGGGCTCCTTGCAGGAGGTTATCAGGGGGCCGTAGGCAACGTTTCCGATACGAGGGCGAGGGATATGCGAAGTATCACTGCCACCGGGGCCGACTCTGAAATGGATCGACGGCTTTAGCATCGTTGTCTCAAGCTGTGGTTAGATTTGATCATCGGGGAAAAAAAAAAAAAACTACAAAAACTCACAAAGTGTCGCACGTGTGACTGTACTCCAACTGACATTGCGATCCACCACAGTAGTCGGCCGAAGTTCCGCAGCGCCCGAATTCCGAACAGCAAGAATCGACGCAGGATCCGTAGCCAGGGCCGCACATGGAAGACCCATCGACTGGGTTCTTGAGCTCGGCAGCGCTGCTGTTGGCGGACAGCGAGACCACAACGGCCAGCACACTGGTGATGAAACTGTTCTTCATGGCAGGTTCACGATCACGCGTATATACGGACAGGAGGTTGTTCCAGGGAGAAGAGAAATGGAAAAAAACCATGGGACGAACGGATGAAAGGCTCTTGCTAGTACGGACTACTTATTTGCTACTTCGGATAAGCCGGGTTGAAATGCTTGTGGGCCGTCGGCGGTGGCTTGCTTTGCTTATTTATCCGACTGAATGCGATGCATCTTCCGGCCATTGGGCCGAGAGTACCGCAACGTTTCTTCCGTGCTGACTCTAGCTTGCGTCCTCCCATCTCGCGATTACCTCAACTATTTCGGCGTGTCTTATGTCTGTCTTTCCGCTGAAAGCCGTCTCCATCTGTAGGCCCATGTTCCGCATCGACTTGTCCACCGATTTGCAGATCTGGGAATGCGCCGACGGCACGGCCTCGTCCATGCAAGATGAGACGCAAGGAGAAGAATCCCTCTCTTCAAGATGGCCTTCTCCCGTGTTCAGCCAACGGGTTGCAACAAGTCAGAAGCACACTGGTGACTGTAGTACGTACCGCAACCGCAACCGCAACCGCAACCGCAACCGCAACCGCAACCTCCAGAAATGGTGATACAACCTGGAGCTATTTCAGGCGGCAGCAAAAAGGCGGCTGGTGTATAGTCTCGGTGGTATTTGTGTGTTCCCCAGACCGTCTGCGGCACAAGGTCGCACGCGGAGGAGACAACTTTGCGCTTGAGTGGACGAGCAACCATTCCAAAATAGACCTGCGCTACCAGTATCGGCTATTGGCATTCCGATGAAGAGTACTATGCGAGTGGGCAACTTCGTGCACCAAACTTCCGCATGCAAGCTGCTTCGTCAACGCTGATTAGCACGAGCGTCAGGTCCATGGTAGTACGCACATACGGGACCGGGCACTGGCAGGACGTAACGTACAATCCGGTCATATCCGAGATTCAGGCACCGCGGGATCGGATACTTTGGTATGCTGATGCAATGCTTAACGAGTAGACTGCTACGGCATTGTATACGAGGAGTCGATGACCACGCGTTTGTGACATCTGCGGCCAAGCTGTCGTCGTTCAAGAAGCCCGGTGAGTCTCCGGATCGACAAACCTCCACGTGCGAAGGGCGAGAGATTCGTAACTGCCGAGTTGACATGGGCATTGTCTTCAGCATGACTCCGATCTCTGTTGGGCTTGCATTTGACACGATAACTGAGCCAGCCACAATATTCCTCGACGGATTGACAGTGAGACTGGGAGACAATGGCCAGGCTTCATACAAATGAGCGAATCATACCGAGTGTCTCGACTCTCCAAAAATCTTTGATTTCGGAGATGGCAAGTCAGTCCAAAAGCAGACCGTCTCGCAAACATCATGTTTCTGGCTTGCCCATTTTCATCCCCGTCAAATGTAACGACGGCTTCCCCCTCTCCAAAACGGGCGCAACGAATCGATGTCGAAAGCATGAGCGTTGAGTTCAAGACGCGACCCAGTGACACCCCTTTTCAGGGTCTGTCGAAAGTAATCGGCCAGGAATTTCCCGACACCAATTTAGAGATTGTCGACCGCGGACACTACGATCTCACACCTCCGAGTGAGCCGATCGGGTTTGGTCATGACTTGGCAGTTGCTCATCAGCCGATTGATCCCAAGCGAGAAACTCTAGTTGCTGTCATCGGTGTCGGCTACGTCGGGCAGCACCTCGTCGACATATTCTCTCGCGCGTTCGAAGTTCTTGGATACGATGTCTCCCAGACTCGCATTGATCAAGTCGAGCAGCTTTTCAAGACCAATGCCAGAGTTCAATTCACCACTTCCCCCGGGGACATCAGGCGCGCTACGCATTTTCTGATCGCTGTTCCTACACTTCTCTTGCCTGATAAGAGGATCGATTCGTCATATCTCCGCAACGCCCTCGGTACCGTCGCAAGACACGGCGCCACGGGCTCGACCATCATCATTGAGAGCTCTGTTGCTGTCGGCATGACCCGCGAGTTCCTGGGACCTTTGGCAGCCGAGAGAGGCTTCTACGCGGGCATGTCGCCAGAGAGAGTCGATCCAGGACGTGCGACGCCGGCCGCGGAGGCCATTCCGAAAATCATCTCTGGACTAGATGACATTGTGCCGGGCTCGCTGAACAGTATCAGACAGTTGTACTCTCGCGTCTTTGACCATGTTGTTCCGGTCTCGACCCCGGAAGTGGCTGAGATGACCAAGCTGTATGAGAATTGCCAGCGGATGGTCTGCATAGCGTATGCGAACGAAATGGCCGATGCATGCATCCCTCATGGTATCGACCCCTTTGAGGTGTGCCGTGCCGCGGCCACCAAGCCCTTTGGCTATCTGCCGTTTGTACCTGGCGCTGGCGTTGGCGGGCATTGCATACCCGTCAACCCTCACTACCTGTTGTCGAACAATGATTTCCCCATCCTTCGGGCTTCTTCGGCAAGAATGTCCAATCGACCTTTTGAGATGGCCACGAGGATCGTTGCAGACCTCTGTGGCCGGGTAGCGACGGACTACAAACCGTCTGTTCTGGTCGTCGGGATCGGCTTCAAGCTTGGGCAGTCCCATCTAGCCAACTCTCCCGGTCTGGAGTTGGCCAAATGCCTCATCTTGATGGGGGAATCGGACGTTGCCTGGGCTGATCCGCTAGTGCCCCAGAGTGCCGTTCCACAGGTAGCCAAGCTCGAGGATGACGAATGGTCTGAAGCGTCTCTGGATACCCGGTTCCATCTCATTGTTGTTGTGCTCAGACAGATCGGGTTGGATTTTTCTGTGCTGGAGCGTCTGAGAAATGCCAAAGTCAAAATGCTGTGCCCTTGAAGTAGCATGACTTTATAGTCCACACTAGACAAACTTGCGTTGTATTCACCATGAGCTATGATGAGTACGCGACTAGAAATAAGTGCGAGCGCAAGATCCTGTCCTCCCAATCCTTCTAGCTACGTGTTGAGGATATTCACAGCCTCACATCGCAGCCTCAGGCATCAGCCTCGAAGTAGGGCCCGGACCCACTCTTCCCTGCCTTGCGATTGGTTTAATCTTAGAGGCGTGACCAAGACCTCTAAAATTGTGCCCCGTGTGGGATTCAAACCCACGACCTGCGACCTGCGACCCGGAACAGGTCTCCACAGCGTGCAACTACCACGCCACGGGGTTTCGGCATAGATTATCAGTGTCATTTCGTACAAGTGGATCTCAGTTGATTTTCTCATTTATCAGATCTCGTTTCTCAAAGAAAGGACGCTTCATCTTTTTCATCTTGTTATCGAGTCCACCAACGATGCTACGTCGCCACTCCCAGAGTCATGATTCACTAGCCTACAAGTGGCCCAGTGTTCAGGAATAGTTACCATGCGGTCATATCATGAAACATATCAGGAGTGTAGAAGAATTGTCATCCAGCTGCTTCTTGGTAGCTGACAAACATAGGGCAGTATTGCCCAGATTGGACAGACCAACGTTGATGTCTGCTTGATCTGGGAACCGTCGCTTGCCACGAGAGAGAGAGAGCATGGAGTGAGGGTGAGGGTGAGGGTGAGGGTGAGGGTGAGGGGTCGATCATCTCAGCTCAACCAACGTTGAACGTTGAACTGAACAATCTCGACAAAGGCAGGCTCTTGCCGTGCCGTCCCCTCCTGCCGTTGATACACTTTCAAGTGAGACAAGACAATTTCACGTGTTGCGCTAGCGAGTTCCCCCAGAGACGGGTGATGAAAGATATTTCGCCAGACTATGTAGACGAGACCTTGCGCGACGCTCCTGAAAATGAGACTTTGTGCAACGCTCCTGCGTCCCTTCCGTCACAGTCACAGGTTGGGTGACACCATCATCCATCTCGGCCCTGCCAGATATCAACAAACCGGACCTCGCGACTCGCACCCACCATCCTCTTCGCCCTTGAATACCTTGCAATATCCTTATTCTCGCTTGCGTCCTTCGCCATCACGAAAACCATGGGCAATGGACTGATCACGCCGTTGCAGCAGTGTTTGACCACTGTTTGCAATGGCCGCGCCGGCTGCGTGGGCTATCCTAGTAACCCCTTCTATCAGCTGTCCTGGGTCAAGTCATACAATAAAGCCATCGAAATCACCCCAGTTGCCGTCATCCGACCCAACACCGCCAACGAGGTTGCCGAGGCTATCAAGTGTGCTGTCGAGGGAAAGGTTTATGTCCAGGCCAAGTCAGGCGGCCATTCCTATGGGTAGGTTCCAACTTCTGGGTGGCATTTTTTTTCTATACATGCCCGATGCCGTCAGGTTGCGCTGACAGGCAGTCGATGACGATGCAGCAATTTCGGCCTGGGCGGCCAAGACGGTTCCCTCATGATCGACATGGTCAACTTCAAGGACTTTGAAATGGACAGTACGACATGGCAAGCTACTTTTGGCGCCGGTTACACGCTCGGAGAGCTCGATGAACAACTACACAAGAACGGCAAACGCGCCATGGCCCACGGTACTTGTCCCGGCGTCGGTATGGGAGGTCACGCCACGATTGTAAGTATTTTCTCCGGGACACTTCCAACCATGCTTACAATTTTGATCACAGGGCGGCATTGGACCATGCTCCCGGATGTGGGGAACAGCGCTCGATCATGTCCTCGAAGTCGAAGTTGTGACGGCCGACGGTCAAATACGCCGGGCCAGTGAGAAGGAGAACCCGGATTTGTTCTGGGCATTGCGAGGAGCCGGTGCTAGTTTTGGCATCGTCACAAAGTTTACTGTCCGCACCCAGCCCCAGCCCGGCAATATCGTCGAATACGTGTATGAATTTAGTTTCGGCAGCCAGCAGGACATGGCACCCTTGTACGAGTCGTGGCAAGGCTTGGCCAATGACCCCGAGCTAGACAAGCGGTTTTCGACTCTGTTCATCGTTCAACCTTTGGGCGCCATCATCACGGGGACTTTTTACGGGACGAAGGAGGAGTATGAGGCGACCGGCATCCCGAAGAAGATGCCGGGCGGCGGCAAGCTCAACTTCAAGATCGTGGACTGGCTCGGCTCAATCGGCCACATTGTTGAAACGACTGGCCTTGCTCTGAGCGGTGCGCCAAGCCAATTCTACAGCAAATCTCTCGCCCTTCGTCAACAGGATGCGCTTTCTCACGACACCATCAACAAGCTATTCAACTACACGGGCTCTACGGATCCCGGCACTCTTGTCTGGGCTGTCATTTTCGACTCGGAGGGCGGTGCCATCAACGAGGTCCCTGCTGATTCCACGGCCTACCCACATCGTGACAAGCTCATGATGTACCAGTCCTATGTCGTTGGGCTACCACTACTAAGCGACAGGAACAGGAAGTTCGCCGAAGGCATACACGACGTGATCCAGAATGGCTCGCCCGGCGCCACCACTCGCTACGCTGGGTACGTGGACCCCCAGCTTGGTCGCTCCGAGGCACAACAGACGTACTGGGGAGACAAACTGCCCAGATTGCGTCAGATCAAGTCGAAATGGGATCCCAATGATGTGTTTCACAACCCGCATAGCGTTGACCCTGCTGACGAGGCCCGGGGAGCTGGGTCGGTAGTCAGTGTACCGCAAAGGGAATTGTTTCACGCGTAGAAATTGATCAAAGGGCGCGCGTGTGGGTGGATGAATGAATACCTATGACTTGCTGCCGACGTGGAACTGGATGGATTCATCGAGGTTGCCGGGAGTCGGGACAATGCTCGAGGGGTCGGTCGAGGACCATGGAGCTGGGTTTATTCGCTTCATTTCCCCTAGCTGCTTTGGGAAAATCATTACCGCTCAATTTCCCAGACAAAGTGCATGCACTTCCAGCCCACTGCAACGACGAGAGAGACGGTGAGGCTCGGATGGGCTTCATCCATGGTCATTCACTATACTTGGACATCCTTTACTATACCCACTCTTCTTCATCGGTCGGTCCTACGTAGAACCTAGATTGCACCTAGCATCAGAGATCTTGCCTAGCTTCCTGGGTCTGCGTATAAATAAAAGCTTCGTTTATTTTTCTCCTTGTTCACACTGGTGAGTTGAGAGGACCCTTCTTTACTAAGCCTCGACCAAGACAGTACTCTGGGATGTAGCGTCCATGACTGGGGCAGGCACGGGTTCATCTTCTCCATCTTCTTCCATCCCCCCCAGGATCATTGACTTTGGCGCCATGGCCTGCCATAGCTCCGGGTCGGTGAAAGCTTTGAATTTCTCGTCATGCCACTGTCCGGCGGTAATGGCGCGGCCCTCCGAGTCAATAAACATGGTATCGTCCTCGGCACGCAGGAAGTAAGCAATCGAGTAGCGGTGCTCGGCAGGGTCAAACGGCACGACGCGGTGAATGCAGCTCTGGAACTTCATCCCACTTGCAAATCGCAGAGAGTCACCCACGTGCACGAACGCGCAACCTGGCTTTGGGGCCACAAAGCCCATCTCGCGCGCGCCGCAGGAACCGGGTGGGCGAATCTGCAGGCCCCATTGCTCGCTGAAAAGAAGAGTGAGAGTGCTGATGTCAGTGTGCTTCTGGTGGCCGATGCGGTTTTGGCCCGCCAGCTCGGACGGAAGGTAGTGCATCATGGAGAGCTACATATGACATATCCGAGAAGGAGAGTCAGTCCGAGGAAACTAACCAGCCACGTGCACGTGGGTAGGTAGAGAGAGAAAGTCCCGGTCCCCGAGACGATGAACAAGATGGGAAAAAAACACGTACCGTGGTGGTGGACGGTCGTTCGTTGCGGTGCGAGTTCTCGAATCGCCCGGCGCCAGTCAGGTGGAGGCCGGTAGAGAGCGCCGACAGGATTACCTTGGTGACGGTGTTGCAGCTACCGATGGCGTTCTCCAGGATCTGCAGATCGCCGCTGTTCCTGACCGGGGCCGGGATCTTGGGACTGTCTCGCTGGATCTCGTCGCGAGATACCTTGAGCATCTCGTACCCATCCTTGGTGCCGGCCGCGACGCCGGTGCGGCTGCCCACGGGCTCGTACCTGAATCAACAAGAAGAGGTTGTTTAGAATAGGTCGGGCATGGTTTGCATGGTTTGCATGGTTTGCGGGACGGAGGCGGGTAACAAACCCCAGGTGCGAGGATATCAATCCAAACTCGTTCTTGGCCTCGATCGGGGAGTCAAAGAAACGCTTCATCAACCTGAGCGTCTCCTGCTGGTCGGCAAGCATCCGGCGCCCATCGATGCCTTGGAGATCGAGGTAGAAGTAGCCATCTTCCAGGCAGGCATTGACCACCTTGTCAACCTCGCCCGGGTCCTGGGAGAGCAAGAGGCCGTAGTTGATGGTCTGCATTGACCAAACAGGTACATTCTTGCCCATCCACTCAATGGTCTGCGGGGGATCAATAACGGGTGCCATGGTAGCATGTATTTGCTCTGTCAAGTTTCAACTGAGATGATGGTATTAAAATTAAAATCAGAGGGCAGAGGGCGGGCAGAGGGCGGGCAGAGGGCGGGCAGGGAGGCAGGATGGCGACTCAATATTTAAGAGCAAGTGGCTCCTCTCATATAGGCAAGGTTATCTGCTAGTCCTATCCTAGCGTTACCTGTCCCATCCTCCCAGGAAAAGAAACTCCCATCTTTATGCTCGCGTCCTCAATGGCCAAGCAAGTACAGAGTACGGAGTACCTAACTCCTTGTACTTGAAACTAAGCTGGGAGAGGCAATTTCCATCAACCCCGCCTTCCGCAAACATAAAAATAAAGCGGGGGTGTTTTACGTGTGCTAGTACAGAACCAGGCACCGGACCTCGATGCTTTGCCGAGAGTCGCAAGCTTGATACGCAGCATCTTCAAACGCAGAGTGTGGCGACCTGCGAGCGACCGACTTGTCCGAGTCGAAGCACTTGATGAGCAACACATCCCGAGGTGTCATGCAGTGTTTGAAGAACCACTGGTGGCCTGGGTTGTGACGGACGACCCAGGACTCGCCCACGAAACCATCCTCAACCATTTCAGCGCCGACGAGATCGGAATCGGGTACCGATCTAGCATCGGCCACGGCGATGGGATCCTTGGCGATTGGCTGGATCGGCCGCCAGACGTTGATGATTTGGTACCGTCGCTTGACCAGCTCGTCGGCGGCCTCTGCGGGGAACTCCCAACGCAGCCGCCGCTCCGCACCATCATACGACTGGTCGACGTGGGTTCGAGTCACAGGCCCACGGTTGGCGAGGTTGTGCAGGCCCAGGTGGTGCCACTGGGTTGGGCCGCGCCGCACCTTGTGGTTGAAGATTTTGACGGCTCGCGCGCCGGTGACGGTCTTTATAAGCTGCTCACACTCTTGGTAGTAGGTAGTTTGGATCTGCTCGTCGTCGGTAAAGGTTTCCTCGAGACTCTTGTGGCGGCAGTATTGGAACCCGTGGCAATCGAGCGTGTATTGATCCTCGTTGCCGCTCACGTCGGAAACGCCAAAGGCCCAAGCTTTGTGCGGCCGTTTGTTGCTGATTCTTCCCCTGCCGATGAAGATGGGCGTTGGCTTGGAGCCATCACCCGGGTCGTCCCAGTAGTTGAACGTCGTCACCACATTATGCTTGACCTTTTCATCGGTTTGCATTGCTTCGCGCCCTCCCCGTTTCGTTTGCGGCAAAAAAAAAAAAATAGGTGTTGTAGAGAAAGACCAAGGTGCGCTGAAAGATGGGAGGAGCAAAGAGCAGGCGAAGAACTAGCAAGTACAAGTAGCCCTGCTGACTCAGCCTGGCTCAGTCAAGACCCCATCGATTTGCCATCAATCATTCGACCAACCCCCATGCCTACCCATGCCTACCCATGCCTACCCATGCCAGATTCAACTTTTTCGACTTTTTTCATCCATCATCCCACAACAACATGGAAGATGGTTTCGTTCTCGTGACCAAGCCTTGCCATGATGGACAAGAATTCCACGCGGCTCACGACGTCTTGCGCGACATTGACCATTTTGTCAATGCCTTGAGCTCTTCCCTGTGGCTGCTGAACTGCCTTCTCCACGACAATCCCGAGTTGGCTTACAACGAACACAGGGCCCATGATGCCTTGACCAGGTTCATGAAGTCGCAAGAAGGCTGGCATGTCACTTGTTCGGCATACGGAATGGAGACGGCATGGGTGGCGGTGTTCAGCAGCGGCCGGCCCGGACCCGCGGTTTCATTCAATGCGGAAATGGGTATCGCACACCATGATATGCCCTCTCTTACCATCTAGTCCCTGCTGCGCCGCTCGTCTCTCACCTACGTTTTTTTGCGAGGAGGGGGTTCGCTTCGCTTCGCATGATATACGCTGACCAGATACGCCCTCCCTAGACGCACTCCCGGACTTGGGCCATGCCTGTGGGCACAATCTCATCGCCATGGTCTCGCTGGCTGCCGGCCTCGCCACTGCCGAAACGATGCGCCGCCGCCATCTCCCCGGCAAGGTTGTCATCATCGGCACACCGGCCGAAGAAGGCGGCGGCGGCGGCAAGATCAGGTGCCTCGAGGCGGGCGCCTACAGAGATGTCGACATGTCGCTCGTGTCGCATCCGGGGATTCTGCACAACAGTCCACTTGTTCGGACGACGGCATACACTCACCTGGACGTCGCCTACCATGGCCGTGCTGCTCATGCGGCCAGAAGTCCGTGGCTGGGCATCAACGCGCTCGACGCCCTCGTCGTCGCCTACAACGCCATCTCCGTGTTGCGCCAGCAGACGAGGCCCGACGATGTCATAGGTGTGCAGATAACGGACGGGGGGAACAGGCCCAACGTCATTCACGAGCACGCCGCCGGCGCCGTCGTGCTCCGCGCCGCCTCCTCGGCCCGGCTCAAGGAGCTGCAGCGCAAGGTCGAGGCGTGTTTCAAGGCTGGGGCCGAAGCCACGGGGGCGAGAGTTGCCGTCGATGTTCTGCCTGGCTACATGGACCATGTACCCAATCGAGTGCTCGCGGCATCGTACAGACGACACTGGGAGGCCTTGCCCGATGTGCCTGGCCCGCCCTTGCCGCCCCCGGGACAGCCCACGTGGGTCAAGGCCAGTACGGATCAGGGGAATCTGAGTCATGCTTTGCCGAGCATGAACGTGAGCTTTGCTATCCCCCCTGGCGCAGAAGCAGGGCAGCCGCATAGCCCTGATTTTGAGAAGGCGGCCGGGACCAAGGAAGCGTTTGACAGAGCCATGAGGGTGGCCAAGGCCATGGCTGGGACGGCGCTCGACGTGTTTCTCACGCCCGGTCTGTTGGAAAGAATACGGGAGCAATGGAGGCGCGATGTGAGTGAGCAGGAAGCAATAAAAGAATGTGTACCGTATTAAATGCTAGACTAATCAAACTCGAACATGGGATAAACTTAAATTTCTGTTTTCATGCGAAAGCCGTCTTCTTCCTTACCTACCCTTCCCTGTTGCTCTCTGCCCAGGCCCCGGCAAGCCTGGTTTTTTTAAGAACCAGTGCTGCCAAATCTTTGAGTTTCCCACTTGTCAACAACTCCAATACCTGCAAGTGCGCCTGCAACTCCTTGCCGATCCAGTTGCGAAGCTCGATGGCGTTCAGCGAGTCCAGTCCAAATGCCGTGATTGACGTGGAAGTCTTCTGAGCCTCCATATCCTCTGGCGCCAGCATCAGGATGGATGCTAGTTTGCCGCCGAGCTCAGAGGCGACCAGCTCGACCGCGTCATCAAGGCTGGGTGCGGCTTTCAGTCTGTCTGCGACAGACAGGTGGGAGGATGCTGCTGGTGCAGTGCTGAGAGAGGCGAGGGCCTTCTCTCGGAGAGACGAGAACTTGCCGTCATCTGCCCAGTATGGCAACGACGTGGTCGCGGCGAGGTCCAGCCCGGTGATGCATTGACCGTCGTCTATCTGCCCGTGGATTGCTGCGTCGACGAGCGCCAAGACTTCCTTCTCGGACATGGCCCCTCCAGAGATGTTCTTGAGCACCTCGGATCTTCTCGCGGCATTGGTTGTTGCCAGATAGCCCACATCTTCAACAGCCGTCAAGTTGAGCGAGGTCCCGGCCCGGCCGCTTCGACGACGGTGGCGTGCCAAGGCATCGAGGAACGTGTTGGCTCCGGCATAGGCGGCTTGGCCTCTACTGCCAACAATGCCAGCAACGGAGGAGAGAAGGACAAAGAAATCCATCTCGTCGTTCCGCAAGGCCCTGTCGAAATTCAGCGCGCCGCGAATTTTCGACCTCACGACGTCGTCGTAGTCCTGAAAAGCCATCTTCTCAAAAAGGACATCCTGTCAACAAGTAAAGAACACGTTAGCAATGGCTTTCACACTTCGCTTCCCATCACCCAAAGCAGAGACGGCCTCGCAACCTACCCTCAGCACCATTGCCGCATGAATGACGCCACGAATTGGTGGCAGCGACAGCCGAAGCTTGGACAACAAAGATGACACGTCTTCTTCATCGGCGACGTCGCATTTCTCTACGTGAATGCTTGCCCCCCGAGTCTTGCTCTCCTGTGTCAGCCTCTCAATGTCAGGCGTGGCGGTTCCGCTTCGTGACAGTAGAACAACATGGCCTGCGCCTTGCTGGACGAGCTGACCAGCGATGGCGCGGCCGATTCCGCCGGTGCCACCAATGATCAAATAAGTCGCCTCTTTTTTGACAGTGCCAGAAACATGGGGTGGATGGGTAGCCTTGAGCATGCATTGTTAGACAATGAGAGTCGGCGGCTGATGCTACGAAGAAAGGAAGCATACCTTTACTTGAGCTGGTTGAGAATGATCAACAACAAGCTTCCCAGATGTCTTACCACTTTGCAACTTTCTGAGAGAGATTTCAACCTGATCCATCGTTGTTTCGATGATTGGGCCAATTGGGCAGATCATCTTCCGTCTCAGCAAATTCATGACGTTGCTCATAATTCGACTCATCAGCTTTGGTCGCTCAGTAGCGACAAGCGTCAAGTCAAGTGAGCTGAAGGTACAGTTTGAATCGAACTTCATCATATCAAGTCGGCTATTAGACGTAATGTCTCTCTTGCCGATCTCGATGAAGCGTCCAAAGGGGGCCAAGCTGGCCCACGATTCCCGCAATAGGTCGCCAGCCAGGGAGTTGATCACGACGTCAACACCTCTGCCCCCGGTGGCATGACGGACCGCGGGGCCGAATTCGCGATCTCGACTGTACAGCACTCGTGATTCAGGGATCCCATATCTATCAACGAGAAGCTGCTTCTTCTCCGCAGAACCAACCGTGGCATATATCTCGGCACCGATCATCTGCGCCAGCTGGATCGCGGCCTGGCCGACGCCGCCCGACGCTGCATGGACGAGAATAGACTCCCCGGGTTGAAGTTGGGCCAAGTCAACAAGAGCGTAGTAAGCTGTGCAGTATACCACGGGAATGGAGGCAGCGACTGCAAACGTCATGTCTCGTGGTATGACGGCAGCACTGCTGGCGCGGCAGCGAGCAAAGGTTCCATAACAACCCAAAGGGACGGCGCAGACGCGATCCCCAACAGCCAAGGAGGTGACGTCGGAGCCGACCCGGGCCACGACGCCGCTACATTCAACCCCAATGTAAGGACTGGGGAGCTGTCCCATTGCGATGACGACGTCCTTGAAGTTGATGCCAGTGCAGGCTACATGAATTTCAACCTCATCGTCCGCCAAAGCTGATACCGGATCGTCGGTCCAGAAGAGAGAATCAAGAGCGCCTGCAGTGCCCACTACCATTTTGAGCCTTCTGTCGGCATCATGAAAGTTCTGCACATATGGCAGCAGAGGCTGAGTTTTGTGGAATATGCTCGTGTTGAGAGTGTCGTCTGGAGTGATTCGAGGGACGGCAAGCTGACCATTCTGCTCGTAGAATTCAAACTGCAGAGGTGCATCATCCTGTGGAGTATCTGTGTACGTTTCGAATGCGGAGAGAATCAGTTCGGCTTGCGAGGAAGCATCGAGCGACGAGCTTGGATCCATGTCCAGCGTAGCCAGCGCCTTGGTTGTTTCAGATCTGACACTTCTCAAGAGACCCTGAGCCACGTTTCTTTCCGGATTGGATGCAGCACCATAGGCGCCCGAGGTCACCCAAAGGACTGATGAACTACGGAGCAAAAGATTTTGCAGCGTTGAGAATGTCGATTCCGTCATCTTGGCAAGCAGTGAACGGTCCATCTCGTCTAGACAAATATAATGGGATGACGAATCTGGTTGAAGCCGCGCGAATGGGCAGACTTCGGCCTCCACACCCGTGAGCCGTTCCACCTTCAGCAGAAGCGAGGTCACCAAAGCGTCGGTTCGGACTCTGTCGGTGACAACAACCAGCTTCGCCCCCGGCGCACTGCTGGACGGGGACGACGAGGGCTGCGTTGACGCCGTTGAGTGATGGCCATTGATACCATTGGTGCTGGGGACCACCGCGTTCGCCGCTTGCGAAGGCGATTCAACATGATGATGGCCTTGAGATGGTTCCATATGACTGGCCGATGGTTCACTCTTGTCGTGGACGCCATTCGTCTGAACTGAGTTTGTTGACGGGCGACTGCGATGAACAGCTTCCCACTGAATCTTGTAGCATAATGACCTGGGCTTGTGCTCTTCGCCAAAGTCGCTGTTCACGGGGCTCATCTTGAATCCCTCCACTGTGACGACGGGCTCTGCACACGAAGGGTGCCATGCGTCCACGGTGAGTTCCCCCGGCCCATGGCTGGAGCGGTCCATGCGGCCGTAAACGATGGACTCGACCGTTTCCCCCGGGGCGTGGGGGAAAGCCGTGCTGATTTCCATGCTGTCTATGGCTGACGGCATGAATAGGCTTGGCATTGTGCCAGATCCCGCACCCAGGGTGGTATATGTGACTTGTAGAATCATGTCCAAGAAGGACGTCGGCACTATGGAAGGCGTCTCATATCGGAAAGGCATGGAAGAGGCAGTGTCGATGACGGTCGCCGTCACAGAACTGTAGTCGCCTCGCAGGGTGACATGATCGGCAGTGTTGTAAAACGCGTGGCTGTACTCGGCTCCGCGGGCAGCAAGCTCCGCGTAGACCGCGTCGAGGGCAATGGGGACTCCTTGGCCGCAGCCATGGGCTTCCGCGCGTCGAGCGTACGCGGCCTGGAATCTGGAAGAGTTCACGGCGTTGGCCCCTCGCAGCTTCTTGACCGAGACCAAGCCGCGGCAGTGCTCGAGCCAGCCTCTGTTGGGGGCCCAGGACGAGATGAAGAACTCATCCCAGTCGCTGGACAGTGACCTGGTGCCCTCGGTGTACGGCCGGAGACGAAAAACGGTCTCGTAAGCCGTCGCGCTGTCCATGATCAGAGCTTTGGACGCCTGGACCTCCCGCAGATGAAAGGAGCCCATGTCTTTGGTCTGGATCTGCCGAAGCTGTGCTCGCTGGCATGCAGCCTCGACAGCCATGCACAGGTAGCCGGTCAACGGGAACGTCACCAGCGACTGCATGCGGTGATCCTTGAGCCACGGCACGTCATCGAGAGACAGCCCATTGCGCCATGTGAGCTCCGAGTCTGTGTAATTGTGATCGAGGGTGCCGAGGAGATCGTGACGAGCAAACGGCTTCAGTCGGTGCTGTATGCTCGCGCGCGACTCGTACCAGAAGCTACTCCTGTGCCATGGATACGGAGGGAAGTCGGTGATGAGATTCGGCCTTTGCGCCGTGTTGGTCTGATTGATTTCTCCGAACCTGACGCCATGTCCTTGCAGGAACAGCTTCCCGGCGAGATCGATCAACGCGACGGCGCTGTTTTGGTTTCGGACGAGTGTCGGAAGATATACGACATGGCTAACGGCTTGAGGATGGATTGCTCGCAAGATCTGCTTGATGGGGCCCTCGAGTGCTGGGTGCGGTCCGATCTCGATGACAACGTCCGGCTTCTCCTTCTCGTACATGTCTTGGAGCGCCGACGAGAAAAGAACAGGCTTGACCAGGTTGTCTACCCAATATGATGGACCCAGTTCCTCGGAATCACTGTACCTTCTTCCAACAAGGGACGAGTAGAACGACACATCTGGCTTGCGGGCCCTCGGCGTCATGTCCTTGATGGCATTGAGATAATCTTCTGCGACGAGTCCCATGTGCGGAGAGTGGTATGCGACATCGACTCGCAATTTGCGGTTGAAAAGACGGTCCCTCTCGAGCTCTGCGGCAAGCTGGTCGATCTCCCCGTCGTCGCCTGATACCGTTGCCGAACTTGGTGAGTTGTGACACGCCGCAGTCAATCCGTGCAGCCCCAGGAGCTTGATTCGTTGCTGCACGTCTTTCGCGTCACACCCTACGGCCAGCATTGCTCCTTTGAGTTCTGGATGTCGTGTCTTGGACAAAACCGCCGTCTGCCCTCTATGGTACGCGGCCGACATGGCATCGTCAAGGGTGATGGCTCCAGCGGCATACGCTGCCACGATCTCGCCACTGGAGTGCCCGATGACCATGCTTGGCTTCACACCCCACGACGACAACAAATCAGTCATGGCAAGCTGAACAGCCGTGCATGATGGCTGAGACAAGCATGCCAGGCCAATGTTGGACTCTTCCTTGGCCTTGAAGAGCTCGTCGACGAGCGAAAATTGGGCTCCCAGCTTCTCCAGACACGCCGCCGCGGCATGCATCGTGCCGGCAAAAACGGGGTAAGCGTCCATGAGCTCTCGGCCCATCTGCGCCCACTGAGCGCCCTGGCCAGTGTAAATAAAACCGATTTTGAGATTATTAGAAACGGCTCGTCTCGGCAGACTTGTGGCATCGTTCAGCGAGATGGCAAGGTCGTTGCAGGATGATGCCGTGATGGCTAGTCGCCAGGGAAAATATGACCTTCTCTCGGACAAGGTGTAGGCGATGTCGTTGAAGATGCGCTTCTCGAAGATTTCTGGATGTTGCTCAAGGTAGACGCCGAGCTGAGAGGCCATGCTCTTGACAGATGTTTCGTCATTGGCACACAAGACGAATAGCTTCGGGCCACCTTTGCTACCACCTACCGAATCAAGCAAGGACGGCGGCAACCTCTCCAATACTACGTGTGCGTTTGATCCACCAAAGCCAAAGTTGTTGATGCTGATGAAGCGTTTGTCCTTTGGCCATGGACGAAGGTTCACAGGGACCTTGAAATTCCACTGCTCCAGCGGGATCGCCTCATTCGCCTTGTCGAAGTTGACATTTGGCAGTATAAAGCCCTTCTCAAGCATGAGACATGCCTTGATGACGGAGATGATGCCACTCGCATTTTCCAGGTGACCTACGTTGGACTTGACAGAGCCCATGAAGAGCGGTGCTCGCTTTGTTCGACCATCACCAAACACCCGGTGCAAGGCATGGGCCTCTATGGGATCGCCCACTTTCGTTCCAGTCCCGTGCGCTTCGATGAAGCCAGTATCTCTTGGTGAAATGTTCGCACGCTCGTAAACTTCTCGCATCAACTGTTCCTGTGCTTCGCCGCTTGGGGTCGTTAAACCTTCCAAGACAATTAGAGAACTAGTTCCAGTCGAATCAAGACTTGCCAAGTGCAAACATACCGACTGTTTTACCGTCCTGATTCGTACCAGTGTTGGTGATTATGCATCTTATCTTGTCATTGTCCTTGAGAGCCTGCTCGAGTGGTTTCAACACAAGACAGCCGACGCCTTCGCCTCTGGCGAAACCAGATTTTGCTCGGTGATCGAAAGAGAATGTCTTTCCATGATTGTTGAAAAGCCTGGAGAAAAAAAACAGGAAAAAAAAAACCGTCAGAAATGCGTAAAGAGTATACGAGTACGAGTACGGTGGAATATGAGAGAGAACTTTACCCCGTCATTGACATGGAAACCATATCGTCGGGTTGCAGGTGTAAAATGCAGCCTGCCACTATTGCCGACTCGGCCTCGCCAGAACGCAGGCTTTGCACAGCCGCATGCAACGCGTGCAGGCCGGATGAACAAGCGGTGTCTATCGAGAGACATGGCCCACGAAAGTTGAAGCAATGGGAGATTCGAGCGGCCTGTATAGACTGATGGTTGCCAGTGCAGTCAAACAGAGGCACTTGATTCAAGTCCCGCTGCGTGCCCTGCTTGTAGCTCGAGCCACCCGCTCCCACGAAGACGCCGACGCTCGCGCCGGAGATGTTCTCTTTCGGGATTCCAGCGCTCTCGAGCGCCTCGTATGTGCATTCCAACAATTGCCGTTGCTGGGGATCTATGCCGTGTTAGTTGGGGGCGTCATCATGCAGCAAAAGGTTGGTTGTCGACACTGGCCCTACCCATTGCGATTGCTTCCTGCTCTGTTATGTTGAAGAATGGCGCGTCAAACTGTGACAGATCCTTGTCGATGAAATAGCCGCTTCTGACGTTGAAACAGCCCTTCTTCTGCGGATTCGGATGGTAATAGGCATCTGTGGAGATTCTGCTCTCGGGAATAGGACCCCAACCGTCCCTGCAACGAGATATCATTGTCCAAAGGTCTTCGGGACATGTCACTCCGCCTGATAGGCGGCATGACATGCCCACGATGGCAATCCGCTCCGGCGCAGACATGATGCGGTTTGTATTTTCTGGCGCAGAACTGGGTTATCAAAAAGTGAAAGGAATAAGGGATATAGAGAAATATGTATTTGTGTATGTATATACATGTATATGCAAGGCACGTCGGGTGCTATGATATGTGACGACGACGGATCGCTCTGTGTTATATTGCGGACCGAAAGGTTCTTTTAAATAGCTTCCCCCTCCCTTTCCCCAGTTTCTTGCTGTATTTCCCCTTCAGTTTTTCTTTTTTTTTAAATTATCTGAAAGTTCACGAGTTCTCTCGTTATCTGAAACTCTCTTTCACGAAACAGCGTCGGTTTGTGGGGCATTCGCGACTTGGTCTACAACACTTTGGCCCATGTAGGCATAATGAACCGACGCAGCCAGGGTTACATCCCTGTATTCCCTGGCAATCATGCCACCTCACATGTCTTCACAAGACCCTTGGTGATTAACATGCCACCGTGCCACCGAGGTTCCCTGGGCTGGCAGGCCAACCACACGTCACACGCGCCAGACGAGCTGACGGAGCGAGCCGTCGAGCTCGTGTTGGGCGGGTACCTCAAATGAGTCTGTCACCGCAAGTCAGGAAATGGGCGTTGAGCGAACAGTACTTTGCCATGGAGTTCTATCATTTTTTTCATCATGTTGTAGAGACATACGCCGTTATTGTCTCGCTCAAGTCATACAATCTATGTAATCATTCGTCTTTGGCCAATCTCATTGGCGCCGGTACGGCACCGTATCAGCACCGACAAGGGTTTTGGATCCATGAGGGTTGGGGAGAGACGTGCTTCAAGTCCGGGGGCCTGAAGAAATTCAATTTTCTCCGAATCGAGTCTGGTGCAGCAGCCATGTAGCGTTCTCGATCCCTGACGAGGGACCAACAACGCAGGGCCCTCGGCAAGCTGATGGAGAGTCGAGTCGAGACGCCACTCCCGACCAGCCTAGTCTGTGGACATCAATTGATGTGATGTCTCTTTCCGCGACAAATGGAAATTGTAAAGTCTATGAGCTCCGTCCAGGATCATGCGCCAGGGGTAGAGGATGTAACATCCCACATTGTCTCCACATTCTGATGTCTTCTTATCTCCTTAGACGTCATACACCTTGGGGGAGTCACGTTAACCAGGGTCTGTATGTACCCAATTAGATAAAAAACAAACTAGAGAAACATACAAACTTCGGGCCCGGCAGACCCACAAGATATATGACCTCTACATGAGGAGATCGGACCAAACGTCCGAGAGGACAGGGGTCTTGTGAAAGCCAAACTTGTGATAATGATGCTGTCCTCCAGGATAAATTTGCTGTCTACTACAGGATAAATTCTTGCCACCAGCCCGGCCATGGTTTCTCTTTAACCCAAAGTCTTTTTTTTTCTCACCTGCAAGCATACAGTTCAGCCACGCAGATCATCCTTCTCACAAGCTAGAACAACACTAAGCTTGCCAACCACCATGACTATCCTCTGCCTTCACGGCGCGTATGGCAGTGCGTCGGTATGTGCCACTCCGGAGAGGATCTCTTTGGGCCAATTGCTGATAAAGTGACGACCAGCATTTCAGGACTCAATTGGCACCTTTTATAGAGGCGGTACAACAGGCCGGCCCAGAGCAGTTCAAGTGGATCGACGGCGGCCATGCTGCGATACCACCGCCTGGGTTCGATGAATACTTTGGCCCAGGGCCGCTCTATAGATTCGTTGATTACGACGGCGTCAGTGAGCTCGATGATCTTGTGGCAAAGCTCCGTGAGTTTCCCGCGGGGGCTACGGCCGAGGACACATTACGAAAGTTGCTTGGCATTCAGCGATGCAGTTCTCGGCCAATGAAGGGCACTCTGGACAGACTGATTCAACTTCTGGACGACGATCCAGAAATCACCGTGAGAAGGCGCATGCCATTACAAATTTCGAGGCTCCAGTTGTCTTACTAACTTTCTTTCTTTTCCAGGGCATACTTGGCTACTCTGAGGGTGCCACGGTGGCTGCCAGCTTGATATTGGAAGAGAGGCGCCGGTTCGAGGAGGAGGGGCGTCCCCGGCGAATCAAGGCATGTACATCAATTCGAGACGAAACCGGACCCCCTGCCTTGACATTCATCCCACTAACAAGTCCTTCAGAAAGCGATTTTCTTCGCTGGCTGGCCACCAGTCAGATGTGCGGGCGATGAAGTGGAAATCCTCCTTGCCGACGAGTGCGGAACCGTCATAGACGTTCCAACCTGCCATGTCGTCGGCTGCAACGATCCCTACCTAGATGGAGCAATGGCGCTGTTTGGCATGTGCGACGAGGATTCTGCCTTGTTGTTTGACCACGGCAAAGGTCACACAGTGCCCCGTGATCGACGGACCTTGGAGGACCTTGCCTCGGTCATCAATGAGGTGTGGACGCCGCGGCAGATCATGGTATAACGAATGGCTCGAGTGAGCAATTGATCAACCGACATTTGACAAAACAATTAAAGAAACTTGTAATCAGCTTTCCCGTCATCTGTCCATATGTGCCGGCTCGAACTAGTCTCAGATCGATGTAATAATGCCAAGTGATTATCAGGCAAACCTCCTTCTGTAGAAACCCCATTGAAATAATGAACCTGGCAAGTTACCCAGCAACCAGTTTCGCACAGCGGTGTGTATTAAGCTGAGCGGATGCCAGAGCGCGCACCTCAAATTATTCATCAGACTGCCTCCAAGGTACGCCCACATGCTTGCAACCGTTCATTACCCCTGGTCGTGTGTTTCAGGGTAGCAAGAGCTGGAACGAGCCATTAGGCATATGTTGGCACAAAGAATTCGAAACAACATGGAGATTGTCAATGTAAAAGGTTCATCATTGGCTGGCTAAATTTTCCAGCAGGTGCAAGTTGATTTCCCTCAACGTTTTCTTCTCGTGCTTTGCACATACACAATGAGGACAATAATGGAATTCATCCTCTTCTGTTCAATAGCTCTTAAAGTTGGGAAACAAAAGCGATGGTCCCACTAAATGAGGGATGCTGGTTCCAGAAATCTTAGTACTCTTTATGACGAGTCTGAACTTGACCTTGTGAGAATTGGCCATTACCATGCCTTGTTCCAGAATCATCGGATTTATTTACTCTAGACCTGCACATACTGTCTGATGTACTCCTACTACGAAGCTGTTTATTCACTACCCAGGGTACTAAGCCGGGTGAATAGCATAGTAATTAGAGTAGCCAGATGGTCAACGCGGACACCGTACTTGTCAGGAGTACAGAGGTCAGAGACAGAGTGATCATATAGTAGAGCCTTGGTGGAACCTCGGACCTCAGATAATAAAGAACTTAGCTAGCAGCTAGATAGCCATGTGTTTGCGGGGCGGAATATTTAGCGAAGACCGCCTATCTCCTTAAGCGTGGTCTACCTTGTGAAATCACCAGGGTCTGTATGTATCTAATGGGATAAAACTAGACTAGAGATACATACAATTTGTAGGCCCTACTAACCCATAAGGTGGACCACGCTTTTAAGGAGATATGGGATAGGAGAGTTTGTTCGAGACATTCACGCATCCGCCTCTAGGTAGCACCTTCCTAGCAGCGACAGCGAATCTCAGCCACCACTCTGTTCATCTTCATTCCCGACCAAAGTCGTGACAGTACTATACGGGGGGCACACAGTAAATTTTTCTCTAATACACAGTGCTCTTTAGCAAATTCTGAGAATACAATACACCCCCTGAATTATTTTACTACATGACAGGGGCTGTGAAGCTAATAATTAGATGTCATCTAGGAAGAAGTAGGGGCTAGGATTTACAGGGACCTAAAATTACAAATAACTTACATAGAAAGTAATGTATCTTTTCGTAGTGCTTTATACTCTATGTATTCTAGCTATAACTCTCTAAAAATAGTATTTCTTATAGCTAATTATAGCTATTAGAGAGAAACAAAAAATTAGGGCACGTACATTTGTGAAATGATTTAGGGGGGGGCATTGCATGTCATGATTTTTCACCACTTATCCAATTAAATTTTAGAGGCTGTACCCTAGATACAAGACGAACTTTGCTGGAGGTGAGATTTACTATGCCCACACGTGTGTTCACACGGTTCCTCGGCATGGGCCGCCCACCCTTGTCACTTCGCAAGCGGGTTTCGACAAGAGATGTGGCGCATTCTCATTTCTTGCATGTAGTTTCTGCTCGGAAAAACACATGGAAGGAAATCTACATGTAGGGGCTGCCCTACCCGGGAGGCGCGTATTCTTTCGGGCATGGTCGTTTTTCACACGGGAGGGGAGCACATGAGCAACAAAGAATGCGACCTGACTCCGACGCCGACTGAGAATCGGGATTCCATACGTGCGTGATTCCAAGCGCGTGTCGGCTCGTGGCCCGAGGTCACTTGTGAAAGGCAATTGCAGCATCTCCGCACACGATTTGGATTGTTCGCCGACCTATCTGTCTCCACTGCCCACTGACTGAAGCTGTTCGTCATGATTGATCTGTAGTTCTGAACTGTGCCACCCATCTATCTTGCGGGTATCATCTTCGTGTCTTTCACGGCTGCTCGAAATGGGGCCGAAACAATGGCTCATTTTACTCGGGAGCTTGCACGCCGCTGCTGATGGCTCGGCCCAAGGAGCTGACAAAGTCGCCGTCGAATTCTCTCGCGGCTCTGTTGTTGGCAAGGTCTTCCAGGGGAGGGAATCCTTCAATGCGATCCCATACGCGGAGCCCCCGGTCGGGGATCTGCGGCTGAGACCTCCCCAGAAATTCTCCGGCACGCTCGAGAAGCTCGACGGCACCGGGCGGGCAGCCGAATGTCCTCAAATGTATGGGAAATCACTGGAGAAGCCGGCCGGACAGGAAGATTGCCTCACGCTGAACGTGGAGAGACCATCGGGCACCAGGGCTGGGGACAAGCTGCCCGTTCTCTTTTGGATTTTCGGCGGCGCCTTCACGTTTGGAGGAAGCCATCTGTACAACGCAGCCAATCTTTACGGGACGGCCCTGCCCCAGAACCAGCCATTTGTCTTCGTGGCAGTCAATTATCGTCTCAACGGCTTCGGCTTTCTTCCAGGAAGAGAAGTCCTCCAGGATGGTGCCGCGAACCTGGGCCTGCTCGATCAACGACTCGGCCTGCAGTGGGTTGCTGACAATATCGCCGCCTTTGGAGGGGACCCTGATAAGGTGACCATCTGGGGCGAATCCGCCGGGAGCATCTCCGTCATGGACCAGATGCTTCTCTTCAAGGGCAACGCAACCTACAAGGGCAAGAGCCTGTTCCGCGGAGCCATCATGAACTCGGGCAGCATCATACCAGCCGACCCAGTGGACTGCCCAAAGGCCCAGGCAGTCTATGACAGGGTGGTGCTGCGTGCAGGGTGTCGAGGTTCGGGAAACACTCTCCAATGCCTCCGTCGGCTCCCATTCACCAGGTTCTACAATGCCGTCGCGAGCGAGCCCGCCGTTCTGTCGTACAATGCACTAGCTTTGTCCTATCTGCCTCGACCAGACGGCAGAGTGCTCACGGCGAGCCCAGACGACCAGGGATTGGCGGGGGATTTCCATGCTGTCCCAACAATCATTGGCGACCTGGAAGACGAGGGCACATTCTTTGCGCTTTTCCAGAAAAATCTCACAACGCCCCAGTCGGTGGTCGACTACCTCTCGGAGAGATACTTCGCCCACGCGACCAAGGACCAGCTGACAGCGCTGCTCGAAACGTACAGCAACGATCCCTCGGATGGCAGCCCTTTCCGGACCGGGAGCGAGAATGAAATCTATCCTGGTTACAAGCGACTCGCCGCGTTGCTCGGCGACCTGGTCTTCACGCTGACCCGGAGGCTTCTGCTCACTCTCGCAGGCGTAGTCAAGCCTGACATGCCGACCTGGTCGTATCTTGCTTCGTACAACCACGGAACACCAATTCTCGGCACGTTTCACATCGCCGACGTCAAGGAGCTCTTCTACAACGAGAAGCCCAGCCATTCTGTGAGGGACGGCCGGACCTACTACTTTAATTTTCTCCACAATCAAGACCCAAACATTGGCGTCTCGGGGCTGGCCAACTGGCCGAAATGGGTTCAAGGGAACAAGCTCATGTGGTTCAAAGACGACACCACGGAGCTTCTAAACGATGACTTTCGAAGTAACTCGGCAAACTTTATTCTTAACAACAAGGATATTCTTCGTTTCTAGGGTAGTTTGCCGTTTGTGGATCGTATTTAGAGTTTTATTGGATCATGACTTTTTTTTGCCCCCGCTGAATTATTTTGCAGATTTACATGTCCTAGTCATTCGCTCCTCTCTAACAGCTATGATCAGCTGTAAGTGCACTATAACCCCTGTATTATTCTAGAGAGCCACAAGGAAAATACGCAGGGTATATAGCGCCATAAAAGAGTATATGTTTCCATGTAGGTTACTAGTACTAAGATGTACTAGCCCCTATCTCCTTCATTTCCTAGCCAATATCTGATTGGTTTAATTACCCCTGTCATGTAGATTTATAAACTAATTTAGGGGGTGTATTGTATCCTTCGAGTACCGAGTACGGAGCAGCAGCTCCATGCCAGCATCCAATGTCGACAACCCTCTGAGGATGAGACTTGCGGCACATGTGAAATGCGGGGCAGGAAATACGACAATTAAAATGAAACGGTTGGTCGTCGGTAGTGCTTATGATGGGGGGGGGGGGGGCTTAGCTTTCCGGCTCTGGCACCACCAGGAACCCGAGCCCCGTGCGCTGTGTACTTGCGTTAGTGCAGGGGAACGCAAGAAGAAGTTTTCTTTTTTTTTTTTTTATCATAATTGGATAAACTTGACATGCATTGTCGTCCTATTCACACATTGACGCGCCTTGTCTTGACTCAGTCTAACGGGGGGGTTGTATCAATGATGGCAATTGTTTCATTACTTGCGAGCCGCTGGTGAGAGCGTACTTAACCTGCGTAGGCAAATCAAGTATATCCACCGGATGTTCTACTTGTGGCTACTTTTGTATCTTGATTCTTTACCAGATCTGGGGTACGAATAGGCAGTAACATCAACAAGTCATCAAGTGGGGAAGACATGAATTTGTCACTGCTTCTTGGTAAGAATGCAATTTGACAAAATGTTTCGGGATATATCCAAAAAGGCTGCAAGTTGCTAGCGTACATAAGTCGATGTAACTCTTAAAATCAAGCGGCGGGGGGGCGGCGGGGGTTGTTGATGTAACTCTCGAAATCAAAACTTGTTGCAGTAATATTACTTGGAGACGGCGGCAACGTCTGTCCAGCCACCACCACTTTGGGTAGTACCACTAGTAGAGTAGACGCCGACATCAACGCGACGTACTAGACACCCCCCCCGCCCACCCCCCGGCAACGAGTCCGAGGTTGCAATGGCAGGGGTCAATATAATACGGGGTGCAGTGCACCTCGGTACGTCAACATTGGAAGACATATGTCATGACGAAAGCAATTTAGCCGTTGTTGTCGGGGCCGAACCAGTCCACAACCCCCAATCCCCAATTACCAACTTCTGGGCTCGTCTGGTATTATATAAGGTCGACTCAGACCGATTATTGTTCTCCCATCCTTTCCCACCACCAACCAACTGCACCAGCATCCCCCGCTCCCCTCTTCTCTACTCCATTTAGGCGACAGCTGCCACGCCAAGTCAAGTCACGCACTCGTTCAGTCGACATCAACCCAGCCAACCGTCAGAAAAATGAAGTTCTCCGCCGCCATGTTATGCTTTGCCGCCGAGGCCCTGGCCTTGTCCGTGTTCGAGCGGGACGCGTCCGCCGTCAACGGCGTCCTGGACAACGTCAAGTCGGAGGTGCAGAAGCTGGACACGACGGTCAAGTCCGGGGGCAACGACCCCGAAGCGTTGCTCAAGGCTTCCAACTCGCTCATCCAGGCCCTCAAGAGCGGCAAGACCAAGGTCGACGGCATGAGCGAGCTGGCGCTCACCGACGCCGTCACCCTGACCACGCCCGTGCAGGACCTCACCAAGGTCAGCCAGAGCCTCGTCGAGGACCTCAAGTCCATCAGGGGCAACTTGGAGAAGCAGGGGCTCTGCGAGGTGGTCCGCACGCAGACCTCGAGCATCAACGACCAGTCGCAGAGCCTGATCAAGGCCGTCGTGTCCAAGGTCCCCGAGGAAGCGCGCGACATTGCCAACCAGCTGTCGGCCGGGCTCGTCAAGGTCCTGAAGCAGTCGCAGGATGACTTTTCCGAGCAGAACTGCAAGAACAGCGGCGGTGCAAAGCCCCCTGGTGGCGGTAGCAGCGGCGACAGCAGCAGCAGCAGCAGCGCCGCCCCGGCGTCTTCGGGCCCCGCCTCCACCACCGCCTCCGCCCCGGCCTCTTCCGGGGCCCCCACCACCGCCGCCACCACCGCCGCCACCGCCGCCACCACCACCACCTGTACCACTGGATCCGCCCACACCGGCACCGGCACTGGCGGCCTCCCCGTTGGGCCCACCGGCACCAGCACCCCACCCGTCACTGCTGGGGCCGCTTCCTTTGCGCCTGCCGGGGCCCTGGCCCTTGCTCTGGCCGCCCTCGTCATGTAAATAGGTACATACATGTAGTGCAAGGAACCGTGGGAGGTGGTCGCCGTTCATCCACATGTGAAGGATGCGCCCCGGGTTCCTCGCGGTGGAGTCATCTCAGCGGTCGGGCGTCTTTATTTCATTTCTGTAATTTACGAGCTTCTCTGCCTGTGCAAGAAGAGTAATGTTGTGTCAGGTAGTGAGTGAGCCAATGAAACATTTAACATAAATACCTTTTACACCTGCTTAGTAAATCCCGCGCGTGCCTTGTGTGTGTGTGTGTCCCGCCCGATGGTCCGTCTTTGATTGCTTGTGTGATTCCGATTCCTTGACTGCAACATGCTGACCATATGCTCATTTGATCCATCCCAGCTACAGTGGGTCATGTGTTCATAAGGGGTGCACCCTCCATTTGTGGCCGTTTTTCCTATCTGCTTGACAAAATATACGTGATACAACGAAGCTCTTGAAGCCTACAAGCAAGCTGCGACAGACACTACGTCGTGAAGAGGTACCATGTAAGCGAGTACAATACACCCCCTGAAATATTTTACAAATTTACATGACAGAGGTAATTTAGACAATCAGGTGTCAGACAGGAAATGAAGGCAACAGGGGCTAGGATTAACAGATACCTTAATTTCTTTACAATTTACATTAGAAATAATGTATCTGCAAGTGGCGTTAATACCCTGCATTTTTTCCTTGTAGCTCTCTAAAATAATCCAGGCTTGCAGCTGTTCGCAGCTGTTAGAGAGGGACGAAAACCTGGGGCATGTAGATTCGTAAAATAATTCAGGGGTGACCAGTGTACATAGAAAGTAATGTGTCTTCAAGTGGCGTTAATACCCTGCATTTTTTCCTTGTAGCTCTCCAATAATAGTATTACTTATAGCTAATAATAGCTATTAGAGAGGAACAAAAAATTTAGGGCATCTAGATTTATAAAATAATTCAGGGGGAGCATTGTACGCGTATTGATTGATTACAAGCTACGGAGAAGCAACCAACTACCAGCCGAGCGAGCCATTGACAACAACCCGTAGCCAGCGACATCTGAATTGAACAATGTGCAAGTATGTGGACATGTAGATATCAATCCAGTCCCCGCGACATTGCGCTACATTTCCTTCAACCCTTGACGCAGTTCTTCTCCGAGAAGGCCTCCTTTGCCTCGTTCAAGACGGCGATGACTCCTGTTGTCTTGCGTGAAACCGTTGAATTGCGCTTCCAAGTGCCGAAAGGGCTTGTGCGGTGCATCGTGCATTGTTATGGGTCAGGTTTCTGGATGGAAATCGGATGGGGGCAAGGCGCGTGGGGCGTGGCGCATGGCGCATCGCATGTACCGGCCGAGAGGCCCTTGACCGGGGTGCCTGCCCCCGGCACTCGTTCAGGTCCCCGCTTCCCCGCCACAGCCAGCCAGTCGCAACTCACGACTGCTTTTGGTGCCCTGTCAATGAGTGTAGGTGAAAGATGATGATATTCGACCCAATTGTGGGTGCTAGCTAGCTATATGTGTACCCTGTGGTCACGTGATGTGACAGTTGCCGCTAATGTATTTAACAATACCCTTATTATCCTATGTATTTATAGTAATTATTCTCTAATTATCCTTATCCTAATTTATAGTAATTATTCTCTAGTTATCCCTATCCTAATTTATAGTAATTATTCTATAAGCCTACTCTATTCTAAAATGTGTTTCCTAGCGTATTTCCTCCTCTATTCCTAAAACCTCCTATAGGTCTATTATAGGATAGTATATTCCTATTAAGTGTAGTGTAAGTAATGCTATATTTCTATTAATTATCTCTAGTCTCTATAACTAGTAAGTTAGATACCTTATTTATGCGTTAATTATTTACATATTCACTATTATAATAATACTCTATTATAATTATATTATTATTATAATGTTTTCCTTAAGCACTTTAGCTATCTTTGCTAATGCTATGTTATTTACCTTATTCTTAATGCGTTTTAGTTAGCCTTTACTATCTAGTCCTTGCTTCTTTACTAGAGGTAATAGTCCTTTATTTCCTAGTGTAAGGCTTCCTTATAGTAATAGTTTAATAGTCCCTAATAGCTACCTAACTATCTATAGCTTCACTATTATAAGAGGTGTGTTAATTAGGGTAAACCCTATTAATTATAGTGTTAATAATGGCTTATCTATCACTAGCAATTAGCTTAGCCCTAGTGGTTTGTTAGTTAGAGTTAAGTCTATTATTAGCAATTGGCTTAGCCCTAGTGGTTTTCTAGTTAGAGTTGTTAGTAGTTATGCATTAGTAACTTACGTTAATAGTGTTAGCATAGGCTAATATAGCTATGTCTTCCTGCCTTTCTTATCTTTCTTTAGTGTAACTTATTTCTTAATCTTCTCCTATTAAATTCTAGCATAACTATCCCTAGGTAATTATATTAAAGTATTTATATAGTTAGCTAAATAAATAACATATACCTAGTTACCCTTACAAGCTAATTATCCCTATATTAATCTTATAAGTGCTAGCATAGCTAGTGTTTTCCCTAGTATAACTTAAGAATCGCCTAGCTTCTTAATTAACCTATAGTTTAATAGTTAAAGTGTTAATTTTATAAATAATAGAAACTCCCTAAGGAATGCTATATTATATAATTATATCCTTACCTTAAGTAGCATAAAGCTCTAGTATCTCTTACTAAAATTACATGCTATAAGGTATATATTAGTATTTATAGAAACCTTACACACTATATAAACCTATTCTAATGCTTTGCTCTTTTATATTACCTTATCTATTATATTAGTAATTATTAATTAGGGTTTATTTATAGTCTAAGTAGGTATTATAATTATTATAATAATTTTATAAGTAATATTAAGAAATAATGTTTATATAGAGTAGGAGAGTAAAAAAGTAGAATATAAGAACTAAAAACCAAATTCTAGGGGATATAAGTAGTTTTTTACTTAGATAACTATAATAGCTATTGCTACTTTATTATTACGCGTAGTCTAGCTCTTAACTGCCTATGCTCTATTTATTAATTTTATAACTACTACTAGTGGTAACTATTAGTTATACGCTAATGTTAAATTTTTAAATTTAACTAAATACTTAATAATTCCTTCTGTGTTATTTTAGGTAAGAATTGCTTTAATTTTGTAATCCGCTAGTTAAATTAGGGCTATTACTCTAAATTATCTATTAAATTCGTTAGCCTAGAATTACTCTAAATAATCCACAGAGATAACTAGATAAATTCGCTAATTATCTAGTATATCTAGTTTATACGCTAATTTGCCTATGTGCTCTAGTACCTTAAATAGTCTAGCAAATTTTAGTCTATACTTTAGACTTATTTATTATAGAATTATATATGCCTAGTTATCTAATCTAATTAGTGCCTTATCTCTAGGTTTAAAGAATTTGCTAGTATGCTTTTAATTATAATATATCTTTATCCTTATTATTATTAACATAATTATGTTATACGCCTATAACTACTCTAATGGTTTATTTAATATTTCTAGTTCTTTTAGGTATAGTAGTAATATAATATTATTAGGCAAGAAGCCTATAACTATCTAGTTTAGGGACTATCCTATTGCCTTAATCACTATATTATTAAATTTAAACTATAAGCATAGTAGTGTTTGCTACTATAGCCTATTGTTATCTAACTACGCAAAATACATTTAGATTGCTAACTTAATTATCTATATAGTTTGCTTAGTTTGCCTATCTATTTATAGGTAGTATGCTATTAAATATAATAGTTTTGTCCTAACTAGCTTCTAAAATATCTTCTATAACACCACTAAGAACCTCTAATCTTAATTGCTTATAATTACCTTAGGAATGCCCTAATTTAATATTAGTAATTAATTATATAACTTCTTAGCGTATGCTACTGCTATAATATTATTCTAATAGGGTTCTAGCATAGTCTATTTACTAAACTTATTAATAATAACTAATATTAAGTTATTGCCCTCTATTAACATTAGTAATAATAAGAGGAAGTTAATTAATATTATATAATATAGGGCTAGTAGTGCTAGCAATAGCTACAGATTGCTATGCTATAGGTATCTCCTTAGTTAGTAGATCTAGCATAAGGGATATGTCCTTAAATAATTACGTAATTATTGTAAGCTATAAGGTATGTAAAACTGCTAGATAACCTTACTTAATTTTAGATAACCTATATAATTACCGTTATGTATAGAATTATATAAGTCTTTAACTATAGATTTAGGTATATATAATTACGGCTAAAATCCTAGAGTTATCTTCTATAGCAATCTATCTTCCTAGCTAAATAGTAGCTTTGCCTAATTTTACATAGGTAATTAGGTATTGCCTTCTAAGACTATTTTAACATGCCGCTATGTTAGGTCCTTATTATATCCTAATTATATTAACTTCTTAAAATTAGGGGATATGCCTACTAGAGATACTATTAGCCTCTTCGCTATAGGTGTAGTAAACTATAGTATTAGCGCTATAACTAGATTATGCTCTATGTGTTATATGTATTATACTACTTTTAATTCCTATAGTGATTTCTAATATTCTAGTCTATTATCTAGCATATTATCTAATTATCTAGGCGCATTATTATTATGCGTTTTTTCTATTATCTTTAATTTACTTAGAGCATTAGGTATTAGGTAGTCCTTGCCTAGCTTGTGAATAGCTTTAATATTAAACTAGCTAATGTATTCCATAGCTTATATTAATTTCTTATTTATAGCATATTTGCTTGTTATATTTGTAATGTCTAATTGCTAACCTATGTCTATAATTAAGTAGTAGTCTATAAAATAGATAACTAGTGGTAGTTAAGTTACCTTAATCCATTATCTTAATTTACAAAGCATCTAAATATAACCACAAACTTTAAGTTCTATTAACTAATATCTTTTCTTTATATTAGATAACGTTCTAGAAAGAAACGCAATTAGCTAGATAGCTATATATAGAGGGTATTTAATAATTCTCCTATTTATACTTAGTTTAAGATTGTCTTATCTTTAATATAATACACTATAATGCTAATACTTACTTTAGAGGTATTAAAATCCATAAATAGTTATTAGTTTAGCAAGAATAGTGTTAGTGTGGTATATTTTATTAATACTGCCTTTAATTTATTAAAGGCTTTAATCTCTTATCTTAATAGTAATAGTATATTAACACTCTTTGCCTAATTATATTATGCTAGCTTAGATATCTTCTTCTTTAGAGCTTTATTATCTTTATCTATTTTAACTACCTAATGCACTTAGAGTAAGTTTATTTTACAATCCTATAATAGTTTAATAATTAATATATATCCTAGAATATATTATCTTAGGGCTCCTATAAACCCTAATAAATATTCTAATAATTATAGTGTTTTTAGGAACTCTAGATATTATATTACTGCTAATTTCTTAGCTAGTGTTACTATTCCTAGGGAATTAACTATCTTGCCTAGCACCTTTGCTATTAGGTACGCTATAAATATCTTCTTTAGGCTAATTAAAATATTATTATCTAGTAGACATTAAAACATCTATTAAAGGTTTACTATGTGTTATCTAAAGCTAATTAACGTAATAACAATATTATTACAATAGGCTATTGCTCCTATATCTTGTAATATATTATCTATACGCCTCTAAACATAGGCGTTTAATCCCTTATATCCTATAATTAGGATATTAAATATAAACTATCCGTTATAAGTAATTACTATTAAAGCCTATTATAAGTCTAGGTAAACTATCCACTAGTAATAAAACAACATAGCGTTAATAACTATAATATGTGTAGTGTTTGCAATGCCTATAATAACTTCCTCCTATTATCTTATTAGATAGGCATTAAGCATTATTATAATATTTAATCCTTATATATTAACTACTATTTATCCCTTTTAATTATCTCCTATTCCTACTTATATAATAAAGACTAGAAAAGCAAATAGTACCTAAGACATTATATAAATAACCTTTCCTACTACTAATAATTCTCTTATTATTTATTTTCTTAATAATTATTTAATTATCTAGGCTAACTAGATAGATCTTGCATTTCTTTAGCACTAAGTCTTACTATCTAGGTTTTATCTATAATTATATCTATTCCTTCTAAGGAACTATAGCAAATCCCTTATTATAAAATAATTTTATATACTCCTTAAGGAGTGTATATATCTATTATTACTCCCCTTTATCCTAGGGATTAAAATAGTTAACTTATATAGCTACATAAACTATAGTCCTTAATATTCTATTATAACTTATTCTATTATTAGTAAACGCTTTTCTGCGTGTGCTCCTATTACTATCGCAAGGTCTACTACTATTGCTTATTTCTTAGCGTTAACTATATATGCCCTAGCCGCTAGGTTAATAAACCTAAACCTCCCTAATTCCTACTTTCTGCTAATTATTACTAGCTTATCTATTATATTACATATTATAATGTGTTACATAGCTCTATTAGCAATCGCTATATATATTCTAAGCTTATTTACTTACTTTAGTTTAAATAATGCTTAGTTATCCTTGCTAAGCTAATAGTGTACTAGAACTAATGTCATAATACCTAGTTAAATAATAATCACCTAGGCTAACTTAACTAGTATATTAATCTTTAGTTAATTATACCACGCTACTATTAGAATAGTAATATCTCTATATATCCTAATAATTGCCTTTCCCTTGCTAACTATAATGTTAATTTATTAGGGTATAATGTAATCTATGCCTAATAGCATATTTGCTTGCAATAACTTAACTATTAAGACCTCTCTAACAAATAATGTAATTGTAGGTTATTTATCTAGCGTATTACCTAGAAAGTTTATTAATAATAACATATACTTATCTATAGAATAGGTGTCTATACCTATCCCCTTTATATTAATAGGCACTACTCTAGTTTAAATTTTAATATCTAGATACTATTTAGCTACCTATGTAACGTTTGCTAATGTAATTAAGCATCCTATATTATAACAGATATCTACCTAGGTATCTAGATTATCTAAATTTAGGGAAATCTAGAATTATAGATATATCTAGGCCTAAAACGCATAGCCCACGCCTGCGTTACGTTACGTGCTAATTATTAATTAAAAGATTAGTATATAAGCACCTGTTTTTATCTTAACCTTTGTTATATCTAGTAATAGCGTTTCCTTCGCTACTAATTTTATTTGTATTTATATCTTATCTATTATAATATTTAAATAATTATAATTACTATATATATAAGATAAAGAATAAGAGTCTAAAGTTTTATTATAAGCTACCTTACTACTAATTATACCCTTATATAGCACTCTATGCATAGTGTTTAAATAGTTAAAGAGCGTATTATTAGATCTAAACTAGGCAAAGCACATTTAGTAAGTATAAATTATGCTATTAATTGCTACAAACTAAACCTATTTTGCCTAGCTATTAGACTATAGGCTTCTGTCCTAATTATCCTAGGGATATATCTCCTGCTATTTTACCTCTAGGTATAGCATATATATATCTAAATCCTCCTAATTTAGTTATTAACTATTATTATCCTAGTGTGTCTTATTTGCCTGCTTATCCTAGCGTTAATTATTTTACTCTTTATCTCCTAGTTAATCTAACTTATCTACCTAATGTACTGCCTATAGCTACTATAGCAATATAGCTAGTTTGTTAGGTAGTTTTATTACATTGCTAAATAGGGTAGCCCTATTAGTAACTAGCCTATTATATCTAGGGTTAGGATTCCTATATAGTCTTTATTAATTATTATAATATAGCTAATTACTAAACTATCTCTCCTAATTATTATAGTATAGTCTTTACTATCTATACTATTGCTATTAGTAACTATTCCTATTACTATTCTAGTAATTATTCTAGTAATTATTTTAGTATCCTTAAGGTTATAGCTTAGTAAGCCTATTATATAGTTAGTATGCTTTACGCTATCCTTAATTATTATATCCCCCTTATATATTTAATCCTTAATGTAAATCCCTAAACTACTAATTTACAATCTATTAGTATTAATCCTATGCCTAACTTATAATTATTAACTCCCTTTCTTTAATTTACATTAGAAACTAGTTAATTATTATATCCACTAATAGTGAAGTTATAATAGTCTAGATATTAGAATTAAACGCTTAGTAAACTATTTATAATTACGTAATATTATCCTAATAACACGCCCTTATATCCTAAAGCAAATTATGCATAAATATTATAATATTCTCTTTATTATAATATTTCTATAGGGAGTATTATGCGTTCTTAATCCTATTTAGGGCTATAGATTATAGTTCCTAGAACCTCTTTATAAGGCGTGTGTAAATAGTCTTTAATAATGCCTCTTAAAGTAATTCACGCTTTAATAGTATTAATAGATAACTATGCTAATTAAGGGCTTATTCTCTAAGATAAGATATTCACATATCTTTTACTAACTTCTCTAACTAGCTAGCTACTATATCTTCTAAATGTTATATAAAAGCTAGTATATATTTATAGATTATTATTATAGATTTAGCATCTACTATAATTCCCTAGCCTTTATTATCCTTACTTCCTAGGTTAAAAAACCCTATGTTTACTGCCTATAATAGTAGTTATATAATTAGCACTATCTTAGCTTACTATATAAATAGTAGCTATCTTTACTAAGCTTACTATACCTATTATCCCTATTATATATACTATAATAGTGCTTAATTTATCTTAGCATTTTCCTTAAATAGATAATATAATATCTAGGTTATATCTATTAGAGGATTCTAAACCCCTTCTAGTAGCTATTGTTTATTATTACTAGGCATTATATTGTAATATTATGCCCCCCTTAGTGTATATAATCTTAACTAACATAATAAGGAATTATTAGGGGGGGAATTACTAAGTAAGGAATTATTAAGCAGTGTAATAGGTAATAACTTAATAAGTGTAAGGCTATTCCTTCCTAACTCTAGGGATAATATTAATAATTATTACCCTAGTGTAAGCAATTTCACGTGTAAGGTTTTATCTAGCTTAATGCCTAACTTAGAATTACGCTTATAATCTCCTATTCTAAGGTTAAGCTCCCCTAACTATTTTATTATAACTATAACTAAATAGTCTATTAGTATTGCGTTAATTAATGCGTTAATTAAGTCCTATATATGCTTGCTTTATATCTTTTTAAACTATATTAGGCTATATCTTAGGCCCTAAGATAATCTCTCCCTATAGTAGTCCTAGCCTTTAGGCTAGGAATTTGCCTTTAGTGTAATTATTAGGTTATCCTATGCTAGGGCAAATTATTAGGCCTTCTATAACTACTTAGCTAAAAATTAGTGAAATCTTAACCTTTACTTTGCCTATTTAACTAGGTATTTAAATATTATTATATCCTTAAATAAGGAAAAATTTATTACTAAGTGTAAGACTAATTATCTCTAATTATCTATAATCTCTAGCTTAGCTACATTAATATACTAGAATAATTATTATATATCTATAATTAACTTCCTATCTAGTGTGTGCTTTAATATTTAGTGTTTTAATGAAATAAATTTAATAAAATAAAAATCAGAATAAGAATAAAAACAATTATAAAGATATTACTAGTTTAATAGTTTAACTCGCATAATCTAGTACGCATAATTGCTACTAACTATTAATAAGTGTAGGTGAAAGATAATGATATTCGACCTAATTATAGGTGCTAGCTAGCTATATGTGTACCCTGTGGTCACGTGATGTGACATGCCCCCCCCCCTGCAGAAATGCTGCAAGCTCCAACTCTATTCAACGACGGAACGTGTCTGGATTATTCATCAATCACACATACATGTACGTACAGTGAGTGAGATGATGGGTAGGTACCACACGGGGCGCGAAACCGATCAATGCTTGGAAATGGCAGTCATGTCTTCGTTGTGCTCTCTTTTTGAAAAAAAGAAAAAAAAAATTATATACGACGCGAGCCTCGCCGATGCCTTTTCTGGCGGCCAACACGGCTCGAATCCGCCCCCTCAACAACACCAGCGGCACCGTCCAGACTCCGGGCCTGGGCACCAAGTGTCTTGTTCCCGCTTATCAGCGCCTCCAGCCACTCGGCAGCTTTGAGCAGGATCCCGGATTTGCTAAGCCCGCGGTCCTTGACGTCTGGCACGAGCTTGAGGAGGTCATCGAACCCGTCCTTGATCAGGGCACGTCGCTTTTTCTCATGAAGAATGTGATTGCGCCGCTTTTGCTCCTCCGTCAGCTTCTCGCGCCGAGGGCCGACGGTCGCCAAGCCCCTCTGGTCGTGTAACGCAGATCCGAGGTATTCCAGTGACATGGCTCGATAGGTGGAGAGCACATCTCCGTCAACCGGGCTTGTTCGTGTCCGCAGCACCGGCCAGGCCGCTTGGCGGTGGTGGCCACCGAGTGTTGCCGGCGTTCCCATCTTGAGCTTGTACAAGTCGTTGGGGGAGGCCCTTTGCGGCGGCGAGGGCCCGCCTCGAGGAATGACGTCTCCCTCTCTGCTCTCAGCAAACCTGGAACTGGCGTGGGGGAAGAGCCTCGAATCCACCGCATCATCGTCGCCCTCTGTGGCGATGGAGCCCCTGGGGGTCACAAAAGTTGTAGATTCTGCTCCCCATTCAACAGAACTCCCGTGCGTTGATGATGTACTCATGGGTCGCTCGCCTCGACCCCAGGCCCAGTCTGCAAAAATGTTCTCGTTGACCGTGTCATGACTGTTGCGCAGAAGATCCTCTCCGAAATCCAGAGAGGACTGATGTCTCATGTGTCCGATTGGAAAGCAGGGGGACTGCATTGGTTCATCTTCGACCGGTGAGTTGGAGACGTCGGCGTGATCCACACCGCCCCCCTGGTCAACAACGTTCGGTCGGGCCGTGCTGTCCGTCATTGCATCATCATCGTTTGACCTTGGATAACCCTGTGATTGCTGTTCGTGGTGGAGTGACGACGGGGGCAAGGGCGGTGACCCAGACAGTGAGTGCGAGCCATGGATCGTGGCCTCGTCGGTCGCCCATATCTCGTCATCTTGACGGTACCTTTCTGAGTGAGCATAGGATGGTGCCTGGCTAGAGGAGAAGGGTGTATTCACGTCGACCAGAAAGTTCATCTGGTTCGCGAATTTAAACTGGCCGGCCAAGGCCCGTGATGAACGGCTGTACGACTGCTGGTGCTCTGGAAATTCTGGCCAAATCCTGGCGTCCGAGGCTGGTCGATGATGGAAATGGAAATCTGTGGTCGAACAACAGGGTTAGTCCGAGTAAGCTTGGAGACCAAGTGCCAGGCAGACGAGCAGCGCGGAGTATCAATCACTCCTATATCTATTTGGCAGCACATACGGTTGAAATCAGAATAAAGCTCTTGCCGAGTTGGGTCAGCAGACATTGCTTGGGTTGCGAGCATGTTGGTTTCTGTTTATACACGGAATCTCGGTTGGGTTGTTGATATGATCCCTTGTTGGTGGTAAAGGTGAGATCGAAATTGAGGGACTTGTTGTTATGAAATAAAAAAAAAAACCCCCCCGAGATGTGGCGATTGCCGGGCAGGCAAGCTTAGACTAGTCCGGGGTATGCACATGTATGTATGTATGTGTGTATGCCCGCCCTCTCAACATCGGGCGACAGGAAGAAGGCCGCGACTCACTCATGTTTTCGTACTAGTTCCCTTTTTTCCTTCCACCAACAGCATTGTCTCGAAGAACGGGAACGGCATCCCCCGGGAACATCGATCCACCCGACATACTTGGACTTTCTCCAACGACAATGTCTGCAACTTTCCCCGCATCCATTATCCTTGCCTTCCCCGCCATTTTCGCCAGGACTTAGCTAGCCCTAACTAACATTGCTTGGTCTTGGGAAAATGAAACCATCGGTTTTGCTACCTCGACGCAAAGACAAGCAGGTTTACCGCTGTCCCATTTGCTTGTCCAGAGGTCCACGATCCTTGGGCCTCGTCCGATGATGCAGATGCGACTGGCTGCCCGACTGCCCGACTGCCCGCTACAGCAGGCACAGCAAGTGTGTGCACCGCCGTTCGAGGATGTGACCTCGTCCTCTATGCGTTAGCTAGCGCAGATCGTCATCATCGCGCCCCCACGCTCGGCCGTGCCGCCTTGGATCAATGCCTCCTACATATATTTACATGGCTGTAAATGTGGAAGGAGGGAAGGCCAAGAGATCAGAAGAGAAGATGATGTAGAATTGCTATCTAGGAATTCGGAATCTAGCAGAGAAAAGAGAAGCTTATAAGCTTCGAATCTGCTAATCCAATGAATCTAGTTATCTAAACAAAGCCTTTAAACAGAGGTTACGATAAATCGTATTAATTACGGTAACAAACGCGGCACAGGAGGCTGCATTATTAGATAACGAGGCTAATGCCTAAGGCTACGATGTGAGGCTATGAATACCCTTAACACCGCCCCTAGTAGCATATCTAGCTACTGTAAGAAAAGAAAGAAAGAGAGAAAATAATTATATAAAATTAGGCCTTTAAGGCCTCTTATAAAATATAACCCTTTTTAAAGTCTCTAGCCTTTATTATATAAAGAAGGCGTATAAAATTAGTGTGTTTAATGCGTTCTAAGCCCTTTATAAAGCCATTAGCTATTATTTAGTTTGTTTTAATTTGTTAAAGTTAGAATTCCCCCTCTTATGCCTTTTATATAATCTATTTGTATTATAAATTAATATAACGCGTACATCCCTTATGCTTCTTATTAAGCACATTAGCTTTTACGTTCTAGCTATTAGTAAACAATAATAATAGGCGTAATTGCTTAATCCTAAAGTCCTTAAGTAAATGTGCTACCTAGAGCATAGATAACCTAGTTAGCGTGAGGTTAATAAATTCTGCTTTAGTTAAGCTAAGGGCTATAAGAGTCTGCTTCTTTAATTGCTAAAGGATTAATCCTCTAGCTAGTATTATAATATGCCCTATAGTTAAATGTCTTATATCTAAGTTATTAGTAAGTAAAGCATTACTAAATCCCTTAACCTAGAGGACTACTTTAGGGTCTAAAAGGTCTCTTCCTCTAAGAATAATCCCTAAATCCTCTAAGCTATAAAGGTATCTCTAAAGATACTTCTATAGATCTACGTGAACCTGCTTTAGTGCAAAATTCGCACTATAGAGTTAATTTGTTATAAACGTAATATTAGGTCTTATAGATATAGAGAGCTAATTAAAGCTTCCTATGCGTTTTACCTAGTTAGAGAGATTAAAGGCTATGTTAAGCTCTTTCTAGTCTAATAGGATCATAGTCTTTAGAAGCTATGGAACATTTAAAGCGTTAACGTTCTTAATATTAAATTTCTTTATAATACTCTATATATAGAGCTTCTAGTAAAGGAGGATAGTTTAGTTAGCATAATTGCGTACGAATTCGATGCTAAGGAATAACTTAACCTTACCTAGTTGCTTTAATTTATAGTGTTTCTCTAGTTACTTAATAATATCTTTAATAATCACTAGGGTCTTTCCTGCGATAATTATGTTATCCACGTAAAGGAGAAGTATAACATTATTACGTTAAAAAATGCAAAGCTTGCTTATTAATTAATAAAAGCCCTGCTTTTTAAGTTCCTTAGTGATGTTTTCTAACCACTAAAGAGGAGAAATAGGTAGACTATAGAGAGCTCTCTTAAGCTTATAAACCCTGCTAGTGCTATTAGTATAACTATGTGGTTATTTAACATAGATGTCTCCTTGCGCTTTAGCATTAAGGAAGGTATTTATAATGTCACACTACTGCTACTTGTAATTAAAGGCTACAATAAGCGTATAGAACACTTGTAGCGAAACTAAGTAAGCCACTGCTACGTAGAGGTCTTTGTTGTTAAAAATTTCTAGATTTTAATCCCCTTAAGTAACCCACCTTGCTTTAGCGTAGGGTTCTTAATTAATTAGATACTTTATAGTATAAACCCACTAACTATTAAAGACCTTTGCATCTTTTGCAAGAAAAACAAGATCCTAGCAGTCCTTTTTATGGATCTTAAGGAGTTCCTTCTTCTTAGCAAGTCTCTAGAACGTGTGGTAGTTATTTATAGCTTTTGCCTTGTACTAATTAGATAGAATGTTAATCTTTGTGTTAGCTATATTAGCTACTTCTATTATTAGAAAGGCATATAATTAATGAATTTCCTTCACTTTGTTATTATCTAGGTTGTTGTTATAGTAACGAATTGCTAGGTTTAATTAATAAGAGCCCTTAGGAAGAGCTTTCTTCTTTCCTAAGGTCTAAATTTTAAGATAATCTTAATGTGTGTCTTTTTAAAGCAATTGTCTTAGCGTGGCTTTGGATTCTAGTTATTAACAGACCTCCTAGTTATTATTGTCTTTAGCTTCCTTATCTAGGAAGGCCCTAGGTTAACGCTATTCCTATTGTTATAGAGGACTCTTAGATAGCGTTAGAAGGTGGGTTCTAGGCTTCTCTAGGAGGGGAGGATTATTCTCTTCCTTAAAAGAGTGGTAATTCTTATCTATTTCTAAGATGCTTAATAAGCTTTCCTTAAAGCAAACCGCTTTCTTACCTAGAGTTGCCTTCTCCTATAGTTAAGGTTTCTCCTAACTAGCAGTTAGAATGTTAATAATTTAGCGGCCTTCTTTAGCAAAGGAAGGATTAATTAGATCTGTAATGTAAATAACTTTGTTATCTTTAAGAGGCATAGGCAAGTTAGTCTTATTAAAGCGAACGTCTTGTGCTTAAATAACTCTCTATTCCTTAGGGATCTAGACCTTATATAGGTAACACTTAGGACTATCTATGCCTATGAGTTAACCTTTCTTAGCCCTTAGTGCTATCTTCTAAGATTAAACATAATATTTATTAGGAATTTGTATGTATGTAATATATCCCTAGGTGCGCAAATGTTAGATTAATGCGGTGTTATTAAGGCCTAAAGCATTAAACAAAGCCTGCTAAGGTAACTAGTTATTCTTATTACTATGTGTAGGCAATAAGTTAGTGATTTTAGCTATATGCTTTATTGCGTATAGCTAAAGGAGCTCTAGTAATTTTGCTTTAATTGTTAAGGCTCTTGCTATCTCCATAAGGGTTTAGCTAGCGTGTTCTATAATGCCCTAATAAGCTAGAACGTAAGGAGCGCTAGTCTAATAGATAATGCCTTCTTTCTAATAAAAGGTCTTAAACTTCTCTCTAAGGAATTTAGTTACGTTATCTATATAGAAGCATTTAATAGTAAATCCGCCGCTTGCGTTTTTAATAGCAGTCTTCTAAGCCTATATAGCTTTAACTACGCTAGACCTATTAATAGTTAGGATTACCTAGTGAAATTATGTATAAATATTAATAGCGTGTAGCATATGCTTCTTCCCCCTAAAGCCTTTAGGTTTATGTTTAATATAGTCCTAGAAGATGTAAGAAAGGAAGTTTATTGTGTTATTGGATTCCTCCTAATAAATTATCTAGGGAGCCTTTAATAAAAGGCATACTAAGTAGTGAAAATTAGCTATAGAGGTAGGATTAACTGCGATTCCTGCTTCTTTGCATATAAGTAGGATTCGTTCCTTCCCTGCGTGGCTAAGTCTCTTATGTAAAAGTCTAAATTTAACCTTCCTAGTAATAGACTTGCTTATTAAGGCTATAAAGTTATATTAAGGCTCTTTGTCTTAAAGATTTAGTGTAGAAATATTAGCTTTCTAGGTGTAGTTACTAATTACCTTACCTAAAGGTAATGAGATTAATTAGTCCTTAAAGCTATCTATAATAACTTCGCCTTACTTAAGAAGTCCTAGTGAAATCATATTAACTTTAGCCTTTAGTGCGTATTAAGCATTTAGAAGTTCTAGATATCCTTATCTAATAGGGATTTTAACATTGCTAATCCCTTTAACGTAAAGTTCCTCTCTATTACTAGCTATTATTAGTTTAGTGTTAATATTAGTGTTTAAATAAGTAAACTATCTAGTTAAATTAAAGGTGTGTGTGTTATAACTAGTGTTAAGAATGCAATCTTCCTTTGTGAGCTAGTTTGCAAGAGTTTAGAACAAATAGTCCCTGTTAATTACTATTAAAGCGAGATTACTTCTAGCTAATATAATGTTAGGAGAAGCAGTTGTTTTTATTATGGTTTATTTGCCTTTCTTCTTTATTAAGTTAGGCTTCTTTTTAGGATAAAGCTTCTAGTAGTTATCCTTTATATGGATTATTCTTCCTAGTGGAATTAAATAACCGTAGTTAAGCTTTATGGTGTTAGACGTTTTATTCTTTAGCGCCTTACCCTTAGCTTTCGCGTTAGAATTATCCTTGTTATTGTTCTTTTGTTAAGTGTTAAAGTTAACCTTTTAGTCCTTCTATAGCTTGTTAGCTTTATACGTTAGGTATGTAAGCATGTCTTCCTTTTTTAATTTAGCCTTAGAGAATCCCTTAATCTTCTATGCGTTATAAATCTTAGGTATTAAGCCTTTAATAGCTTTAATTATCTGCGATACCTAGATAATGTTAGGAATCCTTTTAATCTTATAAATTTAGTTCTAAAGGTTCTAGTGGTAATCTAGCTAGGCTTAGGTTATTAAGAAATTAGCTTTTCTTAATTTAGAGAACTATTAAAGTAGCTTAATAATAGCTAAATTAGCCTTAAAACCGTAATCACTTTTAATTAACTATATTATTTTGGTGACTAGCATTATGTTAGTCTATCCTACGTGCGTTAAATTCTTTTAGATTTATAAAGAGAGGCTTTGCTAAATAATAGATAAAAGGATAGCATAATACTTATCTATTTCCTATAACTAAGCGATTTCGCTAGTTAAATATTATATAAGCTACATAATATAGACTTATATTTGTATAGAAATCTCCTATTCTTTAAAGTTCTCTGCTCCCTTAAGAGGCGTAATAACTGCTATTCTAGTATACTATGCTTTTATAATATTATTAAGTTTAGTTAAGTTAGGTTAGGTAGCTAGAATAGTACTAGAAACACCCCTAGGGTTATTACTTATAATAAAAAAAGGGTAGGGTTATATATTAAAATTCGCGTATACCTATTACTATAACTTAATACTAATTAACATTAGTTTAGTTAAGCAGGAGTTATAGCGGTAGCTCTTAGTTAATTAAATCACTGTATAGCCACTAACGCATAGAGTTATAAAGTTAAGAGTAATAAGCGTTCTTAAGCGCTCCCTTAGAGTTTTACCTTAGCCTAGTTAGAGGGCAACTATTATACTTACTTTACTTGCTTTACCTTATATTATTATACCTATAATACCTACTTTACCTAAATAGCTATAGATCTAGATTATTAGTTTTAGGTGCCTAAGGTAGTTCTATAAGGAATATCTTATCCTAGCCTACTATCCACTAAGATTTGCCTAGAAGGGATTAACTTTTTGCGTGTATTATAGAAACTTATAGTGTTTTAAAGTTTATAATATTATAATAAGCTTACTATAACTATAGAATAGGAAATAATATAATAGAGGTTATGCGTTTAATTCCCTAATATGTAATTTTTGGTTTTATATAGTATGCGTAAGATGATTTTTATAATTAATTTAACCTTAACTTATATAGCATTACTGTTATTAGTTTTGTGTAAGGGAAAAGGTCTTTGTGCCGCCCTACTAGTTAAGTAACTTTGCTTTAACTAGTTATTAGGAAAACATGTGTAATTATACATAATAATGCGATAGTTAGATAAAAAAGAAAAATAAAAGAAAGGGCGTGATTATAAGCGCTAGGCTTATAACCTATGGAAGGAGGGAAGGCTAAGAGATTAGAAAAGAAGATAATATAGAATTGCTATCTAGGAATTTGGAATCTAGCAGAGAAAAGAGAAGCTTATAAGCTTTGAATCTGCTAATCCAATAAATCTAGTTATCTAAACAAAGCCTCTAAACAGAGGTTACGATAAATCGTATTAATCGCGGTAACAAACGCGGCACGGGAGGCTGCATTGTCGGATGACGAGGCTAATGCCTGAGGCTGCGATGTGAGGCTGTGAATACCCTTAACAGTAAAAACAGCGCAAGGACAGCCCATGTGGTTGGCGTTGTTGGCGTTGGGAGTCCGAGGTTGCGGGGTTGCGGCTGCCTCCAGGTGCGGTGGGCGGGGGCGACGGGCCTGTAATTCGCCTGTAATTCCAACCATCTTTGCTGCCAGGGAGTGCCATGCAAAGTTGGTAGCGGGGCGTGGGACGTGGGATGTGGCCCTATCACGTGGTGGGGTGCAGCGCCAGTGAGCAGAGCAAGAAAACACCAAAAGACAGCTCCGAATAGCAACGCTCTCAATGAGCAGTAAATGCCCGCCTGCATACATTTGAAATAGAATCATTGCGGTAGACTTTTATTTCACTGCGATGCGCTGTTAATTCCATCACTTGAAACAAATCTACTAATCTCACAAACTTCAGGGGCTTGACAATGCGAGAAAGTTCTCGAGATATGCTAACCTCGCTGACAAGAGATCATCACAGGAACCAAATGTGATGGAATGGGTCGATGCACGACTTGGCATACGAACATGCCCGTTCCACAACAAGCAACAGCTCGTCCAAGTTGTGTCAGGTCAAGGTATTGATGGATAAACCAAGGGCGGGTTGAGCAGATTGCATCGACAGGCTCCGTGGGAATCCCAAAAATGCGCAGCAGCTTTTCTATTCTGTACTTTTGGGGGGTCACCACGTCATGTCTGACAAGAAAAAGGGGCCACTGTCGACAAAAAGTGAGTTGGGGGAAACTCGGCCCGCCTTGCGCATCGTCATGTCCGTCATCTTGGTCCATGATGGGTTTGGCCGTGTAAGAGGGAGAAGAAAGACCGACCGACCCCCCCCCCTTCCCTCGCTTGGACACAAGCATCAGATTCTCCCATGCAGGTGGTGCCAAGACAAGTCAGTGTTGGGTCGTCGCCTGGTGCAACAAACTCAAACGACAACCACGGAAACAGACACGTTGGGAACTTGTGCCGTTTGCTTGATATCCTGCAACGGCGAGCCCCTGGGAAGAAGAACAGACTCCTTTTGGGGAGTAAAGAGCTCTACTTCACATACCATCAGGAGCATCACACAAACAGAGTAGATGGATCTAGATTACCGGGCGCCCTGTGCGTCGCTGATGAAGATGTGATTTTTTTTTCAAATTCCAACATGCTAGATAGGTTGCAAGACTAAAAATAAATCATTCGCGGGCCCACACTTGGCCAAAGAGATCCGACCGGCAGTAACTAGATTCCGTTTGCAAACGACAACCCACCAGCTTCTACATCCACAGCCATGGAGTGTTTCAAGCCGCAAACTTCGAACAATCGCACGGGAGTCAAGTCCTTGGGCGTGCCAACAACACCCTTCGTTTTCAGGAGAATGAGCGTCTCTCTTATGGCCCTGTAAGCGGGCGCAAGACAGGCGAAAGAGAAGATCATGATCCTGAAGCCCATTTGTCGAGCCTCGTCCACCGTGATTGTCGGACTGGCGCCGTTCTCGACACTATTCAGCAGAAGCGGCCACGGTGCCAGATCTTTGACGGCCTGCGCAGCTTGTTCCTTTGACCTGAAGCCTTCGAGAAGACCGACATCGGCACCTAGATCCCGGGCTGTGCGCAGACGCTCAATGCACTCGTCGTAGCCGAGAGATTGCAGAGCATCGGTGCGAGCGATCAGGACAAAGTCGGAGCGCATGCGTACGCGTGCTGCGTGGGCGGCGCGGATGCGGGCGTAGTACTCTTCCCTTGGCACGACCTTCTTCCCGGAGAGATGGCCGCATCGCTTCGTCAGGACCTGGTCCTCCAGATGGGCTCCCGCGACCCCCGACCGAATATACTGCTCGACGGTACGAGCGGCCATGATCGGACCTGATGAAATTTCATCATGTCTGTCAGCCGTGACCCGTCTTTTCGGCAAGAAGAGAGAGGTAGGTAGGTAGGTAGGTAGGTAGGTGGCTCGGCAAAACAAAAGGGTATGGGTTGTGAGCAAGGCAAAAAGTTACGCACCTCCGTAGCCAGTATCCATGTCTGCAATCAGGGGAGGTCCGAACGGGTCCAAGTTCGCAATCATGTCCGCGTTTTCCCGCATCTCGTGAAGTTGTGCAATCGCCAGGTCGGGTTGTCCGAGACGAGAGGCCGTGGTACCGGCACCAGTCTTCGGCGGGTGGGCAAGAAGGGGTCAGCGCAATTCGGGGTTGATCCGGGGGCGCTGGAGATGGGGGACGGAGCATTGGCATTGCTCAAACATACCATGTACATGGCATCGAAACGGAGCTCGATGGCTGTGCGCGCCGACAAGCCGTCATAGACACCAGGACAAACGATGAGTTCGTTCGTCTCCAGAAGCATCTTTCGCAGCTTCGTGGCGCCCGAAACAGGCTCCATCACCTCGGCACTGACGTAACTAAGGGGAAGATAATCCAGCAGTACACTGCCACTGACATCTGGGACTTGGTCATGGTGACCGGATACGAGACCCATATCGCGGTCGAGGTGACCATCCAATGCCACTGCCTTTTCAATAGCGCTTGGGAACATGTTGAAGGTACGACGACGAAGAGACGGGCTGAGCCAGAGAGGGTCTCTTGCTGTTGAATTTGAGAAGGAGCAGACGTTATTTTTTGATTGACTCGAGTCATCAGGCCAGATAAAATGCCCTACTCGACGGACAGGCTTGGGTCTTTTATAACTCGACCGGTAGGTAGCCCTCTCAATTCAATCTACCAAGAGAGAAGGGGGGAGGGGGGGTTAACCGTGCGTACGGAGTAGTTCAGTCGTCATGTTATCTTCTCACGGAACGAATTGGAACCTGCGTCGGGGATTCCGCTCAAGACCATGATGAGAAGATACACGATGGGGAGTTGAAATTCTGTTACAGCATCATGTACTTCTGCCAGCGGCACCTACCTACTTGCACATACTGGTCTAGGCGAGCCTTTGTCTCCTCGCCACGGATTGGTCGACCTGAAATGTGACGCCGCCAGCAAGTAAGCTTATAAAATAACACTGTCTTAGTGTCGTGTCTCAAGTCTTTTGGCCGTCTATTGGCTGATAGCTGATGGACAGCATGGCCTACTTACTCCGAGCATTCTGGGGTTTGCGAATAATTTAGAATCACCGATACAAAGTTGGCACTTTTTACACCCGCCCCCCCCCCCCCCTCCGCCCCCTATCACCTCTCGTCGGAAGAAGTTGTACAAACATGCGGACGCATGACCCAGCGGGTCTAGGCTATGGTCTGGAGGCTTTTATTCTCCTCTTTTCCGACCATCGCCGCATTGTCGTGTCTCTGGCAACGTGAACTTGCTGTTGTTGTATGAATCACCAAACAACCTGTACAACGGAGTGGAGTGTAGCTACACCGATGGTCCGTTGCCAAGCACCAACGATGGTCCCGGCCGGGTTGAGCACGGGGCGTTGAACGGAGCCTGATGATGGAAGAGTAGAATGTGTCGATGGATGAAGTCTCCCATTTCCGGCCACCCAAATCATTCATTCCATGCTGCGGGAGCCTTGGACGACGTCAGGCAGAGATTGGGATACGAGAATCGACGAAAGCACATCAGACGGACACATCATGATAGGCCCAGGCGTCCACGTCGCAAATTGTGCCAAAAGTGAACGAGTGTGACCAGGTGACGACGTGCAGATGAGGTTATTAGACTTTGAAGCAGTCTGTGAAGAGCTGCGGGACGCAGTCGGCCTGCATTCACAGTCCAGCACATATATGTAGACGTTGCCGGATTTGCCAACAAGGTTTCACAGACGGGGTCAACCCAAGCACGATGCGACGCCGTGCTGCGTTGCATCCAAGATGCTTGTTTTCGGGGCAAAGGGGTCATGTTGTTGCCGTCATCACTCCGGCTTCCAACGCTGACGCCTTTATGACTTCATTTGATTGAGGCTTTCGAATCTTTCCCATCAGCACTAGACATTGGGAGACAACCGGAGACAACCGGAGACAACCGCAGACAACCCCCTTTAGATGATAACGCGACGTGGTTGGCCGATCAAGCCACGCCAAACGCAAATTTGCCCCAATAGGTCGGTCGCTGATTGCTCCACAATTTACAAGCGGGTCTGCATGGCGCGATTGGAGATTGGCCAGATTGCCCCGTAGCTCGCAGTTTTCTCCGCCCGTTTGTCAACGGCTTCATCAAAGGGCAGGGTAGGTAGGTAGGTACCAGGGAGAGGACCCAGAGGAGAGGGAGAAGAGGGAGGGGAGGAAACAAGAAAAAACCTTAACTGCCCTTCCGGTCACAGAATGCGCGCGCATTCTAAACACATCAACGTCCCTCACATGTGCTCCGATGAATAACAGCCCACCGAACAAGGACAGCGCCGATGGTGCCGTCAAGTACGATTCCGACAAGACGGACCGGCCCAGCAAGAATGGCAGCGTCTGGGACAAATTTTCTGAAAATGTCGACCTCGAACATGCTTACGTCCCCTTGCTCGCCTGCTGCTTCGTCTCGGGCCTGACAGATGGTACCATCTACAATGGTGAGCAGCAACTTGAGTCCATGGACTTCCAAGCTCGCACACGGATCACGGCCCTGGCTTCTAACGTGATGCGCAGCATACGGAACCTTCGTCTCCATGCAAACCGGTAAGCATCTATACAAGGCATTGGCTCTACAAGATCTACTCACACGTGGTTTACACTTGAGGCAACACCATATTCGTCGCCCTTGGAACCTCGGGCTACAACAACAAGCCGTACGGATGGGCTCGCTCGCTCTGCTCCATCGCCTTCTTCGTCCTCGGCTCATTTGCCTTCTCTCGCCTCTCTCTCCGTCTGGGTGGTCGGCGTCGCGGCATTGTGATGCTCTCCTTTTTCCTCCAGTCCCTCATGGTCATCGTGGCGGCTGCATTCATCCAGGGGCGTGTCATTGACGGCTCTTACCCACCAAAACGAACATCCATCCGCGTCGACTTCAAGGAACTCATCATCATTGCTTTGTTGAGCTCTCAGGCGGCCGGCCAGATTGTGGGCAGCCGGACGTTGAAGGTCGGTGAGGTGCCCACGGTCGTTGTCACGAGCATGCTCTGTGACCTCATGTCGGACCCAGCCTTGTTTACCACGGGGAGAAATGACAAGCGAAACCGGCGCTTCATCGCTTTCGTCCTGACTCTCGTCGGCGCCATTTGTGGCGGCTGGATTTCCAAGGCCGCAGGCAACGTAGGCCCTTCTCTCTGGACCGTGGCAGGCATCAAGCTCGTCATGGCATGTTGTTGGTACTTCTGGAAACCGGAATCCGACTTCGTAGTTTGAGGGGGAGGGAGCTGGTCCTGCGGGAAAAAGGAAATAAGCCGGACTGTGCATGTCATGTGTCATGCACAGCGTCGTGTAATCTGATGACAATCACGACACGGACGGCATGGTGCGTTCGTCCAGCGCGCGTGCACAATGAAGGCCATTCATTATCGTAGACAAAAGAAACCTTCTCTTCGACTTGACTGTCTGTTCGTTCAGTCTTGCCTTGCCTAAAGCTGACGCGAGAGACCCATCCGCCCCATCCGCCCCGCACCATGAGATAAGGTCCAATCACGCGTCAATGTGGTTTATCCACGCATCGCCTCATCGGAAAACGGGAAGGCAGGGAACTTGTTGGGGCATCCATTCCTTGTCTCACGGTTCCAATCAAGGGGCCCCTGGTCTGGTCACGTCACGTCACGCCGTTGGCTCGCGGAACGTTGGAAGCTTTACGGATTAAAGTTTCGTCAGGATGCACTTGCAGTCTGGCCGTGTTTGGCACCGTCGCATTGTCATCCTGCCCCGATTCAGTCGTGCGCATATCGATCCTGATCCTTCGCAGCAGCCTCTTTTTTATTTTTTTCCTCCTTTTGCCCCCCCTTTTCAGCGAGACCAGGGCTGGCGACGTCTGCCGGAGTGTTTTGCGCCAGAGATGCAGCATCGAAGGCCTAGACCGCGGTCCATCCCCATCACGGCGCACCGAGCTGAACCGTCTGTCTCAACCACCTTCGACAGATTTGCCGTGACCGGGCGAAAAGCCACCAGATTACTTGTTGCCATGTTGGCACGCACTGACGACTGCACTGCGAGCCTATTGCCGGAACCCGACAAATTGTTCTTCCGACGTCTCCGTTCATCGTGCTTCTCATCTCCGCTCCGATACAGCATCGACTTGTCAAAGTGATGCGCGACTGCGCCCGCCACAGCGAGAAGCACAACGGTATCTTGGCACATTAAGCTATCGAGAGCTTCAAACATACGATGCTTTTATGGAGTGCGGAATGTGGAATGGCCATGTGATACGAGCTTCCCTCCCGAGGAAAGGAACGGCCCAGACTCCATCAGATCGGATGATGCTTCGCCAAAATTGACAAGTCAGCCGCTAGCGGCCCAGGTCACTCGAAGCCTTCAAAAGAGACCAAAAAAAAAAAAAGACCTACCCAGTACCTACCAGAACAAAATGAGGATTTCCATCAGAGATCAGCTGGCCGCACTCGTGCTGCTCGCAGTGCTGATTGCCTTGACTATTGTGTCGATTCCAACATGGATCTACGTCCACAACTTCGTCACCGATGTCGAGTCCGACGGTCTCTCTCTGACGGCGTCGCTAAAAGCTTCCAGGGTCGATTCTGAACTCGACTTGCTCGGGACCATCAGCCAGACGGTGTCCACTCGCCTCCTTCTGCAACAGGCATATGTTGATTTTTACAACGAAAATGCGACCGACCCGTTCGCCGCTGCCCGGTCCGATTTGGAGAGCGCCATGAGCACGAATCGCCTCACTGGATTGCTCCAAGCAAGGTTATACTCCAGGAACCAGACTGGCGCAAAGCCCGGCGGCTTGCTCAATGTGACAGGCGCCGGTGTCGGGTCACAAGTGCAGAACATCCCTTTGCCTCATCTAACACCCAATGGCTCAAGAGCAAATTTGAGCGACACGGAATATGGATACCCGCCTTCCCTCTATCCCAACGTGTCTTACCAAGATCTGGGTTACCCTAACCCCCATGTACCGACCACGCCGGCCGTTGGCGCAAATGCCTTTCCAGGAGTCAGGGTAAGCGATAACGGCGGGCTCCTCCTTGGACCTTTGATGATCAACGAGTCGTTCGCGCTCATGTCATTGACCATTCCTGTTCGGTCGCTCAATGTCCAGGGTTTCATTCTGGGCTACATGACATTGATTGTATCGGCTGGATCGCTCATTGAGATCCAGTCTTCCCGGGAAGGACTGGGATCAACGGGCACCGTCCTGCTGGTTGGTCCCGACAGCCCCTCTAATCATTTCATCGCGCCCGTGATTCCGTCGAATGAAACCTACCAGCCCACCAAGGCCTCGTTGCGCAACTCCGAGGTTCGATTCGTACTGCCACCAATTTCGATTGCTGGACAAGCAGACCGACACTTGAAAAGAGGTTTCAAATCGGGCAATTACAGCAGCGGCTTTGCACTGTCACAATATGCCGGCATCCTTGATGTGTTTCATACGTTCAGCCCTCGACCGAACAACGCCAGAGCACTGTTGTCATGCAGAAACGAGCAGGATGTGCCAGTGGCTGTCGGAGTGGCTCGTCCCCAATCCACGCTTGTTGACTGGGCCGTCGTTGTCGAGAAGGCTGGAAGCGAGGCATACGGACCGATTGCAGCGCTGCGGAAAATCCTTCTGGTTTGTGTATTTGGAACGGCCGGACTTGCCGTGCTTCTAGTCTTTCCCTGCGCACACCTCAGCGTCGGGCCCATACGACGACTTAAGACAGCCACGGAAAACTCCATCAACCCGCCAGGATTTGAAGACGAGTTCGAAGACCACGATGAAGTCACACCGAGCTCGGGAAGAACATCATCCTCGGCCTCCGTCAAGGGATTCTTTGCTGGCCTTCGCCGAAAACTTCTGAAGCGAAGACGAGCAATGACACAAGCCGAGATCGACAATCATCGACGCACATTCAAAATTCCCGGGCGGGTCAACGAGCGAAAGCATTTCATCACCGATGAGCTGACAGAGCTGACGGGTGTTTACAACGAGATGACGGACGAGTTGGCGAAGCAATACACATCCTTGGACGAGAAGGTGGCTGAAAGAACTCGCGAGCTAGAGATTAGTAAGAAGGCTGCCGAAGCTGCAAACGAAAGCAAGACTCTCTACATTGCAAACATCTCGCATGAGCTCAAAACACCATTGAACGGCATCATGGGCATATGCGCCGTCTGCATGGAGGACAATGATATCTTGCGCATACAGCATTCTCTCAAAATTTTGTACAGATCAGGTATTCCCGAGCTTGCTCCTGTGGCAAGATGAAGCAGCCCGTTTGACTGACTCGGAATAGGGGAACTGCTTTTGCACCTTCTTGAAGACCTCTTAAGTTTCTCAAAGAATCAGGTTAGTCAACAAATTCGGCTGGAAGACGGAGAGTTTCGACTGGGCGAAATCAGGTCACAGGTCTTGTCTATTTTTGACAAGCAGGCCCGAGAGAGCGGTATTGCTTTCGACGTCAGCATCCTCGGTTTTGAGAGCGAGCAAGGAGCCGAGAATTGGGACCAGGCCAGCGTGACAAGGAAATTACTAGCTCTCGGCCCACCGGGCATGGGCCGCCTGCGAGATGCTCATCTTTGGGGAGATCAACATAGGATCTTGCAGGTCATCATCAATCTGATCAGTAACAGTTTGAAGTTCACGCCTGCCGGGGGCAAAGTACTGCTCACGATACGATGCATTGGCGAGATTGGGCCGAACGGTAAAGAAGGCAGGTCCTCCCGGAACAGCTCCTTGAGAGCTGGGCGAAGTCGGTTCAGAGGAAGCTCAGGGTCTACACAGTCCTACATCTCAAAAGCCACAACAACAGCAACAACAACAACAACGGGGGCGTCAGCAAGAAGAGATGGGACGGATGACTACAAGACCTCCAAGGTCGGCTCTCAAGTCCATGTCAGGGAGCGATCCCCAACGCCGCCGCCGCCTCGATTGAACGCCAAGCCATATCTTTTTGATTTCCGAGTGGAGGACACCGGGAGGGGCATACCCAAAGACATGCAAGAAAAGGTCTTTGAGCCATTTGTCCAGGTTGATTCTGGCCTGAGCAAAAAATTCGGCGGCACGGGTCTCGGGTTGAGCATCTGCTCTCAACTCGCAAAACTCATGGATGGATCCATCAGCTGCACGAGTATCGAAGGCGTCGGCTCAACGTTTTCGCTGAAAATACCTCTCCAACATGTCAAAGACGGCGCACCGAGCACCGCGTCGAGCAGCACCCGTTCCAGAGCGCCCAGCCCTGGTTCTGCCAACGGAGGATCCCATCGCAACTCGCTCAGCAGTATTCTGGTTCATGAACCAGAGGCGCCAAGGAACAGATGCACGGACAGATGCGCGGACAGATGCGCCTTCAGAAAAGACAACCAACCCCGCCTGGTCGGGCTCAGTACGCCTTTTTTTGCGCCAAGCCCAACACCGCCACCAACAAGCAGCAAAGACCGGAAGAAGGCTGCGATTCAAAAGGCCAAGGCCGACAAGGTCGAGCAGGCTCCAGGTCGTGGCGAGCTGCGGGTCCTCGTGGCCGATGACAACTCAACCAATGTCGAGGTTGTTAGTAGAATGCTCAAGCTTGAAAAGGTGCACGACGTCACGATCGCAAAGGACGGCCAAGAAGCATACGAGTTGGTCAAGGCGAACATGGAAGAGAACCAACAGTTTGACCTTATATTCATGGATATCCAGATGCCGAACCTGGATGGGCTGCAATCAACACGTTTGATTCGCAAAATGGGATACGTTGCGCCCATTGTTGCGTTGACGGCGTTCTCGGAGGAGAGTAACGTGAAGGAATGCATGGAATCCGGCATGAACGAGTTTCTCAGCAAACCCATTCGGCGCCCGGCTCTGAAACAGATTCTCACAAAATTCGCCACCATACTAGAAGGACTGGAAGTTTATTAGGGGATCATACTTTACACGGGTACATTTCAATGGCTAAGCGAGCGATGGCAATCAAAAGTTTCAACCCGTCAGCCGCATGACGTGACATGACAGCTAATGTGGTAGGTGTACGGACGTCGCGACTCAGAACGGTTCGAAGTCCATCGGCCTCAAACAAGTGCAGGACATCAGGATTCAGCACTGGTGAGTCGTGAGTCGTGGCTCGCGACTGGCTACCAAGTTCTAGCAGAACAAAAGGCGATCAAGATGTGTAACCATGATACCGCATCTGCGGCGGCAAGCCAAGGTGGCGCAACCAATAATTCACCTCTCAATTCAAGGGCTCCCGTTCACACCAATCATAATCCCGAATCGGCGGGCCGAGCTTCCTTTGTGTCGGGGTCTTTGGCCACCCCTTTGTGTGCTTGCTGTTGACCGCCATCTTACCGAGTACATGACAACAAATGCTGAAAAAAACGGAGGCATTGTATCATGGCAAGAATATTATAGAGTGTGAGAGATATGCAGAGCACAGTTGTATTTCTGTTTCGCCATTCATAATAAAAAAAAGGAAAAAAAGGGAAATGAAAAGGAAATAGAAAGGAAATTAAAACCCCCCCTTCCTGCCCAGTAGCCACGAGTCGGACGCATCTAGACGACAGATAACAACATCCACATCCCCGTTGCGGCCGGCCGGGGTCGGTCAAGTAGCACGAAGCCAATTGCGCAATGATCACTTGTGTGTCTGTCATACGATTCCAAAAAGTCGACTTTACTTCGGGATGAACAAGTCACACTTACTTGACTTTGTATTCTAGGAGAAAATTAAAAGAAGAAGAAGAAAAAAGAGAAAGAAAAAAAAAGAGCAGAGGAAGAAGAAAATCTCACATGGCACAGCGTCTCACAATGACACAGCCCAGGGCGATGAAGATGATACTCTTCGACATGGACAACTGCCTATTCGACCACCTCTTCTCTTTGCGGTGCGCCGCCTCGGCCCTCCAGCGATGCATTAATAGCCACCCGTCAGTCACCTCGCGAGTCCCCTGCAAGATACCATTCCCGAGAGACCAGAGCTTCTTCCACATGGACGAGGACGCGGCTCTGCAGAGGACTCATGTCGATCAAGCAGAACAGCTCTTCACCGACCACGGTCTGCCACAGCCGAGTCTCGAAGAAGTCGAGGCCCTGTACGCCATCTACAAAGATGCCTACGGGAAGAGTCGTCGAGCGGCGCCGGGGTCCGTCCGGGCCGTGGCACGTCTTCGGGAAGACGGCTATCAGATTGCCTCCATGTCGGCGCACGCGTTCGAGAAGCACGAGGCCATGGCCAGATTCCTGGGCTTCGGGGACCTCGTCGATGTCATTGTGACGGCGCCTGACGTGGCTACGCAGCACGCCGAGGACAGCGAGCTCCTCGACTATGCCGTCGGGCAGATGCACCATCCGGCGCTCGCCGTCGTTGTCGTGCGGCGGCACAACAACTCGGCAGCCTCGATCTCGTCGAACCCCGGGATGACGGTCATGCTGCGCTCGTCTCCGTCTCCGTCTCCGTCTCCGTCTCCTGCCCGACACTCCTCCCAGTGCTGCCGCGCCGAGCAAGGCACCAGGACGATGGCATCCTTCGACCAGCTACTCGACCACCTGCATGTCAGAACGAGGCGGTTCGCCCCCACGATCTCATGCAGCCGGGGCAGCAGCAGCAGCAGCAGCAGCAGCAGCAGCACGGTGGTCCTCGAGGGCTTCGGCATGGACCTGGTGACGGAGCCCCGCGCGGGCGGTTTCTACGTATCCAAGAGGGTGGCCAGATCGCTCGTCGAGAAGATGGGCACAGTTCTCGTGCACGTTGCCCGGAGGCTCCACGTCGCAGCCCTGACGGAGCTCGGCAGGATGATGCGCATGATTGCCGGCGCAGGCGCGGCGCCCCCGGGAGGCGCAAAGCTGCGCATCTTGATACCCGGCGGCGGGCACCAGCAGGCCAAGACGACGAGGGACGAGTCGCCGTCGCCGCCGCCGCCCCCCTGCGTCGTCGTCGTCGCGGTCGAGCGAAGGCACAGCATCCTTGCCGAAATGGCCAGACTCGATCTGGACACGGACGCGCACACGGATCCGGTCCTGCGGGCGACGGCCGACTGCCTGCGGTCGCATTGCGGCCATCTCACGAGGGAGCACCCGAGGCAGGCGATGCGCAGTCTCCGATCGGCCATGATTACCGTGGCCGAGGCGGCGGGCCTCCGAGAGGACCTGTTGATCGCGGGCGACAACATTGAGCCGTGGATCGGGTCCAGGACGAGGAGAGGGGGGGACGGAGGGGATGGAGGGGACGGAGGGGACGGAGGGGACGGAGGGGACGGAGGGGACGCTTGTCTCCCCTCTGCCTTTGGCCGTGATTAGTAAACAAGAAGTCGAGAACGTTTGTATGAAGACGAAGACGAAGACGTTGGTGGTCAGCACGATTCATTGCAGGGGCCACCTGCCCCCACCTGCCCCCACATGCCCCCATCTGACCTGTTGGGGTGGAGAATGGATTAGGTAATGGATGAGCAGAGTTATATAGGGTTTCATTAGGTAGAGGACTTAGTGAATACAAGCATCCTTTACCCCACTACTTTTTAGGTTAGCTTTTATGGTAATAAGACTAGGACGTTACTGTCTGTTTTTAATGAATTTGGCTTGCGAATATTAACGGACTAAGCAACAGTCTATTATCCTAAAGAGGCTTAACTAAATAATTAAACAATAATATAATTAAAATAATTGGAATAGCGAATAAAGACAGAGCACTATAGGCTTGTTAGGATAGCTATGGTTATAATAGAATAAATCCTTAAAAGATAGAGCTATAGTTACTATTAAGGAACAAGAATAACTACTAGCTATAGTTAGAAACCCTTCTGTTAGATAAGGCAAGATTACCTAGAGCTATAGTTTTTAGGAATAGATAGACATAAAACTGCGGATTTATAAGGAGACTTATAATAACTAGAATGACCTTTGCTAATAATACTTAACCCTAGGCTATTTCTGGTCGCTAATAATAGCCCTAACGAAACTTTAGACTCCCTAGGGGGACTCTGGATAATATAGGAAAATTAAAGCTTAGTGAATCCTAGCATCTAGCTAGAACCTTAGATCCTGGGGTGAATCTTAAGATAGCGCACCGGATCTTAGAATAGTATACTGGAAAAAGCTAACGAACCTAGGATTAGACATGGCTAGACTAGAGGCCTAAACTTATAACTTAAGGGACCTATAATAAGTGTACCTAAACAGGTAAACTAGGTAATAGGAACCACTATTTTCACACTTAGAGGATTAGAAGCTCTAGATAATAGGAATATACCACGACGGATAACATTAGACATAGCCTTAAAACTTAAGGAATTTATTAACTAGAATTTCTAGACTAGAACTAGAAAACACAATATAGGAAATTATATTTCTTTACATAGCGAAAACAGGTTATTACCACCTATAGACTCGCGGGCTTGCTAACACTAATAGTGTAGCTAGTCTAGGATAAGAAAGTAGGCAAAAGATAACTTTAGACATATAGATTAAACCTTATAACTTTAGCGCCTCTCTAAGAGGCACCTTAAGGCTAAAAACCTTAGTTTACGCACCTAATTATAACATAATGCGCACTAGCGCGCACAGGCCACTGCCCTGCTTTTTACCCTACTTTTGTCTCTACTATCTTACTTATAGCAGGCTCTAATTAGCTAGCATAGTGCGAATTAGGTTAGGATATAGTTAAGAAGAGGCAAATATTATAGGAAGTGCCTGCCTAGACTTTAGGGAGAATTATTAAGGGAAAGAGAAGCGGAGATTTTAGGAGGATAGGAAAAACTAAGTAGTCTAGCTTTTCTTTTAAGTTTTTCTTCTTAATATAATTATCCATTAAGCTAGCTAGCAAGAATTTTTAAGTTTATCTTAGGCAAACGCTATCTTTTCTAGTTAAAGAAATTTTCTTAAAGTGTTTTATATGTTCACTTATTTTGTTTCTCCTTAGGTTAAGATAGCATTAGACTAACCTTATTGTAACTTCTTCTGTGATTATAACTTTTTCTATAAAATAACTTTATGCAAGACCTTCTAGACACTTAGACTAGAGAGGATCTAGAGCTAAGTTTAGACACTAAATAAGACAAAGACTTATTAGACTTCCTACTAAGTCTAACTTATTCCCTATTATTAGATTGTTAGAAAGGGTTAATTCTTCTAGAATTTCGTTCTTTATTAATTAAACTAGATAACCTAGTTAACACTAGAGGGATTAGATAATAGATTACTATAAACAATCCCTTCTTCTTAATAGTAGCTCCTGCGACTCCTTCTAGAGTTACCTTCTCTAGGGTTCTAAAAGATAGGCTAGCAAAGGAGTACATAAAACATTACTAAATAATAGCAGTAATGTTAAGCGTTCTAAAAGAATATACTAATACCCTTACTTAACATATCTTTATCTAGGGCCTTAGGGGCAAAGCAAACATATAGTACTAGAACCTAGACTTTAAAGATTAGGGATAAAATAGGATATCTAAAAAATTCCTAGAGAAGTTTAAAAAGCTAGATCCTCTTTTTAAAATAGCGCTATAGAAAGAGGTAGTTAGTTTTACTTATAAAAAGGGTAAGACACTAAAGTCTTATATTTACTAGGCAAAGAGACTTATATCTAAGGTAAAGTTAGAGACATAAAGAATATTATTTACTAACTTTATCTCTAATTTAGTGGATAGGGATATAGATATATAATTACAGGAGTAAGTGTCTAACTATCTATTTTCTTTAGATAAATAGATAAGTGGCATAGTATCTAAAGACCTAACTATATTAGATTTAAAGGTTCTCTTATATAACTACTATTTCTCTGCTTCTAAGAAGATCTCTTAGTTAAGTAAAGAAGCTATAAGGCTAATAAATCTATTTTAATAGTAGATAGAGGAATAGGCAAAATAAGATAAAGAGAAGGATAATTAGATATTAGAGTTAGTTTAATAACTTAAAGCATTCTAGGCTTAGACTGCTAATAACATAAATTAAATAGCTAGATAATATAATTAACAGAAATATAGTTTAAATAACGCCCCTCTATCCCTAGGAAAATAAGTTAACGCTACTAGTTCCTTTGCAAAGGGAGATCTAGACTTTTATTAGTGTTTTAAGTATAGGGAATAGGGATATATAGGATATAACTATACCTTAAAGGATAAAGGGTTAATAGCTAATAAGGAATAATAACATAAACAATAGTTTTAGAATAGGCTTTAGATAAAGAGAGAATAACGCTAAGAGTTAGAGGGATAGATAAGGTCTAACTACATTAGTAATTTAGGAGGAGATTAAATTCCACCTCCTAGATATATGCCTATCCTAGGAATGTAGTTATTTATAACATCCCTAACAAACTACTAATCCCTAAGTTATGTTATAGATTAAAATAAAATTAGTTATATAGGCGCTACCGCGAAATTAATAAAGGGGAAGGCAAAAGCTTCTAAACCTATACTAACCTATAGATAAAACAAGAGAATCACTAAACCTATAGTTAAACTAGGGATAGTTATAGATAAACAAATCTAGAATTAAATTTAAGAGATTCTAGATTCTAAAGACACCTAGGAAACTTTAGACTAGGATAGACTAAAGGAGACTTAGCAATAGTTATAACCTATCTAGGAGATATCTAAGATAGAGTTTTAGAGGATATTACTAGCTTTAAGACCACACCTAGAGAGAACTATAGCACTAACCTAGGGACTAGCTATTTTAACCTTACCTTATAAAGTAGTAATAAAAGATAAAAGATACTAAGTCTGTCTAAGAATTAACCTAGACAAAAGCTTAACTTAGAAAATATTAGGGCTATAGATAAATATAATATCCTAGCTTTTAACTTAGGAAAACACTTAGGCAAAACCATAGTTCTAATCATAGTATTATAACTACTATAGTTAGCCCTAATTATACGCTAATAAATAGGATATCTAATATAATACTAAAGGAAACTAAAAGGAGACAAAGCAAAGTTAATTGTTTTTTATCTAGTAGAACTATACTAGGAAGCACTAAACCTAATATCTTTAAAATCCTTAGGATTAGTAAATACAGTAGTTACTTAGAATAATATCGCTAAATTAGAAGGTAAGGTTCTAACTTCACTAGGATACATTACAACGTATATTAAAGAAACCTAATATAACTTAGCCTTAGTTAATAGGGGATTAAGTGTTAAACTAGTTAGCGAAACTTATTTAGCTAAATATAGTCTCCTAGCAATATAGCTAAAGGAAAAGAGATTTGTTTAAATAGCAAATAACGCTAAATAGCCAATCTATTTATACGCTTACCTAAGAGTTGTTATAGGTAGAATCCTAGCTTTAGTGAAATGTTACGTTATGCCTGCTTAATAGGATTAGGAAATCTTGCTAGGAAAGGTTTAGCTACGCTATGTAAACGCTATTAAATACTATAGGGAAGAAAAGCTTATAATTATAGGGACTAAGGGACAGACTTAAACTCTACTGCTATACCTATATCCTAACTTATTTTAGAGTAAGGATAGAAGGAAGGCCTAATTGCCCTAGAGAACAAACCTAAATAAGACTATAAAGTTTATTAAAGATAATTATAAGATCCTAGAGGAAGTGGAGGAGATTCTAAAGGGACTAATAACCTAGATAAAGACAGAAGCTTTAAGAGTGGTTTTGAAAAACTAAACACCACAGATAATAATGCTAGCAATTATCCGCGAGAGGAAGTTATTATTATAATAACATTAGACAAACTTAGAGCTACAAATTTTAAGCAAACATTACTAGGGAATACTTAGGGAATAAGTCTGTGTTAAGGTGTCTATTAGGAGGATAGATAATTTAAAGGAAAAATTAATTTGGAGGATAGGAGAGATAAATAAGAACCTATTACAAACCTAGATAACTAGGATAGGAAGGATAACATAGAAGCTAGGATAGACAAAACTAAAATAATATTAACTGCTATAGTTATTTAGAGACCATAGGGAATCGTTAATACCCGTAGAACAGTCCCTAAGTTAGGATCACAGACAAAAATTAAACATTTTACCTCTTACTCTAATAGTTTAGTCCCCTTAAAACCTATATTAATAACTTAGCAAACTGCCTAGAATTAAGTTAAGCGTTAACAAGCTTCCTAGCATTTAAAATAGTTATTAAGTCTAAAAGGACAGAAGCATAGCTAAATCTTAGCTAGAGAGAGTCTAGGTTTACTATAGGACCTAATAACTACTAAAGAAAGAGATAATATAGGAATAGTTACAGAGAAGGACAAAAGAATAGAACCCAAGGATTATAATAATAACTAGGAAATAGAAGAAGATTAGGATAACTATAGGATAGGAGAGCTAGATCTATTAAAGATCTTAGGACACTTATTAGGCGTGAGAAATTAGGAGGAATAGGAAACAGACACACTAAGACATACAGGTAAGTGAATTTATATAGGAAATTAAGAAATCAAGGCTATCCCCTTAGAAAGTTAAAATCCCTATATAAATAAGCAAATTAGAGACTTAACATTAAAACCTAACTATAGGATAGACTATGTTACGGAGTCAGAACTTTAAAAGCCGTGATATCTAAAGCTAGACACTCTAGGACACAATGCAACCTGTATTTATATAGGAAATTAGAATATTAAGGGGTCCCCCTTAAAAGATAAGATTCCCTACTAAAATAAGTGGATTAGAGACTCTAACTAGGAAACCTAGGATAGGGATAGCTATTTGTTAGACTTAGGAGAATTAAGCGCTACGCACACTATAGGAAGCCAAAAGGCTAAAGTAAACAGACTTAGACAGGGCAGGTTCCTAATTTATATAGGAAATCAAGATCTTAAGGGGTACCCCTTAAGGTTCCGAAATTTACACATAAATTAGCCATTGTTAGACTTAGACCCTAAAACCGTCACTTCATAGTTTAAACAGTCACGCATTACTCTTAGGCACTGTATAGGGAACGTTTTATAACAGATAATGATTATAAGACTTTGCTATACCTTTAAGGAATGCTTTGTTTTAAAACTTAAGGATATTCGCACTATAGACCTTCTATAATATTACATACTATTAGTAAATAGAGCCTAACCTAGTAAACAAAAATAATATCGCTATTCTAGAGTTTATTACTAGTTCTTAAAGAAAGTATTTCTAGCTATAGAAAAGGCTAGGATTATTACAAGAGGGGACTTAATATAGGTCGCGCCCACGATATTTGCCCTAAAACCTAGCAAGAGAGAATTTTAAGTGGTCTATGATTATCGCGATATTAATAGCAAGATAATAAAGTTAGGGTACCTATATTATAATATAGAAGCTAATTTAGACTTAGTCCACTACGAACGCTTAAAGATTATATCCTAAACAGACGCCTTAAATGGATTCTAGGCTATTAGGATTTATCCCCCTAACAGACTAAAGATAGCGTTTACTAGACTAAATAGGATGTATTTTTATAATAATATAGCTTAAGGGCTAACAGAATCCCCCTTAATATACGCTAGGTTTAGAGACCTTACATTTAGATATCTTTTCTTCTAGGATAGGACAGAAAGTAAATCTATACTAGGTTACATAGAAGACATTAAGACTTCCTTCTCTATCTATATTAATAACTATTACATAGGTTCCGAAACCTAGGAAAAGCACTTTAACTTCTTATAGAAAAGATATTTCCCTTACGTAGCTTAGGCCCCTATTAGCCTAAGTAGATATAAGACTACTTTGTTTGCGGCGGAAGTAGATTGCGTGGGGTACTTATTAGAAGATAGTAAAATTAGGCTAGCCTAAAAACATTACAAAAGATTTGCTAATCTAGCGAAACATTTTACTAATTAACTACCTAAGACCTAGGACAAAATCTTAGTACTAATTTACCTTACGCCCTTTCTTAGAAAATTTATTCCTAGCAGATTAGACTTAGTAGTCACAATAAAAAGGGTGTTTTTTAAGAAGTCTTTTAAGACTATAAGGATAGGAAAACAGTCTGTTTAAAAGGAGAAGGTTTTAAGGGAGAAACTAATCTAGATAAACAATGCTTAGAAAGCCCTTTTAAGGATTTATAATAGCATTTAGGAGAATGCTACTTTTAGAGCCTACCTAGGGGTATAATTTCATTTAGTAACTAACGCCTCTAATACTAAAATAAGTGGTGTTTTGTTTTAAATAAAGGACACTAAAGCTAGGATAACTATAATAAACTTAAACTTTAATAAAGTTAGAATTATTATATAGCTTTCCTATAAGCTTAGGGATGCTAAGAAACAATACTTAATGCTAGAGAAGGAGATACTAGCTATAGTTATAGGTCTAAAGGAAACTAAGTGGCTTGTGAATAGGTTGCTATACGCCTTAAAGGTGTACACTAACCATAAAGGAATTATTAACTTAATAGCTAATTTATTAGAAATTTATAGCAAGGTTACGCGCTAGGTTAACATCTTACAGGAATTAAATGTTAAATACATCTATTAACCTAACATAACTAAGATCATAGTTATCACGGATAGAATGTCTTAATTACCTAATAAACTTTAGTTAGAACTATTTAAGGTAAAAAGGAGAATAGGAGTAGATATAATTCCTACGACAGGAGATTATCCTATTCTAATCTTAATAAATACAGAAATAATTCTCCTAGAGGGGGGAAGGGTAGACCTAAAGGTTTTGGAAAGAATCTCGCTAAAACTATAGGATTAGTTTAACTCCAAATAGTATAGAGAGATTCTAATAGCTATAGTGTATAGCTATTAAAACATACTAACTAAACAATAAAAACTAATCTAATGTTAATCCCTCTAATACTAAATCTTTAACTAAATATTATACTATATAGAATAGGATAAATCTCTCTTAGAGTGTGTTCTATTAGAGAATGTCCTAATAAAGCTCTAATAAGCTTATAATATAGCAAGACACTTTAGCCTAGCTATTTCCATGCAGAAGCTTTAGGGGAGGTACTTTTAGCTAGATAGGATAAAAGATTTAGAATCTTACTATTAATCTTGCCTAGTATACTAACAAATAGGGACAAGATTAGCAAGATTTACTCCAAAGACTATAACAATACTAGAACTATAGGTAATAGTCGCAATGGATTATCTTAGGCTAATTACTCCTATAGCTTAAAATAGGGACTTATACGTATTAATTGCTATAGACTATATAATAAGGTTTACATTAGGTTAATCCTATAAAGAAGCTATAGGAGACTTAGTAGTTAAAACTTAGAGTAAATATTAGAGTTCTATCTTTAGCTAGCTAAGAGAAATCTACTATAATAATAGGTCCTATTTTAAGAATTTAAACTTTACTACAATAGCTAAGAAACACAGGATAAAAGTTTCGTTTAGACTAGTATTACACCCTTTGTTAATAAGGCTAGCAAAACGCAATGTCTAACTAGTAAAACAATAACTAATAAAATAGGCGGTTAAACACAATAGAACTTTGTTAGAGTTCTAGGACTAAGCTATACTAAATGTTATAGTGGTTTTAAATAATCGCTATATATCTAGCGTAGGAACCACTCTAGTAACCTTAATATTAGGATTTAAACTATTCTTAAGACACTAAGGGGTAGACAAAGATATATCGCTAGATAGAAAAGAGGATAAGGATCTAGTCCTAATTAGGGAGACTAATTTATAGAAAGTAGACATTAGAGAGAAATAAAGGGAATTAGTTTAAATATAAAAGATTAATAACTATAAAGACCTAATTAAACCCTTAAGGAGTTTTAAAGTAGGAAATATAGTATAGGAGAAAATAGATAAGGAATATAAGTTAAAAGGCAAGTTTTATAAGTCTTAGGGAAGACTTTCTAGAGTGGTAAAGAAATTATCCTTAGTTATATATTAAGTTAAACTAATTAGGGGAGGGATTCTATGAAAAATACACATTAATAACCTAAAGATTTTTATCCTATAACCTAAGAGGCTTTAACCTCTAAGGTTAAACACATAGGATAACGCAGATTAGGAACCTAGGATAGGGAAGAATAAGGATATAGAGATAGGTGTTTAGGAGGAAGTATTATTATTATTAGATCATAGCTTAGTGTTAAGGTTAACACTAGTATTAAAAAATAGGTAGCCTGTTAGGGTGGAGAATGGATTAGGTAATAGATAAGCAGAGTTATATGGGGTTTCGTTAGGTAGAGGACTTAGTGAATACAAGCATCCTTTACCCCACTACTTTTTGGGTTAGCTTTCAGACCCCATCTGACCCCACCTGACCCCACCTCGAAACCCTGGCGCCGACGCGTCTGGACCCCAGACCGACCCCCGAATTGTCTCGCCGGGGCTGACTCGGACAGTTTTTGCCGTTTTTGCCCCATCGAGTCCATCGAGGCGACGATCCGCCGCCAGTCCGTCACAGATTATATATATCCATGTCCATGTCCACCGACTCCGTGCCGTTCCAGCCGTTCTAGCCCTCACTCGGCACTCTGCAGCTACTATCGTGACTAATAATAGTAAGCCGAGTCGTCTCATCACATCATCCATGCCTCGTCCATCGAATCTCGAACCCAAAATGCGTATTCCTCGATACGTCTGACGACCCAGGCATGGACACGGCTCAACCGACGTCGGATACCTTTCCGGATACCACGACGACATGCAGGTCCGAGCAAAAGTTGGCAAGTGGTGTCACCGTGAGCTACCAGGTCAACAAGCCTGCAGCAGCAGCAGCAGCAGCAGCAGCAGCAGCAGAGCTTCCATGCGCCCGGTCGTTATTTCTGTGGCTCGTGGCCAGTGGAGGAACAGGAATTACCATGTAGGGACCAACCTCCTCACGCCGCCTCACACATGCCGGCAGGAATGATTTGGTGTCTAGTTTTCCCTCTCTTTTCTGGTAGCTAATCCGGCTCTGCTCCTTTTCCAAAAAGTGCCATCATCCTCGCCATCACATGGGCTGCCCAGCCAAAGGCCATGAGATCGACCCTGTCTCACAACTTCATCTCCATCAACCCGCTCGATGCGGACGCGCCGACAACGCCGCAGACGTACCTGGGAGACCACTCGCGGTCCGTGATACCCGTCCCCGTCCATTCGCACAATGACTATTGGCGCCCACGGCCGCTTTACTCGGCCCTCGCGGCCGGATGCATGGCCGTCGAGGCCGATATCTGGCTTTCGCCCGACGGGGCCAACTTGCTGGTCGGCCACCATGCCTCGCAACTGTCCGAAGCGCGCACTCTGCAGTCGCTGTACCTTGATCCCCTCCAGCAAATCTTGGACAAGCTCAATCCGGCCGCCCAGGTCCAGGTTCCCGGCGGCCGGGGCCCTGTGCCCAACGGCGTGTATCAATCCTCCCCCGGGACCACACTGGTGCTCCTCCTCGACGTCAAGGGAAACGCAACCGACATCTGGCCAGTCGTGGACAAGCAGCTGCAACCTCTGCGGGAGCGCGGCTACCTCTCGAGGCTCGAGTACGACGCGACGGCGAACCTTGCGGCGAAACCGGTTCTCAGACGACGGGGCGGCCCCATCACCGTGGTCGGGACAGGGAACCTGGCCATGTCCTCCTCCAACATCACGGGCGTCGGATGCGACGCGTTATCTCGCTACCCCGACAGCTTCCTCGACGCACCACTCGGATCGCTCACCGACGCGTCGAATTTCGGCACCCTGCCGGGTTGCCAGGCAGAATCGCTGCTAGGTCTGCCTCTGGCCAAGTTCCACACCGCATCGGCTCCCTTCCCGCGCGAACTCGGCACGGTGCTCACATCGCTGAGCGCCAGCCAGCGCGGCAAGATGCGCGCCTCGCTGCAGGCGGCCGCGGCCAGGAACCTGACATCGAGATACTGGGGCACGCCCGCGTGGCCCATATCACGACGCGATCTCGTCTGGCAGGCGCTGGTGGAGGAGGGCGTCGGCCTGCTCAACGCCGACGACATCGAGAGCGCCGCGAGGCTGGAGTGGAACCGGGCGTACCGGGCGGAGCTCGTCTGGATGGGTGTCTCGTCTGCGTACATGTTGGTGGCTTCCCTCGTCATCGCGTACATGTACGACAGGTCGGGCAGGAACAGAACGCGGACGTTGATGGGATTGACGGCATCGGAAGAGGGGGGGGGACAACGAGACGGGTACAATTGATGGTGATGGACCATGAGCCGGATTATTCAAGTTAGATGCAATGAGTCCAGCGGTCCGACAAATCGTGTTACCTGTTACGCACGCCACGTTGAGCAAAGGGCGAAACAAACCCTCGGGGTCACGAGTTTCCGCTGAAGATGATGGGTGATGAATGCTCGGAAGATGAGATGGAGGATGGGAGATGGGAGATGGTCGTGTATAAGAGGCGAACGTGGTCCCATGGTCGGGGACTGGCAAAGTCGTGAAATGGTTGCTCACATCACACATGACACATCACCACCCATAACCCACGACCCTCCACAGGGTGCAGGGCGCGCTCGTGGCTTCTCAGCCCGGCGGGACCAGCGAGGGGAAGTGCCCGTCCCGGGTTCGGTACAGGCCCAAGTCTGGTGGACGTGATGGGGAGACCGTAGCGGAGACTCCGTAACGTATGGACAATAGACAGGGACGGACTATAATATCATACATGGCTATTATAAGAAGCTTTCATCGTTTATGAGTACAAGTGCGATGTGGGGGAATGAATAGGAAGGAATCTTTAAAGAGCATGCTTGTAAAGTGACCCTGCAAAAAGTCACACAAAAAAGCAAATATACTCTCGCTGACTCCGGTACAGGGAATCGAACCCTGGGCTGCTCGGTGAGAGCGAGCGATGTTAGCCACTACACCATACCGGATGCTGTGGTTTGGATGAGCGCCCGCCGTCAAAACAACTATATATTGCCGGAACCACAGTTCAAGTAACACCGGAGGTTCTAAAAGGTTTGGTCTGGTCGCGCTGACTCACCCACCACCACTTGCGTGCTCCCGACGGAAAGAGTTTAACCTCTGGTGTTTTGTTCCCCGAATCAAAAACAAGACACACACAGAGTCCGGCCGGCAGTACGACTACGCGATCCTCGTCGACGGCCGGCCGAGCGGGTCGGGTCGTTCGGCCTGATGCAGCCGCTCACCAAGAAGCCGCTCACGCTCGAGATAGGATACTGCCAGTGCTCGCCACCGACGCGACGCCGGCATGTTCAGATCAGGCACGCCGGGCTCAACGACCGCAGCTCCCGGGTCCCCTCCAGGCCGGGATCCACCAACATCGGCACACGTCTCCTGGATGAGGGCGACGAGGCCGAGTTTGTGCTGTGGGAGCTGCATCGTGGTTCCTCAGGCAGGCGCCGCCGCAGAGCGCTTGACGTGACGGGGCAAAGAAAAAAAAAAGCGCTGGCTGCTTCACTCACCCCCCCCCCCCCCGGAAATCTACGGGTCTTGCTTTCACTCGTGACAGGGTGCTGCTCATTGTCCCCCCCCCACCCCGCGTGTATATATATATATATATATATAATATTCGGATATTCGGATATATATATATGAATAAATTCGTTGCGGCAACTCCCATCTTTCTACGTCAGGGCAGCTCCCACCATTTTTCATACAGCTCTTCCAGCTTCACGTCACCCGGCTTCTGCAGATAACATGTCATGTCGGACTGCGGATCTACCTCTTTTCTGGTCTTGCCGTTCCCAAAGTGCCAGGCGAATCTGTTTCCGGCCCCTTCCCCCAGGTGCTCATAGTTGAAGTCCTCCCACCTGGGCTCCTTCCTCACGGCGCTCAGATGCGCCGCACTGCCCGGCCAGATGCCGTAGACACGACCTCCGGGTGTCGCTCCGTTGTACCATGAGCTGCAGTTGTCCGAAAGCACCGTGGTGGCGAAGAAGGCGTCGCAGTACTGCACAAAGTCGTCGGCGGCCTTGGCATCGGCGTCGATGGACTTGATGCCCTCCCGGGATGCCTTGCGCAGCATCTTGGCGAGGTACGTGAGCTGCGACTCGACGGCGTGGGGGACGGTCCCGGACGGCGCCGTGCCGTGCGGGCCGTGCAGGAACAGCAGGTTGGGGAACCCCGGGGCCGCGACACCGAGGTACGTGTACGGGAAGCCGTGGTCTCCGCCCGGCCTCCACAGGTCGCCGAGACTTCTCCCGCGGGCGGTGATGGGAAACGGCGGGATCAGGTCCGGCCGCGACCCCGTGGCGCAGATGACGGCGTCCACGGCCCGGTGCCTCCCGTCGTCCGTCTCGATGCCCGTCTCGGTGAAGCGGCGGATCCTGGTCTGGATCAGGTCCACGTCTTCCCGCGCGATCGCCTCCAGGTACCCCGGCCCGGGCGTCAGCCGGCGACAGTTGGGCGGGAAGTCCGGCAGCAGGCGGCCCGCGAGCTCCGGCCTGGAAGCCAGCCGCCGCGTCATCGTCTCGGTGAAGCTGTCCCTGAGCCCGGAATTTTCGGCGGTCTCCCTGAGGAAGGCGTCGAACCGCCTTCAGTACTTGTCCTCGACGGCCTTCCGGAACCCGAGGTACGCCTCGTCGTCGTCGCGGAACGCTCTCTGCTCCGCGTCCGGTATCGGCTGCGCCTCGAGGCTCCTGTCGTCGCCGGCCCAGCTGGTGGCTATCCACGTCTTGCTCCGGGCGTAGTGGTCGAGCCGGGACACCTTGCCCGCCAGGTTCGCCACGATCTGGATCCCGCTCGCCCCGTTGCCGATGACGGCCACCGGCCTGCCGGCCGGGTCGTACGAGGGGTCCCAGTTCGAGGCGTGCCGCAGGTGGCCCTTGTAGCCCGACAGGCCCTCGTACTCGGGCATTTTCCAGTCGTTGAACAGCCCGGTGGCCGAGATGACGAAGTCGAAATCCCGCTCCAGGACGGAACCCGTCCTCTCCTCCACCACCTCGAGCGCCCAGACGCCGGCTGACGAGCGCCAGGCCGCGGCACGGACGCGGTGCCGGAACTTGGCGAGCTCGTAGACGCCGTACTCGCGCGCCACGGACTGCCAGTAATCCCTGATCTCCGCTCCCGGGGCGAACTTGTCGGACCAGTCCTTCTTCGGCGCAAATGTCGACTGGTAGACGTGCGAGGGTATGTCGCAGCGCACGCCGGGGTATACGTTTTCCAGCCAAGTACCGCCCTGGCATAAGTCAGAACAACATCTCGAACTCGCTTCAACGAAACCAAAATATGTTTTTTTTTTTTTTTTTTTCAAAACACGCACAAAATCTTGGTTCTTTTCGAAAATCTGCAACTGGATGCCCGGTACTTTGGCCGGCAACAGGATGCCGGCGAGGATCCCAGCCAATCCCCCTCCGATGACTGCCACTCTGAGAGCCCGGGGCTCGTCGATGAACCTGTTCACAAGCGGGATGTGATGATTGCCGTATGAGAAACCGGACCCTCCTGGCTTGCCCCCGTCGAGCAAAGTCCCTGCCGGTTGGCTCGTCGGGCTCAGATCGACAACAAGGGACGCCTCGCCCTCCAGACTGGCCATTTTCGAAGTCGTATCCCGAGAAAGGGGTTGCCAGACTTTTTAGCTCCTCGGCCCCCGTCGTCCATCGCCAACGAGACGGAACGAGACGGCTACTTAAAAGGTATGCTGGCCAGGCGTGCGTGCCGTGCCGGTGTGCTCTTCCCCCGGGGGGGGGGGTATGGGGGGGTGTGTGTGGATCAAAGCTTTGCCAGAATATGCGCGCGCGCCCGCCATGGAAAAAAAAGCACGTAACAGCGCCCCGCCATCGCATCATCTTTTCCCCCATTTTCCACGGACCAAACTGGGCAAGGGACATACATGCACGGAAGAACAAGAAAGAGCAGTTTTTATTTTTTTTTTCCTCTCAAATCACTAATATCCCTCAGTCGCGTAGTCGCGCGGTAGCCCAAAGCGCGCGTCTTTTTCCATGTGAGAAGAAGAAGAAGAAGAAGAAAAAAAAAGCCTCTAGTTGTCGCGGTCGTCGTCCTCTCCCTCGTCACGACGACCCAAGAGGCCGCCCAGACTAAGCGCGGTATCGGTAATACTAGCGCCCAGATTGACGGCATTCTTGGCAATATCATCGCCTCCTTTCCCTGTCCTGGACGTCCCGGCTATACTATCGCCCAGTTTGACGGCATCGTCGGCAATATTCTGGCCTCTATTTCCCGTCCTGGATGCTGCTGACGTCGGAGTCAGTTGTGGACGGGGGGGGGGGGCTCGGGCATCCATTACTTTGGCGGCGAATCACTTACAGCCGGGGTCCCTGAGCGGCGTCGCTGCCGCAAAGGCGGCAAGGGAGGCGACCAGGGCGATGCTAAAGTTCCTCATCATGTCGGATTGTCGGGTTGGGGTTGAACAGGGAACAGTCTTAATTGGATCTTTTGGGAAGAGATGAAGCGGTTTTGATCGTGCAAGATAAGAGATTTGCTCTCCAGTCGTGCAAGTCGTCAATCATCAACGTGGTCACGGGTATTTATGGTAAATTTGTCCCCCAAGTCCAGAAGTCCCAGGACTGACTTGAGAGACGGGAACGCGATTCAGGTTTCGCACCTTTCCTGCACGTTCACCTTCACATTCACAAGCGAAACACGGTTGAGCGAGTCGCGGCAAATGCTGCCTTTTCGTCGTCAAAAAAGGTTCAGGTTCGCATCGTCAATCGGCGGCTTCGAACGCCGGCCGGGGGGGGGTGGCAAGAGAGAAAAGTTTCGTGCGCGTCAAGCCGTCCGAGCGAGTCGAATCAGTCGCCGCCAAGCCGCTTGTTTCACCTGTCACCCGTGTCGGGAGAGGGGAGAGGGAGAGGTGTCATGTCATGCTTTCGGCAACAACTCTTCGGCAAAAACAGAAGGACCAATACATACCTCGGTAGCCTTGCTGACCCCCCACATCAAGACTTGCCCACCCGTTCTAAACACGATGCTCGGCGTCGGGGCATGTCTTTTCTTTTTTTTGCAACAGCATGGAGCCTCGCATCCGGTCATCAGCTATGAAGCCGCATGTGACTCATTCGCACTGCAAGATGCGTGCGACGGCAGGGGGGTAACAATTGGAAGCGGCCTTGTCGGCCATGTTCCACTCCAGCATCGCTGATGCAAGTCTGCAGAGTGAGTTATTTGTCGCCACTGCCAAGGAACCAGAACCAGAGCAGAACACACACAAGACAGCCTCGATGGTATAAAAGGCGCCCATACGCTCGGCAGAGAGAAACCTGCATTCGCCCAAAAAAATGTCATCCCTTGCCTCCCATCTTCCCAAATAAGAGCAGCAGGCTCCCGCTTCTTCCACGAAACAATGCTCGGTCACGCCAAAGGCCTGTGTGTCAGCTTTGCATTTGCGGGCGCTGTTTCGGCCATCGGCAATGCCACAGTCAAGAACAACTGCGCTTTCCCAGTGACGGTCTGGTCAGTTGGCAGCGAGTTGTCTCCCGGCAGCACCATCAACAAGGGCGAATCCTACTCGGAGCGTTTCGCCCGGGACCCCAAGGCCGGCGGTCGCTCCCTCAAGATCACCCGCGAGGCTGATGGCTTATTCACAGGCAAGCCGCAGACCGTGTTCGCCTATAATTTGAGGGACGGTGCGGTCTGGTATGACCTCAGCGATGTCTTCGGAGACGCCTTTGCTGGACACAAGCTGGTTGAGGGCGCCGCCGACACATCGTGCCCTTCTATTGTGTGGCCGGAAGGAACCCCGCCGGCTGGTAGTCAGGTCAAGAATTGCCACCATGGAGCAGACGTGACCTTGACTCTTTGCTCCAACTAGACTGGACTTTGGGCTCTTGTGACAGGCAGGAGGGACTCAAGGTCGAGCCGACGTGATAATCGGGCTGGACGAGCAGCAGTACATATGTCCATGTGGGAATTGTGTGGTTTGAGGTTCTCCGTATCAACTATCTGTTAGTGAGAGTTGTGTATCTAAGACGCGCAATGATCCTTCAAGACTCGCCATAGGCCTTCTGCCGCTGTCGGAAGATCACGCAAACTGATCTCAAGGTAGTGAACTGTTAACTTGCCGCATTCGACAGCTTCTGACGGGCTCTCCAATTTCCTAAGGAATTCCCACGGTACCACCGCCTTGTAAAAGTAAATATGCCGAGCCAGAACGCCCGGTATCCCAAGCACGTGCACCACCTGTTCCTTTGCCTCGCTCGCACTGCCTCCTCGCGATAGTTGCTCTTGCGCTAATCCAATAAGGACACTGGCAATGTAGGGGTCTTCGTGTTTGTTCTTTAATCGGAACGGCCGTACCTTATTGCTTTTCTTCGTGAGATGCTGCATCCTGAGCTGGGATATTGTCCAAAAATTCAGGTAAGCGAGGCATGGTATCCCTGACTTCGAATCATAGATGCCTCCCGTTGCAAGCCGGACAACACGCTTCCCCCCGAATCGAAAGACGATCTGATTAGGTCTGAGCTTGTTGTCGTGAAGTCGACGCCATTTGATCTCATCTATCCTAAAATCACAACCTGTCAGCTTCTGCTATCTGTCTAAATCTCGTGAGGCAGGCCCGACAAACGTACGGTGACTCCACGATGTCAAGTTTCGCCAGTATTTCCTGAACGGCTGATCGATGTATTTCCGGGCTATAAAATGTTCTGAGATCGTTTAGTCCGTCGAGCCAATCTTTGGTGGTCCGTCCAGGCTCTGATTGTTGCTCTGTTCTCCCTTCGATCGATTCTTTCGGTCGCTCGTCCTGTTCGGCCGCAGTCTGTTCTGACACTGTCAAGGTTCCTTGAAATTCAATGTCCAAAATTTGCAGCTGAGTTTCGTTCCAAACGATTGGTGGCACGTAGACTTGACGCATTTCGTGACCCCGCAGAAGCGCGCTGATCGAACCAGTCTCAGGTCCACCAGGACGCAGCCGAGGTCGTCGTAGACTTCCATTCAAACAAGCACGTTTGGCTTCCCTGTCGCCGACATGAATTGCTGCTTCACTTTTTGTTAGTGCGCCGTAGAATTTTTCGGGGTCAGCTTCGGAATGGACATGCTGCTGCGTGTCGCTCGATTGCAATAGCATCGTAGGCGCCATCTTCTTTCGCCGGATTTGGAGAACACTACGGTGTGGAGGGAGAAAGAAGTGATTGCCATTCTCAAGGACGCACTGGCCCGAGTATCTGAGTCTGGCTGACTCAGCACTCAGCACACAAGGTTGTTCTCGATGTCACTCACATCACGTGCCCCATCCCTTTTTTTTTTTTGTGGTGTGGCCCTCGGGAATCGATAACCAAAAAAATGGGGCGTGGCACGAGTGTGAAGAATACCTCAATTGAGCGCTGAGACTTATCGTGTGACGAGGGGTGCAACACTAATAACCTTGCTCGTCTCAAAACGACGCGACAGAGTACCCCTAAGCCTGGCTGCCTGGCTAGCAGCTAGCTCGAGATGGGCATGGTCAAGATCGCCACTGGAAAATTTTGTGCCGAGGCTCCGTTGGAATTGTTCCGTTCGATTCGAACGGCATGACGTGGTGCGAAGTGCGTCTACAATAAACTTTCCAACAAACCGTCCTTGAAGCCACCTTGCATAATATTCGGTCACTGCATCGGGCTGAACAGCAAAAACAAGAGGTGGTGAGCCAAGGATACCCCCAGATTGCTTGCGCGACAATGGATCTCGAGGTTGCGAAGCCACTGACCCTTCCGTGTGGTCTCACGATCCCCAACCGCCTCGCCAAAGCGGCCATGGCGGAGGGATGGGGTGACAAAAGACATCTGCCTCACGACAACATGATTGAGACATACGGATCCTGGGCGGATGGCGGATGGGGCCTCGTCCTGACTGGCAATGTGCAAGTCGATGTTGAATACCTGGGACAGGCGGGAGACACCTGTGTCAACAGCAATATTCCACGGCAGGAGCTTCTCGAGACGTGGAAGAGATGGGCCAAGACCGCCAACGGGCATGGAAACAAAACAATCGTGCAACTAAACCATCCGGGGAGACAGTCGTTGCCTGGCGCCGGAACCCACGGATTCTTTGGCAAAACAATCGCGCCTAGCCCGGTCCCGGTCAACTTGGGTGATGGCCTCATCGCCAAGTTTATTAGCCGCGTCGTATTCGGGACTCCTCGGGAGATGACGATAGCCGACATCCAGCACGTAATAGGTCTTTTTGCCGAGGGAGCAAAGCTGTGCCATGAGGCAGGGTTTTCCGGGGTCGAGATACACGCTGCTAACGGCTACCTGTTAACTCAGTTTTTGAGCGCCAAGACAAACCACCGAACCGATGCATACGGTGGCAGTCCCAAGAAGCGCGCCAGAATTGTCGTCGAGGTTCTGCAAGCAGTAAGAAGAGTGGTGCCCAAAGAGTTTTGCGTCGGCATTAAGCTCAACAGCGTCGACCACCAGAGCGCAAAGGAACTGGATGGCTGCATTGAACAGCTGGAAGACATAGGAGCTGCTGGTATCGACTTTTTGGAAATCAGCGGCGGCTCATACGAAGACCCATTGGTAGGTGTCGAATCCTGGAGCGTCGACGAGGAAACCTCGAGCGTGAGACTGACCGAAGACTGATGGAAATTTAGATGATGACGGGCCACCCGGACAAAACAGTATCAGGAAGGACATTGGCCCGCGAAGCCTTTTTTCTCGAGTTCGCGCACGCCATTCGCGACAGATTCAAAGGCGTCCCGCTCATGGTGACGGGCGGCTTCCGCACGCGCAAGGGTATGGAAGCAGCAATTCGTGATGGTGGCTGTGACATGATTGGCGTAGGTCGACCCGCGGTGCTCAACCCTTGGTTGCCGAAGAATATCATTTTCAACAGGGAACTCGGGGATGATGATGCGAAATTGTACACCAAAGCGGTTGCTCCCGCGTGGCTAAGTCGCATCCTCGGGATAAGATCTATCAATGGCGCGGCCGAGTCTGTGAGTTCCCTCATTCGCGGCAGAGTCTCTGGATATTACTGACCAAGGTTGTAGCATTGGTATGCTCAGCAGATTCATAACATCCTTGCAAGACGGTAAAAAGGCATACGGCAGACTTTGGTTTCTCTCGTCAGGGAAGAAGTGACGTTGACTGCGCCGAAGTGGCTCGATACTGTTCTAGGAATACTCGTTAATAGAGCAATTGACTTCATTCCCCATCTCCGAAACTTGAATGCCCACCTCTCGTTGTCTCTCGTTGTCGAGGCTAGCAGTCACGTACTCGCTGGTCAATCAGACCCTTCATGTGAAGCATTTTCTGCCAGGTGTTGAATTGGCTGCTGACGAATTTGCTGATAAGCTAGCTAGCTGCCTTGGAAGGTCATTGCGATCTTCAAAGACTTCCCTGACAAGGTCTTTATGTCATCGCTGTTACTCGCGCTGATCTAGCTAGTGCAAGGGAAGCGTTATAGCGAGCTTGAATAGGGGTTCTAGGTCACATGCTAGCCACATCCTCGCCAACAGGCCACATCCCTTTTGTCAATCTTGGCTCGTAACACAGGGCTTCTATTGCGGTGCGGCCCCTGGTAATTCTAGTGAGTGGACTGGCTAGTTCCTGTGCCCTGAGAATTACAGGGGACACGCACCTGCCATTCTGTGTTTAGTGTGGCTCGCGTCTGTAAATCTTCGTAACCATGCATATATGAGTCAAACACCATCCCCAGCAGCCTTGACTAAATCCCAGCACTTCCTCATTCCCGTGCCCATCGACTCCCCCTCCACATCTGAGGTCCACCTCACTGGCCGTCCAGCCAACAACGTTCCCTCGCAGTCGAGGTCTCCCTCGCCCACCAATTGGAACATGTGCACATGCATGGTGAGCTTCAAATGTGAGAACAGCCAGGGCACGCTGCCCAGTTCCCCCACGTGTTCGAACTTCATTCCGGTTGCTTTTGGCCCGAGCATACCGGCGACATGCGCCTTGGCCATCTCCGTGCGCTGCCTCTGGGAGCATTTGGCTGTTTCGGGGACGGATTTGCTCGGGAACTCCCACAGGCCTGCGAGAAGACCCTTCTCCGGACGACGATGTATTAGGTAACTTCCATCATGACGCTGGATGGCACAGACGATGTCTTCCTCTACCCGGACAGGCTTCTTAGCCGTCCTGATGGGAAACCTGCGTGCGTAGTTGGACATGGCTTCTTGTCGGGCTTCGACTTGCCTTCCCGCTGTGTTGTCTTTCCCGGATGGTCGTTTGGCCGGGGGGACACCAGTGAAAGCAAAGGCTGCCAGGGTCATTTGTTTGGACTTTTCTTGTTTCTGATCCGGCTGTGCATTGGCGGTGGTCGTCTTCTTCTCTCGCAGTGCCTCGAGCTCTGAGCCTTGATCGACATCTTCTTCGAAAGGCTCACAAATGGGGCATGCGTCCTCGATATCCGCAATAGGGCCAGTCTTGGCGGGCTGGCTCATTGCCTTGGCCTCGCCATACACCCGACACGATTCGGTGATGGGGCAGAGGGCGCAGTTGGGCCTCGGTGTACATATCGTGCTGCCCAGTTCCATGAGCGCTTGGCCCCATCTTCCCGGGCGATTCGACACCGAGGATTCCGGATCCTCTCCATTCTCGCGATCTTGTGACACGGCTTCAACAAGAGCAGCAGCGGCTGCCCATATGGTGTCGATGACCTTCTTGTCAGTCTTGACGTTGCCATAGATTCCCAGCTGCCGGCTGAGCACTCGCAGCACGTTTCCATCGACCATGGGGGCCGCCCGCCCGAACACAATGGCTGAAATCGCACCAGCCGTGTATCTGCCTACGCCGGGAACCTTGGCCTCGAGGTCAGCAGCGGCTGATGGCAAAAGCCCCTTCATGCTGCCATCTTGGACGACGATTTTGGCGGCCTCGTGGATGCGTGTCGCTCGACTGTAGTATCCCAGCCCGCGCCACGCCGCCAACACATCCTCGGCGTCTGCAGCAGCTAGATCATGTATTGTCGGCCACCTGTCCATCCATCGCCTCCAATAATCAACGACCACCGCCACTCTTGTCTGCTGGAGCATGATCTCGCTGATCCATACCTCGTAAGCGCGCCGCTCCAACTGCTCCCGTAGTCGGTCATGGTCACGATGCAGCGCGGGGCTGGCATCGATCCAGGGCTTGCGCCATGGCATGGCGCGGGCCGCGCTGACGGAATCAAACCATGACAGGAGGGACCGGCGATGCTCGTGACCGCGATCCTCGCATAGAAACAGCGGTTTGTGATAGGATAAAGAGTGATGTCGTCCCGTGGAAGGCACACAAGGTTCTGATCCAGAGGCGGTGATAGGCCCAGCCGCAAAGAGCGAGCTCAAGACGGCGTTGGTGTTGTCTTTGCTGGTGCGAGCATTGGATACCTTGCGCCTCTTGGTGCTTGGAGCCTCGGCTTCGGCTTCGGCTTCGGCTTCGGCTTCGGCTTCGGCTTCAGAGACGAAGATGTCGTCCTCGTCGATCTTGACAACGCTGTCGTCACTTGGAAGCGTGTTGCGACCACGTCTTGTTGTTCTACCCGTCTTGGGCTGACTAGGCGTGATCTTGGACGGTGATAGCCTCGCAGCTCGTTTACCTGGCATTTCGACGCGTCACCGCTGGCAGAGAAAAATGTATTACCCGGTGGCGTGGCAGTTGCCTTGTGGTTGTGATTTGCAATGCGCGTGCTTCTGTTTGGCGCGTCTCGGACAGGACTCGGACCCCACTACGTGTCATACATGTAGAGTGTGTGACCCATGCCCAGCCGTGCGTGCGTCTCACCAGTCTCACCAATGAATGGCACCAGCCATTTGTTTGGTGGAGACTTGTCGACTTGCAATCCTCGGAGCAAACACCCGGATTTGAGCATGTCCCTTGGCGAATGACCAACCACGACGCGGGCATGGGCATTGCATTGCGGCGCATAATCGCTCGCCAGCCCCTCCGGAACGCCCTGTGCGCCCTGCGACCCTGCGCCCCTCCAACCCCTCCGCCCCTCCGCCGTGACACCCTGCAGCTGCAGGGCCCTTCGTCCTGCGTCAGCACAGCCCGCCCTCCAGTCCCCAGCGGGCCCTTTCAACAAACGTCGACGCCGGGACGCCGGGCCGCTGGTCTGCATCATTCATCATTCATCATTCATCATTTTCCCTGCCCGCAGACCGACCACAGAGCCGTCACAGTCCATGCGCTAGGAAAGGAAAGATTTCCGGACCTATTGCAAGCCCCCCATTCGTCAAGCAACCAACCACACTTCAGTCTTCTTGGCGTCCCATCAGCCGTTCCATGTCGTGGAACCCCCCCGCGGGTCACTAAATGCTAATACCGCGTTTTTTTTTTTGAACACGCATACCGCGTTAGTCCTAAAACAGAACAAGTATCTTTTCGCCTAATTGCCTCCTAAATAATCCGTATACTAGCTAGCTAGCTCTCTTCAGTGGCGAAAGCAAGCGGCTCGCTGGCAACGCTGCGTCACAGTTATCGCGAGCATTACAAGCATTGCATCTCAGTTCATAGTAAGAATTAACGGACACGAGCCATGCTAAATTTAGGTGTGTGGACCGTCACCCGAATCAGGACTAACGCGGTATGCACATTCAAAAAAACGCAATACATATTATGTATGTACTCCGTACTCCGTACTCCGCATGTATGCGCATTTATGTAGTGACCCACCCACCACCCGCTGGTCCAATTCACCTTTTTGTGCGCGGGACTGCAGTGTACGGATCGATCAGCCTCTTCGGCTCTTCATCCTCAAGACTGTGTTAGTCTTGGGTGACCTGCATGTACGAGCCGTGGACTTTTCCTTCTTCATTCTTTCTTGTCGTCGTCGTCGTCGTCGTCGCATGATCCGATTGGCAAAGCGTCATTGACACCACGCCGATAAGACGATCCGACCGATTCCTTGACAAGCCCGCTTGGGCATCAATCTACTACTACACACGTCAACATGTCACTCACCAAGAGGGACTCCCACGGCAGTCGCGGGGCCGCCGACGACAACAGGGTCGATCACCATCTGCGCGTGTCTCACGAAAATGACTCTGCCGACCAGGTCTTGGAGAACCTCGGCTACAAGCCCGAGCTCGCGCGAAGCCGATCGACCTTCCAAGTTGCCTTCATGTCCTTTGTCCTGGCCTCCATTCCTTATGGGCTGGCTACTACTCTGGTGTACCCTCTGACGGGAGGAGGTCCCGTAGACATCATCTGGGGTTGGGTCGCCGTGTCGGCAGTTATCCTCTGCGTCGCTTCCTCCCTCGGTGAAATCACCAGTGTATATCCTACGGCCGGAGGTACGTTTTTGAATTCTGATTCCGAGGCGCCCGTTGTGAGCTCGTTTGAATGGCAGTCAGTCTCTGGCTTTCGCCCTCGCGAGGGGAGGGGGGGGGGGGCAGTTTCACCACAACATAGTCCACCACGTCGAGAGCCGTTCTGCCTGCAATGCTTCGACCACTGACGACATCTAGGCGTCTACTACCAAGCTTTCATGCTGGCGCCTGTCAGGTGGCGCCGCATCGCCAGTTGGACTTGTGGCTGGGCATATCTCGTTGGCAACATTACCATTACTCTTGCCGTGAACTTTGGTACCACGCTCTTCTTCGTCTCCTGCGTGAACGTCTTTGCCGAAGATGCGGATCATCCCGTCTTGGAAGGAGCTCCATACCAGGTCTTCTTGATCTTTCTCGGCGTCACACTCTTGTGCAACGCCGTCTCTGCTTTCGGCAACAAGTGGCTTCCTTGGCTCGATGTAAGTAAAGCAGCCAACCACCTAGAGGGGGGGGGGGGTACACGCTGACGGAATGACGACAGACGGCCGCTATTTTCTGGACCTTTGCCGGCGTCATTGCTATCATGGTCTGCATCCTCGCCATCGCCGCCGAGGGCCGCCGCGACGCCAAATGGGTCTTCACCCACTTCGAAAACAACTCGGGTTGGCCAGATGGTTGGTCTTTCATGGTTGGCCTTTTACACGCCGGCTATGCGACCTCGTCTACCGGAATGATCATCTCGTGAGTCTCGCAAATCACACACACACACACACACACACATCTCTTTGTTTTTTCTCGCCGCCTCCGCCGCAAGTTTGCTCACATTGACGTAGCATGTGTGAAGAAGTCCAGCACCCAGCCACACAGGTTCCCAAGGCCATGGTTGCCACGATCCTGATCAACACCGTCGCAGGTCTACTCTTCCTTGTCCCCCTCTGCTTCGTTCTTCCCGATGTCAAGATGCTCGCTTCACTCGCGTCTGGGCAGCCCGTGCCACCCATTCTCAAGTCGGCTGTTGGCAACTCCGGTGGAGCTTTCGGTCTTTTGATTCCTCTCATGGTTCTTGCCATCATCTGCGGTGTTGGCTGCACAACTGCTTCTTCTCGTTGCGCCTGGGCTTTTGCTCGTGACGGTGCCATCCCCGGGGCCAGATCGTGGATGAAGGTGAACCACTCTCTTGATGTGCCACTCAACGCCATGATGCTCTGCATGGTGGTCGAGATTGTCTTGGGCCTCATTTACTTCGGCTCGAGTGCTGCCTTCAACGCCTTTTCTGGCGTTGGCGTCATTTCTTTGACGGCGTCCTACGCATGCCCCATCGCCATCAACCTGTTCACTGGGCGCAGAGCCGTTCAGGGCGCCGACTTCTCTCTGGGCAAGTTTGGCTACTTGGCCAACATCGTTGCTCTCGGTAAGCGGTGCCCCGCGATTTTTTTTTTTTTTTTTTTTTCAATCAAGTCCGGCTTTGGAAGCATTGCGCTGACAAGACGGAGTTCCTTGCTCACAGCTTGGTCCGCGCTCGCTCTGCCTCTTTTCTGCATGCCGACATCCATCCCCGTCAGCCCGACGACTGTCAACTACGCACCTGTCGTGTTCATCTTCGCGATTGGCGTATCTGCCATATGGTACGCTGCCTGGGGCCACAGGAACTATGCTGGTCCACCGGTACACGGGGGTTAGGGGGCAAATCGCTTTCTTCTGGCTTGACTAGCATGCATGCACTTGGATCAACCATGACTCTTTGTCATCAGGCACATACACGCGATGTGGGCATTAGGGAGTGAAGGTACTGCGGGTGAAGCTTCTTCATCGTGCGAATAGCGTGTGTGTGTGTGTGTGTGTGTGTGTGTGTGTGTGTGCATCATGTCCCGTCGAGTTCCAATTGATCCCCTCCCCCCCCCCTCCCCCAAAAATGCCGGTTCTTCCTCGTATCTAAAGAAGCTTCCGCATCTGGCGAAAACGGTCACCCTGGCCGTACCACCCCAACTCGGAAGAAACAAGGGCCAGCTATCGAGGGGCTTCTTAAGCCGTTGCCTGCCTGCTTTTTCTCCCGGGACGTGGACAAGCAGTCGCGGGTTCGCGAGAGCAAGACTTTCTTTCTCTCCAGGGTAGGCTGTCGAATGCGGCTCTCGCGAATGCGTCGACAAGAGACGTAGCGTGAATCGACAAACATTGCTTCCTGTGCGAGAATGTCGGACCATTATTCGCTAAAGGCGTTCGAGTACACCATGAGAGTAACGATGCGCAAGAATCAGTGTGTGTTCACGAGGAGCTCGTTTTGGACACGACTGATGAAACTTGCGCGCGCCTACCCTAGACGACTGACATCTATCTCCTTCCCTCCCGAGACGTTTATATGGGGATTTGGCAAGCGAGAATCATGGCTCCTATCGATCCAAGGATGCCCCCGAGGGCTAACACGCGTGGATCCCATAATCTGCCAAGCACACAATTCCAGACATTGTTCGTGGGCCGCAGGTCGGTGAATTGGATGGAGAGCGGTCGATGCGATTTCCCAGGGTTCTAGGTCTAGCGTTCGTTGTTGTCTTATTAGCTCCATATTGCTTCGTGCGGGGGAGGGGCGGGGAGGGGCGGCCAGTCTTGGGGCAGATGAAGGAGCAGATTCACGCGGCCAATGGCGGACGACTTGCGATTTCGAATTCTCCGGGCTTCATCAGTGAGACCGTGGGTCTGGATGCCACACGAGACATTGAACTTTGAACTTGGCGTGGTGGTGGTGGAGGGGGGGGGGGGCGTTGGCATTCGTCCAGCCACATGAAATCCGTTGGGTTCAACGCCGAGATAACTAACTCGTGGCGGCAGGACGGGTGGCGGAATGGGAACAAACCGCGAGGGAGAGCGAGAGACGGGATTTTTTTTTTTTTTTTCAATCGAGTTTCGTTCTCCCTCTGGATTCTTGAACCGCTCGCTGGCCGCTGGCTGCTGGCTGATCATGGTAGGTGAATTTTACCACACTTGCCTTGGATGAAATACGGGTGCATGACAACTTGTACTTTTGCCAGGCTTTCGGGCGTTGGAACCTTGCCGCGTTTTCGAGACGTCGGCTTCCCTGGGCTAGCATCATGAGTCGTCGGGCCGGATTTGAATGCGACTTTTCCACCGCCAATTTGTTCATGTTGATATTCGGACAAGACGTGGAGGAGGAACGGCGACTGAGGTCCCGCCCCCCCCACCATGTCATCTTGGTGCGCCGTCCATGGTTGGTTGGTGTTGCCGAATCTTGTTGGGCCACCACCACCATCTCGGGTTTCGCGTCGAGAGATTAACCCAAGGCAGGAAGGATTTCGCCACCGTTTTTTTTTTTTTTTTTTTGCCGCCGCCGCCGCCATATTTCATTCCTGCTCCGTAGAAAGGGTACATGTAGGGAGGGGGGTTGCGGGGGATTTGCCAGAGATAACCAGACGAACACTGCATGAGGCATGAGCCCAATTTTGATAAGATGTAGCCACAACATGCCGTCGCCGTGAGAAGTTAACCCTCGGAGTAGTAGTGTGTCAAGTTGCCACGTTACGCGAAGTTTGACGTCAAACTGGCTAGACGGTTCTTTTGTTTCGTCATCATGTGTGCAGTGATAATAGTTGACCGTGCGCACTGTGCATGAACGTCTTGGCTCGTGCGTGTCTTGCGCGGCAATGCAGCAGCATACATATACATGCATTGGGGAACCCGTGGCATAACCTGCGGCATACCTACCCTTGGTGATGAGGCATCCCCCTTTGCCGTGTCAAATCTTGTTTTCGAGTGGTTGGAAATCAATTTCCAAAAAAGCCAAGAATGGCGTGCATCAAGTGGACTGACTCAACCAACCATGACCATGAGATGAGGCGCGTTCTTCAGGACGGGCCAAGGTGGGCGGGCACGGGTTTGCAAGCTAAACCTGTTCTGTCATTAGGGCGCTTTTTTTGCTGGCCATCAAACGCCCATCACGGCAATGCTTCCAGCAGCTAACACCTCCCTTCCGTTATCGGACATGGGCGTACGCAGTGATGATGTAAGCTTCAGCCGGCAGGCTTCAACACCAACCTGTGCTGCTATTCTGTGTTGGTGTTGGAGGGAAAAATGCCCAAGAAATTGCTGACGCGAGTCCGTTCCGTGCCACTGAGTACACAGTACGGACTACGGATTGCATGCGGGAGCAATTCCCCGGTGTCACCCACCCAATGGCACTCAATGTTGGCGAGCCTCAAATTTTCGGGTGGATTTCTCTGCCAAGATTTGCGCCCACGCAAGTTGGAGAGCGCTCGCTCTCTGACATCAGCGACAATGGGACATGCTCACGCAACTTATAAACCGTTGGTGTGCACTGCTGCCCTGCTGCCCTGTGCCCTGTGCCCTGCCTGGTAATATTATATTAAAATATTATTAGAGAGCGGGTCGAGGATATTCCAGATGGCCCCAGCCAGCCCTGACGCACGGGTGCGCCAGGTGCGCCAGGTGCGCCAGGGCGGAGTAGTCGGAGCCATTCGATTACGACAGTGACATTCGATTATGACATACATACATACATACATACAACATGCTGTACGGAAGAGGAAAATTGGGTTGTTGGTGAACAAGGAACAAGAGTGTCACTTGTTGGCCGTGAAACAAAACAGTCGCGTTGATCAAACGAACGCCCTTGCGACAAGAGTATGCCATGTTCCTTCAGTCTCATGAACGGCCATGCACAAAAAGAGCTTCATCGTGGATGGGGGTGTGTCTTTGTCAGCCCCACCTTGGCCGTGTCGCACTTGCTCCATACATAATGTACATAACTCCGTTGCACACACAGAAACCCTGACCCATTGTGGCTGGTCAACGGTGCTCTTCTTATCTGACAACGCGTTCAACCATGTCGCCGGTGGCACCAGGCCAGGTGGTGAAGGACTTCATCGAGACAAAAACCCGGTGTCTTGGCACAAAAAAAGTCCACAGACGATGGGGCACCGAAACATGCAGCAATCGGCATACCAAAAGGCATATTGATAGTGAGCCAAAATCACGCCCTGTCCATGTTTCAAGTTTGCGTGCGATTCGAGTGTCTGAGAATAATAAACATTGACCATGACGAGCGTCTTCCAAGTCGCAAACCGAACTAGTCTGAGATTGCGTCGCGATTAGATCACTTTTGCGTGACCAGCACTCGAGGGATTTCCTTCCATGCGCGGCTCTGTCGGACACATGGGAGAGAAGACGACGCCTTTCACTATACGAGCACCGTTGGGATTGCAATAGCCGAAGGCCAGCCCCCGTATTCCGTGCGGAGTGCTTGTCCATCTGCTTCAAATCGAGATCCAAGCAAACCCATGTTGAGAGAGAGGTCCACGGCCCACCAAGAAGATCCCAAACAGCAATCGAGGCTTGTGGAGTCGTCAAAGCGGATCTCTCGCCAATTCTTTTCGCGACTACGGAGTACATGCCCGTAGATTGTTAGCAGTGCGTTGCATCGCCTTGTTCTCCCAGGGGGAGGGGGAAATAGACCGAAAAAACCCGGCAATTGCCTTCTGCTGGACACATGGAAATTTCCATCGAAATTACGTGTGTGCTTTCCCATCTTTCGACGCTTGTCCCATGTCGCGCGAATGTGCTGACCGTACGGTAATCCGTACCTGCCGGGCTGTCGTGCTGTCGTGCAATCAACGACGTCACGATGCGGCAGAGTGGGTTCCTGGCCGGTTAAACTGGATCAAAGTGTGGGAGAGCAAAAGCATCGTCTTGGGACAAATATCGCGACGTCGTCGTAGTAAGCGACATGGGTGAAATCGTGGAATGATCGATGGTGCAAGGACATGGGCTCATGTATGTATGCAGAACAACCTACCGAGACCGAAAGCTTGGATTTCCAGCTCCAGGCTTCTTGTTGGTAGCAGCTGTGCGTCGCGCGAGATGATGATTCGGTGGATTTTTGATTTTTGATTTTTTTGATAGCAGCAGCCTCTAGTCTGTTTCTCCGGGCACCCCGCGGCCATCGAGTCTGCTGTACGGATTATCAAGTATCCGCTATGAAAAAGTCCATGTAGGGCAAACGTTATTCTCCGGCACATTTCACCATCACCAAGCTCTTCTGATTATGGACATTTCCCATCGCAAGGGAGGGTGATTTTCGGACTAGTAGGAGAAGAAAGCTGGCATCTGCCCACTTACATGCAATGCACCCTTGCCTGGTCGGTTGTGCGCGAGCGACAACCAAGAGCCGTGCAGCGCCAAGATTCACTCCATCTGCCAGGCGAGGCGTTGCACTCTCTAATTGGCAAACAGCATTTATTTCCCTCGCTCGTTTTACATATTCTTATCGGTGGCCACGGGAGCTTCCCACCAATAAATGGTACGATGGCTCGGGACGTGCGGAGGCTCTCATCCGGAGCATGTCAAAGGTGATTCAATCGATTTGCCTGAATTGCACATTGCCTTGTCAGCCCGCCCCGTCCCAAATCGCGATTGCAGTCAGTGTTTCGGATATAAACGAGATGTATGTAAATGAGACGGATTGTCATTGGGTGGTGGATTGCGGGCGCAATGAGGCGATGGCGGTGCTGCTTTTTTGTCTCGACAAATCCCCCCCCCAAGCTTTCACCAAGTAGTCAGTGGGGGCAGATGGATGAGGAATGCAAACGCAAATGAATGCATCTGTCATCCGTGATGCCCATGTCGATGCAGATGTGCAAGCAATTGCAAAGAAGAAAGAAGAAGAAAGAAGAAGTGCCTGCGGCTCCTCCCACCTGGCTGGGATGGTTGCGCGGCGTCAAAAACGGTGAGCGATGGTGTGGTTACAACGTATGTACGAGGATGCCACGATGGCGTTGTGGTTGAGGGCACACATGTGTGTGTGTGTGTGTGTGGTGGTGCTTGGTGGTGCTTGGTGGTGCTTGGTGGTGCTTGGTCAGGATTGGTTGATATCGGTTGATATGCAGGAGCTGTTAGCGAGCTTCGAAGGCTCCGTAAACGCCACCACAACAAGTTTCGCCAGCCGCCAGCCGCCAGCCGTTGGGGAAGACTAGTCACGGAATGAGCGAGGAATGAGTGAGGAATGAGTGAGGAATGCCTCTGCCGCAGGAGAGAACATGGGTCACGGCAACCCGGGGTGGTGGTTCCTTGGCAGCTTGGCAGCTTGGCCACTCGCCCGGTGCCTTGGTTATGATGCAAATTGATGCAAATTGATGAAATTGTGAACCTCCTCCCCTCTTTCCACGCTCCGTCCTCAGTCCTCGCAACTTTGCAAAGTGCCAGCAACTCGGGCGCTGTCTTACTTTTCGCACAGCGACTCAGACCACCGCTGGGCCGCTGGCAAGACTAGTGTGCAGCCGGACTGCAGCGCCCGTCGCTCGTTCCCAACCTGCGGCTTGCCCTGCAGCTTGCCCCGCAGCTTGCACCAACGGTTCTGTTCTCATTCTAACTAATCTCGGTTCGGTCGTTTCTCATGGCGAGCCCGCCCTCGACGGCCCTCGACGGCCCTCGACGGCCAAAACACCCCGGGAGCCCCGCTCGCCCATCTTAGACGTGTGTGTTGTGTGTGTGTGTGTGTGTGTGTGTCTGCTTATCATGCCTGCCGCCGTTGTCTGCACGGCATCACCAGGCCCTTGTCCAGTCGATGCAGCTCTTTGGCCAGAGGTGCGGTGTAAAGTGATGCAGTCGGTGCTCCAACAAGGACTCGAACAATGCCATGTTTGCCATGTATGCCATGTATACCATGTGCGGATGGATTACTCCGTTTGCGTACCATCAGTCCGATTCTGTGACGATGACAGATTGACATGGACAGGATGCAAAATGACTTTGCATGTCTGTTGCAGAACGAGCGTTTATATGTAGTCCGTACCTCGTCTCGCGCCCCCTTTTGCTTGCCGCCTGAACTTGCCGCCCCAGTCTGTTCAGTCTGTTCAGTCTCTTCAGTCTGTTCGGTCAGCAGGCAGGCATAAAATAATAAGCCTGCGACTTGGGACGGGATGCCTCCGGACGGACAGCCGTTCACGAGCGGGCCCATTTCCTGTCCCACGCAGCGCAGCGATGAAGGCATATATAATGATGAATATTATTGTGCGCTGTCCATGGCCGGTTCATACATATGTTGTGTCTGCGTCTGGTACTGTACTCGGGGCGCTGCGACACAGAGACATCAGATCAGACCTCGTCCAAGTCCTCGCGGCCACGCACCCCCCCCCAAGCAGTGCCACCAGTGACCAGTGACCCACTGACTGCCCACCAAACCACCTCTCATCAAGCCACCCACCCATCAAAACCCACCCACCCATCAAGTTTTTTTTTTTCCCCCATCTCCACTCCCACCCCCCCCACCCCAGTTCACCTCATCGCCCCGGCGCATGCTAGGCGGCATTGCCAGGCATTGCCAGGCATTGCTAGCTAGCGTGCCAGGCCAGCCGCCTGGGGCTGTCTGAGTGGCATACGGCATACGGCAGTGAGTGCAAAACCATCCGCCTCCCCTCACCACTTTCATGGCCAGTTTAATTCGAGCCCTGCTTCGTAAGCACCCCTTCACCCTTTCACCTTTTCACTTTTTCGCTTTTTCGCTTCTTCACTTTTTCTCTTCTCTCGCCCCTCGAGGCCCGCGGCCCTGTGTTGAGTCACAGCATCGAGCTGGTTGTTTGAACAGGTGCCAAAGCACAAGCAGAAGTGGTCGACCTGGCTGTTTCGACCGCAAACGGGCCTGGGCCTGCGACGACGAGAAACGAGCTGTCATCTCTCTCCGACGCCGACACGACTTCAATTTCCAGGTCATCGCCTTGCGAGCATACCTGTTGAAATCTCTGCAGTCGGGATTGGCCTTTGGTCAAGAATTGACTGACACGTTTGACCGCCATTGTCACCTCTGCCCATCTTGCCCATCTTCAGCCTGCTTTGCCGTCGCCACCGTCACCGGACGCTTCGGTCCTGCCGCCCAGTCTAGTATTTGTTCTTGCCCACGTTTGTTGTTCACCGGGTTCGCCGTCTCTGCTTGGTTGCTGGAATATTGCTCGAGCATACTGCCACCCACTACGTTCGACATCTACCTAGAATTCCCTGAAGCATTCGAGTAAGATTTATTCGCGTCCTCCGAGGCAAACTTCAAACCTTCGGCGCTCTTCGCAGTGTCCCGTCTGCTCTCCTTCCCTTGACGTCGACCTGCATCACTAACTTGGAAATTCATTAGTAGCGCAATAGCTTCCGCTTTTCCCTTCAGACATTATTCTCCTAGCCTCTGGCTTCACGTCGCACCTTTCGCACCTATGTATTAAGTTGCTATACTCCTGATCAAATCCTGCCGACAACGACACGGCCTTTCTCCTGCTCCACCACGACAACCCTAACCCTCCCCCTTTCGCACTCGCACTCGCACTCGCACTCGCACCTCACTCAAACCATCACACCGGGCGTACCACACCGGGCTTGCCCACGCCGGTAATGCCTTACACGCCGCCTTCACTTCGATCTCCCGCTTCTTCAGCGCCCAACTCACCAGATGTGAGTCGTCGCTCGTCTTTCCAGTCTGGACCCAGGCCAACCCTTCCACGGTCCGCCTCCTACCTCAACAAGCACCGCCGCACACCTTCGGTGAACGACATTGGCGATTCTTCTTCCCCTTCCCCTTCCCCAGCCACCACCAATGGAGCAGAGGACATGAAGACGGTTGCGCTGAAGAGTCTGGGGGGAAGCGTGCGGCAGTCACCCCCTCCTCGAGCGGATGAGAGAGAGTTGATACCAAAGGGCGCAGTCATTTCTCCCCCAGAATCGGCTACCTCAGGGAGCGATGATGATGAGCCGCCAGAGATGGCAAGTCGTCGATCAGAAGTCCTCAGAGACCTGAGAGATGCAGTCAGCCAAATATCCAAGTCGACCACGCCTCCTCCCCAGCATACGCAGCCCAAAGTTACGATCCCTCCCTGCCTCCACGCGAGTTACAGCACGAGCGCTTTGAGCGATGTGCCTTTGGGTGGACGCGGTCGAAGGAATGGCCACGTTCGCTCTGCCACTGACCCCAATGCCTCCATACTCAAGAAGTCAGATGGCTTCCTGACGGCATCTGACGACGACACCGATGAGGACTTGAAGTACAAGCCTCAGATGGTCCGCAAAAAGTCTGGTGAATTGGTCCGCCCTGCCCTCCGGGGTCACCGTCGCCCATCTAGCATGCCGGGCACACCAGTATATTCCAAGGCTGTTCACTTCGACTCCCACCTGGAGCACGTTCGGCACTTCTTGCAAGTCGATCGACCTCTTGCCGTCAGCGCCGGGTCCTCGCCAGCTGAAAACTACGAGAGCGACTCGGAATACCCATTTCCCAGAGGTGGTCGCGTCAGTCAAGGTCCTCCCTTTGAATGGGAGCTCACCACGCCAAACTTTCCCCATGATTCGCTGATCCGGAGAACGATGGCTGCGAGACTCGAAAAGGTCTGGCTGTCCAATGACCAAAAGTCTCTGCTGGGCTCGGTCGCCGTGGCCAATCTCGCCTTCACCAAGTCGGTCGTCTGCCGATTCACCTTGGACTACTGGAAGACCGTGTCCGAGGTCAACGCCGAGTACAGTCACGAGATCCGCCCACGCGAGAGCCCCCAAGGCCATGATCGGTTCACGTTCACCATCAAATTGTCGGACATGGCCGACCTGGAATCCAAGACCTTGTTCTTCTGCGTCCGCTACACCGTCAACGGCCAGGAATACTGGGACAACAATGATGCCACCAACTTCCAGGTTGACTTCAAGAAGAGGCATCTGCCACAGAATGGCAAGAACAATTTCCAGGGGGTTGCTTCAAAATCGTCAGGTGGGCTTGGGCTGCCTCGCAGCAACCGCAGGCAAAACAGTCGAGGCACCCTTCGTCCCCTGTCGATGCCTGCGTCGTTGGATGCCTTCGGGAACGGGTCCGGCCTGTTCAACTTTGACCTACCCATCCACGAATATCTGGGCGACCCGGAAACCGCCGGTGGCCTCCGATTCAAGTCCAAGTCATCCTCGAGCCTGGCGAGCGATACCATCGCTACGGATCTGGTGTCTCCCAGCGGAGTTGCCTTTTCAAACCGCTACGACTTTTCCGCGTCCCTGGATGCTGCCGTCAAGGCAGCCAAAGATGGCACACCTGGTCAAATCAAGGACAAGGAGAGGGATACCCTCTATATGAAGCAGAACACTCGGGACTCTGCACCCTTTGTGCCTGCGTCCTTTCCCGGAAACTCCACAACTGGGATGCCTTCTCCCGCTCCCAGCCTGCCCAGCGCCTCGTATGAGGAACTCGTCAACAAATATTGCTTCGTACGTGCCCCCGATCTCCACTTCAACCATCTTCCGGACCCCCCTCCCACGGCCTAGTCACCGCTCCCGCTCTTGCACAGGACGTTTCTGGCTCGCCTCCCCGGCCTTCCCTTTGGATTCGCGAAACAGGAAGCGACTGCTTGTACTGACTGATGTTGATTTTGGTTTAGTTTGGCACTGCCACGAAACAATCAAGCCCCATCATCAGAGATGGGACTCTGAAAGTTGGCACAACACCCGACGGAACAAACGGACAGGCTTCTGGAGCTGGCGCTCAACAATCGCCCACCACAGGGATAGCCTGCCCGGCGCCGTACCATGACACCGGCGCCTCCACCCACCATGGCATATGCTATGGGCCCATGAGTCCCTACTTCCCAGCAATAAGCTCGGCTCAAAACACAAACTACTCGACAGTCTCTCCAGTATTGCAGGAGCCCTTCCCCACAGCCCTGGCACCCGGCAGAGGCCGCACGACGCCCCCCTCGTTGGCGTCCGGATCAGGAACACCCGGTAGCGGCGACGTCGTCACAGAGCGGTTTCCGTGGACAGCTGATGCGCATACCGCTACAGCTATACAAGGGTGAGGAAGGTCAACACGAGCCTCAAGGGGAATCCTGGCTATACACATTGCGTTGAGGATTTTGTTTCCTTCAAATTGGTTGCTCGGCGTTTTATCAAGGTTTTTGAGGGGAAATTTTTTTCATATAGGACGTCGCTACGTGGGGTTTAAACGCATTCGCTCTGCGAGCCCCGACTCCTACATTGCATTGGTTCTTGTTATTGCATATAGCTTTTGCTGTTACGGCTTTACGACCAGGGTGGTCCGGCTCACAATATCTGTAATGGTTTTCTGTTCTTTTCTGGTTCTTTTTTTTTTTTTCCTGTTGGAAAACAGAAGGGAAATTGGGTGACCAAGAGATGGTCGGGTACAAGGCATGCCGAATCGGGGGTTTGGCTTACCCAAGCATGGTGATTCAAGCGACGTGTGATTGTTTTACTTTCTTTTTTAACGAGACGAAACGAAGGACATTTAGCAGGTTAATGGAATCATTCGATATGGATTACAAAAGCATTCCTAGCAGCGCATGACGGGAGGAAAAGGGGGTTAGTTAGAGACGGGATTTTAGTAAAGAGTCGATCAAGTCTAATACTAGTTTGGTGCAAGACAAAAGGCCATGAAGGTCAGAACGTGGCGTCGGCGGCGCGCATGGGGGGCGTGTCTCGTCCACGAGTGGGTTTGACTTGTTGAAACAATCAACATAAATGTTTATGCAAGGGAGGGAATCGTCGGACGGCCGGTTCGGTTCCTCGGTTCGCCGCATCGCCGCATCGCCGCGCAGTCACGGGGGAGCAGCAGCGCGGTGCAGTGCAAGCCTGGGTGGGCTGAAACAGCGGTGAAGACGTCGGGTGACGGATGGCAAAGGATGTGGGAGATGTCGATTGGATGGATGCTGGTCAAGCTGAGTACATGTTGTAGTGCGACTGATGGTCATTTGGCATACATGTTGTAGCACAAAAACGGTCGATTGGTATACATCTACAGTGGTATAACTAATAATCATTTGGTACACATGTTGTAGTGCAACTGATGGTCAATTGGAATACATCTTGTAGTGCAACTGATGGTCATTTGGTACACATGTTGTAGTACAACTCATGTCTGACATTTGGGATACATGTCGAGTACGACTCGACTCGATTCCATCTGGAACACAAGCCCGCTCATCGCCGCCGCACCCACAAACCGCCGTTGCCCATCTCCCCGTCCCTCACCAGGGCCGACTCGGACCTCACCCCCGCCCAGTGCAGGGGGATCCTGTCCACGGCCTGCTGCACCCGCCCGGTCGCGTCGTCGAGTCTGTCGCCGAAGCTCCTCGTGCCCCGCCCCCGCCCCCGCCCCCGCTTCTTCATTTCCATTTCCATTTCCATCTCCATCCGCGCCGTGGTCTCGCGCGGGCGCCAGCTCTCTCTCCCCAGGCTGTTGAGCGTGACGGACACGACTCGCGCGTGCTGGGCCAGCAGCAGCTCCTCCGCCTGCGCGCCGGCCGTGGGCGGCGGGGTCGCGGCGTGCAGGTATCCCATCAGCATGACCTTGACCTCCTTGACCTTGACCCTGCGGTCGAGGAAGTCGGTGTCGGGGCCGGTGCCCATTTCTGCGACGACGTGGACGCGCACGCCGTTTGACATGGCGACGGCGGGGCGCGCGCCCCTCGGAGGCGCAATCGTCACGACGGCCGGGTTCCAGTCGGAGTCGGAGGAGGGGGCAGGATCCAGGCCCGCCGCCGCCGCCGCCGGCATCACCATCATCATGGCCCAGGCGGCAAAGACGCCGCCGAGGCTGGTCCTGACGTGGTCCGGCACCACCTCGTCGAGGTCGAGATTCGCCGTCGGGACGCCCAGTTCTCGTTCTCGTTCTGCGCCGCCGGAGGAGGAGCGACCTGTTCCCCGCGAGACCTTGCCGCAGAACTTGATGGGGAACGGCTTCTCGGGGCCGTCGTCGGGTCCGATGACGCCGGCGGCCCCGATCATCATGTCCAGCTGCTGCTGCTGCTGCTGTCGATTCCTCCGCCAGCTCTCCCGGACCGCGTCCTGGATGCCGGCCGCGGCGCCCGCGATGCCCGCGATGCCCGCGATGCCCGCGTACTTCCGGACGACGTGCACGTGCGTGCCCACCACCGTGCTCGCGACCCTGAGGCCCATCTCGAGCGGCATGGTGCCGAGGCTCGCGCCGCGGACGACGGACATGTCGGCCGACGTGCTGGCGACCCTGAAGACGGGACTCCCGCAGAGCGTCTTCCGCGGGTCGTCGCCCCCGCAGAGAAGCAGTCGAAAGTAGCCGTCGCCCGCCGACGCGGGGATCCGCACGAGGTGAGTCTCCCGCGGGACGTGGCCGCGGCCGCGGCTGCCCCCGCCGGCCCTGCCCGACGACGACGACGCCTCTCTCGCGAACCGCCTCATGTCGCGCTGGATGCCACGCTCCTCGGCGCCCGGCAGGTGGCTCGCCTGCGCCTCGGACGCGGGCGTGACGTCGATCCACTTGTCGCGAGAGCCCGCGAGCGCCTCGAGGGACATGCCCGCGTTGCCCGAGTAGCCCCTCGCCTGGAGCCACACCGTCCTGTTGGCCGGGACGGGCTCGTCGGCCAGGATGGTGATGGAGACGGACGTCCCGGGCCCCCTGTACCACACCAGCGCGTGCGAGTGGCGGATGATGGTGTAGTGCTTGGTCGACTCGGCGGAGCGGCCGACGAGTCCGCCTGCCACGAACTGGGCTTCTTCGAGGACTGCTTTCAGCCCTTTCAGCCCTTTCAGCTCTTTCGGCTTTTTCGGCCGCGAGGGGGGCCGCGAGGAGGGGGGCAGCGAGGAGGGGGGCAGCGAAGGGGGCAGCGTCTCCTCGAGATGCGTGCCCGGCGGCAGAGGAGGCGCATCGTGGGGACTGTCATAGTGCCGACGCAGCTGGGCTGCAGACCGGCTCGTGCGAAGCGGCGACGGGAGCGGATGAGGATGTGATTGAGGGTGAAGATGAGGATGAGGATGAGGGTGGAATCCAAACGCGGTCCGTGGCGTCGTGGCCGCGCGGCTCGTCTGCGGTCGCTCGGCCGCGTGCCATTCCCGAGAATCACCCATTGTCGTCATGTTCAAACAAAAGACGAGAACGAGATTGAGAACAAACCAACCGATGAATCAAAAGTCGCGATGCAAATTCTACAACCTGTCTCGTAGATATTGACTGCGCAAGGCAGACCTTGTTTGACCAATGTTTCGTTCTACCATGCGGCCAAGGGGGGGGAACATGGAACATGGGGCAGGAAGGGCCTCGGCTCATTTCGCTACATGATTTTTTTTTTTTCTCACCAAGACATGACTTTGTTGGGGGGTTACATGGAGGCCTCGTACGGATTTTTTTTTTTTTGTTGACGATGAATGATTTTTTGCGTCGTGTTTGCTTTAATTTCAATGCTGCATATTTTTACTTGGCGGTCGGACAGCCGGCGAAAACCGCACTGATCTGATTCCTCACTTGCCGGACCGGCGAACCCCGTCACCAACATCCCCCCTGTTTCCGCGTCGTTGTAGTGCAAGAAAAACTTGGGGCATGTTCCGAGTTGCGCTATTCGTGGCTTTTGTTCCCCGAAGTGTGTACTGTGCATGGTCGGACGAAACCTTGCACATGAGATTGAAGGGAGCAGGAGGCAGGACTTCCCCGTTCCCGTCGGGATTTCGAACATCATGCGGCTTGATCTGCTGCTTGATGAGTTCGCCGAGCTCCGGACCGTCGTGATTGTCCATCTGCCGAGAGCTTGTTCCTTGCCTGCCATGCCAATCTTGCTCCCGATACGGACTCAACAAGGTGGTCGGTCACGCCAGATTGGTTGGTCGGACGACAAGCTGTCAAGAAACGGGCTTACTAATTAGGTAGCCATGGCAAAGATTACTTACTGGGCGTCAGGTTTCCCTCTAGTCCGTATAGCTCACAACATTAGCTGACTATTTAGCCGCCGTCTTTTATTCCATCATCGCATCTTCATGTCCCCCTTTTCTCCAAACTATTGTCATCTGGACAAGTATGCGTTCGGTGAGAGAGATGCCCTATTTGTTCATGCCCCTGAGTCGTGCATAATCCTTTCAGAAGGATGCGCCTGTGTCTCGGCATCATGCTACCCAAACAACGTATCCAATACTTTTTCGAACCGATTTCTACAACATTGTTAGTCTCTTCGTTTTGTCCGAGATGGCGCGGGAGCAGCGGGAGCGGCATACGTCGCAGGCCGAGGAGTGTAGTTTCGCTCATATTCCTCGATGACATCCAGGTCTCTCTGCAGGTCAACCTCGTCTGGCTCGTGCATCTTCGTCTTATGCACGACCTTGTACCCCACGTACAGTACTGGGAACACCACTATCATGGTGTATCTGCTACAAGATCAGGCACGGACAACGGGGAAATTTGGCGCGCACAAGACTTACGAGAACAAGAAGTTGGGAACGCTCCACTGCCCGGGGAGAAAGACGGTGTACCCGCCGACAAAGGCCATGATGAAAGTGGCAACAAGTGCGTAATAGGCCGGGAAAGGCATAAGCCACGCCTTGTAGGGCAGCGAGTCTCGGCTGATGCCCTGGGCCCTGAGGGCTCGGTGGAAGCAAAGATATGATGTGCAGACGCAGCAGAAGTTGATCAGCTGCGAGGCCGTCACGAGCGACACGAGCCAATCCAGCACGACGGACGCGTTCTGCGACAGTTGGAGAAAGGCGAGCAGGGCGAACAAGAGGACGAGGCCGATGCAGTACACCGGCACACCCTTCTTCGTGCACGCCGTCAGGAACTTGGGGGCCTTGCCCTCGAGAGCCAGCCCGTACAAGGAACGCGAGGCGCAGTACACATAAGAGTTTCCCGCTGAAAAGGCCGCCGTCAGGACCATGGCGTTGACGATGTGTGGCAGGACGCCGATGCCCAATCTGTTCATGGCGACGACGTAGGGAGAGCCCGCAGCTCCGGGAGCCGAGCTCTTGAAAGCCGCCTTCAGCTCCTCATCATTGTAGGGAACCAGGATCCCTACGCAAAGAGTTCCGAGGACGAAGAAGGCCGTGAGCCGATAGAAGACGGCATTGTATGCGCGCGGCATGACTTTGCGGGGATTCTCGGCCTCGCCAGCCGCCATGGACACGTAATCGGGCCCTGCAACGGTGAAGGCGGCCTGGATGAGGCACTGCAGGAACCCGAGCCACCGGCCGAGTGAACCTTCGTAGTAGAGGGGAGCGAAAGCTCCTGGGTCATTCCAGAATCGAAACCCAAACCTGTCGCCCTCGGGATTCCCCCCGAGCATGACGATAAAGGTGAATATGATGAGCCCTATGATCAGCAGCACCTTGCCAATGGCGGCCCAGAACTCGGTCTCTCCGTACCACTTGACCGCCAAGAGGTTGATGAGGGCGTACAGTACGAGCACGATGACAACCACGGCAGCAGTCGGAATGGCTTTCGTCCAGAAGTGAAGGATGAAATTGCACGCCACAACCTCGAAAGGCACGAGAGCGGCCTCGAAGACAAAAAAGTTCCAGCCAGCGGCGAATCCAAATGCTTCGTCGACAAAACGACCGGCGAACCGGATGAAGGGCGACGATATGGGCAAGTAAGTCACCATCTCCGCCATGCACAAGGTGATTGCAAGAATGAATGTGCACCAGAAGCTGAAGGCTATGAGCAAGCTGCCAGGGCCACCGTTCAATAGACCTTTTCCAATTTGAACCTACAAGGAGGGGCACGACATGGCCATGAGCAACTTGACGAGCAAACTGACGGAGAACTGAGGGGAGGGGGAGGGGGAGTAGTCAGAAACTGAACCATACTGCACGCACATAAAGAGCAGTACCGATAGTGCCACCAATGCCAATGAGTTGAATATGCCGGGATTTGAGCTGTCGATGAGTAGCATCCTGATGATCTGGGCCACTGAACAGGGAAAGCCGATGGGCGGAAGCATTGCAAGTCCCATTCTTCTGTTCTCGGCCTGCAGCATTGTTCTTCTCCTGGTCGGAGGAATAGGCCGCGAGGTTGGATCTGTCGATGCCGGTAGAGGCCATGTTCAATAGATCTGTCTCGGCGCGGGTGGCGCAGGTGAGAGTTGGAAGGAGGCTAAAAATGAGAAATCGTCAAGACATGATGGTGTGGACGGATTTCCAAGCTTGTGAGCCAGAGTGACCGTCGGGGTCTGTGGGGTAGCGCGTCAAAATGAAAGGGCTTTTTTTTTTTTTTTCCTTTTTCCTTTTTTTCGACAACGGTGCCGTATGGCAATTGATACTCAGCCCCGGTATAGTATAGCTGGGGCTCTCGAGGCTAGCACAAGCAAAACCAGGGTTTGGGGCAACGAAAGACGAAAGACTGCGGGTGAAGAAGGACTGGACTTGTGGTTGGGTTGGCTTTGGAGCTTCAGTTCGGCGATGGGTAGGTTGACCGAACGTTCCAAATCGGACACTTGATAACGGTACGTCCAAGTCCCAAAACCCCAAAGCAACGAAGGCTGGGTAAAAGGTTGACAATGGCGCGCGAATTTCTTTGCGAGGCTTGGCTTGGCATGGGCTCGAGATGGATTTGTGGTAACTCCATGTGGGGTTTTGGCTGGCTTAGCTTTACATAAGCGATGGACTAATGTGGACTAATGTGGACTAATGTGGACTAATGGACCTCGGCCCGCACCACACAAAAAGAAGCTCAGTCCGGACACCCACACAAATGACGATTGATTTACGGAGACAAAACGACGGAGTTTCATTTCAAGCTCCACGTACAAGTACAAATTAACCCTACAAGCTCGTCGCTGGTAGTAAAGATATTTGCGTTTTCCATGTGGTTCCCAAGTGACCAGGTTGCACAGCATAAAAGCCTCATCACGTCATAAAATGTCCCCGTCATCATACTTCCCGGCTTTGCATTGATCAACATCCAAAGAGAAATGAAGAAGGAAACCCCGTCTCATATGCCTTCGACGAAAGAGGGTCATGTTCCTTCTTCTTCTTCTTCTGGCCTCCACCATTACTCCTCCCGTCTTCCTCCTCTCTTTTGGTGACCTTGGGCCTGTGCCTTGTTTTCTGAAGATTTTGGTTTCAAAACAGCCCATTTTCGCCTTCATATCCGACTAAACGGAGGGTATCGTCCTGGTACAATTGTAACATTTTATATTGAGAGTCTTCGTTCCCCACCCCTTGCCTTCCATCTGTTTCGGTTGACAGTCATCCTGGTATTTCGGTCCCTTTCGTGGGCTAATCACAGCTCGTCTCGTACTTTTTGAGCTGACGCTTTGAAAACCTCGGTTGCTTGGTCAGCTGCGCTGGCGACTTTGTCACCGACAGATGATGCAGCGACACTAGCTTCACTGGCCAAACTGCCCAAATTGGATGTTGCTGTGGCGTAAGCCGCGCTGAGCCTTGACATGATGCTCTCACTATATTTTTGTTCTTTCCCAACCACCAACTCCGAGATGATCTCGTTGATGGCATCAAAATGTTTGGCCGCGGAATCAGATGCAGAGGAAGCGGAATCGGCGACGGCCCCGGTGGCCGCCGCAACAACTGAGCCAGCTGTTTGAGTTGCACCCTCATACCAGCCAATGGCTGACGGTTGGCCATAGACGTCGGCACTGATTTGCGAAACGATATTTTCCCAAGTGCCGGCAACTGCGCCGGCGACGTTGACGATTTGTTCTGCAGCAGCATCCGCCGCTTTTTCAATCGTGTCTTGAGCTTCTTGGGCCGCTGACATGACCCCTTCGCTGGCAGCGCTGTACGCAGACTTGACAGCCCCGTCAGCCGCGTTGGCTGCCGATGCTGCTGACTTCCCAGCAACTGACGCCATGGACGAAGCGGAGCCTGCAAAGTCTGTGGGTGTCGGCGTGGCCGTGGCCGTGGCCGTGGCCGCAGACCAAGCAGAGGAGGCTGCTGCCATGAAGCTGGAGTATCGGTCCTGAGCTAAGCCTAACCCAGCGTAATAGTGGTATTTGGCCTGTTCGATGTACTTTTCTGGTGTAGACGTCGGAGTAGGGGTAGCTGCTCCGAGGGCAATGAGGACGCTTTGGTATTGAATCGAGGCCCAGAGGCGTCCCTCGTCCAATTTCCGCGTAGCAATCGACTCTACCTTGTTCCACTCGGGGAGGTTTGAGCTCTTTGTGGGAGACGGGGCCGCGCTGTAGACTCCAGAAGAGGCGGCTGCCATCACCTCGTTGAGCTTTTGGCTCGCGGCAGACACTGCCGCACCGTAGGCGGCCGAAACAGACGAGAAGAGTTGCTCATGAACAGGCTTAGAGGTCCCTTGAGCTTGGGCAGAAACGACGGACAAGGCGCTGTAGTACTGATCGGCAGCTAGAGCCAAGGCGCTGGAGTATGCCGCCTGGGCTACGCTGGTTACGCTGGCAATGGCGTCGGAGTCTGTGTAGTCATCGAGGACCGGGCTGCGGTCAGCAACCGACTGGGCCGCTGCTCCAAACATGGCCGGGGCAACAGAACTGTGAGGGTCATTCGCGAGTGTTGCCAGCGTCTCTTCGACAATTGTGGGATCCTCTAGAGGGTCCGAGTCGGCATCGTGGCTGGAGCTTGAACCACTGGGAGCATCGCCGAGAATAATGGGCGGCTTTTCAGGCTCGGCGAGGGATATGGTAACGGTGGGATTGATAGTGACAACCGAGTGAGTTTCAGAATCTTCATCCTGCATAGTCTCCTTGTCCTCTGGTGCGTCGGGAACTGAATGCTGACCTCCCAAGACAGATTCGTCCGTATCAATATGCTTGTTGTCTTGTCCATTTCCCTGCCTTTCGTGGCCATTCGGTCCAACCTTGTCTTCCTTGGATTGTTGGGCAGCCTCCGCAGCAAGTCGCATTGCGTCAGATTCGAACTCATCGGTCGAATCATTGGCCTGGATCTTCCAATTTGCTACTTCCTTCAAACGGGCCAATTCTTGCGCGGCAATCGCTGCCATAGTCATACCGTCATCCTCAATCTGGTGGGACACTTCCTGGGCCTCGAGAAGAGCTGGGTGAGTAATGATAAGTTGTTTGAGTTCTTCCGTCCAATTGCTCAGCGTCTTTTTCAGCTCGTGATACTTCTGCCAGTCTTTGTAAGTGACTCCATCGGTCCACGCCCATTTCATGCCAATGTTCTGCAGTGCCAGGTTTCGGGTCTCGTCAAGGATCTGAAAGTACACATCGGCAGCGTCGAGCACCGTCTCTTGAAGCTCGGCATCGTAATCCTCCCGCCACCCACGAATCACCTGGGCTTTCTTCTTAATAACTACTCCAGCTGCTCGGATAGCAGAGATGGCTTTCTCCCGGGCATCACTGCCACCGATCTCAACGATTGACTTGATCTCGTGTTTCAAGTTCATCACTTCAGATGATATTGTGTCTTCCAGCGCCTTTAGGAGTTCCTTTCCGGTGACTTGGGCATTTTCGGACATCATAGTTCGTGCGATCTCATCAACCTCGTCTTCGATGGCGCCGGCACCTTCCTCGGCTTGAGAAGCAAACTTATTCTGCCAAGATGCAAGATCATCGGCAACCATCTCTCGTGCAGTCTTGCGCTTTTCACTTTCATTTTCGGCGGCGGCGGGGGCCTGAACGGGATTCCAATAGTCCCCCCCGGGTGTTTTCTCGTCTACTTCGGTCGTGGACTTTTCCGGCTCTTCAGCTGTAGTCGAGGCTGATGAAGTGGAAGGATTCTGTGGCGAGGGCTTGCTGAAAGATGATGAAATCGACGCTGTAGAGCTAGTACTGACTGGACATTAGATTCGTCACGATCCATGGCAATTTGACCACAGAGAGCTTTGAGCACATACAGTTCCGCAGCTGACTCGCTGGGTACAACCTTGCTTGTGGCATTGGACTTGGTTCTGTAACGTCCCAGGCGCTCTCCTATCCGTACAAGCTGTGGCTCGACGTTTTGCACATAGACTACACGCAGTTGAGGCCATACAGCCGTGTCAAGGAAAGCATTTGCCTTGCCCCAAGCCCAATAGGTAGCTGGAAGGGCTGTCTTGGTAGTAAACTCGGCAGTTGCACCGTACCCACGCACAGCGTAGGGGCGAGCAAGCTCATAACCAGGCAGCACATAGCCATGATAAGCCTGTTTCGCGTGCTTCTGTGCGAGACCATAGTATGGGCCCACGACTTCACCCACTTTCGTCCAATATGGTGATATCGACTTGTCGTAGTGCGACTTGGTCCATGTCTGAATTCGAAGTAACTGAGGCTGCCCGTTTAGCTGCCATTGAACCCGCGCCAGATCCTGCCCCATACTGACCAGCGGCGCGCCGTACAGGACAGCATATTGACGTGTCGGCGTCAAAACTTGATTGTTCAGCGTGTCGTAGTATGGCTTAGCCACATCTACATAAGGAGCAGCATATTGATCAAAGTATGGTTGTACGTGAGGCGTGATGGCATTTTTGACATGGTAATAGGGCTTGCAGATCAGCGGTGATGTTTTGTCGCATGCCTCGAGAGACGCCGGGCATCGCAAAAGTATCGTGAGGATGGCGCCCCATGTGGCAATTCTGATGCAGGAAAAATAGCAAGACTAATTAGCGTGTCATCCAAGGCATTGCAGGTGAGTCTCTTGAGGTGACGGAAGGATAGATGCTACGACGTATTGAGAAGGAATGCGGATACGCAACGTACCTTGCGATGAAGTTGACTGCCCAGGACATAAACCCACGCTTATGCTTCATTGGTCTTCTTTGGCCTTTTACTTGGCCCTTGAGCTTGCCATTGGTGTGAGCCGTCCCGTTGCCACCCTTATAATAAGCGACGACCATGGCGACGACAGCAGGTTTTTAATATTTTGAGGAGTTTTCTTTCGTTTGCGAGTACGGCTCGCTGCCCGCTCTATCGCGACACGACACGACACGACACGACACGACACGACCACAGTATGGGCGGTTTCAGTGTCCGGAGGAAAAAGATGACCGTAGCACCGGGCCAGGAATCGACTGAGACCAGATGGCGGAAGATGAGGAGCTGATACGATGGTAGTTGAGGAGTTTTTAGGAGCGGGAAAGCCTTCAGCGGCTCGGGGAAAGCTGGTGACGAGCCAAGGTCGTTCCAAGCCAGGCAGGCGGGACATGGGAATGATATTTGGAGCGCCAAGGCTAGCGTCGACCCAGCCGCGGGTTATTGCAGCAGGGGGGGGGGGCAGACGGGGTCACAATTCATCAGCTTGTACAGTGGGGGTAGTGAATGTACACCCACTGACACCAGCACCCAGGCCACACCAGCACCCGCAAACCAGACACTCACACGCACTGAGGCGAACCTATTCAATTGCATTGCAAATTCATCAGCTTGGATGGTACGCGAGGGCGCAACAAATTTGACAAGGACGATGCAATGCATGATTCTAGGGAAGAGGCTTTTCAGAATGTGCGTCAGTCCAATTTCTAAATGGCGGTGTTGCCAATAGTGGCACGCACGGCAACATGCGACGAGGCCAGCCCAGTTCAATCAGGTTATCGCAGGTTGGCTGGCGTGCATCCATCCAAGGTCGCGTTTCTTGCACCAAATGACGTCGGCGAGTATGCATGCATGGTGTAGTGCAACCATGAGTATCTGAGGCTACGAATGAATGAACGATTGAATACTCAATATCGGCTTGCTCAGACGACAGAGAGATCAGTCAAAGACTTGTGTTTGTATGTATGTCTTCATATAATAGGCTCGCACTTGCGTGCGTAGTTTGGGGTGTTTTCATGCGGTCAATTCGTGCACAAAAAAAAAAGAAAAAGAAAAAGAAAAAAAAGCTCGCACATGGCATTCACAGCCGTTTCGTTCCAGTCTCCACTCTTATTATTAGATAATCCCCCTAACCAGACCCGCGTGGCGTCCACCGCAGTCCTTGTTAGACTTTACTACGGAGTATGCACGTCGATTACGGAGTTTCTTGCCAGGTGGCGGTTCCTCTTTTGTTGATGATTTTACATCTTGACTTTTTACTCGTGCCTGGCGTCAAGGTTTGAACGTTACTAATCACAGCCAGCCCTACAGCGTACGTCGAACATTATAGATATTCATTTTCATCCTTGCCCTTCACGATTCGACTTCTTTTACCAGCCATCCTCGTACGGGCTTGTCCATAAGCACTCCCGCTCCGTTGCAAATTAAGCCTCATCATCTGCTGTGTCATTACCACCCATCAGGCACAAGGCCCCTTACTACGTACCATTACGAAAGCCGGACTAATATAGGTCTATTCACCAAAATTACAGCGCCGACCGAAGCTGACTGTCTCATGAATTCCCAAACTACTTGCCGTCAATAGGCTTGCCCGTCCCGCTGCGGACAAACTATCGCCGTTCTTCAAACCGACCCTCCGTCTCCGTTAACAATGAACCCATCTGCCACGACATCGCGCCCCCGAGACCTGCTCTCTTCGCGAGTCGACGACCGACCGAGACCTGTACCTCAACCTTCTGATGCTGCTCCCGCCATCTGTCGAATATGTCGAGGAGAGGGAACGTCGGCCGAGGCACTCTTTTTCCCATGCAAATGCAGTGGTAGCATCAAGTATGTCCACCAGGACTGCTTGATGGAATGGCTTTCGCATTCGCAAAAGAAATACTGCGAGCTCTGCAAAACCTCGTTCCGTTTCACGAAACTTTACGCACCCGACATGCCGCAGTCTCTTCCTGTGCACATTTTCCTGGAACACATGGCCAGGTATCTAGTACGAAACCTCTTGATGTGGCTGCGTGCCGTGGTGACCATTAGCGTGTGGGTTTGCTGGCTGCCTTATTTCATGAGGGTCGTTTGGGCTTTCATGTTTTGGATCAGTGACGAAGGTTTGGGAGCCGGTCATTTCATGTCACGACGCTCCGCCAAAGTCATGGGCTTCGATGGGAACGGGGTCGACCCCAACGGGACTTGTCCGGTGCGCACCGTCTTCGATGAGAGCATCAACCCCAGTGACAAAATCACCTTCCTAAACAGCACCGCTGTTGTAATGTCCCCGACGCTCTTAAGTGAAGCGGTTTTTCTCAAAAATCTCACGCGAAGCTCAACCGTGAATCGAACCGTCATCACCGTTATCGAAGGCCAGATCATCACTGTTTTAGTCATAGTGTGCTTCATCTTGGTCATCCTGGTTCGCGACTATGTTGTACAACAACAACCAGAGATAAACATGCGAGCTGCCTTTGCCGATCAAGAAAACAATCAGCCCGCCCCAGCACAACCAAATGAGGAAGTGGTAGCAGACGATGATGGTCATGAATCAGACGCATTGAGGACAGATGATGAGATTTTGGAGGCCGAAGCTCTGGTGAACGAGCTCCCAGAGCATCAAATCGAGTACCTGACGGATATCATGGCCACTAGAACCACTGTTGGAGACGGTGCTAGCCCGGACTCGAGGCCTACAGAACCTTTTCCTGTATCAGCCACAGAAGCGCGCGAGTCGACAGCACAAGAGGAGTTGGTCGCAGGCCTAGACAATCAATCCAGTGTAATGGAATACTTGCGAGTCTACCGACGGGCAGATGGTAACCTGGAAAGAATTCTACAAATCGTCGAAGAAGAGGGCTTGGAAGAACAGCTTGGCTACTGGGTGAATGTGACCCGTCGTTCAATGCGAGAGCGTGATCATGGTTCACAAGAGGCTCCTGGCACCGATCCTGGCCGACCGCCACAACCCCTCGCTCCGGAATCGACCGCCAAACTTGACGAGTTTGTTACTAAATCCTCAGTACCGTCACGGAATGAACAGGTGCTTTCTCAGGAAAAATCCAAAGGCAAGGAGCGGGAATGGCTCCCAATCTCCCCAGAGCTTTCGCCGAGCCCAATGCAGTCCAATTCAGATTCGCTCCCCGGTCCGTCCAGACCACGAGCGCGCTCAGATGGCCCGGAGATGCACACAACTACTCATCCTCTGGCAAATAATAGCTGGTCTTTTACTAACCTCCCGGCCACCGATGAAACTGATGATAATGATCTGAACACGGCAGCAAGCAGTGCTAATAATCTGCCAGGGCCGTCTTCTAATTTTGGCGAAAGTGATGGCCCAAAATATCACAACGTCCTTCCGGACAGTCCTCAGCTGTCAGATCATGCCAATGAGGGCGACGTGTCCACCGATATTCTCGTTGATGTGGCTCGGGTCATACAAAACGAACCGAATGTAGTAGACATTGAGCCGGAGCGGCGAGGCTTAGTCGGACGCGTTGCCAACTACATGTGGGGCGACTTGGACAACTTGGATCAACATCAAGAGGTTGATCGCCCGCAGCCTGAAGCTGCTGCAGGCGAAGATGTTGGTGCTGATGCTGGCCACGTCGCCGGTGCAGATGATCCTTGGGTTGACGACCCAATTGCCGAGGCCGGAGACGCAAACGTCAATGCGAACATCGTCATTGACGCCGCGGCTGCTGCAGGTATGGACGCTGAAGCTGTCGAGGATCTGGAGGATTTCGAGGGCGTCATGGAGCTTCTGGGGATGCGTGGTCCTCTCGCCGGCCTTTTTCAGAACGCTATTTTCTGCGCTGTCTTGGTCTCCGTGACTATCTTCGCCTGCATTTTCATTCCTTACAACATAGGCAGAATCTCACTTTGGACCATGGCCAATCCCATACAGCTTGTTCGAATGGCCATGGGGCTCTCCAAGGTTATTCAGGACCTGGTCATGATGGTTCTTGGCTTCGGTTTATGGTGTGCATTGAACATTGTCGACATGTTCACCGGTATTGTTGGAGGTGCGATGGGGGCCCAGGTTGTGTCAGCCAGGAAAGCATCTTGGGGTGTTTTGACAGGCGCAGGCTCCAGAGTCGTTGACTACGCATTCATGGAGTTTCCCATGACTGCTTCGGAGATGCAGAACTTCTCGGCGATCAGTCATGAAGCTCTAAACTCTGTGAAGGCCAACATCGGCTGGGCTGTCAGCAAAGTAGACGATGGGCTGGCGGTGGCCCTGACCAGACCGGATATGACTGCTTTGCTGGATGGTCGACTCCTGGCTTCAGCTTCTTCAATTATACGCTCATTGGCAGCTGCATTCGACAGCATTTTCACCATCCTATCGGATCCAAGCTCATTGGTCATAGACCTGGGTGAATTCAAGAACCATCCACCAGTAGATTTGAGTCTCGCGTATTGGTCGGGCATGGATCGATTCTGGGCCATCTCAGCCGGTTACATTACCGTTTTTGCCGTTGGAGCGTTATATCTGCAACGAGGAAGTCCATTCTCACGCGGCGATATGATGCAGGCCTGGGAGGCTGGCGTCATTGACACCCTCCACCAAGCAAGTGGCATCATGAAGGTCATCCTCATTATCAGCATCGAGATGCTTGTCTTTCCACTCTACTGCGGTTTGCTTCTTGACGGTGCATTGCTGCCTCTCTTCGAAAACACAACCTTCAAATCGCGTATCATGTTCACTTGCAATTATCCCCTAACGTCCATATTTGTCCATTGGTTTGTCGGCACTGGATACATGTTCCATTTCGCCCTTTTTGTCTCCATGTGCCGCAAGATTATGCGACCTGGCGTTCTATGTAAGTCTTGCCAACATCTGTTCTGAGCAAAAACACTTCGGTATCACGTTTCTGATAATATTGGTCGTGCAGATTTCATAAGAGATCCTGATGATCCCGAGTTTCATCCTGTCCGAGACGTTCTCGAACGCAATCTTACAACGCAGCTGCGCAAAATACTCTTCTCGGCTTTCGTATACGGTGCTCTAGTCATCGTTTGCCTTGGAGGTGTCGTCTGGGGTCTCTATTACGCAATGCCAGGCGTTTTGCCAATCCATTACTCGTCCAACGAGCCAGTACTAGAGTTTCCCGTGGACTTGTTGTTCTACAACTTTCTCATGCCGCTCGCCGTCAAGTTCTTTAAACCAAGCGATGGACTGCATGCCATGTACACCTGGTGGTTTCGGAAATGTGCTCGTGGACTTCGCCTTACCTATTTCTTATTTGGCGAGCGACGCATTGATGAAGAGGGGACTTTGCAGCTCAACCGGGAGTCAAAGATTCGAGTTCCTCGACACAAATCACTACTTCTCGAGCTCGATAAGAACAACCAGGTCGTCCCCAAGACCTGGAGAGACACCTTCGATGGCGGGCAAGCCAAACCTAACCCATCCATCTCGAAGAAGGAGATGAGGGAATTGAGACACAAAAAGGCACATCTGATCAGCACGGGCCAGCTCGACAAGAGCGGTCGATTTGTCCGTGCCCCGGCTTCTGATAGAGTCAAGATCCCCAAAGGTCAGAAAGTGTTTCTAACTGTGTCGGAACGTGGACATCGCAAAGACAGAAATGCCGACACTGACCTCTATTCCTCGGATCAATATCAACTTGTCTACGTTCCACCAAGCTTTCGTGCCAGGATCTTTTGTTTCATCCTCTTCATCTGGCTTTTTGCTGCTGTAACGGGCGTCGTCTTCACGATTGCACCTTTGGTTCTAGGCAGGGCCATGTTCAAGACGTTGATTCCTGCTCATATCCGCACAAATGACATTTACGCATTCAGTATCGGCATCTATTTACTGGGTTCTTTGGCGTACGCCGTGTTCCGGCTTGGCCACCTCACTGCCAAATTGAAAGATTGGACGAGCAAGATACGCAGTGAAGTCACAAGCGGCAACAGCAGCAGTCGCATCATATCAGGTGCTGTGCATGGAGCGAAACTCGCGTATGCCTATTTTTTCCTTGTCATAGTATTTCCACTGGTGATCTCTACATTCATGGAGCTATATGTCAGCATTCCCCTGCACACATACATGAACCCACCAAAGCCGCAGCCGAATGGCACTTCAACACCGGGTCGTGATGGCGATGCCGGCCGTCATACCGTGTACGTCATTCCATCTTGGACTTTGGGTCTCCTTTACCTAAACTTGGCCACCAGGATGGTCACGTCTCTCTTCCCAGACTCGCGAGCTGCCATTGCAGTACGTTCTGTCATGCGCCGCGGCTACTTGAAACCTGACTTCGACGTGCTGACCAGGGCTTTCATTGTTCCCGGCGTGGTGCTATCCTTCTTTGCTATATATGGGCCGCCGATGATAGCAAGCACGGTGATTGAAGCCGGTGCGCTTGGCCCTATATCCGGTGATACCGTTTATTCATCCATGGTGTACAGGTATTCATATCCGGCAGCTGCTGTGGCAGCTTTGGTGATCAAATACGCCGTCGGGCTCACCAGAGTGTTCCATCGGTGGACGGCCGGTGTAAGGGACGAGGCATATCTGATAGGAGAAAGGTTGCATAACTTTGGGGCCGCTACGGCGGGCTCTCGCAAGGCTAGAAGAACTTGGGGGGCTGCCGGTGGCGGACGACTGTGATGACGAATATGTTTTTATGTTACCACAGGAGAAATGAAGGAAGTGCACGATATGACCACGACGAGTCAACACGGGCTTTTGCAAGCGTGACCTAAGAATTACTACAGATAGCTAATAAACAGATCAGATCGAGATTTTTTTTTCTTTTTTTTTTGCCTAAATCCAGACTGCGTCATTTGGCCCATGGTGATGACTTGTGACAAGAAAATCACGATGAGCATGGATATGCTACCCTGTACACAACTTATCAGGGCCAAAAAGCACAACAAGGCTGTGAGGAGTACGTACCTGGGAGAAGACTCGCAGTCACTGGTAGATCAAGAGATGGATCATGATGGGCATCTTCATGCAGGCCTGAAATGAACGCTGCTGGTACATGCAAGGTGCGTGAATACAAGGTGCGTGAATACAAGGTGCTGGAACAGGCTAAGCTCGCTAGCCATTGCCCCCTTTCCCGAGACGCATGACGATCGGCTTCGAGGGCTGGGGTCACGGACGCTTTGATATGCAAACGTGTCTTTTCACTCTCCAGCCAAAGAGTTCATGTCTTGAGTGATACGCAATCACAGTGTTCGCCACACTACTGGGCTGCGAAGACAGGAATTTGATGTACGCACCGAAAATGCTGCCCTTTGTACGGACTTAGAGACTACGACTACTACATAGAGAAGATATCTGGCACGTCACGTGGATGGGGAGGGGGTGGACATTGGGGGGGGGGTCCCTATTTATTCGTGTGTGGTTGTTGCCCATGACGCCAGGCGCTAAGCCATTTCAGACAAAAAGTTGTGCCCAAACGCGGCACCGGGAGGAGGTGGTCGACGGGTCATTCGCCAGCACAAGGTTGTCGCATCTGGGCAACGCAGCGGGCAGCCACGACCCCCCGTCACAGGCCAAAACATGCAACGCCTTTCCCGACCACGTCGCCCCGACTTGCGGCATACAACATCCCCAGGTAAGGCAGATAGGTAAGTCTTGCTCGCCAAGTTGCTGGAAAGCGGCCCTCCGCAGCTCCAGCAAGCAGCAAAAATCGCACGTCGACATCAACGTGCCCATTTGCACTTCTCTGTCTCGTCGAGAGCGTTTTCGGCGCCGACGGGACGAGGGAAGCCGTGGCCCAACCCCCTTTGAGACGAGAAACCGGTGAGTGATGAACCTCAGTCAGGAGAACGCACAACAAATATCATTTGACAACCATCGCGACGGCTCGTATGCTAAACTAGGCGTAGCTTGCTTATTTCTTCTTCCTTCGCACTCTATTTGAAGGACTCGGGTGATTTTTCTCCAATTGCCTTCTTGGTATTGAACCTATTGAAACCACACCGCCATCCCACAGCCCGCGACACCGACGCGACCAGTTTTCATTTGTCAAATTTCTCAAACAAAATAATTAAAAAAAGCACGAGGAGAAAAAACAGGGGAAAACTGCCACCATACACACCACGACATCAGCTCATACAACCGAATAAATCACCAATAGTCGACAGACGCTTACTTCATGTCCCATTTCGAGTGATTTGCGATTCTTCTTCACATTTGGGCATCACAACAAGATGGCGGAGCCCCCCTCGTCGCCTCCCAGTGAGGCCACCAGCGCAGAAGATGCTCTCTCATGGTACAAGTCCCAGTACGAGATGCTGGAATCGGAGCTGGCCGAGTTTCGGGAGTCGAGTCGTGAACTTGAACAAGAACTGGAAAAGGACATTGAGCGGGCGGAGAAGCAGGAGAGAGCACTGCAAGAGAAGGCCGAGACGTTGGGATTTGAAGTAGAGGAGTGGAAAGTATGAGAAAGCTCGCTGCCCCCATGAAATGGAAGTCGTGAGCATGCTATGGCTATGCGACAGAAAGTAACTAACGTGCTCGTTTGCGCAGAGAAAATACAAAGAGTCCAAGACGGAAGCCAGCGCCGCGCAAAACTCACTCGAGAAAGAGATCACCACCCTTCGAGATTCAAATCGATCTGTACAGCTGAAGTTGAGAGATATGGAGGTGGCTAACGATGATTTCGAACGGCAAGCCCGCAACACTACCTCGTCTTTGGAAGATATGGAGTCCAAATACAACCAGGCCATCGAACGGTGCGTAATGATGGAGGAGGAGATTCGGTCCGGCGAGCAAGAGCGAGAGAAGCTCCGCATCGAATCCCAGCGCCTTCGAGAGGAGCTTGCTGAGCTCAAAATTGAAGCAGAGCTTCTTCAAGACAAGTTGAAGAAGCAAGAGAACCGACACCTGTCCACCATCTCGACTGATCTCTCGGTATTGGGCTCACCCACCTTCGACAACAACATCGAGACATCGCCCAACTCGACTGCTAGCTCACCGCTCATCACCACGCCACCAGAGACCAAGGAAACTTTGACGAAGTCGTTGGTTTCTGATGTTCAGGAGCCGCCATCGCCGCCAATGTCTGATGCCTCTGCCCCCTTAACCAAGTCCAGCGCCGCAGCTAAGCTTGGCAGCGGGCTTTCTCGCAAATCACGCTTGCCGTCGTCTCTCGACAGCAGCATCACGCCCAAGCCACGGGTCAAGTCTGCGAGTGCCCGCCAGGGACCTCGCGTCTCTGGAAGTGCATCCAATCTTCGTACGCCTGCGCCGAGGGCGATAACTAATCCCAATCTGGCGAAACACAAACTTCCCGCTTCCAACTCCCTGACGCATATCCGCTCGCTTACAGCGCAGATGCAACGCCTGGAGGCTAGAGTGCAGTCAGCAAGATCGAAGCTGCCAGCACCCACCCACACACCGCCTCGTGCGTCCCCTAGATCGGCGGCGGCCCACGGTGTATCTTTTCCGTCAACGGTTACCATCCGCTCTCGGAAGCGTGCTGCCGGATCGTCCGCCTCGTCTATAGCAGGAGACGAGAAAACGCCAACCAATTTCCGTTCATCAACATGCTCGAAACCCAGCCACGTACCCCGACTGAGCACGTCTGGTATCAGCAGACTCTCATTGGGGCCACTGCCTAATCGAGGCCCTGAATCGGATGCCACCCATAGTCGTCCAAGCTCTCGAGCAAGCGCGTCGTCCTATGCAAGGCCGTCATCTCGAACTGACATGGTGCCACCACCTCGACCCATGTCCCGATCCTCCATCTCTGGCGCGAGAACGCCGCTGGGCCGACCGCGGTCATCCATGAGCGGTTCAATGCACAGCCACTCTACCAGCATGAGTCGAATCGACATTGAGGAAGACTACGAGGGTGAGATTCGTACACCCAGCCGCCGGGGCACTTACTCTAAGCTCGAGATGGAAACACTTGCCAGTGGCATGCCCGTCCCTGAAAGCGCTATTCCCGCCCCAGGCACCAGACGACAGAGCGGCGGCGGGCCGGTGGGCAGGCGAACGAGCACCGGCGTCGGTGCGGCCCGACCTGGCACGTCAGGAGGCAGGAAGTTGAGTGACTTGGGCGAAACATATTAATCTCATGCCTCAAGTTTGTTTTGCCCTGACTTATTCCTTCTTGGGCCGTCTGGGTGAGGTGCTGGCGCAATACACCCAACCACGGTTTTTTTCTCCAATTTTTTTTTTTCGCACAGAGCTGTTTAATGAACCATACCATGAGACTAGCGCTTCTGGCTGTAGGCCATGCTTTGTGAATTACGACGATTACGACCTCTTTTCGAGCACATAGTTTCCTGGGTTTGGGCCTGCTGCACCACGGTGCGTGTAGATGGGTTGGTGATTTAGGGTCCTGCGAGGCGGGTGGGTGAAGCGTGACAGCACTGACGAGGTTGAGTCGCTAGGCATGTAACCTTCTGTTTCAGTACGGAACTATGTGCACATGGAGTGTGATGGTTTATGGAAAATGTGGCTGGAGCTTGAAGATGGCGATGCTGTTGGGAGGTTAGCTTTATTATTGCTGGCTGATGGAATAAATAATCATCAACAAGATTTTGGCCAATTTGTGATTGATGTTTGGACCATCTAGGGCATTATCCCGGCCTGACACGCGTCAACTTGCTCCCTTTTTCTTCCCCGTCATCGACAATGATCTTTCGGCGTTGGCCAGATTGACCCGCCCCCCCCACTTCCAGTCGGGGAGGGGGAAGAAAGAACGAACGTTTAGGGTAGTTCGTTGGACCATTGGATTCGGATGGATTCAACAATTGGGGAGGAGGCGCTTTATGGGGCCGCCAGCCAGGGGGCCAGCCACCATGGTTCTACCAAGAATCCAAGATGTACTCAGACCGGTGCATTCGCGCCTCTTATTCTGTGCGTCCAATAATAAGTTATTAGTAATAAAGCATACCGACCTTGCTTGCTTACGGCTTGTGGCCCGTGATAAGATAAAGCGTGCATCCACGAGGCCGTGTTGGTCGGTTGGTCCGCCCCCAACGTCCGCACGAAACGTTCTGAGGGGGGGGGGATAAGACTGCGTATTGTCGCGAGCAACCCCAACCCATCCATCGCTTGCCGCTGGTATGCATCGTTGCCGGACAAAGAAGAAGTGTCTCCACGCAAGAGATTCGTCGTCATTTTGTTGGACTTGCGGTCCCTGGTCCGGACCCTGTACTCCGTATTTCGGTTCGGGAAGCCACCGCTCTCCCAGTTCCTGTTTCCGTTGACAAAGAAGTTGCGGCGCCCCCAGCAAGCCGGAAACAGTGGGAACCACATGCGCCTGATGATGGATGGCCGTGCGCACGCATGCGCACGCATGCGCACCCCACCCATCAATCCCGCTCCCAGGCTTGGCTAACCATTGAGCCTCTATTACGGAGTAGCCCCAACAGATTGACGAAGCATCGGCAACCGCCCAAAAAAAAAAAAAGCTCCCCGTCCAGTCCGGCCTTCCCACCTTGGCTGCTTCTCACCAACCAGCGATAAAGTGCACTCCACCACCTGGTGCATTCTCAATCACGCCTGCCTCCAGACTTCAGCCGCCTTGAATTACTCCCCACCCCTTCTCTCTCATCCTCCCACGCTTCAACCCTCATCTCCTCCCAAAGCCGCCGGTCTTCGTCCTGGCCTTGTTTTTGATACCTGTTCCTTCTCGAAGCTCCTCCTCCTCGAGAACGACCCCGTTTGGCCAATTTCATTGTTGTGTCAGAACCATTATAACTTTTCGCAACACCATTCGTCTTGTTTCCTCCCTCGACGACTTCATCTTGAGAGCTTTATTTCTATCCTACTTCTCTTTCTTGCCAGCGGTTATTTGGAAAGAAGTTCTGTAAGAGAATCTGTGCATAGTGTGATCAAGTCAGATGTTCTGAATCTGGTTTGTTGTATACTTCCTGACGAAGCCCGCCGAGCTCACGATACGACAGAGATAGGTGCTTTCAACGGCTCATGACGGTTTGAAACTACCACGAATTCGTCTCCCTCTCCCCTCGTCCTCTCGATCGAACTCTACACATTTTCTTCACCACCGAACTTCCTACCATCACAGCCACCATGACGGAGTCGTCAGGAGCCAACGGCGCCAATGGCCGCACGGTGCCAGCCTCCAACGGAAAAGCTTCTTACGCTGAGAAGCACAGCATCGCAGACCACTTCATTGGAGGCAACAGACTGGCCAATGCGCCTCCTAGCAAAGTAAAAGACTTTGTTGCCCAACATGACGGCCACACTGTCATTACAAACGTAAGTTCTTACTCGGAAGAATTAGGGGGGAGGGGAATCAGAGCTTGGGCGGGCGATTTTGCAAGAGGTCGCGATGCCCCTTGTTCAGGCCCTTACCAAAACAAAAATTCAAGACTTTCCGAGGTTCAGGGCTCCTCTGGCACAAATCAAGGGGATCTGTTCTCTTCGACGTACTTGGGGAAAACTACGAATACTGACTGAGCGGCCCGGTTCAATAGGTTTTGATTGCCAACAACGGTATCGCTGCCGTCAAGGAAATCCGTTCGGTCAGAAAATGGGCCTACGAAACTTTCGGCGACGAAAGGGCCATTCACTTCACCGTGATGGCTACACCCGAAGATTTGCAAGCCAATGCAGACTACATTCGAATGGCTGACCACTATGTCGAAGTTCCCGGCGGTACCAACAACCATAACTATGCCAACGTTGAGCTGATTGTCGACATTGCAGAGCGCATGAACGTCCACGCTGTTTGGGCTGGCTGGGGTCATGCCTCCGAGAACCCCAAATTGCCAGAGTCATTAGCTGCCTCGCCTAACAAGATCGTCTTCATTGGCCCCCCCGGCTCTGCCATGCGTTCACTCGGTGACAAGATCTCCTCCACAATTGTCGCACAGCACGCCTCGGTGCCCTGTATTCCCTGGTCGGGAACCGGCGTTGACGAGGTTGAAATCGACGACAAGGGTATCGTTACAGTCACCGATGGTGTTTACTCAAAGGGTTGTGTCACCTCATGGCAGGAGGGTCTGCAAAAGGCCAAGGATATTGGCTTTCCTGTTATGATCAAAGCTTCCGAGGGTGGTGGCGGCAAGGGCATCCGGAAGGCCGTGGGCGAAGAGGGGTTTGAAGCGCTGTACAAAGCGGCAGCTAGCGAGATTCCTGGATCTCCCATCTTCATCATGAAGCTGGCTGGAAATGCCAGGCATTTGGAAGTCCAGCTACTCGCTGATCAGTATGGCAACAACATTTCGCTCTTTGGTAGAGATTGCTCTGTTCAACGACGTCATCAAAAGATCATCGAGGAAGCTCCCGTCACGATCGCGAAGCCTGACACTTTCAGAGCCATGGAGAATGCTGCTGTCCGTTTGGGCAAGCTCGTTGGTTACGTGTCTGCCGGAACTGTGGAATACTTGTATTCACATGCTGACGACAAGTTCTATTTTCTTGAGTTGAACCCTCGTTTGCAGGTCGAGCATCCCACCACTGAGATGGTCAGCGGCGTTAACTTGCCCGCTGCCCAGCTTCAAATTGCCATGGGAATGCCTCTCCACCGTATTCGAGATATCCGAGTTCTCTATGGTGTCGACCCCCGAACGTCTGGCGAGATCGACTTTGAATTCAAGACTGAGGGTACCTCAGAAACACAGCGACGACCCACGCCGACCGGTCACACAACCGCATGTCGTATCACGTCTGAGGACCCTGGTGAAGGCTTCAAACCTTCGAATGGTGTCATGCACGAACTGAACTTCCGAAGTAGTTCCAATGTCTGGGGTTACTTCTCTGTGGGTACTCAAGGTGGCATTCACAGTTACTCTGACAGTCAATTTGGTCACATTTTTGCATACGGCGAGAATCGACAGGCATCCCGAAAGCACATGGTCGTGGCCCTCAAAGAACTCAGCATCCGCGGCGATTTCAAAACTACTGTGGAATATCTCATCAAATTGCTCGAGACCGAAGCTTTTGAGGACAACACCATTTCCACAGGCTGGCTTGATGAGCTCATCTCCAAGCGTCTCACTGCGGAGCGACCTGACACCATGCTGGCTGTGGTGTGTGGTGCCATCACCAAAGCCCACATTGCCAGTGAATCTTGTATCGCAGAATATCGTGGCGGTCTCGAGAAGGGTCAAGTCCCTTCCAAGGACATCCTCAAAACAGTCTTCACCATCGACTTTATTTACGAAGGCTTCCGATACAAGTTTACTGCCACGCGTGCTAGCGCCGATAGCTACCATCTTTTTATCAATGGTTCCAAGTGCACTGTTGGCGTTCGTGCTCTCAGCGACGGTGGTTTGCTGATCCTCCTCGACGGTCACAGTCACAATGTCTACTGGAAGGAAGAAGTTGGCGCTACACGCCTGTCTGTTGACAGCAAGACCTGCCTGCTTGAACAAGAGAATGACCCTACTCAGTTGAGAACCCCCAGTCCTGGAAAGCTGGTCCAGTACGCCGTCGAGAACGGTGCGCACGTCAAGGCTGGCCAGACTTATGCCGAAGTTGAGGTCATGAAGATGTACATGCCTCTTGTTGCTCAAGAAGACGGAATTGTGCAGCTTATCAAGCAGCCTGGAGCCACTCTAGAGGCCGGTGACATTTTGGGCATTCTCGCCCTCGACGACCCCAGCCGCGTCAAGCAAGCTCAGGCTTTTGTTGACAAACTTCCTTCCTACGGTGACGCCGTCGTTTTTGGCTCGAAGCCTGCGCAGCGCTTCTCTGTGCTGCGCGCCATTATGCACAACATTCTCAATGGCTTCGACAACTCCGTCATCATGGCGTCTGCTCTCAAAGAGCTGATTGAGGTGCTTCGAAATCCAGAGCTTCCCTACAGCGAGTGGAACGCTCAATTCTCGGCCCTCCACGCGCGCATGCCTCAAAAGCTAGATGCCCAGTTCGCTCAGATTGTCGAGCGCGCCAAATCTCGCCATGCCGAGTTCCCTGCCAAAGCTTTGCAGAGAGCCTTTGCCAAGTTCCTCGAGGAAAGCGTTTCAAGAAACGATGCCGAGACTCTGAAGACTACTCTCGCTCCTCTTGCAGAAGTATTAGATGTCTATGCTGAGGGCTCCAAAGTCCACGAACTCAACTTCATCCGGTCTTTGCTGGACACGTACTGGGAGGTCGAGAGAATGTTCCTTACACAAGCTCAGGAAGACAGCATCATCCTCAAGCTCCGTGACCAAAATAAGGATAACCTTGGCAAGGTTGTTCAGACAGCTCTTTCTCACAGCCGCGTTGGTGCCAAGAGCTCTCTCATCTTGGCCATCCTTGATGAGTATCGCCCCAACAAGCCCAATGTTGGCAACATCAGCAAATACCTGCGTGATTCGCTTCGCAAACTGACGGATCTCTCCTCTCGCGCCACTTCCAAGGTGTCACTCAAGGCTCGTGAGATCATGATTCAGTGCTCCCTTCCTTCTTTGGAAGAGCGTACTGCCCAGTTGGAGCACATTCTGCGCTCATCTGTCATCGAATCGCGATATGGTGAGAGCGGCTGGGATCACCGGGAGCCCAACTTGGATATCATTAAAGAAGTCGTTGACTCCAAATACACCGTCTTTGATGTGCTTCCGCTCTTTTTCAGTCATGAGGACCGTTGGGTCGGCATAGCCGCCTTGGAGATCTACGTCCGTCGTGCCTACCGTGCTTACATTTTGAAGCAGATTGACTACCATACCGATGAGACCGGCTCGCCTCAATTTGTCTCGTGGGATTTCCAGCTCCGTAAGATTGGACAGTCTGAATTCGGTCTGCCTCTTCAGTCAGCTGCTACTTCTACTCCCGGAACTCCCGGCATGTCCTCCGAGCTCAACTTCAAGCGTATCTACTCGATTAGCGATATGTCATACTTGAACAGCAAATGGGACGAGGAACCTACGCGTAAGGGTATCATTGTGCCCTGCAAGTACCTCGACGAAGCGGAAGAGCTGCTTCAGAAAGCCTTGGAGACTTTGTCATTCCACAACAAGCAAAACAACCAACACAACGCCACTGCCGTTCTCAACGATTTGAGTGAGAGGCGCAAGCCTTTGGCTGCGATCAAAAAAGATGCCAAACAAGATGAGGAGCTCTCTGCCGTCATCAACGTCGCCGTCCGAGATGCCGAGAACCACGATGACAAGGAACTCATGGACCGTATTCTGCCCATTGTTGCTCAGTTCCGGGGCGAGCTGTTGGCCCGTGGCGTCCGACGACTGACATTCGTATGCGGACACGGTGACGGGTCCTACCCTGGCTACTACACATTCCGTGGTCCCAAGTACCTCGAAGATGACAGCATTCGTCACATTGAACCTGCTCTGGCCTTCCAGCTTGAGTTGGGACGTCTTGCCAAATTTCACATTAAGCCTGTATTCACGGAGAATAAAAACATTCACGTGTACGAGGCTATTGGCAAGGCTGTTGACACCGACAAGCGATACTTTACGCGCGCCGTCATCCGTCCGGGCCGCCTTCGCGATGAGATCCCTACGGCAGAGTACCTCATTTCCGAGGCTGATCGTGTCATCAACGACATTTTCGATGCTCTGGAGATTATTGGTAACAACTCTTCCGATCTTAATCATATCTTCATGAACTTTACTCCGGTGTTCCAGCTCGACCCTCGAGCTGTCGAGGAGAGTCTCCAGGGCTTCTTGGACCGGTTTGGTGCTAGGGCTTGGCGTTTGCGTGTCGCTCAGGTCGAGATTCGTATTATTTGCACGGACCCCAAGACGAGCACCCCCTACCCTCTCCGCGTTGTTATCACCAACACCTCTGGCTACGTGGTCGACGTTGACATGTACGCGGAGCGTAAGTCGGAGAAGGGTGAGTGGGTGTTTCACAGCATTGGCGGCACTAGCGAGAAAGGTTCCATGCACTTGCTGCCCGTCAACTGTCCCTATGCCACCAAGAACGCTCTTCAACCCAAGCGATACAAGGCCCACCTCATGGGAACCCAGTATGTTTACGATTTCCCCGAGCTCTTCCGGCAGGCCATACAGAACAGCTGGACCAAGGCAGTCAAGGACCAGCCGGCTCTGTCTTCGCAGCAGCCCAAGGTCGGAGATTGCGTCACCTTTACCGAGCTTGTCCTCGATGACAAGGATAGTCTCCAGGAAGTCAACCGTGAGCCTGGTACCAATGCTTGCGGCATGGTTGGTTGGATCTTCAAGGCGCGCACCCCCGAGTACCCCAGCGGTCGCCGGTTCATCGTTGTCGCCAATGACATCACGTATAAGATTGGGTCTTTTGGTCCCAAGGAAGACAACTTCTTTCACAAGTGCACTGAGCTTGCTCGCAAGCTTGGCATCCCTCGAATTTACCTCTCTGCCAACTCTGGCGCTCGTCTCGGTCTTGCCGATGAGCTGATGCCATTCTTCAAAGTCGCGTGGAACAACCCTGCCAAGCAAGATGCTGGTTTCCGTTACCTGTACCTGGATGAGAAGGCAAAGGCGAACTTCAAGGATGAAGTCATGACCGAAGAAGTCACCGAGGATGGTGAGAAGCGCCACAAGATTGTCACCATTGTCGGCCGCGAAGATGGCCTCGGTGTTGAGTGTCTCCGAGGGTCTGGTCTGATTGCCGGTGCCACGAGCAGAGCTTACAATGACATTTTCACTGTGACATTGGTCACCTGCCGTTCAGTCGGTAAGTATCAAAATATGCAAGCTTTTCCCCAGATAAATGTCTTTTTTTTTTCCCACGAATCTAACAAAATTTTAGGCATTGGTGCCTACCTGGTTCGCCTTGGTCAGCGTGCTGTCCAGATTGAAGGCCAGCCCATCATCTTGACCGGTGCACCCGCTTTGAACAATCTGCTTGGTCGTGAGGTATACACTTCCAATTTGCAACTTGGTGGTACTCAAATCATGTACCGCAATGGTGTATCTCACATGACTGCGAATGATGACTTTGCTGGTGTTTCGCGCATCGTTGAGTGGATGTCCTTCGTCCCAGAGAAGCGCAACGGCCCAGTTCCCGTCAGCCCCAGTTCAGACTCATGGGACCGCGACGTGATGTACAGCCCACCCCAGAAGCAGCCATCTGATGTGCGATGGATGATTTCTGGTAAGCACAGTGACGATGGCAGCTTCCAGGGCGGTTTGTTCGACAAGGACTCCTTCGTGGAGACGCTTGGCGGATGGGCCCGCACTGTTGTTGTCGGACGTGCTCGTCTTGGTGGCATCCCCATGGGAGTTATTGCTGTCGAAACTCGCTCTGTCGAGAACATTACTCCCGCCGATCCCGCCAACCCTGACTCCATTGAGCAAGTCAGCAACGAGGCTGGCGGTGTCTGGTACCCCAACTCTGCCTTCAAGACCGCGCAGGCCATCAGCGACTTCAACAATGGTGAGCAATTGCCATTGATGATCCTGGCCAACTGGAGAGGCTTCTCCGGTGGTCAGCGCGACATGTACAACGAAGTTCTCAAGTACGGTTCATTCATTGTCGATGCCCTCGTCAAGTTTGAACAGCCAATCTTCGTTTACATTCCACCATTTGGCGAGCTTCGTGGCGGATCTTGGGTTGTGGTCGATCCTACCATCAACCCCATTGCCATGGAAATGTATGCCGATGTAGAGGCCCGTGGAGGTGTTCTGGAACCCGAGGGTATCATTGGTATCAAATACCGCAAGGAGAAGCAGCTGGAGACGATGGCCCGCATGGACCCGACATATGCGGACCTGAAGAAGCAGCTCGATAACAAGGACTTGACTCCAGAGCAGGCTGCTGAAATCAAGCAGAGAGTGACATGCCGTGAAAAGGAATTGCTTCCCGTGTACGCTCAGATCGCTGTGCAATTCGCCGATTTGCATGATCGCGCTGGACGCATGAAGGCGAAAGGTGCCATTCGCGACTCACTGGAGTGGATCAACTCACGTCGGTACTTCTACTGGCGCTTGCGTCGTCGTCTCAATGAGGAGTATATCCTTCGCCGCATGGCTACGAGTGTGCTGTCGTCGTCTAGTGGCTCCAACTCGGCCAAGGCTACCGATGTGCGCGCCCGCAACTTGCAGCTGCTCCAGAGCTGGTCTGGTCTTGGCGGATTTGATACCAAGGACAGAGAAGTTGCTGAATGGTACGAGACGGACAGAAAAGCAATCGGAGAGAAGGTTGACGCCCTCAAGGCCGAGAACCTTGCTCTCGAGGTGGCCGAAGTCGTCCGTGGCCAAAAGGCTGCTGGCTGGAAGGGTGTCCGAGAGGTACTGAGAGTCATGCCCGTTGAGGAGCGGGATGCGATTCTCAAGTACCTGAAAGAATAAGCCGGCCGGCCGACCAACTCAAGCCACGAAGGAGGAAAAGAAGAAGAGCGAAAGTGAAAACTCAAGATAGGACAAAGGGGTATAATGTTTGGAGGAGCGTTCTATCCCGGATTCTCACGCATGCGTTGTGCAATGGTTGTTTGGGTCAAAGTACATGTACACACAAAAAGGGCACTGTAGAATCATCTGGCGTTGGGCAGGATTGCCCGCCCCTACATTAATTAGAATTATGCTGTACAGTTATGAATAATGTACAAATCTTTTCAACAACTCGGACGCCGCCTTTTCTTCTCTTTTTCCCATTAGCTTCGTCGTGAGAAGGTCTCAGTGTACAAGTCTTCGTAGTGCCTGTCGGTGACAGTTTCCCCGTAAAGCGCACTCACTGCTTGATATCGTACAGGACCCTGTCTATTGCAAACGAGTTTGCGGTGGACGAATGGCTCTTGCCCATGCTTTCCATGTCTATGTATCATCGCATCTTCTTCCCACTTGCCACTTCCCCTTGCCCCTCGGGGGGTGCCAGCCTACTCAGACACCCTCGTATTCAGCTGCACCCCGTGCCAGCCCTTCATGACGTCCCCCAGGGCGGCATTCACCATCCTCTGCTGCTTCAGCATGGTAGCCCCCTTGAAGGCCGGGCTCGCGATGTCAATGGCGTACATGCTGCCGCAGCCGCCTGATACGTCGCGGACGAGGAGCTCTGTTGGGCGGAGCTTTCGGCGGAGGAGGTCGGCGATGGACTGCTCGGCCGTCGACATGGAGGGCTCCTCGGGCGTTTGCTCCTCGGGCGTTTGGGAGTAGAAGCGGGGGTGGGCTGCTCGTCGGGGTGTCTGGACGGGAGCCGGGCGTCTCGGAGGGGGTTGTTTGGGGGGATGCGTCGGGGGGGATGCCGGGGGTGCGGAGGAGGCGCGTTGCTGCGCGGCGGGAGGGGCAGATCATTTGGGTGATGGGGGTTGATGGTTTTTGCGATTTTTTGATTTTCCTGGGGGGGGGGGGATGGATTATGGTGATGGGCGTGATGATGATGATGATGGGGTTGGGTTAGGTTAGGTTGGTTTGCTTTTGGGATGGGGGTTGTTACATTCTGGGGACACCTACCCTGTACGAAACACAATCTAGTGATGGAGAGTAACACAAGACACTGCCGGGCTCTCGAGACATTGGAAGGATGGCTAGCTCCGTTCCAATGAAGAAGAACGGTTTCTCCTCGTGGCGGATTTTTTTTTTTTTTTTCGAGAACGTGGAGTGTTAGTTGTGTGGCTTGATGTTTTGTATTTGCTGCGGCTTGGCCTCGAACATACATGGCTCATCGTCATCATCAGCACAAGGGTTCCGTTCCGAGATAAAGTCAAGTCAGGGAGCCGGGGGGAGGTATTTGTCTGCGGAGGACTCCGTACGGACTTACTCCGTTCAGCGACCGAAGCCAAGTTTTGCGTGGGCAAAGAAGGGGGAAGGTGTTGGCATTCGGGAGGATTTGGTTCCTTAATCTGTAAGTTAAGGCAGGGGTGGGTGGGTGGTTCCTGGGCTGAGACCGAAGGTTGTCGAATCTGAAATTTGTACGGGATAGCCAAAACCGGAAAGGGTGCCGGCAAGACCTAATCTTACATAGTGCAAGGGTTTACCTCCAAGGGTTTGGTTCGTTTCAATGTGTTTGCTGTTCATGCGGCCTCCCGCAAAAACAGAAGTTTGCCTTTAACTTTCGCGTCACCATCACCAGAAGCGGCGGGGGTTTTTTTTTTTTTTTTTTAAAAAAAAAACAACAGAACCTACTATTTATTATTGCTTTAGATGGCATGATCCATAGATGGCCGCGAATTCAACCATCTCTTTTGAACAAGTCTTTTCTGTTTCGTGCTCTGCCAAGGCAACTTTTTTTCACTTTTGGGTACTCCGCACGGAGCACGGAGCGGATCGAAAGTGAATCATGCTTGATTTAGCTACATGATCCGTACGGAGTACTCCGTAGATAGATCCAGTTGGGAATCTACTCTACATAAAGCCCCCCTGAGGGTCAAGGGTCCCCTGAAGAGTCCACTGTTGGAGATGCGAGATGAGATTGCTCCGTTACGGGCTCCGTTACGGACGTACTCGGTAGGATTTGCGTGATTAAATCAGAATGTGACGTCGATTCCAACTTGGCCCAAATAAGCCCGAGGCCAAGACGGAGCGACCCGGCAGGAAGTGGCAGGAAGGGGCAGGACAGACAACGGCCCCCCTGGTGCCTGCCGTTGCCGTTGCCGTCGACTTGGCATTGAGCTGTCTGTCTGGCAGCACTTCTTGCCGGGTCGCTCGTCTTGGCATCCGCGCGTGATCTTGACTCCATCCTTCCTTCTTCCTGGGCCTCGGACAAGGGATGCGAGATGGTCAGGAAATGCACGCATGCGAATCGACTAATGAGTGAGTTGGTGCGGCCAATCGAAGGCCTTCCTCTAATCAGTCCTTACTTAGTTCTTCATGTTGTCCATGTAGGCACAGCCTCTTCCCCGTCCATCTCGTATCCTCGCACGTGGAAAAAGATATATAGATATGTCAACTCGCGTTTTGGTTTCCAGAAACAATGCTGAGAGTGCTCAATCAGTCCCGGGGACCTTTGAATCCGACTGAATCTCCCCCATCTGCAGAATCTGGCGTGCGCTCCAAAGCACAATGGTACGACTACGCACTTCTTTCGTTGCGTCGCTGCTGGCGGCAGCAGCAGCAGCCTCAACGCTGGCAGCCGACCCGAATGAAAAGGGCGCCAATACTGTCGTTCCCGGCGCTTACATCTTTGAGCTCGCAGATGGCCAGGTAAGCTACTACTCATTGGATAACATGTTTGAATCTGCCGCCTCTCAACTCCCAAGGGCTGAGAAGTGGCCGAATCCGAGTCAACGACTGCAATCTGACTGACACACAACCTCTCCCCCTAGGATGCGGCCGCGTTGGAGAAGGCGGTTGGCAAAGATGGCAAAACTCGGACGAGGCTCGACTTTGATCTCTTCAAAGCGGTTTCTGTCCAATTGCACAATGTGGACAAGGCCAAGGAGAAGGCGACCGAACTGGCAGCTTTGCCCCAGGTCAAGTCGGTGTATCCAGTCACGCTTTACAAGAGGCCAAACCCCAAGATTGAGTGGATTGCGCAGAAGGGTAGCACCATGCAAAAGGCCGCCGCTCTCACATCCAGAGCGGATGGGCTGGACAGGCCGGACAGGCCGGACAGGCCGGACAGGCCGGATGGGGCGCATGCTGATACTGATACATATTCTCCTCACGTCATGACCCAGGTTGACAAGCTCAGAGCCAAGGGCATTACTGGCAAGAGGGTCAAAATTGCCCTCGTTGACACTGGTGTAAGTAACGTACTCAGGCGTAAGAAGGAACGCCAAACTGCCGAATGACTGAGTTCGATTTGTTGGTTTGGTCGGGTGAAGTAGAGAGCGTTGATTGACTTTCCCGTCTCAGATCGACTTCGGGCACCCTGCCCTCGGTGGTTGTTTCGGCCATGGCTGTCTTGTCTCCTTCGGAACCGACTTGGTCGGCGATGACTTCAATGGCCTCAACACCCCTCATCCCGACGACATCCCAAAGGACTGCAGCGGCCACGGAACTCACGTCGCTGGTATCATTGCCGCCCAGAACAACACCTATGGGTTTACGGGAACTGCCCCCGATGCCACCCTGGGTATCTACCGTGTTTTCGGCTGCACGGGCGAGTCCACAAACGAGGTCTTGATCGCCGCTTTTAACATGGCTTACCAGGACGGCGCCAATATCATCACAGCCTCCATTGGAAGCTCGAGTGGTTGGTCTGAGGATCCTTGGGCCGAAGCAGTTTCCCGCATTGTTCAAAAGGGTGTCCCCTGCGTACTCTCTGCTGGCAACGACGGTGAAGAGGGTATCTTCTATGCCAGCGCTGCTGCCGACGGTCACCGTATTGCCGCCATCGCCGCCTTTGACAACGTGCAGACACCCACCGTCTATTCCAATGCCAAGTGGGACATCGACGACGGCCCAGACAAAGTTTTTGGCTACCTCGCCTCGAAGCCCGCGAACTGGGACGGTGTAACCCTCCCCGCCTGGGCCAACAGCCTCGATCCCACGGTAGCCAACGATGGCTGTCAACCATTCCCTGCCAACACTCCCGACCTGAGCAAGTACATTGTCTTGATCCGTCGTGGAGGTTGCGACTTTGACCAAAAGGTCGGCAATGCCATCGCCAAGGGTGCCAAGAATGTCATCGTCTACAACAATGCCGCCGGCGCCGTTGCCATGGACCTTAATTCTCTTCGACCAGGCTCTCTCAATGCTGCCTCCATGATAGATGCGGATACCGGGGCAACCTTCATCAAGGCTCTCAAGGAGGGGAAGAAGCTCACTTTGAAAATGGTCAGCCCGGGCAAGAACGGCTCGACTCTCAGAACATTCAAAAATACCGCTACTGGCGGTGCCCTCAGCAGCACTACCAGCTGGGGCCCGACGTGGGAAATGGACCTGAAGCCTCAATTTGGTGCCGTTGGTGGTAACATCCTCTCCACCTATCCCGTTGCCCTTGGTAGCTATGCGGCCCTGTCCGGCACTTCCATGGCTTGTCCCCAAGTCGCCGGTATTATGGCCTTGATTCACCAAGTCCGCGGCACTCATGATCCCGAGCTGATCCAGAACCTGCTCTCTGGCAACTCGAACCCTCAGCTCTTCAACGACGGAACCAAGTTCTACGATTTCCTTGCCCCCGTCCCGCAACAAGGCGCTGGTCTCATCCAGGCCTACGACGCTGCCTATGCCACCACTGTTCTCTCACCATCTGGCTTGTCCTTCAACGACACCGACCACTTTGCCAAGCGCCTCGAATTCAAGCTGAAGAACACGGACAAGAAGAGGGCGACGTACCGTATCACTCACGTTCCCACCATCACCATGTACACCTTGGCCAAGGACTCCATCTATGCGCAGGAATTCCCTAATGATCATGTTGACGCTGCCGCCACGCTCAAGTTCAGCAAGACCAGCATCACCCTCCAAGGTGGCGAGGCCGAGACCGTCACGGTTTCTGCTACCCCACCTGAGGGCTTGGATGCCAAACGTCTCGCTTTGTGGTCTGGCTACATTATCATCAACGGGACGGACGGGGCTTCGCTGTCTCTGCCGTACCAGGGCCTCACCGGCTCCCTGCGCGATTCGACAGTTCTGGGTCCCTCCGACACGTGGATCTCCAAGTCGATCGACGAGAAAGCCCGGAAAGTGCCCCCCAACACGGCATTTGTCATTCCCGGACCTGGAAACGCCGGAGTAAATGATACCCTGCCTGTGCTCTCCGCCAACCTCGCTCTCGGATCCATCAAGGTACGCGCCGACATTGTCCCTCTGACCCCCTGCCGGCCCAACGACATGATCCCCTGCCCGCCCAAGGACGTGATGACCGAGTTCTGGGGCGTCAAGACTATCGGCCAGCCGTACCGATTTCCTGCTCAGTGGAGCTCTCGTGGCGTGAACAACTGGCCCTGGGACGGCCGTCTCGACTCCGGCAACTATGCTCCACCAGGCAAATACCAGTTCGTCGTGCGTGCTCTTCGCATCTTTGGCGATGAGAGGAAGAAGGAGGACTGGGATGTTAGCACATCACCTGCACTGACCATCGAATACCAGTGAACCAAGGTCAATGTGTATTACGCGGGAAATACTATGATTTCGCATCGCCGCCTTTGACACACTTGCTCGGGGCTGGCAAAAGATGGCTCACTAAGCATCTCCTGAGCAAAACCACTTGAACCTGAGCTGGCGCTAGCTAGTTCCTATGTGATTATGCGAGGCAGGCGGAAATAAAGAATAATATATATAATAAATGCTAAAGGTGTGCCTTGGCTCTTTAAGGCTTAGTGTTAGTTAGTGAAAAGGGCTATAAGATTATGTTGTGCCCTGTCTTGAGCTCCTGCAAACTGAACCTGTTCTATTAGCTATAATGTCTTGAATTATACTAAAGATAAGAAAAACTTGGAAATTTGACAGGCTATTCAAGCAGGCATTGCACAATAGTATGCGTGCGGATGCGTTCGATATTAGCCGAGCCAAGGTAAATTCCATATCCCTGAAAAACGGGAATATCTATGCCAGAGGAAACGCGACGATCAATAGCGCCTGTGAGGTAACGGAGGGCAAAACCAATATCATGTCATCTTCTGGCTGCCGAGACAGAAGCTGGAGGGGACGAGATAATACACTGGTATGCCGAGGGGCTCGAGGACGCATTGAAGCAGGGAAAAAAAAAACATGTTTCTCCAGATACGCGGTAGTGATGGGGCTGTACTGGGCAAGGCTGTACTGGGCAAGCGGCAATTCCATTCCTCTACATGCACACACGATAGGGCAGAGAACGCTCCTAGCGCCGTTATGCGCCGTTACGCCACGTGTGGATTACCACACCGTCTCACAGCTTTCACCCAGCCACCAGGCAGCCAGCCAATGAACATCTTAGGGTGGTCCATCCACATCCATCCACATCCATCCACGTCCATCCACATCCATCCACGTCCAGCCACGTACGTCCCTCCACAGCTTCAGGCAGCAGCATTCTTCTCTTCCCCGCCAAAGACAAGGGACAGACAATGCGACGCAATATACGTCCGTACGTCCATACGCCTCCCATCACAAGGCAGCCAGATAACGCTTCTAGGTGGGAGGGAGCGTTGCGGATTCGACCTAAATGCAGAAGAAAGGCTCCTTCCTCGCAAACCAGACTCTCTGCAGAGTCCGGACTCTTGCCATTCATTCCTCCCCTCTCGGCCCCCCATCTCATCTTGTCGGCTGCATCCGAGTTTAACTTGTCGACGTTGGACTGAGTTGAGACCTTCGCGACAAACCTTGCTGGCCTGCATTTCGCCACACAAGCTCGCTAGGAATCTATCCTCGACAGTATAGGTACGGGCCATGAGCTCATCGTGATGAGCAGGTTGGAACGCAGAGCTTACGATCGTCGCTCATCTTCTTTTCTCTCCATTAGTGAGGTGAAAGGCGTTTTGTTCGTTGCCGCGCCATAACCTTAAAACGCCACAAAAAAAAAAAAGAAAGAAAGTATCTCTTAGCAATGTCCTCCTTCATACCTATGGGCGGTTTCCAATTGCCCTTTCAACGCCGGCTTAGTCGCCTTTACAACGACACAAAAAAGTCGAGTGATTTCGTCAAGGAGCCTGTTCAGCATGCAGAGGATCCGGAAATGAAGGCGCTTCATCGCAAGCTCCGCATTCAGAAAGATCGCCTTGTCAGCTGGGGCCTGGAATGGTCGGACCCGAATCAATCTGTTGAGATTGATGAATCTCTTTCCAGGGCTGGCCTGAGTGAGGTTGTTGGTAGCATCATGTCGACCATCAAAGACATTTTAGCCGAGGCGGAACCATTGTGGCAAAGCTCCATGCATTCAGTGACGAGCAGGCCCTCTCCAGATCGAAAACTGCCGCTGGTACGGTGGGATAAGGGTCGGTTCGAAGATCTTATTCGAGACCTGACGGCCTCGAATGATACGCTGTACGACTTGTCCCGTACACGGTCGTCGGCTTCTCTTCCCCGGCGGCTGTCAAAGACGACTTACAAGTCTTCTGGCACCGAGGAATTCAGGCCCTTTGAGTCAAGTCGCATGCAGACACCACAGCAGATCGGCCCGCAAACATTGACGCATCTACGGCCAAAACAGCCAGGGAACGCAGACATTCCACCCAGAGAAGTTGTCTTCATGAGCAAGATGGCATACTCTGAGCTGACCCAAGGTACCACAAGCAAAGAACCTTGGGCACCTCTTTTGCTTGAATATGCCCCTTTCGACTCTATATACTCCGTCACTGGAATTATGCCTCCCATGTCTCGATTTGAGAGATTATCTTCGGGCCTTCAGCAAGATCCTCAACGTGCGCCGGGAACTTGGACCGGACTTCCTCGTCTGCTAGGATACTTTGAGGATCTTGAGAACTCTCGAATTGGTCTCGTCTACAGATTCCCCCCTTCCTTCAACGCCGTTTCGTTTGAGCGACTGACCAAGAATCCTCTCTACAATCTGCCTACCTTGAGCGACCTACTCACGCGGCAAGCAGAGCCACCCCTCGAGGCAAAGTTCAGACTGGCATACAATTTGACCAACACTGTCTTCGACATGCACGCAAGAGGTTTCACGCACGGAAACTTGGCCGACAAGAATGTTTCATTTTGCGACATGACCACGAGCGGACCTGGCACCGACGATGCGCCCGTTGACATTCGGCGCCCACTTGTATCTTCATTTGACTTGTTTGCCGAGGATGGGTCCGCACCTCAAGCAACTCCGTGGCGCCATCCTCTAGATCCTCGTGGCTCACGGCGCCCCCCCAGCCAAGCCGCCGATGAGCGCGTTCTAGAGCTGTATTCACTGGCGATGGTGTTGCTCTCCATCGGTTTGTGGACGAAACTTGAAAACCTGCTCCCTGATCCAGCCTCGACCATTATCCCGACATCCGCTCTGGATCAACTGTTGACAAAGTGCGGCACTCTATACGTGAAGGCTGTTCGAGCCTGCTGGCATGCCGTGGACGATGAAATGAGTGGGGGGGAAGCACGCGGGGAAAGTCTGCTGTCGGCGGTACAAATGCAAACCAGCCGATTCCTGGAAACATGCTGCATCTTGGACGGCGTTAGTGGTCTTGAGCAGCGTCTAGCTCAGGAAGTGCATGAAACGCCAACAATCCAAGAGCATACAGAATCGACAAAGGATGTGAAAAGTCCATCAGCTTTCCCCGCCAAAAAAAAGCCACGACTGACACATGCTGATGCTCCTCCGGAGCAGTTGTTCAGCCGTGATGCAGAAAAGGCTCCAGCCGAAGGTACTGAGCTGGCATCTACCCCGAACTGGGGTTTTTCTTCTTCTTTTTTTTTTAAGTCATGCTAACAGATTCACAGTCCAACATCAAGGCACACAGAACGCGCGCCTCCCACCTGATGCTCCTGATGTACACGGCAAACTAAAGATGAGGCTCTATCCTCACGTCCCCATTCCACCGGACGTTGTTGACAAGTGGAATACCATCTTGATGCCGCAAGTCAACCAGGCTCTTCGACACTTTTATCGGAAGCATCCAGAGTCTGTTGAAATTTCCCTGGAATCCGTTGGACCGAGCCCTCAAGCGACGAAACCTACCGTTGTGGTAGTATGTACCTCTGTGGGCAAAGTTCGAGCAATTCTCAAGAAGCGACTGGGCGAGCTCTTCGATGACACCACAGGATTTGCCCTCAAAGTGTGTCGTGGGCATGTACTTCGATCTCGTCGTTACTCTAAATCCCTCTTGCGATCCATGGCCCATGCAAGTAAACCTGGCATCGAGGATGATGCCGAGATTGAGGCCGTGAACCCCGAGTATCAAGCGTATCCCGGAAATGGAGCGAGCATCGGTGCCTGGATCGGCGACCGCCATCTCCCCCCTGTCAGTTTTGGAGGCCTGGTCTTGGTTGATGACAAGCCATATGGTATGACAGTCCACCATATGCTTGATGACCCAGACCGGGAGGCCGTACAGACGGAAACTCTTCGCAGTAGTGCTGTTCCTGACCATGAATGGTATGCCGAATTCATGGAGAGCAGTGCGGATGATGAGGAATTCGCATATGACTTGTCTGACGCGGAATCAGAGGCATACTCCGAGACAGACATCAGCAGCGACTGTGATGATGACGATGATGAGTTCGAGCCTGGCGACATCCCAGGAATCGAGCCCGGTTGCGGTGATGGCTATATTGTCACACAGCCGGCTCTGGACGATGTTGAGGAAGGGTTTTATCCCTGTGCCGAGACGGAAAACGAAGACCATTTGGACACGTTCAGTTTGGGCGAGATGTATGCATCAAGTGGCATACGTCGCAAGCAAGCCAATGGTCTGACGCACGAAGTCGACTGGGCATTGTTCGAGTTTGCGGACGGTCGGCTCCCAAAAGACAACTTGATCCCTCGTTGGGAGGCTGGCTTGTCGGGTCACAAAGCCAAGGCCAACCTGAGTGATGAGCTTGGCAAACTTCGGCCAACGACAGTGGCACCGTCATCGTCTCTGCCAGGCTTAGAAGTTCAATGCGTTGCACGCACGAGCGGCTTACAAACCGGCCAAATCCTTCCAACACTGACCAGTGTCAAGATCTATGGGCGCTGTTCACCAAGCCATGCCTACCAGATTACCGGTACACCCTCCGGCAATGATCACAAGGCAGTGAGCAATCTACCCATGGGTGTTCCCGGAGACAGCGGCGCATGGGTCGTGGATCGCCGTCACGGCCACCTATGTGGGCACGTGCTTGCCTGGAGTCAGCGCAAGCATGTTGCCTACATCTGTCCCATGGATGTTCTTTTGCTCGATGTGGCTCAGACGCTGGGGGCATCTGAAGTTCGTCTCCCCGGGGGGGAGCCTGTAGTCATGTTGGGAGATCCCAGCGAGGGTGTTCAGCGCGCCAAGCACCTAGTGAGCTCGGCAGCAGATTTCGACGATGATCCAGGGCACTTGTCTGATGGCGAGGATGAGTATGAAGCTCCTGAGGTCGCTCCAGTAGCCAAGAGCACAAGGAAAACTGATGCGGAGGCGTCGCCTCTTCTAGGGCCCCCCCGAAGCATAATTAACCAAGGATCTTGTAGCCCGATGCGCTTGGAAACGTCGAGCGAGTTGCGCGGCCCGGCAAATCGATTAGAGGACCTCAACATTGGACGCACACAGCGTACAGGGGTTGGTGGGTAATGAAAACTCCGCCACGACACTTATTCATGAGATCTCGGCTTGGAGCTTTATTCTGAGAGGTTTCAATTTCATTTGCAATGTTGGTAGCCATCCATCTTGTTGAGCATACATGCTCATTTGATCGCAGCTACATAATATGAGGGGGGGTGCGCACTCCGTCTTTGGCCGTTTAGCCTAGCTGCGTGACACAATGTCTCACTCGGAATATCCTGATTGGTCGTTTGCACAAATGGACAAAATTGTTGATACTCAATCTCAATCTGTACGAAGAAGTGCTTTCTTCGGATATGATTACAGAATCAAGTGTGGGCTTCGGCTTCTTCTTGTTTACATAAAGTCGTCTTCCCAATCGGCATCGCGATGCTGATTGCTCGACGCAGCCATGACTTCATCCGTAAACATGTCGTCGTATGCATGGTCCTTTTGCCACTTCTTCTCTTTCCACTCCTGTGCCTGTCTCGCCTCGTCTTTTCTCTGCAAACGGTCAGCTGTATCCCATCCAAAGCAACGCCGTGTGTTTCCCGCCAACACACACACACACACACACGCACACACCAATGTAGCTAGACTAGATGTGTGTGATGCAAAGTTGGTCGTGCCAGGGACGGGTATGCCACGCCATCTTACCCTCTGTTGCTGAGCAGCCAACTCATTCCTCCTCAGCGCCTTGATACGATCGTCCTTGTCCTGCCTAAGATCCGGCTTCTTCTCCACCCTCGTCTTGTTAAGCCTGTTGACGACGGGGTTCTCCCGCGCCGGCACGAGCACGCGCTTGACCTTGCGCGGGTCCTTGAACGAGACCTGCCCGACGTCCATGGAGCCGTCCTTGCGGAGGTTGGACCAGGGCGTGTAAATGACGGTCACGTTGTCCCTCTTGTTGCCCTCTATGGAGTTGGCCTTTGTCAGCTGCGCGAGGTCCGTGACGAGGTCCTCGGGGAGAGAGTCCCAGCTCTGGCCGTCTTGCATGCGGAGGTAGATGTGGGCGCTGGAGAGCTTGTCGACGTGGAACTGTTTTCTTGTTTAGACATTGAAAGGATGGCTTTTATCAGCCTTTCTCTGTCTTTGTTCTTTCTTCTTGAAAGGATGAAAATGAAGAGATTGGGAAATCATACCCAGATGTCTTCGTCCCAGCCATACTTTATGAGATCTTCGTCTGTGAAAGGTTTTTTTTTTTTTTTTTAAGTCGGAATTTGGAAATGGCCTCTGGTTTGGGGGGATGGCTCACTCTCAAACTTGTCCTTGCCTGCGTAGATGAGGCCGGGGGGGGAGACGGTCGAAGAGCTGAAGTAGTATACCATTTTCTTTACGATGTTCTGCCCTGGGTTTTATGTGATTGCGATGCTAAATCCATTTGTCACTGACCGGGTCGCTTCACAGACTTTGGAGGTGGAGAAGGAATTGACTTGACGGATGGGGGGGCGGGAAGAGTACTTGTGCGGTAACAGTTCTGTGGGGTTTCTTGGGCGAATTTACGGGGGGGGGAGGATGGGTAGGTGGTAGGTGGGCATGTACGTGCTGCGTCGAACGCTGATTGGCTGCCTGCTTGGAGCCCTTGCTCACAAATTCTGTTCACGGCGATGGAGCGTGAGGAACAGGGCAGGGCCATTTTCCGGCGGTCTTGGAATCTGGAATATGCTACGGACGTACGGAGGGCACGAGACATCACGAGCCATTGGCGGCGGAGAAGAAAAAAAAAAAGACACTGTTTTGCGCAGCACTAGGAATCCCTAGTCGTGCGCAACAAGAAAGCTTCTTTGTTTGCTGCTGCCCCCTATAAGGAGGCAAGCTCGATTACCAGAAGTCGTCTTGGTCACGACGTTTTCTGGCATTTGCCCCTCCGCCAAGGCCGATGCTGACATGCGTGCGCGGTGGGGAGGTGGATAATATTAATAATAACGGAGAAGGCGGAACGGGTGCGTGTTCAATTGCAGCCACGTAATCCGTACATAATATAAAAAGGTTGGCCGATGCAACGTTGACTGTTGACTGTTGACTGGTGGATAAGTCGATAAGTCCGTGGATAGGTTTGGAAGGAGAGAGAAACAAAAGGACCGCAAAGAAGATGAATATCGCCATGGCCATCGCCGTCGCCATCGCCATGGCCATGGGAATGACACCATGCCAATATATTATGTCCTGGCCCAGCTGATATAACCTCGGCTGCATCTCCCCCGCCCATGCACACCTACAATTCGGCCGGTTCACGAGTTGGCCGACATGTCCGTGAATGTAGCTGGGGGCCTCCGCATCCGCAACCCCATCTGCGACCACGTCTGCATCGTCTTTTCCTTTTCCATCTTCAGATCCGTCTGTACATCTGCACCCATCCCGCTGCTCAGCCAGCCCTCGCCGACCCTGGCGTCAACCGGCCAGGTGACTGCATCTTGAACCGTCATAATCCGTACGTACATGTACTCATCTTCTCTCTCGCAAAACCACCCCGCCATCGTTGCCCCTTCTTGTCGCTCTCCCCCCCTTCCTCAGTCGTTTCCTCAGTCGTTTCCTCAGTCGTTTCCTCAGTCGCAGCCGCTGCAACACCTCCTACAGCACCGGCAACGGCACCAGACACAATGGTCAGGGATTTTGAGGCTGTCCTCAAGGGCAAATACCCTGGCAAGGCCCATGCCAAGCGCGTCGTCGAACAAATCCGCAAATCCAAGCCAGATGCCAATGGTGTCATTTACCTCGAGGCTCGCTCGACCAAGCTGCTGGAAGACAGCGATTCTCCCGAGCATTTCAGACAGCGCCGATACTTTTACTACCTCACTGGTTGCAATGCTGCCGACTGCTCCATTGCATACGACATGCAATCCGGCAGATCGACTCTATTTATCCCCCCCCTCGACCCCGATGATGTTATCTGGTCCGGTCTTCCCCTCAGCATTGACGATGCCCGGAGAGAATACGACGTGGACGAGGTCAAATTCACCACCGAGGTCAATGCCACATTGACCCACTTGGCCAAACAGAACCCCAGGTCGACTGTCTTTGCCATTGGCAACCAGGTCTCTGACCATGTCACCTTCCTACAGTTCTCCGAGAAGGATTTTGAAACAGTCAAGACCGCCATTGAGATTTGCCGCGTCGTCAAGGATGACTTTGAGGTTGCCATGATCCAGAAAGCAAATCACATTGCCAGCCGCGCTCACCGAGCCGTCATTGACCGTGCCAAAACTGCCGCCTCGGAGCAAGAGCTCTACGCCACCTTTCTGGAGCGATGTGTGTCCCACGCCGCTCCCGAGATGGCCTACCATCCCATCCTGGCCGCTGGACGAGCAGCTGCCACTCTTCACTACGTAGCCAACAATGCCCCCTTGAGCGGAAAGCTGAACTTGTTGATCGATGCTGGATGCGAGTGGAATAACTATGCGTCAGATATTGTAAGTACTGCAATTCGGAGGATCGAGCTGCGCATCTCGGTACCATCTCTCCCTGACCACTCATATCTCGTAGACGAGAACTTTCCCCTTGACCGGACAGTTCACCAAGGAATCGAGAGACATTTACGCCATAGTGTCCAGGATGCAGAGGGAATGCACTGAGCGCATCAAGGGCGGCATGCTCTGGGATGATCTCCATCTTCACGCGCATAGAATCGCCGTCGAGGGTCTGCTGGCCCTCGGCATTCTGAAGGGTGATGTTCAAGAAATCCTCGATGCCCGAACCAGCGCCGCCTTCTTTCCCCACGGACTCGGACATCACTTGGGGATGGACACCCACGACACGGGCGGTAATCCAAATCCCAACGACAAGGACAAACTATTCAGATACCTGAGACTACGTGGCCACGTTCCTGCCGGCGCTGTCGTGACCGTGGAGCCTGGTGTTGGTAATCCCTTTGGCATCCCGCGACCGGCAGTACTCGCTGACATGGCATTCAGGTCTACTTTTGCGAATTCATCATTCAACCATATCTTGATGACCCCGCTCACAGCAAGTACATCGACTCGGAGGTTCTCAACAAATATTGGGACGTCGGCGGCGTCAGGTGAGTATTTGACTACTGAAACTTGAGGGGGAAAAGGAAAAAAAAAAAAAAAAGATTGAAAATTAAAAATTGATACTGACCCCCCCCGGGCCCCGGGCAGACTCGAGGACAACATCCATGTTACGGAGAACGGCTACGAGAACTTGACAACGGCAATCAAGGAAATGGGCGAGGTGGAAGCTGCAGCTGCACGGAATTGAATGAAGCAAACGCAGAGTGCGAAATTTTTTTTTCGCAAATAAAAAGAGAAAGAATCATTTGGAGACCACGACAAACATTGTTTATGATAATTATCCAGGAGAAATGGTTCGTTGGGGAAACCAACATTCCATATTAAGTAATTACTTTTTTCCAGAAATGCAAAATAGAGAGAAACAAAAAAAACAAAAAAAAAAAGAACAGACATTAACAGACATTCTCAGTGATGCTGCTCGCGGTTGTGCGCGCACGCCTCGACACGTGAAGCATTTTATTAAGCGAGCATCTCATCTTGGGAATTTTTCTTATCCTTTGAGAGATAAGAATCCAGCTTTCATCTACCCTTGCCTTCATCAGGGCTCCTGCTCCTGCTCCTGCTCCTGCTCCTGCTCCTGCTCCTGCTCCTGCTCCTGCCCTGCCCTGCCCTGCTCCTGCCCTGCCAGGTCCTTGGCTGGCCCACATCCAAGCACCCGCCCTCTGTCCAGCCGGAGACACCAATCTGCATCCTCGACAGCCTCGAGCCGGTGTGCAATCGTAATGACGGTGCTCTTTGACAACTCTTCCCTCAGTATGCGCTGGACGGCGGCGGCAGTGCCGCGGTCAATCGACGCCGTTGCCTCATCCAGGATGACCAGCCCGCTCCTGCGCAGGACTGCTCGGCCGATGCCCACCAGCTGCCGTTGCCCTTGGCTGAGGTTCTTGCCTCCTGCGTCAATGACGGAGCTCAGGCCCCATTCTTCCCCGAGCACGCGACGGATGGCATTTGCGCACTCGGCATCGGCGAATCTCCCCTCTGGATCAATGTTATCGCGCAGGGTTCCCGGGAACAAGGTCGGATCTTGCTGGATGAACGTCACGCGGCTCCGGAGCGCGGCTCGGTTCACGCGAGCGAGGTCCACGCCGCCAATCTTGACGGCACCCGCTGATGCAGCCTGCGTGGCGAGCAGAGCGTTGGCTATCGTCGACTTTCCCGAGCCCGTTCTTCCCAGCACGGCACAGGTGGATCCGCCGGGGATTTCAAACGTCACCTTGTCCAGAACCGCGGGCAGGCTCTCGTCGTACTTGAAAGACATGGACTCGAACTTGACGCTGTCGCAAGGTCTTGGCCAGTCCTCCGGGGGCTCGTCATCCCCGGCCGGCTCCTCCGGTATCTTGTTGAGCGCGTTGACGCGCTCCAGGGACACTGCGTCGAGCTGCAGCTGGGCGAACTTTTCGCACAGGTGGTGGACAGCTCCCATTGCGATCGTGATTTGCGTCAGGACGAAGCCGATGGCGCTTGCCGGCGTTCCGCGCCAGATCATGAGGATCATGACGAGGGTTTTGGTGAATGCCGTGGAAACGCTGAGACGGAGCTCCAGCCAGAAAGTCATGCTCCAGAAAAAATGGTCCTGCTTCTGGAAATCGTCTACGGCATCCAGGTGGCGGTCCTGGAAGCGGCCCTCGGCACGAAGAGCACGGATGGTGACCAGCCCGTCCTGCATGACGCCGATGTTGGCTATGATGGGCGTCAGGTATCTCATCTCCATGCGTCGCAGACTTCGCGAGACTGGAACGTATATCCTGTAAAAGTAGACGAAGAGGACTGACACGGCGCCGAGAATGACGAGCAGGATCGGTTGGTGTGTTGAAATGGCGACGAGACTGAGGCTGAGAGCAATGAAATTGTACGCGAACCCCTCGATGGGAGCGAGAATGCCGCCGTCCACCATTCCCATGTCGGAAATGAGCCGATTCTTCAGCTGGCCGGTTGGCGTGGTGTCATGGTATCGAAAGGTAGCCCTGCTGACACGGTCGACGGCAACTCGAAAAAGTCCCTGGGCGGCATCGATGGAGATCTTGGCCAGGAGCAGCTGGGCAACTGCGAATGCCAGGACCTGTCCCCCAGAAAGACCGGCGAGGACGGATAACCAAGCCCGAGGGTGCCTTTCCGGATCTGGCAACCCCCAATAGCCTGGCTCGTTACCTGCTCGGTCTCGTGCAGTGGCATTTCCCCAGGCTTCGAGTAGCTGGGCTCGGGCGATGTCACAGTATCTGGACATGCCATAGAAGAAGGCGAGGAAACCCCACATTGCCCATCCGCCGGCCTTCATGTAGCTGAGATAGACAGACATGGGAACACTGCCCGTCTCGGATGGCTCCTCCGGAGCTTCTCGCAAATTGGACATGTCGTCTTCGTCATTGTCTGCTTCATGGGATGGCTCGGCCTCCTCTGCCATTGCCTCCCGTGACGTGGCATGATGATATGGGTGCTCGAGCTCATCTTTGATTTCCTTCGCTGACAAGACCCTCGCCGAGCCATCCTCCATTTCAACGACTTGGTCCGCGATGCGAAGGACCAGATCATCTCTGTGGGTCACCATTACAATCGTGCGGTCCTTGGCCAGGGGGCCTTGGAGGAATCGACGGACAATGTTGCTGGCAGTATCGTGATCCAATGGAGCCAACGGGTCGTCTAGCAAGAGAATACGGCAGGGACTATAGACAGCCCGGGCCAGGGCGACTCTTGCTTTCTGACCGCCCGACAGTCCAACACCGCCCTCCTCCAGTTTGGTCTGATCACCATCCGGGAAAGCTGCGAGATCCGGACCCAGGGCACAAGCATGCAGGACCTGTCGATATCTTGTGAGATCGAATCGATGGTGAAAGACGATGTTTTCACGAATCGTCTTGTTTTGGAGCCATGGAAGTTGTTGCGCGTAGCCGACGGGCTCGTCTGGTCGGACAAGGTCGCCACCGTGCAGCTCCATCTCACCCAATGCCGCGAGAAGCAGACTAGACTTTCCAGAGCCGACTTTGCCGCGAACAATGGTGAGACCGTCGCTGAATTTGAGGTTCGCAAAGGAAAGAGCGAGATGATTTGTAGATGGCCATGCAAAAGATGCGCCATGAAACTCTACATCTCTTGCCCCTGTCGTTCCGAGCGAGTTCTCGTCTCGGTCCGGTTCGCCCATGTACCCGTTCACTCGTTCCACGGGGATGATGGCTTTCCAGTACGCAGAGATCAGATCGAACGCCTGCTTGACACTGGTTTCTAATTGGCTGAAGAGCTGCAGAGAGGGCCAAATGACATCGTTGGGGAGGCCTTGGTGAAGAACAAGAGTGAAGAGCCCGATGCCGGCGAGCGGATAAGCAGCACCGCCAGCAACGTTAATCGTCGAAATGGCTGCCGCCACGCGAGCAATCTGCAATCTCTTCAACATTTCCATGGCGCGAAACTTCATGATTCTGGCACTCCAAGACGATGTCCAGCCATTGAGCTTGAGCGGCCGGCTGGCTTCCACAAAATGCGCGACAGCTTGCGCCCTCTTGTCAGAGTGAGCTGTCCTCGATCGTTCCAGCTTAACAAGCCGGCGCACGAGAAACGAATTAGTCGTCATGAGTAAAGCCATGAGGCCGAAACCGACGCATGAAGGCCAACCCATGATGTCAATAAGGTAGTAGATCGTGACGACAACTTTGATCGGCTGGGCAACAAGTTTGGGAAAGTCCCAAAGGCGCTGAGAAATTTCGTACGTGTCTCCTCGAACAAGATTGACGACTTTGGCGTTGGACGCAGGAGCCTGTGGCAAGTCGGACCTCTTCTTGCCCCTGCGTGAGCAACAGCACCTGCCAACCCACGACCGCCTAGTCCTCGGGGGTTGCTGGGCAGGATGGTCCTCATCAGGACCCTTCTCCGTCACATCGGATCCTGGCACAGCTCTGGTAAGGAGTTTGCCGAACAAGGCAATGAAGGTCTCGCCACGAGATCGCTCATACGCTTTTCGAGAGTACCAAGACGAGGTGGTTCTGCAATTTTCACGGACAAGATCAAGACACAACATGACGGCGCACCAGAAGTTGGCTTCGCTGGTGTTGCCGCTGTCGAGAGCACCGTACAGACGGCTCGTCAAGCGAATATTGGAAACCTCGGCGACTGTCTCAACGACAGCCAGCGTCGTGGCAATAAACAGATCCAAGCCATTGGCCTCAATCAAGCACGGGAGCAGCTTACCATGGAGCTCACGAAATGCCAAGTAGAGCCGGGTATGCTGGAATTCAAGCGGCAACTGCCATACATCCTCGACGGTAATCTCCTTCTCACGACATGTTCTGGCCAGTGGAAATACCCACGTCATGGCCCAGAACCTGAAGAGAGTCAGATTGTCCTCTGGGCTTCGGACGTGATGCGAGGGAGGCAGTTTCGGACTGCCAATGTCTTTGGTGTCCCAGGCGGGATTTCGGAGCGGCATGTTTCCGATGGCAATGACGCCAACCAATGCGAGTGCGACTCTAGACAGATGGAACGGATCAAGAGTGCTGAAGTGATGGTGCAGGAACTGCGCAGAGTATGTCCCTATCCCGGCCGAGAACATGAGCAAGTACTGCAGAAGCAAGATTCGTGGCGTGCTAGTAGGGCGGTCGAAGGCGGTCATCAGACCTGCAGACAGCCATGGAACGATCTGAAAGATGGCCCGAAGCTCTCTCGGATTCAAGCATATGGGAACAACTGACAGGGTGAGCCCGGCCAGTGAGACCAAGGCGAGGATCAAGGTCGAATGCGTCCAAGCTTTGCGCTTATCCGGACCTGGGTCTTCTTCCTTGGCGAACGGCTTGAGCCACTGCGGAAGAAGCCTTTGAAGCTGATTGCGAAGCACATAGAGGATGAAGGTGGCAATGGAAAATCCAGTCAAGATGTAGAGAATACAGGCATCTGTGTTGGACAGACGTGTGCATGGGGTAAGACGTACGCCGCCAATAATGATTTGACCACCATCATCAATGAGGACGAGATCCCGCAGGCGGCGGAGCAATGCTGAAAATTCAGGAGCCATGCTAGATATGTCGCAATGATGAAGAGGAGAGCATGAAGCACATTTGAGTTGGAATGATGAATGGGTAGGATTGGGGAAAAGAAAGAAAGAATAAATAGGCTTAAGAAAGGACTCATTCAAGTACAGAAGTTTCAGGGTCCGATTCCAGCCCTCATTGCAAAGTTTTTTGAGGCCATTTGACAAAAACTGTAAATAGATTTGCTCTCGTTATCAAGGTTTGTGTGTGCGCCTACTGCACGCGCAGCCGAAGTTTGTCGCAAAAGACATTTCAAGCATGGATGCCCGCAGAATGCCCGCAGAATGCCCGCACAATACCGCGGGGTTCGAAAGGCTCGGCATTGAAAATTCGAAAACGCCCCGTGGACTCCATCGATCCATGTCCAAAAAAAAAAAGATGCAAAGGTTAGTCATGAAAAGTTGGTAGACCAAACTTTCAAGTTGGCAAAGTCGGGGGTGAAGCTCCCCTTTGACTTGTTGAGCATGTGGGGAAGCGGGAAGCGGGAAGCAGATTGACCCTCTGAGTGGGGCGATGGATGTCCTTCAGTGGGGCCGTCTTCTTCTTGACTTTTTGCGGTAATCCGTAGAGCAGACCGACGGAACAACATCATTTTGGAAAAAGGATCGTTCAATTCTCGCTATAGGAGTCCAGAGCACTGGTTTTTTTTCTAAATCATGAGATGAGGGCGCCTCCCAGGGTGGCCATGCACAAGACGGTCAGAACACTTCCCCATCCAACGCTGGTGGCTGACCAGCTCTGCAGAGATGCCGCCGCCGCCGCCGCCGCGTTCGTCTGCGTCGAGGCTGCGCTGGACGACGTCGTCTTTGAACCAGAGCCAGAGCCAGAGCCAGAGCCAGAGCCAGAACCGGAACCGGAACCGGAACCGGAACCTTTGCCCACCAAAGCGCTCAGCTTGGCATCGTCGACAAATGATGCTTTGACGGAGCTGTTGGTGCAATCCGATGGCCGCGAGTCCGCCTTGCCGTCGACAAAATTCACAGCGACGCACTGCCAAGTCCATACAGATCAGCTTTCACGTTCGGTCCCGTCCAGCTTTCGACCATGATGGCCGGGCGCGGCGCTCATCTCACCTGGTACAGCAGACCATCTGTCGCTGACGAAACAACGCCAACGACACCTTTCTTGCCAGCGTACTTGCCGGGTACGGTGACTGCGGGCTCGCAAAAGTCACCAATGCCACTCTGCTGCACGACGGGAAAGACTTGCTCCCACCCAGACTCGGCCTTCTCGTCCGTCGTGACGCGGAAGAGCCAATTGCCTTGCGGATGGGTCAGTTTCATTGCCAAGGCATCACCGCCAACGTGGAAATCCGCCAGCGTCTTGGAAAAGTCGGGAGCAGTGCCGCCGCAGGGACCTTGGTCCTCGGTTCTCTCGTCCAAGTCAGAGGTCTTGGGATGCTTGAGGACAAAATGAGCAGAGGCTACGCCGGACAGGGTCGACAGGAGCGCGAGAGACTTCATTGTTGCGGGGATCTATGGCGAGCGGAAATGAGCCGTGGGGGACTTGAGTAGTACGGAGGCAGATTTGCCGATCCAAAAGTCAAGTTCTCGACGACTTGCGATGCGAAGAAACGGCCTTTTGAACGAAAAAAAGGCCAGAGGGAGGGCTGCAACCACAGTCTGTTGCCAGCGTTTTGGGGATGCACAAAACGGGGAAAACAGTTCGGTCTTTGTCCGTGTTACGCCACCCCCAAGTCTGGGGCCTTGTCCGAGCATCCGAGCAAAGTGTCGTGGAGGTAGAGATCAATTAATTACAATGAATGACCGACCCCCTGCGGACTGACTCCTGGGCGTTGGCAACGTCCGTGACACGGTGTGCATGACACTGTGTGCAGAAGATGGCTAATCAAAGGGCTAGTAAGCGGTACTTCATAGTACCAATACTTTACCAGGCTACGCTGTACCTTTTCTCAGCGTGCGTGTGTATTGGCTATGAATAAAATTCCCAATGCGGAGTAGATCTACCCTCCGTGGCCACTCATAGCTGTCAGTGGCTGCCCTACGTGGGGCCAGCAGTCGTGTAAAATTACGGATCCGTTATTCAGAGGTCTACTGTGCGCAGGTGAGAGTGTTTGAGCAAGTTTGTTTCGGAAGCAAGCGCCAAACTTGGTGGTGCACGGAGTTTAAGACGGCGAGCGATCCTGCCCAGATAACACCATGATAGCGGAGCTGGTAATGAAGATGTTGAAACTGGCGTCGAAGCATTTCTACATTGTCTGAAACCTTTTTTTTCAACCACCAACCAATCCTCCCATCATCCAACGCAAAAAAAAAAAAAAAAAAAAACTTGCGCAATCTGTGCTCGGGAGCGCGCCTCGGCCTTGGACATGCGGAGCAAAACAAATCGCATTCGCAAACGCACCCCCTTGTACTCCGTAGAGAATCAGCAAGTCACCACAGAGTTCCCAGCACAGAATATATTGCGAACTCCTCCCACGCCCGGTTCTGCGTCAAGGCGCGGGACAAAGTCTCGGTCGTCATGGATCATGAGCACATGCACCACGACTCGGGCTTGGGCATGGACTACAACTATGCCTTTGCCCAAGACTACTGGTACATTCTCGCGAGCGCCGTCGGTGTCCTCGCTGCGGTCCGAGTCGTCCATCTCTGCGCCGGAAAACAAAGGTATGGATATCGAGCGCACCCATCCTATCTGGACCAAGAGTGTGTGACTGCCAACGCGTTCTAAAATCTCCAAAACGCCGTCCACAGGTTGAAAGCTTGCCAAGAGGCCTCGATCGAACATGCCACCAGACCGAATGGCCGCATCAGTCAAGCGTGGGCCACCGCGACGGCCGCCATCCGTGAAATAAGCCATCCTCAGTTCCATGTCTCCAAGTTCGGCCTTCGCTGGGCCACCCCACCGGCAATGGGCAGAATCATCGTCGTCTTGTGCTACTGGGCAATGATTATCTACTTCATGGTCTGGAATGCCGTCCACGACGACGCCTATTACTGGGAGCGGATTGGTTATCGAAACGCATGGGTCAGCATCATGCAGCTGCCCTTCATATATCTGTTATCCATGAAGTTCAACGTAGTTGGGTTTCTGATCGGAAGCAGCCACGAGAGGCTGAACTGGCTGCATCGATGCGTCGCCCGAACCATGTTCGTCACGGCGACTGTTCACGGCTGGCATTTCTGGACCGAGTGGGCGCGGGCCGACTTTGTCGAGTACGAGCTTCAAGTCATGCCCTCGGTGAGGTACGGCGTGGGCGCCTTGGGGGTTCTGCTGCTGAACGTTGTTGTTGGGTTCCTGCCCATCCGAAGGATCGTGTACGAGATGTGGCTGGTTCAACACGTGCTCTCGTCCGTGGCCATGCTGGTGCTGCTCAGCTACCACATCCCAGCAAGCGCAACCTATCTGCTGTGGATGTCGGTCTCCTTGCTCGCATGTGACAGAGCAGCGAGATGGGCCATGACCGGCTGGCAAAACACTCGTTGGAAGGTCGGCAAGTCGGCATGCAGATGCAGAGGAGGGATGAAGCGACTGGGGCACAACATGCATGCGCGAGCTGTCGGCGACTTGGTCACTGTCTTGACCATCGAGCATGCTCATTTCAAGTGGCATCCGGGCCAGCATATCTACCTCTGGATCCCACGGCTCGGACTTCTCGAGTCACATCCATACACGATTGCCTGCGCCCATCAACATCAACCGGCCGGAACAAGCTGCTGCCACGGCGCGCAGCTCGTTGTCCGGGCGCACGAGGGATTCTCCAAACGCCTTCATCGTCACGCGGTAAAACACCCCGACAAAGGTCTCACTGGATTTGTGGTGGGCCCTCTCGGCGCCACGACGAACTGGAACGCGTATGAGACGGTGATTCTGATCGGAGCCTCGACCGGGGCCAGCTTCACGGTTCCCATCCTGGAATACGTGGCCGGTACGAGGACCAGGACTTGTGTACGCCGGATCGAGGTCGCTCTGATGGCGAGAAGGGCGGAGGAGCTGGAATACTATACCGAGAGAGCCAAAGAGGCGGCGACGGCAGGTCGAGAGAAGGGGATTGAGGTGACGCTGCACATTGCCATCACGGGCACTTCCGCAGATGGCGCATCTGACTCTGACTCTCCCTCTCCCTACGCGGATTCCAAAGACTCCAGCGACTCCAACGACTCCAGGAACAGCACGTCCACCATGCCTCTGGTCCGGCAGTACACGAGCCGGCCCGACATTGAGACACTGATCCGGCGGCCCGTCGAGCAAGCATGGGGAGAGAGTGCGGTCGTTGTCTGCGGGGGAAGGGAGATTGTGGCGCGGACTCGGAATTGCGTGAGTCGGTTGAGCGACGAAAGGGCGGTGCACAAAGGAACGGGAGCGCAGGGGATCTACTTGCATGTAGAAGAGTACGCATTTTGACGCATTTTGACGCATTTCGACGCATTTCGGCCCCCTCTTGGCATTTTGAGCTAATAAAAATATCCCTGCCCGTTCCTTCGTCCCCCACCGTAATCCGTACCCACCCCCTCATCTCGAGCATGTAGCCAAGACCAACTCGCAAGACCAACTCGCAAGACCAACGCAGGAAGGGTGTTTGTCCTCTCTCCTCGAATCCGTCACCTGGCCTGGCTTCTTCCACCATCACATAACTTGCCCCCCCCCCTCCTTTCCTCTCTGTCTTCACCTCGCCTTGCCGAGACGATTCTCGACTCAAACCGTCACACGACCAACAGAACGGCACGACGGCGGCACGACGGCGGCACCAGCAATGAGCCTCGTTTGGTCTTGCTTCGCCGCGACATTCACATCAACACACCGTTGATGGTGGTGCGATGGCTGAATGGCGCTTCCCCGGCTGGCTGATGCTTGCGCGAGCGTTGGCAAGAGGCTTGGCTTGGGCGACGGATATTGTCGCCATTGTCGTTCTTTGCTTCATTGCCCAACGATGGACCGCGACATGCGGAGCCGTCGCTCCAGGAATAGTAGGCGTAAGCTTTGCAACCCGTCACATATGCTTTATGTGGCCGAACGCGCAACACGACAATGATTGACCTGCTCATGCTAGAGTGTCATTGCCCTCCTCATCGACAGTTGGCAGATGGTTGCCTCTGCCGGGCAATCCTTTGGTTTCGAGCCCGTGAGGCCTCACAGGACTCTCGTGTACGACACATTCTCCTTTGCAGTCACTCTCGGCGGACTTGTGTCGATGCTGGTCTCCAATGCCACGGCCCAGCAGGGAGACGAGCAAGTCGACTACTTTGGACAAGATGCGGGGAGCATTCATTTTCGCGAGTCATCCATGACATTGGTGGCGATTCGGCTACTGGGGGTCGTCATGTGAGTCCGTCCCCCTGAATCCATCCACAGCCCCTTGGTGAAGCCAAATTCTTACAACCAACGACGAGCTGTGGAAGCGGCTCATGGCATGCACAAGTTCACTGACATGCTCATAGAGCCTGGCGCATTGGGTTCGCCGTGTGGGCCTGTGTCGATTGCTTTAAAAACTATCAACAGGCGGCGCGGCGGCGCGAACGGTCGACGGAGGTTGAAGAAGCACCATCGAGGTGAAGGACATTTTATTGACACATTATCCGGCGTTGGTGAGCATGCCTTCTATTACTACTACTACTCCTTTTACTCAAACTCCATGTCTGTGAGGTTGTCATCAAGGTTGAGGTCGTGGTTTCCACCAATCACCTGTGACGTGACTGTATGGTTGTTTGAATGGAGGTGATGTAGCTGTAGAAGCCGTGCAGTCACAACACAGGCTTCCTTCTTCAAAACCCTTTGTCAAGAAGGGTTCGTATCTCTTGAACAGGAGCACTAGATTCCAAATGGGACAGGACAGGTCACATGAGGACAGGCTGCCTCTCAAAAAGCAGGTCCAGCGGCCCAGCGGCCCAGCGGACCAGCGGCACCATCCGCCTCAGCCCTTCAGCCACACGCGCCGCTCAAGTCAGACTCCCGTAAGCATAACCGTCCCTGTCAAGGGCAGTGTGATCTCGAAATAGGGTCAGCAGGACGAGCATGTCGGGTGGACAATTGACGTCCAGTGTTGATGAATGCGGAACATCCATCGTTTGCCTTGTTTAGCTATAGTATGAATGGAAGCAGGTCGATGCAATTAGCCAGAGTTCGTGCTAAGTGTAGTTGGTAAGAAGAGAGACAGTTGCCATGTGCCATTTGCCAGCGGCCAAGGATAGTGATGGCTGTGAAACGTCATGTGACAGCCACCTCGATCTACTTTCGCTAGTGTCCAGGCAGCACTGCCCCTAACAAGGCTGATGAACACTGATGAACACTGATGAACACTGATGAACACGGCAGGAAGGCAAGGCACGGCACGGCTCCATTACACTTGAAGAACTCCATGTCGGGTTTGGCTCTCTACATGTAGCATCATCCACCATCCATCGACCCCCCCCTGCTAGACACTTGGATTGAATGGATTCTTGGCATCCTGGCCTGGATCCGTTCCAATTCGTCCACTTTGGCGACTTGCGCCGTGACGAATAAATTAGGCTACAGGAATGCGAACCGTTGTGCTTTGCATCCATCTTGCGCCAACGGTTCGGTTCGCCTGTTCAACGTCGACCAAGCTGCTCGACCACCCTCGACCACCCTCGACCACGGCCATTGGATGCATTGAATGGTGGCGGCCGCCGGTGGACAGCCGCAGCACCCTTTCCTCAAGGCAGAGACGCTCTTCTGGTGGCAGTTCTGGTGGCAGTTTCTTCTGGTGGCAGTTCTGATGGCAGGTAGGTTGGGGTGGGGGTTGACCAGGGGGGGTGTAAGCAGAAGTGTGGGGGGGTGAGGGAGGGAGCCTGCGACCCTACTGAGGTGAGGCTACGTTTACGACAACTTAGACCAACTCGTTCTCTTTGTTTTTTTATTAAATACCCGCGATGTCGCACATTCTGATTTCCCGCCCGCGAATACCTTTCCCTCATCATCTCACTCCCGGTCATTCGTCCACCCACAGATTTCCAATCCATCTCTTCCCTTGTACGACACACACAACGCTCAAGAAGGACAGGAGACGCGGAACAATTACGCCTCACACATCACTGTCTAGATCTACTCTAGCACTTATATCCACGAACTCCAAGTACAAGTGCTTCATTGGGGGGACCTTGTTGGCTTTCACTCAACCGATACCTATCGAACACAACTTCCTGCGACTTCTACTTGATACTGACACCACCACCACCACCACCACCACCACCACCACGACGTTGAGTCGCGACACAACGTCCGCACCGGAACCACCAAAATGTGCACCACCGATCTTCACACCTACGTTTACCCGGATGGCCACAAGGAGACGGTCAGCAGACCTTCGCTTTGCCCATCATCTCGCCACAACCAGCCTTGCTCCAACAATATTCTCTTCAACCATGCGGCCCAGTCTGTCCCCTACGGCCGCCCAGTTGCGCCAGCTTTTGGAGGCCCATCTAGCTACCGAGCACCATACCTCCGCCATTTCCCTCCGTCTCCCTCCTACACTCCTCGTCCATCTACTCCCAGTTATCGCTCTGGCGACGAATCAGACCGATCTTACCACAGCTCGAGCAGCGCCAGACGCAGACATTCAGGGGTCCATGTCAATGCACAGAGAGCAGAGCCCGATCGCCATGGCAGGGACCGACGAGAACGCATTCTGCTCGTGGACAACCCACCCACACCACGAACACCGCCTCAGGCATTTGCGTTTCCATCAAGTGCTCCAACGTCCCCGAGCTTTGCCAGCAGTTCGCCCTTCATTGTTGACACATCACCTCGTGGCTCAACGTCTCGTCGACCAGTGATTGTAGACGAGCGAACCCGTCATGACCGAGACCGACCCCACATTCAAATTGAGCTTGTTGACGGCCATGGAAAGAATAGGCACACTCGCCAGACTTCAGCAAGCTCACATGATAGCCGAAACTCATACACCAGTGCCTCTGAAGATGACGAGTGGCGCCGCCGCCGCCGACTTGAACGCGAGCAGTTGGGTGCCGAAAGGCGTCGACAAGCGCAGGAAGAGGAGATTCGCCAATCAAACCTTCGGGCAAGAATTGCAAAGGCAAACGCGGAAATCGCCAGTCGGCAGGCTGTACCTGTTGCGCCTGCTCCGTTGAAGCGATCATCTACCTCGTCTGCAGCAGCCAAAGCCGAGCCGTCGGCCAAGGGCCGAGAAGAAGAGCTCCTAGATGCTGTTCGAAGGCTCGACATCAAGGAGAAGAAGAGGGAGGACAGAGGCCGCATCGAGCGGCGTGAGGAGAAGGAGGGGGCGGGGCAGCGCTATCGATTGATGCAGCGCATGATTCCCACACGAAGGGCCACGGTAGGACCTGGCAGCCGCCGACATCGTGTGGAATACGATGATGGGGTCTACAGATGGGAGTGAAGGGTGAAATGAGTGTGTCTTGTGATGGTAGATTCGAACATTTACAGCGGGCGATGACACTTTTTCGGAAATTTACACTGGGACTGAACCTCTCATTCATTCCATTTTCATTGTACGTTGTTTGTTGCGATGGAATGAAAGAAGTCAAATATCCATTCTGCGCAACCCCCCCCACCCCCACCCCCACCCCCACCTCGCCTCGTAAGGAATCTGCACGATGTAGTCGATGTATCAGGAACAAAGGCTGCCGAAGGACCATGCACACATCCGCAGGACAGCTTCATGTACTCTGTACCTACGACTGCGAAAAAAACGCCAAGAAATGGGTTGACACCCACCCTCCTTGTACTCACACCGTTGACTCACCGGCCGGCCATGCCCCGTGAATCGTTTCAGTGCAACCAGGTGGCTGCAGCCGCCATCGCAGCCGCCATCGCAACCACCCGTCCATCTGTCGTGCAACCTTTACCCGTGATCCAAAGTAAACCCGATGCTGCCACCCGTTTCTTGCCGCACCGGGAAGCAACTTGTCGGGACCCGAGAGAGGATGCCTAAGTTGGAGAGTGGTCCCCGGGCTCTTAAGTCGTTGACTTGGAAGTAGGACTTGAGAAGGGCACTGCATGGGTGGGTCCCGAGTGTCCAGAAACGACAGACCCACAGATGGCTCTAGCAGCTTCGAGAAGCATCACCGCAGACGCAGGAAATGACGATCAGCACCCACTGCCACCCAGAAACCCCCAGAAACCTCCAGAAACCCCCAGCAACCGCAGTCAACCTTGCAAACGCCGCGAGAAGTTGCATCATGACGACGTCAACTGCATCACCCGCGCTCGAGAAACTTCTAGTCACCATGGCATTCGCAACTTCGAGACGATTCCCCCCCCACGACCTGGTCCGCAGGACTCCGACCGGAAGCCTCCCATTCCACGTATAAATCCATCCGCCTGACCTCTCCGAGATGAAGACGTTTTTTCTGCATCCCAAGACAAACAAACCACCACAACCACAACGACAACGACACAATCACCGCTAAGCACCAACGCCAACTTTTACATGCAAGCAATCAGATCAACTCGCCCATCAAGCATCGCCAGAACTGTACTACGACGAAACCTAAACCCCATTCTTCGCACCACACAAGCAACAACTACTCCATCACGCACAATGGCTTTCTTCCCACGCACCTTCTACGACGACTCTTCGTCCTTCACCCCTCTCTTCCGCCTCCTCGACGACTTCGACAACTACTCTCGTCAGGGAGGGACCGGCGCCGGACAGCAGGGCGCGAAACGAGTCGCCTTCTGGCAGCCAAAGTTTGACGTCCGCGAGACGGGCGACAACTACGAGCTCCACGGAGAGCTCCCCGGCCTGAACAAGGACAACGTGCACCTCGAGTTCACCGAGCCGCAGACGCTGGTCGTCCGCGGCAGGGCGGAGCGGTCTTACACCTCGGGCACGCCACCCGCCGGCCTGCTCGGCCAGTCCGCCGACAAGGCCGCCGCCATCACCCAAGGCGGCGAATCCCACCACCACAAGGCCTCGGTGGAAGACGCAAACGAGGGCGGCAAACAGCCACCACAGCCGGCCGCTGCCGACAAGGACAAGAAGAACGCGGACCAGCAAGGCGTCAGGTACTGGCTGTCGGAGCGCAGCGTCGGCGAGTTCTCTCGCACCTTCAACTTCCCGTCCCCGGTCGAGCAGGACAACGTCTCTGCCTCGTTCAAGGACGGCATCCTGAACATTGTTGTGCCAAAGGCCAAGAAGCAGGGGGCTCGCCGCATCGCCATCAACTAGGCAACGAGCCTGGCGGGCGGTTTTTATTTCGAAATCCACGGATGAATCACTGGGGGGGGATATGGGGGATTGCATGGTTGCACTAGCATTTTCAGATTGATTATAGGGTATTATTGGCTTCGCTCTTTCATAGCTGTCGAGTATAGTGCATAAATTCACTTTTCTATCCAAAGACTGAAATCACGGATGTGCTTAAACGTGTCCTGGGCATGAATAAGTCCGAAAATTGAATCATTTAGACATGACAGATCGCTGACACGGTACATGAAATCGGGGGTATCAAGCGCTTAATTCCAGAGTCCCTCATGCCCCCCCCAAAAGCACAATACAAAAAAGCATCGCATCTTATAAATACTTCAAGACAATCGCTGCCCTGCCTGCCCATGACCCATTGTATTCGATGCAATTCGCCCAGAAGCCCATGTTAATAACCAACCAGATTGAACGACTTCCCCCCCCCCCAGTCGAAAGACCACTCAGCCACTCGCGGGCGGCACCTCTCTGGGCCTGGGCCTCCTCCCCAGCCTCAAGGTCGGCACGTCGATTCCCCCTCCCCCCCCCAGGACGGCCTGCGCTTTGCGGCCCCTCAGCTCCTCCCAGTGGCTCCTGAGGAGGTCCTCCCCGACGACGAGCTCGAAGCCAGCCAGGAAGCAGAAGCTGATTTCGAGCCTCGCGAGCTCCACCTCGCTCACGCCGCCGACCTTGGCGATCTTGGCGTGGGGGTACGACAGGTCCTCGAGGGCCTTCATGGCGACGCGCAGCCCCGCGAGGACCAGCCTGTGGGCGTTCCTCCTCGTCACGGGTATGGCGCGCTCCTCGACGGCGAGCCGGTGGATGTACAGCGACGTGGCGAGGTACACGGCCGTGCTCATGGGGCAGAACCGGTGGAGGCGCGCGAGGTAGTGGTTGATGGAGATGGGGGGCTCCTTCTTGCTGTAGAACTTGCGGGTGATGGCGCCGTGCTGGAGATTGACGGGCCGGGAGTCCGCGCCGATGATGATGTAGGGCTGCGGCGGTTCCTCGGGTTCGGGTTCGGGTTCGGGGGGAGGACGGTGCCTGAGTTGAACGCCGTCGACGGGCTCGTAGGCGTCGGTCGACCTCGAGGATGGCGGCGGCTGGCTCGTCGTCGTCGTCGTCGTCGTCGTCGTCGTCGTCGCGCTTGTTGACGCCGCGCCGCCTTGCTTCTGCGCCATGATCAGCTGGGCGGACATGCTGGCGCTGTAGGCCTGCAGTTTGCTCATGCCGTCGCTTGTTGATGTTGATGCGGCGCCCGCGGGCTGCTGCTGCTGCTGCTGCTGCTGCTGCTGCCCTTGCCTCTCCAGCAAGCTCCGCTGCGAGCGCGAGCGGACCATGTTTATGTTTTCTTTTTCGACCTGCAGGTCGCTCATCTGCGGGTTCGTGGGGGCTCTCGGCGGTGGCGTGGGCGGGACGTCGCCCGTCATTCGGACGAGGAGCTCGACACTGGCGCTGAGCAGTCGCAGGGCTTCGGCAGCGGGCAGGCTGAAGAGGTCGTCGTCGCTGTTGCTGTTGCTGTTGCTGTTGCTGTTGCTGTTGCTGCCAGCACCGGACGCCTTGTCGTCGTCGACCAGGACCAGGGCGCTGGCTGCGTTGGATTCATTGATTGTCACGGGCGCGCGGCCATCTGCATCCGACATGGCTATTTCGGAGGATGAATGGGCTGGGCAAAGCAAAAAAAAAAAAAAAAGTCGCTGTCAAGAGAAGGAGAAACTATCTCGAAACATGCGCCTCGGTAAGTCTAGGCGCGATGATTTCCCCGCTCTACAGCCATTCATGATATGCCGTGTTGCGGGATCGAGACGACGTATTTCAAGACGGGGTATTCCAAGTATAGGCGCAAATTTTCGTAGGAAATCGTAAAAAAAACGACAAAGGTTGCAATCGAGACTTGTCTTGGTCGGTGGGTGGTCAGCGGGTGGTCAGCGGGTGGTCAGCGGGTGGGCTTGATGTGGGATCGTCACGAGTTGCGGTTTCTTGACTCGAGGCTGGCTAGTGCCGGCCCCAAAAAAAAAAAAAAAAAAAAAAAGAGAGAGAGAGAGAGAGGAAACAAATGTCTGACTCGGACCTGCGGCCGGATGTCGCGAGGAAAGGGGGTATATCGGCCCAACAACACGAAAAATAGGCGGTCACGAGGATGTCATCTTTCACGTACGGACTAAAATCTGCATGGAAAGAAAGCCAGTGTCGGGATGAAGAACGGCTCGTTCGATTTGTTGTTGTACCGCAGTTCGCAGCTTAACGGCTGCGAAGTGGCGGGGGAGGAAAGTTAAGCCGACTGACCACTTTTAGTCCGTACCCGTACTAAAGACCTGTTAAGGTGAAGAATGGCTTAGGGAATCGGGGGTAGTATTATTATGGACTTTTAGTAGCTAGATTACAAGATAATGTAACTATCATTATCCCTATAAATTTTAGTATTACTTTATAGTAATAAAACTAGGATATTTTACTTTAATTTAATCTAGAACGCTTAAATAATTACTAAACTAAATAAATAAAGAATTACTGTTAGTTCCGCAGGGATTGTAACGCGTTACGCGAAGCCTTAGGAATAGTATTATTATTAATAATCTATTCTAGGCTTATTATTTTGTATTATCTAAGAAGAGAAAAGGGAAGCAAAAGAGAGGGCTTTTATAAGGGATAATAGCTACCTATTATAGGTTACGTAACACTAGCCTTACCCTATTATAAGGCCTGCTTGCGGGGCGAAGGTAGGGCCTGCGCGCGCGCGCGCGGGCTAACCTTCTTCTAGTCGTAATTGCGGCTGTTAAGCACGATTAATATCGTGTTTGTTCTAACAATAATACGTAAACTTATTAGATTAATATAGAAATCTCTAATAAAGAGAATTCTAGTAAAGATTAATTTATTTCCTATATTATAGTTATTTTTTAGTAAAATCTTTATAAGAAGGTAGTATTAGGTAAGTGGCTTGCTATGCTAAGTGGTTCGCTATGCACTTACGTTATACTAAAAATGTTTTACTAAGGAGGGAGTAAAGACTAAGATAATAGATCTAGTAAGATTTAAAGTTTTATTAGGTCTTATTAGTAAGGTCTAAGGGTTAGAATAACTTTATTTTTTTAATAGTTCGGGGCCTATCCTCGTGCTAGTGGACGTAAGGGGAGTGGTAGCAGGTGTGAGGCACCTGCCCCCTCCATAGGCTTACCTTAAATTTGGTTCCTATCGTGAAATTTCTTCTTCTCTTCTAGCTAGCTAGATTATTATTAACTTGAATAAAAGAAGTCATTAAGTCCTTATCTATTCAATCATCGGAGTCATCATCATAATTCTCGCCGTACATTTGCAGCTTCGACCCTTGCATACTCAAAAGCTTCGACCCTCGCTTATTAGCGCCTTGTGAGGCCCCACTCACAACAATAACACCCGGAACGCTAACACGCACCACGCGGCAGGTCAGGCCCTAGGGCTAGGTCCACGTGACACTAGCGAGCCACTAGCTATAAGCTCCTAGCTCGCACGCGTAACACACTTAGACCTAGCAAGCTTTAGTCAATATACGAGTGCCCCTATACCTCTTGCCTAGCTACCATTGTTCTCACACGCCTTTGCGAGCACACTAATGAAAGTGCCTATAGCATTGCCAATAGCATCATAAGACTGCTAAATATCGCTTCATATTGTAAAGGTACTATTACAATAGCTCCCTTGGAATCACGTCAAACCATGCTGTGAGTCAAACTCGAACGGATTTGAGTTTGACTGCGGTCGCAAACTATGACTGTATCTTGCGCTAATAAACCTCGCAAAAAGTCAAAAGGAACTAGAAGGGGAAGGTGCGCACCGCCACACCACGCCATCTGGTTTTTATAGCCACCTGCAGGGAGTTCTTTGTCTTTTCCTTCTTCAATCATCACACATTACAGTCGCCAATTTGAGATTCTTGTCATCAGTTGCATTATCGAAGCTTCATTTTGCATTTCCTGATCGTGAGTACTCTAGGAACCAAGAGAACTTGAAGTACAAGTATTGTACATAGCAAAAATGACTAGTACTACGGTGCCGCCGGCAGCGCGTGCTTATGGCTGGAATATTCACCTTTTGGCTGGCACAGAACGCTTTGCTGGCCTTTACCACCCTTCCGGCTCGGACACTTTGCGTTATCGTGACATAATCGACGAACTACGACTCTGCTTCGAACTTCGTCTCATGCCTTCAGCCCCAGAACCGACTGATGCATGGAATGGCATTGCATTCGGCCACCTTGGGGTTGTCAATGTTGACCGTGGGCAGCCTTCTCCATCGCCCCCGTCTTTTGTTTGGGGCGCGAGTCTCGACTTGCCGGTCTCTGCGCCGGAGAGAGAACGGTCAACCAACCCCAAGCAGCGTTGCGTTTCTCGCTACCAAGTTGTTCGACATGATGATTGCGATCTTCCAGTTGCGGAGCCTTTGGAGACGCATATACGAGGTGCGTATGGATCCATCTCTGCCTTGTGCAACAGTTCGCTAATAAATTGTCATCAACAGCTGGCTGCGCGACGCACATCCCCTTTCCATCTTCCCGTCAGGATAGCCGATACCTCCCTCCAAACAAAGGGTCAAAGGATCCAAACTTTGCTCAACTACCATATCGCAAAACCATACGGCCTCGAGGATCTTCATCACCGCTTAATCGTGATGCCTTAGGGTCCGCATCATCAACCAGAGACATCATCACTAGACACAGCTTGCGAGCCTCCACTACTATGGCAATAGGCATGTCAGCCAAAGATCGACGTCAAATTATGACAACCTTCCGTATGTCTTGTCTTGTTCAAGGTAATAGATGCGCTGTCAGCGGCAAGGCCGGAGCATGGTATGCCAGTCCAGGAGTCGGACCAGGCGTACAAGCATGCCATATCGTGCCCCAGCAACACTACCACATATATCCCCTGCCTGAACCCTTCGACAGTGAGCACAAATACAGTCCTTGCCGCCTTCAGGAGGCTTGGCACCGGACATGGTTACCCATGAATGGCATATTGCTTTCAAAGACTCTTCATGAGCTGTTCGACCTTCGACTGTTTTCCATCCATCCGGATACTCTGCGAGTCCGCATCTTTGTTCCATGCGATATCCTTGAAGAATATCACGGCCGGACTGCTCAGCTACCGCCGGAAGTGGATCGCAGAGCTTTACGCCATCATTACGAGATGTGTTGCATCGAGAACATGGCTGCTGTGATGCTCTTGGAGGAACAGATACTACAGTCCCACTCCGGCGAGCTTTTAATCCTAAGGAATATTAACGAATTGAAGAGCTAGAAGACGAAGATTCAGCCCTATATCCCACCGAAGCTCCTAGTTAGGCATCTTCTATTAGGGGGTTTAGAAGGTCCATACTTGACTAGAACAAATCCCTCGCTAGTGTTATGGTCTAGCCCACAGGGCTAATCGCGGATGTCTGCGCGACTATACGGGTGATGTGCCTAGGCGTGTTTAATATTTGACATGCGTGTTTAGAGGTCTGAAACAGTACCAAAATGATTGAGGTAAAGGTGATGGTTGATTCCAACAGGCTGGCCCATTTTCTCAATGGTGTTGACCCTAACACCCTAACATCCCTTTATCGTAATACTTTGTCCTTCTCTAAATCCATCTAGTTAGTTATTCCCTATTTAGCTAGGTCCTAAGTGTTTAGTCTCGCTAGCTAGAGTTTCTTTTAGCGTGGGATGTAAAGTTTTAGGTTATCTAAATGGATTTTCCTTACTATCCTACCTTTTTGTGATGGTCTAGGCTTTGCCTAGATCCTAGTAATATAGGTGTCAATTGCACAAGTATATGACGACTTGTACAATGCGTATCCTTTTGCATGGCGCAATGGATTGGGGCAACCCACGTGGTGGCGCAGGCACCCGCGATTAGCCCTTTGGGCTAGACCATGACACTTTTATAGGTTTAATCTTATATATTACTAATAATACCTTCTAGATAACCCTTAATAGTTTTCCCTAGGTCTTATAAAACTTCCCTTTTAACTTATTTTCTTTATCTATTTTTTCCTATATAAGATTTCCTATCTTAAAACTTTATCTAGGCTTTATAGTATTATCTTAGTCTTCTACCTTCTAAGCCTAAATAGTCTCCCTTCTCTCTTCCTAGGAGTCTAGGTTCCTTAAATTAGTTTCTTAAATTAGTTTCTCCCTATTTACTTGTGAGGCCCCACTCATAACAATAACACCTAGAATGCTAACGCGCACTACGCGGCAGGTTAGGCCCTAGGGCTAGGTCTATATAACACTAGTAAGCTACTAGCTATAAGCTCCTAGCTTATATATATAATACACTTAGACTTAGTAAGCTTTAGTAAATATATAAAAGCCCCTATACCTTTTACCTAGCTACTATTATTCTTATAATTCTAAAGCTTTACTTACTAGCTACCTAAGAGTAATATAGGGAAAAGAACTACTTAATTTACTAGAGTAATATTAGATAATAACTAGACCTAATTAAATAAGGGTAGTACTATAGCTAATAATACACTATATTTTACTAAGACTAAAACTAAACTAGTACTCTCTAACCTTAGAACTAAAACTATAGTAATAACTAAGTAAATTACTTAGCTTAAGAAACTCTAAAAGCTATAGGAAAGGGAATAAAAGCTTATTAGCTTACTATAACTAAATATAAGGGAAGATAAGATAAAAAGATAGTAAAGAGCTAGTACCTTATTAAGCTATAGTAGCTAAGAAGTAAAAGTCTAAAATATTACTAACCTTTACTACCCTATAAACCTATAGAAGCATAAGATCTAGATTAATAACCTAAACTATACCTTTAATAAGGTAAAGCAAAAGTATTAGTATAATTACTAAAAGATCCTATTTGTACTTAACTATATATATAGTAACTATAGGGTAAGATATAACTAATATCTTAAGGAATAATAGGCTAATAGCTAAGATAACCTTAAAGATAACTAGGATAAATTTAAGACCTAGATACTTATACTACTCTAAGATATTACTAACTATAATACTTAAATAGCTATATAGCTAGAAAACATAAAATAACGCAAAGGCTAAAGTCTTATTAAATTTAGTATTTTCCTAGATTTACTTAAGAAATACTTAGAAAAAGCTACTAAAAAGTTATATACTCTTATATTCTTTATAAAACTACTCCCTAAATTATAGAACTATATTAACCTATATACCTTTATTACTAGAAAGACTTAAGAAAAGGTTATATAACTTACCTAGTAATTTTAGGAGGTAATGCTAAAGAGTAAGCAAAGGCCTAAGTACTTAGAAAATAAAGGCCTATATAAGGCTCCCTAATACTAAAGATATAACTCCTTATAAGGCTATAAACCTTATAAAGATTAAAGAAATAAAGACTAGGAAAAAACACTAGCTACTTACCTAAATAATAGTAAACCTAAGTATAAAAGGTAATACTTTAATTATAATAGTATAAAGTACCTTATAAATAATTATAATAAGCTAAAGAAAAAATACTAAAAAGGCTAGGAAAACTTCCTAAGGTAAAAGTAAATGCCCTTACCTTTACCTTTAATACTAAGGTACTAATAGGGTATTAATTTTATATACTAGTTACTATTTATAGGTATAAAGATATTAAAATAGTAGCGAATCTTAATAGTTACGCTAAGATTAATATTATTAGTGCTAAGTTTACCTAGACTTATAAGCTTAATTAGGCTAAGGCTATAGCACTTATTATTAAGGCAATAAGGGCCCTTATAGTCCTTTAATATAGTGTTTATAAGGTACCTATTATTATTAAAGACTTTAGAGAAAAAGAAAAGAACCTTAAGCTACTATATATAGCTATAGATAGAAACCTAAGACTAGAGGGAAGCCCTATATTAATTAGAATATATATACTTATAGAAAAGCATATATATCTTTATTTATACTTTAGAGAGTAATAGTTTAAGAAATAGAAAATAGCTTTTTTACTTATAACTCCTTATAAGTTTATAAGGGTAATATATAATAAGACTATTATTATTATTTAAATACGCTAGTTAGCCTTCCCTAGCTATTTCTAGTACTCCTATAGATTAGTTAAAGAGAAAAACCTTTAGAAAGATAAAAAACCCCCTTATGTCTTTATTTAGTCTAGCGCTAGCCCTAGACTAGGTTAGCGCTACTATTAGTGTAGCTATTTATAGTTATTTATTACTAGCTTACGCTAGCCTTATCCCTTTATCTAAGTTTTTTAAGTTAGAAAGACTACTAACTCTCCCCCTTTGCCTAGGTCCTAGCTTTCCTCTAAGCTAGTGCTAGCCTAATTAATATTACTACCTATAAAGTGAATTTAAGTTTATAATAATAATTTACTTTTCTCTTATAGTATTGCTAACTCTTTTATTACCTTACTTTTTAGCTAAATCTACCTCTTTTCTAACCTAAGTTACTTAGAAACTTAGAGCACTAGGTTTTATAGAACTTCTAGAGAGAGAGGGTAAGGCTAGCCTATAGTTACCTTAGCATTAGCGCTCTTCTATTACTAGAGTTTTTATTTATTTATAATATTAGTGTATTATCTTTAACTTTATAATAATAACTTATAGCCCCCCCCCCCCTAGGGATTATAAGAAGAGTTCTTCCCCCCTTAAAATCCTAACTTTTTTCCTTTCTCTTATATTACACTTTCTTATAGGTTCTTTTTCTCTTTTTCTTTTAAGAACCTATAGGCCTTATCCTAGGTTAGTGCTAGTCTAAAAGCTAATAATTACTATAGTTTTATATGCTTATTACTATAGTTATAAAAATATCTCCCTCTTATTCCCTATTGCTAGTAAGTCTGCCTTTATTTCTATGTAATTTAGGTGCTAATCTACCTAAGAGCCTATGCTTTTGCTATATTATCTAAAAAAGCTACTTACCCTAAAGTAGCTATAGTAAGCTCTTAATTATAAGCTTTAGGTAGGTCTTTTTTACCCTAGCGCTAGGCCTATTTTAATGCTAATTTAGTTTAGTTAGGCAAGCCTTAATAGTTTTAGTGTATTTCCTATTATATGTGGTCTATTAAAAATCTAGGCTATTAGTATTATTGTTAAAATAATGCTATTTATAGCACTATTTTATAGGCCCACTAGTTGCCTTGTTGCGTTGTTGCAACGTTAGTTACGAGCGTTGCTTACAGCGTCTGTTATGACTTGCGTTCCCACAACTAACCCACGGGCTTGTATAACTAAGCCAACTAGGTTACCCTATAGGGAAGCTGAAATCGACTGTAACTAGGCAACTAGTAGTCGTATAAAAGGCTGATGTATACTGTTCAAATCCTTGAATTTTTCTGGATTTAATGGTATATTTTATTAATAGGGTTATATACTAAAGTGCTTAGTTAGGCTACCTAGGTAGCTAGTTTGTATGGCTATGAGTTAATTTTTTATTTTTCCTATATAAATGAGTTTTGCGGAAAATAAAAAGTAGCTCCTAAGACCTCTCTAGCGACCTAGATCCTTTAATACGGTTAGTAGGTCTATGAGGGGACTAGAAATCCTCTTATTGCTTGTTAGACTGTCCGTTAGCTAGGAATTAACTGTATTTAACTATTAAAAGCTCCTAATCTTGAAGAATAAGCTATAATCTAGTGAATCTAGAAGCCGCCGCGTTAGAATCTACTAGGGAGGTCTTCCTATCCCTCTAGTTAGATTCCTTTCCCATTTTTAATAATTATAATGTTATTAGTGTGTTTTCCTTTAATTTCGCTACGGTAGTAGGGCTAATCTATCTAAACAGGGGCTATAACTAACGCGTGTTTTAATTACTAGGTTAGGAATAATAGTTATAAAAAGGTTTATACTGCTATTTCTAGCCTAGAGCCGCTACTAAATTATTTAATAGGTTAAGATCACTAGATATTAGGTAAAACATTAGTAGCTAACTAAGATATTAGCTAAAATTATAGGTAAGGCTAAGGTAAGTGCTTCTTTAGTAGTTTAATTCTAGCCCTATACTAGTGCTAATTTATCTATTTTCCTAGGTCCCTAAAGATTTTAATACCTATATTAAGAAGTTATACGCTAAAAATTAAAGTAAGAAGAAATAGTTTGCGTTAGTAGTAGGCCTTAACTGCTCTAGTTCTAGGTCTACTAGGGACTATTATAATAAGACTATCTTTTAGTTATGTTAACTAGACGCGCGAATAGCGGAGATAAACTGTCTCCTAGGCGCTTCCCTCCTTGCTAAGGGGCGGGCCAAAATCCTAGAGGATGCCATTCCTATCCCTAAAGAGGAGTAGTTTCTTCATATTGTTTTGCATCTAATAAGACTATTATATATACTATTATAGGGGTTATAGAAAATAAGTTTATTACCCTTAAAGATAAAGAGAAAGCAAAAGCATATAAAACTATTAAAAATATCCCTAAGAAACTATATAAGTTTAAAGATATATTTATATTAGATAAGGCAAGGAGCTTACCTTCTAGAAAAATAACTAACTATATAATTAACCTAATACTAGGGGCTACGCCTCTATATAGGCTAATTTACCCCCTCTCCTAAGGCAAGCTAAAGGAACTCTATAAATATATTAATAAAAACCTATAAAAAGGCTAGATAAGACCCTCTAAGAGCCCTATAAGCATGCCTATCCTATTTATACTTTGTTAAGCGGAAAACAACACCCCAAAAGACATAATGCTAGCCCACAGTTACAAGTAGCGCTATAGCTTACATATAATAAGAGGGGTTAATTGTCTTATTAATAATAATTACAATAATAGCTAGAGATATCTTATTATATAAAGATACTCTAGATTAAATAGTCTATTAGATTAGAAGTACTATCTTAATTAAATAAGGGGAAATAATCTTAGTTTATCTTATTATAAGCTTAGGTATTTTCTTAGTAAAACTTAGTAAAACTTAAAGGTTAGATTAAGAATCTTATAGCATATATATATCTAAAGAATTTAGCTATAGGCAGTCTCTTTATAGATTAAATAGTCCCCTTGCTTAGATAACTAATATTATTATCCCTTATTATATTATCTATCTTAATAATCCCTAGCGCTTATTATTATAATTACGTGTTTTCTAGGCGTGTATTTTATAGTATATAACACCTTCCTAGGTATACACTAGTTATCCTTAACTAAGTATATATACTAATAACTAAAGTGCCCTATAAGTGTAGTTAGTAACTAATACCTAATGCTAAAGAAAAGTATTATTTAATCTAGTATATTTAAGTAAAGGGAGAGGTAAATAAGGGAGGAAGAAAAGAAAAAGAGTAAAAGAAAAGAAAGAGAAAGAAAGTAAAAAGGGAAGAAAAGAGAAAAAGAAAATAAATCTATATAATACCTCCCTAGCTAAAGACCTAAGTTCCTTATCTCCTAAGAGAGTTTTAGTGTCTTTAGTGTTTAAGGTTATATAGTTAGTAACACTAGTAAGGGAGTGCGAATCATAGGTTACTTAGCTTCTTATTAAGTTACTCTTTTTTTATAGTTCTTATGCTAATTAATTAATCCTTAAGCGCGCTTTCTTTCTTATTAATAAGCTTTAATAATCTTAGCTTATATTCTATAAGGCACTAAACTAGGTAGTACTATAGATATATATATGGATAATATTAGTAAGTGTATAATAGTTTCTCTTTACACTACTTCCTATACTCTAAGGAATAGAAAGAGATTAATTATTATAGCTTAACCTATGTCTTTAAGAGGCTATTAAATTATTCTTTCTTTTACCTATCTAAGTAAGGTTTTATAGTTATATTCTTGCTCTTATCTAATAACTCTATAGATTCTTAGTAATCTTAGCTATTCCCTAATATTTGCCTAAAAAAGTGTTTATTGCTACTTACTATGCTTAAAGAGCCTTCCCTATAGTAGTAGTTATTTAATTTTCCTTACTATATTAAAGTGCTTTAAGCTTTATAATTAGAGATAGTAGCATTACCTTATATCTAATAATAGATAATAATATAAATAAAGATATAAGTAATATGTAATAACTTTTCCTTTTACTTAATCTTTATTCTTCTATATTAATTAAGGGCAGTTTATCTTTAGCTTCCTATTATATTTATCTTTCTTAATCTTATAGTACCTCTTATATACTAATATTAAAGACCTTAGGGTTATTAGTAAAAGCATAGGCTATAGATTACTAAAAGTCCTAAATACGGAGATTATTATTTTATACTATATTAGTATACTATTTAATTAGGTAATTCCTATTAGTAATCCAAAGTTTCTAGGGCATTACTACTATACTAATAGGTAACCCTTTACTAACTATCTAGGTTATAAAGCGTGGTATTAAGCACTTTATTATATTTTATACTAGATATTAAAGGTTAAAATCTTTCTAGTACCCTAATTCCCTTAGTAACTAATTTCCTATTATAAGCTTATTTATAGCTATGTCTTATAATACCTTAATAGTTCTCTTAAGTGCTTTACTATAGCTATATTTTAGGTCTAGGATATTATTAGATATTAACTAATCCTTAAGATATAACTTAAACTATTAACTAATAAAAGAAACCTTACTAAAAGTATATAATTATTTAAGCTTAATGTTATATTTATTTAGTATATTGTAGTTCTTTATAATTAGATTAAGTGCTAAGTAACTAACTTAGTAGCGAATTATCTAGAGAAGAAACCCTAGGTATATATATTTATATTCCTAGTTTTCTTTCTATTTTATTACTAGAACTATAATTACCTTAAAATTATAGGGATAGTTTATAAGTTATATAATCTATTCCTACTTACTTATAAAGTCTATAAAATAGGTTATTTTTTCTTTATCTATGCTATTAAAATAGTATAGGTATCCTTACTTTCTATTAAATATAAAGGTAGTCTAGTAATTTATAAAGTAAATAAACCCTATAATAAGGCACTAATTACTTATATCTAAGTAAAGGTTAATAGGGTTATACTTTATGCTATACTTAATATTAATAGGCTAATAAGTAGTATAAAGCCTTCTAGCCTTTAAACTAATTAATCTTTATAATATTTTTACATTAAAGTCTTCTATATTATTAATTTTAAATACTTATAGTAACACTACTACTATTACTTTAAGACCTTATTTTATAATCTTCCTTATTACTATTAGCTTAAACTAATTAAGCTAGTCTTTACTTAGTGTTTTATAAGCCTTCTTTAGGAATTTATAAATATCTATTAGATAACTACGCTATTATATAGTAGTCTAACCTAATCTAATTAGTATTACTAGATTAAAATTATTACTATCTTAATAAACTTTAAACCTTAATAGAGGCTATAGCTTATCTTTCTATAGGTAAAATAAAGGTAGCTACTATTTATAAAGATTAGCTAGGTTAACCTTAATAGTATTACCCTCTCTCTCCCTAAAAAAGGAGTTTTCTATCCTATATATTAAAATATAAATATAGTATATAGTAAGATATTTACTATAGGGGAAGTAAGTAATAGTATAACTATTAACCTTAGTGTAATCTCCTTTGCTTATAATAAACTACTTATACTACTTTATTTTCTAGGTAAGATTAAATAGTATTTATTAGTTTTAGCTTAATATAGCTAAAGAAAAGGAAGAAATAAAAGAAAATAGGTAAGGGATAGTAAGGTTAAAGATTTTAAGAGTTAGGAAAATATATACTAGTGTAAGAAGTAAGTATACTAGTGTAAGAAGTAAGTTAGATTAAATAGTTTCTATAGTCCTAACCTCTCTTTTTATGCTTTTTCTAGATCTAGGGGTAGTTATTAGTAAGTAGCACTAGTTACCCTTATAAGGTAACTATTTATTAGGATTAAGTAGCTTCTATAATTTAGACTTTTAGTATTATAAGTTACTTATAGGTAGCTATTTGCTTATTAGTTATTAATGCCTATTATAAGTATTATCTTATAACTTAAGACTTTTTAACTCTCTTTTGCTCCTTCTCTTTATATACCTAACCTTACTATCTCTTACTTTATCTCCTAATTAATTAATTATAGCTAAAATCCTTAATATAACTTATTAAAAGCTCCCTAATATTACTACTATTATAAGGGTAAGTATCCCTAAAGGTAAGCTTTTAGTAATAAAAACTATAAACTAGTTTAACTATACTAAGTTTTTCCTATCTTTCTTTAGAAAAGACTATATTAGTCTTATGCAAATTATTTAATCTTGTTTTTAAGTTAATACTAATAGCTTCTATTTTATAGTATAAGTTCCTTTTTGCCTTCTAGGTTTAAAGCAGGATTAATATTAGCACTAGTAGCGTTTTATTATATATAGAGATTATACTTTTCCGCACTGACCTAAAGGTACGGAATCGCCTCTAAAATACAAACTAAGCTAATATTTAAATTCCTTGTTATTAATTACCCCCTTTCACAATATTACATTATAATAAAAATCTAGAGGTAAGTGTAAGGATAAGGTGCTAATAGTTATTAATAAAGGAGAAAGGGGGCTAGCATAGAGCTACTACTACCCTAACGCTAGTATAGGATAGTTTAATATCTATAGGAGTAATAATAAACCTATAGTAAAATAGATTTAATTTAATTATTCTAAAGAAAAGAAATTCTATAAAGAGATAGCTAGTCTTATCCCTAGTAATAAGGTAGCTAAAGTCTAGCGTATTACTAAGGCTATAACCCTCCTAATAGTAAACTATATCTAAGCTAAACTAAAATAGAAAAATAATAATAATAGTAATATTTATATAACTAAAGAAATACTCTTATAAGTCCTTAAGAAAGTAATTAAGAAAATAACTAAGGGTAGTATTACTCTAACCTAAGTAAGCATTACTATAGGACTTACTTTACTAAAATAACTTAACACTACTCCTCCCCCCCTATAAATCCTAGGTAAATAAGATAAAGAAGTCCTTATTAAAGGGAATACTATATAGGTATTACTTTAGTCTAGGATTACTAAAGATATAGTAATAGTAGTAAATAGGGCTATAGGCTAAGCTATAGTAGTTATAGCTAGAAGACTCCTAAGTAAAGATATAATTATTATATTTAAAGGGATAACTACCTAGTATAAAGATAATTAGAAATAGATTCCTACTGCCTTTAGGCTAGAGGTAACCCTTTACTACTATATCCTTAGTGTTATAGTTAAAGGCTTCCTTATAAAGCATATCTCTATTAAAAACCTAGTAGTAAAGCTAGGTAAAGTAAATAAAGTTAATATAATTAAGGTAATAGTAAGGCACCCCTAATATAAAGAAGCCCTAAGAACTACCCTTATCCTTAGATTAGCTAAAGTTAAAGATACTAATAAGATCTATAGAGATAGAATAGTTTTTAAAGTAAAGCTATTCTATACTAAACTATATAATAAGACCCTATAGCCTTAATAATACTATAACTACTTCTAAATAAGATATATTATAAAGTACTATAAGATAGCCCTAAAGTTTAGGAAGTGTAAAGCTAGCTATTATAAGGGTAGAGAAATAACTTACCTAACTACTAATAGATAAGTATAGGAGAAATATATCCTATATTCTAGCCTTTACCTAGCTTAGTCTAGGGACTACCTAGTCCTAAAAGAGAAATAGAATATAGTAAAAGTAAGATACTTAGAATAACTAGTATACTTTACTACCTAAAGCCTATCCCTAAGCTAGGAGAGACTTACTATAGCCTAAGCACTAACTACTATAGTAATATTATAAGTCCTTTATTAAAATATAAATAAAAAGGATAATCTTATATATATAGCGCTCTAGCACTACACTAATATAGATATAATAGTAATCTAAGAATAAGAATATATAAAAAACCCTTAGCCCCTAGCTCTAAGCCTTACTAACTTCTAACTTATATACTATAATAAATATAATACTATATATATTAATAAGAAGCACGCTATAGGGTTATAGGTAGCCTAGGGAGGAACTAACTAGTCCCTAGTAGAAATATATAGTGTAAATATCTACTCTCTTTACTTAGAAAATTATAGTAATAATTAAAACACCCCTATTTATACTATTAATATAAAAAAGCCCTATAACTAAAGCGTATTTATTAGGGACTTTAACTAAAAGCATTTACTATAGGATAGATTTAATAGGACTAGTAATAAAGTAAAAGAATTACTAGAGTTTATAGGCTAGTAAAGGCTTAGATTAGTAATGCTATAAGGTAAACTTACTAGATAGAATAAAGGTAATAAAGATAGCACTATAGATTTAGCATAGGTAACTTCTAATATCTAAGTATATTATAATAGAGCTAATAACCTAATAGGGTCTAACTATATACTATAACTAATTTATATCTTTACTAACCCCTAGGAGGCTACCCCCCTAACCCTAAGATATACTTAGAGTATTATAAATAAAGGAACTATAGAGGTAAAGGTAATTTATTAACTATAACTAGAAAACGCCCTAGACTTATGCAATAAGAAAAGTATTAATACTTATACTATATAGTTAATTATAAATCTCTAGGAAATAGCTAAGATAGTAGCCCCCTAAAAACCTAGGGGCTTACCTAGCCTAAAAGCATAGTAGTCTAAAAGGGCTAAAGAGTTAGTTACTAAAGCTAATTAGGCTAAGAGATAATAAAGGCACTAGAGAACTAAAGTAAATTAGTAAGTATATATAAATATAGATAAGGACTAGGAAAGAGTTATTAGAGAAAAGAGAAAAAACATATAAAGAGACACACTAAGATAAGCTAACACTAAAGGTAAGAATAAAGTAGTATAAAGGCTAGAAAGATAAGCTAGGCTTTAAAGCTAGGCTCCCCTAGAGCTCCCTAGGCTACTAAAGCTAGAGAGGTTTAATAATAACCCTAACCTAGCTACTATATATAAGGATAAGGTAAGTGTGCTTATATAAAGATTCTTCCCTAAACCTATAGTAAACCTATCCTATATCCTAGACTTATCTTTCCCTAAGCTTAATAATATACTAGCCCTAGATCTAGACTTATTTACCCCCTAGGAGATTAGTAATATTCTCTTAGATATAAGTAATTAAAAGGCTTTAGGTAATAATAAACTCCCTATAGGATTTATTAAGGCTTATAAGGAACTAGCTTACCTTATAATAACTAGGCTACTAAATATAGCTATTATAGTTAGCTATTTCCTAGCTTGCTTTTATATTACTAAAGTAGTAGTAATTAAGAAACTAGGAAAAATAACTAAAGAAATAAGACACACTAACACCTAAAGACTAATCTTACTACTTAATATAGTAGGAAAGGTTATAGAAGTAGTAATAGTAAGGTAGCTTATAACCTACACTAAGATAAATAGCCTCCTCCCTAAGCTCTAAATAGGAAATAGGGTTAATAAATTAATAAAGACTATAATAAGAGCCCTAATAAAGTGCGTTAGAGAGGCCTAGGGGAGGGGCAAATTAGCCTTACTTATATAGATAGATATCTTATTAGTATTTAATAGGGTTAGCTACCTATACCTTATAGCTTTTCTTATTAAAATAAGCATTCTATAATAGCTAGTAGTAATAATATATAGCTTCCTTATAGGAAGAATAAGCTAGCTTAGCTTTAATAGAGGGCTCTTAAGACCCTTTAAAATTAGGGCTAGTACCCTATAGGGATCCTCTCTTTTCCTTATTCTCTTTCTCCTATACTTAGTAAAACTCTATATCTATCTTAGAGCTATACTAGGCATAGTAGTAATAGGCTTTACTAATAATATAAATATTATAGCTTTTAGAAAGAATATAGCTTAGACCTAGAAAAGACTTAAGGTAGTGTAAAAGATTTATAAGAAATAGGCTAAGGAAGTAGGAGTAAAGTTTAACCTAGCTAAAATAAAACTTATACACTTTAGTAAATCCTATTAATTACCCTAGACTAGAGTCTAGCTTAGAGTAAAGGAGATAGCACTTATAAAGGCTTACTAATTCCTTAGAATTTAGGTTAATAGGAAACTTACCTAAGGCACTTATAGGAAGATTATTAAAGGAAAACTAGCCTAGTAGTAACTTACACTTACCTTACTAGTAGCGTTAGCATAGGGTTATAGCTTTAAAAACATATACCTTCTATACACATAGGTAGTCTACCCTATAATTACCTATAGAGTAAGTGCTTACTATATACTAACTAAGAAAGGAGGAAAACTAAAAGGCATAGTTAAGAGCTTTATAACTAACTAGTTAGCCTGCCTCTAGGTTATTATAAAGGCGTTTAAGGCTACCCTAATTACATAGCTAGAAGCTAAAACTAAAGTCCTACTACTTAACCTATACCTAAACTACCTAAAAAAGAGGTTTAAGGATAGAACTATTAATAGTAAGATAGTAAAGGTAATTAGGACTATAGCTAGGTTAGTAGTAACTATCCTACCCTAGAGAAGGCTATAGAGGAGACGTAATAATAAGGAAGACAAACCTAACGCAAACCTATATAATAAGTGGAAAAGCTAATAGGAAGTATAGTATAATAAAGAAAGACTAGGTTAGGACTAGTGTATTAGAGAACTAGCTAAGGACTAACCACTAAGCTACCTAAAAGATATCTAGAGATTCTATAATAACCTAAATAAGTATATCTTCTCTATAATTATATAATTACGTATAGGCAAGATTAGCCTTAATAAGTTCCTTTTTCTCTAGAATGTTCCTAGGGTAGCTTTGCCTCTATATAGCTATAGCTAAGCAAAAGAAGACTAGTACTATATAATAGTAAATTACTATAGATATAGTTATATATAACCCTAATAATATTAGCCTATAGACGCATAGGAAGTAAGGCTAGCCCTAAATAATCCCTAGTAGGCAAAAGTTATAGCTAAATAGTTTCTAGCTATAAAAAGACTATAATATTACACGCTAGCATATAACCTAGCCACTAAGTTAAGAGCCCTAAAGCTAGAACTAAGGCAAGTCTAACGTAAAAGACTAGAACTAAGGACTATAGAAATAATAACTAATAAAGATAGTGGAAACTAGGAACTAACGTAGATAATTTAGGGGCAAAAACAGGCTAGAGGCAGAGTAACTATAATATATATAAGGAAAGAAATATACTCTAAAACTTATTATTAGATTTATACAAACTAACTACTAAATACTAGGTATATTAACCCCCTTTCTAGGCCGCTTCTAATCTAATTACACCCCTATGCTAATATAAAATAATATAAAGAAACTACTTCTCTTTAGGGATAGGAATAGCATTCTCTAGGATTTTAGCCTACCCCTTAATAAGAAGGGAGGCGCCTAGGAGATAGTTTATCTCTACTATTTATATATCTAGTTAACATAGCTAAAAGATAGTCTTATTATATTAGTCCCTAGTAGACCTAGAACCGCCTTAGTTAAGGCCTACTACTAACGCAAACTATTTCTTCTTACTTTAATTTTTAGTATATAACTTCTTTATATATATATTAAAGTCCTTAGGGACCTAGGGAAACAGATAAATTAGCACTAATTTAGAGCTAGAATTAACCTACTAAAGAAGCTCTTACCTTAGCATTACTAGCAATCTTAGCTAATATTTTAGTTAGCTACTAATACTTTGCCTAATGCCTAGTGATTTTAACCTATTAACTAGATTAGCAGCAGCGCTAGACTAGGAGTAGCTATATTAAACCTTCTTACACTTACTATTCCTAACCTAATAATTAAAATAGGCATTAGTTATAGCCCCTAACTAAATAGATTAGCCTTACTACTATAGCAAAACTAAAGAGAAAACAAACTAATAATATTATAGCACTAATAGCCTAGAGTCTTTATGGATTATATATAATAGGAAATACACTAAAATTATTAAGGCTTACCTAACTAAACTAAATTAGTATTAAAATAGGCCTAGCGCTAAAGCAAAAGAGACTTACCTAAAGCTTATAATTAAGAGCTTGCTATAGCTACTTTAGGGTAAGTAGCTTTTTTAGATAATATAGCGAAAGCATAGGCTCCTAGGTAAATTAGCACCTAAATTATATAGAAATAGAGGCAAACCTACTAGTAATAAGGAGTAAGAGGGAGATATTTTTATAACTATAGTAATAAGCGTATAAAACTATAGTAATTATTAGCTTCTAGACTAGCACTAACCTAGGATAGGGCCTATAGGTTCTTAAAAGAAGAAAAGAAAAAGAACCTATAGAAAGTGTAATATAGGAGGAAGGAAAAAGGTTAGGATTCTAAGGGGGGAAGAACTCTTTTTATAATCCCTAGGGGGGGGGGCTATAAGTTATTATTATAAATATAAAGATAATACACTAATATCGCAAATAAATAAAAACTTTAATAATAAAAGAGTGCTAATACTAAGGTAACTATAGACTAGCCCTACCCTCCCCCTTTAGAAGTTCTAAAAAACTAAGTGCTTTAAGTTTATAAATAACCTAGGTTAGAGGAGAGGTAGATTTAGCTAAAAAGTAAGGTAATAAAAGAGTTAGTAATACTATAAGAGAAAAGTAAATTATTATTATAAACTTAAATTCACTTTATAGGTAGCGATATTAATTAGGCTAGTATTAGCTTAGAGAAAAGCTAGGACCTAGGCAAAGGAGGAGAGTTAGTAGTCTTTCTAACTTAAAAAAACTTAGATAAAGGGATAAGGCTAGCGTAAGCTAGCAACAAATAACTACAAATAGCTACACTAATAGCGGCGCTAACCTAGTCTAGGGCTAGCGCTAGACTAAACAAAGATATAAGGGGGTTTTTTATCCTTCTAAAGGTTTTCCTCTTTAACTAATCTGTAGGAGTACTAGAAATAGCTAGGGAAGGCTAACTAGCGTATTTAAATAATAATAATAATATATATAGAGATTTCTCTTTATTTATCTAAGGATCCCCTAAAGAGAGCACCTCCCTATCTTATTAAGACTATAAAAGGGACTAAATTATTAAAGGAATTTATATAAAGCTATATTAAATTAGATAGTGCCTTAGCCCTTACTATTAAAAATAATTATTATTCTCTAGTTCTTATACTAACTAAGATAGCTTATCCTAATAAGTACTTTTTGCACGCTCTTTTATAATATCCTAAATACTATTAAGCTTTGCTAGTATCTATATTTAGTAAATTAAATAGTATATTCTATACTTACTACTTAAACTTATATATATAGTATATTACCTTCTTTAATAAGCATATATACTTCCGTTTTTATAGATATATCTTACTCTCTAGGGTTAGTAATAGCGTATGTAGTAATTATATCTAGAATAAATCTTATATGGTAAGCTACAAATAGCGTTTTACGTTAGGGTATTACACTAGATTTTCCTAAGAGCAAGCTCTTACTTCTTTCTTAGGAAAAGAGTGGTTTACTAAGGTAGTAAAAGCTCTTTTACTTAACTTAAACACTATTAACCTTATTTATTTATTTATTTAAATACGCTAGTTAGCCTCCTCTAGCTATTTCTAGTACTCCTATAGATTAGTTAAAGAGGAAAACCTTTAGAAAGATAAAAAACCCCCTTACGTCTTTGTTTAGTCTAGCGCTAGCCTTATATTAGGTTAGCGTTACTATTAGTATAGCTATTTATAGTTATTTATTACTAGCTTACGCTAGCCTTATCCCTTTATCTAAGTTTTTAAGTTAAATAAACTACTAACTCTCTTTCTTTACCTTAGTTCTAACTCTTCTCTAAGCTAGTGCTAGCCTAATTAATATTACTACCTATAAAGTAAGTTTAAGTTTATAATAATAATTTACTTTTCTCTTATAGTATTACTAACTCTTTTATTACCTTACTTTTTAGCTAAATCTACCTCTTTTCTAACCTAGGTTACTTATAAACTTAAAGTACTTAGTTTTATAAAACTTTTAGAGAGGGAAGGCAAGGCTAGCTTATAGTTACCTTAGCGTTAGTGCTCTTTTATTACTAGAGTTTTTGTTTATTTATAATATTAGTGTATTATCTTTAAATTTATAATAATAACTTATAGCCCCCTCTCTCTTTAGGGATTATAAAAAGAGTTCTTCCTCCCTTAGAATCCTAACCTTTTTCCTTTCTCCTATATTATACTTTCTTATAGGTTCTTTTTCTTTTCTTTTTCTAAGAACCTATAGGCCCTATCCTAGGTTAGAGCTAATTTAGAAGCTAATAATTATAGTAGTTTTATATACCTATTCTTACTATTATAAAAATATCTCCTTCTTAATCTATATTACTAGTAAGTTTGCTTCTATTTCTATGCAAACTAGGTGCTAATCTATCTAGGAACCTAAGTTATCTTTTTATTATCTAAAGAAGCCACTTACCCTAAAGTAGTTATAGTAAGCGCTTAAGCGTAAGCTTTAGGTAAGTCTCTTTCGCTTTAGCGCTAGGCCTGTTTTAACGCTAATTTAGTGTAGTTAGGCAAGCCTTGACAGTTCTAGTGTATTTCTTGTTATGCGCGGTCACTATTAACCTTAAAAACTCTTCTTACTTAGCAATTAATATACTACCTTCTTTTCTAAACTATTTATAAATACTAAGGGGGGTAGAAAAAAAAAAGGAAATAAGCTAGGTATATAGTGTAAAATTAGATTTATGCCTTAATTATTTAATCTTTAGTATGCGGAAAGAAAAAAAGAATAGAATAGCAAGAGAATAAAGGGAATATTGTTTTAATCTATGCGTATATTAGTATGTCTAAGGGTATACCTTATATTCTTGTTTTTGCTTAGCTATAAGGAGGGGTAGTTAGACCTTAATCCCTTAGTATAGACTTCTCTAAGGTGGAAGTTTAACCTCTTTATTATTAACTATTTAATCTAATATAATATGCTAGGATACTACTAGCATAATTATTAAGACTTCTTAGTTATAATTACTACTATCTTCCCTTATTTAGCTTTATTATAGAGTATATAACTATCTATTTATAGGTAAAGTCTACTAACCTTCTAAATCTAGGATAAACTTCTTAATATAGTCCCCTAAGATTGTTTTTATAAGGTAGACTTTATCTAGTGTTTGCAAATAGTAGGCCCTAGAGATTAGCGCTTACTTATAAATTTAGAAGGGCCTATTTTATCTTATTATAAGCTTCCTTATTATAGATATATTAACGCTTCTCCTAACATTATATACTAGCATAAGGTCTTCTAGTTTTAATTAATCCTTCCTTAGAGAGGTAGCCTAATTCTTATTAGTTTATCCTATAAGTTACTTCCTAAAGTTAAATACCTTTTTCTTTGCCTTCTTAATATCCTTTGCCTTCTTAATATCCTTTGCCTTCCTTTTAAGCATTTATACTCTTACTTTAAATAGGTCCTAGCTAGTAGTAACTATATTCTAGTTAATTAGCCTCTAGGTTAGGAATTTAACTTCTAGTGGTAAGATTAGCTTCTATCTATAGATTAAATAAAAGGTAGACTTCCTATGTAATTTATAAATAGTAGTATAGTCTATAAGAAAGGCTTTATTAACGTGCTTTACTGTTGGTTCCGCAGGGATTGATAACGCGTACGCGAAGCCTCGAGAATAGTATCGTTATTAATAATCTATTCTAGGCTTATTATTCTGTATATCTAAGAAAAGAGAAGAGGAAGCAAAAGAGAGGGCTTTTGCAAGGGATAATAGCTGCCCGTTATAGGTCACGTGACGCTAGCCCTACCCTATCACAGGGCCCGCTTGCGGGGCTAAAAGTGAGGCCTGCGCGCGCGCGCGCGGGCTAACCCTCTTCTAGTTGCAATTGCGGCTATTAAAGGCAATTAATATTATGTTATTCTAACACTAGGAACTCTCTCTTTAACATAACTATTAACGCATAATATTAATTAAAAGAAGAAAAAGAAAATAATAATAATATAGCTTATATATTAATATAAAAGAGGAAAGGAAAAACAAGGGCTATATATGCCTATAGTAGTAAGAAAAGAAGGAAAAGACTAGTCCGCTTCTAATAATCTTTTAAAAGGATAAGCAAGCCTCCCCCTAATCCCTTTTGCCTCTTAATATTGTTAATAATATCCGCGTAGCTACCCTCTAAATTCCTCCCCTTTACGCGGCTACCTTCTAGCTCTCCCCTCCTCCCCTTATTGTCTACTATTACTGTCTTTATACCTCTATGCTCTAGTAACTTCCCCTCCCCCCTGTAATCCTTCTAGCTCTCTATTACCCTCCTATAATCTATCTAGCTCTCTATTGCCCTCCTAGTTATCCACTGTAATAGTTTTCTACCTCTATGCTCCGTATATATTATATAAAGGCAAAAACCACTATACAAAGGTAAAGAATAGCTTCTAAGGGCCTTAAGGGCGTTACGTAGTGTTAGAGGTAATCTCTAGATAACTAGGAGGCTCCTAGTAACTCCTATAAGGCTAAGAGCTATAATAAGAGTAGCTCTCATAGGAACTACCCTATAGGAGTTACTGTTCCTCCTCCTTCTTTCGCTTTTTCTTATTACCTAGGGAGATATCTTCTCCCTCTTTCTCCTCCCTACACTTTATCTAGGTTAGTTAGGGCCTTAGCCCTAATACTATCACCCATAGTAACTATCCTCCGCGCCTTTACCTAGGGAGATATCCTCCCCTTCCTCCTCCTAGTAGGCTTTCTCTAGGTTAGTTAGGGCTAAGGATCTTAGCCCTAATACTATTACTCACAGTAACTATCCCTATTACCTATAGTAACTATCCCTATTACCTACGTAGGTTACCTACCCCTCTATCCAGATTATTATCCTATTGCTAGAGATAAATTACTCTAGGGCCTTATTTAGCAATGCCTTTATAAAGGCATTAGCTAGGTTATTAGCTTTGTTAATCTATTAGATCTCGCAGAGCTCGTGGCGCTTATATAATTATTATAGGGCTATAATATTAATTATTAGGCGCTTCTCTTTAGTTATACCAAGCTTAATAAGGCATTTATATAGGGAGTATAAGTCTATATAGACTATTACTAGGGTTAGAGGGGTATTTAATTAGTTTGTAATTAATCCTAGCGTTATAGTAATTACATAAGCTATGTTAACGCTAGTAACTATACTATAGACTTTAGAGGCTAGTACACTTTATATAACTCTCTTGCTCTTTATTAAGCTAAAGTGCATAATATTACCTATAATTATAAACTCGCTATCTTTATAGTCTTTATTAGCTAGGATTAGTATATAGCTAAGTTATAAAGTAAGGTCTTAATTATTTGCAAAGGACCTATCTATAAAGGCATAGAGCTTTGCTTTAGTAAGGTTAATTAGAATAAATATAAAGCCTCTCTCTAGGTAGTCTATCTGCTACTAAATCTAATAATTAAGGGCTTTAATGTTCTTAACTATTAGTTCTTAGTGTTATGCAGTAATAGATAGGTTATAGTAAGCTTTTAGTTAGCAGATTAAGGCAATATAGGTGCCTTAAGCTTGTTACTTAATATACTTTTGCTTTAAGTCTATAAGTGAAATTACTTTAAGTTTATTACTCTACCCCTTTTACTAAAGGGTAATAGCTATATTAGTAGCTATTATAATAATTCCCCTATTAAAGGTAAGGGGACTACTCTTAAAAAAGAATTACTTTAGCTTTGCTATAAAGGCTATAGTAGCTAGCTCCTTTTCCTCCTTCTTAGAGAACTCCTTATCTAATAGCCCTAGCGTGTTATTAGTCTATATGCTTATATATACAAATTAAGGGCTCTTTTCTATTGTTATAAGTAAGTAGGGATTATATATAAAAGTCTCTATCTAAAGCTTCTCTTTATAATGCTTGTAATATATTACCTACTAGTGTATTCTAGCCTTTATAATGCTATAGAGAGGCTTAATAACCCTTATAATTATTCCTTTAGGGTATTAGTTACAGATCTAAACTAGAAGTCTAGCTAGGATAACTCTATTTAATAGGGTTCTTAATTAAACATAGGCCTATATAATATCACAAATTTATAGGATAAAGTCTTTCTTTATTAGTAAGGGAGCGATCATAAGGATAAGGCATTAACTAGCCTGTTAGATTATTAGGGCTTATATTAAGATATCTTACTTTACCTTATTACTAAAGCCTTAGATTATAAGCTATAATTTCTTATATAGCTAGCCTATCTTCCCTTTAACCTTATTAATAATATAGGAGTTAAAGATCCTTATACTACTATACTCCCTTTTATTAAAGACTATAAATTTAAATATACCTTAGTTAATTAAGGTATTAATCTTAGCCTTAGTAAAGAGCTTAAAGGGCTCTCCTAGGGTTATAATTACGCCTTCCTTACGCAATCTAATTATAAGGGCAAGGTTAGCTTCCTCCTTAGCTAAGATAAATACATTAGTCTTATTAATAATTACTAGAGGGTTCTTACGCGGTCTACCTAGCTATCTCTTTAGGGGGACCTCTAGGGGTCTAGCTACTAGCCCTTCTTAGGCCTCTCTCTTTTCTTTAGCTAGCTAAGGTAGGAGGGCCTTTACGTTTAAGTTCTCCTAGTATAGTCTAATAAAGGTTAACTAGAAGGCCTTAGGGCCTCTTAGAAGGTTAAGCATATAGGTCTCTCTATTAATTAAAAGAAGGTTATATAGGCCTTACTAACTATTACCTTCTTGCTATACTTATACTAGTAATCTAAGCAGTAGGCTAAGGGTTAATATTATATCTAGGCTATTCCTTATTATAAGGGCTTTATTAATTTTCTAGATAGTATAAAGGCATTTAACTTTCTTTATTACCTTTTACATAGTAATTACACGCTATAATATCTCTAGCAAAGGAGGGGATTTGCTTATTATATATAGATATACCCTAAAGACTAAAAGGGTTAGAATAAGGCTATTTAGTCCTACTATGTTATTAAGAGCTTTTATAGCTATCTATAGGGCTATAGGCTTAGGGGTTATTAGGCATTCCTATTATATAATATTATAGGCTTTATAGAGTAGCCTATAATATCTCTTAACCTTTCTAATGCTATAATATGCTTTAATTAGGACCTCCTTAACTAAAATTAATATTAACACCGCGAATTAATAGAATTCTTTGCCGCGGAAGTTAGTACTAGTATTAGTAATAACCTAATCTAGGGGTCTAAGGTACGCATTAATCTAGCATACTCTTAGAGCTTCCTATATTATTTTAGCTAAGATATCCTTAAGGAATCTTACTACATTAAAGGCTATAGCTATATCTATAGTATAAAGTATAGGTTAATTTCCATTAAGATATATAATATTTACTATTACTTTAAAGTTAAAGGTATAGTTATCCTTAAGGGTAAACCTAAAGCAATAGGGGCTATTAGCGTTTATCTAACACTAGTGACATACCTTTATTATCTCTTTAATAGCTTTAATATTAATCTTATGCCTTAAATTACATAATAGGTTATAGAGCCTTTAGACTAATAGGTGGCTAAATTAATAATATAATTATTATAGTTCTACCTTTATTAGGTGGTTACTTATAATTAACGCCTTATTCTATAGTAATAATATTTATATATGCCCCTATTTACGTGCTAAGGGGACTTTAACACTACCTTGCTAGAGGATATTCTTAGTAGTAATAAAGTTAATCTTTAATATAACTATATCCTTAAGGCATAGTAAGAAGGGAGTGTTTATAGGTATTATATAGAAGGTAATGTTACTAAAGGGGGTAGGGATATTAACTATTCTAAGGGAGGTGATTTCTATACTACCTCTAAACCTAATTATTACCTTACTTGCTCTTGCCTTATTAAGTTAAAGTTAAGGTATCTTGCCTTATAGCGCAAGGAATTATAAGCAACCTACTATTAAGTACTTAGCTACTCTAGTGTTAGGCATAATACCTTAGAAGACCTTAGTTAAGTAATAGTCTTTAAGTATAAACATATACGAAGCTTTATTAGAAGCTTTATTACTAAAGGGGCTCTTCTTACTTAGCCTATACTATATTACTTAGTTAGCAAGGATTTTAACTATTTTCTTGCTATTAAGCATTACTCCTTATGTAAAGAAGCTTATAGGCACTAGGCTATCTTTCCCACTAGTTTTATTATTAAACCCTATGCTTACTATATATTAGGCAATCTTATTATCTTTAGAAGGCTAGGAGAAAGGGTCTTAACTAGGGGTTTCTTTATACTAAGTAAGGAATAACTTATATAAAGCTTTAGGGGATAGGGAAGAGTTAACTAAGTAGTAGCTTTTATAATATTAGTATGCCTTTTTTTGCTTCTCTTTAGAATGCTTTATTAACTAGTATCCTTCCTTACTATATATATAGCACTTCTTTAAGTAAGGGGCTCCCTTAGTACCTTTATACCTCTAGGAAGGGTATTATAACTCTTTGCCCTTACTATTATACCTTCTATTAGTCTAGAACTACTCCTAGGGTTTAGTGTTAGTAAGGAATTAACTTTATTGAAAATTGGAAGGGAATCTAGCTAGAGGGATAGGAAGACCTCCCTACTAGATTCTAATGCGGCGGCTTCTAGATTCACTAGATTATAGCGTATTCTGCAAGATAGAGAGCTTTAATAGTTAAATATAGTTAATTCCTAGCTAGTACAGACAGTCTAATAAGCAATAAGAGGATTTCTAGTCCCCTCATAGACCTACTAACCGTATTAAAGGATCTAGGTTGCTAGAGAGGTCTTAGGAGCTACTTTTTATTTTCCGTAAAACTCATTTATATAGGAAAAATAAAAAATCGACTCACGGCCATACAAACTAGCTACCTAGGTGCCCTAACTAAGCACTTTAATAAACAACCCTATTTATAAAATACACCATTAAATCCAGAAAAATTCAAAGATTCGAACAGTTTACATTAGCCTTTTATACGACTACTAGTTACCTAGTTACAGTCGATTTTAGCTTCCTTATAGGGTAACCTAGTTGGCTTAGTCATACAAGCCCGTGGGTTAGTTATAGGAACGCAAGTCACAACAGACGCTGTAAGCAACGCTTGTAACTAACGTTGCAACAACGCAACAAGGCAACTAGTGGGCCTATAAAATAGTGCTATAAATAGCATTATTTTAACACTCCCTCTAGAAAAGTATAAGGTAACTAATTTAATACCTAGACTTAGCTCTTTAATAGATATCTAAGTTAACTATAAATTTAATAATAAATCTAATAACTTTTAAACTAAAAACAATAGTAAAATCAATAACTTTTAGGCGTAATTCTAATGTTTTTGTTGATTTTTCGGTTTTTCGACTTTTTAGTTGATTTTGTTAGTTTAGATTAAGCCTTTGTATTTGTAAGGCCTAATAGTTAGATAAATTATTGAAATTTATCATTAGGCAGGGGCTTAGTTAAACTATCTGCAGGCATCTCTTTAGTGTTAATGTAGATAACCTTAGCTATACCCTTCTATACCTTTTCTCTAGTATAGTTAAATTTTAGCAGGGTATGCTTTATTCTACTATAAAGAGCAGGGTTATTAGCGGTTATAATAGCGCCTTAGTTATTACTAAAAATCAGTACTAGAGGTGCTATAGGTAGCTTTATCTCTTTAAAGAGACTATAAAGCCACTCTAGCTCCCTAATAGCTTCACATAAGGCATTAGATTTAGCCTCTAATGTTAATAAAGCTATCGTAGTTGCTTTCTTCGATTTCTAGCTAATAGGTCCTTTAGCTAGCTTATAGAGATAAGCATAGGTTAATTTAGAGGACTTATTACCCGCGAAGTCGCTATCACAGAAGCCAATAAGGGTTACAGAAGCTATAGTAGCTTTAGACCTTCTATAAGTTATAGAATAACCTATAGAGCCTAAAAGGTACCTAAGCAGATGTTTAGAAGCATTAAGATACTCTATAAATAGCTTAGCTAGCGCTATAGAAAGCCACTAAACTAGAAAGGCAATATTAGGTCTTATAAGAAGCATTAGGTATATAATAGTCCCTATAATACTCTAATATAGCTTGTGATTAAGGGGGGAAAGAGGTTTAGTTAGGTGGTCTACCTATTTTATAATTCTAGGTTATAGAGGAATTTTAATAGGTCTAGTATCTTTTATATTAAATCTTTCTAGGGCTTTAGAAATGTACTAGGACTGGTGGATAGTTAGGGTCCCTTTCTTTTAATTTCTAGTGATTTAAACGCCTAGGAAAATTCTGCTAGCCCACGATCTTCTATAGGATAAGCTTTATAAAGTAGCTTCTTTAGCCTATTAATATAAGCTAGATCTAGTCCTATTAGAAGACAGTTATCCACATAAGTCGCTATATATATAGATGTAGTTAGGTTAAAGAAGACGGCTAGGTTAGATATAAGGGGTTAAAAGCCTAGCTTCCGAAGAAGGTCTTTTAAAACCTGCTGCCACTCTCTAGAGCTTTGTTTTAATCTATATAAAGCCTTTTATAGGAAAATAACCTGCTTTTAAGAGGGTTTATAGCTATACTTCTTAAGTAACTTAGCTACTTTAGGTATAGAAGACTTAGCAAACTTAGTAAATCTATTAGGTATTTGCATATAGATAGATTCCTTTAGTGGACTATTTAGAAAGGCCCCTATAAAATTAACCTGTTTAACTTCCTAGTTATTACAAGCCGCTAAGGCTAGTAAAATCCGCTAACTAGGGGGAATGCTAGTTATAGTGTAGGTTTCGATATAATCTTAACCTTCTATTTGCATAAACCCTTTAGCAACGAGTTAGGCCTTGTACTTTAGAGGATTATTTTCTTTATCCTTTTTAAGCTTGTAAACAAGCCTATTCTTTAGAACCCTCTAGCCCTTAGGAATTTGGTCTATCCCTATAAATTTAAAGGTTCTAGCAGCTAGAAGCTGTTTAAATTCGTTAAATGTTACATCTATCTATTTTTGACTATCCTTACTTTTTAAAGCTTGTTTCTAGGTCTTAGGGGTATCTAAATCGTTGTTAGTGGATGATTTAGCCCTTTGTTATGCCTTAAAGCATATCTCCTTGACGTATGAAGATATATTAAAATCATTGATATCTATAGAATCAGAATTAATTAAAGAATCCAAATCTGAAAACGGTTTTTCGATAGCACCCTTATTAGGGGCGCTAGAGCTAGGGCTCTCTAGGGGTAGCGCTAGAGGCGTTGTAGGCGTTATAGGGGTTGCAGGCGCTGTGTTAGTCGCCCTAGGGGCTATTAGTATAGGCGCTGCGGGCGCTGCGGGCGCTAAGCTTTCAGGAGGCTTTGGGTAACTATCCTGAATTTCTAGATTATCTCGTGAGATATTGGCTTCTCCCTCTGAAGGATTAGTCCCTAAAGGCTTAGGGGACCTTACAGAGCCTATATCCTCTATAATTTTAATAAAGCTAGTCTTTATAACTAACCTTTTAGAGGGAATATAAATAAGATAGATAGTAGAACCTAGAGTAGCTAGTAACTGACTAGGAATAGTCCTAGGGGCTAGCTTTTAAAGCTTAGATCTTTGCTCTAGAGGTATTAGGACCTCACAAGAAGACCCTATAGCCCTAATTTTCGAGAAATTAGGCTTATAGGAAGTCTTAGGCTCTAAATTAGCTAGAAATAGCTGCTTAGGGGTTAAAGGCTTAGTTATATTAGCTATAATATTAACTAATTCCACTATAGCTAGAAGGATGTAAGACTATAGATATAAGGGTAGCTTAGACCACTAAAGTGTAGCCCTAAGCTAGTCTAGGATAACCCTAATAGCCCTCTTAACTAGCCTATTCTGTTCGTAAATATAGGGGCAAGAGGTGCTAAAGCAAATTCCCTTAGAAGATAACTATAACTAAAGTTCGTTGTTAATTTTAGTACCTCCGTTAAAGTAAAGGTGCCTAGGATACGCGTTATATTGATTTTTTAAGGCTCTAAAGAAGCCCTTAATAGCTAAAGAAAGGGTTAAACCTTCTTTATTAGCTAATAAAAAACACCATTTATACCAGGATTTTCAATCAATAAGAATAAGGACTGTAGCCTTCTTATTGTATAGTATAGGTTTGATTTTAACTATATCTCCCTCTAGAATATCTAAAACTCTAGGGGGGTCCTAAATAGGTCGTTTAGTTAGTCTTCTAACAGCTTTAGATTGCATACAGGCTATGCAGTTAAAATCCTTTTCTTTAACAGCAGAAAAATCAGGGATCCCTTTAGCTAATTTCAATGACTTCTTTAGTAAAGGGAGGCCTATATAGCCTAATCAGATATGCTAAAGAAGGGCTAGATCTAGTAACTTCTTGTAACTAGGATCTAGGTTAGATTTAGGGCTATTATCCCCTAGCTCCCTCTGTTGCTAGGCCTCTTAAGAATCACAGGCCTCTAGGGGCAATAGACAGCCACTATTGTCACCTAAGTTATTAGGGTATAGACCTTCTAAACCCCCTATAGAAGGTGCCTAACTAGGAGGAGCTTTAGTGGGACATAGGGCTAAATTATTGTCTTCTAGCTCTTTGATTTGTTAATATTCCTTAGGATTAAAAGCTAGTTACGGAATTTGAACCTCTATAGGGTAGGAGAACCCTAATTTAGTCTTATAAGCTCTTAGTTATCATTGCCGTTATTAGTTATAATATTAAGAGCCCATAAAGGAGAGGTAGGTTAAATGCTTACAGATTGTAGGAGTAGGTTGCCCCTTAATCTATAGAAAAAAGCCATGTTTAGCAGGTTCTAGTAACCCATAGGGGCTTTTATCGGCTAGGAATAGCTAGTCTTTAGCTAGATAACCTCCCTTTAGATAGTGGGATAACCCACTAACTAGGTTAGTATCTATACCTAGGAAATATAGGGTATCTAGCAGAGCTAAAGGCCTATATTCTAGTGGATTTTTCTTGACTAGAACGTTAAAAATAGCTATGCCTCTTCCTTTAGGAAAAATAGGTCCTCCTGCTATAATTATAGCGCTAGTTTTACCTTTCTTTAGAGGTTTAAAGTCCCTAAAAGAAGCCCTATTATTACAAATGTAACAGGAAGAACCCGTATTATACAAAAGGGAGTTTTTAACTATATCGTTAGAGTAGCTAAAAGTAGGCTTACTAGTAGTGTTACTAGTGGTAGAGGCACTAGAACTATCTAAATCAGAATTAGAATCACTACTATTATCACTGCTAGATTCATTAGAATCTAATTCTTTAATATATCCTATGGCTAGGGTATAGCCTAAAGCAAAAGCAGCTTCTTTTCCTTTCTGTTTTTCCCTATTACTACTCTTTTTCTTCTTCTGCTTCTTTTTAGAGGCCTTAGAAGGGTTTAAATCCTTCTTATCCTACTCTTTAGTGGCGTTAGAGTCCTTCTTAGGGTTAGGATTAGAAGACTTCTTTTCCTAGTCCTTAGAATTTCCCTTATTATTAAAAGCCTTATAACTAAGGGCTTTAGCTATAGGGGAGGTTTTATCCCTCTGTTCTTCTAATAAGTCCGCCATAAGGAACTGTAAATTTAGGGTATTTATAGGCAGTCCTTATGCCCTAGAAGCTCTAATAGTAAATCTTTATCTCTTAGCCTAACTAGGAAAGGTCTGCTTTAATGCATTAATATAATGATTTACTTAATTAATAGGGGCGATCTTTACACTACAAAGTTATAGTCTAGCTAGTAAATTATTAAAATTAGCATTAAAAGCCTCTAAAGATCCCTTATAACTTAAAAAGTTTAGGGAGTGGTAGCTAGCATATAGTGTACCACGCTAGATTTTAGCACTTTGCAAATACTGCCTAATAAGGACTTTATAGGCTTCTTTAGGGGATTTTTGCTAACATATAGCAGCCTGTGGTCTAGGTTAGTAGCTATCTCTTAATATTATTAAAAGAATAGCTTAGTCATAGTTAGCTAGATAGCTTACTAGGCTTGGATTATCTATAAATTTAGGTAATCCTAGGGCTCTAAATTATATGCTTAGGGCTTGCTTCCACTAATTATAATTTTTAGGGCCTTTTAGCTTAGCTCCCTCTAGAATAGAGTAAACCTTCTTATTTAGTTCCTTTATAGCACCTATGTTAAAGGTAGCTTGTAAGTTACTAGAAGGTACGCTCGCAGAAGTAGTAGCTAGGTCTTCTTCTAGAACCTTAGTATTTTCTTCCTTAGGTCTATTAGAAGCCTAAAGACCTTACATAATAGTTATAGTTTGCGTTAACTTCTCTAGAAGATTATTAATACTAGCCTCGTTTTTAATATAATTTTCTTCGCTATGCCTAATAAAATCAGATAAGGTCTTGCCTTATTATTTAATTTAACTTTATAGGTGTAAAGTACTAGCCTAAATAGCTAGTTAACCTTCTATATCTATCCTACTAGGGTCCCTAGGGGGGCTAGAAGACCCTATAGCAGGGACCTTACCCTTATAACTAGGTAGTGCTATCTTCTAAAAAAATTCCCTAAAAAGGAAAAGAATCCCTATGTAAAAGCTCTAAATTTGTTCCTATTGCAAATAACGCGCGCTAGAAATTGCTTGTATTGCAATCTAGTCACGCACGTAAATTATGTGGCGGGACCGTTTAAGAGGGCAGCCCTTAGGTCTAAAAAGTGGGTTTTTAGTATACGCAGGCAGAAAAATAGCGGAGAGGGGTCTCTAAGAAAATTTTCTTAACACTAAGTAAAGGAATTGTAAATAATAGGTATTACAAAAGCTATAACGCAACGCAACGTAATGTATAGTGCGTGCAACGTAATGTAATAGGTTAAAAAGCCTAGTATATAATATACTAGATATCTAATGATTTTAGAAGGATATAGCGTATTTACTGTTGTAGATAATATTAAATATAATAGTCATAGTAGTAAATAGAATCACTAAAAAAGAGGTTATAGTTATAACTAGATAGTTATAGTTACAATGTGGTGGTTACGGGTGCGGCTATAGTTAATTTTTAACACTAAGGGTCTAATGTTGCGATGCGTGGTGCTAGTAAATAAAGAGCTTTAAATTCTAGTGGTTTCCTTCGTAATCTTAAGAGCCCACAGGTATAGTAGGTAATAATAGTACCTAAAATCAAGCAGTAATCGCAGTAGAATAACGCAGTAATGTAGTAATCTATAGGCCTTCTGGGCTTATAACCTATTAAAAATTAGAAGGGAATCTAGCTAGAGGGATAGGAAGACCTCCCTACTAGATTCTAATGTAGCGGCTTCTAGATTCACTAGATTATAGCGTATTCTGCAAGATAGAGAGCTTTAATAGTTAAATTTAGTTAATTCCTAGCTAGTACGGACAGTCTAACAAGCAATGAGAGGATTTCTAGTCCTCTCATAGACTTACTAACCATATCGAAGGATCTAGGTCGCTAGAGAGGTCTTAGGAGCTACTTTTTATTTTCCGCAAAACTTATTTGTATAGGAAAAATAAAAAATCGACTCACGGCTATATAAACTAGCTGCCTAGGTGCCCTAACTAAGCACTTTAATAAACAACCCTATTTATAAAATATACCATTAAATCCAGAAAAATTCAAGGATTTAAACAGTATATATTAGCCTTTTATACGACTACTAGTTGCCTAGTTACAGTCGATTTTAGCTTCCCTATAGGGTAACCTAGTCGGCTTAGTCATACAAGCCCGTGGGTTAGTTGTGGGAACGCAAGTCACAACAGACGCTGCAAGCAACGCTCGTAACTAACGTTGCAACAACGCAACAAGGCAACTAGTGGGCCTATAAAATGGTGCTATAAATAGCATTATTTTAACAAACTTTAACCACTAGATTCTTTTATAATTAGATAAATAGTTATCTAAACCTACTTATAGAATTATTAAAGGCTATTAGGGGGGTTAGTAAGGTAGCTCCTATACTTAGGGATTTTATTATAGGTAGTTATAATTTGGTTTTAGAGAGCTTGCTTTAATTAACTTATATTAGGGATAGCTCTTTATAATATAGAGAGCTTCTTTATAATCTTATTAAAGCATTCTACCTTTAACTTATTAAGGTTATTATAGATTATTTTCTAGAGGGATGCGTTATGCTACTTAAGGAGGTATTTCTACCTTATATCCTCTATCTTAAACCTTTACTTTATCTTTACTACTAAGGTTATAAGGTCCTAAGGATTCCCTAGCTATAAAAGGTAGTCTAAGTAATACCTAAGGGCTTTCCCTTTTAGCATTACTTCTAGTATATAACCTAATTACTCTTATTTAATATCTAAAAGCTTATACTTCCTCTTAAACACTAGGAGCTTTAATTTAAAGATATTATAGTCCTTAGCGCTATATTGCTTTTCTAGTGTGTATATCTTTATAAGATCTATAATTTGCTTTACTATAGGTTATAAGGGGGTAAGTGTGTTATTAATAGGCGTTATTCTCTCTTAAGAAGGGGGAAACTAGTGCTATTAAGCTAGTTTTAGTTCTTAAGGTAAGGGAGGGGGCTATAGAAAAGGCAGTTACTACTAAATTACTAGCATAATAGCTAGGGAAGGTTAACGTAAGGCTTAATAAAGAGGGAAGGCAGTCCTTATAGGTTAGGGTTACTAGAAGCTACCTTTATTAAAGAGGTTATTAAGGAAGTCTTTGCTTACTATAATTTTTCTTTAGAAGTCTATATACTTCTTACAGGCATTATCCACTTTTTCTTATAACTAGAAGTGGAATTCCTCTTACTTAAGGACTTCTTAAAGGTTTATAATAATAGTTATAGTCTAATTAATTATTATATACACCCTATTAGTTATAAGGTAGTTATAGAGGTGCTTTACTACTAAGGCTAGTGCTCTTTAAAGTGTTTAGAGGTTTTACTTATAGAAGTCTTTAGTAAACTCTATAAAGAGGGTTCTTCTAGTTACCTTTCTTGCTTTATAATCCTTTACTTTAGTAAGGATATAGGCTACTAGCATTTCTAGCGTGTTATCCTTATTAATATTAAATCCTTTAATCTTATAGAGTAATTCCTTTATAATATAATAGTGTAAGGTCTAAGGGATATAGAGAAAGGGAATTATACTAGGTTTTCTCTCTAGTTACCCTTTATAAGCTTCTAAGAAAGTGTCTCTTACTTATAAGCTATTATAACTCACTAGGACTTATATTTACTCCTTCTTATTAACTATTATAACTTATAGGCTTTAGAGGAGATGGAATAGGAAAGAGGGATAATAAATTTTAGGTAAGGAGATATATAAAGGATTACAAGCTTAGCGGTTAGCTTTATTATATAATAGAATATACTAAGGAGAAGAATAATAGGATAGGATAAGCTACTAGAGTTAAACTCTTCTTTAAGCTTTAGGCTTCTATCTATTATATTAAGAAAAATAATAGGATAAGTAAGCTACTAGAGTTAAACTCTTCTTTAAGATAATAGGCTTTTTCCTTAGCACTCTTAGGGATCTTATAGTGAAATATACACTGCTTCTATAAGAATCTCTTCTATAAAAAGACCTTACTAATCTGCGGTTAGCATAATCTATAAGAGAGTGGTTAGCACTTATAAGTTAGATTATAGTTATTGCAATTTATAAGAGAGTGGTTAGCACTCGCAAATTAAAAGTGGTTACCTAGGGGTTAACCACTAATTAGTATTAGTTCTGTAAGGATTAATAACGCGTACGCAAAGCCTTAAGAATAGTATTATTATTAATAATCTATTCTAGGCTTGTTATTCTATATATCTAAGAAAAGAAAAGAGAAAGTAAAAGAGAGGGCTTTTGCGAGGGATAATAGCTGCCTATTATAGGTCACGTAACGCTAGCCCTACCCTATCACAGGGCCCGCTTGCGGGGCCAAAAGTGGGGCCCGCGCGCGCGCGCGCAGGCTAACCCTCTTCCGGTCGCAATTGCGGCTGTCAAACGCGATTGATATCGTGTTGTTCCAACATTTACCTATTAACTATTTAATCCCCCTAACTTTACTAAAGCAAATGTAAGAGACTAGTATCTAGCTTTAATAAGGGAGTTTGCTTTTAGGTTATACCTAGATATTTAGATACCTATAATTCTAATATTTACTAGTGCTTTTTTAAGATTTTCTTATATTTTAGGTTCTCTATTATAAACTATAAATTAGAAAAGGCTAAACCTACTAATTAGGGATAAAAGAAACTTCCTAATTATTACTATAGTTATATTTTAGACTAGCGTAGCCTTTACCTAGCCTATTAGGTTATATCTTGCTTCTAAGAGATACTTATATCTATAATTAATTAGAAAGTGCTAAGTGTTAATATAAATCTTACTTATTAAGTTCCCTAGCGTAACTAGCACTAATAGTTCTTAAGGCCACTAAGGCGCAAACTTCTAGTATGTCTTATAGTAAGTTAATATCTCTTAAGTTATATTCTAGAGTCCTTTTTACTAATATTACTACTTTATTACTTAAAACACTACCTTAATGCCTTTATAGCTAAGCTCCTTATAAATTACCTTAACTATTACGCGTTACTAGTTAGGTATATTAATAACTAACGCTAGTCCCTTTATAATTCCTATTAGTCTTTTCTAAAGGTAACTATTTTCTAGAAAGAACTTTTTAGCTTTATTTTATAGCTTCCTATAGTCTCCTATACTAAGATTAATTAGTCTTTAGAGGGTTAATAAGAAATTAATTACTTAGCATATCTTACCTAAGTAATCTTTCTTACTGCCTTCTTTAATCTTAATGCTATTTAGGTGTAAATTAATAAAGTCTTTAATATCCCCTTTAACCTCTTAATCTAATTAATCTAATAGTCTAGGACCCTTTCTAGATAAAGTGTCTATAATTTAGTTCTTTTTACTAGGAATATATTATATAGAAAAATTAAAGAGTAGTATATAACTAATTTACTATATAATAAGGGCTCTAGGTATATTATTAATAGCGCTATTAAGCTAGTGTATAAGGACCTATAAATCTATCTTTAGTATAAAAGGGACTTTATAAAGATAAATTTATAGCCTTTGTAACGCATAGATAACTACCTAGCATTCTTGCTTAGTTATATTATACTTAGCTTTAGCAATAGTCTAGGTGCTGCTTTTATATTAAATAGGGTAGCGTTTACCCTTAACTATCTATAGTAGTGTAGCCCCCTATCTAAGTAAGCTTGCGTTAACTATAAGGATAATTTCCCTAAAACCTAGTCCTAGATTAAGTAAAATAAGAATTAGGGCTGCCTTCTTTAAGATATCTATAGCTTCTTACTATTCTAGCCCCTATACCTATTCTATCTTCTTCCTAAGTAAAATTACTAGTAGCTTTGCTTTCTATATATAGTGCTTTACCTAGATATAGTAAACTCCTATTAGTCTAATAAAGGAATATACCTTAGATAGGTCCTAGCAAACTATTTATTCTAGGATCTTTATTATTTTTACTTTAGTTAGTTTCTGTCTATTTATCCTATATATAAACCCTATAATTTTTGCTAACTTTTAGCAAAACTTTAATTTTAATGCTAAAGCTATGTAACTAGAGAGTTTAATATTAACTAAAACTTTATTAATATTAATTAAATACTCTAGCATATATCTACACACTCTAGGTATAACTTTCTCCTTATTATATATTATAGTTAGGCCTTTAACTATAATATTATTTAGGAATAGCATGTAAATTTTAAGGATTAAGTTAAATAGGATTTGCCCTATAATTCTAATAAATCAAGCTACTAAATTAGTAGCTTCTTATAGTAGGTAGCAAAGCTATAAAAGCCTAATTATAGCAAAGATTATAGTTATATTCTTACTCCTTTCCGCTAGTTTTACTTAGTTATATCCTAATAGCAAATTAATAATAGATAAAATTTTATATATTATAAAGCTCTTACTAAATGCCTTTGCTCCTTAAGGAGTTAGAGCGTCTTGTATTATTACTTTATTGTATTTAGTAGCTAATAGGATTGTAAGGGCTTAGGCTTTGCCTAAGCATTTACATAGTGCACGTGGGTAGGGATAGTCCCGCATAGGCAAGGACGCAAAAAAGGGGGCTTACATAAGGTAATTAGAGGGTATAAGGGGCCCTAGTAAGGATAGGTTTCCTACCTTTCTCTTTTCTTTTCTTAAGTTTCTTAATACTATATTAACGCCTTATTATAGCTACCTAGGGGCTAGTCTATAATAATTAAGAAACTTCCTTTAGTTCTTTATAATAGCTACTAAAATTTATAATAGATATACTAATAGATATATTAATAAATATAATAGATATACTTTACTTATAAGATTATCCTAGGTAAGGAATAGTAATACCCTTTTCTAACACTATAGTACTATAGGTAGCTTAATAAGCCTAATTTAAGATACTTTAACTTATATTATATAAGTAAGTAATAAAGCTTAAATGCCTTTAGGAGTATATATATATAAATACCTTAGGGCCCTTAGCCTAGCTACCCCCTTTAGCTTAGCCTAGTGCCCCTAACCTAGTTTTTCCTATACCTAAAATAAAATAAAAACTAATCCCTTTAAGTAACTTATATAATAGTAATAAGGCCTTATTTACTATATAAAGGCTTTTAATAAAGTATAAGTTATAGGTAAACTAAGGCTTTATTAGTTTTAATAAGGATAAATAAATACTTATTTATTAAAACCTTTTTTCTAAGGTTTAGTCCTAGGTAGCTACTTTCTTTAAATAAGGTAATGCTATTAGATTTAACCTTACTTACTTTCTAGAATACTTAGAGACTATATTCTCTAACCCTTATAGATAGGAGATAGCCCTTATAAAGCTTAACTAGATAAAGTAAGGCTTAAGGGAGATATTTTCTATATTTTTTATTTACTTTTTTAAGAAGCTTTTACTAGTAAGAGAGAAATGCTAGATAAGTAAGGTAAAGCTAGTAAAGCTCTAATATATACTTAATAAGCGTTTAAGAGAGATTAGTATAAGATAGGGTGTTAGCTAAAGTAATTAGTATATAGCTATTAGGTAATATTATAAGATTATAGTTAATATAAAAGCCCTTACCTTAGAGAATAAGTACTAAACCTATTATAAACCTTAACTAGTAAAACTAGTAGCTTAGATTAACTATAAGGGTAATACACTAATAACTAGGGTTTATATAGCTAGGACTTGCCTAGGGTAGCTAAATAAGTTAGCTAAGAAGGAGAAGGGAATAAAGGCTACTATAAATATAAAATAAGCAAAATAGGTATTAGAGGTAGAATTAGCTAAATACTACTAAGAGGGATATTACTTATAGTGTGTGTCTAAGAACTACTTTATTTAGGAGTGTATTACTTCCCTAGCCTACTACCTAAAGGTTAGTATTAACTTATATAGGGTAGATAAGGAAAGCATAAATAGAGAAGTAAATATTCCCCCTATAGAAAATAAATAGCCCCTAAGTAAAGTCTTATATAGGGGCAAAGAGGCTAGCTAACTACTATACTATAAAATAATTATAACTACTATATAGAGATAGAATAGGATATAGTATAATATATAGACTAACTACCTTTCTTAATTCCTATACTCTTTAATATATATTATTATATTAATATCTAGATTAATTATAGTTATAATTACTATAGTGTAGTAAGTAAATTAGCAGTAAGATAGCTTAGCTTAGAGCTTATATAGTTACTAAAGCAAAGGTATATTTATACTATAGTAAAAGTAAAATAAAGCAGGAAGTAAGTTAAGAAAGACTTCTCTTTTATTACCTATATAATATACACTAGAATTAATATAGATAGCTAGGAGTTATTTATATACTTAAATATTATTCTAGGTCTTACCTAGGATATAATATTTAAAATGCCTTAGTTAGAGTAATATAATATAGTAATTTATATAGTAAAATAATAACTAGTTATTAGAGTAGTAAAAGGCCTTTATATCTCTAAGGCTATTACTTATAAGGTAGAGGCACTTATATAGGGAATTATTAGATCCCTCTATACTACTAAGGCTTATAAGGTATAATAGAATAAGGATACTACTATAAGGTTTATTACTATAAGCCTAAGAGAGATAATAATAATACTATAGATTATAGTGCCTAAGATAGATCTAGCTAGTCCTAATATATTAATATTACCTAAGGAGTTATTAGACTTTATAAACCTCTTTAATAAGGCTAAGGCTAATAGACTACCTCCTTATAGAGGCTCTCTTAATTACTATATATACTTATATAAAAACCTAGATAGCTCTAAGCTAGCACTCCTATAGGGACTAGTATATAATATACTATAGGACTAGCTCCTAGAGGTTTAGCGCTAGATTATAGACTTAATAGATAAGGGCTAGATTTATATTAGCTTTTTATTAGCTATAGCCCTTATTCTCCTTATTAAAAAGGCTAATAAGGGTTAGCGTTTTTATATAGACTACTACACTCTTAATAAAATAATAGCATAGAATTATTACTCTCTCTTACTAAGTAAGAAGATATTATAATCCCTATCCTAAGTATATTAGTTTACTAAAGTAAATATTTATATAGTGTTTTATAAACTATAGATAGCTAAGGGTAAGAAGTACCTTATAGTATTTTATATAAGGTTTAGCCTATTTAAGTAGCTAGTTTACCCCTTTAGCTTAGCTAGTGCCCTAGTAACCTTTTAGCGCTATATTAATTAATCCTTAGGGGATATATTAGAGGACTTTATTATAGCTTACCTTAATAATATCTTAGTTTACTTAGGGGGGTTAAGAAAGAACTATATAGCTAAGTTTTAGTTAGTTCTAGGCTACCTAAGGGCTATAGGCTTATACCTAGATCTTAATAAGTTAATATTTACTATAAAAGAGGTCTAGTACCTAGGATATATTATTATAGTAAGACACTTAGTCTACCTAGATCTTACAAAGGTTATAGCTATAAGAGAATAGGTAGCACCTATAAAATTATAAGGGGTCTATAGCTTCTTAGGATTTATAAATTTCTACTATAACTTTATTAGGGACTTCTTTAAGCTAGCTACCTTACTTATATAGCTTATAAAGAAAAATATCCCTTTCTAATAGGGACTAAAAGAGAATAAGGCCTTTAAGAGGCTAAAAGCTATGTTTATTATATATCTAGTGCTAGTATAATAGGACCTAGACTGCCTTATAGTAGTAAAAGCTAATTATTTAGGTATAGCTCTTAGTAAATACCTCTTGTAATAAGGCCCTAATAATGTTTTATATCTAGTTACTTACTATTCCACTAGTCTTATATTCTTATAAAAGAACTATATAATTTATAATAAGGAACTATTAGCTATTATCTTATATCTTAAGGCATAGTTAGTAAAGCTTTAGGGTATATCCTATCTATTTATAATCTATATTAATTATAAGAACCTAGAATACTTTATAACTCCTTAACTTATATTAGAGAGGTAAGCCTAGTAGGTAAATACACTTATACTATTTAACTTTTACCTTTACTATAGGCCTAGTATATAAGCTTAATACTTAGAGACTCTTTCCTAAAGGGAATAGGATTAAAGTAAGTTAGCCTTAAGGATAGGGTAAATCTTATAACCTATTACTATTATATAACTCTTACTATTACTAGTTATATAAGGGGATAGCTTTAAACTAGCACTATATATACTACTACTAGTAGGAGAGGCTCTCTTTACCTTAAAATACCTTTAGACCCTATAGGACTAAGCTATTATATTAGACCTTATATATAGTATTTAATTAAAAGCTATATAGGAAAGGGCTTAGAAGTTTCCCCCTAATATACTAATAAGGGAATAGGTTATAGATTACTCTATAAGTATATATAGGGCGCTTTAGTTTTAGGGCTATACTTAGATTCTAGCTTAGAAACCCCTTATAATAACCCTTATATAATAATACTATAACTTACTAGTAGTAGGATACCTAGGCTATAACACTATATTCTAGATTCTATAATAGTAGTTTTATTAGAATAGGATATTATAGAATATTACTTAGTTTATTTATAACTATTATTACTTTAGTAGCTATAAAAGCTATTAATAGTAGTAAGGCTTACTAAAACCCCTACTAATTCCTAATTAGTTTTAGTCTTAGATTTCTATTAACTTTATAATAGACTTACTAGTAGTGTCCCTAGAGAAGCTATAATACCTTATAGTTATTACTAATAGACTCTTAAAGTTTATATAGCTAGAAGCTATAACCTCTATTAGGGCTAAGAAGTGCGTGAAATAATTTAAAATAGTCTAGTAAAGGTTCTAAGGATTTCCCTAATCTATTACTATAGACTAAGGGTTAGACTAGCTAGGGAAATTCTAGATAATATTATACTCCCTAGTTAGGATTAACTAGTTACTTTCTATATTATATTACCTATAGACTAATAGTAGTATAAAGCAAGCAAACTAGGAAGTATAGGTAATATTATATATAATAGTCTCTTTCTTATAGTTTAATTAGCTAGAATATCTAGCTACTTACTAGCTTATAATTAATAATAAGTTTTCTTTAGTAATAGGGGTAAGCCTAAATAAATTACTATATAGATATAACTTAGAGCTAATTTAGTTATAACTAAACTATTTTACTTCTATAATATTACCTAAGGGATAGGCTATATATTTCCTAAAGTACTTATAAGAGGGTACCCTTCTAGTATAAGCTATAATAGCTTACGCTTAATAAAGGCAGTAGGATATAACCTTAGCTTCTTAATATCTAGTAAAATAGTTTTAGGTTAGAGATAAGGTATAACTTTTACTTAAGAATATTTAGATAAACTACCCCTTATAGAAACTTAACTAGGTTATAGTAAAGTATATAGTTATTAATATACTAATACTACTTATAGTATAGTTAGATATCCTAAGGGGCATTTACCTAGTTTTCTATATAGACCTTATTAAATAGGCTATAGAGAACCCTTTTCCTAGTTAGAAGCTTAAGGACTCCTCTCTAAGGCTAGAATAGGTCCTAGCAGAGAATAATAATAAACTTATAGAAAAATACTAAGTTAAATAGATCTTAGTAGCTTAAAATGCCTTAGGCTAAGGTAAGAGGCATAATATCCTAGTTAAGTAAGTGGATTATATATAGCCTATATAGGAACTGCTAGAAAGTATAATATAAATATAAGCCCTTAATAAGTTTAAAGCAAAGTAAGGAGATATATATTATAATAATAAACTAAATTAATTATAAACTATATATCTATTAAAGAAGACTTCTTCTAGTATATAAGGCATACCTAACATAAACCTAGCTAATTCCTTATAGTTACTAAAATATATTTAAATCCCCTTATTCCCTATAGTATAAGGGTTACTTAGACTAGGGGTTAGTTAGGCTATTAGTAAGGCTATTATTATTAGATAAGATAGTAACTAGTGTTACCTTATATCTAATAGGGATATAACCTATACTACGTTAGGTACTATAGCTACTATAGCTAGCACTATAGCTACTATAGCTATTACTATAGTTTTAGATAGTAAGAGCGAAATAGTAGTTAGGGAGCGTAAAGTAAGTGTAAGCTAGGGGTAGTATATTATTAGATTAACTTTTATTAGGGGAGGACTAGTAAGTAATAATAGTTAAGAAGGGATAGCTATTACTTATAGTGTAATTAGTATAATAATTAGTTAGACTAAGGATAGATCTAAGTTAGGAGCGCTCTTAGCGCTAATATAAGGGCAAATTATTACTAGCTTTAATAAGTTACTAGCACCCTTAGGTACTACTATAGTAATAAGGGGAGAGTGCCTTAAGGAGGTATATAAATTAATTATAGAATTCTTAATATATAGAATTTAGCTTACTAATAATCTATTAGTTCTATTAGAATAAAATACTAGGAACTTACTATATAAAGCTACCTATACTATAGCTACTAGTAAGACTACTATTACTAAGGGGAATAACCTTTAGCCTAGTTATATTTATAGTAGGAGTATTATAGGAGAGGGGGGGCCTAAGGGCAAAGCAAATAGGTGCTAGATTAAATTAAGCCTAATTTAGGAGCGTATTTTATTAGCTTATAAGGGCGTAAAACTATTAGAAAAGAACTAGTATTTTCTTTTTAGTAGTTAGAGTTCTTTTAACCCTAGGTATAATAATATATATACCTATAGTAATTATAGCCTTAAGATCCTTAAGGCAATAATAAAGCTATAGGTTAGTAAATAGAAACCTAGTTAACTAGATATAGGTTATATATTACTACTAATATAAGGGATAGGACTTACTACTTTTAGGGGGGTAATAGTTTAATATACCTATAGTAAGGTATTGCTTAATATAAGGCCTATAGGGCTAAAAAAGAGCGTAAGGGGTAGTATATACCTTATTATCTAAGTCCCCCTTTATAAGGAACTTACTAATAAACCTAGCTATTAGCATAATAAAGGCAGTAGGTAATATAATAGTAGTAGTAGTTAATAGGGTAGTAGTAGCTAAAGCTTAAGTAGACTTATAAGTATTTATTCTATAATAAGGCATATTTATTATAAGTCTAATAGGGGAATAATAGTTATTTAGAATAATAGGATAGGAAGGAGTAATAGTATTATAATATTTAAAAAATATTTTTAGTGTAAGGAAGTTAACGTTATAGAATAAAAATAAGAAGTAAGTAGTAAGTAAGGGGATAAATAAGTAAGGGTAAGGCTAGTGTTATTATAATAATAATATAGGGCTAGAAGAATATATTATATATCTTACCTAGACTTATAGTTAAAATAATAAGCACCTATAATACGTTAAAAGAGGTAAGCACCTATATTAACTATAGCTAAGGGAAGAAAAAGGGGAGAAGTAAGGGCATATATAAGGGCTTAGGCTTTGCCTAAGTATTTATATAGTGCACGTAGGTAGGGATAGTCCTATATAGGTAAGGATATAAAAAGGGGGCTTATATAAGGTAATTAGGGGGTATAAGAGGCCCTAGTAAGGATAGGTTTCTTACCTTCCTCTTTCCTTTCCTTAAGTTTCTTAATACTATATTAACGCCCTATCGCAGCCGCCTAGGGGCTAGTCCATAACAAGGATTAGGCAAATCCCCCTATCCTTCTTTATAATAAGGAAATACGGATTCCTATAGGAGCTATAGCTTTCCTCTAGATATCTATATTTTAGCTTCTTTTTTAGTAGATTAACTAGTCTTCCTTATAACCTAAGAGGTATTAGGATAGAACTAGCTTACTATGCCTTATGCTAAATAACCTTTATAACCTATAGTAGTGTAACTAGTAGGTTAACTTTCCTATATTCTAACAAGTCCTACGCTAGCGCTACTTCTTAGTTATAAAGGATTTCTTTAAAAACATTAACTTCTTCTTATATTAGATATTCTTATATCTCTTTAACTATCTAATCTAATTATTCCTAGGTTATTCTAAAACCTTAAGGGTTTTCGCTAAACTACCTAGTAATAAACTTGCTATACTTTCTAGATATATCTAAACGTGACTTTGCTTCTTTCTATTTCTTTATCTTCTATTTTAAGTCTTATTCTAGGGTTAACCTATTAGAAGGTATATTATTACGTAAATAAATCTTATTAGCTTTGTCTTTATATATTATATTTATTATACGATTAGGTGGTTTTAGTTACTATAGGGGTTAGAAATCCTCTATAACCGCTTTAAGTTATTAGGAGTGGTTTATTATTATATCCTAAACTATTTCCTATAGGATACCTATTCCCTCCCTAGTTATAATAAGGACTAGGTACTTATCCTTATTTAGTTTTGCTTCTAGTCCTTTATAAACTATTTAATCCTTCTTTTCCTTAACTATAGGATAGCTAAATATAATAATATTAATTATAGGTTACTAGGCTAGTTAACTACTAGTGTATTACTACTAAATACTCCCTATAACCCTTAAGATAATAACTATATCCCTAAAGTAACACTAAGTAAAAAGCTTACTACTTCTTAAATAGTTAAACTATATTTATAATAGCCTAAAGAATCGTATCCCTAGAATTAAGCTTATATTAACTAAATCTAGACTAATATAGAAGTTAGTAAGTATCTAAATATTCCCTAGATAGAGCTTTATTTAGATCTCCCTAATTATCTTAATTCTATATAATAAAAATAATATAGTGTTTATTATATCTATAGGATAGATCTTAAGCCCTAAGCGCCTAGTAATGCTCTTAGTAATTATATTCCCTTAAGAACCTATATTAATAAGTTTAGGGAGAAGCTTCCCTTTAGGGTTATCTAGGTAGACCTATAATTATAGTAAATCCTATAATTAATTAACTATAGCCTATAGCTTTATAATTATATTTAGTATAAAGCTTGCTTTAGAAAGCTTACTCTAAACTTATTATAGCTCTTTCTATTAAACTTAGGCCCTAAGTTATTCCTAGATCTATTCCTATAAGGTAGCGTTAATCTTAGGTAGCTAAGCTAAGGCTATCTTTAGTGGTTTCTTCTTAGCCTTAGCCTTATTTTTCTTATTCTCTTAAAGGGCCTCCTTTATTATTTAAATAATAGAATTAATCTAGTGCTTATAATTAATTAGTCTTAAGCTTATTTTTACTCTAAATATCTTTAAAGGGGGTATAGGCCTTAGTGTATTCTTATTATAATAATAGATATCCTCCACGCCCTTTACTTATAGAAGATATTTATTACTAACTACCTTTACTAGCGTTAGTATAATGTAATAAATATCCCTAAAGGGCACCCTAAGCTTCTTCTAAAAGACTTTATTATATAGTTAGTCTAGAATTCTCTAGCCTACCTTACCTAATAGGTCTTTCTTCCCCTTTACTAAGGTCTCTTTATCTTTATTAAGCTACTCTTAAACCTAATAATCCTATTTATTACCTTCTATAATTTCTTTAATATATACTTGCTTTATAACCCTTTCCCTAAGGCTTATAACTTTTATAATATAAGTGTTTATCTCTTTATTCTCTAAGCTTAATTTCTTAAACTTAATAGCTAAGACTACTTCTAATAGATTCTTTAAGATTAAGGTTACTTAGTTTACCCTTTCTAGGTAGTATTTAGTAGGATTAAACTAGTTTTCTATTTAATTAAAGATATCTTACTTTTCTAGAGTTATATTCTACTCCTTTCCTTTATAGGGTTTATATTCCTTAATCTAAGATATTATATAGGTAATTTTACTATCTAGGAAGTATGTAACCTAAGATATAGCTAGGCTTTATATATAGCTACTAATAGTAAGAAACTTTAAAAGTAAGATAGGTAGTATTATCTAACATTTTATATTATCTCTAATTACTAAAATGCAAATAGCTAGGTTATAGATAGCAAATTTTAATATTTTATTAAATCCTAGTGTGTTATATTTCATAGCTATATAAGAGTTAGCATTGCAATAATAACATTAGTTTAACTATTATCCCCTCCTAGCTATTATATTAATATTAAAGATACGCTTATTATCCTAATTAAATAATCTAATGCTATTTAGCTAGTAATTATATTATTATAGGTTAATATTATACTTTCGCTTAAGCTACTTTATTATATTAATCTCCTTACTTACCTAAGCTATAACTATAATTTTTAACTTAGCTAATTATTTTATTAAATTATCTATTTAATCTTAGTATTTCGCTAGTCTAGGAGTTCTATTTTTCTTTATTTTATTATAAGAAGTATTAGTTCCCCTTTTTTATTTAGAGGGCTTTACTACTACTGTATAATTCCTCTAGTTAGCCTAGTAAATACTAAGCGCTACTTAATTAAATAGTCTCTAGCTTCTTAGGTTTAGTTAAGTATTATTTAGATTATACCCTCTTAAGTTAGAGATCTTAGGGTCCCTATTTTTAAGCTCTAGTTATGTTTAAATATGCGCGTTAAGTGCTATCTAAAGTGTTTTATATTATATAACTAGAACTTCCTTATATATATACCCTTTTTAATCTATAAAGCTTAAGATTAAATAGTTAGGGAGGGCCTTATAGATATAGTTTAACTAGGTTATTATTATTTACTATCCTATTAGGTTTATATTAGATATTAAAGCTTAATGCTTCTATAGCTAGTAGTAAGTATCTTTAATAGATTTTAGTTATATAAGATTAAGGTCCTTAAGTTATCCCCTAGCGCTTTCTATTTAGTCCTAACTTATAGTATTAAACTAAAGGAGTATTTCTTCCTTTAATTTTGCCTAAGTGCGTAACACTATTAATATCTTAACTACTTATTAAAGCTAGGGGTTAATATTACGCTTAAGCATTTTACGCTAATCCTTCCTAGGAATGTATATTACCTTTATCTTAGCCTTAAAGTCTTTAATAAAATTAGTAATATTTTCTCCTATAAACTACTAAATATTATACCTATTATTGACAATGGGAAGGGAATCTAGCTAGAGGGATAGGAAGACCTCCCTGCTAGATTCTAACGCGGCGGCTTCTAGATTCACTAGATTATAGCTTATTCTTTAAGATTAGGAGCTTTTAATAGTTAAATACAGTTGATTCCTAGCTAACAGACAGTCTAACAAGTAATAAGAGGATTTCTAGTCCCCTTATAGACCTACTAACTATATCGGAGGATCTAGGTCACTAGAGAGGTCTTAGGAGCTACTTTTTATTTTCCGCAAAACTCATTTATATAGGAAAAATAAAAAATCGACTCACGGCTATATAAACTAGCTACCTAGGTAGTCTAACTAAGCATTTTAATAGATAACCCTACTAATAAAATATACTATTAAATCCAGAAAAATTCAAGGATTTAAATAGTATACGTTAGCCTTTTATACGACTACTAGTTACCTAGTTATAGTTAATTTTAGCTTCCCTATAGGGTAACCTAGTTAGCTTAGTCATATAACCCTATGGGTTAGTTATGGGAACGTAGGTCATAACAAACAACGCTACAAGCAACGCCCGTAACTAACGTTGTAACAACGCAATAAGGCAACTAGTGGGCCTATAAAATAGTGCTATAAAAAGCATTATTTTAACACTCCCTCTACAAAAGTATAAGGTAACTAATTTAATACCTAGACTTAGCTCTTTAATAGATATCTAAGTTAACCATAAATTTAATAATAAATCCAATAACTTTTAAACTAAAAACAGTAACCCTTTTTAAATTAATAACTTTTAGGCGTAATTCTAGTGTTTTTTGTTAATCTTTTTCGGTTTTTCAACTTTTTAGTTGATTTTATTGGTTTAGATTAAGCCTTTGTATTTGTAAGGCCTAATAGTTAGATAAATTATTAAAATTTATTATTAGGCAGGGGCTTAGTTAAACTATTTACAGGCATCTCTTTAGTGTTAATGTAGATAACCTTAGCTATACCCTTCTATACCTTTTCTCTAGTATAGTTAAATTTTAGTAGGGTATGCTTTATTTTGCTATATAGAGCAGGGTTATTAGCGGTTATAATAGCGCCTTAGTTATTACTAAAAATTAGTACTAGAGGTGCTATAGGTAGCTTTATCTCTTTAAAGAGACTATAAAGCCACTCTAGCTCCCTAATAGCTTTATATAAGGCGTTAGATTTAGCCTCTAATGTAGATAAAGCTATTGTAGTTGCTTTCTTTAATTTCTAGCTAATAGGTCCTTTAGCTAGCTTATAGAGATAAGCATAGGTTAATTTAGAGGACTTATTACCTACAAAGTTGCTATCACAGAAGCTAATAAGGGTTGCAGAAGCTATAGTAGCTTTAGACCTTGTATAAGTTATAGAATAACCTATAGAGCCTAAAAGGTACCTAAGCAAATGTTTAGAAGCATTAAGATGCTTTATAAATAGCTTAGCTAGCGCTATAGAAAGCCACTAAACTAGAAAGCTAATATTAGGTCTTGTAAGGAGCAATAGGTATATAATAGTCCCTATAATACTCTAATATAGCTTGTGATTAGCGGGGGAAAGAGGTTTAGTTAGGTAGTCTACTTGCTTTATAATTCTAGGTTATAGAGGAATTTTAATAGGTCTAGCATCCTTTATATTAAATCTTTCTAGGGCTTTAGAAATATACTAGGACTAGTGGATAGTTAGGGTCCCTTTCTTTTAATTTCTAGTGATTTAAACGCCTAGGAAAAATTTAGCTAGCTTACAGTCTTCTATAAGATAAGCTTTATAAAGTAGCTTCTTTAGCCTATTAATATAAGCTAGATCTAGTCCTATTAGAAGGCAGTTATCTATATAAGTCACTATATATATAGATATAGTTAGGTTAAAGAAGATAGCTAGGTTAGATATAAGGGGTTAAAAGCCTAGCTTCCGAAGAAGGTCCTTTAAAACCTACTGCCACTCTCTAGAGCTTTGTTTTAATCTATATAAAGCTTTTTATAGGAAAATAACCTGCTTTTAAGAGGGTTTGTAGCTATATGTCTTAAGTAACTTAGCTACTTTAGGTATAGAAGACTTAGCAAATTTAGTAAATCCATTAGGTATTTGCATATAGATAGATTCCTTTAGTGGACTATTTAAAAAGGCCCCTATAAAATTAACCTATTTAACTTCCTAGTTATTACAAGTCGCTAGGGCTAGTAAAATCCACTAACTAGGGGGAATGCTAGTTATAGCGTAGGTTTTAATATAATCTTAACCTTCTATTTGCATAAACCCTTTAGTAACGAGTTAGGCCTTATACTTTAAAGGATTATTTTCTTTATCCTTTTTAAGCTTATAAATAAGCCTATTCTTTAGAACCCTCTAGCCCTTAGGAATTTAGTCTATCCCTATAAATTTAAAGGTTCTAGTAGCTAGAAGCTGCTTAAATTCGTTAAATATTGTATCTATCTATTTTTAACTATCCTTGCTTTTTAAAGCTTGTTTCTAGGTCTTAGGGGTATCCGAATCGTTATTAGTGGATGATTTACACCTTTATTATGCCTTAAAGCATATCTCCTTAACATAGGAAGATATATTAAAATTACCAATATCTATAGAATTAGCATTAATTAAAGAATCTAAATCTAAAAACGGTTTTTCAATAGCACCCTTATTAGGGGCGCTAGAGCTAGGGCTCTCTAGGGGTAGCGCTAGAGGCGTTGCAGGCGCTGTATTAGTTACTGTATTAGTTGCCGCGGGGCCTGTTAGTACGGGCGCTGCGGGCGCTGCGGGCGCTAGGCTTTTAGGAGGCTTTAGGTAACTATCCTAAATTTCTAGATTATCTCGTGAGATATTAGCTTCTCTCTCTAAAGGATTAGTCCCTAAAGGCTTAGGGGACCCTATAGAGCCTATATCCTCTATAATTTTAATAAAGCTTGTTAAAATAATGCTATTTATAGCACTATTTTATAGGCCCACTAGTTGCCTTGTTGCGTTGTTGCAACGTTGGTGTAAGGGCTTGGGCTTTGCCCAAGCATTCACATAGCGCACGCGGGTAGGGATAGTCCCGCACAGGCAAGGACGCAGAAAAGGGGGCTTACATAAGGTAGTTAGGGGGTATAAGGGGCCCTAGTGAGGACAGGTTTCCTACCTTCCTCTTTCCTCTCCTCAAGTTTCTCAATACCATATCGACGCCCTATCGCAGCAGCCTAGGGGCCAGTCCATAACAGTTGGTTACGAGCGTTGCTTGCAGCGTCTGTTATGACTTGCGTTCCCACAACCAACCCACGGGCTTGTATGACTAAGCCGACTAGGTTACCCTATAGGGAAGCTAAAATCAACTGTAACTAGGCAACTAGTAGTCGTATAAAAGGCTAACGTATACTATTTAAATCCTTGAATTTTTCTGGATTTAATAGTATATTTTATTAATAGGGTTGTATACTAAAGTGCTTAGTTAGGCCACCTAGGTAGCTAGTTTATATAGCCATAAGTCGATTTTTTATTTTTCCTATACAAATGAGTTTTACGGAAAATAAAAAGTAGCTCCTAAGACCTCTCTAGTGACCTAGATCCTTTAATACAGTTAGTAGGTCTATAAGGGGACTAGAAATCCTCTTATTGCTTGTTAGACTATCTATACTAGCTAGGAATTAACTATATTTAACTATTAAAGCTCTCTATCTTATAGAATACGCTATAATCTAGTGAATCTAGAAGCTGCCGCATTAGAATCTAGTAGGGAGGTCTTCCTATCCCTCTAGCTAGATTCCCTTCCTATTTTCAATAGGTTATAAGCCTAGAAGGCCTATAGATTACTATATTACTGCGTTATTCTACTGCGATTACTGCTTGATTTTAGGTATAGTTACTACCTACTATACCTATAGGCTCTTAAGATTACAAAGGAAACCACTAGAATTTGAAGCTCTTTATTTACTAGCGCCACGCATTATAACATTAGACCTTTAGTGTTAAAATTTAACTATAGCTGTAACCTATAACTACTATATTACAACCCGTAACTATCTAGTTATAACTATAACCTCTTATAATTCTATTCACTACTGTAACTATTATATTTAATATTATCTACAATAGTAAATACGCTACATCCTTTAAAATCATTAGACATCTAGTATATCTATACTAGGCTTTTTAACCTATTACACTACGTTACACGCACTATACATTACGTTGCGTTACGTTATAGCTTCTGTAATACCTATTATCTACGATTCCTATCCTTAGTGTTAAGAAAATTTTCTTAGAGACCCCTCTTTGCTATTTTTCTGCCCACGCATACTAAAGACCCACTTTTTAGACCTAAGGGCTGCCCTCTTAAACGGCCCCGCCACGCAATTTACATATATAACTAGATTATAACACAAGCAATTTCTAGCGCACGTTATTTGTAATAGGAACGAATTTAGAGCTTTTATATAGGGATTCTTTTTAAGATTTAGAGGATAGCACCACCTAGTTATAAGGGTAAGGCCCTTGCTATAGGGTCTTCTAGCCCCCCTAGGGACCCTAGTAGGATAGATATAGAAGGTTAACTAGCTATTTAGGCTAGTGCCCTATAGCTACAGATACAAGGCTAAATTAAACAACAAGGCAAGACCTTAACTAATTTTATTAGGCATAGCAAAGAAAATTATATTAAAAACAAGGCTAGTATTAATAATCTTCTAGAGAAGTTAACGCAAACTATAACTATTATGCAAGGTCTTTAGGCTTCTAATAGACCTAAGGAAGAAAATACTAAGGTTCTAGAAGAAAACCTAATAGCTATTACTTCTATAAGCGTACCTTCTAGTAACTTATAAGCTACCTTTAATACAGGTGCTATAAAGGAACTAAATAAGAAGGTTCACTCTATTCCAGAGGGAGCTAAGCTAAAAGGCCCTAAAAACTATAATTAGTGGAAGCAAGCCCTAAGCATACAATTTAGAGCCCTAGGATTACCTAAATTTATAGATAATCTAAGCCTAGTAGGCTATCTAGCTAACTATGACTAAGCTATTCTTTTAATAATATTTAGAGATAGCTACTAACCTAGACTATAGGCTGCTATATATTAGCAAAAATCCCCTAAAGAAGCCTATAAAGTCCTTATTAGGTAGTATTCGTAGAGTGCTAAAATCCAGCGTAGTACACTATATGCTAGCTACCACTCCCTAAACTTTTTAAGTTATAAGGGATCTTTAGAGGCTTTTAATGCTAATTTTAATAATTTACTAGCTAGACTATAACTTTATAATGTAAAGATTGCCCCTATTAATTAAGTAAATCATTATATTAATGCATTAAAGCAGACCTTTCCTAGTTAGGCTAAGAGACAAAGATTTACTATTAGAGCTTCTAGGGCATAAGGACTGCCTGTAAATACCCTAAATTTACAGTTCCTTATGGCAGACTTATTAGAAGAATAGAGGGATAAAACCTCCCCTATAGCTAAAGCCCTTAGTTATAAGGCTTCTAATAATAATAAGGGAAATTCTAAGGACTAGGAAAAGAAGTCTTCTAATCCTAACCCTAAGAAGGACTCTAATGCCACTAAAGAGCAGGATAAGAAGGATTTAAACCCTTCTAAAGCCTCTAAAAAGAAGCAGAAGAAGAAAAAGAGTAGTAACAGGGAAAAACAGAAAGGAAAAGAAGCTGCTTTTGCTTTAGGCTACACCCTAGCCACGGGATACGTTAAAGAATTAGATTCTAATGAATCTAGCAGTGATAATAGTAGTGATTCTAAGTCTAACTTAGATACCTCTAGTACCACTAGTAACACTACTAGCAAGCCTACTTTTAGCTACTCTAATAATATAGTTAAAAACTCCCTTTTATATAATACGGGTTCTTCCTATTACATTTGTAATAATAGGGCTTCTTTTAGGGACTTTAAACCTCTGAAGAAAGGTAAAACCAGCGCTATAATTACAGCAGGAGGACCTATTTATCCTAAAGGAAGAGGCATAGCTGTTTTTAATGTTCTAGTTAAGAAGAATCCACTAGAATATAGGCCTTTAGCTCTGCTAGATGCCCTATATTTCCTAGGCATAGATACTAACCTAGTTAGTGAGTTATCTCACTATCTAAAGGGAGGTTATCTAGCTAAAGACTAGCTATTCCTAGCTAATAAAAGCCCCTGTGGGTTACTAGAACCTGCTAAACACGGCTTTTTTCTATAAATTAAGGGGCAACCTACTCCTACAATCTGTAAGCATTTAACCCACCTCTCCTTTATAGGCTCTCAATATTGCAACCAATAACGGCAACGACAACCAAGAGCTTATAAGACTAAATTAGGGTTTTCCTACCCTATAGAGGTTTAAATTCCGTAACTAGCTTTTAATCCCGAGGAATATTAATGAATTAAAGAGCTAGAAGATAATGATTTAGCCCTATATCCCACTGAAGCTCCTAGCTAGGCATCTTCTACAGGGGGTTTAGAAGGTCTATACCCTAATAACTTAGGTGATAATAGTGGCTGTCTACTGCCCCCAGAGGCCTGTGATTCTTAAGAGGCCTAGCAACAGAGGGAGCTAGGGGATAATAGCCCTAAAAAGCTAGATTCTAGTTATAAGAAGTTACTAGATTTAGCCCTTCTTTAGCATATTTGATTAGGCTATATAGGCCTCCCTTTACTAAAGAAATTATCAAAATTAGCTAAAGGGATCCCTGATTTTTCCGCTATTAAAGAAAAGGATTTTAACTACATAGCCTATATGCAATCTAAAGCTATTAGAAGACTAACTAAACAACCTATTTAGGACCCCCCTAGAGTTCTAGATATTTTAGAGGGAGATATAGTTAAAATTAAACCTATACCATATAATAAGAAGGCCATAGTCCTTATACTTATTAATCGAAAATCCTAGTATAAATAGTGCTTTTTATTAGCTAATAAAGAAGGTTTAACCCTTTCTTTAGCTATTAAGGGCTTCTTTAGGGCCCTAAAAAATCAATATAACGCGTATCCTAGGCACCTTCACTTTAACGGAGGTACTAAAATTAATAACGAACTTTAGTTATAGTTATCTTCTAAGGGAATTTGCTTTAGCACCTCTTGCCCCTATATTTATAAACAGAATAGGCTAGTTAAGAGGGCTATTAGGGTTATCCTTAACTGGCTTAGGGCTACACTTTAGTGGTCTAAGCTACCCTTATATCTATAGTCTTATATCCTTCTAGCCATAGTGGAATTAGTTAATATCATAGCTAATACGACTAAACCTTTAACCCCTAAGTAGCTATTTTTAGCTAATTTAGAGCCTAAGACTTCCTATAAGCCTAACTTCTCGAAAATTAGGGCTATAGGGTCTTATTATAAGGTCCTAATACCTCTAAAGCAGAGATCTAAGCTTTAAAAGCTAGCCCCTAGGACTATTCCTAGTCGGTTACTAGCTACTCTAGGTTTTACTATTTATCTTATTTATATTCCCTCTAAAAGGTTAGTTATAAAGACTAGCTTTATTAAAATTATAGAGAATATAGGCTCTGTAGGGTCCCCTAAGCCTTTAGGGACTAATCCTTTAGAGGGAGAAACCGATATCTTACAAGATAATCTAGAAGTTTAGGATAGTTACCTAAAGCCTGAAAGTCTAGCGCCCGCAGCGCCTGCAGCGCCTGTAACAACAGCCCCCGGGGCGACCGATATAGCGCCCGCGACAACGCTTACAGCGCCTGCAACGCCTCTAGCGCTACCCCTGGAGAGCCCTAGCTCTAGCGCCCCTAATAAGGGTGCTATTGAAAACCCGTTTTTAGATTTAGATTCTTTAATTAATTCTAATTCTATAGACATTAATGATTTTAATATATTTTCATACGTTAAGGAGATATGCTTTAAGGCATAATAAAGGGCTAAATCATCCACTAAAAACAATGATTCAGATACCCCTAAGACCTAGAAATAAGCTTTAAAAAGCAAGGATAGTCGAAAATAGATAGATATAACTTTTAACAAATTTAAATAGCTTCTAGCTGCTAGAACCTTTAAATTTATAGGGATAGACTAAATTCCTAAGGGCTAGAGGGTTCTAAAGAATAGGCTTGTTTATAAGCTTAAAAAGGATAAAGAAAATAATCCTCTAAAATACAAGGCCTAACTCGTTGCTAAGGGTTTTATGCAGATAGAAGGTTAAGATTATATTAAAACTTACGCTATAACTAGCATTCCCCCTAGTTAGCGGATTTTACTAGCCCTAGCGGCTTATAATAACTAGGAAGTTAAATAGGTTAATTTTATAGGGGCCTTTCTAAATAGTCCACTAAAGGAATCTATCTATATGCAAATACCTAATAGATTTACTAAGTTTGCTAAGTCTTTTACACCTAAAGTAGCTAAGTTACTTAAGAAGTATGGCTATAAACCCTCTTAAAAGCAGGTTATTTTCCTACAAAAAGCTTTATATAGATTAAAACAAAGCTCTAGAGAGTGGCAGCAGGTTTTAAAAGACCTTCTTTAGAAGCTAGGTTTTTAACCCCTTATATCCGACCTAGCTGTCTTCTTTAACCTAACTACATCTATATATATAGCGACTTATGTGGATAACTGCCTTCTAATAGGACTAGATCTAGCTTATATTAATAGGCTAAAGAAGCTACTTTATAAAGCTTATCCTATAGAAGACTGTAGGCTAGCCGAATTTTTCCTAGGCGTTTAAATCACTAGAAATTAAAAGAAAGGGACTCTAACTATCCACTAGTCCTAGTATATTTCTAAAGCCCTAGAAAGATTTAACATAAAGGATGCTAGACCTGTTAAAATTCCTCTATAACTAGGAATTATAAAGTAGGTAGACTACCTAACTAAACCTCTTTCCCCCCCTAATCACAAGCTATATTAGAGTATTATAGGGACTATTATGTACCTAATGCTCCTTATAAGACCTAATATTGCCTTTCTGGTTTAGTGGCTTTCCATAGCGCTAGCTAAGCTATTTATAGAGTATCTTAATGCTTCTAAACATCTGCTTAGGTACCTTTTAGGCTCTATGGGTTATTCTATAACTTATAGAAGGTCTAAATCTGCTATTATAGCTTCTGCAACCCTTATTAGCTTCTGTGATAGTGACTTTGCGGGTGATAAGTCCTCTAAATTAACCTATGCTTATCTCTATAAGCTAGCTAAAGGACCTATTAGCTAGAAATTAAAGAAAGCAACTATAATAGCTTTATCTACATTAGAGGCTAAATCTGACGCCTTATGTGAAGCTATTATGGAGCTAGAGTGGCTTTATAGTCTTTTTAAAGAGATAAAGCTACCTATAGCACCTCTAGTACTGATTTTTAGTAATAACTAAGGCGCTATTATAACCGCTAATAACTTTGCTCTTTATAGCAGAATAAAGCATACCCTACTAAAATTTAACTATACTAGAGAAAAGGTATAGAAGGGTATAGCTAAGGTTATTTACATTAACACTAAAGAGATGCCTGCAGATGGTTTAACTAAGCCCCTGCCTAATAATAAATTTCAATAATTTATCCAACTATTAGGCCTTACGAATACAAAGGCTTAATCTAAACTAATAAAATTAACTAAAAAGTCGAAAAACCGAAAAATTAACAAAAACACTGGAATTACGCCTAAAAGTTATTAATTTTGCTATTTAAAAGTTATTGGATTTATTATTGAATTTATAGTTAACTTAGATATCTATTAAAGAGCTAAGTCTAGGTATTGAATTAGTTACCTCATACTTTTCTAGAGGGAGTGTTAAAATAATGCTATTTATAGCACTATTTTATAGGCCCACTAGTTGCCTTGTTGCGTTGTTGTAACGTTAGTTACGAGCGTTGCTTGCAGCGTCTGTTGTGACTTGCGTTCCCATAACTAACCCACGGGCTTGTATGACTAAGCCAACTAGGTTACCCTATAGGGAAGCTAAAATCGACTGTAACTAGGTAACTAGTAGTCGTATAAAAGGCTAACGTATACTATTCGAATCCTTAAAATTTTCTGGATTTAATAGTATATTTTATTAATAGGGTTGTATACTAAAGTGCTTAGTTAGGCCACCTAGGTAGCTAGTTTATATGGCTATGAGTTGATTTTTTATTTTTCCTATACAAATAAGTTTTGCGGAAAATAAAAAGTACCTCCTAAGACCTCTCTAGCGACCTAGATCCTTCGATACGGTCAGTAGGTCTATGAGGGGACTAGAAATCCTCTCATTGCTTATCAGACTGTCCGTACTAGCTAGGAATTAACTATATTTAACTATCAAAGCTCTCTATCTTGCAGAATACGCTATAATCTAGTGAATCTAGAAGCCGCCGCATTAGAATCTAGTAGGGAGGTCTTCCTATCCCTCTAGCTAGATTCCCTTCCCATTTTCAATAAAGCTAGTCTTTATAACTAACCTTTTAGAGGGAATATAAATAAGATAAATAGTAGAACCTAGAGTAGCTAGCAACTAACTAGGAATAGTCCTAGGGGCTAGCTTTTAAAGCTTAGATCTCTGCTCCAGAGGTATTAGGACCTTATAATAAGACCCTATAGCCCTAATTTTTAAGAAGTTAGGCTTATAGGAAGTCTTAGGCTCTAAATTAGCTAGAAATAGCTGCTTAGGGGTTAAAGGTTTAGTTATATTAGCTATGATATTAACTAATTCCACTATGGCTAGAAGGATATAAGACTATAGATATAAGGGTAGCTTAGACTACTAAAGTGTAGCCCTAAGCTAGTCTAGGATAACCCTAATAGCCCTCTTAACTAGCCTATTCTATTCGTGAATATAGGGGTAAGAGGTGCTAAAGCAAATTCCCTTAGAAAATAACTATAACTAAAGTTTGTTATTAATTTTAGTATCTTTGTTAAAGTAAAGGTGCTTAGGATACGTGTTATATCGGTTTTTTAGGGCCCTAAAGAAGCCCTTAATAGCTAAAGAAAGGGTTAAACCTTATTTATTAGCTAATAAAAAGCACTATTTATACTAGGATTTTTAATTAATAAGTATAAGGACTATGGCCTTCTTATTATGCGGTATAGGTTTGATTTTAACTATATCTCCCTCTAGAATATCTAAAACTCTAGGGGGGTCCTAAATAGGTCGTTTAGTTAGTCTTCTAATAGCTTTAGATTATATACAGGCTATGCAGTTAAAATCCTTGTCTTTAATAGCGGAAAAATCAGGAATCCCTTTAGCTAATTTTAATGATTTTTTTAGTAAAGGGAGGCCTATGTGGCCTAGTTAAATGTGCTAAAGAAGGGCTAGATCTAGTAGCTTCTTGTAACTAGGATCTAGGTTAGATTTAGGGCTATTATCCCCTAGCTCCCTCTGTTACTAGGCCTCTTAAGAATTATAGGCCTCTAGGGGTAGTAGACAGCCACTATTGTCACCTAAGTCATTAGGGTATAGACCTTCTAAACCCCCTGTAGAAGATGCCTAACTAGGAGCTTTGGTGGGACATAGGGCTAAATCATTATCTTCTAGCTCTTTGATTCGTTAATATTCCTTGGGATTAAAAGCTAGTTGCGGAATTTGAACCTCTATAGGGTAGGAAAACCCTAATTTAGTCTTATAAGCTCTTGGTTGTTATTGCCATTAGTTGCAATATTAAGAGCCTATAAAGGAGAGGTGGGTTAAATGCTTATAGATTGTAGGAGTAGGTTACCCCTTAATCTATAAAAAGAAGCCGTGTTTAGCAGGTTCTAATAACCTATAGGGGCTTTTATTAGCTAGGAATAGCTAGTCTTTAGCTAGATAACCTCCCTTTAGATAGTGAGATAACCCACTAACTAGGTTAGTATCTATGCCTAGGAAATATAGGGCATCTAGCAGAGCTAAAGGCCTATATTCTAGTGGATTTTTCTTAACTAGAACGTTAAAAACAGCTATGCCTCTTCCTTTAGGATAAATAGGTTCTCCTGCTGTAATTATAGCGCTAGTTCTACCTTTCTTTAGAGGTTTAAAGTCCCTAAAAGAAGCCCTATTATTACAAATATAATAGGAAGAACCCGTATTATACAAAAGGGAGTTTTTAACTATATTATTAGAGTAGCTAAAAGTAAGCTTACTAGTAGTGTTACTAGTGGTAAAGGCACTAGAACTATCTAAATTAGAATTAGAATCACTACTATTATTACTACTAGATTTATTAGAATCTAATTCTTTAATATATCCTATAGCTAGGGTATAGCCTAAAGCAAAAGTAGCTTCTTTTCCTTTCTATTTTTCCCTATTACTACTCTTTTTCTTCTTCTACTTCTTTTTAAAGGCCTTAAAAGGATTTAAATCCTTTTTATCCTACTCTTTAGTAGCGTTAGAGTCCTTCTTAGGGTTAGGATTAGAAGACTTCTTTTCCTAGTCCTTAGAATTTCCCTTATTATTATTAGAAGCCTTATAACTAAGGGCTTTAGCTATAGGGGAGGTTTTATCCCTCTATTCTTCTAATAAGTCTGCTATAAGGAACTGTAAATTTAGGGTATTTATAGGCAGTCTTTGTGCCTTAGAAGCTCTAATAGTAAATCTTTATCTCTTAGCCTAACTAGGAAAGGTTTGCTTTAATGTATTAATATAATAATTTACTTAATTAATAGGGGCAATCTTTACACTACAGAGCTATAGTCTAGCTAGTAAATTATTAAAATTAGCATTAAAAGCCTCTAAAGATCCCTTATAACTTAAAAAGTTTAGGGAATAATAGCTAGCGTATAGCGTACCACGCTAGATTTTAGCACTCTATAAATACTACCTAATAAGGACTTTATAGGCTTCTTTAGGGGATTTTTGCTAACATATAGTAGCCTATAGTCTAGGTTAGTAGCTATCTCTTAATATTATTAAAAGAATAGCTTAGTTATAGTTAGCTAGATAGCCTGCTAAGCTTAGATTATCTATAAATTTAGGTAATCCTAGGGCTCTAAATTATATGCTTAGGGCTTGCTTCCACTAGTTATAGTTTTTAGGGCCTTTTAGCTTAGCTCCCTCTAGAATAAAGTAAACCTTCTTATTTAGTTCCTTTATAGCACCTATGTTAAAGGTAGCTTATAAGTTACTAGAAGGTACGCTCGCAGAAGTAGTAGCTAGGTCTTTTTATCCTGCTCTTTAGTAGCGTTAGAGTCCTTCTTAGGGTTAGGATTAGAAGACTTCTTTTCCTAGTCCTTAGAATTTCCCTTATTATTATTAGAAGCCTTATAACTAAGGGCTTTAGCTATAGGGGAGGTTTTATCCCTCTATTTTTCTAATAAGTCTGCTATAAGGAACTGTAAATTTAGGGTATTTATAGGCAGTCCTTATGCCCTAGAAGCTCTAATAGTAAATCTTTATCTCTTAGCCTAACTAGGAAAGGTCTGCTTTAATGCATTAATATAATAATTTACTTAATTAATAGGGGCGATCTTTACACTATAGAGCTATAGTCTAGTTAGTAAATTATTAAAATTAGCATTAAAAGCCTCTAAAGATCCCTTATAACTTAAAAAGTTTAGGGAATAATAGCTAGCGTATAGCATACTACGCTAGATTTTAGCACTTTATAAATACTGCCTAATAAGGACTTTATAGGCTTCTTTAGGGGATTTTTGCTAACATATAGTAGCCTATAGTCTAGGTTAGTAGCTATCTCTTAATATTATTAAAAGAATAGCTTAGTTATAGTTAGCTAGATAGCCTGCTAGGCTTAGATTATCTATAAATTTAGGTAATCCTAGGGCTCTAAATTATATGCTTAGGGCTTGCTTCCACTAGTTATAGTTTTTAGGGCCTTTTAGCTTAGCTCTCTCTAGAATAGAGTAAACCTTCTTATTTAGTTTCTTTATAGCACCTATGTTAAAGGTAGCTTATAAGTTACTAGAAGGTACGCTTGTAGAAGTAGTAGCTAGGTTTTCTTCTAGAACCTTAGTATTTTCTTCCTTAGGTTTATTAGAAGCCTAAAGACCTTATATAATAGTTATAGTTTACGTTAATTTCTTAAGAAGATTATTAATGCTAGCCTTATTTTTAATATAATTTTCCTTACTATGCCTAATAAAATTAGATAAGGTCTTGCCTTATTATTTAATTTAGCTTTGCATCTATAGCTATAGAGCACTAGCCTAAATAGCTAGTTAACCTTCTATATCTATCTTACTAGGGTCCTTAGGGGGGCTAGAAGACCCTATAGCAAGGGCCTTACCCTTATAACTAGGTAGTGCTATTTTCTAAATCTTAAAAAGAATCCCTATGTAAAAGCTCTAAATTTATTCCTATTATAAATAACGCATGCTAGAAATTACTTACATTACAATCTAGTTACGTACGCAAATTATATAGCAGGACTGTTTAAGAGGGTAGCCCTTAGGTCTAAAAAGTGGGTCTTTAGTATGCGCGGGCAGAACAATAGCGGAGAAGAATCTCTAAGAAAATTTCTTAACACTAAGGATAGGAATTATAAATAATAGGTATTACAGAAGCTATAACGCAACGCAATATAATGTATAGTGCGTATAACGTAATATAATAGGTTAAAAAGCCTAGTATATAATATACTAGATATCTAATAATTTTAGAAGGATGCAGCGTATTTACTATTATAGATAATATTAAATATAATAGTTATAATAGTAAATAGTGTTAAAATAATGCTATTTATAGCACTATTTTATAGGCCCACTAGTTGCCTTGTTGCGTTGTTGCAACGTTAGTTACGAGCGTTGCTTGCAGCGTTGTTTGTTGTGACCTGCGTTCCCACAACCAACCCACAGGCTTGTATGACTAAGCCGACTAGGTTACCCTATAGGGAAGCTGAAATCGACTGTAACTAGGCAATTAGTAGTCGTATAAAAGGCTGACGTATACTGTTCGAATCCTTGAATTTTTCTGGATTTAATAGTATATTTTATTAATAGGGTTGTATACTAGAAAACTTAGTTAGTGCACCTAGGCAGCTAGTTTGTATGGCCGTGAGTCGATTTTTTATTTTTCCCATACAAATGAGTTTTGCGGAAAATAAAAAGTAGCTCCTAAGACCTCTCTAGCGACCTAGATCCTCCGATACGGTCGGTAGGTCTATGAGGGGACTAGAAATCCTCTCATTGCTCGTCAGACCGTCCGTTAGCTAGGAATCAACTGTATTTAACTATCAAAAGCTCCTAATCTTGAAGAATAAGCTATAATCTAGTGAATCTAGAAGCCGCCGCATCAGAATCTACTAGTTAGATTCCCTTCCCATTTTCAATAGGTTATGAGCCCGGAAGGCCTATAGATTACTACATTACTGCGCTATTCTACTGCGATTACTGCTTGATTTTGGATACTAGTTACCACCTACTATACCTGTGGGCTCTTAAGATTACGAAGGAAACCACTAGAATTTGAAGCTCTTCATTTACTAGTACCACGCATCGCAACATCAGACCCTTGGTGTTGAAAATCAACTACAGCCGCACCCGCAACCATCACATTGCAACCGTAACTATCTAGTTACAACCACAACCTCTTTTTAGTGATTCTATTCACTATTGCGACCGTTATATTTGATATTATCTACAACAGTAGATACGCTGTATCCTTCTGAAATCATTGGACATCTAGTATATTATATACTAGGCTTTTTGACCTATTACATTACGTTGCACGCATTATACATTACGTTGCGTTGTGTTGTGGCTTCTGTAATACCTATTATCTACGATTCCTATCCTTGGTGTTGAGAAATTTTTCTCGCGGAGATTCTTCTCTGCCATTTTTCTGCCCGTGCATACCGAAGACCCACTTTTTAGACCTAAGGGCTGCCCTCTCAAACGGCTCCGCCACACAATTTACGTACGCGACCAGATTGCAACACAAGCAATTTCTAGCGCGCGTTATTTGCAACAGGAATAAATTTGGAGATTTAACACAGGGACTTTTAGAAGATGGCACCACCTAGTTATAAGGGTAAGGCCCCTGCCCTGGGGTCTTCTAGCCCCCCTGGGGACCCTAGTAGGATGGATATAGAAGGTCAACCGGCTGTTCAGGCCAGTGCCCTACAGCTACAGATGCAGGGCCAAATTGAACAACAAGGCAAGACCTTAACTGATTTTATCAGGCATAGCGAAGAAAATCGTATTAAAAACGAGGCTAGCATTAATGATCTTCTAGAGAAGTTAACGCAAACCATGACTGTTATGCAAGGTCTTCAGGCTTCTAATAGACCTAAGGAAGAAAATACTAAGGTTCTAGAAGAAGACCTAGCTACTACTTCTGCGAGCGTACCTTCTAGTAACTTACAAGCTGCCTTTAACACAGGTGCTATAAAGGAACTAAATAAGAAGGTTCACTCTATTCCAGAGGGAGCTAAGCTAAAAGGCCCTGAAAACTATGATCAGTGGAAGCAAGCCCTGAGCATACAATTTAGAGCCCTAGGATTACCTGAATTTATAGATAATCCAAGCCTAGCAGGCCATCTAGCTGACTGTGACCAAGCTATTCTTTTAATGATATTAAGAGATAGTTGTTAACCAGGACCACAGGCTGCTATATGTTGGCAAAAATCCCCCGAAGAAGCCTATAAAGTCCTTATTAGGCAGTATTCGCAGAGTGCTGAAATCCAGCGTGGTACACTATACGCTAGCTACCACTCCCTAAACTTTTCAAGTTATAAGGGATCTTTAGAGGCTTTTAATGCTGATTTTAATAATTTACTAGCTAGACTACAGCTTTGTAGTGTAGAGATCGCCCCTATTGATCAAGTAAATCATTATATTAATGCATTAAAGCAGACCTTTCCTAGTTGGGCTGAGAGACAAAGATTTACTATCAGAGCTTCTAGGGCACAAGGACTGCCTGTAAATACCCTAAATTTACAGTTCCTTATGGCGGACTTATTAGAAGAACAGAGGGACAAAACCTCCCCTATAGCTAAAGCCCTTAGTTATAAGGCTTCTAATAATAAGGGAAATTCTAAGGACCAGGAAAAGAAGTCTTCTAATCCTAACCCTAAGAAGGACTCTAACGCCACTAAAGAGCAGGATAAGAAGGATTTAAACCCTTCTAAGGCCTCTAAAAAGAAGAAGAAGAAGAAGAAGAGTAGCAACAGGGAAAAACAGAAAGGAAAAGAAGCTGCTTTTGCTTTAGGCTATACCCTAGCCACGGGATACGTTGAAGAATTAGATTCTGATGAATCTAGCAGTGATGATAGTAGTAATTCTGAGTCTGACTCGGATACCTCTAGTACCACTAGTAACACTACTAGCAAGCCTACTTTTAGCTACTCTAACGATGTGGTTAAAAACTCCCTTTTATATGATACGGGTTCTTCCTGTCACATTTGTAATAATAGGGCTTCTTTTAGGGACTTCAAACCTCTAAAGAAAGGTGAAACCGGCGCTATAATTACAGCAGGAGGACCTATTTATCCTAAAAGAAGAGGCATAGCTGTTTTCAACGTTCTGGTTAAGAAAAATCCACTAGAATATAGGCCCTTAGCTTTGCTAGATGCTTTATATTTCCCGGGCATAGATACTAACCTAGTTAGTGGGTTATCTCACTATCTAAAGGGAGGTTATCTAGCTAAAGACCAGCTATTCCTAGCCGATAAAAGCCCCTGTGGGTTACTAGAACCTGCTAAACACGGCTTCTTTTTACAGATTAAGGGGCAACCTACTCCTACAATCTATAAGCATTCAACCCACCTCTCCTTTATGGGCTCTCGATATTGCAACCAACAACGACAACCAAGAGCTTATAAGACTAAATTAGGGTTTTCCTACCCTATAGAGGTTTAAATTCCGCAACCAGCTTTTAATCCCGAGGAATATCAACGAATCGAAGAGCTAGAAGACGATGATTCAGCCCTATGTCCCACCAAAGCTCCTGGTCAGGCATCTTCTACAGGGGGTTTAGAAGGTCCATACCCTAGTGACTTGGGTGACGATAGTGGCCGTCTACTGCCCCCAGAGGCCTGTGATTCTCAAGAGGCCTGGCAACAGAGGGAGCTAGGGGATAATAGCCCTAAATCTAATCTAGATCCTAGTTACAAAAAGTTACTAGATCTAGCCCTTCTTTGGCACATTCGATTAGGCCATATAGGCCTCCCTTTACTAAAGAAGTCATCGAAATTAGCTAAAGGGATCCCTGATTTTTCCGCCGTCAAAGAAAAGGATTTCAACTGCATAGCCTGTATGCAATCTAAAGCTGTTAGAAGACCAACTAAACGACCTATTCAGGACCCCCCTAGAGTTTTAGATATTTTAGAGGGAGATACGGTTAAAATCGAACCTATACCGCATAATAAGAAGGCCATAGTCCTTATCCTTATTGATCGAAAATCCCGGTATAAATGGTGCTTTTCATTAGCTAATAAAGAAGGTTTAACCCTTTCTTTAGCTATTAAGGGCTTCTTTAGGGCCCTGAAAAATCGATATAACGCGTATCCTAGGCACCTTCACTTTGACGGAGGTACTGAAATCAACAACGAACTTCAGTTATGGTTATCTTCTAAGGGAATTTGCTTTAGCACCTCTTGCCCCTATATTCACGAACAGAATGGGCTAGTTAAGAGGGCTATTAGGGTTATCCTCGACCGGCTTAGGGCTACACTTTAGTGGTCTAAGCTACCCTTATATCTATGGTCTTATATCCTTCTAGCCATAGTGGAATTAGTTAACATCATAGCTAATACGACTAAACCTTTGACCCCTAAGCAGCTATTTCTAGCTGATTTAGAGCCTGAGACTTCCTATAAGCCTAACTTCTCGAAAATTAGGGCTATAGGGTCTTATTGTGAGGTCCTAATACCTCTGGAGCAGAGATCTAAGCTTCAAAAGCTAGCCCCTAGGACTATCCCTAGCCGGTTGCTAGCTACTCTAGGTTCTACTGTTTATCTTGTTTATATTCCCTCTAAAAGGTTAGTCATAAAGACTAGCTTTGTTAAAATTATAGAGGATATAGGCTCTGTAGGGTCCCCTAAGCCTTTAGGGACTAATCCTTCAGAGGGAGAAGCCGATATCTCACGAGATAATCTAGAAGTTTAGGATAGTTACCTAAAGCCTCCTGAAAGCCTAGCGCCCGCAGCGCCCGCAGCGCCTGTAACAACAGCCCCCGGGGCGACCGATACAGCGCCCGCGACAACGCCTACAGCGCCTGCAACGCCTCCAGCGCTACCCCTAGAGAGCCCTAGCTCTAGCGCCCCTAATAAGGGTGCTATTGAAAAACCGTTTTCAGATTTAGATTCTTTAATCAATTCTGATTCTATGGATATCAATAATTTCAATATATCCTCATACGTCAAGGAGATATGCTTCAAGGCACAACAAAGGGCTAAATCATCCACTAAAAACAACGATTCGGATACCCCTAAGACCTGGAAACAAGCTTTAAAAAGCAAGGATAGTCGAAAATGGATGGATGCAACTTTCAACGAATTTAAACAGCTTCTAGCTGCTGGAACCTTCAAATTTATAGGGATAGACCAAATTCCTAAGGGCCAGAGGGTTCTAAAGAATAGGCTTGTTTACAAGCTTAAAAAGGATAAAGAAAATAATCCTCTAAAATACAAGGCCTGACTCGTTACTAAGGGTTTTATGCAGATAGAAGGTCAAGATTATATCGAAACCTACGCTGCAACTAGCATTCCCCCTAGTTGGCGGATTTTACTAGCCCTAGCGGCTTGTAATGACTGGGAAGTTAAACAGGTTGATTTTATAGGGGCCTTTCTAAACAGTCCACTAAAGGAATCTATCTACATGCAAATACCTGATGGATTTACTAAATTTGCCAAGTCTTCTACACCTAAAGTAGCTAAGTTACTTAAGAAGTATAGCTACAAACCCTCTCAAAAGCAAGTTATTTTCCTACAAAAGGCTTTATATGGATTAAAACAAAGCTCTAGAGAGTGGCAGCAGGTTTTAAAAGACCTTCTTCGGAAGTTAGGCTTTCAACCCCTTATATCCGACCCAGCTGTCTTCTTCAACTTAACTACATCTACATATATAGCGACTTATGTGGATGACTGTCTTCTAATAGGACCGGATCTAGCTTATATTAATAGGCTAAAGAAGCTACTTCATAAAGCTTATCCTATAGAAGACCGTGGGCCAGCAGAATTTTTCCTAGGCGTTCAAATCACTAGAAATCAAAAGAAAGGGACCCTAACTATCCACTAGTCCTAGTACATTTCTGAAGCCCTAGAAAGATTTAACATGAAAGATGCTAGACCTGTTAAAATTCCTCTATAACCGGGAATTATAAAACAGGTAGACCACCTAACTAAACCTCTTTCCCCCCCTGATCACAAGCTATATTAGAGTATTATAGGGACTATTATGTACCTAATGCTCCTTACAAGACCTGATATTGCCTTTCCGGTTTAGTGGCTTTCCACAGCGCTAGCTAAGCTGTTTATAGAGCATCTTAATGCTTCTAAACATCTGCTTAGGTACCTTTTAGGCTCTATGGGTTATTCTATAACTTATAGAAGGTCTAAATCTGCTGTTACAGCTTCTGCAACCCTTATTGGCTTCTGTGATAGCGACTTCGCGGGTGATAAGTCCTCTAAATTAACCTATGCTTATCTCTATAAGCTAGCTAAAGGACCTATTAGCTGGAAATTGAAGAAAGCAACTATGATAGCTTTATCCACATTAGAGGCTGAATCTGATGCCTTATGTGAAGCTATTAGGGAGCTAGAGTGGCTTTACGGTCTCTTTAAAGAGATAAAGCTGCCTATAGCACCTCTAGTACCGATTTTTAGTGATAACTAAGGCGCTATTACAACCGCTAATAACCCTGCTCTCCATAGCAGAATAAAGCATACCCTGCTAAAATTCAACTATACTAGAGAAAAGGTACAGAAGGGTATAGCTAAGGTTATCTACATTAACACTAAAGAGATGCCTGCAGATGGTTTAACTAAGCCCCTGCCCAATGATAAATTTCAACAATTTATCCAACTATTAGGCCTTACGAATACAAAGGCTTAATCTAAACCAACAAAATCAACTAAAAAGTCGAAAAACCCCAAAAATCAACAAAAACACTGGAATTACGCCTAAAAGTTATCGATTTTACAGTTTTTAGTCTAAAAGTTATTGGATTTATTATTGGATTTATTATTGGATTTATAGTTGACTTAGATATCTATTAAAGAGCTAAGTCTAGGTATCGAATTAGTTACCTCATACTTTTCTAGAGGGAGTGTTAAAATAATGCTATTTATAGCACTATTTTATAGGCCCACTAGTTGCCTTGTTGCGTTGTTGCAACGTTAGTTACGAGCGTTGCTTGCAGCGTTGTTTGTTGTGACCTGCGTTCCCACAACCAACCCACAGGCTTGTATGACTAAGCTAACTAGGTTACCCTATAGGGAAGCTAAAATCGACTGTAACTAGGCAATTAGTAGTCGTATAAAAGGCTGACGTATACTGTTCGAATCCTTGAATTTTTCTGGATTTAATGGTATATTTTATTAATAGGGTTGTATACTAGAAAACTTAGTTAGTGCACCTAGGCAGCTAGTTTGTATGGCCGTGAGTCGATTTTTTATTTTTCCCATACAAATGAGTTTTGCGGAAAATAAAAAGTAGCTCCTAAGACCTCTCTAGCGACCTAGATCCTCCGATACGGTCGGTAGGTCTATGAGGGGACTAGAAATCCTCTCATTGCTCGTCAGACTGTCCGTTAGCTAGGAATCAACTGTATTCAACTATCAAAAGCTCCTAATCTTGAAGAATAAGCTATAATCTAGTGAATCTAGAAGCCGCCGCATCAGAATCTACTAGTTAGATTCCCTTCCCATTTTCAATAAATAGAATTACTAAAAGGGTTATGGTTATAACTAGATAGTTATAGGTTACAATGTAGTGGTTATAGGTTGCAATGTGGTAGTTACAGGTTGCAATGTAGTGGTTACAGGTGCGGCTGTAGTTAATTTTTAACACTAAGGGTCTAATATTATAATGCATAGTACTAGTAAATAAAGAGCTTTAAATTCTAGTGGTTTCCTTTATAATCTTAAGAGCCTATAGGTATAGTAGGTAATAACTAGTACCTAAAATTAAGCAGTAATCGCAGTAGAATAACGTAGTAATGTAGTAATCTATAGGCCTTCTAGGCTTATAACCTATTAAAAATAGGAAGGGAATCTAGCTAGAGGGATAGGAAAACCTCCCTGCTAGATTCTAACGCGGTAGCTTCTAGATTTACAAGATTATAGCTTATTCTTTAAGATTAGGAGCTTTTAATAGTTAAATATAGTTAATTCCTAGCTAATAGATAGTCTAATAAGCAATAAGAGGATTTCTAGTCCCCTTATAGACTTACTAACTATATTAGAGGATTTAGGTCACTAGAGAGGTCTTAGGAGCTACTTTTTATTTTCCGTAAAACTCATTTATATAGGAAAAATAAAAAATCAACTTATAGCTATACAAACTAGCTGCCTAGGTAGTCTAACTAAGCATTTTAATAGACAACCCTACTAATAAAATATACCATTAATCCAGAGAAATTCAAGGATTTAAACAGTATACGTTAGCCTTTTATACGACTACTAGTTGCCTAGTTACAGTTGATTTTAGCTTCCCTATAGGGTAACCTAGTTGGCTTAGTCATACAAGCCTATGGGTTGGTTGTGGGAACGCAGGTCATAACAAACAACGCTGCAAGCAACGCCCGTAACCAACGTTGCAACAACGCAACAAGGCAACTAGTGGGCCTATAAAATAGTGCTATAAATAGCATTATTTTAACACCTATTTTATATAGTAATAAGTAATAATTAGCAAGCTATTATTTCCCTAAGGATCTTTATAAAGGTCTTTACATTAAGCCCTTTAAGGGGTCTAGAGGCTTTCTCTTTAATATTAGGGTCTTTCCCTAATAGCCTATTAGCGTGGGTATAAGTTAGTGTTAAAACTATCTCTAGATTAGATAGTTCCTTAGTTATAATTAGGGTACTTAGTAATAGTAAATCCTATAAGTCTTTTAGATAGCTTAGCTACTTAGTAAACCCTACTTTGCTTAATTAGTAGGAATAAGATAAGGTAAAATAATTAGACATAGAGTTAAATAATAGTGCTTTTAATTAATCTTATAAGAGAGTAACTATTTAACTAAACGCTTTAATTCTAAAGAGAACTTTATAGGAAAGAGTTTTTTATAAGGTAGTATCTATAGTTATAAATAATCTATAAGTAAGGATTACTAATATAATTACATAGCTCTTTGTAATTACCTATAAGATCCTAATGCATAGCTAAATTATTACAAAATTAGCTATAGGTCCTAAGATTAAATAGTTTATAACGCTAAATAGCGGTTTTTATTTTAAAATCCTTATATTTAAAGAGTCTTAGCAAGGGCTTAATAGCTTAGCTAGTATTTGTAAGGTATTTTCCTAAGCTAGTTAGCCTTATATCTAATATCTCCTTATAACGCAATTTCCTTTCCTTACCCTACCTTAGTTCCTCTAGATTAGCTAGCCTCTAACTTATGCCTTAGCTTCTCTAGGGCCTAGGTTTAGGTTTTTAATTTATATTATAGTATAGGGAAAAACAAAATAAAGGGGTCTTTATATAATCTAGTTTAGTATTAGCTAAGAACTATAGCTAAAAGCGCGCTTCTAATTAATCTTATTTTATAGCAAATTAAATAGAAAGCGGAAGTCCTAGGGGTTTAAGACCACGTTTCTCCACTAGTTTTATTAAGCAAAAAATAACACCCTAAAAGACACAATGCTAGCCTATAGTTATAAGTAGCGCTATAGCCTACACATAATAAGAGGGGTTAATTATCTTATTAATATCGAACCTTTTCACAACCGCTGTTTCTAACCTAACAATCGAAACAGGCATTAGTCATAGCCCCTAACTAGATAGATTAGCCTTGCTACCGCGCTAGAACTAAAGAGAGAACGTACTAATAACGTTATAGCACTAATAGCCTAGAGTTTTAACAGACCACGTATAATAAGAAATACACTAGAACTATTAAGGCTTACCTAACTACACTAATTTAGTGTTAAAATAGGCCTAGTGCTAGAGCGAAAAAGACTTACCTAAAGCTTACGCTTAAGCGCTTACTATAACTACTTTAGGGTAAGTAGCGTCTTTAGATAATAAAGAGATAACTTAGGTTCCTAGATAGATTAGCACCTAGTTTACATAGAAATAGAGGCAAACTTACTAGTAATATAGATTAAGAAGGAGATATTTTTATAATAGTAAGAATAGGTATATAAAACTACTATAATTATTAGCTTTTAAATTAGCTCTAACCTAGGATAAGGCCTATAGGTTCTTAAAAGAAAAAAAGAAAAAAAACCTATAAGAAAGTGTAATATAAGAGAAAGGAAAAAGGTTAGGATTCTAAGGGGGGAAGAACTTTTCTTATAATCCCTAGGGGGGGGGGGCTATAAGTTATTATTATAAATTTAAAGATAATACACTAATATTATAAATAAATAAAAACTCTAGTAATAAAAAAGCGCTAACGCTAAGGTAACTATAGGCTAGCCTTACCCTCTCTCTCTAGAAGTTTTATAAAACTAAGTACTCTAAGTTTATAAGTAACCTAAGTTAGGAAAGAGGTAAATTTAGCTAAAAAGTAAGGTAATAAAAGAGTTAGTAATACTATAAGAGAAAAGTAAATTATTATTATAAACTTAAATTCACTTTATAAGTAGTAATATTAATTAGGTTAGCACTAGCTTAGAGAAGGGTTAGGACTTAGGTAAAGGAGAAAAGCTAGTAGTTTATCTAACTTAAGAAACTTAGATAAAGGGATAAGGCTAGCGTAAGCTAGTAATAAAAAACTTTAAATAGCTATACTAATAGTAGCGCTAACCTAGTATAGGGCTAGCGCTAGACTAAATAAAGACATAAGGTTTTTTGTCTTTCTAAAGGTTTTCCTCTTTAACTAATCTATAGGAGTACTAGAAATAGCTAGAGGAGGCTAACTAGCGTATTTAAATAATAAATAATAAAATAATAATATCTTATTAATAATAATTATAACAATAGCTATAGATATCTTATTATATAAAGATACTCTAGATTAAATAGTCTGTTAGATTAGAAGTGCTATTTAATTAAATAAGGGGAAATAATCTTAGTTTATCTTATTATAAGCTTAGGTATTTTTTTAGTAAAACTTAGTAAAACTCAAAGGTTAGATGAAGAATCTTATAGTGTGTGTGTGTCTAAAGAATCTAGCTATAGGCAGTCTCTTTATAGATTAAATAGTCCCCTTGCTTAGATAACTAATATTATTATCCCTTGTTATATTATCTATCTCAATGATCCCTAGCGCTTGTCATCGTGATCGCGTGTTTTCTAGGCGCGCATCTTATGGCACACAATACTAAAGAAGGATAGGATACTTTAGCTATATATAGACTATAGGGGACTTAATAGGGTAATATAAAAGAATTACTACGCCCTCCCCCTAATTTTAGAGATCCTAGACTAGTGCTAAGGGGCTTGTTTTTTCTTAAAGATTAATATTAAAGATACTTACTATTAAATTTAAATTAAAGGGGGTAATAAGTAGAAGACTACTTTTTGTATATAATATAGATACTATAAATACCTTATAATGCCTTTTAAGCTAACTAATGCCCTAGCTACTTTCTAAAACTATATTTATAAAGCGCTTTATAGGCTAGTTAACACTATTTGCGTAGTGTATCTAGATAATATCCTTATCTTTTCTAAAATATAGGAGAAGCATACTATATATACTAAGTATTGAAAATGGAAGGGAATCTAACTAGAGGGATAGGAAGACCTCCCTAGTAGATTCTAGTGCGGTGGCTTCTAGATTCACTAGATTATAGCGTATTCTGCAAGATAGAGAGCTTTAATAGTTAAATATAGTTCATTCCTAGCTAATACGGACGATCTAACAAGCAATGAGAGGATTTCTAGTCCCCTCATAGACCTACTAACCGTATTAGAGGATCTAGACCGCTAGAGAGGTCTTAGGAGCTACTTTTTATTTTCCGCAAAACCTATTTGTATAGGAAAAATAAAAAATCAACTCATAGCCATACAAACTAGCTACCTAGGTAGCCTAACTAAGCACTTTAATATACAACCCTATTAATAAAATATACTATTTAATCCAGAAACATTTAAGGATTTAAACAGTATACGTCAGCCTTTTATATAACTACTAGTTACCTAGTTATAGTTAATTTTAGCTTCCCTATAGGGTAACCTAGTTAGCTTAGTCATATAAGCCCGCGGGTTAGTTATAGGAATAACGCAGGTTATAACAGAACACTGCAAGCAACGCCCGTAACTAACGTTGTAACAACGCAACAAGGCAACTAGTGGGCCTATAAAATAGTGCTATAAATAGCATTATTTTAACACTCCCTCTAGAAAAGTATAAGGTAACTAATTCAATACCTAGACTTAGCTCTTTAATAGATATCTAAGTTAACCATAAATTTAATAATAAATCCAATAACTTTTAAACTAAAAACAGTAACCCTTTTTAAATGAATAACTTTTAGGCGTAATTCTAGTGTTTTTTGTTGATTTTTGGTTTTTCGACTTTTTAGTTAATTTTATTAGTTTAGATTAAGCCTTTGTATTTGTAAGGCCTAAAAGTTAGATAAATTGTTAAAATTTATTATTAGGCAAGGGTTTAGTTAAACTATTTGCAGGCATCTCTTTAGTATTAGTGTAGATAACCTTAGCTATACCCTTCTGTACCTTTTCTCTAGTATAGTTAAATTTTAGTAGGGTATGCTTTATTTTACTATAAAGAGCAGGGTTATTAGCGGTTATAATAGCGCCTTAGTTATCACTAAAAATTAGTACTAGAGGTGCTATAGGTAGCTTTATCTCTTTAAAGAGACTATAAAGCCACTCTAGCTCCCTAATAGCTTCATATAAGGCATTAGATTTAGCCTCTAATGTGGATAAAGCTATTGTAGTTGCTTTCTTTAATTTCTAGCTAATAGGTCCTTTAGCTAGCTTATAGAGATAAGCATAGGTTAATTTAGAGGACTTATTACCCGCGAAGTTACTATCACAGAAGCTAATAAGGGTTACAGAAGCTATAGTAGCTTTAGACCTTCTATAAGTTATAGAATAACCTATAGAGCCTAAAAGGTACCTAAGTAGGTGTTTAGAAGCATTAAGATGCTTTATAAATAGCTTAGCTAGCGCTATGGAAAGCCACTAGACTAGAAAGGCAATATTAGGTCTTATAAGGAGCATTAGGTATATAATAGTCCCTATAATACTCTAATATAGCTTGTGATTAAGGGGGGAAAGAGGTTTAGTTAGGTGGTTTACCTATTTTATAATTCTAGGTTATAGGGGAATTTTAATAGGTCTAGTATCCTTTATATTAAATCTTTCTAGGGCTTTAGAAATATACTAGGACTAGTGGATAGTTAGGGTCCCTTTCTTTTAATTTTCAGTGATTTAAACGCCTAGAAAAAATTTAGCTAGCCTATGGTCTTCTATAGGATAAGCTTTATAAAGTAGCTTCTTTAGCCTATTAATATAAGCTAGATCTAGTCCTATTAGAAGGCAGTTATCTATATAAGTTGCTATATATGTAGATATAGTTAGGTTAAAGAAGATAGCTAGGTTAGATATAAGGGGTTAAAAGCCTAGCTTCTAAAGAAGGTCCTTTAAAACCTATTACTACTCTCTAGAGCTTTGTTTTAATTTATATAAAGCTTTTTATAGGAAAATAACCTGCTTTTAAGAGGGTTTATAGCTATACTTCTTAAGTAACTTAGCTACTTTAGGTGTAAAAGACTTAGCAAATTTAGTAAATCCATTAGGTATTTGCATATAGATAGATTCCTTTAGTGGACTATTTAAAAAGGCCCCTATAAAATTAACCTATTTAACTTCCTAGTTATTACAAGTCACTAGGGCTAGTAAAATCCACTAACTAGGGGCAATGCTAGTTATAGCGTAGGTTTTAATATAATCATAACCTTCTATTTGTATAAACCCTTTAGTAACGAGTTAGGCCTTATACTTTAAAGGATTATTTTCTTTATCCTTTTTAAGCTTATAAATAAGCCTATTCTTTAGAACCCTCTAGCCCTTAGGAATTTAGTCTATCCCTATAAATTTAAAGGTTCTAGTAGCTAGAAGCTGTTTAAATTTGTTAAAAGTTGCATCTATCTATTTTTAACTATCCTTGCTTTTTAAAGCTTGTTTCTAGGTCTTAGGGGTATCTAAATCGTTGTTATAAGTGGATAATTTACACCTTTATTGTGCCTTGAAATATATCTCCTTAACGTATGAAGATATATTGAAATTATTAATATCTATAGAATTAGAATTAATTAAAAAATCCAAATCTAAAAACGGTTTTTTAGTAGCACCCTTATTAGGGGCGCTAGAGCTAGGGCTCTCTAGGGGTAGCGCTAGAGGCGTTGCAGGCGTTGTAGGGGTTGCAGGCGCTGTGTTAGTCGCCCTAGGGGCTGTTAGTATAGGCGCTACGGGCGCTGCGGGCGCTAAGCTTTTAGGAGGCTTTAGGTAACTATCCTAAACTTCTAGATTATCTTATAAGATATTGGCTTCTCTCTCTAAAGGATTAGTCCCTAAAGGCTTAGGGGACCCTATAGAGCCTATATTCTCTATAATTTTAATAAAGCTAGTCTTTATAACTAACCTTTTAGAGGGAATATAAATAAGATAGATAGTAAAACCTAGAGTAGCTAGCAACTAACTAGGAATAGTCCTAGGGGCTAGCTTTTAAAGCTTAGATCTCTGCTCCGGAGGTATTAGGACCTTATAATAAGACCCTATAGCCCTAATTTTTAAGAAGTTAGGCTTATAGGAAGTCTTAGGCTCTAAATTAGCTAGAAATAGCTGCTTAGGGGTTAAAGGTTTAGTTATATTAGCTATAATATTAACTAATTCCACTATAGCTAGAAGGATATAAGACTATAGATATAAGGGTAGCTTAGACCACTAAAGTGTAGCCCTAAGCTAGTCTAGGATAACCCTAATAGCCCTCTTAACTAGCCTATTCTATTCGTGAATATAGGGGCAAGAGGTGCTAAAGCAAATTCCCTTAGAAGATAACTATAACTAAAGTTTGTTATTAATTTTAGTACCTCCGTTAAAGTGAAGGTGCCTAGGATACGCGTTATATCGATTTTTTAGGGCCCTAAAGAAGCCCTTAATAGCTAAAGAAAGGGTTAAACCTTCTTTATTAGCTAATAAAAAGCACTATTTATACTAGGATTTTTAATTAATAAGTATAAGGACTATAGCCTTCTTATTATGTAATATAGGTTTGATTTTAACCGTATCTCCCTCTAGAATATCTAAAACTCTAGGGGGGTCCTAAATAGGTTATTTAGTTAGTCTTCTAATAGCTTTAGATTGCATATAGGCTATGTAGTTAAAATCCTTTTCTTTAACGGCAGAAAAATCAGGGATCCCTTTAGCTAATTTCAATGATTTCTTTAGTAAAGGGAGGCCTATATAGCCTAATCAAATGTGCCAAAGAAGGGCTAGATCTAGTAACTTCTTATAACTAGGATCTAGGTTAGATTTAGGGCTATTATCCCCTAGCTCCCTCTGTTACTAGGCCTCTTAAGAATCACAGGCCTCTAGGGGCAGTAGACGGCCACTATCGTCACCTAAGTCATTAGGGTATGGACCTTCTAAACCCCCTGTAGAAGATGCCTAACTAGGAGCTTTGGTGGGATATAGGGCTAAATCATTGTCTTCTAGCTCTTTAATTCGTTAATATTCCTTGGGATTAAAAGCTAGTTGCGGAATTTAAACCTCTATAGGGTAGGAAAACCCTAATTTAGTCTTATAAGCTCTTGGTTATCGTTGCTATTATTAGTTGCAATATTAAGAGCCTATAAAGGAGAGGTGGGTTAAATGCTTATAGATTGTAGGCGTAGGTTACCCCTTAATCTATAGAAAAAAGCTGTGTTTAGCAGGTTCTAGTAACCTATAGGGGCTTTTATTGGCTAGGAATAGCTAGTCTTTAGCTAGATAACCTCCCTTTAGATAGTGAGATAACCCACTAACTAGGTTAGTATCTATGCCTAGGAAATATAGGACATCTAGCAGAGCTAAAGGCCTATATTCTAGTGGATTTTTCTTAACTAGAATATTAAAAATAGCTATGCCTCTTCCTTTAGGATAAATAGGTCCTCCTACTGTAATTATAGCGCTAGTTTTACCTTTCTTTAGAGGTTTAAAGTCCCTAAAAGAAGCCCTATTATTACAAATATAATAGGAAGAACCTGTATTATATAAAAGGGAGTTTTTAACCACATCGTTAGAGTAGCTAAAAGTAGGCTTGCTAGTAGTGTTACTAGTAGTAGAGGCACTAGAACTATCTAAATCAGAATTAGAATCACTACTATTATCACTGCTAGATTCATTAGAATCTAATTCTTTAACGTATTCTATGGCTAGGGTGTAGCCTAAAGCAAAAGTAGCTTCTTTTCCTTTCTGTTTTTCCCTATTACTACTCTTTTTCTTCTTCTGCTTCTTTTTAGAGGCCTTAGAAGGGTTTAAATCCTTCTTATCCTACTCTTTAGTGGTGTTAGAGTCCTTCTTAGGGTTAGGATTAGAAGACTTCTTTTCCTAGTCCTTAGAATTTCCCTTATTATTAGAAGCCTTATAACTAAGGGCTTTAGCTATAGGGGAGGTTTTATCCCTTTGTTCTTCTAATAAGTCCGCTATAAGGAACTGTAAATTTAGGGTATTTATAGGCAGTCCTTGTGCCCTAGAAGCTCTAATAGTAAATCTTTATCTCTTAGCCTAACTAGGAAAGGTCTGCTTTAATGCATTAATATAATAATTTACTTAATTAATAAGGGCGATCTCTACACTATAAAGTTATAGTCTAGCTAGTAAATTATTAAAATTAGCATTAAAAGCCTCTAAAGATCCCTTATAACTTAAAAAGTTTAGGGAGTAGTAGCTAGCGTAAAGTGTACTACGCTGGATTTTAGCACTTTACAAATACTGCCTAATAAGGACTTTATAGGCTTCTTTAGGGGATTTTTGCTAATATATAGTAGCCTATAGTCCTAGTTAATAACTATCTCTTAATATTATTAAAAGAATAGCTTAGTTATAGTTAGCTAGATAGCTTGCTAGGCTTAGATTATCTATAAATTTAGGTAATCCTAGGGCTCTAAATTAAATGCTTAGGGCTTGCTTCCACTAATTATAGTTTTTAAGGCCTTTTAGCTTAGCTCCCTCTAGAATAGAGTAAACCTTCTTATTTAGTTCCTTTATAGCACTTATATTAAAGGTAGCTTATAAGTTACTAGAAGGTATGCTCGCAAAAGTAGTAGCTAGGTTTTCTTCTAGAACCTTAGTATTTTCTTCCTTAGGTCTATTAGAAGCCTAAAGACCTTGCATAACAGTTATAGTTTACGTTAATTTCTCTAGAAGATTATTAATGCTAGCCTTATTTTTAATACGATTTTCCTCGCTATGCCTAATAAAATCAGATAAGGTCTTGCCTTATTGTTTAATTTAGCTCTGCATCTATAGCTATAGAGCACTAGCCTAAACAGCTAGTTAACCTTCTATATCTATCCTACTAGGGTCCCTAGGGGGGCTAGAAGACCCTATAGCAAGGGCCTTACCCTTATAATAAGGTAGTGCTATCTTCTAAAAGTCCCTAAAAAAGGAAAAGAATCCTTGTGTAGAAGCTCTAAATTTGTTCCTATTGCAAATAACGCGCGCTAGAAATTACTTATGTTGCAATCTAGTCACATACGTAAATTGTGTAGCGGGGCCGTTTGAGAGGGTAGCCCTTAGGTCTAAAAAGTAGGTCTTTAGTATACGCAGGCAGAAAAATAACGGAGAAGAATCTCTAAGAAAATTTCTTAACACTAAGGATAGGAATTATAGATAATAGGTATTACAGAAGCCATAACGCAACGCAACGTAATGTATAGTGCGTGTAACGTAATGTAATAGGTTAAAAAGTCTAGTATAGATATACTAGATATCTAATGATTTTGAAGGATGCAGCGTATTTACTATTGTAGATAATATTAAATATAACGGTCACAGTAGTGAATAGAATCATAAGAGGTTATAGTTATAACTAGATAGTTATAGGTTGCAATGTGGTGGTTGCGGGTGCGGCTATAGTTAATTTTTAACACTAAGGGTCTAATGTTATAATGCGTGGCGCTAGTAAATAAAAAGCTTTAACTTCTAGTGGTTTCCTTTGTAATCTTAAGAGCCTATAGGTATAGTAGGTGGTAACTAGTACCTAAAATCAAGCAGTAATCGCAGTAAAATAACGCAGTAATATAGTAATCTATAGGCCTCCTAGGCTTATAACCTATTAAAAATAGGAAGGGAATCTAGCTAGAGGGATAGGAAGACCTCCCTACTAGATTCTAACGCAGCGGCTTCTAGATTCACTAGATTATAGCTTATTCTTTAAGATTAGGAGCTTTTAATAGTTAAATACAGTTAATTCCTAGCTAACAGATAGTCTAACAAGTAATAAGAGGATTTCTAGTCCCCTCATAGACCTACTAAATATATCAGAGGATCTAGGTCGCTAGAGAGGTCTTAGGAGCTACTTTTTATTTTCCGTAAAACCTATTTATATAGGAAAAATAAAAAATCAACTTATAGCTATACAAACTAGCTACCTAGGTAGCCTAACTAAGCATTTTAGTATATAACCCTATTAATAAAATATACTATTAAATCCAGAAAAATTCAAGGATTTAAACAGTATACGTTAGCCTTTTATATAACTACTAGTTACCTAGTTACAGTTAATTTTAGCTTCCCTATAGGGTAACCTAGTTAGCTTAGTCATATAAGCCCGCGGGTTAGTTATGGGAACAACGCAGGTCATAACAGAACGCTGCAAGCAACGCCCGTAACCAACGTTGCAACAACGCAACAAGGCAACTAGTGGGCCTATAAAATAGTGCTATAAATAGCATTATTTTAACACTTATTACCTGCGAAGTCGCTATTATAGAAGCTAATAAGGGTTGTAAAAGCTATAATAATAAATTTAGACCTTCTATAAGTTATAGAATAACCTATAGAGCCTAAAAGGTACCTAAGCAGGTGTTTAAAAGCATTAATGTGCTCTATAAATAGCTTAGATAGCGCTATAGAAAGCCACTAAACCAGAAAGGTAATATTAGGTCTCTATTAAGGCAAGGATTAGTTATTCTAGACTTTTATTAAAGTCTAGGGGAAGGCAAAGGTAGAATTACCTAAACCTATGCCTAAACCTCTAAGAATTACTTAGTTTATATAGTGCCTAAATAGCATTATAAAGAAGTAGGTATTTAGCTAAAAGTACCCTATAAGTTAGAACTACCTTATTAGCTAAGGAAAGAAGGCAAAAGTAGTAACTAAGGAAAAGAAAGGGATTCCCTATAAAGGATACTAAGGAGGTAACTAAGGAGGTAACTAATAGAAGAGAAGGAATTACTTAGTATCCCTAGAAAAAGAGCTATAGGAAGGACACTATATAGGAGTAAGGGGCTTGCTAGTTTATTATAAGTATAGGAAACTAGGCTACCCCTTAACTAGGTATACTAAACTAGACTATAGTATTTACTAGAAAAATACTTATATTACTAAGACACACTAAGCTAGCACTAAGTAAGCTAGGAGTTACTTAAATGTAAATAAGACTTTAATTAGCGTAGTAAAACCCTAGGAAAACGCTCTTAATATAACCTAACTTAATAAGAATAGTCTTTTAAACCTACAAATTTATATAGATATTAAGTTATATTAAGATAACTACTAGGTAGTAATACTAACACTATTTAACCCTAGTGCTACACATTCCTTAATTTACCCTAATATACTAATAAACCTTAATTAGTTAAAAGTATAACCTTATAATAATATGCTTAAGAGTGTATTAGGTAATATTATACTATATTAAGGGATTTTAAAGAAAATAGTATTAGTAAGGGATAGTATAGGCTATATAAAGATATGCTAACTTAGCTACTATATTACTAATAGTAGTAAAAAATTAGTTTTAGGAGTTAATTAGGTAAGAGAGTATAAGCCTATAATAATATTATAAAAAGATAAACTTTAGAGATACCCTATAATAAAGAAATATATCTTATTAGTAGTAGGGTTATAGGATAGTTAGAAAGTAGTAAAATATATATCTATTATAGTAGTACTTAACCTATAGGTAATATATTTAATTAGGCATATAGCTACTATTAGACTATAGTAAATAAGAGAAGGAAGTAGTAATAATATAGTAATAAAACTAACTAATAAACCTAAGAAAGTAAAACTTCTAGAAGCTTATAAGGAGTTTAAAGATATATTTTTAAATAAAGAGGCTAGCACCCTTCCTAGCTTAGGTAGCTTATACTATTAAATTAGAAGAAGGAAAAGCATTACTATAGGTCTAATATATAACCTAGCTAAGAAAGAGTTATAGGTGCTTTATAAGTACCTAGTAACTACATAGGAATAAATAGATCTAAAGATATTAGCCTAGTAAGCGCCCTAATCCTTTTTATACTAAAAAAAGGGGGAAAGCTATAACTATATATAGATTATAGGGCCTTAATAAGATTATAGTTAAAGATAAGGCCCCTTTGCCCCTAATATTAGAAATCTTAGATTAACTAGGGGGTGTAAAGATTTTTATAAAGTTAGACCTTAAAGATATGTACTATTAGCTATGTATTTATAAGGGTAATAAGTAGAAAATAGCCTTCTAGTGTAAATATAGTTACTTTAAGTATCTTATAATACTATTTAGGCTTATTAATACGCTAGTATCCTTCTAAGAGTATATTAATAAAGCTTTAGAAGGCCTTAATAATCTTATTTATATTATTTACCTAGATAATACCCTAATATTTAGCTATAAGATCTTAGAGTATAAGGGTAATATTAAAAAGATCCTTAAGAGATTTTAGAAGGCTAACCTTTTTATTAATTTAGATAAGTGCTAATTCTCTATTAAGGAGGTTAAATTCCTTAGTTATATAATCTTACTAAAAGGAATCTTAATAAACCTAAGTAAGGTAAAGGTAATTATAATGTAGCTAATACCTATCTATATGTTTAATATCTAATCTTTCCTTAGGTTTACTAGATTCTATAGGCGTTTTATTAAGTTATATAGTAAAATAGTTATCCTATTAATAAACTACCTATAAGGAACTAACTAGTAAAGTTTAAGCTAGATAATAGTAAGCTAGTAGTGTTTAGGGAACTATAAAAGCTATTTTAGAAGGCTTTAATTTTAGTTTACTTTAACCTAATATTACTACTATAAGTAAAGACTAATGCCTCTAGATATGTAATTAGAGCTATCCTTATAATATTAGTGCTAGGTTACTAGCACCCTATAGCGTTTATATTAAGAAAGTTAAAGGATACTAAATTACGCTATATAACACTAGATATAGAGCTACTAGTAATTTAGAAGGCTTTTTAGACTTAGAGGCATTACCTTACTTACTTAGCATACTTAGTTACTATAATTATAGATTACCTAAACTATAAGTACCTTATAATAAAGCCTAAGCTAACTAGTTACTAGGTTACTATATTAGATAAGCTATGCCTATTTAACTTTACTATTAAACACTAGGTAAGGAAGCTAAATCCTACTAATTCTTTATTATAAAGGTTAGACTATATTAGTAAGGAAAGGAAGGCTAAGGCTTTTATATCTTAGTTACTAACCTTCCTTACTAAGTTTACTACTATTAGGCTATAGGGCTACTATATTAGTAATAGCTTAACTACTAGTTAGGCATATTTATAGTATATTAGGTTTATAGTTAAGGAGTAGTGTAAGAGTAATAGTAACTTAGTAAGTACCTTATATTTACACTTACTACCCCTTAATAGTAAAGTAATAACCCTAATAGTAAGTAAAAGAACCTCTTCTATATTAATCTTTACTAGGCTAGGTAAAAGGCCTAAGTATATAGTAATAAAGCTATAGGATTATAGTAATTAAACCCTACTAGCTAGTTTAAGAATCTTTTCTATATTAATCTTTACTAGGCTTATAGAAGTAATAGTAAGTAAGTTTACCTTTGCTATATTAATCTCTATTATACTAGTTAAAAAGTCTAAGAGTATTACTAAGGAGCTATATACTTATAGTAGTATTAAGGTAAATTACCTAATAGTAAGTAAGAGAACCTTTTCTATATTAATCTTTACTATATTTATAAAAGTAATAGTAAGTAAGAGAACCTTTACTATATTAATCTTTACTAGGTTAGTTAAATTATCTAAGAGCATTACTAAAAAGCTACTAGGCTATAGTAGTACTATAATAAGAATCTTAGTGGTTTAGAGAACCTTTTCTAAGTTTAACTCTAATATTAGAAGTAAGGTAGTGGAATTAGAAGCCCTAATTTAAGTCTTATTATTAGAAGCATAGTAAGGGAATACCTTTATTATATAGCGAAAGTTATTACGAATAAGTAGTAACTCTAGTGCGTTAGGACTATAGTTAATTAGTCTCTATAAGCTAGAGGCTAGAGAGCTATAGATATAGACTATAAGATTCTTTAAGTTACTAATATATAAAAATTATGTTTTTATCTTACTAGGATTATAGAAAGAAATTTTGCTATTAACCTATAATAATCCTATAGTAGGTTATTAGAGGGTTAGTAAGACTCTCTATTATATTATAGGCTAGTATTACTAGCTATTAATAAAGAAAGATATTAAGGTATATATTTAGTCTTATATTAATTATTAAGTTTTAAAGCTAAGGTTATATAAACCTTATAGCAAGTTAGCTATATTACTAGTACCTAATTACCCTTTCTAAGAATTATTAATAGACTTTATTATAGGCTTGCTACTAGTAAAGGATTAGAAGTTTTAGTTATATAACGCGATTTTAGTTATTATAGACTAATTCTTAAAGTATAGTATTTATATACTAGTGTTTATATAACTAACTAGTAATAGCCTTACTATAGTGTTCCTTAAGAATATTTTTAAAGACTATAGTGCCCTAGAAGGTATTATTATAGACTATAGGTTAATATTTACTAGTGAATTCTAGAGGACTTTTTACTACCTTATTATAATAAAGCGGGTAACTAAGCACTATATTTTACCCCTAAATAGATAGGTAAATAAAGTAATTAAACTAGGTTTTTAAGCATTATCTAAGAGCCTATATATGCGCTAAATAGGATAATTAGGTAGAATATTTACTAATAGTATAGTTTGCTTATAATATAAGTAAGTATAGTAGTTATAGCCTAACGCTAGTAAAGGCACTATAAGGGTATAACCTAAGGGGACTATATTAGGCTATCCTAATGCCTAACTTAGTAAATAACTAGGTAGAAAATAAAGTCTTAGAATTAAGATAAAGATACTTAGAGATTAAGTAGTTACTTTATAATATATAAGTATAGTAAAAGAAGTATTATAATTATAAGAGAATGCTAATAAAGTTTAAGGTTAGAAACTATATTTTATAATTTACTAAGAATATTAACCTAAGATAACTAAGCTAGAAGCTTATAGCTAAGTACCTAGGGCCCTATAAAATTAAGAAAGTAGTTAGTAATTATAGCTTAGCCTATTAATTATAATTACTAGCTAGCTTAAGACTTTATAATATGTTTAATATTATAAGCCTTAAACTATTTAGAGGGAATCCTACTAGCTATATAAATATATCCTTACTATAAGATAATATTAAGGATAATAAAGAAGAGTTTAAGGTTAAGAGAATTATCTTATATTAGTATAATAGAAAACAGCGGAAATTCTTAGTAAAATAAAAGGGCTATAATAGCTTAGAGAATTTATAGGTATTAAAAAGAGATTTTATTATAAGGGATATTATAAATAATTATAAGTAGTAATTAAGTAGCTAGTTTATAAAGATATTATTACTTTAGTAATTTAATATATAAAATTTTATAATATAAAAAGTTATATTCTCTTAAAGCAAACTACTATATAGCTACTAAGCACCTATTACTCTATTATTATATCTACAGCTATATTTTCCTCTATAGTAGCTATAGGAGCTTTATTATTAAAAAACCCTTTCTTATCCCTATAAATAAAGAAATAAAGCTCTTTAGGGAGCTTAGAGAGGCTAATATAAGTAAGAAGCTATAAAGTATAGTTTATAAACTAGCTATAAGTTAGTAAAGTAAAAGCTACGCTAGAGATAATAGGACTTACTATAGGAGTATTTTAAGCTATAAAGCATAGGCTATTAGTAATATTAATCTAGACTTTAAGGTTAGTAGTATAGCTATAATATTACTACGCGCTTATTAGCTTTGCCTTATAAGTAGCTTTATAGTTAGATAGGCCTAATAAACTCTCCTATAGTAATCTATATTTTTTATAGTAAGGAGTGTATTATATAATTTACATTTCACATATACTAGAGCCTAGTAATAAGTTAGCTCTAACTAAGTTACTAGAATTAATAATCTTACTAGATACTAATAGTAATAGCTACCTTTAGGAACCTTCTTTATAATCTTAAAGAACTTATAATAAAGGATTATAATTCTTATAGAACACTAGTAATAGGTTAGCTAGCTAAAAGTAGTAGCCTTAAAGGGGCACTTATACTAGTATATATTTTATTATTTTTTGCATAGTAAGCGCACTTTAAGGAATTACCTAACCTAAGTTAGTATTATAAGAGTAGGAGAGAAGTAGCTTAGTTATACTAGGGGAATAATAATACTTATTAGGGATTAGCTTCCTATCTATAATATACTAAGGTTTAGCTTTATTATCTTTAGGGGTAATCTACTAGATTACTACTTACTAACTATAGTAAAAGTAAGGAATTTTTATTATACTACTTAGTAAGTTAGTAGCTATAATACTATAAATAAGAGGTAAACTTATATAAAGGTTTTTAAAGCCTATAAAGCCCTCTTATAAGGGGATTTCTTTAGGGTAGGCGCTAAGGGTCTAGGAGTTATTAGGTAAATAGAAGATATTATAACCTAGCTATAAGTTAGTAATAAGCAAGTAGGAAGTAAAGCAGTAAGATACTAACTATAAGAGTAAATAGAAGATAAGATAATAAGGAGGAAACTCTAGATAATATTAGTAACTACTAGGTAGTAGTAGTAAGAATGCTACTATAAGGCTAGTAAGGCTAACTTATAAATTTAATATTAAAAAGTAAGAGGGATAAGAAAGAAAGAAAAAGAAAAAGAAGAGGAAATTTAGTCTTTTTTATATTAACTATAGACCCCTTAAGTAATTTAGATAGGTAGTAAAAGTAAGCTATAGGTTAAAAAGCTAGCGTTATAGCTATTAATAGCTAAAGTTATAGCTAATTATATATACCTAGTAAGCTTATAGTAACTTTGCTAGAACTTATAATTAAATATACCCTAATATATAGTGTCTAATACCCTATCCTTTTTAGCTAATAAGGAAATATAATATAGAGTATTTACTTTTATAGAACTAGTAGGAATAAGGATATAAGTATTTATAAAGCAACTCTATAGCTATAACTATATTATAACTAAGAGCTTATAGGTAAGGTAAGGAATAATAGCTAAACCTATTATTAATAGGGCTATTATCTCCTTATGCCTTGCGTTAGGACACGTAAGGTAGGGTTATATAGGAAATTTAGAATAGTGGGTTTATACTAACTAGGTAGTAAGTATAATTAAGGGCAATTATAAAGTAAAGAGGGTACTATATTAGGGTTATAGAGGCTATAGAGTAATATAGGTAATAGAGGCAATAGCATTATATATAGTAGGACTTACTTAGGGCTTATAGCGCCCTAGCTATAAGGTTACTATAAGCTAGTTATATAAGCATAGAGGGGGTATTTAGGCAAAGGTTACACATATAGAATGTGAGAGGCTAGAGATTAAAACCCTTAAGCATTACTACCTACCTTTAGCTATCTAGCTACTACTTATCTATACTATCACCCTGTTCTATTTATTCTAGCCTAGAAGCCTTAACACTCTAGTTCTAGCTCTAGAGCTCTTAACTTAGTGGCTAGGTTATATGCTAGCATATAATATTATAGTCTCTTTATAGCTAGAAACTATTTAGCTATAACTCTTGCCTCCTAGGGATTATTTAGGGCTAGCCTCACTTTCTATATGTTTGCAGGCTAATATTATTAGGGTTATATATAACTATATCTATAGCAATTAACTATTACATAGTACTAGTCTTCTTTCGCTTAGCTACAGCTACATAGAGGCGAAGCCACCCTAGGGACGTTCCGGAGAAAAAGGTACTTATTAAGGCCGATCTTTCCTGTTCGCAATTGTACGATTGTTTGTAAGATCTAATAGATTAACAAAGCTAATAACCTAGCTAATGCCTTTACAAAGGCATTACTAAATAAGGCCCTAGAGTAATTTATCTCTAGCAATAGGATAATAATCTAGATAGAGGGGTAGGTAACCCGCGTAGGTAATAGGGATAGTTACTGTAGGTAATAGGGATAGTTACTATAAGTAATAGGGATAGTTACTATAGGTAATAGTATTAGGGCTAGGGCCCTAACCTAGAGAAAGTGCACTAGGAGGAGGAAGGAGAGAATGTCTCCTTAGATAATAGTGGTAAGAGAAGTCACCGTAGGTAATAGTATTAGCGCTAAGGCCCTAACCTAGATAAAGTGCACTTAGGGAGGAGAAAGAGAGAGAAGATATCTCCCTAAGTAATAAGAAGAAGCAAAAGAAGGAGGAGGAATAGCAACTCCTATAGGGTAGTTCCTATAGCTGCTACTCTTATTATAGCTCCTAGCCTTATAGGAGTCACTAGGAGCCTCCTAGTTATCTAGAGATTATCCCTAACCCTATGTAACGCCCTTAAGGGCCACAGAGGCTATTCTTTAGCTTTATATACCCTAGCGTAACCACTTTCCGCCTCTATGTTATCTATATAGAACACAAAGGTGCTAAAACAGTTATAGCAAATAACTAGGAGGGGGAGAGAAAGTCACTAGAGCATAGAGGTGCTAAGATAGTAATAGTAAATAATAAGGGGAGGAGAGAAAAGTTAGAAGGTAGCTACGTAAAGGCAAGGAATTTAGAGGGTAGCTACGCGGATATTATTAATAACATTAAGAGGCAAAAGGATTTAGGAGAGGCCTGCTTATTCTTTTAAAGGGTTATTAGAGATAGACTAGTCTTTTCCTTCTTTTCTTACTACTATAGGTATATATAGCCCTTATTTTTCCTTTTCTCTTTTACATTAATATATAAGCTATATAATTATTATTTTCTTTTTCTTCTTTTAATTAATATTATGCGTTAATAGTTATATTAAAGAGAGAGTTCCTAGTATTAGAATAAACACAATATTAATCGCGCTTAGGTAGCTATAATTGCGACTAGAAGAGGGTTAGCCCGCGCGCGCGCGCGGGCCTTACTTTCGCCCTGTAAGCGAGCCTTATAATAGGGTAGGGCTAGCGTCACGTGGGGTTACATAACCTATAACAGGCAGCTATTATCCCTCGCGAAAGCCCTCCCTTTTGCTTCCCTTTTCTCTTCTTAGATTATATAGAAAAACAAGCCTAGAATAGATTATTAATAACAATACTATTCTCAAGGCTTCGCGTACGCGTTATCGTTCCCTGCGGAACCAGCAGCTAGGCCTTAAGTTTATATAGACTCTAGCCCTTTTCCTTTAGCGTTTGCTAGCATTATAGCCCTAGTAAAATCTGTCTTATTCTCCTTATAAATATACCTTAGGGGTTAGTAGTTTATTATAGAGGTGTTTAGCGTTAAATATCCCTAAGTAAAAATAAACCTAGGTAGCGAAATTATTTCTCTTCCTAGACCTCTAATAAAGTTAGCTTAATTAGAATTATCTAGTTCCTATTATTAGTCTCTCTTTATTTATAATCCCTTATAATTCTATTAGTTTTAGTATTATTTAAAATCTTAAGGCAAATATCTATCTTTTCTTAAATAATTATATCCTATATAGCCTTATTCTCTATATAAGAAACACTAGAAAAAGTCTAGATTATACTAACTATCTCCTTATCCTTATCTAAACTTAACTATTAATAAAGATACTTTAGGAGACTAAGGAGAATTATTAATAGTGTATTTTCCTTATCTAGTTTATTTATATAGCCTAGATATTTCTCCTAGCCTTTATGCTTTAAATGCCTTAAAAGTTAATAGATATAGTTTGCTATTTATTTATCTCTTTTAGCTAATGCCTTTAAAGCTAACTTATCTCTCTTAGCCTATTCTTCTATCTATATATAAACTAGGTCTAAATAATCTAGTGTTCTAAAATCCTTACTAAGGCAAGCAAGTTTCTTAGAAGCTAAAGAATAATATATTATATGTTATGTATTTACGCTAGATAGCAATTTATGCTATTTACTAGTACTCCTGCGATGGTATTTGCTTTGTAGTAGGAAAACCGTACTAGGTTGCTAGTTATCTAGATAACTAGATAGCTAGTTAGTTGCCTAGTTGGGTGAAAAACCTACTACTATATGTTAAGCTGCGTACATGGTTCCAACTCGTGTATGTAAGTTACCGAAGCTACTACTGTTTACAACGATATCCTTCCAACTATCCCCGTCTTCAACAATCTGGTTCCCAATATCCCTCGATTATGCAATATAGTTGCAAACCCTAGCTCAAATTGAAACCCTAGAGCTCTGGGTATCCTAGCTAATTTATATAGCGAAGTAGCTTGTTTAATTCGCTTGCAAAGTAAGGAAAAGTAGGGCGGCCAGACCCACTTTTCCTCGCCCTGCGATTGGTTCAATTTTAGAGGTGTGACCAAGACCTCTAAAATTGTGCCCCGTGTGGGATTCGAACCCACGACCTGCGACCCGGAACAGGTCTCCACAGCGTGTAACCACTACGCCACGGGGTGCTAAAGAATAATAATTATATAAAATAACTTTAAGGTCTAATATTATAAGATCTTATAAAGCTATTCCCTAAGCCTATTTATTAGTTATATATAAATAATCTGCCACTCTTTCCTATAGGCAAAGGTCTAAGTCTTTATTTAGTATATATATTATAAAGTTTATAAAGAGAACTTATCTTACTTTAGCTCTTACCTTTAATACTAGACTTTTAGCTCTTTAAATATAAGTATTTAAGGTTTCTTCTCTTTCCCTAGTAAAATAGTAGGCTTCTTACTAAGTAGTTACCTCTAGGAGAGCGTCTAGTTTCTTAAACTTCTTTATAAACTTATCCTTAAGAATATCCTATTTTTAATCCTTATAGTCTAAGTTCTTATACTAGGTTATAGCTTTCCCTCTTAGTCCCTAAGTAAAGTTATAATATACTAGGGTATTAGTGTATTCTAGAATTTAAGCTATAGTAGCTATAGCTAAGTAGTAATCTATATAATCTTAGGCTAGTCTAACCCTTAGATAACTAAAGAAAGTTATTCCCCCTATATTATATAGTATTATTAGTAGTAAGGGAATGTTTATAGTAGTAGGATATCTAGAATTACTAGCTTCTTTTAGTTTAGGGGATTAGATAAATAAGGTTAGGAAGAAAGGTAAAATATCCTTTGCTTATAATAGAGGAATAATTAGTGACTTTAATTTTAGACTTAGGTAGAATAGAGATAAGTCTTTTTCTAATTCTAAGTTAAAGTCTAGGTCTAGATCTAGCTATAATTAAGTCTTAAGTGGTAAATGGATAATAAAAGGGATTAATTAAATAGAAGGCTTTAGGGTAGAAAGTAAAATTACCTAAGCATAGGTAAGAGAGAATTTTTTAATAAGAATAGAGATAGAAATACGCTATAACCATTTCACTAGTTAAGTTAAACTTAAAACTTACTATAACATAGTTTTCTTAATTGCCTAAAGTCTATCTATGCCTAATTAAATAAGAAGAGAAAAAGAAGAAGAAAATCTAGGAAAAGAATTTTTATGTCCCTTGCCTAAAGGGAGGGGTAAATTGCTACCTTTCTCTATTCTAAACTTCTTAAGTTAGGTATTTCCCTAAACCTTTGTAATAATTACCTTAGCACCTTCTTACTATCTAATTCTAAGGCTAATTTCGCACTTATACATAGTGCGCGGGTACTATCCACACCGTGCTAGCTAATTAGAAAGTTAGATAAGCAAAATAGTAGAGATATAAGTAAGGAAAAGTGGAGTAGGTAGTCTATGCATCCCCTCTCTTAGTATAGTAGTGTAATTAACCTACTAAACTATAGTTTTTAGAGTTAAGAGGTAGTTTAAAACTAGCCTAAAGTTATAAGGTTTAACCCTTTTATCTAGTAGTATTATATATTCCTATAGCCTTGCCTTTCCTAGTAATAATACTAAGGATTATTATAAGCCTATAAGTATTATTTAAGTTTAGTAGCTAGTTACTATTCTATAGTAATAAATATAGTTATAGAATATTTAATCTAATACTTTGTTTATATAAGGCCTAAAGTGCGCATAGCCTTATGGCTAAGTCTGTTAAATTCTGTTAAATTCTATTTGCTAGGTTGTGTTTCTTAGTCTTAAGCGTGGTTCTATAGGTCCTAAGAAGTTAGAAGATAATTCCGTTATCTAAGCTTTTATCTAAGCTTATCCTCCTACCATTTTGGTTATAACACACTTTATAGGGGAATACTAGCTTTTCGCTAAGTCTAAAAATAGCGATTTCTAGGGATAGCTTTCGCAATTTAACCTATTGTCTTTAACTCTTTAAACTAATTTAGAGGGTTCTCTCGTCTTAATATATCCACCCTAAGATAAAATATTTAGATTAGGTAGTAATCTTCCTAATTACGGCTAATTAATCGCATTTCCCTAGCTAATCTCCTTGTTCTAGATATATTCTATATTATTTGTTTATTAATTTAACTATTCTATTAAAGGTTAGATTCTTTAAGGTTCTAGATTTCCTATTTATATCCTATCTAGGATTCTATTCTTATTAAATATTAAGTTTTTGTTTTTAGTATTCTAGCAAACTAGATTTAATTAAGTCCTGTAGTCCTTAATAATTGCTATTTTATTATTTAAAGCTATTCCTAGCTGTAATTAGGATTAGTCCTTATCCATTATTAGTAACTGTAGCTCTATGGATTTAAACTTATTCTATTTCTAACTATAGCTATACTCTAGTAGCTTCTATTAAGAATTCCGTTATATGTCCTATTTTTATAATTATTAGATTGTTTGTTTGTCTATTACTTAACTATTTAGATGTTATTTAATCGTTTAGATATTTGTTTATTAGATATTAATTAAATATGAAGTATTTAAGTTAAATAATAATAATTAAAGTAAGAGGGGTCCTAGTGTTGGAACAACACGATATTAATCGCGCTTGACAGCCGCAATTGCGACCGGAAGAGGGTTAGCCCACGCGCGCGCGCGCGGGCCCTATGATAGGGCAGGGCTAGCGTTACGTGACCTATAATAGGCAGCTGTTATCCCTTGCGAAAGCCCTCTCTTTTGCTTCCTTTTTCTCTTCTTAGAGAATATAGAACAATAAGCCTAGAATAGATTATTAATAATAATACTATTCTTAAGGCTTTGTGTACGCGTTATTAATCCCTGCGAAACTAACACTAATTAGTGGTTAACCCCTAAGTAACCACTTTCTTACGAATTATAATAACTATAATCTAACTTATAAGTGCTAACCACTCTCTTATAGATTATGCTAACTATAGATTAGTAAGGTCTTTTTATAGAAAAGATTCTTATAAAAGCAGTGTATATATTACTATAAGATCCCTAAGAGTGCTAAGGAAAAAGCCTATTATCTTAAAGAAGAGTTTAACTCTAGTAGCTTACCTATCCTATTATTCTTCTTAATATAATAGATAGAAGCCTAAACCTTAAAGAAGAGTTTAACTCTAGTAGCTTATCCTATCCTATTATTCTTTTACTTAGTGTATTTTATTACGTAATAAAGCTAACCACTAAGCTTATAATCCTTTACACACCCCCTTCCCTAAAATTTATTATCCCTTTTTCCTATTCTATTTTCTCTAAAGCCTATAAGTTATAATAGCTTATAAGAAGGAGCAAATATAAGTCCTAGTAAGTTATAATAGCTTATAAGTAGGAGACACTTTCTTAGAAGCTTATAAAGAGTAACTAGAGAGAAAACCTAGTATAATTCCCTTTCTCTATATCCCTTAGACCTTATACTATTACATTATAGAGAAATTACTTTATAAGATTAAAGGATTTAATATTAATAAGGATAATATACTAGAAATACTTATAGCTTATATCCTTACTAAAGTTAAGGATTATAAAGCAAGAAAGGTAACTAAAAAAACCCTTTTTATAGAGTTTATTAAAGACTTCTATAAGTAAATACTATAAACACTTTAAAGAGCACTAGCACTAGTAGTAAAGCACCTCTATAACTACCTTATAACTAATAGGGTGTATATAATAATTAACTAGACTATAACTATTATTATAAACCTTTAAGAAGTCCTTAAGTAAGAGGAATTTTACTTCTAGTTATAAGAAAAAGTAAATAATGCCTATAAGAAGTATATAGACTTCTAAAGAAAAATTATAGTAAGTAAAGACTTCCTTAATAACCTCTTTAATAAAGGTAGCTTCTAATAACCCTAGAATATAAAGACTACCTTCCTTATTTATTAAGCCTTATATTAACCTTCCCTAATAGTTACGCTAGCAATTTAGCAGTAACTACCTTTTTTATAGCCCCTTCCCTTACCTTAAGAACTAGAACTAGCTTAATAGCCCTAGTTTCCTACTCCTTAAGAGAGAATAATGCCTATTAATAATATACTTACCCCCTTATAACCTATAGTAAAGTAAATTATAAATCTTATAAAGATATATACACTAGAAAAGTAATATAGCGCTAAGGACTATAATATCTTTAAATTAAAGCTTCTAGTATTTAGAAGGAAGTGTAAGCTCTTAGATATTAAATAAGAGTAATTAGGTTATATACTAGAAGTAATGCTAAAAGGGAAAGCCCTTAGGTATTACTTAGACTATCTCTTATAGCTAGGGAATCCTTAAGACCTTATAACCTTAGTAGTAAAGATAAAGTAAAGGTTTAAGATAGAGGATATAAGATAGAAATACCTCCTTAAGTAGCATAATATATCCCTCTAAAAGATAATCTATAATAACCCTAATAAGTTAAAGGTAGAATGCTTTAATAAGATTATAGAGAAGCTCTTTATATTATAAAAAGCTATCCCTAATATAAGTTAATTAGAGTAAGCCCTTTACTTATAATAGAATCCCTAAGTATAGGAGCTACCTTACTAACCCTCCTAATAGCCTTTAATAATTCTATAAGTAGGTTTAAATAACTATTTACCTAATTATAAAAGAATCTAGTGGTTAAAATTAATTCCTTACTAATGCTAAACCCTAGGAGTAGTTCTAGACTAATAGAAGGTATAATAGTAAGGGCAAAGAGTTATAATACCCTCCCTAGAGGTATAAAGGTACTAAGGGAGCCCCTTGCTTAAAGAAATACTATATATATAGTAAGGAAAAATACTAGTTAATAAAGCATCCTAAAGAGAAGTAAAAGAAAGTATACTAATGTTATAAGAGCCACTATATAGTTAACTCTTCCCTATCCCCTAAAGCTTTATATAAGTTATTACTTGCTTAGTATAAAGAAACCCCTTATTAAGACCCTTCCTCCTAGCCTTTTAAAGATAATAAGATAGCCTAATATATAGTAGGCATAGGATTTAATAATAAAACTAGTAGGAAAGATAGCCTAGTGCCTATAAGCTTCTTTATATAAGGAGTAATACTTAATAGTAAGAAAATAGTTAAGATTCTTACTAACTAAGCAACATAGCATAGACTAAGTAGGAAAAGCCCCTTTAGCAATAAAGCTTCTAATAAAGCTCTATATATATTTATGCTTAAAGACTATTACTTAGCTAAGGTTTTCTAAGGCATTATACCTAACACTAGAGTAGCTAAGTATTTAATAGTAGGTTACTTATAATTCCTTACGCTATAAGGTAAGATACCTTAACTTTAACTTAATAAGGTAAGAGTAAGTAAGGCAATAATTAGGTTTAGAGGTAGCATAGAAATTACCTCCCTTAGAATAGTTAATATCCCTACTCTCTTTAGTAATATTATATTTTATATAATACCTATAAATACTCCTTTCTTACTATACCTTAAGGATATAGTTATATTAAAGATTAACTTTATTACTACTAAGAATATCCTCTAGTAAGGTAGTGTTAAAGTCCCCTTAGCATGCAAATAGGGGCATGCGTAGATGCTATTACTATAGAATAAGGCATTAATTACAAGTAACTACCTAATAGAAGTAAAACTATAATAATTATATTATTAATTTAGCTATCTATTAGTCTAAAGGCTTTATAACCTATTATGTAATTTAGGGCATAAGATTAATATTAAAGCTATTAAAGAGATAATAAAGGTATGCTACTAGTATTAGATAAATGCTAATAGCCCCTATTGCTTTAAGTTTACCCTTAAGGATAACTATACCTTTAACTTTAAAGTAATAGTAAATATTATATATCTTAATAGAAATTAACCTATGCTTTATGCTATAGATATAGCTATAGCTTTTAACATAGTAAGATTCCTTAAGGATATCTTAGCTAAAATAACATAGGAAGCTCTAAGAGTATACTAAATTAATGCGTACCTTAGACCCCTAGATTAGGTTATTACTAATACTAGCACTAACTTCTATAGCAAAGAATTCCGTTAATTCGCAGTATTAATATTAATTTCTATTAAGAAGGTTCTAATTAAAGCACACTATAGTATTAGAAAGGTTAAGAGATATCACAGGCTACTTTATAAAGCCTATAATATTATATAATAGGAATGCCTAATAACCCCTAAGCCTATAGCCCTATAGATAGCTATAAAAGCTCTTAATAATATAGTAAGACTAAATAGCCTTATTCTAACCCTTTTAGTCTTTAGGGTATATCTACGTATAATAAGCGAATCCCCTCCTTTACTAGAGATATTATAGCATGTAATTACTATATAAAAGGTAATAAAAGAAATTAAATGCCTCTATACTATCTAGAAGATTAATAAAGCCCTTATAATAAGGAATAGCCTAGATATAGCATTAACCCTTAGCCTACCACTTAGATTACTAGTATAAGTGTAGTAAGAAGGCAATAGTTAGTAAGGCCTATATAACCTCCTTTTAATTAATAAAGAGACCTATATGCTTAACCTTCTAAGAGGCCTAAAGGCCTTCTAGTTAACCTCTATTAAACCCTACTAGGAGAACCTAAATATAAAGGCCCTCCTACCTTAGCTAGCTAAAGAAAAGAGAGAGGCCTAAGAAAGGCTAGTGGCTAGACCCCTAGAGGTCCCTCTAAAGAGATAGCTAGGTAAACTATATAAGAACCCTCTAGTAATTATTAATAAGACTAATATATTTATCTTAGCTAAGGAGGAAGCTAACCTTACCCTTGTAATTAGACTATATAAGGAAGGCGTAATTATAACCCTAGGAGAGCCCTTTAAGCTCTTTACTAAGGCTAAGATTAATGCCTTAATTAACTAAGGCGTGTTTAAATTTATAGTCTTTAATAAAAGGAAGCATAGTAGCGTAAGAATCTTTAACTCCTATATTATTAATAAGGTTAAAGGGAAGATAGGCTAGCTATATAAGAAATTATAGCTTATAATCTAAGGCTTTAGTAATAAGGCAAAGCAAGATATCTTAACACAAGCCCTAATAATCTAATAGGCTAGTTAATGCCTTATTCTTATAATCACTCCCTTGCTAATAAAGAAAGACTTTATCCTATAGATTTGCGATATTATATAAGCCTATATTTAATTAAGAACGCTATTAAATAAAGTTATTCTAGCTAGACTTCTAGTTTAGATCTATAACTAATACCCTAAAGAAATAATTATAAGGGTTATTAAGCCTCTCTATAGTATTATAAAGGCTAGAATATACTAGTAAGTAACGTATTATAAGTATTACAGAGAGAAGCTTTAGATAGAGACTTCTATATACAATCCCTGCCTACTTATAATAACAGAAAAAAGCCCTTAATTTGCATATATAGGCATGTAGACTAATAACACGCTAAGGCTATTAGATAAGGAGTTCTCTAAGAAGGAGGAAAAGGAGCTAGCTATTATAGCTTTTATAGCAAAGCTAAAGCAATTCCTTCTTAAGAGTAGTCCCCTTACCTTTAATAGGGGAATTATTATAATAGTAGCTAATATAGCTATTACCCTTTAGTAAAAGGGGTAGAGTAGCAAACTTAAAGTAATTTTACTTATAGACTTAAAGTAAAAGTATATTAAGTAATAAGCTTAAGGCGCCTATATTACCTTAATCTACTAACTAGAAGCCTACTATTACCTATCTATTACTACATAACACTAAGAACTAATAGTTAAGAACATTAAAGCCCTTAATTATTAGATTTAGTAGTAGATAGACTACCTAGAGAGAGGCCTTATATTTATTCTAATTAACCTTACTAAAGTAAAGCTTTATGCCTTTATAAATAGGTCCTTTGTAAATAATTAAGACCTTACTTTATAACTTAGCTATATACTAATCCTAGCTAATAAAGACTATAAAGATAGTAAGTTTATAATTATAGGTAATATTATATACTTTAGCTTAATAAAGAGCAAGAGAGTTACATAAAGTATACTAGCCTCTAAAGTCTATAGTATAGTTACTAGCATTAATATAGCTTACGCAATTACTATAACACTAGGATTAATTACAAACTAATTAAATACCCCTCTAACCCTAGTTATAGTCTATATAGACTTATACTCCCTATATAAATGCCTTATTAAGCTTAGTATAACTAAAGAGAAGCGCCTAATAATTAATATTATAGCCTTATAATAATCGTATAAGCGCTATAAGCTCTGCAAGATCTAATAGATTAACAAAGCTAATAACCTAGCTAATGCCTTTATAAAGGCATTACTAAATAAGGCCCTAGAGTAATTTATCTCTAGCAATAGGATAATAATCTAAATAGAGAGATAGGTAACCCGCGTAGGTAATAGGGATAGTCACTATAGGTAATAGTATTAGGGCTTAGGCCCTAATACTATAGGAGAATATAAACCTAGGAGAAGGAAAGGGAGGATATCTCCCTAGGTAAAGGCATAGAGAATAGTCACTATAGGTAATAGTATTAGGGCTAAGGCCCTAACTAACCTAGAGAAAGTGTACCTAGGGAGAAGAAAGAGGGAGAAAATATCTCCCTAGGTAATAAGAAAAGGCAAAAGAAGGAGGCAGAATAATAACTCCTATAGGGTAGTTCCTATAAGAGCTACCCTTAGTGTAGCTCTTAGCCTTATAGGAGTTACTAGAAGCCTCCTAGTTATCTAGAGTTTATTTCTAATGTTATATAATACCCTTAAGGGCCTTAGAGGCTATTCTTTAGCCTTATATACCCTAGCATAGCTATTTCTACCTCTATATTATCTATATAGAGTATAGAGGTAGAAAAACTATTATAATAAATAACTAGGAGGGTAATAGAGAGCTAAATAGATTATAGGGGGGTGTAAAGATAGTAATAGTAAATAACTAGGGGGGAGGGAGTTACTAAAGCATAGAGGTATAAAAACTATAATAGTAGATAAAAAGGGGAGGAGGGGAGGAATTTAGAAGGTAGCTATATAAATATTATTAATAATATTAAGAGGCAAAAGGGATTAGGGGGAGGCTTGCTTATCCCTTTAAAAGGTTATTAGTGGTAAACTAGTCTTTTCTTTCTTTTCTTACTACTATAGGTATATATAGCCCTTATTTTTCCTTTTCTCTTTTATATTAATATATAAGCTATATTATTATTATTTTCTTTTTCTTCTTGTTGGTTCCGCAGGGATTGATAACGCGTACGCGAAGCCTCGAGAATAGTATTGTTATTAATAATCTATTCTAGGCTTGTTATTCTGTATAACCTAAGAAGAGAAAGGAAGCAAAAGAGAGGGCTTTCGCAAGGGATAACAGCTGCCCGTTATAGGTCACGTGACGCCAGCCCTGCCCTATCACAGGGCCCGCTTGCGGGGCCAAAAGTGAGGCCTGCGCGCGCGCGCGCGGACTAACCCTCTTCTAGTCGCAATTGCGGCTATTAAGCGCGATTAATATCGTGTTATTCTAAGACTAGAAACTCTCTCTTTAACATAACTATTAACGCATAATATTAATTAAAAGAAGGAAAAGAAAACAATAATAATATAGCTTATATATTAATGTGAATAAGGAAAGGAAAAATAAGGGCTATATATGCCTATGGTAGTAAGAAAAGAAGGAAAAGACTAGTCCGCCTCTAATAACCTTTTAAAGGGATAAGCGGGCCTCCCCCTAATCCCTTTTGCCTCTTAACATCGTCAATAACATCCGCGCGGCTACCTTCCGAATTCCTCCCCCCCCCCCCCCCTAGTCATCTACTGTGACTGTTTTCCGCCCCCTATAATTCTTCTAGCTCTTAATCCCCCCCCCTGTGATCCGTCTAGCTCTCTGTTGCCCTCCTAGTTATCCACTGTGATAGTTTTACACCTATATGCTCCGTATAGATAACATAGAGGTAACAACCACCACGCAAAGGCAAAGAATAGCTTCTAAGGGCCTTAAGGGCATTACATAGTGTTAAAGGCAATCTCTAGATAACTAGGAGGCTCCTAGTGACTCCTATAAGGCTAAGAGCTACACTAAGGGTAGCTCTTATAGGAACTACCCTATAGGAGTTACTATTTTGCCTCTTTCTTTTGCCTTTTCTTATTACCTAGGGAGATATCCTCCCCTTTCTCCTCCCTAGGTGCACTTTCTCTAGGTTAGTTAGGGCTAAGGACCTTAGCCCTAATACTATTACTTATAGTAACTATCCTCTGCCCCTTTACCTAGGGAGATATCCTCCCTTTCCTCCTCCTAGGTTTATATTCTCCTATAGTATTAGGGCCTAAGCCCTAATGCTATCACTCGCGGTAACTGTATTTATTACCTATAGTAATATTGAAAATGGGAAGGGAATCTAGCTAGAGGGATAGGAAGACCTCCCTACTAGATTCTAATGCGGCGGCTTCTAGATTCACTAGATTATAGCGTATTCTGTAAGATAGAGAGCTTTAATAGTTAAATATAGTTAATTCCTAGCTAGTACGGACAGTCTAACGAGTAATGAGAGGATTTCTAGTCCCCTCATAGACCTACTAACCATATCGGAGGATCTAGACTGCTAGAGAGGTCTTAGGAGCTACTTTTTATTTTCCGCAAAACCTATTTATATAGGAAAAATAAAAAATCAACTTATAGCTATATAAACTAGCTACCTAGGTGGCCTAACTAAGCACTTTAGTATATAACCCTATTAATAAAATATACCATTAAATCCAGAAAAATTCAAGGATTTAAACAGTATACGTTAGCCTTTTATATAACTACTAGTTACCTAGTTATAGTCGATTTTAGCTTCCCTATAGGGTAACCTAGTTAGCTTAGTTATATAAGCCTGCGGGTTAGTTATGGGAACAACATAGGTCATAGCAAACAACGCTGCAAGCAACGCTTATAACTAACGTTGCAACAACGTAATAAGGCAACTAGTGGGCCTATAAAATAGTGCTATAAATAGCATTATTTTAACACTCCCTCTAGAAAAGTATAAGGTAACTAATTCGATACCTAGACTTAGCTCTTTAATAGATATCTAAGTTAATTATAAATCCAATAATAAATCTAATAACCTTTTAGACTAAAAATAGTAAAATTAATAACTTTTAGGCGTAATTCCAGTGTTTTTGTTGATTTTTCGGTTTTTTAACTTTTTAGTTAATTTTAAACTAGGCCTTTGTATTTGTAAGACCTAATAGTTGGATAAATTGTTGAAATTTATTATTGGGTAGGGGCTTAGTTAAACCATCTGCAAGCATCTCTTTAGTGTTAATGTAGATAACCTTAGCTATACCCTTCTGTACCTTTTCTCTAGTATAGTTAAATTTTAGTAGGGTATGCTTTATTTTGCTATAAAGAGTAGGGTTATTAGCGGTTGTAATAGCGCCTTAGTTATTACTAAAAATCAGTACTAGAGGTGCTATAGGTAGCTTTATCTCTTTAAAGAGACTATAAAGCCACTCTAGCTCCCTAATAGCTTTACATAAGGCATTAGATTTAGCCTCTAATTTAGATAAAGCTATTGTAGTTGCTTTCTTTGATTTCTAGCTAATAGGTCCTTTAGCTAGCTTATAGAGATAAGCATAGGTTAATTTAGAGGACTTATTACCTGTGAAGTCGCTATCATAGAAGCTAATAAGGGTTGCAAAAGCTATAATAGCAGATTTAGACCTTCTATAAGTTATAGAATAACCTATAGAGCCTAAAAGGTACCTAAGCAGGTGTTTAGAAGCATTAAGATACTCTATAAACAGCTTAGCTAGCGCTATGGAAAGCTACTAAACTAGAAAGGCAATATTAGGTCTTATAAGGAGCATTAGGTATATAATAGTCCCTATAATACTCTGATATAGCTTGTGATTAGGGGGGGAAAGAGGTTTAGTTAGGTAGTCTACTTGCTTTATAATTCCTAGTTATAGAGGAATTTTAATAGGTCTAGTATCCTTTATATTAAATCTTTCTAGGGCTTTAGAAATGTACTAGGACTAGTGGATAGTTAGGGTCCCTTTCTTTTAATTTCTAGTGATTTAAATGCCTAGGAAAAATTCTGCTAGCCTACAGTCTTCTATAGGATAAGCTTTATAAAGTAGCTTCTTTAGCCTATTAATATAAGCTAGATCTAGTCCTATTAGAAGGCAGTTATCTATATAAGTTGCTATATATGTAGATGTAGTTAGGTTAAAGAAGATAGCTAGGTCGGATATAAGGGGTTAAAAACCTAGCTTCTAAAGAAGGTCTTTTAAAACCTACTGCCACTCTCTAGAGCTTTGTTTTAATCTATATAAAGCTTTTTGTAGGAAAATAACCTGCTTTTAAGAGGGTTTATAGCTATACTTCTTAAGTAACTTAGCTACTTTAGGTGTAAAAGACTTAGCAAACTTAGTAAATCTATTAGGTATTTGCATATAGATAGATTCCTTTAGTGGACTGTTTAGAAAGGCCCCTATAAAATTAACCTATTTAACTTCCTAGTTATTACAAGCCGCTAGGGCTAGTAAAATCCGCTAACTAGGGGGAATGCTAGTTATAGCGTAGGTTTTAATATAATCTTAACCTTCTATCTGCATAAAACCCTTAGCAATGAGTTAGGCCTTGTATTTTAGAGGATTATTTTCTTTATCCTTTTTAAGCTTATAAATAAGCCTATTCTTTAGAACCCTCTAGCCCTTAGGAATTTAGTCTATCCCTATAAATTTAAAGGTTCTAGTAGCTAGAAGCTATTTAAATTCGTTAAAAGTTGCATCTATCTATTTTTAACTATCCTTGCTTTTTAAAGCTTATTTCTAGGTCTTAGGGGTATCTAAATCGTTGTTTTTAGTGGATAATTTAGCCCTTTGTTATGCCTTAAAGCATATCTCCTTAACATATAAAGATATATTAAAATCATTAATATCCATAGAATTAGAATTAATTAAAGAATCTAAATCTAAAAACGGTTTTTTAATAGCACCCTTATTAGGGGCGCTAGAGCTAGGGCTCTCTAGGGGTAGCGCTAGAGGCGTTATAGGCGCTGTAGGCGTTGTTACGGGCGCTGTATTAGTTACTATTGAAAATGGGAAGGGAATCTAGCTAGGGGGATAGGAAGACCTCCCTACTAGATTCTGATGCGGCGGCTTCTAGATTCACTAGATTATAGCGTATTCTTCAAGATAGAGAGCTTTAATAGTTAAATACAGTTAATTCCTAGCTAAACGGACGATCTAACGAGCAATGAGAGGATTTCTAGTCCCCTCATAGATCTACCAACCGTATCGGAGGATCTAGACCGCTAGAGAGGTCTTAGGAGCTACTTTTTATTTTCCGCAAAACCTATTTATATAGGAAAAATAAAAAATCAACTCATAGCTATACAAACTAGCTGCCTAGGTGCACTAACTAAGCATTTTTAATAGGCAACCCTATTAACAAAATATACCATTAAATCCAGAAAAATTCAAGGATTCGAACAGTATACGTCAGCCTTTTATACAACTACTAGTTGCCTAGTTACAGTCAATTTCAGCTTCCCTATAGGGTAACCTAGTTGGCTTAGTCATACAAGCCCGTGGGTTGATTGTGGGAACGCAGGTCACAACAAACAACGCTGCAAGCAACGCTCGTAACCAACGTTGCAACAACGCAACAAGGCAACTAGTGGGCCTATAAAATAGTGCTATAAATAGCATTATTTTAACACTCCCTCTAGAAAAGTATAAGGTAACTAATTCAATACCTAGACTTAGCTCTTTAATAGATATCTAAGTTAACTATAAATCCAATAATAAATCCAATAATAAATCCAATAACTTTTAGACTAAAAACAGTAAAATCGATAACTTTTAGGCGTAATTCCAGTGTTTTTGTTGATTTTTGGGGTTTTTCGACTTTTTAGTTGATTTTATTGGTTTAGATTAAGCCTTTGTATTCGTAAGGCCTAATAGTTAGATAAATTATTGAAATTTATCATTAGGCAGGGGCTTAGTTAAACTATCTGCAGGCATCTCTTTAGTATTAATGTAGATAACCTTAGCTATACCCTTCTATACCTTTTCTCTAGTATAGTTGAATTTTAGCAGGGTATGCTTTGTTCTGCTATGGAGAGCAGGGTTATTAGCGGTTGTAATAGCGCCTTAGTTATCACTAAAAATCAGTACTGGAGGTGCTATAGGCAGCTTTATCTCTTTAAAGAGACCGTAAAGCCACTCTAGCTCCCTAATAGCTTCACATAAGGCATTAGATTCAGCCTCTAATGTGGATAAAGCTATCGTAGTTACTTTCTTCGATTTCTAGCTAATAGGTCCTTTAGCTAGCTTATAGAGATAAGCATAGGTTAATTTAGAGGACTTATTACCCGCGAAGTTGCTATCACAGAAGCTAATAAGGGTTGCAGAAGCTATAACAGCAGATTTAGACCTTCTATAAGTTATAGAATAATCCATAGAGCCTAAAAGGTACCTAAGCAGATGTTTAGAAGCATAAAGATGCTCTATAAACGGCTTAGCTAGCGCTGTGGAAAGCCACTAAACCAGAAAGGCAATATCAGGTCTTGTAAGGAGCATTAGGTATATAATAGTCCCTATAATACTCTGATATAGCTTGTGATTAGGGGGGGAAAGAGGTTTAGTTAGGTAGTCTACCTGTTTTATAATTCCTAGTTATAGAGGAATTTTAACAGGTCTAGCATCCTTTATGTTAAATCTTTCTAGGGCTTCAGAAATGTACTAGGACTGGTGGATAGTTAGGGTCCCTTTCTTTTGATTTCTAGTGATTTGAACGCCTAGGAAAAATTCGGCTGGCCCACGGTCTTCTATAGGATAAGCTTTATGAAGTAGCTTCTTTAGCCTATTAATATAAGCTAGATCTAGTCCTATTAGAAGGCAGTTATCCATATAAGTCGCTATATATGTAGATGTAGTTAGGTTAAAGAAGATAGCTAGGTTGGATATAAGGGGTTAAAAACCTAGCTTCCGAAGAAGGTCCTTTAAAACCTGCTGCCACTCTCTAGAGCTTTGTTTTAGTCTATATAAAGCCTTTTGTAGGAAAATAACCTGCTTTTAAGAGGGTTTGTAGCCATACTTCTTAAGTAACTTAGCTACTTTAGGTATAGAAGACTTAGCAAACTTAGTAAATCCATTAGGTATTTGCATATAGATAGATTCCTTTAGTGGACTGTTTAGAAAGGCCCCTATAAAATTAACCTGTTTAACTTCCTAGTTATTACAAGCCGCTAGGGCTAGTAAAATCCGCTAACTAGGGGGAATGCTAGTTGCAGCGTAGGTTTTGATATAATCTTAACCTTCTATCTGCATAAAACCCTTAGCAATGAGTTAGGCCTTGTACTTTAGAGGATTATTTTCTTTATCCTTTTTAAGCTTGTAAACAAGCCTATTCTTTAGAACCCTCTGGCCCTTAGGAATTTAGTCTATCCCTATAAATTTGAAGGTTCTAGCAGCTAGAAGCTATTTAAATTCGTTAAAAGTTGCATCTATCTATTTTTGACTATCCTTGCTTTTTAAAGCTTGTTTCTAGGTCTTAGGGGTATCCGAATTGTTGTTTTTAGTGGATAATTTAGCTCTTTGTTGTGCCTTAAAGCATATCTCCTTAACGTATGAAGATATATTAAAATCATCGATATCCATAGAATCAGAATTAATTAAAGAATCCAAATCTAAAAACGGGTTTTCGATAGCACCCTTATTAGGGGCGCTAGAGCTAGGGCTCTCTAGGGGTAGCGCTAGAGGCGTTGCAGGGGTTATAGGCGCTGTGTCGGTCGCCCCGGGGGCTGTTAGTACAGGCGCTACGGGCGCTGCGGGCGCTAAGCTTTCAGGAGGCTTTAGGTAACTATCCTAAACTTCTAGATTATCTCGTGAGATATCGGCTTCTCCCTCTAAAGGATTGGTCCCTAAAGGCTTAGGGGACCCTACAGAGCCTATATCCTCTATAATTTTAACAAAGCTAGTCTTTATAACTAACCTTTTAGAGGGAATATAAACAAGATAAACAGTAGAACCTAGAGTAGCTAGCAACCGACTAGGAATAGTCCTAGGGGCTAGCTTTTGAAGCTTAGATCTCTGCTCCGGAGGTATTAGGACCTCACAATAAGACCCTATAGCCCTAATTTTCGAGAAGTCAGGCTTATAGGAAGTCTTAGGCTCTAAATCAGCTAGAAATAGCTGCTTAGGGGTTAAAGGTTTAGTCGTATTAGCTGTGATGTTAACTAATTCCACTATGGCTAGAAGGATATAAGACCATAGATATAAGGGTAGCTTAGACCACTGAAGTGTAGCCCTAAGCCGGTCGAGGATAACCCTAATAGCCCTCTTAACTAGCCCATTCTGTTCGTGAATATAGGGGCAAGAGGTACTAAAACAGATTCCTTTAGAAGATAACTATGACTAAAGTTCGTTATTAATTTCAGTACCTCCGTCGAAGTGAAGGTGCCTAGGATACGCGTTATATTGATTTTTTAGGGCTCTAAAGAAGCCCTTAATAGCTAAAGAAAGGGTTAAACCTTCTTTATTAGCTAATGAAAAGCACCATTTATACCGGGATTTTCGATCAATAAGGATAAGGACTGTAGCCTTCTTATTATGCGGTATAGGTTCGATTTTAACCGTATCTCCCTCTAGAATATCTAGAACTCTAGGGGGGTCCTAAATAGGTCGTTTAGTTAGTCTTCTAATAGCTTTAGATTGCATATAAGCTATGCAGTTAAAATCCTTTTCTTTAAGGCGGAAAAATCAGGGATCCCTTTAGCTAATTTCGATGATTTCTTTAGTAAAGGGAGGCCTATATGGCCTAATCGAATGTGCCAAAGAAGGGCTAATCTAGTAACTTCTTGTAACTAGAATCTAGCTTTTTAGGGCTATTATCCCCTAGCTCCCTCTGTTGCCAGGCCTCTTGAGAATCACAGGCCTCTGGGGGCAATAGACGGCCACTATTGTCACCTAAGTTATTAGGGTATAGACCTTCTAAACCCCCTATAGAAGGTGCCTGACTAGGAGGAGCTTCGGTGGGACATAGGGCTAAATCTTCTAAATCATCGTCTTCTAGCTCTTTGATTCGTTGATATTCCTTGGGATTAAAAGCTAGTTACGGAATTTAAACCTCTATAGGGTAGGAAAACCCTAATTTAGTCTTATAGCTCTTGGTTGTTGTTGTTGTTGCAATATTAAGAGCCCATAAAGGAGAGGTGGGTTAAATGCTTACAGATTGTAGGAGTAGGTTGCCCCTTAATCTGTAAAAAGAAGCCGTGTTTAGCAGGTTCTAGTAACCCACAGGGGCTTTTATCGGCTAGGAATAGCTAGTCTTTAGCTAGATAACCTCCCTTTAGATAGTGAGATAACCCACTAACTAGGTTAGTATCTATGCCTGGAAATATAGGCATCTAGCAAGCTAAGGCCTATATTCTAGTGGATTTTTCTTGACTAGAACGTTAAAAACAGCTATGCCTCTTCCTTTAGGAAAATAGGTCCTCCTGCTGTAATTATAGCGCCGGTTTCACCTTTCTTTAGAGGTTTAAAGTCCCTAAAAGAAGCCCTATTATTACAAATGTGACAGGAAGAACCCGTATCATACAAAAGGGAGTTTTTAACTACATCATTAGAGTAGCTAAAAGTAGGCTTGCTAGTAGTGTTACTAGTGGTACTAGAGGTATCCGAGTCAGACTTAGAATCACTACTATTATCACTGCTAGATTTAGAATCTAATTCTTTAACGTATCCCGTGGCTAGGGTATAGCCTAAAGCAAAAGCAGCTTCTTTTCCTTTCTGTTTTTCCCCGTTGCTACTCTTTTTTCTTCTGCTTCTTTTTAGAGGCCTTAGAAGGGTTTAAATCCTTCTTATCCTGCTCTTTAGTGGCGTTAGAGTCCTTCTTAGGGTTAGGATTAGAAGACTTTTTTTCTCCTAGTCCTTAGAATTTCCCTTATTATTAGAAGCCTTATAACTAAGGGCTTTAGCTATAGGGGAGGTTTTGTCCCTCTGTTCTTCTAATAAGTCCGCCATAAGGAACTGTAAATTTAGGGTATTTATAGGCAGTCCTTGTGCCCTAGAAGCTCTAATAGTAAATCTTTGTCTCTTAGCCTAACTAGGGAAGGTCTGCTTTAATGCATTAATATAATGATTTACTTGATTAATAGGGGCGATCTCTACACTACAAAGTTGTAGTCTAGCTAGTAAATTATTAAAATCAGCATTAAAAGCCTCTAAAGATCCCTTATAACTTGAAAAGTTTAGGGAGTGGTAGCTAGCGTATAGTGTACCACGCTGGATTTTAGCACTCTGCGAATACTGCCTAATAAGGACTTTATAGGCTTCTTCGGGGATTTTTGCTAACATATAGCAGCCTGTGGTCCTAGGTTGAGCTATCTCTTAATATCATTAAAAGAATAGCTTAGTCACAGTTAGCTAGATAGCTTGCTAGGCTTGGATTATCTATAAATTTAGGTAATCCTAGGGCTCTAAATTGTATGCTTAGGGCTTGCTTCCACTGATTATAATTTTCAGGGCCTTTTAGCTTAGCTCCCTCTGGAATAGAGTGAACCTTCTTATTTAGTTCCTTTATAGCACCTGTGTTAAAGGCAGCTTGTAAGTTACTAGAAGGTACGCTCGCAGAAGTAGTAGCTAGGTCTTCTTCTAGAACCTTAGTATTTTCTTCCTTAGGTCTATTAGAAGCCTAAAGACCTTGCATAACAGTCATGGTTTGCGTTAACTTCTCTAGAAGATCATTAATGCTAGCCTTGTTTTTAATACGATTTTCCTCGCTATGCCTAATAAAATCAGTTAAGGTCTTGCCTTATTATTCAATTTAGCCCTGCATCTGTAACTATAGGGCACTAGCCTAAACAGCTAGTTAACCTTCTATATCTATCCTACTAGGGTCCCTAGGGGGGCTAGAAGACCCCATAGGGGCCTTACCCTTATAACTAGGTGGTGCTATCTTCTAAATCTAAAAAGAATCCCGTGTAAAAGCTCCAAATTCGTTCCTGTTGCAAATAACGCGCGCTAGAAATTGCTTGTGTTGCAATCTAGTCGCGTACGTAAAATGTGTGGCGGGGCCGTTTAAGAGGGCAGCCCTTAGGTCTAAAAAGTGGGTCTTCGGTATGCGCGGGCAGAAAAATGCGGAGAGGGGTCTCCGAGAAAATTTTCTTAACACTAAGTATAGGAATCGTAGATAATAGGTATTACAGAAGCCACAACGCAACGCAACGTAATGTATAGTGCGTGCAACGTAATGTAATAGGTCAAAAAGCCTAGTATAGATATACTAGATGTCCAATGATTTCAAAGGATGCAGCGTATTTACTATTGTAGATAATATCAAATATAACGGTCGCAGTAGTGAATAGGGATCACTAAAAAAGTTGTGGTTGTAACTAGGTAGTTACGGGTTGCAATGTGGTGGTTGCGGGTTGCGACTGTAGTTGATTTTCAACACCAAAGGTCTGATGTTACGATGCGTGGCGCTAGTAAATAAAGAGCTTCAAATTCTAGTGGTTTCCTTCGTAATCTTAAGAGCCCACAGGTATAGTAGGTAGTAACTATACCCAAAATCAAGCAGTAATCGCAGTAGAATAACGCAGTAATGTAGTAATCTATAGGCCTTCCGGGCTCATAACCTATTAAAAATAGGAAGGGAATCTAGCTAGGGGGATAGGAAGACCTCCCTACTAGATTCTAATGCGGCGGCTTCTAGATTCACTAGATTATAGCGTATTCTTCAAGATAGAGAGCTTTGATAGTTAAATACAGTTAATTCCTAGCTAAACGGATAATCTAACAAGCAATAAGAGGATTTCTAGTCCCCTTATAGACCTACCGACCGTATCGGAGGATCTAGACCGCTAGAGAGGTCTTAGGAGCTACTTTTTATTTTCCGCAAAACCTATTTATATAGGAAAAATAAAAAATCAACTCACAGCCATACAAACTAGCTGCCTAGGTGCACTAACTAAGCATTTTTAATAGGCAACCCTATTAACAAAATATACCATTAAATCCAGAAAAATTCAAGGATTCGAACAGTATACGTCAGCCTTTTATACGACTACTAGTTGCCTAGTTACAGTCGATTTCAGCTTCCCTATAGGGTAACCTAGTCGGCTTAGTCATACAAGCCCGTGGGTTGATTGTGGGAACGCAGGTCACAACAAACAACGCTGCAAGCAACGCTCGTAACCAACGTTGCAACAACGCAACAAGGCAACTAGTGGGCCTATAAAATAGTGCTATAAATAGCATTATTTTAACAGTTACCTTAGGGGCTGTTATTACAGGCGCTACGGGCGCTGCGGGCGCTACAGGCGCTAGACTTTTAGGCTTTAGGTAACTATCCTAAACTTCTAGATTATCTCGTGAGATATTAGTTTCTCTCTCTAAAGGATTAGTCCCTAAAGGCTTAGGGGACCCTATAGAGCCTATATCCTCTATAATTTTAATAAAGCTAGTCTTTATAACTAACCTTTTAGAGGGAATATAAACAAGATAAATAGTAAAACCTAGAGTAGCTAGTAACTAACTAGGATTAGTCCTAGGGGCTAGCTTTTAAAGCTTAGATCTTTGCTCTAGAGGTATTAGGACCTTACAATAAGACCCTATAGCCCTAATTTTCAAGAAGTTAGGCTTATAGGAAGTCTTAGGCTCTAAATTAGCTAGAAATAGCTGCTTAGGGGTTAAAGGTTTAGTTATATTAGCTATAATGTTAACTAATTCCACTATGGCTAGAAGGATATAAGACTATAGATATAAGGGTAGCTTAGACCACTAAAGTGTAGCCCTAAGCTAGTTAAGGATAACCCTAATAGCCCTCTTAACTAGCCTATTCTATTTGTAAATATAGGGGCAAGAGGTGCTAAAGCAAATTCCCTTAGAAAATAACTATAACTAAAGTTCGTTGTTAATTTCAGTACCTCCGTCAAAGTGAAGGTGCCTAGGATACGCGTTATATTGATTTTTTAGGGCCCTAAAGAAGCCCTTAATAGCTAAAGAAAGGGTTAAACCTTCTTTATTAGCTAATAAAAGGCACCATTTATACCGGGATTTTCGATTAATAAGTATAAGGACTATGGCCTTCTTATTATGCGGTATAGGTTTGATTTTAACTATATCTCCCTCTAAAATATCTAGAACTCTAGGGGGGTCCTAAATAGGTTGTTTAGTTAGTCTTCCTATAGCTTTAGATTATATATAGGCTATGTAGTTAAAATCCTTTTCTTTAATAGCGGAAAAATCAGGGATCCCTTTAGCTAATTTTAATAATTTCTTTAGTAAAGGGAGGCCTATGTGGCCTAATCAAATATGCCAAAGAAGGGCTAAATCTAGTAACTTCTTATAACTAAAATCTAGCTTTTTAGGGCTATTATCCCCTAGCTCCCTCTATTGCTAGGCCTCTTAAGAATTACAGGCCTTTGGGGGTAGTAGACGGCCACTATTGTCACCTAAGTCATTAGGGTATAGACCTTCTAAACCCCCTATAGAAGATACCTAACTAGGAGGAGCTTTAGTGGGACATAGGGCTAAATCTACTAAATCATTGTCTTCTAGCTCTTTAATTCGTTAATATTCCTTAGGATTAAAAGCTAGTTGCGGAATTTAAACCTCTATAGGGTAGGAAAACCCTAATTTAGTCTTATAAGCTCTTAGTTATTGTTATTAGTTACAATACTAAGAGCCCATAAAGGAGAGGTAGGTTAAATGCTTACAGATTGTAGGAGTAAGTTACCCCTTAATCTATAGAAAAAAGCCATGTTTAGCAGGTTCTAGTAACCCATAGGGGCTTTTATTAGCTAGGAATAGCTAGTCTTTAGCTAGATAACCTCCCTTTAGATAGTGAGATAACCCACTAACTAGGTTAGTATCTATGCCTAGGAAATATAGGGCATCTAGCAGAGCTAAAGGCCTATATTCTAGTGGATTTTTCTTAACTAGAACATTAAAAACAGCTATGCCTCTTCCTTTAGGATAAATAGGTCCTCCTGCTATAATTATAGCGCTAGTTTCACCTTTCTTTAGAGGTTTAAAGTCCCTAAAAGAAGCCCTATTATTATAAATATAATAGAAAGAACCCGTATTATACAAAAGGGAGTTTTTAACCATATTATTAAAGTAGCTAAAAGTAGGCTTACTAGTAGTGTTACTAGTAGTCTAGAGGTATCTAAGTTAGACTTAGAATTACTACTATTATCACTACTAGATTTATTAGAATCTAATTCTTTAACGTATCCCGTGGCTAGGGTGTAGCCTAAAGCAAAAGCAGCTTCTTTTCCTTTCTATTTTTCCCTATTACTACTCTTTTTCTTCTTTTGCTTCTTTTTAGAGGCTTTAGAAGGATTTAAATCCTTCTTATCCTACTCTTTAGTGGCGTTAGAGTCCTTCTTAGGGTTAGGGTTAGAAGACTTCTTTTCCTAGTCCTTAGAATTTCCCTTATTATTAGAAGCCTTATAACTAAGTGCTTTAGCTATAGGGGAGGTTTTGTCCCTCTATTCTTCTAATAAATCCGCTATAAGGAACTGTAAATTTAGGGTATTTATAGGCAGTCCTTATGCCCTAGAAGCTCTAATAGTAAATCTTTGTCTCTTAGCCTAACTAGGAAAGGTTTGCTTTAATGCATTAATATAATGATTTACTTAATCAATAGGGGCGATCTTTACACTATAAAGTTATAGTCTAGCTAGTAAATTATTAAAATTAGCATTAAAAGCCTCTAAAGATCCCTTATAACTTGAAAAGTTTAGGGAATAGTAGCTAGCGTATAGTGTACTATGCTAGATTTTAGCACTCTATAAATACTACCTAATAAGGACTTTATAGGCTTCTTTAGGGGATTTTTGCTAACATATAGCAGCCTATAGTCCTAGTTAATAACTATCTCTTAATATTATTAAAAGAATAGCTTAATTACAGTTAGCTAGATAGCCTGCTAGGCTTGGATTATCTATAAATTTAGGTAATCCTAGGGCTCTAAATTATATGCTTAGGGCTTGCTTCCACTAATTATAATTTTTAGGGCTTTTTAGCTTAGCTCTCTCTGGAATAGAGTGAACCTTCTTATTTAGTTCCTTTATAGCACCTATATTAAAGGCAGCTTATAAGTTACTAGAAGGTACGCTTGCAAAAGTAGTAGCTATTAGGTCTTCTTCTAGAACCTTAGTATTTTCTTCCTTAGGTCTATTAGAAGCCTAAAGACCTTGTATAATAGTTATAGTTTGCGTTAATTTCTCTAGTAAATTATTAATGCTAGCCTTGTTTTTAATATAATTTTCCTTGCTATGCCTAATAAAATTAGATAAGGTCTTGCCTTATTATTTAATTTAGCTTTGCATTTATAGCTATAAAGCACTAGCCTAAATAGCTAGTTAACCTTCTATATCTATCCTACTAGGGTCCCTAGGGGGGCTAGAAGACCTTATAGTAGGGGCCTTACCCTTATAACTAGGTGGTACTATTTTCTAAAAGTCCTTAAAAAAGGAAAAGAATCCCTATATAAAAGCTCTAAATTTGTTCCTATTGCAAATAACGCGCGTTAGAAATTACTTATGTTATAATCTAGTTATGTACGTAAATTATGTGGTAGGGCCGTTTAAGAGGGCAGCCCTTAGGTCTAAAAAGTAGGTCTTTAGTATACGCAAGCAGAAAAATAGTAGAGAGGGGTCTCTAAGAAAATTTTCTTAACACTAAGGATAGGAATTATAGATAATAGGTATTACAAAAGCCACAACGTAACGTAACGTAATGTATAGTGCGTGCAACGTAATATAATAGGTTAAAAAGCCTAGTATAAATATACTAGATATCTAATGATTTTAAAGGATATAGCGTATTTACTATTATAGATAATATTAAATATAACAGTTATAGTAGTAAATAGGATTACTAAAAAGGTTATAGTTATAACTAGGTAGTTACAGGTTACAATATAGTAGTTATAGGTTATAGCTGTAGTTAATTTTTAACACTAAAGGTCTAATGTTACAATGCGTGGCGCTAGTAAATAAAGAGCTTTAAATTCTAGTGGTTTCCTTTGTAATCTTAAGAGCCTATAGGTATAGTAAGTAGTAACTATACCTAAAATCAAGCAGTAATCGCAGTAGAATAACGCAGTAATGTAGTAATCTATAGGCCTTCTAGGCTTATAACCTATTAAAAATAGGAAGGGAATCTAGCTAGAGGGATAGGAAGACCTCCCTACTAGATTCTAATGCGGCGGCTTCTAGATTCACTAGATTATAGCGTATTCTGTAAGATAGAGAGCTTTAATAGTTAAATATAGTTAATTCCTAGCTAGTATAGATAGTCTAATAAGCAATAAGAGGATTTCTAGTCCCCTTATAGACTTACTAACTATATTAGAGGATCTAGACCACTAGAGAGGTCTTAGGAGTTACTTTTTATTTTCCGCAAAACCTATTTATATAGGAAAAATAAAAAATTAACTTATAGCTATACAAACTAGCTACCTAGGTAGCCTAACTAAGCACTTTAGTATATAACCCTATTAATAAAATATACTATTAAATCCAGAAAAATTTAAGGATTCAAACAGTATACGTTAGCTTTTTATACGACTACTAGTTACCTAGTTACAGTCAATTTTAGCTTCCCTATAGGGTAACCTAGTTGGCTTAGTCATACAAGCCCGCGGGTTGGTTGTGGGAACAACGCAGGTCATAGCAAACAACGCTGCAAGCAACGCTTGTAACTAACGTTGCAACAACGCAACAAGGCAACTAGTGGGCCTATAAAATAGTGCTATAAATAGCATTATTTTAACAAGTAACTATCCCTATTACCCGCGCGGGTCACCCACCCCTCTATCTGGATTGTTATCCTATTGCTAGAGATAAATTACTCTAGGGCCTTATTTAGCAATGCCTTTATAAAGGCATTAGCTAGGTTATTAGCTTTATTAATCCATTAGATCTTGCAAAGCTTACGGCGCTTATATAATTATTATAAGGCTATAATATTAATTATTAGGCGCTTCTCTTTAGTTATGCTAAGCTTAATAAGGCATTTATATAGGGAGTATAAGTCTATATAGACTATAACTAGGGTTAGAGGGGTATTTAATTAGTTTATAATTAATCCTAGCGTTATAGTAATTACATAAGCTATATTAACTCTAGTAACTATGCTATAGACTTTAGAGGCTAGCACGCTTTATGTAACTCTCTTACTCTTTATTAAGCTAAAGTGCATAATATTACCTATAATTATAAACTCGCTATCCTTATAGTCTTTGTTAGCTAGGATTAGTATATAACTAAGCTATAAAGTGAGGTCTTAGTTATTTACAAAGGACTTATTTATAAAGGCATAGAGCTTTGCTTTAGTAAGGTTAATTAGAATAAACGTAAGGCCTCTCTCTAGGTAGTCTATCTGCCACTAAATCCAATAATTAAGGGCTTTAAGATTCTTAACTATTAGTTCTTAGTGTTATGTAGTAATAGATAGGTTATAGTAGGCTTCTAGTTAGCAAATTAAGGCAATATAGGCGCCTTAAGCCTATTACTTAATATACTTTTACTTTAAGTCTATAAGCAAAATTACTTTAAGTTTACTACTTTACCCCTTTTACTAAAGGGTAATAGCTACATTAGCCACTATTATAATAATTCCCCTATTAAAGGTAAGGGGACTACTCTTAAGAAAGAATTACTTTAGCTTTGCTATAAAGGCTATAGTAGCTAGCTTCTTTTCTTCCTTCTTAGAGAACTCCTTATCTAATAGCCCTAGCGTGTTATTAGTCTGTATGCCTACACATGCGAATTAAGGGCTCTTTTCTATTATTATAAGTAAGCAAGGATTATATATAGAAGTCTTTATCTAAAGCTTCTCTCTATAATGCTTATAATACATTACTCACTAGTGTATTCTAGCCTTTATAATGCTATAGAGAGGCTTAATAACCCTTATAATCATTCCTTTAGGGTGTTAGTTATAGATCTAAACCAAAAGTCTAGCTAGAATAACTCTATTTAATAGCGTTCTTAATTAAACATAGGCTTATATAATATCGCGAATTTATAGGATAAAGTCTTTCTTTATTAGTAAGGGAGCAATCGTAAGGATAAGGCATTAACTAGCCTATTAGATTATTAGGGCTTATGTTAAGATATCTTGCTTTGCCTTATTGCTAAAGCCTTAGATTATAAGCTATAATTTCTTATATAGCTAGCCTATCTTCCCTTTAACCTTATTAATAATATAGGAGTTAAAGATCCTTACGCTACTATACTCCCTTTTATTAAAGACTATAAATTTAAACATACCTTAGTTAATTAAGGCATTAATCTTAGCCTTAGTGAAGAGCTTAAAGGGCTCTCCTAGGGTTATAATTACGCCTTCCTTGCGTAGTCTAATTATAAGGGTAAGGTTAGCTTTCTCCTTAGCTAAGATAAACACATTAGTCTTATTAATAATTACTAGAGGGTTCTTATATAGTCTACCTAGCTATCTCTTTAGGGGAATCTCTAGGGGTCTAGCTACTAGCCCTTCTTAGGCCTCTCTCTTTTCTTTAGCTAGCTAAGGTAAGAGGGCCTTTGCGTTTAGGTCCTCCTAGTAAGGCCTAATAGAGATTAACTAGAAGGCCTTTAGGCCTCTTAGAAGGTTAAGTATATAGGTCTCTCTATTAATTAAAAGGAGGTTATATAGGCCTTACTAACTATTACCTTCTTGCTATACTTATACTAGTAATCTAAGTAGTAGGTTAAGAGTTAATGCTATATCTAGGCTATTCCTTATTATAAGGGCTTTATTAATTTTTTAGATAGCATAGAGGCGCTTAACTTCCTTTATTACCTTTTACATAGTAATTACACGCTATAATATCTCTAGCAAAGGAGAGGATTTGCTTATTATATATAAATATACCTTAAAGACTAGAAGGGTTAAGATAAGGCTATTTAGTCCTACTATATTATTTAGAGCTTTTATAGCTATCTATAGGGCTATAGGCTTAGGGGTTATTAGGCATTCCTATTATATAATATTATAGGCTTTATAAAGTAGCCTATAATATCTCTTAACCTTTCTAATGCTATAATATGCTTTAATTAGGACCTCCTTAACTAAAATTAATATTAATGCCACAAATTAACGGAATTCTTCGCCGCGAAAGTTAGTACTAGCATTAGTAATAACCTAATCTAGGGGTCTAAGGTACATATTAATCTAGCATACTCTTAGAGTTTCCTATATTATTTTAGCTAAGATATCCTTAAGAAATCTCGCTATATTAAAGGCTATAGCTATATCTATGGCATAAAGCATAGGTTAATTTCCGTTAAGATATATAATATTTACTATTACTTTAAAGTTAAAGGTATAGTTATCCTTAAGGGTAAACTTAAAGCAATAGGGGCTATTAGCGTTTATCTAATATTAGTGGCATACCTTTATTATCTCTCTAATAGCTTTAATATTAATCTTATGCCCTAAATTACATAATAGGTTATAGAGCCTTTAGACTAATAGGTAGCTAAATTAATAATATAATTATTATAGTTTTACCTCTATTAGGTAATTACTTATAATTAACGCCTTATTCTATAGTAATAGCATTTACGCGTGCCCCTATTTACGTGCTAGGGGGACCTTAACACTACCTTACTAGAGGATATTCTTAGTAGTAATAAAGTTAATTTTTAATGTAACTATATCCTTAAGGCATAGTAAGAAGGGAGTGTTTATAGGGATTATATAAAAGGTAATATTACTAAAGGGGGTAGGGATATTAACTATTCTAAGGGAGATAATTTCTATACTGCCTCTAAACCTAATTATTACCTTGCTTACTCTTGCCTTATTAAGTTAAAGTTAAGGTATCTTGCCTTATAGCATAAGGAATTATAAGTAACCTACTATTAAGTACTTAGCTACTTTAGTGTTAGGCATAATACCTTAGAAAACCTTTACTAAGTAATAGTCTTTAAGTATAAATATATATAAAGCTTTATTAGAAGCTTTATTACTAAAGAGGCTCTTCTTACTTAGCCTATACCACGTTGCTTAGTTAGTAAGGATTTTAACCGTTTTCTTACTATTAAGCATTACTCCTTACGTAAAGAAGCTTATAGATACTAGGCTATCTTTCCTACTAGTTTTATTCTTAAACCCTATGCTTGCTATATATTAGGCAATATTATTATCTTTAGAAAGCTAGGAGGAAGGGTCTTAACTAGGGGTTTCTTTATACTAAGTAAGGAATAACTTATATAAAGCTTTAGGGGATAGGGAAGAGTTAACTAAGTAGTAGCTCTTATAATATTAGTATGCCTTCTTTTACTTCTCTTTAGGATGCTTTATTAACTAGTATCTTTCCTTACTATATATATAGCACTTCTTTAAGCAAGGGGCTCCCTTAGTACCTTTATATCTCTAGGGAGGGTATTATAACTCTTTACCCTTACTATTATACCTTCTATTAGTCTAGAACTACTCCTAGGGTTTAGTGTTAGTAAGGAATTAACTTTAACCACTAGATTCTTCTATAATTAGGCAAATAGTTATCTAAACCTACTTATAGAATTATTAAAGGCTATTAGGGGGGTTAGTAAGGTAGCTCCTACACTTAGGGATTTTATTATAGGTAGTTATAATTTAATTTTAAAGGGCTTACTCTAATTAACTTATATTAGGGATAGCTCTTTATAATATAAAGAGCTTCTCTATAATCTTATTAAAGCATTTTACCTTTAACTTATTAGGGTTATTATAGATTATTTTCTAGAGGGATATATTATACTACTTAAGGAGATATTTTTGCCTTATATCCTCTATCTTAAACCTTTACTTTATCTTTACTACTAAGGTTATAAGGTCCTAAGGATTCCCTAGCTATAAGAGGTAGTCTAAGTAATACCTAAGGGCTTTCCCTTTTAGTATTACTTCTAGTGTATAACCTAATTACTCTTACTTAATATCTAAGAGTTTGCACTTTCTCCTAAACACTAGGAGCTTTAATTTAAAGATATTATAGTCCTTAGCGCTATATTACTTTTCTAGTGTATATATCTTTATAAAATCTATAATTTGCTTTACTATAGGTTATAAGGGGGTAAGTGTGTTATTAATAGGCATTATCCTTTCTTAGGGAGGGGGAAACTAGTGCTATTAAGCTAGTCCTAGTTCTTAAGGTAAGGGAGGGGGCTATAAAAGAGGTAGTTACTACTAAATTACTAGCGTAATAGCTAGGGAAGGTTAATATAAGGCTTAATAAAGAGGGAAAGTAGTCCTTATAGTTTAGGGTTACTAGAAGCTACCTTTATTAAAGAGATTATTAAGAAAGTCTTTACTTACTATAATCTTTCTTTAGAAGTCTATATACTTCTTATAGGTATTATTTACTTTTTCTTATAACTAGAAGTAAAATTCCTCTTACTTAAGGACTTCTTAAAGGTTTATAATAATAGTTATAGTCTAGTTAATTATTATATACACCCTATTAGTTATAAGGTAGTTATAGAGGTGCTTTGCTACTAGGGCTAGTGCTCTTTAAAGTGTTTAGGGTATTTACTTATAGAAGTCTTTAATAAACTCTATAAAGAGGGTTTTTCTAGTTACCTTTCTTACTTTATAATCCTTTACTTTAGTAAGGATATAGGCTATAAGGGTTTCTAGTGTGTTATCTTTATTAATATTAAATCCTTTAATCTTATAGAGTGATTTCTCTATAATATAATAGTGTAAGGTCTAAGGGATATAGAGAAAGGGAATTATACTAGGTTTTCTCTCTAGTTACCCTTTATAAGCTTCTAAGAAAGTGTCTCTTACTTATAAGCTATTATAACTTACTAGGACTTATATTTACTCCTTCTTATTAACTATTATAACTTATAGGCTTTAGAGAAGATAGAATAGGAAAAAGGGATAATAAATTTTAGGTAAGGAGGTGTGTAAAGGATTATAAGCTTAGTAGTTAGCTTTATTACGTAATAGAATACACTAAGGAGAAGAATAATAGAATAGGATAAGCTACTAAAGTTAAACTCTTCTTTAAGGTTTAGGCTTCTATCTATTATATTAAGAAAAATAATAGGATAGGTAAGCTACTAGAGTTAAACTCTTCTTTTAAGATAATAGGCTTCTTCCTTAGCACTCTTAGGGATCTTATAGTAATATATACACTACTTCTATAAGAATCTCTTTTATAAAAGACCTTGCTAATCTACAGTTAGCATAATCTATAAGAGAGTGGTTAGCACTTATAAGTTAGATTGTAGTTATTATAATTTGTAAGAGAGTAGTTAGCACTTGCAAATTAAAAGTGGTTACCTAGGGGTTAACCACTAATTAGTGTTAGTTTCGCAGGGATTAATAACACGTACGCAAAGCCTTAAGAATAGTATTATTATTAATAATCTATTCTAGGCTTATTATTCTATATAACCTAAGAAGAGAAAGGAAGCAAAAGAGAGGGCTTTCGCGAGGGATAATAGCTGCCTATTATAGGTCACGTGACGCTAGCCCTGCCTTATCACAGGGCCCGCTTACGGGCCAAAAGTGGGGCCCGCGCGCGCGCGCGCGGACTAACCCTCTTCCGGTCGCAATTGCGGCTGTCAAGCGCGATTGATATCGTGTTGTTCTAACACTTCTTTTAATTAATATTATATATTAATAGTTATATTAAAGAGAGAGTTTCTAGTGTTAGAATAACATAATATTAATTGCGCTTAATAGCTGTAATTGTGACTAGAACAGGGTTAGCCTGCGCGCGCGCGCGCGGGCCTTACTTCTACCCTATAAGCAAGCCTTGTAATAAGGCAGGGCTAGCGTTACGTAACCTATAATAGGTAGCTATTATCCCTCGCAAAAGCCCTCTCTTTTGCTTCCTTTTTCTCTTCTTAGAGGATATAGAATAACAAGCCTAGAATAGATTATTAATAATAATACTATTCTCGAGGCTTCGCGTACGCGTTATCAATCCCTGCGGAACCAACACCTAGTCTTATTACTATAAAATAGTACTAAAATGATTAAGGTAAAGTGTTGGAACAACACGATATCAATCGCGCTTGACAGCCGCAATTGCGACCGGAAGAGGGTTAGCCCGCGCGCGCGCGCAGGCCCCACTTCCGCCCCGCAAGCGAGCCCTATAATAAGGTAGGGCTAGCGTCACGTGGGGTCACGTGACCTATAACAGGCAGCTATTATCCCTCGCGAAAGCCCTCTCTTTTGCTTCCCTTTTCTCTTCTTAGATATATAGAATAATAAGCCTAGAATAGATTATTAATAACAATACTATTCTTAAGGCTTCGCGTACGCGTAATTAATCCCTGCGAAACTAACACTAATTAGTGGTTAACCCCTAGGTAACCACTTTCTTATAAATTGCAATAACTATAATCCAACTTACAAGTGCTAACCACTCTCTTACAGATTATGCTAACCGCAGATTAGCAAGGTCTTTACAAAAGAGATTCTTATAGAAGCAGTGCATATATTACTATAAGATCCCTAAGAGTGCTAAGGAAAAAGCCTATTATCTTAAAGAAGAGTTTAACTCTAGTAGCTTGCTTATCCTATTATTTTTCTTAATATAATAAATAAAAGCCTAAACCTTAAAAAAGAGTTTAACTCTAGTAGCTTATTCTATCCTATTATTCTTCTCCTTAGTGCGTTCTATTACATAATAAAGCTAACCACTAAGCTTATAATTCTTTATATATCTCCTTACCTAAAGTTTATTATCCCTCTTTCCTATTCTATCTTCTCTAAAGCCTATAAGTTATAATATTTAATAAGAAGGAGCAAATATAAGTCCTAGTAAGTTATAATAGCTTATAAGTAAGAGACACTTTCTTAAAAGCTTATAAAGGGTAACTAAAGAGAAAACCTAGTATAATTCCCTTCCTTTATATCCCTTAGACCTTATACTATTATATTATAGAGGAATTACTCTATAAGATTAAAGGATTTAATATTAATAAGGATAACACGCCTAAAACCCTTATAGCCTATATCCTTACTAAAGTAAAGGATTATAAAGCAAGAAAGGTAACTAAAAGAACCCTTTTTATAGAGTTTATTAAAGACTTTTATAAGTAAACACCCTAAATACTTTAAAGAGCACTAGCCTTAGTAGTAAAGCACCTCTATAACTATCTTATAACTAATAGGGTATATATAATAATTAACTAGACTATAACTATTATTATAAACCTTTAAGAAGTCCTTAAGTAAGAGGAATTTCACTTCTAGTTATAAGAAGAAGTAGATAATGCCTATAAGAAGTATATAGACTTCTAAAGAAAGATTATAGTAAGTAAAGACTTCCTTAATAACCTCTTTAATAAAGGTAGCTTCTAGTAACCCTAAACTATAAGGACTACCTTCTCTCTTTATTAAGCCTTATATTAACCTTCCCTAGCTATTACACTAGTAATTTAGTAGTAACTACCTTTTCTATAGCCCCCTCCCTTACCTTAAGAACTAGAACTAGCTTAATAGCACTAGTTTCCCTCTCCTTAAGAAAGGATAATACCTATTAATAACACACTTACCCCCTTATAACCTATAGTAAAGCAAATTATAGACCTTATAAAGATATATACACTAGAAAAGCAATATAGCACTAAGGACTATAATATCTTTAAATTAAAGCTTCTAGTGTTTAGAAGGAAGTGTAAGCTCTTAGATATTAAGCAAGAGTAATTAGGTTATATACTAGAAGTAATACTAAAAGGGAAAGCCCTTAGGTATTACTTAGACTACCTCTTATAGCTAGGGAATCCCTAGGACCTTATAACCTTAGTAGCTAAGATAAAGTAAAGGTTTAAGATAGAGAATATAAGGTAAAAATACCTCCTTAAGTAGCATAATATATCCCTCTAAAAGATAATCTATAATAACCCTAATAAGTTAAAGGTAAAATACTTTAATAAGATTATAAAGAGGCTCTTTATATTATAAAGAGCTATCCCTAATATAAGTTAATTAGAGCAAGCCCTTTAAAATTAAATTATAACTACCTATAATAAAATCCCTAAGTATAGGAGCTACCTTACTAACCCCCCTAATAGCCTTTAATAATTCTATAAGCAGGTTTAGATAACTATTTACCTAATTATAGAAGAATCTAGTAGTTAAAGTTAATTCCTTACTAATGCTAAACCCTAGGAGTAGTTCTAGACTAATAAAAGGTATAATAATAAGGGCAAAGAGTTATAATACCCTCCCTAGAGGTATAAAGGTACTAAGGGAGCCCCTTACTTAAAGAAGTGCTATATATATAGTAAGGAAAGATACTAGTTAATAAAGCATCCTAAAGAGAAGTAAAAGAAAGCATACTAATATTATAAAAGCTACTATATAGTTAACTCTTCCCTATTCCCTAAAGCTTTATATAAGTTATTCCTTGCTTAGTATAAAGGAACCCCTAGTTAAGACCCTTCCTCCTAGCCTTCTAAAGATAATAATATTACCTAATATATAGTAAGCATAGGGTTTAATAATAAAACTAGTAGGAAAGATAGCCTAGTGCCTATAAGCTTCTTTATATAAGGAGCAATGCTTAATAGCAAGAAAATAGTTAAAATCCTTACTAACTAAGTAATATAGTATAGGCTAAGTAAGAAGAGCCCCTTTAGTAATAAAGCTTTTAATAAAGCTTTATATATATTTATACTTAAAGACTATTACTTAACTAAGGTATTCTAAGGTATTATGCCTAACACTAGAGTAGCTAAGTACTTAATAGTAAGTTACTTATAATTCCTTACGTTATAAGGCAAGATGCCTTAGATTTAACTTAATAAGGCAAGAGTAAGCAAGGTAATAATTAGGTTTAGAGGTAGCATAGAAATTACTTCCCTTAGAATAGTTAATATCCCTACCCCCTTTAGTAGCATTACTTTCTATGTAATACTTATAAACACTCCTTTCTTACTATACCTTAAGGATATAGTTATATTAAAAATTAACTTTATTACTACTAAGAATATCCTCTAGTAAGGTAGTGTTAAGGTCCCCCTAGCATGTAAATAGGGGTATATATAAATGCTATTGCTATAGAATAAGGCATTAATTATAAGTAACTACCTAATAGAGGTAAAACTATAATAATTACATTATTAATTTAGCTACCTATTAGTCTAAAGGCTCTATAACCTATTATGTAATTTAGGGCATAAGATTAATATTAAAGCTATTAAAGAGATAATAAAAGTATACTACTAATATTAGATAAACGCAAATAGCCCCTATTGCTTTAAGTTTACCCTTAAGGATAACTATACCTTTAACTTTAAAGTAATAGTAAATATTATATATCTTAATAGAAATTAACCCACGCTTTATGCTATAGATATAGCTATAGCTTTTAATATAATAAGATTCCTTAAGGATATCTTAGCTAAAATAATATAGGAAGCTCTAAGAGTATGCTAGATTAATACATACCTTAGACCCTTAGATTAGGTTATTACTAATACTAGCACTAACTTCTATAGCAAAGAATTCTGTTAATTCGCGGTATTAATATTAATTTCTATTAAGAAGGTTCTAATTAAAGCACACTATAGTATTAGAAAGGTTAAGAGATATTATAGGCTACTTTATAAAGCCTATAATATTATATAATAGGAATGCCTAATAACCCCTAAGCCTATAGCCCTATAGATAGCTATAAAAGCTCTTAATAATATAGTAGGACTAAATAGCCTTATTCTAACCCTTTTAGTCTTTAGGGCATATCTATATATAATAAGCGAATCCCCTCCTTTGCTAGAGATATTATAGTATGTAATTACTATGCAAAAGGTAATAAAAGAAATTAAATGCCTCTATGCTATCTAGAAGATTAATAAAGCCCTTATAATAAGGAATAGCCTAGATATAGCATTAACCCTTAGCCTACTGCTTAGATTACTAGTATAAGTATAGTAAGAAGGCAATAGCTAGTAAGGCCTATATAACCTCCTTTTAATTAATAAAGAGACCTATATACTTAACCTTCTAAGAGGCCTAAAGGCCTTCTAGTTAACCTCTATTAGGCCTTACTAGGAGAACCTAAACGCAAAGGCCCTCTTACCTTAGCTAGCTAAAGAAAAGAGAGAGGCCTAAGAGAGGCTAGTGGCTAGACCCCTAGAGGTCCCCCTAAAGAGATAGCTAGGCAAACTACGTAAGAACCCTCTAGTAATTATTAACAAGACTAATGTGTTTATCTTAGCTAAGGAGGAAGCTAACCTTACCCTTATAATTAGACTATATAAGGAAGGCGTAATTATAACCCTAGGAGAGCCCTTTAAGCTCTTTACTAAGACTAAAATTAATGCCTTAATTAACTAAGGCATGTTTGAATTTATAGTCTTTAATAAAAGGGAGTATAGTAATGTAAGGATCTTTAACTCCTATATTATTAATAAGGTTAAAGGGAAGATAGGCTAGCTATATAAGAAATTATAGCTTATAATCTAAGGCTTTAGTAATAAGGTAAAGCAAGATATCTTAACACAAGCCCTAATAATCTAATAGGCTAGTTAACGCCTTATTTTTATAATTACTCCCTTACTAATAAAGAAAGACTTTATCCTATAGATTTGCAATATTACGTAAGCCTATGTTTAATTAAGAATGCTATTTATTGAAAATGGGAAGGGAATCTAGCTAGAGGGATAGGAAGACCTCCCTACTAGATTCTGTTAAAATAATGCTATTTATAGCACTATTTTATAGGCCCACTAGTTGCCTTGTTGCGTTGTTGCAACGTTAGTTACGAGCGTTGCTTGCAGCGTTATTTGCTGTGACCTGCGTTGTTCCTATAACTAACCCGCGGGCTTGTATGACTAAGCTAACTAGGTTACCCTATAGGGAAGCTAAAATCAACTGTAACTAGGTAACTAGTAGTTATATAAAAGGCTGACGTATACTGTTTAAATCCTTGAATTTTTCTGGATTTAATGGTATATTTTATTAATAGGGTTATATACTAAAGTGCTTAGTTAGGCTACCTAGGTAGCTAGTTTGTATAGCTGTGAGTTGATTTTTTATTTTTCCTATATAAATAGGTTTTGCGGAAAATAAAAAGTAGCTCCTAAGACCTCTCTAGCGGTCTAAATCCTTTAATATAGTTAGTAGGTCTATAAGGGGACTAGAAATCCTCTTATTGCTTATTAGACTATCTATACTAGCTAGGAATTAACTATATTTAACTATTAAAGCTCTCTATCTTGTAAAATACGCTATAATCTAGTGAATCTAGAAGCCGCCGCATTAGAATCTAGTAGGGAGGTCTTCCTATCCCTCTAGCTAGATTCCCTTCCTATTTTTAATAGGTTATAAGCCTAGAAGGCCTATAGATTACTATATTACTACGTTATTCTACTGCGATTACTGCTTAATTTTAGGTATAGTTACTACCTACTATACCTATAGGCTTTTAAGATTATAAAGGAAACCACTAGAATTTAAAGCTCTTTATTTACTAGCGCTACGCATTGCAACATTAGACCTTTAGTGTTAAAAATTAACTATAGCCACAACCCGTAACCACTATATTATAACCTATAACTACCTAGTTATAACTATAACCTTTTTAGTAATCCTATTTACTACTATAACTATTATATTTAATATTATTTATAATAGTAAATACGCTATATCCTTTAAAATTATTAGATATCTAGTATATCTATACTAGGCTTTTTAACCTATTATATTACGTTACACGCACTATACATTATGTTACGTTGCGTTATAGCTTCTGTAATACCTATTATTTATAATTCCTATCCTTAGTGTTAAGAAAATTTTCTTAGAGACCCCTCTCTACTATTTTTCTACCTGCGCATACTAAAGACCCACTTTTTAGACCTAAGGGCTGCCCTCTTAAATAGCCCCGCCACATAATTTACGTACATAACTAGATTATAATATAAGCAATTTCTAACGCGTGTTATTTATAATAGGAACAAATTTAGAGCTTTTATATAGGGATTCTTTTCCTTTTTTAGGGACTTTTAGAAGATAGCACCACCTAGTTATAAGGGTAAGGCCCTTGCTATAGGGTCTTCTAGCCCCCCTAGGGACCCTAGTAGGATAGATATAGAAGGTTAACTAGCTGTTTAGGCTAGTGCTCTATAGCTATAGATACAGAGCTAAATTAAATAATAAGGCAAGACCTTATCTAATTTTATTAGGCATAGCAAGGAAAATTGTATTAAAAATAAGGCTAGCATTAATAATCTACTAGAGAAATTAACGTAAACTATAACTATTATATAAGGTCTTTAGGCTTCTAATAGACCTAAGGAAGAAAATACTAAGGTTTTAGAAGAAGACCTAATAGCTACTACTTCTACAAGCGTACCTTCTAGTAACTTATAAGCTACCTTTAATATAGGTGCTATAAAGGAACTAAATAAGAAGGTTTACTTTATTCTAGAGGGAGCTAAGCTAAAAGGCCCTGAAAATTATAATTAGTGAAAGCAAGCCCTAAGCATATAATTTAGAGCCCTAGGATTACCTAAATTTATAGATAATCTAAGCCTAGTAGGCTATCTAGCTAACTATAATTAAGCTATTCTTTTAATAATATTAAGAGATAGTTATTAACTAGGACCATAGGCTACTATATATTAGCAAAAATCCCCTAAAGAAGCCTATAAAGTCCTTATTAGGTAGTATTTATAAAGTGCTAAAATCTAGTGTAGTACACTATACGCTAGCTACTATTCCCTAAACTTTTCAAGTTATAAGGGATCTTTAGAGGCTTTTAATGCTAATTTTAATAATTTACTAGCTAGACTATAACTTTGTAGTGTAGAGATCGCCCCTATTAATTAAGTAAATTATTATATTAATGTATTAAAGCAGACCTTTCCTAGTTAGGCTAAGAGATAAAGATTTACTATTAGAGCTTCTAGGGCATAAGGACTGCCTATAAATACCCTAAATTTATAGTTCCTTATAGCAGATTTATTAGAAGAATAGAGGGATAAAACCTCCCTTATAGCTAAAGCACTTAGTTATAAGGCTTCTAATAATAAGGGAAATTCTAAGGACTAGGAAAAGAAGTCTTCTAACCCTAACCCTAAGAAGGACTCTAATGCCACTAAAGAGCAGGATAAGAAGGATTTAAATCCTTCTAAAGCCTCTAAAAAGAAGCAGAAGAAGAAAAACAGTAGCAATAGGGAAAAATAGAAAGGAAAAGAAGCTGCTTTTGCTTTAGGCTACACCCTAGCCATAGGATACGTTAAAGAATTAGATTCTAATAAATCTAGCAGTGATAATAGTAGTGATTCTAAGTCTAACTTAGATACCTCTAGTACCACTAGTAACACTACTAGCAAGCCTACTTTTAGCTACTCTAATAATATAGTTAAAAACTCCCTTTTATATAATACAGGTTCTTCCTATTACATTTGTAATAATAGGGCTTCTTTTAGGGACTTTAAACCTCTAAAGAAAGGTAAAACTAGCGCTATAATTACAGTAGGAGGACCTATTTATCCTAAAGGAAGAGGCATAGCTATTTTTAATATTCTAGTCAAGAAAAATCCACTAGAATATAGGCCTTTAGCTTTACTAGATACCCTATATTTCCTAGGCATAGATACTAACCTAGTTAGTGGGTTATCTCACTATCTAAAGGGAGGTTATCTAGCTAAAGACTAGCTATTCCTAGCTAATAAAAGCCCCTATAGGTTACTAGAACCTGCTAAACATGGCTTTTTTCTATAGATTAAGGGGTAACCTACTCCTATAATCTATAAGCATTTAACCCACCTCTCCTTTATAGGCTCTTAGTATTACAACTAATAACGATAACTAAGAGCTTATAAGACTAAATTAGGGTTTTCCTACCCTATAGAGGTTCAAATTCCGTAACTAGCTTTTAATCCTAAGGAATATTAACGAATCAAAAAGCTAGAAGACAATGATTTAGTAGATTTAGCCCTATGTCCCACTGAAGCTCCTCCTAGTCAGGTATCTTCTATAAGGGGTTTAGAAGGTCTATACCCTAATGACTTAGGTGATAATAGTAGCCGTCTACTGCCCCCAGAGGCCTGTGATTCTTAAGAGGCCTAGCAACAGAGGGAGCTAGGGGATAATAGCCCTAAAAAGCTAGATTCTAGTTATAAGAAGTTACTAGATTTAGCCCTTCTTTAGCATATTTAATTAGGCTATATAGGCCTCCCTTTACTAAAGAAATCATTGAAATTAGCTAAAGGGATCCCTGATTTTTCCGCTATTAAAGAAAAGGATTTTAACTACATAGCCTATATGTAATCTAAAGCTATTAGAAGACTAACTAAACAACCTTTTTAGGACCCCCCTAGAGTTCTAGATATTTTAGAGGGAGATACGGTTAAAATTAAACCTATACTGCATAATAAGAAGGCCACAGTCCTTATACTTATTAATTAAAGATCCTAGTATAAATAGTGCTTTTTATTAGCTAATAAAGAAGGTTTAACCCTTTCTTTAGCTATTAAGGGCTTCTTTAGGGCCCTAAAAAATCAATATAACGCGTATCCTAGGCACCTTCACTTTAACGGAGGTACTGAAATTAATAACGAACTTTAGTTATAGTTATCTTCTAAGGGAATTTGCTTTAGCACCTCTTACCCCTATATTCACGAATAGAATAGGCTAGTTAAGAGGGCTATTAGGGTTATCCTTAACTAGCTTAGGGCTACACTTTAGTGGTCTAAGCTACCCTTATATCTATAGTCTTATATCCTTCTAGCTATAGTAGAATTAGTTAATATTATAGCTAATACAACTAAACCTTTAACCCCTAAGTAGCTATTTCTAGCTAATTCAGAGCCTAAGACTTCCTATAAGCCTAACTTCTTAAAAATTAGGGCTATAGGGTCTTATTATAAGGTCCTAATACCTCTAGAGCAAAGATCTAAGCTTTAAAAGCTAGCCCCTAGGACTATTCCTAGTTAGTTACTAGCTACTCTAGGTTTTACTATTTATCTTATTTATATTCCCTCTAAAAGGTTAGTTATAAAGACTAGCTTTATTAAAATTATAGAGGATATAGGCTCTATAAGGTCCCCTAAGCCTTTAGGGACTAATCCTTTAGAGGGAGAAACTAATATCTTATAAGATAATCTAGAAGTTTAGGATAGTTACCTAAAGCCTAAAAGTCTAGCGCCCGCAGCGCTCGCAGCGCCCGTAGTGCCTATAATAACAGCCCCTAGGGTGACTAATATAGCGCCCGCGACAACGCCTATAGCGCCTATAACGCCTCTAGCGCTACCCCTAGAGAGCCCTAGCTCTAGCGCCCCTAATAAGGGTGCTATTAAAAAACCGTTTTTAGATTTAGATTCTTTAATTAATTCTAATTCTATAGATATTAATGATTTTAATATATCTTTATACGTTAAGGAGATATGCTTTAAGGCATAATAAAGGGCTAAATTATCCACTAAAAATAACAATTTAGATACCCCTAAGACTTAGAAACAAGCTTTAAAAAGCAAGGATAGTTAAAAATAGATAGATATAACTTTTAATGAATTTAAATAGCTTCTAGCTACTAGAACCTTTAAATTTATAGGGATAGACTAAATTCCTAAGGGCTAGAGGGTTCTAAAGAATAGGCTTATTTATAAGCTTAAAAAGGATAAAGAAAATAATCCTCTAAAATATAAGGCCTAACTCGTTGCTAAGGGTTTTATGCAGATAGAAGGTTAAGATTATATTAAAACCTACGCTATAACTAGTATTCCCCCTAGTTAGCGGATTTTACTAGCCCTAGCGGCTTATAATAACTAGGAAGTTAAATAGGTTAATTTTATAGGGGCCTTTCTAAATAGTTTACTAAAGGAATCTATCTATATGCAAATACCTAATAGATTTACTAAGTTTGCTAAGTCTTTTACACCTAAAGTAGCTAAGTTACTTAAGAAGTATAGCTATAAACCCTCTTAAAAGCAGGTTATTTTCCTACAAAAAGCTTTATATAGATTAAAACAAAGCTCTAGAGAGTAGCAGTAGGTTTTAAAAGACCTTCTTTAGAAGCTAGGCTTTTAACCCCTTATATCTAACCTAGCCGTCTTCTTTAACCTAACTACATCTACATATATAGTGACTTATGTGAATAACTGCCTTCTAATAGGACCGGATCTAGCTTATATTAATAGGCTAAAGAAGCTACTTTATAAAGCTTATTCTATAGAAGACTATAGGCTAGTAGAATTTTTCCTAGGCGTTTAAATCACTAGAAATCAAAAGAAAGGGACCCTAACTATCCACTAGTCCTAGTACATTTCTAAAGCCCTAGAAAGATTTAATATAAAGGATGCTAGACCTATTAAAATTCCTCTATAACTAGGAATTATAAAGCAAGTAGACTACCTAACTAAACCTCTTTCCCCCCCTAATCATAAGCTATATTAGAGTATTATAGGGACTATTATATACCTAATGCTCCTTATAAGACCTAATATTGCCTTTCTAGTTTAGTGGCTTTCTATAGCGCTAGCTAAGCCGTTTATAGAGCATCTTAATGCTTCTAAACACCTACTTAGGTACCTTTTAGGCTCTATAGGTTATTCTATAACTTATAGAAGGTCTAAATCTGCTATTATAGCTTCTATAACCCTTATTAGCTTCTGTGATAGTGACTTCGCGGGTAATAAGTCCTCTAAATTAACCTATGCTTATCTCTATAAGCTAGCTAAAGGACCTATTAGCTAGAAATCAAAGAAAGTAACTATAATAGCTTTATTTATATTAGAGGCTAAATCTAATGCCTTATGTAAAGCTATTAGGAAGCTAGAGTGGCTTTATAGTCTCTTTAAAGAGATAAAGCTACCTATAGCACCTTTAGTACTAATTTTTAGTAATAACTAAGGCGCTATTATAACCGCTAATAACCCTGCTCTTTATAGCAAAATAAAGCATACCCTGCTAAAATTTAACTATACTAGAGAAAAGGTATAGAAGGGTATAGCTAAGGTTATCTACATTAACACTAAAGAGATGCCTATAGATAGTTTAACTAAGCCCCTGCCTAATAATAAATTTCAACAATTTATCTAACTATTAGGTCTTACGAATACAAAGGCCTAGTTTAAAATTAACTAAAAAGTCGAAAAACCGAAAAATCAACAAAAACACTAGAATTACGCCTAAAAGTTATCAATTTTACTGTTTTTAGTCTAAAAAGTTATTAGATTTATTATTAGATTTATAATTAACTTAGATATCTATTAAAGAGCTAAGTCTAGGTATTAAATTAGTTACCTTGTACTTTTCTAGAGGGAGTGTTAAAATAATGCTATTTATAGCACTATTTTATAGGCCCACTAGTTGCCTTGTTGCGTTATTGTAACGTTGGTTACAAGCGTTGCTTGCAGCGTTGTTTGCTGTGACCTGCGTTATTCCTATAACTAACCCGTGGGCTTGTATGACTAAGCCAACTAGGTTACCCTATAGGGAAGCTAAAATTGACTGTAACTAGGTAACTAGTAGTTATATAAAAGGCTAACGTATACTATTTAAATCCTTGAATTTTTCTGGATTTAATGGTATATTTTATTAATAGGGTTGTATACTAAAGTGCTTAGTTAGGCTACCTAGGTAGCTAGTTTGTATGGCTATAAGTTGATTTTTTATTTTTCCTATATAAATAGGTTTTGCGGAAAATAAAAAGTAGCTCCTAAGACCTCTCTAGCGGTCTAGATCCTCTAATACGGTTAGTAGGTCTATGAGAGGACTAGAAATCCTCTCATTGCTTGTCAGACTATCCGTTAGCTAGGAATTAACTGTATTTAACTATCAAAAGCTCCTAATCTTAAAGAATAAGCTATAATCTAGTGAATCTAGAAGCCACTGCGTTAGAATCTACTAGGGAGGTCTTCCTATCCCTCTAGTTAGATTCCCTTCCCATTTTTAATAGATTCTAATGCGGCGGCTTCTAGATTCACTAGATTATAGCGTATTCTGCAAGATAGAGAGCTTTAATGGTTAAATATAGTTGATTCCTAGCTAGTACGGACAGTCTAACAAGCAATGAGAGGATTTCTAGTCCCCTTATAGACCTACTAACTGTATTAGAGGATCTAGACCGCTAGAGAGGTCTTAGGAGCTACTTTTTATTTTCCGCAAAACCTATTTGTATAGGAAAAATAAAAAATCAACTTATAGCTATATAAACTAGCTACCTAGGTGGCCTAACTAAGCACTTTAGTATATAACCCTATTAATAGAATATACTATTAAATCCAGAAAAATTCAAGGATTTAAATAGTATACGTTAGCCTTTTATATAACTACTAGTTACCTAGTTACAGTCAATTTTAGCTTCCCTATAGGGTAACCTAGTTGGCTTAGTCATACAAGCCCACGGGTTAGTTATAGGAATAACGCAGGTCACAGCAAACAACGCTGCAAGCAACGCTTGTAACCAACGTTACAATAACGCAACAAGGCAACTAGTGGGCCTATAAAATAGTGCTATAAATAGCATTATTTTAACACTCCCTCTAGAAAAGTATAAGGTAACTAATTCAATACCTAGACTTAGCTCTTTAATAGATATCTAAGTTAATTATAAATCTAATAACTTTTTAGACTAAAAACAGTAAAATCAATAACTTTTAGGCGTAATTCTAGTGTTTTTGTTAATTTTTCGGTTTTTTGACTTTTTAGTTGATTTTAAACTAGGCCTTTGTATTTGTAAGACCTAATAGTTGGATAAATTATTAAAATTTATTATTAGGCAGGGGCTTAGTTAAACTATTTGCAGGCATCTCTTTAGTGTTAATATAGATAACCTTAGCTATACCCTTCTGTACCTTTTCTCTAGTATAGTTAAATTTTAGCAGGGTATGCTTTATTCTGCTATAAAGAGCAGGGTTATTAGCAGTTGTAATAGCGCCTTAGTTATCACTAAAAATTAGTACTAGAGGTGCTATAGGTAGCTTTATCTCTTTAAAAAGACTATAAAGCCACTCTAGCTCCCTAATAGCTTCACATAAGGCATTAGATTTAGCCTCTAATGTAAATAAAGCTATTATAGTTGCTTTCTTTGATTTCTAGCTAATAGGTCCTTTAGCTAGCTTATAGAGATAAGCATAGGTTAATTTAGAGGACTTATCACCTGCGAAGTCGCTATCACAGAAGCTAATAAGGGTTGCAGAAGCTATAATAGCAGATTTAGACCTTCTATAAGTTATAGAATAACCTATAGAGCCTAAAAGGTACCTAAGTAGGTGTTTAGAAGCATTAAGATACTCTATAAATAGCTTAGCTAGCGCTGTGGAAAGCCACTAAACCAGAAAGGTAATATTAGGTCTTATAAGGAGCATTAGGTATATAATAGTCCCTATAATACTCTAATATAGCTTGTGATTAGGGGGGGAAAGAGGTTTAGTTAGGTGGTTTACCTACTTTATAATTCCTAGTTATAGAGGAATTTTAATAAGTCTAGCATCCTTTATATTAAATCTTTCTAGGGCTTTAGAAATATACTAGGACTAGTGGATAGTTAGGGTCCCTTTCTTTTGATTTCTAGTGATTTAAATGCCTAGGAAAAATTCTACTAGCCCACAGTCTTCTATAGGATAAGCTTTATAAAGTAGCTTCTTTAGCCTATTAATATAAGCTAGATCCGGTTCTATTAGAAGGCAGTTATTCACATAAGTCGCTATATATATAAATGTAGTTAGGTTAAAGAAGACAGCTAGGTTAGATATAAGGGGTTAAAAACCTAGCTTCTAAAGAAGGTCTTTTAAAACCTGCTGCCACTCTCTAGAGCTTTGTTTTAATCTATATAAAGCTTTTTATAGGAAAATAACCTACTTTTAAGAGGGTTTGTAGCTATACTTCTTAAGTAACTTAGCTACTTTAGGTATAGAAGACTTAGTAAACTTAGTAAATCCATTAGGTATTTGCATATAGATAGATTCCTTTAGTGGACCATTTAGAAAGGCCCCTATAAAATCAACCTGTTTAACTTCCTAGTTATTATAAGCCGCTAGGGCTAGTAAAATCCGCTAACTAGGGGGAATGCTAGTTATAGCGTAGGTTTTAATATAATCTTAACCTTCTATCTACATAAAACCCTTAGTAATAAGTTAGGCCTTGTATTTTAGAGAATTATTTTCTTTATCCTTTTTAAGCTTATAAATAAGCCTATTCTTTAGAACCCTCTAGCCCTTAGGAATTTAGTCTATCCCTATAAATTTAAAGGTTCTAGTAGCTAGAAGCTATTTAAATTCATTAAAAGTTATATCTATCTATTTTTAACTATCCTTGCTTTTTAAAGCTTATTTCTAGGTCTTAGGGGTATCTAAATAGTTGTTTTTAGTAGATAATTTAGCCCTTTATTATGCCTTAAAGCATATCTCCTTAACGTATAAAGATATATTAAAATTATTAATATCTATAGAATTAGAATTAATTAAAGAATCTAAATCTAAAAACGGTTTTTTAATAGCACCCTTATTAGGGGCGCTAGAGCTAGGGCTCTCTAGGGGTAGCGCTAGAGGCATTGCAGGCGCTATAGGCGTTATCGCGGGCGCTGTATTAGTTGCCCTAGGGGCTGTTATTACAGGCGCTGCGGGCGCTATGGGCGCTGCGGGCGCTAGAATTTTAGGCTTTAGGTAACTATTCTAAACTTCTAGATTATCTTGTAAGATATTAGTTTCTCCCTCTAAAGGATTAGTCCCTAAAGGCTTAGGGGACCTTATAGAGCCTATATCCTCTATAATTTTAATAAAGCTAGTCTTTATAACTAACCTTTTAGAGGGAATATAAATAAGATAAATAGTAAAACCTAGAGTAGCTAGTAACTAACTAGGAATAGTCCTAGGGGCTAGCTTTTAAAGCTTAGATCTTTGCTCCAGAGGTATTAGGACCTTATAATAAGACCCTATAGCCCTAATTTTTAAGAAGTTAGGCTTATAGGAAGTCTTAGGCTCTAAATTAGCTAGAAATAGCTGCTTAGGGGTTAAAGGTTTAGTTATATTAGCTGTAATGTTAACTAATTTCACTATAGCTAGAAGGATATAAGACTATAGATATAAGGGTAGCTTAGACCACTAAAGTGTAGCCCTAAGCTAGTTAAGGATAACCCTAATAGCCCTCTTAACTAGCCTATTCTATTTGTAAATATAGGGGCAAGAGGTGCTAAAGCAAATTCCCTTAGAAGATAACTATAACTAAAGTTTGTTATTAATTTCAGTACCTCTGTTAAAGTGAAGGTGCCTAGGATACGCGTTATATTGATTTTTTAGGGCCCTAAAGAAGCCCTTAATAGCTAAAGAAAGGGTTAAACCTTCTTTATTAGCTAATAAAAAGCACCATTTATACCAGGATTTTTAATTAATAAGTATAAGGACTATGGCCTTCTTATTATATAGTATAGGTTTAATTTTAACTATATCTCCCTCTAAAATATCTAGAACTCTAGGGGGGTCCTAAATAGGTTGTTTAGTTAGTCTTCTAATAGCTTTAGATTGCATATAGGCTATGTAGTTAAAATCCTTTTCTTTAATAGCGGAAAAATCAGGGATCCCTTTAGCTAATTTCAATGATTTCTTTAGTAAAGGGAGGCCTATGTGGCCTAATTGAATATGCCAAAGAAGGGCTAAATCTAGTAACTTCTTGTAACTAGAATCTAGCTTTTTAGGGCTATTATCCCCTAGCTCCCTCTGTTGCTAGGCCTCTTAAGAATCACAGGCCTCTAGGGGCAGTAGACAGCCACTATCGTCACCTAAGTCATTAGGGTATGGACCTTCTAAACCCCTTGTAGAAGATGCCTAGCTAGGAGCTTTAGTGGGATATAGGGCTAAATCATCGTCTTCTAGCTCTTTAATTCGTTAATATTCCTCGGGATTAAAAGCTAGTTACGGAATTTAAACCTCTATAGGGTAGGAAAACCCTAATTTAGTCTTATAAGCTCTTGGTTATTATTGTTAGTTGCAATACTAAGAGCCTATAAAGGAGAGGTGGGTTAAATGCTTATAGATTATAGGAGTAGGTTACCCCTTAATCTGTAGAAAAAAGCCGTGTTTAGCAGGTTCTAGTAACCTATAGGGGCTTTTATTAGCTAGGAATAGCTAGTCTTTAGCTAGATAACCTCCCTTTAGATAGTAAGATAACCCACTAACTAGGTTAGTATCTATGCCTAGGAAATATAGGGCATTTAGCAAAGCTAAAGGCCTATATTCTAGTGGATTTTTCTTAACTAGAACATTAAAAACAGCTATGCCTCTTCCTTTAGGATAAATAGGTCCTCCTGCTATAATTATAGCGCTAGTTTTACCTTTCTTTAGAGGTTTAAAGTCCCTAAAAGAAGCCCTATTATTACAAATGTAATAGGAAGAACCCGTATTATATAAAAGGGAGTTTTTAACTATATTATTAGAGTAGCTAAAAGTAGGCTTGCTAGTAGTGTTACTAGTGGTACTAGAGGTATCCGAGTTAGACTTAGAATCACTACTATTATTACTACTAGATTTATTAGCATCTAATTCTTTAATATATCCCATAGCTAGGGTGTAGCCTAAAGCAAAAGCAGCTTCTTTTCCTTTCTGTTTTTCCCTATTACTACTCTTTTTCTTCTTCTGCTTCTTTTTAGAGGCTATAGAAGGGTTTAAATCCTTCTTATCTTGCTCTTTAGTGGCGTTAGAGTCCTTCTTAGGGTTAGGGTTAGAAGACTTCTTCTCCTAGTCCTTAGAATTTCCCTTATTATTAGAAGCCTTATAACTAAGTGCTTTAGCTATAGGGGAGGTTTTGTCCCTCTATTCTTCTAATAAATCCGCTATAAGGAACTGTAAATTTAGGGTATTTATAGGCAGTCCTTATGCCCTAGAAGCTCTAATAGTAAATCTTTGTCTCTTAGCCTAACTAGGAAAGGTTTGCTTTAATGCATTAATATAGTGATTTACTTAATTAATTAGGGTAATCTCTACACTATAAAGTTATAGTCTAGCTAGTAAATTATTAAAATTAGCATTAAAAGCCTCTAAAGATCCCTTATAACTTAAAAAGTTTAGGGAGTAGTAGCTAGCGTATAGTGTACTACGCTAGATTTTAGCACTCTGCAAATACTGCCTAATAAGGACTTTATAGGCTTCTTTAGGGGATTTTTACTAATATATAGTAGCCTATAGTCTAGGTTAGTAGCTATCTCTTAATATTATTAAAAGAATAGCTTAGTCATAGTTAGCTAGATAGCCTGCTAGGCTTAGATTATCTATAAATTTAGGTAATCCTAGGGCTCTAAATTATATGCTTAGGGCTTGCTTCCACTAATTATAATTTTTAGGGCCTTTTAGCTTAGCTCCCTCTAGAATAAAGTAAACCTTCTTGTTTAGTTCCTTTATAGCACTTTATATTAAAGGTAGCTTATAAGTTACTAGAAGGTATGCTTGCAAAAGTAGTAGCTATTAGGTCTTCTTCTAAAACCTTAGTATTTTCTTCCTTAGGTCTATTAGAAGCCTAAAGACCTTACATAATAGTTATAGTTTGCGTTAATTTCTCTAGTAAATTATTAATACTAGCCTTGTTTTTAATATAATTTTCCTTGCTATGCCTAATAAAATTAGATAAGGTCTTGCCTTATTATTTAATTTAGCTTTATATCTATAGCTATAAAGCACTAGCCTAAATAGCTAGTTAACCTTCTATATCTATCCTACTAGGGTCCCTAGGGGGGCTAGAAAACCCTATAGTAGGGGCCTTACCCTTATAACTAGGTAGTGCTATTTTTCTAAAAGTCCCTAAAAAAGGAAAAGAATCCCTATGTAAAAGCTTTAAATTTATTCCTATTGCAAATAACGCGCGCTAGAAATTGCTTGTGTTACAATCTAGTTACGTACGTAAATTATGTGGCAAGGCTGTTTAAGAGGGCAGCCCTTAGGTCTAAAAAGTGGGTCTTTAGTATACGCGGGTAGAAAAATAGCAAAGAGAGGTCTCTAAGAAAATTTTCTTAATACTAAGGATAGGAATTGTAGATAATAGGTATTATAGAAGCTATAACGTAATGTAACGTAATGTATAGTGCATGTAACGTAATATAATAGGTTAAAAAGCCTAGTATAGATATACTAGATATCTAATGATTTTAAAGGATATAGTGTATTTACTATTATAGATAATATTAAATATAATAGTTATAGTAGTGAATAGAATCACTAAAAAGGTTATAGTTATAACTAGGTAGTTATAGGTTATAATATGGTGGTTACGGGTTATGGCTATAGTTAATTTTTAACACTAAAGGTCTAATATTATAATGCGTAGCGCTAGTAAATAAAGAGCTTTAAATTCTAGTGGTTTCCTTTATAATCTTAAGAGCCTATAGGTATAGTAGGTAGTAACTAGTACCTAAAATTAAGTAGTAATCGCAGTAGAATAATGTAGTAATATAGTAATCTATAGGCCTTCTAGGCTTATAACCTATTAAAAATAGGAAGGGAATCTAGCTAGAGGGATAGGAAGACCTCCCTACTAGATTCTAATGCGGCGGCTTCTAGATTCACTAGATTATAGCGTATTTTACAAGATAGAGAGCTTTAATAGTTAAATATAGTTAATTCCTAGCTAGTATGGATAGTCTAATAAGTAATAAGAGGATTTCTAGTCCCCTTATAGACCTACTAACTGTATTAGAGAATCTAGACCGCTAGAGAGGTCTTAGGAGCTACTTTTTATTTTCTATAAAACCTATTTATATGGGAAAAATAAAAAATCAACTTATAGCTATATAAACTAGCTACCTAGGTGGCCTAACTAAGCACTTTAGTATATAACCCTATTAATAAAATATACTATTAAATCCAGAAAAATTCAAGGATTTAAACAGTATACGTTAGCCTTTTATACGACTACTAGTTACCTAGTTACAGTTGATTTTAGCTTCCCTATAGGGTAACCTAGTTAGCTTAGTTATACAAGCCCGCGGGTTGGTTGTGGGAACAACGCAGGTCATAGCAAACAACGCTGCAAGTAACGCTTGTAACCAACGTTGCAACAACGCAACAAGGCAACTAGTGGGCCTATAAAATAGTGCTATAAATAGCATTATTTTAACACTATTAAATAGAGTTATCCTAGCTAGACTTCTAGTTTAGATCTATAACTAATACCCTAAAGGGATAATTATAAGGGTTATTAAGCCTCTCTATAGTATTATAAAGGCTAGAACGCACTAGTAGGTAATGTATTATAAGCATTATAAAGAGAAGCTCTAGATAGAGACTTCTATATATAATCCCTACCTGCTTATAATAATAGAAAAGAGCCCTTAATTTGTATATATAAGTATATAGACTAATAACATACTAGGGCTATTAGATAAGGAGTTCTCTAAGAAGGAGGAAAAGGAGCTAGCTATTATAGCCTTTATAGCAAAGCTAAAGCAATTCCTTCTTAAGAGCAGTCCCCTTACCTTTAATAAGGGAATTATTACAATAGCCACTAATATAGCTATTACCCTTTAGCAAAAGGGGTAAAGTAGTAAACTTAAAGTAATTTCGCTTATAGACTTAAAGTAAAAGTACATTAAGTAACAAGCTTAAGGCGCTTACATTGCCTTAATCTACTAACTAGAAGCCTACTATAACCTATCTATTACTATATAACACTAAGAACTAATAGTTAAGAATATTAAAGCCCTTAATTATTAGATTTAGTGGTAGATAGACTACCTAGAGAGAGGCCTTATATTTATTCTAATTAACCTTACTAAAGTAAAGCTCTATGCCTTTATAAATAAGTCCTTTATAAATAATTAAGACCTTACTTTATAACTTAGCTATATACTAATCCTAGCTAATAAAGACTATAAAGATAGTAAGTTTATAATTATAGGTAATATTATATACTTTAGCTTAATAAAGAGTAAGAGAGTTATATAAAGTATGCTAGCCTCTAAAGTCTATAGCATAGTCACTAGCGTTAACATAGCTTATGTAATTACTATAACGCTAGGATTAATTATAAACTAATTAAATACCCCTCTAACCCTAGTTATAGTCTATATAGACTTATACTCCCTATATAAATGCCTTATTAAGCTTAGTATAACTAAAGAGAAGCGCCTAATAATTAATATTATAGCCCTATAATAATTATATAAGCGCTATAAGCTCTACAAGATCTAATAGATTAATAGAGCTAATAACCTAGCTAATGCCTTTATAAAGGCATTGCTAAATAAGGCCCTAGAGTAATTTATCTCTAGCAATAGGATAATAATCTAGATAGAGGGGTAGGTAACCCACATAGGTAATAGGGATAGTCACCATAGGTAATAGGGATAGTTACTATAGGTAATAGGGATAGTTACCGCGGGTAATAGTGTTAGGGCTAAGGCCCTAACTAACTAGGACAAAAGTCTACTAGGAGAAGGAAGGGAAGGATATCTCCCTAGGTAAAGGCGCGGAGGATAGTCACTGCAGGTAATGGTATTAGGGCTAAGGTCCTTAGCCCTAACTAACCTAGAGAAAGTCCCCTAGGAGAAGAAAGAGGGAGAAGATATCTCCCTAGGTAATAAGAAAAGGTAGAAAAAGGAGGAAGAATAGTAACTCCTATAGGGTAGTTCCTATAAGAGCTACCCTTATTATAGCTCTTAGCCTTATAGGAGTCACTAGGAGCCTCCTAGTTATCTAGAGATTATTTCTAACATTACGCAACGCCCTTAAGGCCCTTAGAAGCTATTCTTTGCCTTTATATAGCGGTTTTTGCCTCTATGTAATATATACAGAGTATAGAGGTAGAAAAACTATTATAGTGGATAACTAGGAGGGCAACAGAGAGCTAGACAGATTATAGGGGGGGTAATAAAGAGCTAGAAGAATCACAGGGAGAAGGGAGTTACTAGAGCATAGAGGTATAAAGATAGTAATAGTAAATAACAAGGGGAGGAGGGGAGGAATTTAGAAGGTAGCTATGTAAATATTATTAATAATATTAAGAGGCAAAAGGGATTAGGGGGAGGCCTACTTATCCCTTTAAAAGGTTATTAGAAGCAAACTAGTCTTTTCCTTTCTTTTCTTACTACTATAGGTATATATAGCCCTTGTTTTTCCTTTCCTCTTTTATATTAATATATAAGCTATATTCTTATTATTTTCTTTTTCTTCTTTTAATTAATATTATGCGTTAATAGTTATATTAAAGAGAGAGTTCCTAGTGTTAGAATAACACGATATTAATCGCGCTTAACAGCCGCAATTGCGACTAGAAGAGGGTTAGCCCGCGCGCGCGCGCGAGCCTTACTTTTGCCCCGCAAGCGGGCCCTATAATAGGGTAGGGCTAGCGTCACGTGGGGTCACGTAACCTATAATAGGTAGCTATTATCCCTCACGAAAGCCCTCTCTTTTGCTTCCCTTTTCTCTTCTTAGATATACAGAATAACAAGCCTAGAATAGATTATTAACAACGATACTATTCTCGAGGCTTCGCGTACGCGTAATCAATCCCTGCGGAACCAACATAAAGGTAATAGTTAATTACTCTTTACTCTAGCTACGGTGTTCCACTTTCATTACCTCCACGATTCCCCTTTCATTACATAAGCTATTTCTCCACCCAACAGGTCCATTGAATAGCACACCACCCTATTATGGCTATAGTTTTCCGTAGGTTGCGGCCTTGGGCGGCCTTGAACGGTGACAACAACGCCATGCAATCCGACTGTTCCAGGTTGCTTTCCCTGTGCGATCCCCTTTCGACCTGGAATTAGGCGCGCGCGTAAAGTAAAGCCTCATCGGCCTCAACCGCCACTTTCATGTATAAAAGAACTGTCCGTCTTCGCGGAGGAATTTCTAACCCATAAAACTTCCACCCCCGCATTCACTTCATATTTCGTGCCAGCCAAGCCAACTAAGTATGCCTTCAGACAAACATCGCCTCTACGTAGCCTTGTATGCTCGGGGAGGCGCACCTGTCATGCCGGGACTCGAAGACACGTAAGTCACTTCTGTAGTGGTGTTATCGTTTACACATTCTAACGAGGGCAGGTACCACTGGGCTCTCATGGTTGGGCCGAAAACCGAGTCTAATACCAGCCGCGGCCGCCGCTTTCATGCGAAAGAAAAGCTCCACGTCTTTGGCAATCCACCCATGTCCCAGTACGTCTGGGAATACGTGGAGGAAGATATCTCCATGATGCCAACCTCGATGCTGCTTGTTCGCGTCGTAATCGGCAAGGTGAAGGAGCTGAGCAGGCTCAAGTCCATCTTCAGAAACATCCCAATACGACACGAAGTCGGGGGGTGGAATTGCGTGGCGTGGGTGAAAGAGGCTGTCGAGACAGCATTGCAAGACAAGAGGGCCTTGAGGGCCTCTGAAAGCCCCAACTGGGACTCAGTTCGGGATGTTGCGATGTGGTATGTCGAGCAGAAGAAGGCCGCCCACCGTTTCGACGGACAGGGAGACTACGACCAGACCAAGGCTGCGACTTGGGATATGATCGAGGGCATCGAGCGAGTGCTCTGACTGTGCCAGATAGGCAACTAAAAAACCCAGCCGATGCGGAGAACATGGTCGCAGGGAAATAAATGAATTTCGTCAGAAAGCACCGAAATACTTGCGTCTTATGGACTCTATCTTTAACTCTTCCGGCATAGGCGCCAGAAACTGATCGACCTCGTCTGCCCAGAAGGGATTGTGAGGATTGACATACTTAGCACAAGTGTACTCCCAGTACGCGGGAAACCATCCTGCCGTTTCCCAGTCCACGATGCCCACCACGGCGTCCCCCCGGACTAAAATATTGAGGCTGCTTAGGTCACCGTGAGTCAAAACCAGCTTGTCCCCCGATCGCCGATAGAACTCGAACAGCTCGAAAAGGTCGGCCTCGAGAGTCCAGTCGGTATCCAAACTGATGCCGTTGACAAGCGCTTCGTGGAACTCGCGCACGGTAGCATAGGGGCCCCAGTAAAGCCGAGATGGCAGACGACAGTCGTAGAAAGGCCCACCATTAATGCTGCTAACGCCAGTCCCCTCGGGAGGGGGAACCGAGCGAAGCTCCTTAATTATACCGCGTAGCTGAGCTAGGATTTGCGTTTTTGATTCCTCGGTACGGCGTAGCCAGCCTTGGGCTGCCATCTGTCCTTTGATATGACGCATGACGATATAGGAGGCACCTTTATAGGTGAAGGCGTAATACACCTTCGGTACGGGAATGGAAGTATGGCTGGCGATGAACCGCAAGGCGTGGGCTTCACTCAGGTTCTCGTCTGGTCTGACCTTAATGCAGATATTGAACATGTGGAGAAGGCCGAACTGCTTTCTCCAGAACCGTTGCAAGAACTTGTTGTATCTTGCTTTGATAACAAGAAGGACGATTGTTCGGACCACGCGTCCGGGAGTAGGGGGCGGAGGCACCATCCGGATTTCGTCGAGGGCTCTCGCAGACGTACGGCTCGAAGTGTACGAAGTGTAAGAAAGGCAGTGCGAGACAACCTAAGCGTGGGGAAAAGTCGTTGGAATATCTGCGCAGCGCATGGAGCCGGGGATGGACTTTACCGGGGCTTTGTCGCGCCAAGTTTCGCGAATGAAGCAGGCTTGGATTCGGGTTCCTGAATCGGATTCCTTCTGATTACGGAATCGGGGGGAACTTCGGATAAATACATGCATGACCCGGTCAACTCAAGGACCCAATGATGTGGTGCAAGCAGCCCGCCTTGACTTTTTCATTGGGCAACGCCTCTCACCGGAGTAAGCAACGCACTTTGCCTTGATCCTACCCATTGATGCTAGGGAAAATGGTAAACGTAATATAAAGTAGCATTAATAGAGAGAACACCACCGGTCGCTGATAGAGAAATACAAGCATCATTTACCCCCTTAACTTTGAGTATGGTTTCGCCATCCAGCCTTGATTACGCTCGCCCCAAAAGTCACCCCTATGCCGCGGGCAGAAGGTCAAATCTTTTCGGGATCTGGACTGTGACAATACATACCTGCTTACATATGCTAAAAGATTGTCAAGCTATGATCAATCAAAGTAGAGTCTAGCAGCTTAACTAGCTATTACCTATGCGTGTGGGTCACCGTATGTGATTTCAGGGTAGCACTACATGATTCTTTCAATCTTACTAAATGGCCACGTGCGGAGAAAGACATAACGTGGCATACCTGTCCCGCCATAGTATAACCCTTCTTACTAACACAACCATATCCCTTTCATTACCGGTAAGAAGTGCGAGCGTACGACGCGGGAGTGTGCAGAGTGGGTACCTAGACAAGCAAGGTGTGAAAGGGAATGTGGCAAAGAGCGATGAGAAGAGAAGAGGATGATGTAGAATTGCTATCTAGGAATTCGGAATCTAGCAGAGGGAAAAGAGAAGCTTGTGAGGTTCGAATCTACTAATCCGATGAATCTAGGTATCTGAACAGAGCCTCTAAACAGAGCCTACGATAAATCGTAGTAGCAAACGCGATACGGGAGGCTGCATCGTCAGATGACGAGGCTGATGCCTGAGGCTGCGATGTGAGGCTGTGAATATCCTCAACACAAGGTGTTGCAGAAAAAAGAGGCATAGCCCACTGCTACTAATTTGTACGCTTACTGTCCCTTGGGTGCCTTATAACACACCCCCTAGCTCCTGGGTATTAATGATTACCTAGAGCTATCTTTACTAGGGCTTCCTATGTGGGGTTTTAGAGCTTACGTGGGATTTTAGAACTTACGTGGGATGCCGGTCTTATGTGGGATTTGAACTTGAACTTGGAAGATAGGTCAGTAAGCAGACCTCAGAACTCCCTTTAAGACAAGCGCCGCTACACGCCACAATTGCCATGGCTAACTCTCGCCCACGGCACTATTTCAGCGCGGTTTGAATCGTAGATTCTGCCGCCCGTTTATGGGTTGTGTGGGTGGCAACCTACAAGGTTAGTCGCTTCGGAACGTAGCCGAGACGGTATTCACATACGTCATTCGCTATACAAAGCGGGCAGATCTGGTTGCAACTTCCGAGAGTCAAGATACCCCAAGGTACAGTGTATGAAAAGTTCTGTACTGTCATAAGCACGGATGGTAATATGACAGATTGTAGAGCACGGAAACATCTGCCACGCAGCGTCGTCAGAGGCTCGTAGTAGTAAAAAGCCTAGCTCTGGTTTAGATATAAAGGTTGAGACTTCCGCTAGGTAAAGAAAGCAGATTTCTCTTCCCTACAGACCAACCAAAAAAACAGGTCATTCTCAATTTTTTTGTCGTCGATAAATTATTTGAACAAACAAAAAGTCAAGACCGTCATCATGAAAGCTACTCGCTTTCTCCTCAGTGGCATCCTGGGATTAGCCATGGCTGACCCCATCCCCGAGAACCAGCCAGCAGGCGCCCTCGCCAAATACAGAATTGTCTGTTCCGGTGGTTTGCAACCAGATAGTCGATGCACTAATGGGAGGACGAGGGACGGCTGTCGATGCGATTCCAAGGGAACATATCTCTGTGACCCTGCAAGCTTGCGCAACGGACAATGTGCTAAATGCGGATGCCAGAGAGCGTGAAATGAACTTTCTGGTCGGAATTTGCGCACCCTACCTACATCCTCGGAGTTACTCACCTGTCAGAGTGACGCTCATAGTACCACTTGAGCATTGCTTCGAGGTTTTCAGGGAACCGTTTTGAGCTTGTGGATTGGAGAGCTACTACACATTCATTTCGTCAAGATCAAGTCACTCGTTCAAGGCAACAGCAGTCGTTATACTCTTTTCTGGAGGCGACAGTGCCAGTCACTACAAGAATTTAGTATCATTTAAATCACAAGTCCGCTCTTTATGTAGGAAATCAAAAGTATCCTGTTTTTTCCATGTGCATATAGTAGCTGTTGAGTTACATAAAATGAATGTACTGTAAATGCTCTTGTTTGCATTTCTAGCGTACATATGTGCCTGAACGTGGTATTGCTGCAATCTAGATAAAGTCTTAAAAGAAGGGAGTAAAATGGGTAATTAGAATTAATCAATAGATCCCTTTTTTCTAATTAACTCAACGGTCTGATTATTGTCTAGTTGCTCATGTTATAAGGACATGCCAAGTTCGTACAGTGCGTTGGGTAAGCGGCACTGTCCCACTTGCCTATAAATACTGTGGATTCCCTCATTCTCACATTCCTCCGTACCCATCATCATCATCATTCTTGTCATCGGAGAACATCAACTATTGAGACTTTTCATTCAACCTCCAGACCGATTGCATAACCTCAACAGTTCATCAACATCAGGCTAACAATCATGTCTGACAAGCCGAAGCCTCAGCATTCCAAAGAAATTAACACTCCTGGCTGGCATGGGGATGAGCAGACGCCTGTGGTAGATGGCAAATACTATGATCGCAAGACAGGCGAACTGCGCACCGCGATCGGACACCAAGAATACTCCGGCCCCCCAGCCGTTGATCTTCTCATCAAAAGCCAGCATGTTGAAACTGTTGACTGCTGCTATCGCTCCGCACGGCCATTTCCTGTCACTGCACTGTTGTGCCACATGATGCGTGTTGTCGAAGAGAGGAAGTTGGAAATCGATTCACTAGTGGTTACTACATATGCAATTCGCCTGATTCTCATCAATGAGATGACAAAAGAGGAGTTCTACGAAGCAGCCGACAAAATGTCGAATGGGATATGGGATACTGAGTGAAGCAGCTGTCATGACTCGAGAAGAATTGCCATTTGATAAAAAAACTCTGTATTTACTGGCCTGGTGGAAACGGCGATTCTATGTATGCAGCTCTCCCTGTATGACAACCAAGCAGGCCGTCTCGGCTAGAATGACATGACAGGACATTGTGATGTTTACCTTGTCTATGGACAACATTACTCCATCACCGCAGAAAATCCCAGAAAATCCCAGAAAATCCGACATGGCCACAACAACAGATGTCATCACGCCCATTACCACGGAAGCCCATCGCAATCAAGGTGTCGCTGCTGCGCTTCATCTAGGCGCTGCGACGGGCGCGTCAAGCAATACCACTGCCGTCGGTGCAGCTGGGACGACGACTGACTCGACAGCTTGGAAACACAACAACAAAAGAGATGAGCTGGCTGCCAGTCCTCGCGACCGTGATGCAGCGTCCTCACCGTTGGCCTCCTCGCCACCTGGGCACGAGTCTAATGCGATGGCCAAGAAACATTCTGCCGCCAGCGCTGCTTTGCTCATGCTCCCTCTGTGCCTATCTGTGCTGCTGTCCGCTCTCGACGTCACCATTGTGACGCCAGCCATCCCTACCATTGTTAGCTCCCTCCGCTCTGTCACAGGATACATATGGATTGGGAGCTCTTTTATCCTCGCGAGCACTGCCACCACACCATTGTGGGGCGCCATTGCAGATATTTGGGGTCGCAAGCCCATTATGCTCATCGCCATCGCCATCTTCTGGTGTGGGAGTCTTCTGTGTGCCCTGTCACCGACAATGGATGCCTTGATAGCTGGTCGTGTGATGCAGGGCATTGGCGCTGCTGGCATGGGCACAATGGTCAACGTTATTATCTGTGATACGTTCTCTATGAGGGATCGCGGTCTTTATCTAGCCATCACGTCACTTGTCTGGGCTCTGGGAAGTGCTGTTGGCCCTATTATCGGGCGTCTTTTGACTACAAAGGCAGAGTAGGTATTCGCTGGTGAGGTCATCATCTACGTCGTCTATAACTAATCCTCGTGCAGTTGGACATGGTGTTTTTGGATCAACTGTCAGTTTTGAAGTACACCTTGCGCACGACAATGTTCGTCACTGACACTGTAGATACTGCCTTGCCTAGTGCCAATCGGAGGAGTTGTCTTTGGTATTCTCATTTTCTTCCTCGACGTGTCCAAGCCCGGCACCCCTATCATCACGGGACTTAAGAAGATCGATTGGATAGGCGGGGTCCTCATCATTGGCTCTGTTTTGATGGTACTTCTAGCACTGGACTTTGGCAACGTGGTATCTCCCTGGTCCTCGGCCACCGTCATATGCCTGCTGGTGTTTTGCGTGGTGGTTCTCGCTCTGTTCGTTGTGAACGAATGGAAGTTTGCAACGGAGCCCATCATTCCACTTCACATCTTTTCGAACAAATCTTCGTCAGCAGCATTTGGGGTATACAGTTGCAACTTCTACGTCTTTATCGGACTGGCGTATTACTTGCCGCTCTACTCGCAATCGGTTCTCGGCGCCAACGCTCTGGATTCGGGCATCCATCTTCTCCCGCTAATTGTGGCATGCTCTCTCTCTGCCACCTTTGCTGGCATTCTCATCCAAAAGGCCGGAAAATATCTCCGCATTATGTATGCTGGCCAGGTCTTGAACTTGCTTGGCATAGGTCTTTTTGTCTACTTGCCATTTGAGAAGAACTTGGCCAAGCTTTTCGTCTTTCAGATTTTGGTTGGTCTTGGTGTTGGAATGAACATTGAGCCACCTCTTTTGGCTGTGCAAGCCGTCAACGCGGAGCGTGATACCGCAGCTGTGGTCGCCACTATGAGCTTTGTGCGCTCCATCGCCAATGCCATCTCTATTGTTGTTGGGGGCGTTATTTTCCAGAACGACATGACAGCTGCTAATCCAGGTCTTGTCGAAGAGCTAGGCGCCCATGTAGCGCAAAATTTCAACGGCGACCAAGCTTTAGCCAAGGTGGATGTCATCCGGATTTTGCCCCAAGAGCAGCAACTTGTCGTGCGACAGACATTCTTCCACTCTCTTAGGGCTGTATGGATTGTGGTAAGCAACATCTGCTACTCTTCTCTGTCTTCTGTGTTTCCATCTCGCTGAATTATTGCGTGTGCATTTGCATTTCTTGAGTTTTTCACACTAATGATGTAATTCCCCTCCGCTGAAATAGTATGTGGCGTTTGCAGGTCTATCGCTCGTGCTTAACTTCTTTGTGCGTTCTCATCACCTGAGCACTGGAAATCAAGAGGCTGTTCTTGGTGCAGATCGTGGGAACAAACAAGGTAAACAAGGCACCGAACTTTAAACTCAGGCACAGAGCGGGTCAGCAATAGTCTGTTCAAACTAGACAACAAAGGAGGGAACAACACAAGGATCTCTCAGAGTACAATATTATTGTGAATCCCGATAAGTTCACGATCTGTGAAGCACCGATTTATACGCGACATGGGCCCAACGCTCAAGTCACTAACGACGAATTCAAGGTTTTATATATAAATAAATTTCTACGTATATATAAGCAAGAAAGTCTAGCTATAGAGTTAACTAACACTAGCGATAGTATACCCAGGCATTTACCACTAGCTACTCCAGGTTTATAACATTTGCGGCGAGCATTCAAAGGTACATACGCTAGCCTGACAGCTCATGGATCTGTACACGAGGCAGTTACAGGGAGCCGTAAATTCATCAAAATTTTTTACCAGGAGTCAGCTCATTGCTTAATGATGTGTTCCATCAAATTTGTTTCTGAGGACGGCGCAGTATGCCACGTATATGCCTAGTACATGCTATTCTGCCAGTCAAAGGCTTCACCCTAGATACGAGACGAACTTTGTTAGAGCCGAGATTTACTGTAACCCCCTAAATCTCTCCTAAGGATACAATCACCTCGTGCATTTTCGCCCATATTGCTGCAGGCAAACTTCCAGTGATCCAATACCCGCCAGACGGTGTTCCGAAGACAAGAAAATTGTTTCTGGAAAAGATGTTCTCACCACCGAGCTCCTGCATATGGAAATACGCCACCTGGCCTGCTGCGCCCATTCTTTTCACCGGAAACCTGTCCCTCACACCCTTTCGACAGATGAGTGCCTCGATGATGAAGAAGTGCTGGTCCGAAATCTACCTTGTTGTAGAATTGGGCCTTGGTCATATCGGAGATGATAATGACCAAAGATCGAGCATCTCCGAAGAACGCCGGGAGCCCATTTTCAGCCATGGACACCCGTTCCAGTCGGTTGAGAGCGTGGATCTGGCCTTCTGATGTCTGTAGTTTCAGGCTACGCCTGAGCGCTTTCGCCGTATTCATCATGCCGCCTCGCGGACTTCTCATGACTTTAGCGGGCAGCATCGTGGAAACAATTGGCGCCGCATTAGTGACATAGACGCCATTGACTTTCGAAAAGACGGAGGGCATACGACCCCGAATATCGACGGGACTCAGGATCACGGCGCTCCGACCGGATGATGCTGGAAGTTGATGTACTGTCAGATGGGAGATGAATGCGGCCACGACATCGCTGCTGCTGACATGCTGTATCGAATCGTCTCGACCAAGCTCCTCACCCGCCAGTGATGAGTTGACGCCATCTTTCATCGCATGCACAACCTTGCCTGGGAGGTATACGAGTTGCTTCTTCATCCTGGGCCACCAGAGGATGTCCAGAAGGTGGAACAGCCCCCATAGAAGTATCTTCCATCCAGTCATGTGCTTGGACTCATGTACATGTCTCTCTTGAAAGTTGGGATCCAAGCCTGCCGATTCCATGGGGTCTTACGTACCCCCTGTCAACATGGGCGGCACATCCTCAGCACGACCGGCCAGCACAAGACTCCACGCTTCCATCAAATACCCCAGACTCACTCCGTCCAGCGAAACATGCGGCCATGTGAGCGAAACCAGCGTTGCATCCGTGAAAGAGACAACATGGAGGCTCAGCTGCGGACAATCCGATGTGATGTAGTCTTCAAAGGTCTGCGGCGCGTTCGGGCCAACACCTAGCTCCTGAAAGATGCGCGGGTCTGGCTGGATTGAAGCCGACTCAGTCACTTCTGGAAGCTCTGATGCGAGAGAATGCTCGCGAATGCTGATCTGGAGATCTAGGTGCGAGAATGTTATTGCTGGCCGCGCCGGCGTAATATTGGAAGGGACGTGAATCTGTAGTTTCCCGTGGTCCTGTAATTCGACACACACAAAGGTTAGCCAGGCTCTCTCTCGTCAGCTCTAGTAGAGACCCGGGAACAGCATGCATTTAGACGAAGGCGGCCGCGGAGTTTCCTCCAACCGTCGCGGGCTAGAAGATCAACAAGACTAGACTGCAGCTTGGCGACATCCAGCACATCGTTGAAGCGACAGGTCGAGCACATGATTGCATTTCGCAACATGGGGCTATCGTCGAAGAAGAATGCCGGCAAGCATTCATCTCCAGGCGCCAATTGCTGCACTACTGGCTGAGCTTTGCGTCCCGTAACTAGGCGGGTTAACGCATTCATTGTGTCGCATCGATGTCTCCCACTTGGTCTCTACTCTCGCCGCTCGAGTTCACGAATGTCTACACACGAGGTGTATTTTTCTTCTTCTTCTTCCCTCTCGGCCCTCTCGGCGTATTATTGCAGCCCTGGTATCTAGATCATTGTAGTTAAACGTGTTCAGGGCTATTTGTTGGAAAACAAGAGCATGATTATGCATAGTACTGGATATTGAGATATCGCCCAGGCTCACTGAGCTTCAGCCTTCGGCCCCCATTCTAGGAGACCCCTGCAGGTGGCTATGCAAGTAAGCTGACAGTATTTCATAAATCACGCATGCCGCCTTATCAAAAGGCGTCCGAAGAATGTGCTGTATTAATATGTTGTGGCTTCCCAAGAACTGCACTCCTCCACCACTCCACCACTGCATACGCCCACCCCCCGTTCTTTTCTTCCCTCTTGGCTTGCGAAAAAGAACCACCTGGTAATAATTACTTGCCAAAATGGTTGCTAGGTGTATGTATTTTTACTCAATCAACGCCCCCACTCCTTTCAAGGTGCATCTGAGCGTCTTTCCCATCGAATCGTGGAAGGTTGCATGGGTCGAGAAAAGAGGGACGAATAGTCCGTCACAGGCACCGTAGACTTGCCATCCATGGTGGTAAACTTCATGTTGCGCACCAGTGTGGATATAATTGTGCACAAGTTTACATACGCAAACTTCTCGCCGATGCAGCGATGTCGACCGGCACCGAAGGGCAAGTATGGACTCTTCGTTCCCTTCGAAACGGCTCCATATCCATAATCAACCATGTCCCCTTTCTCTTCGGTTGAAATGTCTTCCCATCGATGCGGATCCCAGACATGCGCGCTGGTGAAGTGCTCTTCACTCATGTGTGACATGATTGGCGACGATACAAGGACCTTGTCTGACCCGATAACGTATTCGCTGTTGGGCACTGGTATCGGTCGCATGACCTTTCGCATGAGGGAGTGGATTGAGGAGTGAACCCGTAGAGTCTCTTTGATAACATTCTGTAGGAGCGGCAACTTGTCGATATCCGAGTACTCTAGGGGCTCCGAGCTAGTATAGCCTAGATTTTGGACCTGCTCCTGATACAGCTCTTCGACGATGTCGGGTCGGGATGCGAGACGGAGCATAATCTAGGAGCTCGATGACGATGAAGAGTGCTGGCCCGCCATTAGCAGCGTGATCATCATGTGCGCAATCTCCTTATCTGGGAGAGGCGTTCCGCTCTTGTAGACACAAGTCATCGAATGCCAAATCATGTCTGAATCTTCCTCGGTGGGCGTCTTCCCAGACGCTCGGCGCTCGTTGATAATATCGATGTAAATTGATCTCATCTTTGCATGGGCGGCGTCTTGGCGTCTATTTTGCGGCAAAGGCGCCCATGGCATGAGGAAATTGATGGGACGGAAGCCAAGGTTGAGATCGTGATATAGTTCTGCAAACTCAGCCGATAGCTTGTTTCGGACTTCTTTGCCCTGCAGCGTTCTGCTCGCTGTGAAGATGGTGATTTCAGCCATGGCAGCAGGAATGTTGACGACACCAGATTGGCCTTTGAATGCAGGTGCCACTTTCAGGTAATCAACAACCTCCTTCTCGATGAGAGGTACATAGGAGCACAAAGCATTATGTGTCAGGCCGAATTTGACGAATTTCTTCTGCTCCATTAATTTTGCGTTTGGGCAGTCGTAGATAATGTCGCTTCCGAAGACAGGAGTCGTAAGTGGAGCGTAGATCTCCTCGGCGTTGACGTCTTGAAGTTTGCCATTGAGGATGAAGTCGTTTCCTTCAAGGCCCAGGTAGACAGTCATTTTCCGGCCGAAAAGGATAAAAGTGAAGATGTCGCCGTGCTGTCAGAAAGCAAGCGAAGAACACAGTTAGCAGTGGCAGTATTTGCGAAATTTGGTTACTCTTGCAAGAACAAGACGGTGGATGAATAGCTGAACGGCTGATGAATTGATTCTCTTATCGTGGGCAGAGGCATATTCATACTTTTTTCTGGCATTGCGAGTAGAAGGTAAATGGATCTAGACCGTAGGACACGGCATTGCCGATGAAGGGTATCCAATGAAACACCAAAGGCGGCTCTGATTTACTTCGAGGGAGCTGCTGGCGGATGAGGTTGATGACAATCAAGAAGACCACGAGTATGAGCAAACAGCTTCCAAGAAAAAGTGATGGCCAGGCCCGAAATGTTTGTTTTGACTGCTCAACCAACGGATAGAACTCCATGGTGAGAGAATGAACGGGCGTTTCCGGAGAGTTCATGTTTTTTTTCTGTTGTCCTGCAGCTCGGGAGAACGCACAACCACCCATAGAGCCACATGCATGCTGCTCTGAACATCTATTTATACCTAGTCTTCAATCAGTGTTTATCACAGCAAAGGGCACGTGGTAGCAATTCCGATCAACTTGGCAGCCTGCCTTTTTGTGAAGGCGGCCTCGTATTCGCATTCGTATTCGCATCGGCCCACTTGGGTGAGACTCGGGTAGTCGGTCCGCAGGCGGGCTGGCTGACAGTTGGCAGAATCAGAATCCTTACATGTATAGCACGGGCTGCCGTACCAAAGAGACCAGTTTGCAATTTCTTGCGGCTGCGTAATAATCGTAATCATCACTTTTCTCCTCATTTTCCTACGTGGTCCAGTCACATGGAGTCCCCTACATTGAAAGACATCAAGCCAGGACGAGGCAGGGAGATGACATTAATTTGACAGCTTTCCCGCCCTACGTTTCGCACTCCTGTCCACCACTTGCTTGCCGCCTGGCACACACTGAATTATCTATCTACCTAGCCAGCGCGGAAAGGTAGTCTGAAGCACGTTGATCGAGCGCCTTTGGCAGCGTTTGACTGATATATGCGAAGTCATCCAGCAGGCTGTCGATGAACTCTGCCGAGAGAATCTCGTCATCGAAGCTCACGCGGAAGGCGACGCCACTGTCCAGCATGACACACTCCATCAACAGCGGATAAGGATTGAAGGCACCCATGGCCGCCGGATCAGCCCGTGGTCCACATAGGACGGCACCGGGGAATACTCTATTTTCTCCGGGCATGCTTGGTGGCATTCCGCCACCGCCAGGCATGGGCTGAACCACAAGCAGATTGCGTATCAAGTCCCGGTCAACTCGGCAGGTTTCGTAAATCGTCTTCATGCCCGCGTTCTCATGGGGAATCATGTCTATGGCTTCCGACTGCAAACGAGCAAGAAACTCGCGTACCGTTTCATTTGGCAAAATTCGAGCCAGAACCGGCACATGCGCGAATGTTGGCGCCGCCAGCTCCTCTATCCCCAGAACATCTGCATTCCGACCCGCGAGAAACGTCGAAAACACGACACTTTCTGAATTCGCGAGACGAGAGAGTTTCAGGGCCCAAGATCCACGTATAATGGTAGACAGGGTCAGATTCCAAAGAGAAGGTGTCTCACTCTCGAAGGGCTCAAACCTCATTGTGCCCTTGGAGGCTTTTGGAAGATAGGCCGACTCCCGAATTGGCGGAAATGTGTTGGCATCCCTCCAGCCCCCAAAATATCTTGTCCAGAACTCGCGGCCTTCTGCCGCTTTGTTCTGTGAGACAACCTTCATGTAATGCAGGTAGGCACCAAAGTCCGGAGGAGTCTGGCACACGGCCTGACCTTGGTATGCCGCATACAAATCGCCGAAAATACGTTGCAGAGTGATGCCATCAAAAAGAGAATGATGAAGACTGACAATGAGCATGTTTGCGCTGGTTTCCTCATTTTCTTGGCTCGGCTCTTCTTGGTACAATGTCCATCGGGCAAGTCTTTCCCCAAGACGCAGAGTCTGTCCAAAGTGTTGCGACATGTAACTGTCGAAATCGGTTGCACAACCCCAATGAAGTTTCTCGGCAACTATCACCTGTCTCATACAGCCATCTTGTTTTGCCCTGATAAATCTGGCTCGGAGTATAGGATGCAGGTCAACGATGTCCTCCCAGGCCTTCTTGAATCGCTCGAGATCCAAGGTCGGCCAAAGTCTACACAATTCGTGCGCAAACTGATGCGGCTGTCCTTGCAAGGACAGTTCCATCATCTCTTGTTGTAAAGGTGTGCATGGATAGACGGCTCTGATGGCTTCTTTGGCTACCCCGGCCTGCTCTGCGGCATCTTCGAGAATTGAGTCCGGCTCACTAAAACTTGTTTCTCCCCTTGAGGAAGCGTTCAACTGTGTCGACGACGATACGTCCTCGAGTGGCATTACCCTGGTTGCCATATTCTTCAGCTCCGGGTGTTGCAGGATGTCCGCGACCTTCAGCGAAGCGCCTTGACGTCGATAAGCCCCCACCAAGTGGATTGCTTTGAGAGAGTCGCCACCAAGCGCGAAGAAATTGTCTGTCGCTCTTAAGGCAGTCGCTGAAATGCCCAGCACTTGAGCCCATCGATTGGCCAACATTGTCTCATCGTCGGACATGGGGATCTCGAGCATAGCTGTTTGATTGGGTGTGACAGAGCTTTTCGGAGCAGAGTCAAACAGTTGCGATAATTCATGCCAACTGAAGTTGTCGCACTCCTGACGAAGTGTTTTTCGGTCTGTCTTCGCTGAAGAGTTCAAAGGTATGGCAGCTACGGGGATAAAGACTGCTGGCAGCATGTAGGATGGAAGTACCCCGGCTAGCTCTGGTTTGGCGTGCGTTTTCAACCTTTCCAACAGCTGTTGCGCCTCAGAAGACAGGATCTTCTCGTCGCGAGCGATCCATGGGTTCATTGCCATGCTTACAAAAGCTGCTAGGACCGCGTCCTTTGAGTCGCGTGGCCAAATGATGTCGACTACAGCATCCTGTTTGCTATCCACAAACTGCTTCAGATGGAATTCTATTTCCATGAGCTCAATACGCTGTCCACGTATCTTTGCTTGGTTGTCCTTTCGACTGATGAAGACCAAAGAGCCATCTTCTGCAAGGTAGCGCACCAAGTCCCCCGTTTTATACATCCGACGTCCTCTGCCAGGGCCAAACCAGCGAACCCATTTTGGGTCGGTGATGAAGGCTGCTCCGGTCTTTTCAGGATCGTTCAAATAAGCTCCCGCAAGAAGCGGCCCTTCAACAAGAAGCTCACCTATGGCACCAACAGGCAATAGGTGGTTGTGATTGTCCGGATGAACAATCCACGCTCTCGAGGCTAAGCCAAAGCCAATGTTGGATTCGCTGTCTCGCAATCCCACATTGGGGCGCATGAAACACCACACAGTGCACTCAGCTGGCCCGTAGATATTGTGCAGTGTGACTTTGTCTGCCCAATTGGCAATGGTATGTTTTGCCATCGGCTCGCCTCCCACGGTGAGTACCTTGAGCGAAGCAACACTCTCGGGATCCAGCGTGCTCACTACCGTCGATGTCAAGCACGCATGAGTGACATTCATTCTTGCCATCGCGCTGCACAAGTCATCCGTCCTTTCGGACTCGGATGGTATGCACAAGCAAGCTCCGGCCGTCAATGTCGTGAAAATGTCCCCGACGCTGACATCGAACGACTACTTTAGGGTAAGTAGCTTCTTTAGATAATAAAGAGAAAACTTAGGTTCCTAGGCAGATTAGCACCTAGTTCGCATAGAAATAGAAGCAAACTTACTAGTAACATAGATTAAGAAAGGGATATTTTTATAATAGTAAGAATATATATATAAAACTACTATAATTATTAGCTTCTAAACTAGCTCTAACCTAGGATAGGGCCTATAGGTTCTTAAAAGAAAAAAAGAAAAAGAACCTATAAGAAAGTGTAATATAGAAGGAAGGAAAAAGGTTAGGATTCTAAGGGGGGAAGAACTTTTCTTATAATCCCTAGGGGGGGGGGAGGGCTATAAGTTATTATTATAAATATAAAGATAATATACTAATATTATAAATAAATAAAAACTCTAATAATAAAAGAGCACTAACACTAAGATAACTATAGGCTAGCCTTACTCTCTCTCTCTAAAAGTTTTATAAAACTAAGTACTTTAAGTTTATAAATAATCTAAGTTAGGAGAGAGGTAAATTTAGCTAAAAAGTAAGGTAATAAAAGAGTTAGTAATATAATAAGAGAAAAGTAAATTATTATTATAAACTTAAATTTACTTTATAAGTAGTAATATTAGTTAGGCTAGTACTAGCTTAGAGAAAGGCTAGGACCTAGGTAAAGGAGGAAAGTTAGTAGTTTTTCTAACTTAAAAAACTTAGATAAAGGGATAAGGCTAGCGTAAGCTAGTAATAAATAACTATAAATAGCTACACTAATAGCGGCGCTAACCTAGCCTAGGGCTAGCGCTAGACTAAACAAAGACATAAGGGGGTTTTTTATCTTTCTAAAGGTTTTCCTCTTTAACTAATCTATAGGAGTACTAGAAATAGCTAGGGAAGGCTAACTAGCGTAATTAAATAATAATAATAATAATTAGAGATTAAGTAGCTACTTTATAATATATATATATATTTAATTACGCTAGTTAGCCTTCCCTAGCTATTTCTAGTACTCCTACAGATTTTATAATATATAAGTATAGCAAAAGAAGTATTATAATTATTAGAGAATACTAATAGAGTTTAAGGTTAGGGACTATATTTTACTATCTACTAGGAATATTAACCTAAGATAACTAAGCTAGAAGCTTATAGCAAAGTACCTAGGGCCCTATAAGATTAAGAAAGTAATTAGTAATTATAGCTTAGCCTATTAATTATAATTACTAGCTAGCTTAAGACTTTATAATATATTTAATATTATAAGCCTTAAACTATTTAGAGGGGATTTTACTAGCTATATAAATATATCCTTACTATAAGATAATATTAAAGATAATAAAGAAGAGTTTAAAGTTAAGAGAATTATCTTATATTAGTATAATAGAAAACAGCGGAAATTCTTAGTAAAATAAAAGGGCTATAATAGCTTAGAGAATTTTTAGGTATTAAAAAGAGATTTTATTATAAAGGATATTATAAATAATTATAAGTAGTAATTAAGTAGCTAGTTTCTAAAGACATTATTACTTTAGTAATTTAACATATAAAATTTTATAATATAAAAGTTATATTTTCTTAGAAAACTTGTTAAAATAATGCTATTTATAGCACTATTTTATAGGCCCACTAGTTGCCTTGTTGCGTTGTTGCAACGTTGGTTACGGGCGTTGCTTGCAGCGTTCTGTTGTGACCTGCGTTGTTCCCACAACTAACCCGCGGGCTTATATGACTAAGCTAACTAGGTTACCCTATAGGGAAGCTGAAATCGACTGTAACTAGGTAACTAGTAGTCGTATAAAAGGCTAACGTATACTGTTTAAATCCTTAAATTTTTCTGGATTTAATAGTATATTTTGTTAATAGGGTTATCTATTAAAATGCTTAGTTAGACTACCTAGGCAGCTAGTTTGTATGGCTGTGAGTTGATTTTTTATTTTTCCTATACAAATGAGTTTTGCGAAAAATAAAAAGTAGCTCCTAAGACCTCTCTAGCGACCTAGATCCTCTAATATAGTTAGTAGGTCTATGAGGGGACTAGAAATCCTCTTATTACTTGTTAGACCGTCCGTTAGTTAGGAATTAACTATATTTAACTATTAAAGCTCTATATCTTGCAGAATACGCTATAATCTAGTGAATCTAGAAGCCGCTGCATCAGAATCTACTAGTTAGATTCCCTTCTATCTTCAATAGGTTATGAGCCCGGAAGGCCTATAGATTGCTACATTACTGCGTTATTCTACTGCGATTACTGCTTGATTTTAAGTACTAGTTACCACTTACTATACCTATAGGCTCTTAAGATTACGAAGGAAACCACTAGAATTTAAAGCTCTTTATTTACTAGCACCACGCATCGCAACATTAGACCTTTGGTGTTAAAAATTAACTATAGCCGCACCCGCAACCACCACATTGTAACCTGTAACTACCTAGTTATAACCACAACCTTTTTAGTGATTTTATTCACTATTGCGACTGTTATATTTAATATTATCTACAACAGTAGATACGCTATATCCTTTAAAATCATTAGATATCTAGTATATTTATACTAGGCTTTTTGACTTATTACATTACGTTACACGCACTATACATTACGTTGCGTTACGTTGTAGCTTCTATAATACCTATTATCTACGATTCCTAGTTTTAGTGTTAAGAGAATTTTTCCTCGCGGAGATTCTTCTCCGCTATTTTTCTGCCCGCGCATACTAAAGACTTACTTTTTAGACCTAAGGGCTGCCTTTTTAAACGGTCCCGCCACACAATTTACGTACGTGACTAGATTGCAACACAAGCAATTTCTAGCGCGCGTTATTTGCAATAGGAACAAACTTAGAGATTTAACATAGTAACTAGAAAATAGCACTAACTAGTTATAAGGGTAAGGCACCTGCCATAGGTCCTTCTAGCCCCCCTAGGGACCCTAGTAGGATAGATATAGAAGGTTAACTAGCTATTTAGGCTAGCACTTTATACCTATAAAGTTAAATTAAACAATAAGGTAAGACCTTAGCTAATTTTATTAGGCATAGCGAGGATAATTATATTAAAAACGAGGCTAGCATTAATAATCTTCTAGAGAAGTTAACGTAAACTATAACTGTTATATAAGGTCTTTAGGCTTCTAATAGACCTAAGGAAGAAAATACTAAGGTTCTAGAAAAAGACCTAGCTACTACTTCTATAAGCATACCTTCTAGTAACTTATAAGCTGCCTTTAACACAGGTGCTATAAAGGAACTAAATAAGAAGGTTTACTTTATTCTAAAGGGAGCTAAGCTAAAAGGCCCTAAAAACTATAATTAGTAGAAGCAAGCCCTAAGCATACAATTTAGAGCCCTAGGATTACCTAAATTTATAGATAATCTAAGCCTAGCAGGCTATCTAGCTAACTGTGACTAAGCTATTCTTTTAATAATATTAAGAGATAGCTGCTAACCTAGACCATAGGCTACTATATATTAGCAAAAATCCCCTAAAGAAGCCTATAAAGTCCTTATTAGGTAGTATTCATAGAGTGCTAAAATCTAGCGTGGTACACTATATGCTAGCTACTACTCCCTAAACTTTTTAAGTTATAAGGGATCTTTAGAGGCTTTTAATGCTAATTTTAATAATTTACTAGCTAGACTATAACTTTATAGTGTAGAGATCGCTGCTATTAATTAAGTAAATTATTATATTAATGCATTAAAGCAGACCTTCCCTAGTTAGGCTAAGAGACAAAGATTTACTATTAGAGCTTCTAGGGCATAAGGACTGCCTATAAATACCCTAAATTTACAGTTCCTTATGGCGGATTTATTAGAAGAACAGAGGGATAAGACCTCCCCTATAGCTAAAGCCCTTAGCTATAAGGCTTCTAATAATAAGGGAAATTCTAAGGATTAGGAGAAGAAATTATCTAATCCTAGCCCTAAGAAGGACTCTAACGCCACTAAAGAGTAAGATAAGATGGATTTAAACCCTTCTAAGGCCTCTAAAAAGAAGCAGAAGAAGAAGAGTAGTAACGGGGAAAAACAGAAAGGAAAAGAAGCTGCTTTTGCTTTAGGCTATACTCTAGCCACAGGATACGTTAAAGAATTAGATTCTAATGAATCTAGTAGCAATAATAGTAGTGATTCTAAGTCTGACTTAGATACTTCTAGTACTACTAGTAACACTACTAGCAAGCCTACTTTTAGCTACTCTAACGATGTGGTTAAAAACTCCCTTTTGTATAATACAGGTTCTTCCTATTATATTTGTAATAATAGGGCTTACTTTAGGGACTTTAAACCTCTAAAGAAAGGTAAAACCAGCGCTATAATTATAGCAGGAGGACCTATTTTTCCTAAAGGAAGAGGCATAGCTGTTTTTAACGTTCTAGTCAAGAAAAATCCACTAGAATATAGGCCCTTAGCTTTGCTAGATGCTCTATATTTCCTAGGCATAGATACTAATCTAGTTAGTGGGTTATCTTACTATCTAAAGGGAGGTTATCTAGCTAAAGACTAGCTATTCCTAGCCAATAAAAGCCCCTGTGGGTTATTAGAACCTGCTAAACATAGCTTTTTTCTACAGATTAAGGGGCAACCTATGCCTACAATCTGTAAGCATTTAACCCACCTCTCCTTTATAGGCTCTTAATATTGCAACTAACGGCAACGATAACCAAGAGCTTATAAAACCAAATTAGGGTTTTCCTACCCTATAGAGGTCCAAATTCCACAACTAGCTTTTAATCCTAAGGAATATTAACGAATCAAAGAGCTAGAAGACAATGATTTAGCCCTATGTCCCACTAAAGCTCCTCCTAGTTAGGCATCTTCTACAGGGGGTTTAGAAGGTCTATACCCTAATGACTTAGGTGACAATAGTGGCCGTCTACTGCCCCCAGAGGCCTATGATTCTTAAGAAGCCTAGTAACAGAGGGAGCTAGGGGATAATAGCCCTAAAAAGCTAGATTCTAGTTATAAGAAGTTACTAGATTTAGCCCTTCTTTAGCACATTTAACTAGGCTATATAGGCCTCCCTTTACTAAAGAAATCATCGAAATTAGCTAAAGGGATCCCTAATTTGTCCGCTGTTAAAGAAAAGGATTTTAACTACATAGCCTATATGCAATCTAAAGCTATTAGAAGACTAACTAAATAACCTATTTAGGACCCCCCTAGAGTTCTAGATATTCTAGAGGGAGATATAGTTAAAATTAAACCTATACTACATAATAAGAAGGCTACAGTCCTTATACTTATTAATCAAAAATCCTAGTATAAATAGTGCTTTTTATTAGCTAATAAAGAAGGTTTAACCCTTTCTTTAGCTATTAAGGGCTTCTTTAGGGCCCTGAAAAACCAATATAATGCGTATCCTAGGCACCTTCACTTTAACGGAGGTACTAAAATTAATAACGAACTTTAGTTATAGTTATCTTCTAAAGGAATTTGTTTTAGCACCTCTTGCCCTTATATTTACAAACAGAATAGGCTAGTTAAGAGGGCTATTAGGGTTATCCTAGACTAGCTTAGGGCTACACTTTAGTAGTCTAAGCTACCCTTATATCTATAGTCTTATATCCTTCTAGCTATAGTGAAATTAGTTAACATTATAGCTAATATAACTAAACCTTTAACCCCTAAGCAGCTATTTTTAGCTAACTTAGAGCCTAAGACTTCCTATAAGCCTAATTTCTCGAAAATTAGGGCTATAGGGTCTTATTATAAGGTTCTAATACCTCTAGAGCAGAGATCTAAGCTTTAAAAGCTAGCCCCTAGGACTATTCCTAGTTAGTTACTAGCTACTCTAGGTTTTACTATTTATCTTGTTTATATTCCCTCTAAAAGGTTAGTTATAAAGACTAGCTTTGTTAAAATTATAGAGAATATAGGCTTTATAGGGTCCCCTAAGCCTTTAGGGACTAATCCTTTAGAGGGAGAAGCTAATATCTCACGAGATAATCTAGAAGTTTAGGATAGTTACCTAAAGCCTCCTAAAAGCCTAGCGCCCGCAGCGCCCGCAGCGCCCGCAGCATCTGTACTAACAGCCCCCGCGGCAACTAATACAGCGACTAATACAGCGCCTGCAACGCCTCTAGCGCTACCCCTAGAGAGCCCTAGCTCTAGCGCCCCTAATAAGGGTGCTATTAAAAAACCGTTTTCAGATTTAGATTCTTTAATTAATTCTAATTCTATGGTTATCAATAATTTTAATATATCTTCATACGTTAAGGAGATATGCTTTAAGGCATAATAAAGGGCTAAATTATCCACTAATAATAATAATTCGGATACCCCTAAGACCTAGAAACAAGCTTTAAAAAGCAAGGATAGTTAAAAATAGATAGATACAACCTTTAACGAATTTAAGTAGCTTCTAGCTGCTAGAACCTTTAAATTTATAGGGATAGACTAAATTCCTAAGGGCTAGAGGGTTCTAAAGAATAGGCTTGTTTATAAGCTTAAAAAGGATAAAGAAAATAATCCTTTAAAGTATAAGGCCTAACTTATTGCTAAAGGGTTTATGTAGATAGAAGGTTAAGATTATATTGAAACCTACGCTATAACTAGCATTCCCCCTAGTTAGCGGATTTTACTAGCCCTAGCGGCTTGTAATAACTAGGAAGTTAAATAGGTTGATTTTATAGGGGCCTTTTTAAACAGTCCACTAAAGGAATCTATTTATATGCAAATTCCTAATGGATTCACTAAATTTGCTAAGTCTACACCTAAAGTAGCTAAGTTACTTAAGAAGTATGGCTACAAACCCTCTTAAAAGCAGGTTATTTTCCTACAAAAAGCTTTATATAGATTAAAACAAAGCTCTAGAGAGTGGCAGCAGGTTTTAAAGGACCTTCTTTAAAAGCTAGGCTTTTAACCCCTTATATCTAACCTAGCTATCTTCTTTAACCTAACTACATCTACATATATAGCAACTTATGTGAATAACTGCCTTCTAATAGGACTAGATCTAGCTTATATTAATAGGCTAAAGAAGCTACTTTATAAAGCTTATCCTATAGAAGACCGTAGGCTAGCTAAATTTTTCCTAGGCGTTTAAATCACTAGAAATCGAAAGAAAGGGACCTTAACTATTCACTAGTCCTAGTACATTTCTAAAGCCCTAGAAAGATTTAATATAAAGGATACTAGACCTATTAAAATTCCTCTATAACCTAGAATTATAAAGCAGGTAGACTACCTAACTAAACCTCTTTCCCCCCCTAATCACAAGCTATATTAAAGTATTATAGGGACTATTATATACCTAATGCTCCTTATAAGACCTAATATTGCCTTTCTAGTTTAGTGGCTTTCCACAGCGCTATCTAAGCTGTTTATAAAGCATCTTAATGCTTCTAAACACTTGCTTAGGTACCTTCTAGGCTCTATAAGTTATTCTATAACTTATAGAAGGTCTAAATCTACTATTATAGCTTCTGCAACCCTTATTAGCTTCTGTGATAGCGACTTCGCAGGTAATAAGTCCTCTAAATTAACCTATGCTTATCTCTATAAGCTAGCTAAAGGACCTATTAGCTAGAAATTAAAGAAAGTAACTATAATAGCTTTATCCATATTAGAGGCTAAATCTAATGCCTTATGTAAAGCTATTAGGGAGCTAGAGTGGCTTTATAGTCTCTTTAAAGAGATAAAGCTACCTATAGCACCTCTAGTACTAATTTTTAGTGATAACTAAGGCGCTATTACAACCGCTAATAACCCTACTCTCTATAGTAGAATAAAGCATACCTTGCTAAAATTTAACTATACTAGAGAAAAGGTACAGAAGGGTATAGCTAAGGTTATCTACATTAACACTAAAGAGATGCCTGCAAATAGTTTAACTAAACCCCTGCCTAATGATAAATTTCAATAATTTATCTAACTATTAGGTCTTACAAATACAAAGGCTTAATCTAAACTAACAAAATCAACTAAAAAGTCGAAAACCCGGAAAATTAACAAAAACACTGGAATTATGCCTAAAAAGTTACTGTTTTTAGTTTAAAAGTTATTGGATTTATTATTGAATTTATGGTTGACTTAGATATCTATTAAAGAGCTAAGTCTAGGTATCAAATTAGTTACCTCATACTTTTCTAGAGGGAGTGTTAAAATAATGCTATTTATAGCACTATTTTATAGGCCCACTAGTTGCCTTATTGCGTTATTATAACGTTAGTTACAGGCGTTGCTTACAGCGTTCTGTTATGACCTGCGTTGTTCCCACAACTAACCCGCGGGCTTAAATAACTAAGCTAACTAGGTTACCCTATAGGGAAGCTAAAATCGACTGTAACTAGGTAACTAGTAGTTATATAAAAGGCTAACGTATACTGTTTAAATCCTTAAATTTTTCTAGATTTAATAGTATATTTTGTTAATAGGGTTGTCTATTAAAATGCTTAGTTAGACTACCTAGGCAGCTAGTTTATATAGCTATAAGTCGATTTTTTATTTTTCCTATACAAATGAGTTTTACAGAAAATAAAAAGTAGCTCCTAAGACCTCTCTAGCAACCTAGATCCTCTAATATAGTTAGTAGGTCTATGAGGGGACTAGAAATCCTCTCATTGCTTGTTAGACTATCCGTTAGTTAGGAATTAACTATATTTAACTATCAAAGCTCTATATCTTGCAGAATACGCTATAATCTAGTGAATCTAGAAGCCGCCGCATCAGAATCTACTAGTTAGATTCCCTTCCATCTTTAATAAAACTACTACGTAGCTACTAAGTATCTATTACTCTATTATTATATCTATAGCTATATTTTTCTTTATAGTAGCTATAGGAGCTTTATTATTAGAGAACCCCTTTTTATCCCTATAGATAAAGGTATAAAGCTCTTTAAGGAGCTTAGAGAGGCTAATATAAGTAAGAAGCGTAAAAGTGTAGTTTATAAACTAGCTATAAGTTAGTAAATTAAAAGCTATACTAGAGATAATAGGACTTACTATAGGAGTATATTAAGTAATAAAGCATAAGCTATTAGTAATATTAATCTATACCTTAAGATTAGTAATGTAAAATAGCTATAATATTATAGTATATTTATTAGCATTAGCCTTATAAGTAGCTTTTATAGTTAGATAGGTATAATAAACTTATCTATAGTAATCTATATTCTTTATAGTAAGAAGTATATTATATAATTTATATTTTATATATACTAGGGCCTAGTAATAAGTTAGCTTTAACTAAGTTACTAGAATTAATAATCTTACTAGATACTAATAGTAATAACTATCTTTAGGAACCTTCTTTATAATCTTAAAGAATTTATAATAAAGAGTTATAATTCTTACTAGACACTAGTAATAGGTTAGCTAGCTAAAAGTAATATTTATTAAAGAAGCACTTATACTAATATATATTTTATTATTTTTTATATAGTAAGTGTATTTTAAGGAATTACTTAACCTAAGCCTAGGAATTCTAGAATCTAGCAAGGAAAAGGAAGCTTATTATAAGCTTTAAATTGATTAATCTAATAAGTCTAGGTATTTAAATAAAGCCTATAATAAAATTTAATAACAAACGAGATATAGGAGGCTACATTATTAAACGATAAAGATGACTAGGATAATGCCTAAGGCTGCGATGTGAGGCTGTGAATATCCTTAACAGATAAAGCTATAAAAGCTATAATGAGATAAAGGTAAGGAGCTATGGACTGCTATACTCCCGAATCTTATGATTTCTTATTGCCTCCTTTTCCCAAGAGCTCTTGTCAAATTGAGCGACGAGATCGTTACTAAGCGTGTCTGATGACTAAAAGATAAGGAACAAAAATTGCCCGGTAGTGACCCAGCCAGGCGACTGGATTACTAGCCAGAATTCTTTCTACACAAAAGAACGCGACGAACGCGATGAACGCGACTTCTTGGTCCCGTTCGTCATGGGGAATCAACCGCACTCTAAGATCGCAGGACCTTGCGTCCAGTCTCCTATCAGCGCTTTAAATTCTTCCTGCCACCCCGCCTCTTACCTTCGAAGACAGATCGTGGCACCCTCCGAAGCGATCTCCCAAGACTTGTTTTTACTGCCGCCTTTGCCGACTTTAACTTCCATCGCGTCAAACATCTCCTGAAATCAGCCCTCGTCGATAAACCAGACGATGTCCTAATTTGGGACAAACTCTACAACACCGTCATTGAATAAACGGAAGCTTCACCCAAACTAGCCAGACGCCCCTAGACCAACTCGGCCAAGAAGGTAAGGAGTGGCTGTCTCTTGTTCAGTCATACTTGTCTAACCATCGTACAGATCTCCAGAACCTTGTCCTTATCCTTGTTTCGACGCTACAAATCCTTCCGGCTTCTCGTCTGCTTCGATCCAGTAGCGGAACACTCTTCAGCAAACTATCAAGGCTCAATACAGCGATCACTTCCGACGACTTTGACTTTGACTTCGACCGAATCAAACCTCTCCTGTGTCTCATACTCGCCCCGCACAGACCTGACGATGTTGTGATCTGGAGAGAAGTCTACGATGTCATTGTTGAATCCACTCCACCTCCTTGTCCGACAGCATCTTCTCTCCAACAAACATCGTGGCTCCGCAATACCAGCAGCTTCGCGAACTCATCCGAACGTCGCAAATATGTGGACGATGTGCTAAAGGGGGAGCTTGGCCCTATGTATGTTGGGTTCCGCAATTTTCACAGCACATACTTTGGGGGCATAGCCGACCTTCAGACAGCGTCCCAGGCGTTCTTCGAGCAATGCCTCGAAGGTAGTGGCCCACTCTTAAAGGATGGCCCGAACCAGGATGACGTACTGAGTTGGTTTTCTGGCTTCAGCGAGAAGCTAGCGACATTCGCAGATGACCGCAAGTCAATTCCGACGCATCAACATAGACGACGGCCATTGGCAAAGCCCAACGAACCGATTGACGGCTCGGTGGGGAAACGAAAAATGGACGTTGGGTTTGTGAATGATCCTCAAGCTAGAAAGGACTCAAGATGTCACTGGTCCCAGACCCTCGTGCCAGGAGAGCCCAAGAGCAACCCTTCAGCCGATAAAGCTTCAGAGGCCTGGCTTGATCTTGGGAGGTACGCGAGGGAAGTGCTCGCTACGCAGGACACCCGCCGCTTCGTCTTAGGCTTCACTATATGTGGATCTATCATGAGGGTTTGGGTGTTTGATCGACTTGGGGGGATCGCATCCGAACAGTTCAACATCAATAACGATGGGTTCCATTGTATATGTAAGGCCTCTTTAGTTAGCCTTTATTTTTGATTGGCGTTGCTAGTGTTTAGGATATATCACCTCTGTCAATCTGGTTTTGTATTAGAGACGAATGGCGATGCAAGCGACCAACAGAGGAAAGGGTATATATAGCCTGAGTCAGCCATTGTATCACGTGATAATCACCACCCCCTATTTTCTCCCTTTTAATTTTGAAACGAGTTACAATTTGCCTTTCCATGCTCCCTAACCTAGGTGTAATGGCGCAACAAATCCTATTACATAACAAACTCCACACATTGGAAACGGCCGCCGAGTCGGAAGACAATCTTATTCTCCTATCTAAGCATCATAATGCTGCGGAGAGATTCAAGCTCGAACTTTGGCATCAAAGGCAATCAATTGCAGCCTTAATCAGATATCATCTTCGCTTACGTCCAAATGATACCTGCACAGTCCTGCCACGCGAGACATGGATACAGGGCAACTTCAATATTTGCGTTCTGGTTGATGTGAATACGGGTAATTCGAGCAAGAAGCTTATTTTCCGTTGCCCCATCCCTCACGCCGAACAGCAGTATCCCGGCACGATCGACGAGAAGATCAGCTGTGAAGTGGCAACATACATATGGATGCAAGAACATTGCCCCAATATACGTATTCCGGATCTTTTTGCATTTGGCTTCACAGATGGTAACTATGTAAGTATTTCTAGCTTGCCATTATCCATGACATCCATCCTGATACTTACACTTTGTTTTACTATAGTTTATACGCGTCCAGCAGACATCAGTCTACACCAGCCTTTGCCGCAAGGCCTGGCAGTGGGTGTATCGGTATCTTGGCTATCCAATTCTCTCAGACTATGTTCGTGATTCAGCTGCGCCAGCTGTCAGTACCGCATACATGCTTTTGGAATATATCGGTCCCGAGACGGGGAAAATGCTCTCGCTCACCTGGTCTGATCACTTGTCAGACACAGCACGACGAAAGAATTTATTCGCGGGCATGGCTCGAATTATGCTTTCGCTCGCCCGTCTTCCACAGCCGTATATTGGATCTTTCAAATTTAATACACTAGACTGCACAGTCGCACTCTTAAATCGGCCTCTCACTTGTTCCATGGCTATTTTCGAGCAACGAGGAACACCGAGAACAATCCCACCAGACCGACTCTACCAGAGCACAGATAGTTTCGCGTCTGATATGATGACACTGCATGACAACTATCTGTTACACGATCCACATGCTGTGCGAGACGAGGATGACGCCCAAGAGCGGATGACCCTTCGGACATTACTTCGTGCAGTAACGCATTTCTTTATCTTGTCGGAGCGACGGAGCGGCCCTTACCTTCTGCAGCCAACCGACTTTCATCAAAGCAATATTCTCGTGGACGACGAGTGGAATGTTACTTGCCTAATTGATCTTGAATGGATTTGCGCGCTACCGGTGGAGATGATGTCTGTTCCCTATTGGCTTACTGATTGCAGTATTGATACAATCATTGACGATCAGTATGAGCCTTTCGATAATGCGCGAAAGGAATTTCTGACAAGTATGGATAAGGAATTGCCACACGTGCAAGTAGAACATGACATTCAGATTACAAAGATAATGAGAGATACATGGGACTCAAAGGGAGTGTGGTATTGGGCCTGTATAAGGTCTCTGAATGGTTGGTTATTCATCTTTGAGGATCATATTCTCCCCAGATTTTCATCAGTCAAAAGATTGGTCAAGGACCTCAAACAAATGTCCTTCTTCTGGCAGGAAGATGCCGGTGATCATATAAAAACGAAAGTTGCTGATGAACAAAGATACCAGTTAGAGCTTCGATCTTTATTCAAGCATAGCACATGCTAAAGGAATGGAAGGGTTGGATGTTTGTCAGTCGGTCGAATCTGTCTTTATTATTACGGTCTGTCTCTCTTGGTCTAGCAATTCAAACTCACATGCATTACTTCTTGTCTTCCTTTCCGCCGTCGGCGTTCGTGCCTTTTCCTCGAACTCTCCTGGCGGATTCTGCCGATAAGATAAGTTGGGACTTATCCTTGGACTTGGGGGGTCTGTAGATCATGATTGTTTCAGCCTCGGCTATAAGGGGAATAGATTCCTTCGAAGTTCGGTCCCCTGCTTCATTGGGGTTGTCGGCCATGTTGCTTTCCCGTGGGTTGGGTGCAGGCTCAAGAGGGGATGAAATAATAAGGATTTTCGTGGTGAATAGCTAAGAGATGGTCTAGTTCTAGTTGTCGAAGACAGACGTGAGCCACTGTCACGACTTCGGTTAGGAATAATAATGAACAGAGTAATAGCTAAGATTCGCAGTCGCTACTAGAGATTCGTTACCTAGGGGTAGGTATGTGAAGGTTTTAAACTCTAACCCCTTAGATTCTATATAGGCAGTCTTTACTAAATACCCCGCCCTACGAACATGACGTGGCTATCTAGTAGCTAGCTAGTCCCTTTATTATCTAGGGGTTCTTCCGAAGCCCCACCATATGATCGCCCTGTCTCTAACCACAGCGCTCCTGACAGCCACCTTATATTTTTTTTTTATATTTTTTTTTTAGTCTTTAGGAACTTGATGTCTAGGCATCTCTAGGCTTTGTGGAGGCAAGTGCAGTGTTATGCCAAAAGGTGACATGGATACGCATAACTAACATGATTTTCAACAATGTGCATCAACGGTCAATCTCAATGACGGACTGGAATGATTGGGAGTGATAATTCGGCTTAAACAGGGGATAGGTTAGTGTTAGAACAAACACGATATCAATCGCGCTTGACAGCCGCAATTGCGACTAGAAGAAGGTTAGTGTTAGACCGCGAAGCTAGGGTTTAGTGTGATCACCTCTATTAAGTTATCTAACCCTGTAAGAGGGTGCGGACTACGGTTTAAATACCTAAGTACCTCTACTACTAGTGAGGTACTTATATAATACTAAAATATACTATAAAACTATAGAGGTCTTAGAAAATAACTTACTAGGGGCAGATTCCTATCTTAGCTAGTTAAGTAGTAAGACTATTATATAGTAGGGATTAATTATACCCTTATAGGTATAACACACCCCCCTAGGGGACCTTATTTAAGGTTCCCTATAATAATTCTAAATTAGTAAAATTAGTTAAATTAATATTATAATATTTAAAATTATTTTATAGTGTAAAAAAGCAATTAATTAGTTATAATCCTATCTAAATTAAGGTTATTATATAATGCTTACTCTTTAGGTTTTTTACTAAGTATACTAGAGGGTAGTTATATAAGCCCTAATACCTTATAGAAGCTTATAAAAGCATTTCCTATAAGAGGCTTTATAAGGCTATTAGTAATTATCTCTTTAGTGGTAATCTAGGTAATATTAAAGGTTTCTTTTATAACCTCTTATTGAAAATGGGAAGGGAATCTAACTAGAGGGATAGGAAGACCTCCCTAGTAGATTCTAACGCAGCGGCTTCTAAATTCACTAGATTATAGCTTATTCTTCAAGATTAGGAGCTTTTGATAGTTAAATACAGTTGATTCCTAGCTAACGGATAGTCTAACAAGCAATAAGAGGATTTCTAGTCCCCTCATAGACCTACTAACCGTATCGAAGGATCTAGGTCGCTAGAGAGGTCTTAGGAGCTACTTTTTATTTTCCGCAAAACTTATTTGTATAGGAAAAATAAAAAATCGACTCACAGCCATACAAACTAGCTACCTAGGTAGCCTAACTAAGCACTTTAGTATACAACCCTATTAATAAAATATACTATTAAATCCAGAAAAATTCAAGGATTTAAACAGTATACGTCAGCCTTTTATACGACTACTAGTTGCCTAGTTACAGTTAATTTTAGCTTCCCTATAGGGTAACCTAGTTGGCTTAGTCATACAAGCCCGTGGGTTAGTTATGGGAACGCAAGTCACAACAGACGCTGCAAGCAACACTCGTAACTAACGTTGCAACAACGTAACAAGGCAACTAGTGGGCCTATAAAATAGTGCTATAAATAGCATTATTTTAACACTCCCTCTAGAAAAGTATGAGGTAACTAATTTGATACCTAGACTTAGCTCTTTAATAGATATCTAAGTCAACTATAAATTCAATAATAAATCTAATAACTTTTAAATAGCAAAATCAATAACTTTTAGGCGTAATTCTAGTGTTTTTGTTGATTTTTCGGTTTTTCGACTTTTTAGTTGATTTTGTTGGTTTAGATTAAGCCTTTGTATTTGTAAGGCCTAATAGTTAGATAAATTATTGAAATTTATTATTAGGCAGGGGCTCATTTAAACTATCTGCAGGCATCTCTTTAGTGTTAATGTAGATAACCTTAGCTATACCCTTCTATACCTTTTCTCTAGTATAGTTAAATTTTAGCAGGGTATGCTTTGTTCTGCTATAAAGAGTAGGGTTATTAGCGGTTGTAATAGCGCCTTAGTTATCACTAAAAATCAGTACTAGAGGTGCTATAGGTAGCTTTATCTCTTTAAAGAGACTATAAAGCCACTCTAGCTCCCTAATAGCTTTACATAAGGCGTTAGATTTAGCCTCTAATATAGATAAAGCTATTGTAGTTGCTTTCTTTAATTTCTAGCTAATAGGTCCTTTAGCTAGCTTATAGAGATAAGCATAGGTTAATTTAGAGGACTTATTACCCGCGAAGTCGCTATCACAGAAGCTAATAAGGGTTATAGAAGCTGTAATAGCAGATTTAGACCTTCTATAAGTTATAGAATAACCTATAGAGCCTAAAAGGTACCTAAGCAGATGTTTAGAAGCATTAAGATGCTCTATAAATGGCTTAGCTAGCGCTGTGGAAAGCCACTGAACTGGAAAGGTAATATTAGGTCTTGTAAGGAGCATTAGGTACATAATAGTCCCTATAATACTCTAATATAGCTTGTGATTAGGGGGGGAAAGAGGTTTAGTTAGGTGGTCTACTTGCTTTATAATTCCTAGTTATAGAGGAATTTTAATAGGTCTAGCATCCTTTATATTAAATCTTTCTAGGGCTTCAGAAATGTACTAGGACTAGTGAATAGTTAGGGTCCCTTTCTTTTGATTTCTAGTGATTTAAACGCCTAGGAAAAATTTGGCTAGCCCACGGTCTTCTATAGGATAAGCTTTATAAAGTAGCTTCTTTAGCCTATTAATATAAGCTAGGTCTAGTCCTATTAGAAGGCAGTTATTCACATAAGTCGCTATATATGTAGATGTAGTTAGGTTAAAGAAGACAGCTAGGTCGGATATAAGGGGTTAAAAGCCTAGCTTCTAAAGAAGGTCTTTTAAAACCTACTGCCACTCTCTAGAGCTTTGTTTTAATCTATATAAAGCTTTTTGTAGGAAAATAACCTGCTTTTAAGAGGGTTTATAGCTATACTTCTTAAGTAACTTAGCTACTTTAGGTGTAGAAGACTTAGTAAACTTAGTAAATCCATTAGGAATTTGCATATAGATAGCTTCCTTTAGTGGACTATATTTAGAAAGGCCCCTATAAAATCAACCTATTTAACTTCCTAGTTATTACAAGCCGCTAGGGCTAGTAAAATCCGCTAACTAGGGGGAATGCTAGTTATAGCGTAGGTTTTAATATAATCTTAACCTTCTATCTGCATAAACCCTTTAGCAACGAGTTAGGCCTTGTACTTTAGAGGATTATTTTCTTTATCCTTTTTAAGCTTGTAAATAAGCCTATTCTTTAGAACCCTCTAGCCCTTAGGAATTTAGTCTATCCCTATAAATTTAAAGGTTCTGGCAGCTAGAAGCTGTTTAAATTTGTTAAATGTTGTATCTATCCATTTTTGACTATCCTTGCTTTTTAAAGCTTGTTTCTAGGTCTTAGGGGTGTCTGAATCGTTGTTATTAGTGGATAATTTAGCCTTTTATTATGCCTTGAAGCATATCTCCTTAACGTATGAAGATATATTAAAATCATCAATATCCATAGAATTAGAATTGATTAAAGAATCCAAATCTGAAAACGGTTTTTTAATAGCACCCTTATTAAGGGCGCTAGAGCTAGGGCTCTCTAGGGGTAGCGCTAGAGGCGTTGCAGGCGCTATTGTGGGCGCTGTATCGGTCGCCCTAGGGGCTGTTGTTGTTACAGGCGCTGCGGGCGCTAGGCTTTTAGGAGGCTTTAGGTAACTATCCTAAATTTCTAGATTATCTCGTGAGATATTGGCTTCTCCCTCTGAAGGATTAGTCCCTAAAGGCTTAGGGGACCCTACAGAGCCTATATCCTCTATAATTTTAATAAAGCTAGTCTTTATAACTAACCTTTTAGAGGGAATATAAACAAGATAAACAGTAGAACCTAGAGTAGCTAGCAACCGACTAGGAATAGTCCTAGGGGCTAGCTTTTGAAGCTTAGATCTCTGCTCCAGAGGTATTAGGACCTTATAATAAGACCCTATAGCCCTAATTTTCGAGAAGTTAGGCTTATAGGAAGTCTTAGGCTCTAAATTAGCTAGAAATAGCTGCTTAGGGGTTAAAGGTTTAGTTATTAGCTATATTAACTAATTCCACTATGGCTAGAAGGATATAAGACTATAGATATAAGGGTAGCTTAGACCACTAAAGTGTAGCCCTAAGCAGTTAGGATAACCCTAATAGCCCTCTTAACTAGCCCATTCTGTTCGTGAATATAGGGGTAAGAGGTACTAAAGCAAATTCCCTTAGAAGATAACCATAACTAAAGTTCGTTGTTGATTTCAGTACCTCCGTCAAAGTGAAGGTGCCTAGGATACGCGTTATATCGATTTTTCAGGGCCCTAAAGAAGCCCTTAATAGCTAAAGAAAGGGTTAAACCTTCTTTATTAGCTAATAAAAAGCACCATTTATACTGGGATTTTCGATTAATAAGTATAAGGACTGTAGCCTTCTTATTATGCGGTATAGGTTTGATTTTAACCATATCTCCCTCTAAAATATCTAGAACTCTAGGGGGGTCCTAAATAGGTTGTTTAGTTAGTCTTCTAATAGCTTTAGATTGCATATAGGCTATGCAGTTAAAATCCTTTTCTTTGATGGCGGAAAAATCAGGGATCCCTTTAGCTAATTTCGATGATTTCTTTAGTAAAGGGAGGCCTATGTGGCCTAATCGAATATGCCAAAGAAGGGCTAAATCTAGTAACTTCTTGTAACTAGAATCTAGCTTTTTAGGGCTATTATCCCCTAGCTCCCTCTGTTGCTAGGCCTCTTAAGAATCACAGGCCTCTGGGGGCAGTAGACGGCCACTATTGTCACCCAAGTCATTAGGGTATAGACCTTCTAAACCCCCTGTAGAAGATGCCTAGCTAGGAGCTTTGGTGGGATATAGGGCTAAATTATCGTCTTCTAGCTCTTCAATTCGTTGATATTCCTCGGGATTAAAAGCTAGTTGCGGAATTTAAACCTCTATAGGGTAGGAAAACCCTAATTTAGTCTTATAAGCCCTTAGTTATCGTTGCCATTGTTAGTTGCAATATTAAGAGCCTATAAAGGAGAGGTGGGTTAAATGCTTACAGATTATGGGAGTAGGTTGCCCCTTAATCTGTAAAAAGAAGCCATGTTTAGCAGGTTCTAATAACCCACAGGGGCTTTTATCGGCTAGGAATAGCTAGTCTTTAGCTAGATAACCTCCCTTTAGATAGTGAGATAACCCACTAACTAGGTTAGTATCTATGCCCGGGAAATATAGGGCATCTAGCAGAGCTAAAGGCCTATATTCTAGTGGATTTTTCTTGACTAGAACGTTAAAAACAGCTATGCCTCTTCCTTTAGGAAAAATAGGTCCTCCTGCTGTAATTATAGCGCTGGTTTTACCTTTCTTTAGAGGTTTAAAGTCCCTAAAAGAAGCCCTATTATTACAAATGTGACAGGAAGAACCTGTATTATACAAAAGGGAGTTTTTAACCACATCGTTAGAGTAGCTAAAAGTAGGCTTGCTAGTAGTGTTACTAGTGGTAGAGGCACTAGAACTATCTAAATCAGAATTAGAATCACTACTATTATCACTGCTAGATTCATTAGAATCTAATTCTTTAACGTATCCTATGGCTAGGGTATAGCCTAAAGCAAAAGCAGCTTCTTTTCCTTTCTGTTTTTCCCTGTTACTACTCTTTTTCTTCTTCTGCTTCTTTTTAGAGGCCTTAGAAGGGTTTAAATCCTTCTTATCCTGCTCTTTAGTGGCGTTAGAGTCCTTCTTAGGGTTAGGATTAAAAGACTTCTTTTCCTAGTCCTTAGAATTTCCCTTATTATTATTAGAAGCCTTATAGCTAAGGGCTTTAGCTATAGGGGAGGTTTTATCCCTCTATTCTTCTAATAAATCCGCTATAAGGAACTGTAAATTTAGGGTATTTATAGGCAGTCCTTATGCCCTAGAAGCTCTAATAGTAAATCTTTGTCTCTTAGCCTAACTAGGAAAGGTCTGCTTTAATGCATTAATATAGTGATTTACTTGATTAATAGGGGCGATCTCTACACTACAAAGTTATAGTCTAGCTAGTAAATTATTAAAATCAGCATTAAAAGCCTCTAAAGATCCCTTATAACTTAAAAAGTTTAGGGAGTGGTAGCTAGCATATAGTGTACCACGCTGGATTTTAGCACTCTGCGAATACTACCTAATAAGGACTTTATAGGCTTCTTTAGGGGATTTTTGCTAACATATAGCAGCCTATGGTCTAGGTTAGCAGCTATCTCTTAATATTATTAAAAGAATAGCTTAGTCACAGTTAGCTAGATAGCCTGCTAGGCTTGGATTATCTATAAATTTAGGTAATCCTAGGGCTCTAAATTATATGCTTAGGGCTTACTTCCACTGATCATAATTTTCAGGGCCTTTTAGCTTAGCTCCCTCTGGAATAGAGTAAACCTTCTTGTTTAGTTCCTTTATAGCACCTGTATTAAAGGCAGCTTGTAAGTTACTAGAAGGTACGCTCGCAGAAGTAGTAGCTATTAGGTCTTCTTCTAGAACCTTAGTATTTTCTTCCTTAGGTCTATTAGAAGCCTAAAGACCTTGCATAACAGTCATAGTTTGCGTTAATTTCTCTAGTAGATTATTAATACTAGCCTTGTTTTTAATACGATTTTCCTCGCTATGCCTAATAAAATCAGATAAGGTCTTTCCTTGTTATTTAATTTAGCTCTGCATCTATAGCTATAGAGCACTAGCCTAAACAGCTAGTTAACCTTCTATATCCATCCTACTAGGGTCCCTAGGGGGGCTAGAAGACCTTATAGCAAGGGCCTTACCCTTATAACTAGGTGGTGCTATCTTCTAAAAGTCCCTAAAAAAGGAAAAGAATCCCTATGTAAAAGCTCTAAATTTGTTCCTATTGTAAATAACGCGCGCTAGAAATTGCTTGTGTTGCAATCTAGTCGCGTACGTAAATTGTGTGGCGGGACCGTTTGAGAGGGCAGCCCTTAGGTCTAAAAAATAGGTCTTTGGTATGCGTAGGCAGAAAAATGGCAGAGAGGGGTCTCTAAGAAAATTTTCTTAACACTAAGGATAGGAATCATAGATAATAGGTATTACAGAAGCCATAACGCAACGCAACGTAATGTATAGTGCGTGCAACGTAATGTAATAAGTCAAAAAGCCTAGTATAAATATACTAGATATCTAATGATTTTAAAGGATATAGCGTATCTACTATTATAGATAATATTAAATATAACGGTTGCAGTAGTGAATAGGATCACTAAAAAGGTTATGGTTATAACTAGGTAGTTACGGGTTGCAATGTGGTGGTTGCGGGTTGCGGCTGTAGTTAATTTTTAACACCAAAGGTCTGATGTTGCAATGCGTGGCGCTAGTAAATGAAAAGCTTCAAATTCTAGTGGTTTCCTTCGTAATCTTAAGAGCCCATAGGTATAGTAGGTAGTAACTGTACCTAAAATCAAGCAGTAATCGCAGTAGAATAACGCAGTAATGTAGTAATCTATAGGCCTTCCAGGCTTATAACCTATTGAAAATAGGAAGGGAATCTAACTAGAGGGATAGGAAGACCTCCCTAGTAGATTCTAACGCAGCGGCTTCTAAATTCACTAGATTATAGCTTATTCTTTAAGATTAGGAGCTTTTGATAGTCAAATACAGTTAATTCCTAGCTAACGGACAGTCTAACGAGCAATGAGAGGATTTCTAGTCCCCTCATAGACCTACCGACTGTATCAAAGGATCTAGGTTGCTAGAGAGGTCTTAGGAGCTACTTTTTATTTTCCGTAAAACTCATTTATATAGGAAAAATAAAAAATCGACTCACGGCCATACAAACTAGCTACCTAGGTGGCCTAACTAAGCACTTTAGTATATAACCCTATTAATAAAATATACCATTAAATCCAGAAAAATTCAAGGATTCGAACAGTATACGTCAGCCTTTTATACGACTACTAGTTGCCTAGTTACAGTCGATTTTAGCTTCCCTATAGGGTAACCTAGTCGGCTTAGTCATACAAGCCCGTGGGTTGGTTGTGGGAACGTAAGTTACAACAGACGCTGCAAGCAACACTCGTAACCAACGTTGCAACAACGCAACAAGGCAACTAGTGGGCCTATAAAATAGTGCTATAAATAGCATTATTTTAACACCTCTAAATAAAGCTAGTAGTAATAAATATCTATATACTAAAGCTTTATAACTAGCTTAATAAACTTTTCCTTAAGGAGGTAAATTATTTATATATAATTATATTTGATTTTAAGCGTGTTATTGCCTAGGCATAGCCTAACCTCTTAATATAGTTATCTAAAGGCTATAAGCTCTTTACTATAATAAGAAAGTACTAGAAGCTTTGCTTTAGTTAATAATATTATTATAGTAGCTTGCCTTCTTACCTTAAAGAGTATAGGTCCTTTAAAGAGCTTTATAATATAGCCTTATAAGCTTTTTTATATTATATAATTATTAGTAAAGGAAGTGTTGCTATATACCTCTAATTTAGGGTTACTATTACTATATTTAATTGCTAGGTTTACTTATATATACATATACTTAAGGGCTCTTTTTACTACTTCTATATGCTATAGCCCTAGGTTTTATAGGTATTATAAGAGTTTGTGAGGCGCTGTGGGAGGTGCTGTGTGCGCAGCCCCGCTATGAGGCCCCACTCACAACAATAACACCCGGAACGCTAACGCGCACCGCGCGGCAGGTTAGGCCCTAGGGCTAGGTCTACGTAACACTAGCAAGCCACTAGCTATAAGCTCCTAGCTTGCACACATAATATACTTACACCTAGTAAGCTTTAGTAAATATATAAATACCCCTATACCTCTTACCTAGCTACTATTATTCTTATAATTCTAAAGCTTTACTTACTAGCTACCTAAGAGTAATATAGGGAAAAGAACTACCTAATTTACTAGAGTAATATTAGATAATAACTAGACCTAATTAAATAAGGGTAGCACTATAGCTAATAATACACTATGTTTTACTAAGACTAAAACTAAACTAGTACTCTTTAACCTTAGGGCTAAGACTATAGTAATAACTAAGTAAATTACTTAGCTTAAGAAACTCTAGAAGCTATAGGAAAGGGAATAAGAGCTTATTAACTTACTATAACTAAATATAAGGGAAGATAAGATAAAAAGATAGCAAAAAGCTAGCACTTTCTTAAGCTATAGTAGCTAAGAGGTAAAAGTCTAGAATATTACTAACCTTTACTACCCTATAAACCTATAGAAGCATAAGATCTAGATTAATAACCTAAACTATGCCTTTAATAGGGTAAAGCAAAAGTATTAGTATAATTACTAAAAGATCCTATTTACACTTAAATATATATATAGTAACTATAAGGCAAGATAGGACTAATACCTTAAGGAATAATAGGCTAATAGCTAGGATAACCTTAAAGATAACTAAAATAAATTTAAGGCCTAAACACTTATATTACTCTAAGACACCGCTAACTATAACGCTTAAATAGCTATATAGCTAGAAAACGCAAAATAACGCAAAGGCTAGAGTCTTATTAAATTTAGTATTTTCCTAGATTTACTTAAGAAATACCTAGAAAAAGCCACTAAAAAGTTATATACTCTTATATTCTTTATAAAACTACTCCTTAAATTATAAAACTATATTAACCTATATATCTCTATTACTAAAAAGACTTAAGAAAAGATTATATAACTTACCTAGTGATTTTAGGAGGTAATACTAAAAAGCAAGTAAAGGCCTAAGTACTTAGAAAATAAAGGCCTATATAAGGCTCCCTAACACTAAAGATATAACTCCCTATAAGGCTATAGACTTTATAAAGATTAGAGAAATAAAGACTAGGAGAAAATACTAGCTACTTACCTAAATAATAGCAAACCTAGGTATTGAAAATGGGAAGGGAATCTAGCTAGAGGGATAGGAAGACCTCCCTACTAGATTCTGTTAAAATAATGCTATTTATAGCACTATTTTATAGGCCCACTAGTTGCCTTGTTGCGTTGTTGCAACGTTGGTTACGAGCGTTGCTTGCAGCGTTGTTCTGTTGTGACCTGCGTTGTTCCACAACTAACCCGCGGGCTTATATAACTAAGCCGACTAGGTTACCCTATAGGGAAGCTAAAATCGACTGTAACTAGGCAACTAGTAGTCGTATAAAAGGCTGATGTATACTGTTCGAATCCTTGAATTTTTCTGGATTTAATAGTATATTTTATTAATAGGGTTATATACTAGAAAACTTAGTTAGTGCATCTGGGCAGCTAGTTTGTATGGCCGTGAGTCGATTTTTTATTTTTCCCATACAAATAGGTTTTGCGGAAAATAAAAAGTAGCTCCTAAGACCTCTCTAGCGGTCTAGATCCTCCGATACGGTCAGTAGGTCTATGAGGGGACTAGAAATCCTCTCATTGCTCGTCAGACCGTCCGTTAGCTAGGAATCAACTATATTTAACTATCAAAAGCTCCTAATCTTGAAGAATAAGCTATAATCTAGTGAATCTAGAAGCCGCTGCATTAGAATCTACTAGTTAGATTCCCTTCCCATATTTAATAGGTTATGAGCCCGGAAGGCCTATAGATTACTACATTACTGCGCTATTCTACTGCGATTACTGCTTGATTTTGGATACTAGTTATCACCTACTATACCTGTGGGCTCTTAAGATTACGAAGGAAACCACTAGAATTTGAAGCTCTTCATTTACTAGCGCCACGCATCGCAACATCAGACCCTTGGTGTTGAAAATCAACTACAGCCGCACCCGCAACCACCACATTGCAACCCATAACTACCTAGTTACAACCACAACCTCTTGTGATTTTATTCACTACTGCGACCGTTATATTTGATATTATCTACAACAGTAGATACGCTGCATCCTTCAAAATCATTAGACATCTAGTATATCTATACTAGGCTTTTTAACCTATTACACTACGTTGCACGCACTATACATTACGTTGCGTTACGTTATAGCTTCTGTAATACCTATTATCTACGATTCCTATCCTTGGTGTTAAGAATTTTTCTCGGAGATTCTTCTCCGTCATTTTTCTGCCCGCGCATACCGAAGACCCACTTTTTAGACCTAAGGGCTACTTTCTCAAACGGCCCCGCCACGCAATTTACGTACGCGACCAGATTGCAACACAAGTAATTTCTAGCGCGCGTTATTTGCAACAGGAATAAATTTGGAGATTTAACACAGGGACTTTCAGAAGATAGCACCACCTAGTTATAAGGGTAAGGCCCCTGCCCTGGGGTCTTCTAGCCCCCCTAGGGACCCTAGTAGGATGGATATAGAAGGTTAACTAGCTGTTTAGGCCAGTGCCCTACAGCTACAGATGCAGGGCCAAATTAAACAACAAGGCAAGACCTTAACTGATTTTATCAGGCATAGCGAGGAAAATCGTATTAAAAACGAGGCTAGCATTAATGATCTTCTAGAGAAATTAACGCAAACTATAACTGTTATGCAAGGTCTTTAGGCTTCTAATAGACCTAAGGAAGAAAATACTAAGGTTCTAGAAGAAGACCTAGCTACTACTTCTGCGAGCGTACCTTCTAGTAACTTACAAGCTGCCTTTAATACAGGTGCTATAAAGGAACTAAACAAGAAGGTTCACTCTATTCCAGAGGGAGCTAAGCTAAAAGGCCCTGAAAACTATAATCAGTGGAAGCAAGCCCTAAGCATACAATTTAGAGCCCTAGGATTACCTAAATTTATAGATAATCCAAGCCTAGCAAGTCATCTAGCTAACTGTGACTAAGCTATTCTTTTAATGATATTAAGAGATAGTTGTCAACTAGGACCACAGGCTGCTATATGTTAGCAAAAATCCCCCAAAGAAGCCTATAAAGTCCTTATTAGGCAGTATTCGCAGAGTGCTGAAATCCAGCGTGGTACACTATACGCTAGCTACCACTCCCTAAACTTTTCAAGTTATAAGGGATCTTTAGAGGCTTTTAATGCTAATTTTAATAATTTACTAGCTAGACTACAGCTTTGTAGTGTAGAGATCGCCCCTATTGATCAAGTAAACCATTATATTAATGCATTAAAGCAGACCTTTCCTAGTTAGGCTGAGAGACAAAGATTTACTATCAGAGCTTCTAGGGCACAAGGACTGCCTGTAAATACCCTAAATTTACAGTTCCTTATGGCGGATTTATTAGAAGAACAGAGGGACAAAACCTCCCCTATAGCTAAAGCTCTTAGTTATAAGGCTTCTAATAACAAGGGAAATTCTAAGGATTAGGAGAAGAAATCAACTAATCCTACCCCTAAGAAGGACTCTAACGCCACTAAAGAGCAGGATAAGAAGGATTCAAACCCTTCTAAGGCCTCTAAAAAGAAGAAGAAGAAGAGTAGCAACAGGGAAAAACAGAAAGGAAAAGAAGCTGCTTTTGCTTTAGGCTATACCCTAGCCACGGGATACGTTAAAGAATTAGATTCTAATAAATCTAGCAGTGATGATAGTAGTGATTCTAAGTCTGACTCGGATACCTCTAGTACCACTAGTAACACTACTAGCAAGCCTACTTTTAGCTACTCTAACGATGTGGTTAAAAACTCCCTTTTGTATAATACGGGTTCTTCCTATCACATTTGTAATAATAGGGCTTCTTTTAGGGACTTCAAACCTCTAAAGAAAGGTGAAACCAGCGCTATAATTACAGCAGGAGGACCTATTTATCCTAAAGGAAGAGGCACAGCTGTTTTTAACGTTCTGGTCAAGAAAAATCCACCAGAATATAGGCCCTTAGCTTTGCTAGATGCCCTATATTTCCCGGGCATAGATACTAACCTAGTTAGTGGGTTATCTCACTATCTAAAGGGAGGTTATCTAGCTAAAGACTAGCTATTCCTAGCCGATAAAAGCCCCTGTGGGTTACTAGAACCTGCTAAACACGGCTTCTTTTTATAGATTAAGGGGCAACCTACTCCTACAATCTGTAAGCATTCAACCCACCTCTCCTTTATGGGCTCTCGATATTGCAACTAACAACGACAACCAAGAGCTCATAAGACCAAATTAGGGTTTTCCTACCCTATAGAGGTTCAAATTCCGCAACCAGCTTTTAATCCCGAGGAATATCAACGAATTAAAGAGCTAGAAGACGATGATTTAGAAGATTTAGCCCTATGTCCCACCGAAGCTCCTCCTAGTTAGGCATCTTTTACAGGGGGTTTAGAAGGTCCATACCCTAATAACTTAGGTGACGATAGTGGCCGTCTACTGCCCCCAGAGGCCTGTGATTCTTAAGAGGCCTAGCAACAGAGGGAGCTAGGGGATAATAGCCCTAAAAAGCTAGATTCTAGTTACAAGAAGTTACTAGATTTAGCCCTTCTTTGGCACATTCGATTAGGCTATATAGGCCTCCCTTTACTAAAGAAATCATCGAAATTAGCTAAAGGGATCCCTAATTTTTCCGCCGTCAAAGAAAAGGATTTTAACTGCATAGCCTGTATGCAATCTAAAGCTGTTAGAAGACTAACTAAACGACCTATTTAGGACCCCCCTAGAGTTCTAGATATTCTAGAGGGAGATACAGTTAAAATTAAACCTATACTGCATAATAAGAAGGCTATAGTCCTTATCCTTATTGATCGAAAATCCCGGTATAAATGGTGCTTTTCATTAGCTAATAAAGAAGGTTTAACCCTTTCTTTAGCTATTAAGGGCTTCTTTAGGGCCCTAAAAAACCGATATAACGCGTATCCTAGGCACCTTCACTTTAACGGAGGTACTGAAATTAATAACGAACTTTAGTTATGGTTATCTTCTAAAGGAATCTGTTTTAGTACCTCTTGCCCTTACATTCACGAACAAAATGGGCTAGTTGAGAGGGCTATTAGGGTTATCCTTGACTGGCTTAGGGCTACACTTTAGTGGTCTAAGCTACCCTTATATCTATGGTCTTATATCCTTCTAGCTATAGTGGAATTAGTTAACATCACAGCTAATACGACTAAACCTTTAACCCCTAAGCAGCTATTTTTAGCTAATTTAGAGCCTAAGACTTCCTATAAGCCTAACTTCTTGAAAATTAGGGCTATAGGGTCTTATTGTGAGGTCCTAATACCTCCGGAGCAGAGATCTAAGCTTCAAAAGCTAGCCCCTAGGACTATTCCTGGTCGGTTGCTAGCTACTCTAGGTTCTACTTATCTTGTTTATATTCCCTCTAAAAGGTTAGTTATAAAGACTAGCTTTGTTAAAATTATAGAGGATATAGGCTCTGTAGGGTCCCCTAAGCCTTTAGGGACTAATCCTTCAGAGGGAGAAGCCGATATCTCACGAGATAATCTAGAAATTAGGATAGTTACCAAAGCCTCCTGAAAGCTTAGCGCCCGCAGCGCCCGCAGCGCCTGTACAACAGCCCCGGGCGACGACACAGCGCCTGCAACCCCTACAACGCCTGCAACGCCTCCAGCGCTACCCCTAGAGAGCCCCAGCTCTAGCGCCCCTAATAAGGGTGCTATCGAAAAACCGTTTTCAGATTTGGATTCTTTAATCAATTCTGATTCTATGGATATCGATGATTTTAATATATCTTCATACGTTAAGGAGATATGCTTTAAGGCACAACAAAGGGCTAAATTATCCACTAAAAACAACGATTTAGATACCCCTAAGACCTGGAAACAAGCTTTAAAAAGCAAGGATAGTCGAAAATGGATGGATGCAACATTTAACGAATTTAAACAGCTTCTAGCTGCTAGAACCTTAAATTTATAGGGATAGACAAATTCCTAAGGGCCGGAGGGTTCTAAAGAATAGGCTTGTTTACAAGCTTAAAAAGGATAAAGAAAATAATCCTCTAAAATACAAGGCCTGACTCGTTGCTAAAGGGTTTATGCAGATAGAAGGTTAAGATTATATCGAAACCTACGCTGCAACTAGCATTCCCCCTAGTTAGCGGATTTTACTAGCCCTAGCGGCTTGTAATGACTAGGAAGTTAAACAGGTTAATTTTATAGGGGCCTTTCTAAACAGTCCACTAAAGGAATCTATCTATATGCAAATACCTAATGGATTTACTAAGTTTGCTAAGTCTTCTACACCTAAAGTAGCTAAGTTACTTAAGAAGTATGGCTACAAACCCTCTCAAAAGCAGGTTATTTTCCTACAAAAGGCTTTATATGGATTAAAACAAAGCTCTAGAGAGTGGCAACAGGTTTTAAAGAACCTTCTTTAGAAGCTAGGCTTTTAACCCCTTATATCCGACCTAGCCGTCTTCTTTAACCTAACTACATCTACATATATAGCGACTTATGTGGATGACTGCCTTCTAATAGGACTAGATCTAGCTTATATTAATAGGCTAAAGAAGCTACTTTATAAAGCTTATCCTATAGAAGATCATGGGCTAGCAGAATTTTTCCTAGGCGTTTAAATCACTAGAAATCGAAAGAAAGGGACCCTAACTATCCACTAGTCCTAGTACATTTCTGAAGCCCTAGAAAGATTTAACATGAAAGATGCTAGACCTGTTAAAATTCCTCTACAACCAGGAATTATAAAACAGGTAGACCACCTAACTAAACCTCTTTCCCCCCCTAATCACAAGCTATATCAGAGTATTATAGGGACTATTATGTACCTAATGCTCCTTACAAGACCTGATATTGCCTTTCTAGTTTAGTGGCTTTCCACAGCGCTAGCTAAGCCGTTTATAGAGTATCTTAATGCTTCTAAACATCTGCTTAGGTACCTTTTAGGCTCTATGGGTTATTCTATAACTTATAGAAGGCTTAAAGCTGTTATAGCTTCTGCAACCCTTATTGGCTTCTATGATAGCGACTTCGCGGGTGATAAGTCCTCTAAATTAACCTATGCTTATCTCTATAAGCTAGCTAAAGGACCTATTAGCTAGAAATCGAAGAAAGTAACTACGATAGCTTTATCCATATTAGAGGCTAAATCTAATGCCTTATGTGAAGCTATTAGGGAGCTAGAGTGGCTTTACGGTCTCTTTAAAGAGATAAAGCTGCCTATAGCACCTCTACGATTTTTAGTGATAACTAAGGCGCTATTACAACCGCTAATAACCCTGCTCTTATAGCAGAACAAAGCATACCCTGCTAAAATTCAACTATACTAGAGAAAAGGTACAGAAGGGTATAGCTAAGGTTATCTACATTAACACTAAAGAGATGCCTGCAGATGGTTTAACTAAGCCCCTGCCCTATGATAAATTTCAACAATTTATCAACTATTAGGTCTTACGAATACAAAGGCCTAATTAAAACAACTAAAAAGTCGAAAAACCCGAAAAATCAACAAAAACACTGGAATTACGCCTAAAAGTTATGATTTTACTGTTTTTAGTTAAAAGTTATTGGATTTATTGTTAAATTTATGGTTGACTTAGATATCTATTAAAGAGCTAAGTCTAGGTATCGAATTAGTTACCTCATACTTTTCTAGAGGGAGTGTTAAAATAATGCTATTTATAGCACTATTTTATAGGCCCACTAGTTGCCTTGTTGCGTTGTTGCAACGTTAGTTACGAGCGTTGCTTGCAGCGTTGTTCTGTTGTGACCTGCGTTGTTCCACAACTAACCCGCGGGCTTGTATGACTAAGCCGACTAGGTTACCCTATAGGGAAGCTGAAATCGACTGTAACTAGGTAACTAGTAGTCGTATAAAAGGCTGACGTATACTGTTCGAATCCTTGAATTTTTCTGGATTTAATGGTATATTTTATTAATAGGGTTATATACTAGAAAACTTAGTTAGTGCATCTAGGCAGCTAGTTTGTATGGCCGTGAGTCGATTTTTTATTTTTCCTATACAAATAGGTTTTGCGGAAAATAAAAAGTAGCTCCTAAGACCTCTCTAGCGGTCTAGATCCTCCGATACGGTCGGTAGGTCTATGAGGGGACTAGAAATCCTCTCATTGCTTGTCAGACCGTCCGTTAGCTAGGAATCAACTATATTTAACTATCAAAAGCTCCTAATCTTGAAGAATAAGCTATAATCTAGTGAATCTAGAAGCCGCTGCATTAGAATCTACTAGTTAGATTCCCTTCCCATATTTAATAGATTCTAATGCGGCGGCTTCTAGATTCACTAGATTATAGCGTATTCTGCAAGATAGAGAGCTTTGATAGTTGAATACAGTTAATTCCTAGCTAAACGGACGATCTAACAAGCAATGAGAGGATTTCTAGTCCCCTCATAGACCTACTAACTGTATCGGAGGATCTAGACCGCTAGAGAGGTCTTAGGAGCTACTTTTTATTTTCCGTAAAACCTATTTGTATAGGAAAAATAAAAAATCGACTCACAGCCATATAAACTAGCTGCCTAGGTGCACTAACTAAGCATTTTTAATAGACAACCCTATTAACAAAATATACCATGAAATCTAGAAAAATTCAAGGATTTGAACAATATATGTTAGCCTTTTATACAACTACTAGTTGCCTAGTTACAGTCGATTTCAGCTTCCCTATAGGGTAACCTAGTTGGCTTAGTTATACAAGCCCGTGGGTTAGTTATGGGAATAACGCGAGTTATAACTAAACGCTGCAAGCAACGCCCGTAACTAACGTTGCAACAACGCAACAAGGCAACTAGTGGGCCTATAAAATAGTGCTATAAATAGCATTATTTTAACACTCCCTCTAGAAAAGTATAAGGTAACTAATTTAATACCTAGACTTAGCTCTTTAATAGATATCTAAGTCAACCATAAATTCAATAATAAATCCAATAACTTTTAGACTAAAAACAGTAAAATCGATAACTTTTAGGCGTAATTCCAGTGTTTTTGTTGATTTTTCGGGTTTTTCGACTTTTTAGTTGGTTTTAAACTAGGCCTTTGTATTCGTAAGACCTAATAGTTAGATAAATTGTTGAAATTTATCATGGGGCAGGGGCTTAGTTAAACCATCTGCAGGCATCTCTTTAGTGTTAATGTAGATAACCTTAGCTATACCCTTCTATACCTTTTCTCTAGTATAGTTAAATTTTAGCAGGGTATGCTTTATTCTGCTATAAAGAGCAGGGTTATTAGCGGTTGTAATAGCGCCTTAGTTATCACTAAAAATCAGTACTAGAGGTGCTATAGGTAGCTTTATCTCTTTAAAGAGACCGTAAAGCCACTCTAGCTCCCTAATAGCTTCACATAAGGCATTAGATTTAGCCTCTAATGTGGATAAAGCTATCGTAGTTGCTTTCTTCGATTTCCAGCTAATAGGTCCTTTAGCTAGCTTATAGAGATAAGCATAGGTTGATTTAGAGGACTTATCACCCGCGAAGTCGCTATCACAGAAGCTAATAAGGGTTGCAGAAGCTGTAGTAGCTTTAGACCTTCTATAAGTTATAGAATAACCTATAGAACCTAAAAGGTACCTAAGCAGATGTTTAGAAGCATTAAGGTGCTTTATAAACGGCTTAGATAGCGCTGTGGAAAGCCACTAAACTAGAAAGGCAATATTAGGTCTTGTAAGGAGCATTAGGTACATAATAGTCCCTATAATACTCTAATATAGCTTGTGATCAAGGGGGGAAAGAGGTTTAGTTAGGTAGTCTACCTGTTTTATAATTCTAGGTTATAGAGGAATTTTAACAGGTCTAGCATCCTTTATGTTAAATCTTTCTAGGGCTTTAGAAATGTACTGGGACTGGTGGATAGTTAGGGTCCCTTTCTTTCGATTTCTAGTGATTTAAACGCCTAGGAAAAATTCGGCTAGCCCACGGTCTTCTATAGGATAAGCTTTATAAAGTAGCTTCTTTAGCCTATTAATATAAGCTAGATCCAGTCCTATTAGAAGGCAGTTATCCACATAAGTCGCTATATATGTAAATGTAGTTAGGTTAAAGAAGACAGCTAGGTCGGATATAAGGGGTTGAAAGCCTAGCTTCCGAAGAAGGTCTTTTAAAACCTACTGCCACTCTCTAGAGCTTTGTTTTAATCCATATAAAGCTTTTTGTAGGAAAATAACCTGCTTTTAAGAGGGTTTGTAGCCATACTTCTTAAGTAACTTAGCTACTTTAGGTGTAGAAGACTTAGCAAACTTAGTAAATCCATTAGGAATTTGCATATAGATAGCTTCCTTTAGTGGACTATTTAGAAAGGCCCCTATAAAATTAACCTATTTAACTTCCTAGTTATTACAAGCCGCTAGGGCTAGTAAAATCCGCTAACTAGGGGGAATGCTAGTTATAGCGTAGGTTTCGATATAATCTTAACCTTCTATCTGCATAAACCCTTTAGCAACGAGTTAGGCCTTGTACTTTAGAGGATTATTTTCTTTATCCTTTTTAAGCTTGTAAACAAGCCTATTCTTTAGAACCCTCTAGCCCTTAGGAATTTAGTCTATCCCTATAAATTTGAAGGTTCTAGCAGCTAGAAGCTGTTTAAATTTGTTAAATGTTGTATCTATCCATTTTTGACTATCCTTGCTTTTTAAAGCTTGTTTCTAGGTCTTAGGGGTGTCTAAATCGTTGTTATTAGTGGATAATTTAGCCTTTTATTATGCCTTGAAGCATATCTCCTTAACGTATGAAGATATATTAAAATCATCAATATCCATAGAATTAGAATTGATTAAAGAATCCAAATCTGAAAACGGTTTTTCAATAGCACCCTTATTAAGGGCGCTAGAGCTAGGGCTCTCTAGGGGTAGCGCTAGAGGCGTTGCAGGCGCTATCGTGGGCGCTGTATTGGTCGCCCCGGGGGCTGTTGTTACAGGCGCTGCGGGCGCTAGGCTTTTAGGAGGCTTTAGGTAACTATCCTGAACTTCTAGATTATCTCGTGAGATATCGGCTTCTCCCTCTGAAGGATTGGTCCCTAAAGCCTTAGGGGACCCTACAGAGCCTATATCCTCTATAATTTTAATAAAGCTAGTCTTTATGACTGACCTTTTAGAGGGAATATAAACAAGATAAACAGTAGAACCTAGAGTAGCTAGTAACTGACCAGGAATAGTCCTAGGGGCTAGCTTTTGAAGCTTAGATCTCTGCTCCGGAGGTATTAGGACCTTACAATAAGACCCTATAGCCCTAATTTTCGAGAAGTTAGGCTTATAGGAAGTCTTAGGCTCTAAATTAGCTAGAAATAGCTGCTTAGGGGTCAAAGGTTTAGTCGTATTAGCTGTGATGTTAACTAATTCCACTATGGCTGGAAGGATGTAAGACTATAGATATAAGGGTAGCTTAGACCACTGAAGTGTAGCCCTAAGCCGGTTAAGGATAACCCTAATAGCCCTCTTAACTAGCCTATTCTGTTCGTGAATATAGGGGCAAGAGGTGCTAAAACAAATTCCTTTAGAAGATAACTATGACTGAAGTTCGTTGTTGATTTCAGTACCTCTATCGAAGTGAAGGTGCCTAGGATACGCGTTATATCGGTTTTTTAGGGCTCTAAAGAAGCCCTTAATAGCTAAAGAAAGGGTTAAACCTTCTTTATTAGCTAATGAAAAGCACCATTTATACTGGGATTTTCGATCAATAAGGATAAGGACCGTAGCCTTCTTATTATGCGGTATAGGTTCGATTTTAACTGTATCTCCCTCTAGAATATCTAGAACTCTAGGGGGGTCCTGAATAGGTCGTTTGGTTAGTCTTCTAATAGCTTTAGATTGCATACAGGCTATGCAGTTAAAATCCTTTTCTTTAATGGCGGAAAAATTAGGGATCCCTTTAGCTAATTTCGATGATTTCTTAAGTAAAGGGAGGCCTATATGGCCTAATCGAATGTGCCAAAGAAGGGCTAAATCTAGTAACTTCTTGTAACTAGAATCTAGCTTTTTAGGGCTATTATCCCCTAGCTCCCTCTGTTGCTAGGCCTCTTGAGAATCACAGGCCTCTGGGGGTAATAGACGGCCACTATTGTCACCTAAGTTATTAGGGTATGGACCTTCTAAACCCCCTATAGAAGGTGCCTAACTAGGAGGAGCTTTGGTGGGACATAGGGCTAAATCTTCTAAATCATTGTCTTCTAGCTCTTTGATTCGTTAATATTCCTCGGGATTAAAAGCTGGTTGCGGAATTTGAACCTCTATAGGGTAGGAAAACCCTAATTTAGTCTTATGAGCTCTTGGTTGTCGTTGCCGTTGGTTGCAGTATTAAGAGCCCATAAAGGAGAGGTGGGTTGAATGCTTACAGATTGTAGGCGTGGGTTGCCCCTTAATCTGTAGAAAAAAGCCGTGTTTAGCAGGTTCTAATAACCCACAGGGGCTTTTATTGGCTAGGAAAAGCTAATCTTTAGCTAGATAACCTCCCTTTAGATAGTGAGATAACCCACTAACTAGGTTAGTATCTATGCCCAGGAAATATAGGGCATCTAGCAGAGCTAAGGGCCTATATTCTGGTGGATTTTTCTTGACTAGAACGTTAAAAATAGCTGTGCCTCTTCCTTTAGGATAAATAGGTTCTCCTGCTGTAATTATAGCGCCAGTTTCACCTTTCTTTAGAGGTTTAAAGTCCCTAAAAGAAGCCCTATTATTACAAATGTGACAGGAAGAACCCGTATTATACAAAAGGGAGTTTTTAACCACATCGTTAGAGTAGCTAAAAGTAGGCTTGCTAGTAGTGTTACTAGTGGTAGAGGCACTAGAACTATCTGAATCAGAATTAGAATCACTACTATTATCACTGCTAGATTCATCAGAATCTAATTCTTCAACGTATCCCGTGGCTAGGGTATAGCCTAAAGCAAAAGCAGCTTCTTTTCCTTTCTGTTTTTCCCCGTTGCTACTCTTCTTCTTCTTCTTTTTAGAGGCCTTAGAAGGGTTTAAATCCTTCTTATCCTGCTCTTTAGTGGCGTTAGAGTCCTTCTTAGGGGTAGGATTAGTTGATTTCTTCTCCTAATCCTTAGAATTTCCCTTGTTGTTATTAGAAGCCTTATAACTAAGGGCTTTAGCTATAGGGGAGGTTTTATCCCTCTGTTCTTCTAATAAGTCCGCTATAAGGAACTGTAAATTTAGGGTATTTATAGGCAGTCCTTGTGCCCTAGAAGCTCTAATAGTAAATCTTTGTCTCTTAGCCTAACTAGGAAAGGTCTGCTTTAATGCATTAATATAATGATTTACTTAATTAATGGGGGCGATCTTTACACTACAAAGTTATAGTCTAGCTAGTAAATTATTAAAATTAGCATTAAAAGCCTCTAAAGATCCCTTATAACTTGAAAAGTTTAGGGAATGGTAGCTAGCGTATAGCGTACCACGCTGGATTTTAGCACTCTGCGAATACTGCCTAATAAGGACTTTATAGGCTTCTTCGGGGGATTTTTGCTAATATATAGCAGCCTATGGTCTAGGTTAGCAGCTATCTCTTAATATTATTAAAAGAATAGCTTAGTCACAGTTAGCTAGATAGCTTGCTAGGCTTGGATTATCTATAAATTTAGGTAATCCTAGGGCTCTAAATTGTATGCTTAGGGCTTGCTTCCACTAGTCATAGTTTTCAGGGCCTTTTAGCTTAGCTCCCTCTAGAATAGAGTAAACCTTCTTATTTAGTTCCTTTATAGCACCTGTGTTAAAGGCAGCTTGTAAGTTACTAGAAGGTACGCTCGCAGAAGTAGTAGCTATTAGGTCTTCTTCTAGAACCTTAGTATTTTCTTCCTTAGGTCTATTAGAAGCCTAAAGACCTTGCATAATAGTTATAGTTTGCGTTAACTTCTCTAGAAGATTATTAATACTAGCCTCGTTTTTAATACGATTTTCTTCGCTATGCCTAATAAAATTAGTTAAGGTCTTGCCTTGTTGTTCAATTTGGCCCTGCATCTGTAGCTATAGGGCACTGGCCTAAACAGCTAGTTAACCTTCTATATCCATCCTACTAGGGTCCCTAGGGGGGCTAGAAGACCCCATAGGGGCCTTACCCTTATAACTAGGTAGTGCTATCTTCCTAAAAATCCCCTAAAAAAGGAAAAGAATCCCTGTGCAAAAGCTTTAAATTTGTTCCTGTTGCAAATAACGCGCGCTAGAAATTGCTTATATTGCAATCTAGTCACGTACGTAAAATGTGTGGCAGGGCTGTTTGTGAGGGCAGCCCTTGGGTCTAAAAAGTAGGTCTTTAGTATGCGCGGGCAGAAAAATAGCGGAGAGGGGTCTCCGAGAAAATTTTCTTAACACTAAGTAATAGGAATCGTAGATAATAGGTATTACAGTAGTTACAACGCAACGCAACGTAATGTATAGTGCGTGTAACGTAATGTAATAGGTTAAAAAGCCTAGTATAGGTATACTAGATGTCCAATGATTTCAAAGGATGCAGCGTATCTACTGTTGTAGATAATATCAAATATGACAGTCGCAGTAGTGAATAGAATCACAAGAGGTTGTGGTTGTAACTAGGTAGTTACGGTTGCAATGTGGTGGTTGCGGGTTGCGGCTGTAGTTGATTCAACACCAAGGGTCTAATGTTGCGATGCGTGGTGCTAGTAAATGAAGAGCTTCAAATTCTAGTGGTTTCCTTTGTAATCTTAAGAGCCCACAGGTATAGTAGGTACTGTACCCAAAATCAAGCAGTAATCGCAGTAGAATAACGCAGTAATGTAGTAATCTATAGGCCTTCCGGGCTCATAACCTATTGAAAATGGGAAGGGAATCTAGCTAGAGGGATAGGAAGACCTCCCTACTAGATTCTAATGCGGCGGCTTCTAGATTCACTAGATTATAGCGTATTCTGCAAGATAGAGAGCTTTAATAGTTAAATACAGTTAATTCCTAGCTAAACAGACGATCTAACAAGCAATGAGAGGATTTCTAGTCCCCTCATAGACCTACTAACCGTATCGGAGGATCTAGACCGCTAGAGAGGTCTTAGGAGCTACTTTTTATTTTCCGCAAAACCTATTTATATAGGAAAAATAAAAAATCGACTCACAGTCATACAAACTAGCTGCCTAGGTGCACTAACTAAGCATTTTTAATAGACAACCCTATTAATAAAATATACTATTAAATCTAGAAAAATTCAAGGATTTGAACAATATACGTCAGCCTTTTATACGACTACTAGTTGCCTAGTTACAGTCGATTTCAGCTTCCCTATAGGGTAACCTAGTCGGCTTAGTCATACAAGCCCGTGGGTTGGTTGTGGGAACAACGCGAGTCATAACTAAACGCTGCAAGCAACGCCCGTAACTAACGTTGCAACAACGCAACAAGGCAACTAGTGGGCCTATAAAATAGTGCTATAAATAGCATTATTTTAACACTAGGTATAAAAGGCAATGTTTTAATTATAATAGCATAGAGCACCTTATATATAATTATAATAAGCTAAAGAAAGAATACTTAAGGGGCTAGGAAAACTTCCTAAGGTAAAAGTAAATGCCTTTACCTTTACCTCTAATACTAAGGTATTAATAAGGTGTTAATTTTATACACTAGTTACTATTTATAGGCATAAAGATATTAAAATAGCAGCGAATCTTAATAGTTACGCTAAGATTAATATTATTAGCACTAAGTTTACCTAGACCTATAAGCTTAATTAGGCTAAGGCTATAGCACCTATTATTAAGGTAATAGGGGCCCTTATAGTCCCTTAATATAGTATCTATAAGGTACTTATTACTATTAAAGACTTTAGAGAAAAAGAAAAGGACCTTAAGCTACTATATATAGCTATAGATAAAGATCTAAGACTTAGGGGAAGCCCTATATTAATTAGAATATATATACTTATAAAAAAGCGTGTATATCTTTATTTATACTTTAGAGAGTAGTAGTTTAAAAAATAGAAAATAGCCTTTTTACTTATAACTCCCTATAAGTTTATAAGGGTAATGTGTAATAAGACTATTATATATACTATTATAGGGGTTATAGAAAATAAGTTTATTACCCTTAAAGATAAAGAGAAAGTAAAAGTATATAGAACTATTAAAGATATCCCTAAGGAACTATATAAGTTTAAAGATATATTTATATTAGATAAGGTAAGGAGCCTACCTTCTAGAAAAATAACTAACTATGTAATTAACCTATTACTAAGGGCTATGCCTTTATATAGGCTAATTTACCCCCTCTCCTAAGGCAAGCTAAAGGAACTTTATAAATATATTAATAAAAACCTATAGAAAGGCTAGATAAAACCCTTTAAGAGCCTTATAGGCATACCTATCCTATTTATGCTAAAGAAGGATAGGACACTCTAGCTATATATAGACTATAGGGGACTTAATAAGGTAATATAAAAGAATTACTATACCCTCCCCCTAATTTTAGAGATCCTAGACTAGTGCTAAGGGGCTTATTTCTTCTTAAAGATTAATATTAAGAATACTTACTATTAAATTTAAATTAAAAGGGGTAATAAGTAAAAGACTACTTTTTACATATATTATAGACACTATAAATACCTTATAATGCCTTTTAGGCTAACTAATACCTTAGCTACTTTTTAGAACTATATTTATAAAGCGCTTTATAGGCTAGTTAATACTATTTGCGTAGTATATCTAGATAATATCCTTATCTTTTCTAAAACATAGGAAAAGCATACTATATATATTAAGGAAGTTCTAGAACATATAAGGTTAGTAAAGTTATATATAAAGCCCTTAAAGTGTTTATTTTACTAGGAATTAGTAAAATTCCTAGGGTTTATTCTATTAGTTAATAGGATTTTAATAGATATATAAAGGGTTACTATAATCTAGGACTATGTTAGGGTCGTGGAGGCTACGGAGCGACATAGGTGATAGAGGCGATAGCATTATGTACAGTAGGACCCACTTAGGGCTTATAGCGCCCTAGCTACAAGGTTACTATAAGCTAGTTATATAAGCATAGAGAGGGTATTTAGGCAAAGGTTACACATATAGAATATAGGAGGCTAGAGATTAAAACCCTTAAGTATTACTACTTACCTTTAGCTATTTAGCTACTACTTATCTATACTATTACCTTATTCTATCTATTTTAGCCTAGAAGCCTTAATAAGTTAATCTCTCTTTTCTATTAGGGTAATAGGCTATTAGTAAGGTAAGAATATTAGCACTATAAAGAATAAACACTTACTTAAGGGGTACTAATAACTCTAGAGTAAACACGCTATATAAAGGTATACCTATAGATTAGAACCTGCTTCTAAGATATAAGTTTTCTTATCTAACTACACTAAAGAATTCCTATATATTAGAGCCTATTATTAATAGTAAGGAAGCTATATTAAACTATAGCCTTATATAAGCAAAGACATAGCTATAAATTACTTAAAAGAGGTAAAAACTTAAATAGCTATAGAAAGATTTATAGGAAGTAAATACCCCTCCCTAATTAGTTAACGCTAATAAAGGCCTTACTCCTACCTTATAAATACCTTTTGCCTAAGACACTACCCCTATTCCCTAGGAAGCACTACCCTTACTAGGACTTTATAAATATAGTATAGTAAAGATATAGCTAAAAGCTCCTATATATAAGGGGGATACTTATAAGAACCTATAGATATTCTTAGTAGATTTAAATATAACCTTTACTATAGATTAAAATACATTTACTAATAACATAATAAAGGTTATATACACTAGTAGCTACCTAGTAAATAAGGTAAAGTAATAGTAAATATGCTTTGCTACTATAGATAGTTATATAGATTACTAGAGCTACACTTAGGTAGAGTTTATCTAATAGCTAAAAACTAGAGGAATAGATAAAGATAGTTACTACCTAAAAGCTATAGAAATACTACTAACCCTTTACTAAGGTAAGGATTAGTTATTCTAGACTTTTATTAAAGTCTAGGGGAAGGTAAAGGTAAAATTACCTAAGCCTATGCCTAAACCTTTAAGAATTACTTAGTTTATATAGTGCCTAAATAGCACTATAAAAAAGCAAGTATTTAGCTAAGAGTACCCTATAAGTTAGAACTACCTTATTAGCTAAGGAAAGAAGGTAAAAGTAGTAACTAGGGAAGAGAAAGGGATTCCCTATAAAGGCTACTAAGAAGGTAACTAAGAAGGTAACTAGCAAAAGAGAAGGAATTGCTTAGCGTCCCTAGAAAAAAAGCTATAGGAAAAATACTACTTAGAAGCAAGGGGCTTGCTAGTCTATTATAAGTGCGGAAAACTAGGCTACCTATTAACTAGGTATACTAAACTAGACTATAGTATTTACTAGAAAAACACTTATATTACTAAGACACACTAAGCTAGCACTAAATAGGCTAGGAGTTACTTAAACGTAAATAAGACCCTAATTAGCATAGTAAAACCCTAGGAAGACGCTCTTAATATAACTTAACCTAATAAGAATAGTCTTTTAGACCTATAAATTTATATAGATATTAAGTTACATTAAGATAACCACTAGGTAGCAGTGCTAACGCTATTTAACCCTAGCGCTATATATTCCTTAATCCACCCTAATATGCTAATAGACCTTAATTAGTTAAAAGTATAACCTTATAATAATACGCTTAAGAGTGTATTAGGTAATATTATGCTATATTAAGGGATTTTAAAGAAAATAGTATTAGTTAGGGATAGTATAGGCTATATAAAGATATGCTAACTTAGCTATTATGTTACTAATAGTAGTAAAAAATTAGTTTTAGGAGTTAATTAGGCAAGAGAGTATAAGCCTATAATAATATCTTAGAAAGATAGACTTTAGAGATACCCTATAATAATTAGATATATCTTATTAGTAGTAGGGTTATAGGATAGTTAAAAAGTAGCGAAATATATATCTATTACAGTAGTACTTAACCTATAGGTAATATATATAATTAGATACATAGCTACTATTAGACTTATAGCAAATAAAGATAAAGGAAGCAGTAATAGTATAATAATAAAACTAGCTAATAAACCTAAGAAAGTAAAACTTCTAGAAGCTTATAAGGAGTTTAAAGATATGTTTTTAAATAAAAAGGCTAGCACTCTTCCTAGCTTAAGTAGCTATATACTGTGTGGCTAGGAATGTGACCCCTAGAGACCTCTTTCTCACGAGGCCTCTAGCCCCTTAGACCTCGGCTTGTTGGATCCCTCGGAAATTGGCCACATCGGATCCCTAGTCATGTGGCCTAGCAGACCTCGTATCCGATGAAATTAGCCACATCGGATCCCTAGTTATGTGGCCTAGCCTCTAACCTCTAGCTAGATAAAAGCCCTAGATTCCCTCCCTTTTCATAGAAAATTAACTCTCCCTTCGTTGCCTTTGGCACGGATTGTTCAAAATTGTGGTGTTTTTACCTGCCTTCCCCTTTGAGATTATGAGATTATTCGAGATTATCTAGCTGCCTTGCTAGGCCGCTCTAGCTTGGATCCTCGCGATGGATCGCAAATATCGCAGACCTAGATCCCGTTATCTAGGTTCGGTCATTAATATCGTCGGGTCCCTCTTTTCCGTTGTTTTGGGGTGGTTGTTTTTCTCCGACAAAATACATGCTATTAAATTAAAAGAAGGAAAAGCACCACTATAGAGTCTAATATATAACCTAGCTAAGAAAGAGTTACAGGTGCTTTATAAGTACCTAGTGACTACGTAGGAACGTAGGTAAATCCAAAGATCCGTTAGCCTAGCAAGCGCCCTAATCCTTTTTATACTAAAAAAAGGGGGAAAGCTATAACTATATATAGATTATAAGGGCCTTAATAAGATTATAGTTAAAGACAAGGCCCCTTTGCCCCTAATATTAGAAATCTTAGATTAACTAGGGGGTGTAAAGATTTTCACAAAGTTAGACCTTAAAGATACATACTATTAGCTACATATCCATAAGGGAGATAAGTAGAAAACAGCCTTTTAGTGTAGATATAGTTACTTTAAGTATCTTATAATACTATTTAGGCTTATTAACGCGCTAGCATTCTTCTAAGAGTATATTAATAAAGCTTTAGAAGGCCTTAATAATCTTATTTGCATTATTTACCTTAATAACACCCTAATATTTAGCTATAAGATCTTAGAGCATAAGGGCAATATTAAAAAGATCCTTAAGAGATTTCGGAAGGCTAACCTTTTTATTAATTTAGATAAGTGCTAATTCTCTATTAAGAAGGTTAAATTCCTTAGTTATATAATCTTACTAAAAGGAATCTTAATAGACCTAAGTAAGGTAAAGGCAATAGCAACGTGGCTAATACCTATCTATATGTTTAATATCTAATCTTTCCTTAGGTTCACTAGATTTTACAGGCGTTTTATTAAGTTATATAGTAAAATAGTTATCCTATTAACAAACCACTTACATAGGAACTAACTAGCGAAGTTTAAGCTAAATAATAGCAAGCTAGCAGTGTTTAGGGAACTATAAAAGTTATTTTAAAAGGCTCTAATTTTAGTTTACTTTAACCTAACATTACCACTATAAGTGGAGACTAATGCCTTTAGATACATAATTAGAGCTATTCTTATAATATTAGTGCTAGGTTACTAGCACCCTATAGCGTTTATATTAAGAAAGTTAAAGGACGCTAAATTACGCTATATAACACTAGACACAAAGCTACTAGTAATTTAGGAGGCTTTTTAGACTTAGAGGCACTACCTTGCTTACTTAGCGTACCTAGTTACTATAATTATAAATTACCTAAACTATAAGTACCTTATAACAAAGCCTAAGCTAACTAGTCGCTAGGTTACTATATTAGATAAGCTATGCCTATTTAACTTTACTATTAAACACTAGGTAGGGAAGCTAAATCCTACTAATCCTTTATTATAAAGGTTAGACTATATTAGTAAGGAAAGGAAGGCTAAGGCTTTTATATCTTAGTTACTAACCTTTCTTACTAAGTTTACTACTATTAGGCTATAGGGGCGCTATATTAGTAATAGCTTAACTACTAGTTAGGTATATCTATAGCATATTAGGTTTATAGTTAAGGAGTAGCGTAAGAGTAATAGTAACTTAGTAAGTACCCTATATTTACGCTTACTACCCCTTAATAATAAAGCAATAACCCTAATAGTAAGTAAGAGAACCTTTACTATATTAATCTCTACTAGGCTAGGTAAAAGGCCTAAGCATATAGTAATAAAGCTATAGGATTATAGTAATTAAACCCTACTAGCTAGTTTAAGAATCTCTTCTATATTAATCTTTACTAGGCCTATAGAAGCAATAGTAAGTAAGTTAACCTTTACTATATTAACCTTTACTATACTAGTTAAAAAGTCTAAGAGCGCTACTAGGGAGCTATATACTTGTAGTAGTATTAAGGTAAATTACCTAATAGTAGGTAAGAGAACCTCTTCTATATTAATCTTTACTATATCTATAAAAGCAATAGTAAGTAGGAGAACCTTTACTATATTAATCTCTACTAGGTTAGTTAATTTATCTAAGAGCGCTACTAGAGATCTACTAGGCTATAGTAATATTATAATAAGAATCTTAGTGGTTTAGAGAACCTTTTCTAAGTTTAACTCTAATATTAGAAGCAAGGCAGCGAAATTAGAAGCCCTAATTTAAGTCTTATTATTAGAAGCATAGTAAGGGGATACCTTTATTACATAGCAAAAGTTATTACTAATAAGTGGTAACTTTAGTGCGTTAGGACTATAGTTAATTAGTCCCTCTAAGCTAGAGGCTAGAGAGCTATAGATATAAACTATAAGATCCTCTAAGTTACTAATATATAAAAATTGTGTTTTTGTTTTGCTAGGATTACAGAAAGAAATTTTACTATTAACCTATAATAATCCTATAGCAAGTTATTAGGGGGTTAGTAAGACCCTCTATTATATTATAGGCTAATATTACTAGCTATTAATAAAGAAAGACATTAAGGCATATATCTAGTCTTATGTTAATTATTAAGTTTTAAAGCTAAGGTTATATAAGCCTTATAGCAAGTTAGCTACGTTACTAGTGCCTAATCGCCCCTTCTAAGAATTATTAATAGACTTTATTATAGGCTTACTACTAGTAAAGGATTAGAAGTTTTAGTTATATAACGCGATTTTAGTTATTATAGACTAATTCTTAAAGTATAGTATTTACATACTAGTGTCCACATAACTAACTAGTAATAGCCTTACTATAGTGTTTTTTAAGAATGTTTTTAAAGACTATAGCGCCCTAAAAGGTATTATTATAAACTATAGGTTAACATTTACTAGTGGATTCTAAAGGACTTTCTACTACCTTATTGCAATAAAGCAGTAATTAAGCATTGCATTTTACCCCTAGATAGACAGGCAAATAGAGCAATTAAACTAGGTTCTTAAGCATTATCTAAGAGCCTATATATATACTAAATAGGATAATTAGGTAAAACATTTACTAATAGTATAGTTTGCCTATAATATAAGCAAGCATAGTAGTTATAGCCTAATGCTAGCGGAGGCACTATAAGGGTATAACCTAAGGGGACTATATTAGGCTATCCTAATGCCTAACTTAGTAAATAACTAGGTAGAAAATAAAGTCTTAGAATTAAGATAAAAACACTTAGAGATTAAGTAGCTACTTTATAATATATAAGTATAGCAAAAAAAGTATTATAATTATAAGAGAATGCTAATAGAGTTTAAGGTTAGGGACTATATTTTGCTATCTACTAAGAATATTAACCTAAGATAACTAAGCTAAAAGCTTATAGCTAAGTACCTAGGGCCCTATAAAATCAAGAAGGTAGTTAGTAATTATAGCTTAGCCTATTAATTACAATTACTAGCTAGCTTAAGACTTTATAATATATTTAATATTATAAGCCTTAAACCATTTAAAGGGGATCCCACTAGCTATGTAGTTATGTCCTCACTATAAGATAACATTAAGGATAACAAAGAAGAGTTTAAGGTTAAGAGAATTATCTTATATTAGTATAATAGAAAACAGCGGGAATTCTTAGTAAAATAAAAGGGCTACAATAGCTTAGAGAATTTATAGGTATTAAAAAGAGATTTTATTATAAGGGATATTATAAATAATTATAAGCAGTAATTAAGTAGCTAGTTTATAGAGATATTATTACTTTAGTAATTTAACACATAAAATTTTATAGCATAAAAAGTTATATTCTCTTAAAGCAAACTACTATATAGCTACTAAGCACCTATTACTCTATTATTATATCTACTACTATATTTTCCTTTATAGTAGCTATAGAAGCTTTATTATTAGAGAACCCCTTCTTATCCCTATAAACAAAGGAATAAAGCTCTTTAGGGAGCTTAGAGGGGCTAATATAAGTAGGAAGCTATAAAGCGTAAGCTATAAACTAGCTATAAGTTAGTAAAGTAAAAGCTATGCTAGGGATAATAAGACTTACTATAAGAGCATTTTAAGCTATAAAGCATAGGCTATTAGCAATATTAATCTAGACCTTAAGGTTAGTAGTATTAAATAGCTATAATATTACTACGCGCTTATTAGCGTTTGCCTTATAAGTAGTTTCTATAGTTAGATAGGCCTAATAAACTCTCCTATAGTAATCTATATTCTTTATAGCAAGGAAAGCATTATATAATTTACATTTTACGCACACTAAAGCCTAGCAATAAGTTAGCTCTAACTAAGTTACTAGAATTAATAATCTTACTAGGGATAGATAGTAATAAGTGCTATTAGGAACCTCCTTTATAACCTTAAAGAACTTATAATAAAGTATTATAATTCTCGTAGGACACTAATAATAGGTTAGCTAGCTAAGAGCAATAGCCTTAAAGGGGCACTTACGCTAGCATATATTTTATTATTTTTTATATAGTAAGCGCACTTTAAGGAATTACCTATCCTAAGTTAGCATTATAAGAGCAAGGGAGGAGTAGCTTAGTTATACTAGGGGAATAATAGCACTTATTAGGAATTAGCTTTCTATCTATAATATACTAAGGTTTAGCTCTATTATCTTTAGGGGCAATCTACTAGATTACTACCTACTAACTATAGCAAAGGCAAGGAATTTTAATTATACTACTTAGCAAGTTAGTAGCTATAACACTATAAATAAGAGGTAAACTTACATAGACATTTTTAAAGCACGCAAAGCCCTCTTATAAGGGGATTTTTCTAGGGCAGGCACTAAGGGTCCTAGAGTTATTAGGCAAATAGAAGATATTATAACCTATCTATAAGTTAGTAGCAAGTAAGCAGGAAGCAAAGCAATAAGATATAAACTATAATACTAACTATAAGAAGCAAAGAGATAATAAGATAATAAGGAGGGAGACTCTAAATAATATTAGTAACTACTAGGTAGTAGTAGCAAGAACACTACTATAGGGCTAGTAAGGCTAACTTATAAATTTAACATTAAAAAGTAAGAGGGATAAGGAGGAAAGGAAGAGAAAAAGAAGGGGAAATTTAGTCTTTTTTATATTAACTATAGACCCCTTAAGTAATCTACGCAGGTAGTAAAAGTAAGCTATAGGTTAAAAAGCTAGCGTTATAGCTATTAATAGCTAAAGTTATAGCTAACTACGCACACCTAGCAAGCTTATAGTAACTTCGCTAAAACTTATAATTAAATACACCCTAATATATAGTGTCTAATACCCTATCCCTTTTAGCTAATAAGAAAATATAACATAAGGTATTTACTTTTGTAAAACTAGTAGGAATAAGAATACAAGCATTTATAAAGTAACTCTATAGCTATAACTACATTATAACTAAGAGCTTATAAGTAAGGTAAGGAATAATAGCTAGACCTATTATTAATAGGGCTATTGTCTTCCTATGTCTTACATTAGGACACGTAAGGTAAGAATTATATAAGAAGTTTAAAATAGTAAGTTTACACTAACTAAGCAGTAAGTATAATTAAGGGCAATTATAAAGTAAAGGGGGTACTATATTAGGGTTATGAAGGCTATAAAGTAATATAGGCAATAGAGGCAATAGTATTATGTATAGTGGGACTCACTTAGGGCTTACAGCGCCCTAGCTATAAGGTTGCTATAAGCTAGTTATATAAGCGCAAAGGGGGTATTTAGGCAAAGGTTACACACATAGAATGTGAGAGGCTAGAGATTAAAACCCTTAAGCATCACTACCTACCTTTAGCTATTTAGCTACTACTTATCTATACTATCACCCTATTCTATCCATTTCGGCCTAGAAGCCTTAATAGACTAGAAGGAGCTAATAAGCTTTAAGGATATATAATCCTTCCTAGGGTTTTATAACTTTTACTAATAATTTATTTACAAATACTCTAGGATTATAGTACCCTTATATATATTAATAAAAGGTAGTTAAAATAGCATTTAAACTAGGAAGTTTATATTTAAAGTAAAGGAATAGCTAGCGTTTTGCTAGCTAAAAGACGCCTTTTAGCAGGTATCTTTTCTCTATTATTATAACCTAAGTTAGCTAGTGTGTATTAAGACAAATGCTTTAGTCTTTATAATAGTAGGAATCTTATCTTAATAGGATAACAAGGGTTGCTAGTATCCTAAAGCCTTTTAGTTAAGGAAGTTTATAAACGCTAAATATAACTATAGCATAGCTAATTAAGAGTTACTTACTATAGTAAAGTTATTTAAACACTAGCAATATTATATTAAAGGCATAGTAACCCTAGTAAAGGTCCTATTAGACTACTATAATTTACAAACCTTTATAAGGTAGTAGAAGTTAAATAAAAGGCAGGCTAAATAGTGTATATTCCTTTACCCCTTTTACTTTATAATTAAGCATAGACTAGGGAAGAGTAACCCTATAAATACGCTATTAAGAAAGTCTAATTATAAAAGCAAACCCCTAATAAATAGGGTACTCTTACTAAAACTTAAGAAAAAGATAGTAGCTACTAAAGAACTAGTAAAAGTAAAGATACTAATATATTAAAGAAGATATAGTAAGATGCCTTTAGGGAAGGAAAATACCCTAGTCTTAGTAAAAAGGCATAGTAAGATGCCTTTAGGGAAGGAAAATATCCTAGCCCCTATAGTAAAGGCTTACGTAGCCTAGTTAGAAGGCTAGTTAGCTACTATAAATCTAGTAAAAGGTTAGCTAAATAAAGGGGATTTCTAGGAAAAGGTAGTATATATCTAGGACACTAGCATAGCATAAGAGATCTAGGGAGCTATTATATTACTAAATCCCTACTAATCTAGGCTAAATAAACTATTAGTATAACTAATATAAAAAGCATAGGATTAAGACCTAGATCTATAGAGATAAAGTAATAAGATTAACTCCTTAGCAAAAGGGAAGGGAAAAGCTAGTCTATAGTTATATAGCGTAAGGGGCCTCCTAATATACTAAGACTAGGTAGTTATTCCCTAGGAGCCTATCTTATAATAGGAGCTTCTATAGCTATACTATAATAATTTACTAGTAGGTTACTTTAGGACTAAGCACACTCTTAAGCTATTAAAGCGCTACTTCTAATAGCTAGCTATAAGTAAGTCTATATTAGACTATATTATAAGCTATAGGACTTACTAATAGGTAGTAGCTAGAAGGTATTGCCTATATAGAAGCCTTAAATCCTTGCTAATACTAGGGTAACTATAGGCGGAAATCTTAATGGATTTTATTATAGGGCTACCTATTACGCAAATAGGCAAGCAAGAAGCTAACGTAATCCTAGTAATTATAGACTAATTCACTAAGTATTTTGTCTTCCTAGTAGTAACTACTATAATTAATATAGCTAAATTAGCAAAGCTTTTCTATAAAGAAATCAAACTATAATTTAAGGCACTAATAGGTATTATATCTAATAGGGGATCTATCTTTATAAGCTAATTCTAGTTAGACTTATACTACCTATCCTACGTAAAACATAGGCTTTCTATAGCGTTTTACCCCTAAACTAATAGGTAAATAAAGAGAATAAACTAGGTGCTTAAGCATTGTTTATAATGCTTTATTATAGAAAATTAGCAAATATAGCCTAAGCTACTCCTAATAGCGTAATTTACCTATAATAATATAGTAAATAAAACTATAGGCTACTTTTTAAACTACTCTCTTATAGGCTATTCCCCTAAGTTTTACCTAGCTCTTAGGGATAAGATTACAAAAGGGAAGGTGCTAGAGGCCTATACCTATATTATAAAGCTATATAAAGTTAAGAAGTAACTAAAGCAAAACTAGGCAAAAGCCACTAAAATATAAGTTAAGTACTATAATAAACATTACTAGCTACTAACCCTATAAAGGGGGTAACCTAGTATTACTATTAATAAAAAACATTAGGCTTAAGGAGGCAAAATAGAAGCTAATCCCTAGGTTTATTAGGCTATTTTAAATACTTAACACTATAGGCAAATAAGCGTATTAACTTATATTACCTAAAAAGTATAGTTAATTATATAATATATTTTACATTAGCCTACTAAAGCTATAAAACTATTATAAAGACACTATAAAAGAAGATATACTAATACTAGACCTTAAGGATAAAGATAATAAGTATAAAATTAAGGAGGTTAAGGACTATAAGAAGACTTATAAAGGCAACAAATACCTAGTGAAATAGAAGGGTTAGCCTAGCGAATATAACTAGTGGATTCTAGCAAAAGATATAGAAAGCGCTTAATATATAATTTAAAAATTTTACTAAAGTAAATTAAAGAAAAAAGGTAGTAAAACATAGGTAAGTTATAAGTAAAGAGATATAAGGTTCCTATAGAAAAGGCCTAGCCTTATTAGCTACTATTATACCTTATAAAAAAAGTAACTTAGACTATTTACTAAATAATAAAAGAAACCGCACCTATAACTAAGGGAGAGTTAGGGGAAACCCCTTTATAATAGCCCTATTATAAGTTAAAATTTCACTATTTAAAATAAGGTACTTAGCCTTACTCTTATCCTTTATAACTACCCTCTTTATTACTAGGTAAAAGTAATAGACTACTATAGCCTAAGGTATAAAACCTAAGTTAGTTAAATATAGACGCAAAACTATACGTGCATTTTACGTAAATACAAGCTATAAGTAGTTTAGCTACTAAAATATTAGTAAATAGATAGCAAAACTAAACTAGAATATAACTTACTACCCTAGGAACTAGAGCTAGGAATATAGATGTTAAAATAATGCTATTTATAGCACTATTTTATAGGCCCACTAGTTGCCTTATTGCGTTGTTGCAACGTTAGTTACAAGCGTTACTTGCAGCGTTGTTTTGTTATGACCTACGTTGTTCCTACAACTAACCCGCGGGCTTGTATAACTAAGCTAACTAGGTTACCCTATAGGGAAGCTAAAATTAACTGTAACTAGGCAACTAGTAGTCGTATAAAAGGCTAATGTATACTATTCAAATTCTTGAATTTTTCTAGATTTAATAGTATATTTTGTTAATAGGGTTATCTATTAAAAATGCTTAGTTAGACTACCTAGGCAGCTAGTTTATATAGCCGTGAGTCGATTTTTTATTTTTCCTATACAAATGAGTTTTGCGGAAAATAAAAAGTAGCTCCTAAGACCTCTCTAGCAACCTAGATCCTCCAATACGGTTGGTAGGTCTATGAGGGGACTAGAAATCCTCTCATTGCTCGTTAGACTGTCCGTACTAGCTAGGAATTAACTATATTTAACTATTAAAGCTCTCTATCTTGCAGAATACGCTATAATCTAGTGAATCTAGAAGCCGCCGCATTAGAATCTAGTAGGGAGGTCTTCCTATCCCTCTAGCTAGATTCCCTTCCCGTTTTCAATATTAGCAAGGCCTATATAACCTCCTTTTAATTAATAGAGAGACCTATATGCTTAACCTTTTAAGAGGCCTAAAGGCCTTCTAGTTAACCTCTATTAGGCTTTACTAGGAAGACCTAAATATAGAGGCCCTCCTACCTTAGCTAGCTAAAGAAGAGAGAGAGGCCTAAGAAGGGCTAGTAGCTAGACCCCTAGAGGTCCCCCTAAAGAGATAGCTAGGTAAACCATGTAAGAACCCTCTAGTAATTACTAATAAGACTAATATGTTTATCTTAGCTAAGGAGGAAGCTAACCTTACCCTTATAATTAGACTACGTAAGGAAGGCGTAATTATAACCCTAGGAGAGCCCTTTAAGCTCTTTACTAAGGCTAAGATTAATGCCTTAATTAACTAAGGCGTGTTTAAATTTATAGTCTTTAATAAAAGGGAGTATAGCGGTGTGAGGATCTTTAACTCCCGTATTATTAATAAGGTTAAAGGGAAGATAGGCTAGCTATATAAGAAATTATAGCTTATAATCTAAGGCTTTAGCAATAAGGCAAAGCAAGGTATCTTAACACAAGCTCTAATAATCTAATAAGCTAGTTAACGCCTCCTCCTTATAATTACTCCCTTACTAATAAAGAAAGACTTTATCCTATAGATTCGCGATATTACGCAGGCTTATGTTTAATTAAGAACCCTATTAAACAGAGTTATCCTAGCTAGACTTCTAGTTTAAATCCGTGACTAATACCCTAAAGGAATAATTATAAGGGTTATTAAGCCTCTCTATAGCATTACAGAGGCTAGAACACACTAGTGGGTAATGTATTATAAGTATTACAAAAGAGAAGCTCTAGATAGAGACTTCTATATATAACCCCTACCTGCTTATAATAATAGAAAAGAGCCCTTAATTTATATATATAGGCATGTAGACTAATAATATACTAGGGCTATTAGATAAGAAGTTCTCTAAGAAGGAAGAAAAGGAGCTAGCTACTATAGCCTTTATAGCAAAGCTAAAGTAATTTCTCTTTAAGAGTAATCCCCTTACCTTTAATAGGGGAGTTATTATAATAGTAGCTAATATAGCTATTACCCTTTAGTAAAAGGGGTAAAGCAATAAACTTAAAGTAATTTCGCTTATAGACTTAAAGCAAAAGTACATTAAGCAATAGGCTTAAGGCACCTATATTGCCTTAATTTGCTAACTAGAAGCCTGCTATAACCTATCTATTACTATATAACACTAAGAACTAATAATTAAGAATATTAAAGCCCTTAATTATTAGATTTAGTAGTAGATAGACTACCTAGAGAGAGGCCTTACGTTTATTCTAATTAACCTTGCTAAAGCAAAGCTCTATGCCTTTGTAAATAGGTCCTTTGCAAACAATTAAGACCTTACTTTATAGCTTAGTTACGTACTAATCCTAGCTAATAAAGACTATAAGGATAGTAAGTTTATAATTATAGGTAATATTATGCACTTTAGCTTAACAAAGAGCAAGCAAGTCACATAAAGTGTGCTAGCCTCCAAAGTCTATAGTATAGTCACTAGCGTTAACATAGCTTACGTAATTACTATAACGCTAGGATTAATCACAAACTAATTAAATACCCCTCTAACCCTAGTTATAGTCTATATAGACTTATACTCCCTATATAAATGCCTTATTAAGCTTAGTATAACTAAAGAGAAGCGCCTAATAATTAATATTATAGCCCTATAATAATTATATAAGCGCCGCGAGCTCTGTAAGATCTAATAGATTAACAGAGCTAATAACCTAGCTAATGCCTTTATAAAGGCATTGCTAAATAAGGCCCTAGAGTAATTTATCTCTAGCAATAGGATAATAATCTAAATAAAGGGGTAGGTAACCTGCGTAGGTAATAGGGATAGTCACTATAGGTAATAGGGATAGTTACCATAGGTAATAGGGATAGTTACCGCAGGTAATAGTATTAGGGCTAAGGCCCTAACTAACCTAGAGAAAAGTCCACTAGGAGAAGGAAGGGGAGGATATCTCCCTAGGTAATAAGAAAAGGCAGAAGAAGGAGGAAGAATAGTAACTCCTATAGGGAAGTTCCTATAGGAGCTACTCTTATTGTAGCTCCTAGCCTTATAGGAGTCACTAGAAGCCTCCTAGTTATCTAGGGATTATCTCTAATACTACGTAACGCCCTTAAGGCCCTTAGAAGCAACTCTTTAGCCTTATATAGCTGTTTTTGCCTCTATATAATATATACAGAGCATAGAGGTGCTAAAATAGTTATAGTAAATAACTAGGAGGGGGAAGGGAGTTAATAGGAGGGCAATAGAGAGCTAGATAGATTATAGGGGGGGGGAGAAGGCACTAGAGCATAGAGAGGTAAAGATAGTAATAGTAAATAATAAGGGGAGGAGGGAAGAGTTAGAAGGTAGCTACGTAAAGGGGAGGAATTTAGAGGGTAGCCGCGTGGATATTATTAATAATATTAAGAGGCAAAAGGGATTAGGGGGAGGCCTACTTATCCCTTTAAAAGGTTATTAGAGGTAGACTAGTCTTTCCCTTCTTTTCTTACTACTATAGGTATATATAGCCCTTATTTTTCCTTTCCTCTTTTATATTAATATATAAGCTATATTATTATTATTTTCTTTTTCTTTCTTTTAATTAATATTATACATTAATAGTTATGTTAAAGAGAGAGTTCCTAGTATTAGAATAACACAATATTAATCGCGCTTAACAGCCGCAATTACGACTAGAAGAGGGTTAGCCCGCGCGCGCGCGCGCAGGCCCCACTTTTAGCCCCGCAAGCGGGCCCTGTGATAGGGCAGGGCTAGCATCACGTGACCCACAACAGGCAGCTGTTACCCCTCGCGAAAGCCCTCTCTTTTGCTTCCTTTAGATATATAGAAGAACAAGCCTAGAATAAATCATTAACAACGATACTATTCTCGAGGCTTCGCGTACGCGTTATTAATCCCTGCGGAACCAACACTAACCCTAAGAAGGACTCTAACGCCACTAAAGAGCAGGATAAGAAGGATTCAAACCCTTCTAAAGCCTCTAAAAAGAAGCAAAAGAAGAAAAAGAGTAGTGATAGGGAAAAACAGAAAGGAAAAGAAGCTGCTTTTGCTTTAGGCTATACTCTAGCTATAGGATACGTTAAAGAATTAGATTCTAATGAATCTAATAGCAATAATTGTAGTGATTCTAAGTCTAACTTAGATACCTCTAGTACCACTAGTAACACTACTAGTAAGCCTACTTTTAGCTACTCTAACGATATGGTTAAAAACTCCCTTTTATATAATACAGGTTCTTCCTGTCACATTTGTAATAATAGGGCTTCCTTTAGGGCCTTTAAACCTCTAAAGAAAGGTAAAACTAGCGCTATAATTACAGCAGGAGGACCTATTTATCCTAAAGGAAGAGGCATAGCTGTTTTCAACGTTCTAGTCAAGAAAAATCCACTAGAATATAGGCCTTTAGCTCTGCTAGATGCCCTATATTTCCTAGGTATAGATACTAACCTAGTTAGTGGGTTATCTCACTATCTAAAAGGAGGTTATCTAGCTAAAGACTAGCTATTCCTAGCTAATAAAAGCCCCTGTGGGTTACTAGAACCTGCTAAACACGGCTTTTTTCTACAGATTAAGGGGCAACCCACGCCTATAATCTATAAGCATTTAACCCACCTCTCCTTTATAGGCTCTTAATATTGTAACCAATAACAGCAACGACAACTAAGAGCTTATAAGACTAAATTAGGGTTTTCCTACCCTATAGAGGTTCAAATTTCGCAACCAGCTTTTAATCCCGAGGAATATTAACAAATCGAAGAGCTAGAAGACGATGATTTAGCCCTATATCCCACTAAAGCTCCTCCTAGTTAGGCATCTTCTATAGGGGGTTTAGAAGGTCCATACCCTAATAACTTAGGTGACAATAGTGGCCGTCTACTGCCCCTAGAGGCCTATGATTCTTAAGAGGCCTAGTAACAGAGGGAGCTAGGGGATAATAGCCCTAAATCTAACCTAGATCCTAGTTATAAGAAGTTACTAGATCTAGCCCTTCTTTAGCACATTCGATTAGGTCATATAGGCCTCCCTTTACTAAAGAAATCATCAAAATTAGCTAAAGGGATCCCTGATTTTTCCGCTGTTAAAGAAAAGGATTTTAACTATATAGCCTATATGTAATCTAAAGCTATTAGAAGACTAACTAAATAACCTATTTAGGACCCCCCTAGAGTTTTAGATATTCTAGAGGGAGATACGGTTAAAATCAAACCTATACCGCATAATAAGAAGGCTACAGTCCTTATCCTTATTAATCAAAAATCCCGGTATAAATAGTGCTTTTTATTAGCTAATAAAGAAGGTTTAACCCTTTCTTTAGCTATTAAGGGCTTCTTTAGGGCCCTAAAAAACCGATATAATGCGTATCCTAGGCACCTTCACTTCGACAGAGGTACTAAAATTAATAACGAACTTTAGTTATAGTTATCTTCTAAAGGAATCTGTTTTAGCACCTCTTGCCCTTATATTTACAAACAAAATAGGCTAGTTAAGAGGGCTATTAGGGTTATCCTAGACCGGCTTAGGGCTACACTTTAGTGGTCTAAGCTACCCTTATATCTATAGTCTTATATCCTTCTAGCCATAGTGGAATTAGTTAACATCACAGCTAATATAACTAAACCTTTAACCCCTAAGCAGCTATTTCTAGCTAATTTAGAGCCTAAGACTTCCTATAAGCCTGATTTCTCGAAAATTAGGGCTATAGGGTCTTATTGTAAGGTTCTAATACCTCCGGAGCAGAGATCTAAGCTTTAAAAGCTAGCCCCTAGGACTATTCCTAGTTAGTTACTAGCTACTCTAGGTTCTACTATTTATCTTGTTTATATTCCCTCTAAAAGGTTAGTTATAAAGACTAGCTTTGTTAAAATTATAGAGGATATAGGCTCTGTAGGGTCCCCTAAGCCTTTAGGGACTAATCCTTCAGAGGGAGAAACCAATATCTCACGAGATAATCTAGAAATTCAGGATAGTTACCTAAAGCCTCCTAAAAGCCTAGCGCCCACAGCGCCCGTAGCGCCCGCAGCGCCCATACTAACAGCCCCCACGGCGACCGATATAGCGACTAATACAGCGCCTGCAACGCCTCTAGCGCTACCCCTAGATAGCCCTAGCTCTAGCGCCCCTAATAAGGGTGCTATCGAAAAACCGTTTTCAGATTTAGATTCTTTAATTAATTCTAATTCTATGGATATCAATGATTTTAATATATCTTCATACGTTAAGGAGATATGCTTCAAGGCATAACAAAGGGCTAAATTATCCACTAATAACAACGATTCGGATACCCCTAAGACCTAGAAACAAGCTTTAAAAAGCAAGGATAGTTAAAAATGGATAAATGTAACTTTTAACGAATTTAAGCAGCTTCTAGCTGCTAGAACCTTCAAATTTATAGGGATAGACTAAATTCCTAAGGGCCAGAGGGTTCTAAAGAATAGGCTTGTTTACAAGCTTAAAAAGGATAAAGAAAATAATCCTTTAAAGTATAAGGCCTAACTCGTTACTAAAGGGTTTATGCAGATAGAAGGTTAAGATTATATCGAAACCTACGCTATAACTAGCATTCCCCCTAGTTAGCGGATTTTACTAGCCCTAGCGGCTTGTAATAACTAGGAAGTTAAATAGGTTAATTTTATAGGGGCCTTTTTAAACAGTCCACTAAAGGAATCTATCTATATGCAAATACCTAATGGATTTACTAAATTTGCTAAGTCTTCTACACCTAAAGTAGCTAAGTTACTTAAGAAGTATAGCTACAAACCCTCTTAAAAGCAGGTTATCTTCCTACAAAAAGCTTTATATAGATTAAAACAAAGCTCTAGAGAGTGGCAGTAGGTTTTAAAGGACCTTCTTTGGAAGCTAGGCTTTTAACCCCTTATATCCAACCTAGCTGTCTTCTTTAACCTAACTATATCTATATATATAGCGACTTATGTGGATAACTGTCTTCTAATAGGACCGGATCTAGCTTATATTAATAGGCTAAAGAAGCTACTTTATAAAGCTTATCCTATAGAAGATCATAGGCTAGCAGAATTTTTCCTAGGCGTTTAAATCACTAGAAATCGAAAGAAAGGGACCCTAACTATCCACTAGTCCTAGTATATTTCTAAAGCCCTAGAAAGATTTAACATAAAGGATGCTAGACTTATTAAAATTCCTCTATAACTAGGAATTATAAAACAGGTAGACCACCTAACTAAACCTCTTTCCCCCCCTAATCACAAGCTATATCAGAGTATTATAGGGACTATTATATACCTAATGCTTCTTACAAGACCTAATATTGCCTTTTTGGTCTAGTGGCTTTCTATAGCGCTAGCTAAGCCGTTTATAGAGCATCTTAATGCTTCTAAACACCTGCTTAGGTACCTTTTAGGCTCTATAGGTTATTCTATAACTTATAGAAGGTCTAAATCTGCTATTATAGCTTCTGCAACCCTTATTAGCTTCTATAATAGCGACTTTATAGGTGATAAGTCCTCTAAATTAACCTATGCTTATCTCTATAAGCTAGCTAAAGGACCTATTAGCTAGAAATTAAAGAAAGTAACTACAATAGCTTTATCTACATTAGAGGCTAAATCTAATGCCTTATGTGAAGCTATTAGGGAGCTAGAGTGGCTTTATAGTCTCTTTAAAGAGATAAAGCTACCTATAGCACCTCTAGTACTAATTTTTAGTGATAACTAAGGCGCTATTATAACCGCTAATAACCCTGCTCTTTATAGCAGATAAAGCATACCCTACTAAAATTTAACTATACTAGAGAAAAGGTACAGAAGGGTATAGCTAAGGTTATCTATATTAATACTAAAGAGATGCCTGCAGATAGTTTAACTAAACCCCTGCCTAATAATAAATTTTAACAATTTATTTAACTATTAGGCCTTACAAATACAAAGGCTTAATCTAAACTAACAAAATTAACTAAAAAGTCAAAAAACCGAAAAATTAACAAAAACACTAGAATTACGCCTAAAAGTTATCGATTTTGCTGTTTAAAAGTTATTGGATTTATTATTAAATTTATGGTTAACTTAGATATCTATTAAAGAGCTAAGTCTAGGTATTAAATTAGTTACCTTATACTTTTCTAGAGGGAGTGTTAAAATAATGCTATTTATAGCACTATTTTATAGGCCCACTAGTTGCCTTATTGCGTTGTTGTAACGTTAGTTACGGGCGTTGCTTATAGCGTTCTGTTGTGACCTGCGTTGTTCCCACAACTAACCCGCGGGCTTGTATAACTAAGCCAACTAGGTTACCCTATAGGGAAGCTAAAATCGACTGTAACTAGGCAACTAGTAGTTATATAAAAGGCTAACGTATACTATTCGAATCCTTGAATTTTTCTGGATTTAATAGTATATTTTATTAATAGGGTTATATATTAAAGTGTTTAGTTAGGCCACCTAGGTAGCTAGTTTGTATGGCTATGAGTCGATTTTTTATTTTTCCTATATAAATAGGTTTTACGGAAAATAAAAAGTAGCTCCTAAGACCTCTCTAGCGGTCTAGATCCTCTGATATAGTTAGTAGGTCTATAAGGGGACTAGAAATCCTCTCATTGCTTGTTAGACTATCCGTTAGCTAGGAATTAACTGTATTTAACTATTAAAAGCTCCTAATCTTAAAGAATAAGCTATAATCTAGTGAATCTAGAAGCCGCCGCATCAGAATCTAGCAGGGAGGTCTTCCTATCCCTCTAGCTAGATTCCCTTCCCATTTTCAATAATAGATACTAATAATTATTAGTAGGAAATAATATACTACTAGTATAAAATAAAGGCATCTTACCTAGAAATATAAGCAAGAAGCTAGCGAATAGGTAATAAAAATATAAACTTAATAAACCTTTATAGCCCTTATTAAACTAAACGCAATATAGTAAGCTATATTAGCATAGTTAAAACCTATTATTAAATAAAGGTAGTAAGTGCTAAAATAGTAGTAAGTTACCTTTAAAAACATAGGATTATTAGGGTTTTCTAGATTCTTATTACTATAGGTGTTTATAAGCGCCTAGACTTAGTTAAGATAAGCTAGGAGATTATAAAAATCTCCCTATATAGTAGGCATAGCCTATATAGAATATTAGTAATAAGCTACTAAGAGACTAAGGAAAAGTAGTATAGTTATAGTGTTATAAGTATTACTATGTTTATAGTATTAGATATAGCGCTTAGAATACTTTATTTATAAAGTAGTAGTAAATAAATAGTAAGGGAATTAATAGTTTATTTATAGTAATTATAGCTTAGCTAGTAAGTGTTTCTTAAAGTTAGCGCACCTAGTGTGTAAATAATATATATAAGAGTAGCACTTAAAGGGAATAGTCTCCTTATCTATAGTAAAAGAGTAGTAAGTAATAAGGTAAAAGTTAGGGTAGTGTAAGGTATAATAGTATTTAGAAAAATAATTACTAGTGTTAAGGGGAGGAAAAGGCTATAATAAAGGGGAGAGTTATAGATAAATTTATACCTAAGCGCTACTTATTATTTATTATTATTTTAATATATTTACTACTTAGCAAATAGCTATAGAATAGCTAGCAAAAGCTATTTAAAAGCGTAGCTAAAAGTAAGGGGGTAATTATAAGGCCTTACTTATAATAATAACACCTAGAACGCTAATATGCACTATATAGTAGGTTAGGCCTTAGGGCTAGGTTCACATAACACTAGCAAGCTACTAGCTATAAGTTCCTAGCTCACATATATAATACACTTAGACCTAGCAAGGTTTAGTAAATATACGAATGCCCCTATACCTCTTGCCTAGCTACTATTGTTCTCACAGTGTGTTAGGGAGAGGGCTTAAATAATACTATAATATTATAGTATTAATAGTAAAACCCTCCTTAAAATAGTAGTAAATATAATGTATTAAAGGTATTAGATTAGGCTAGTTATTACTATAGCGCACTATATAGCTTTTAGGTATAAAAGTTAGGTGCTATTTACACTTTTAATTAATTAAATTAAACGCTTTTTACTAACCATTTACACCCTTACCTTTGACAATTCTTTCACTCTAGAATGTAACCTAAACCACTAGCGAAGAGGGACTACACTAAGGACACATATCGAAACTGCTAGCTACGGGTCAAGTTAACCAAGGACAAGTGCCAATTTTAAGTTGTTTACTAATCTGTTTGTTAATGTTTGTTTTAACAAGAATTCGAGCCTCATTCAGATTAATCCAGCGTCAATCTCCGCACATCTCTGCACTCGAAATAGCCCGCTAAGTGTAAACTGCCAGATTATAAGAGAGATAATCAGTGAATAAACCAGTATGGGAATGTAACAGATTGATTAGCTGTTACATACTGGTCACAAAGATTGATCCACGCTCCATATGGCCATAGTCTCTTGTATCACATCGTCCCTATCTGGCTGTCTCCAACATATGGCTCCCGTGCTAGAGTCTACCCAACGAGTATAACCATAGGGGTGCGTGGCAACATGGCCTGTCCCAAACTTCCAGAGAGGTCGTCCGTTGTAAAACTGACGAAAGTCACAAGAAAACGTATTCAAGGCTAGCTGATGACCTTGAAAACGACGAAAACCCTGCAGCAGAAGCCTGTAAAACGCGTATCGCAGAGTTATGCCACAGTCTCGCGGAATCACCCAGCAGTCAACCAGACAGTCCTTTTGTATGATTTCCACCGCTCGGTTAGCGCGGAACTGAAGCAAGAGAAGAGTCTGCCCATCAAAACAGAATACCTGCGGGCATGCATACTTGTGGGCATATCTGTTTGGGGTCCGGTCAGCGAAACAGAACAGCCAATGATGTTAAGTATACACAGATAGAACAATGATTTTATGTATACACAGATAGAAAAAAAGAGAAGAAAGCAATGTTTCATAATTTAAACTAACCCTCGAAGTTCCTGAGACAGTTTCGCCTGACCTGGGCTTGACACCACCTTATTATTTTGCCACTTGTCTGCCCTAATAAGGCTTCTTTTCATCTCCCCTATGGCAAGTGCAACTTTGTGTTCGTTTGATCTAAATGCATACGTTGCGTCCACTTCTTCACTGATCGTATCCTCTGAGAGTGGCTTCGTGTGAGAGGTTTGAACCACTTGCGGGTACTGATTCCAGCCTGCGAGCACAACGCTTGATACCTCGGTATGCCAAAACAATTCTGCGTCTGATTCGGTCTCTAGGCGCCACGCCCTGTAGTTGGGACGGGTCGCAGCCATGGCCTTCCGCAAAATATCATCGTTATCCTCTGGCAGGAAGGCGGTGTTATAGTCTGGCAACCATAGACCGTCTTCTTGGGGGTAGGTGTGGATCGTCAAATTATCGAGGGGAGGATACGCTTGGGCCCAGCGTTTATCAGTGCTAGTTACATAGTGGGTGTCGTGGACAAAATTCACCGGGTGTTCGTTTAGTAAGTCACGAACGGTGGAAGTCATTGCAGGACTTGAGTGCGATACGAGAGAGAAGAATAGAGTCATTTGACAGCCAGGAAGGTGAAGGGCAAGCCACGTTATATCTCGGGTGCCTCGACTCTGCCGTCTCCTCTGCCCACGTGAGCCAAATGAGCGTTAGCGAGCGTTAGCCAAATGGCGAGGCTCCTGCAGGCAGCAAAGCTTAGAGGTAGCCCTGAATGTGCCTAAAGTGACCGTGAATGTTCCCGCAGAATCAATAGGGCGCTATGAACGTGGGAACGTGGCCAATACAGGGACATGACGCGTTGGTCATCATCCTCTTGTGGTCTAATGTGTTAGGTTAGCGCCGAGAATGTGAGGCTGCGATATCCAATAGCACAAACCAGACGTGCGCAAGTGCCAAATTGGCAAGTACACCTCGGACTAATGGGCAAGGGTTAGTTAGGCTTGTTAGTTAGGGCAGCGGCCTAACAGCCCCACCGTGAGGCAAACAGCGCGCGCACTTGCCATTTGAACACGCGACCTATCCCTATCCCTGAGATTTCACGAACCGCACATAGAGCTCGCACTAAAAACTTATCTTAAACGTATCACGTCGTCCTAATTGCTCGACTCTTCTAGTGAAATTCCCTCAGAGATGCTAGATCTCAGAATTATTGAGTCGATACCGCAGCCCCAGCCGCCGCGGCAGCCACCTCCTGTTGGCTTTGCGGTACCTCTACCGCCACCACAAATTCCTTCTGGGCCATTCAAGCTAGTTCACACTCCGACATCACAAGCCATAGGAACAGAACATATAGTACGCTGGCATGCCACCTGTTGCATATGAATCAAACTAACGCGCGGTACCAACAGTGTTTTTGGTTTCAAACCCGTCGTATCCATGCAATCGCCACCCAGGCTGATAGGGAGCATCCTAATGTTCTCCTACTTCAGGTTAACCCATCCGCTATAGATAAACTTATTCAGATTGCCACTTCTCTTCTCCCGTCAGCCTTACGCATGTGGCTTAGGGCCTCATTTCCTGAATGGAGCCTGCCATCTCGTTTTGTGTTAAAAAAAAGCAAAGTTGGCTGGGATGAGGAATTCGAGGCAGAGAAGGCAGCATATAAGCACCTTAAACAGCTTCAGGGGATTTTAATCCCTGAGTATTATGGCGAGGCAAGGCATAATGGCACCAGGGCATGTCTCTTATCGGACATCGGCGGTGCATGTATGGCAACGCCTGCGGGAGCTGTGTTGGCGATGACTGAGTTTCGGGACATGATGACAGCTACCTTGACCACTCTCGCAGAGTTTGGCGTGTTGCCAGATGACACCAAGCTCGATAACTTCCACCTTGTCGGCGATAAGGTGATGGCTGTTGACTTAGAGACGGTATCCAAGGTGACATCAAAGGAGGATGTGGCCACCGAGGTTGCGTCTGTGAGGGATTGCCTTGCAAGACAATATGCGGCTAACCAACGTTGTTTTTGGGAGGATGGCCATTTGCAGCAAGCGTAGGAATGGTGAGTGTGGCGGTGAAGCTGATGTGATGAAACTCGACACAAGTCTCCCCCGCGATCAACTTTTCGCTGTAATAGTTGCACCAAGTAACAACATGCTTCATTCTTGCGGTTCTTGTATTTCATTCACGATGATCGGTGGGTTTCGCTTCGTAATGGTATTTCAAGCTTATTTAATTATCTTCACAACTATCGACATTGACCAACTGACTCTTAGCAGCAATCTTGGCTGCTACATCAGCCAGCGGCATGGCACTGAGGATATCAAAGACCGAAATCTCACTTCGCGGGTTAGGGTTAGGGTTAGGGTTAGGGTTAGGGTTAGGGTTAGGGTTAGGGTTAGGGTTAGGGTTAGGGTTAGGTTAGGGTTAGGGTTAGGGTTAGGGTTAGGGTTAGGGTTA